>OX369290.1:5502329-6866329 GCA_947284805.1 Coleophora flavipennella
ATTAAATGTCATGGAATAAATCAATCACACGTAACAGAGAGGACATTCGATAAATTAAGGGCAAACGGATTGAACTGTCCCCGTGGATGGCAGATCGAATGAGATGGGTGTGTCCGATCTTTTTATAGCGAAAAATTGCAGGAAAAGGTAGGTCAACAATGCGATTAAATCATATCAAAACTTTTCGTATACCTTCATCATCATTATCATCATATCTGCCGAAAAATGTCTACTGCTGAAAAGGATTTGATCACCGGTCCAGCGCTGCCTGCATCCAGCAGATTCCCGCGACCTACACCTGGTCATCGATCCACTGTGTCTATCAGTGCGTAGTCACCACTCAGAACTATACAACCAGCCATCTGTTCTACGAGCTATGCGCCACACCCACTGCCACTTAAGTTTAGCGATTCTGTGAGATATGTTAGTTACACTGGTTCTCTTACGGATCTCCTCATTTCTGATTCGGTCACGTACGGAAATCCCGAACATAGCTCACTCCATCGCCCTTTGGGTGACCTTGAGACTTCCTGTGAATCCCATTGCAAGTGACCATGTCTCACACACACACAGTAGGACCCTCTTATTTTTAATAAATTTTTGTCATTCTTTGGAAATAGGCAATTAACTAAAAGCATCAGCTTGTAATTGTCAGACGAATGAAACTTTAGTTAATGACAGACTATACAGCTCTAAACTGGTTAGCGGCAGTTTTAGCCGGTTGGATACCACCTGTTCGTACTAGTTGGCTTTCTTTCATAAGTATTCCTAGCAGTTTGGAGCGGAAGTCTCATACATAAAACGTGTAGAAACTAGCGCCATCTAGTATGATGGTACGGAACCCTTTGAGCGCGGTTCTGACTCGCACTTTACCGGTTTTTGAATTGTACTGACAATATTAGACTTTTCACTTGAGCGTCATAGTAATTCTATTCAATTATTTGTTTTCAGACAACAGTGATCCATAGCTTCTTAATAAGACTTTTTTATTAATAATTATAAGCGTAATGCTATGGTCATTCATATTACTGTCAATTCAAAAATCAATTAGCTAATTAATAAATAGTCAACACATCAATTAATTAATAAATAGTCAATAAACATAAAAATAAACAGTAAACAAAATTTCATATCTAAATATTACACAATGTCAACAATGATAATAAAATTAAATTACAACGATTTCAATGTTCATTGAAAATGACAATCAGTTAATTTTAAAGTCACAAACATATACTTAAAAATAAACAGAATGATAAAATATCCTTCCATTGCCTTGCCTTGCCTTGCCTTGCCTTGCCTTGCCTTGCCTTGCCTTGCCTTGCCTTGCCTTGCCTTGCCTTGCCTTGCCTTGCCTTGCCTTGCCTTGCCTTGCCTTGCCTTGCCTTGCCTTGCCTTGCCTTGCCTTGCCTTGCCTTGCCTTGCCTTGCCTTGCCTTGAATGAAGTTCCAATGAAGTACGTCGCACATGCCCGTAACGGTCGTGTATAGGCAAAACGCTTAAGCGCCATCCATTTTCAGGGCTGGTTGCTTCGGCAGGTGAGTTAGTGCACACTCCTTAGCGGATTCCGACTTCCATGAACACCGTCCTGCTGTCATGAGCGACCAACGCCTTTCATTTACATATACCGGGGACGTCTTTGGCAAGCCCGCTCCATACTTTGTACAAATCGAACGAAAATTTCTTGCAAGTACAGCGTGTATTTGTCCGACGTGTGAACCTCCCTCCACCCAGCACCCCATCCTCTCACCCCCCACAACCACCACATTTCCCCCCCCCCCCCACCCCACCCCCACTCCTTTCAAAAATAATAAAGACGTCAATAAAACCATCCGCCCCCTTTTTTCCCCCTCCCCCAATTCCCCATTCACCCTTCACCGCAACACGAACCAGTAATTTTTTTATCAGTTCGTTTGCAACAGTGGCCAGAAATTTTCCGGCACCTCTTGCCAAAAACTCTTTAAACTAAAGGATCGATAAACTGAGTGTGCCTTCAATGATATTGTTTTTAATACACGAACTCGCTCTGCTGGGCGTCGCTAAACTTTGTTAGTTCGTTTGCAACAGCGCCGAGTACGTTCAATGAAATTGCAGTGTGCCTTCAATGACATTGTTTTTAATACACGAACTCGCTCTGCTGGGAGCGTTGCTAAACTTTGTTAGTTCGTTTGCAACAGCGCCGAGTACATTCAATGAAATTGCAGTGCGCCTTCAATGACATTGTTTTTAATACACGAACTCGCTCTGAGTGATGGGAAGAGCCGACATCGAACGATCAAAAAGCAAGTCGGTTATCCCTGTGTTAACTTTTCCGGCACCCCTTTCTAAAAACTCTTTAAACTAAATGATCGATAAACTGAGTGTGCCTTCAATGATATTGTTTTCAATACACGAACTCACTCTGCTGGGATCGTTTTCGCAGATTTAGCCTCCAACCGGCTCGATGCAGTGTGCCTTCAATGATATCGTTTCTAATACACGAACTCACTCTGCTGGGATCGTTTTCGCAGATTTAGCCTCCAACCGGCTCGATGCAGTGTGCCTTCAATGATATTGTTTTTAATACACGAACTCGCTCTGCTGGGAGCGTTGCTAAACTTTGTTAGTTCGTTTGCAACAGCGCCGAGTACATTCAATGAAATTGCAGTGCGCCTTCAATGACATTGTTTTTAATACACGAACTCGCTCTGAGTGATGGGAAGAGCCGATATCGAAAGATCAAAAAGCAAGTCGGTTATCCCTGTGGTAACTTTTCCGGCACCTCTTGCTAAAAACTCTTTAAACTAAAGGTTCGATAAACTGAGTGTGCCTTCAATGACATTGTTTTTAATACACGAACTCGCTCTGCTGGGAGCGTTGCTAAACTTTGTTAGTTCGTTTGCAAAAGCGCCGAGTACATTCAATGAAATTGCAGTGCGCCTTCAATGACATTGTGAGTGATGGAAAGAGCCGACATCGAACGATCAAATTGAAAAGCAAGTCGGTTATCCCTGTGGTAACTTTTCCGGCACCTCTTGCTAAAAACTCTTTAAACTAAATGATCGATAAACTGAGTGTGCCTTCAATGATATTGTTTTTAATACACAAACTCACTCTGCTGTGAGCGTTTTCGCAGATTAAGCCTACAACCAGCTCGATGCCGCTAAAACAAAAAATACTAAAAAAAATAATTAAGTTAAAAATTAAAAAGGTGTTTTTTATAGGTCTAGATGTATTTTTGATTTAGCTCTATCTTAAAAACGGTAATACATAGTTACAAGCGTGAAACTTGATGTGATTCTCTGGGTTTTCTCGTATGAACTGTTGTAAACAGTGGAAGTCGTGACTGACATACGTACTCGTACTGATCTGTTGAATTCAGTTATTTTTAGGGTTCCGTAAGGTAACGGCAAAGTACTATATTACTATAAATATGAAAATTCCCCTACCCCCCCCCCCCCTTCCCCCTTCCCCATTTACCCTTCACCCTTCACCGCAACACGAACCAGTAAATTTTTTATCAGTTCGTTTGCAACAGTGGCCAGAAATTAATACACGAACGAACTCCCTCGGCGGGGAGCGTTGTCGCACATTTAGCCTACAACCAGCTCGATGCAGTGTACCTTCAATGAAATTATTTATAATACACGAACTCACTCTGCAGGGAGCGTTGCTAAACTTTGTTAGTTCGTTTGCAACAGCGCCGAGTATATTCAATGAAATTGCAGTGCGCCTTCAATGACATTGTTTTTAATACACTAACTCGCTCTGAGTGATGGGAAGAGCCGATATCGAACGATCAAAAAGCAAGTCGGTTATCCCTGTGGTAACTTTTCCGGTACCTCTTGCTAAAAACTCTTTAAACTAAATGATCGATAAACTGAGTGTGCCTTCAATGATATTGTTTTTAATACACGAACTCACTCTGCTCGGAGCGTTTTCGCAGATTTAGCCTACAACCAGCTCGATGCCGCTACAACAGAAAATACTAAAAAAAATAATTAAGTGGAGGGGTCTCCCTCCATACACAAAAAGGTGTTTTTTATAGGTCTAGATGTATTTTCGATTTAGCTCTATCGTAAAAACGGTAATACATAGTTACAAGCGTGAAACTTGATGTGATTCTTTGGGTTTTCTCGTATGAACTGTTGAAAACAGTGGAAGTCGTGACTGACATACGTTCTCGTACTGATCTGTTGAATTCAGTTATTTTTAGGGTTCCGTAAGGTAACGGCAAAGTACTATATTACTACTAATATGACAATCCCCCTACCCCCCCCCCCCTTTCCCCCCTTCCCATTCACCCTTCACCATTCACCCTTCACCGCAACACGAACCAGTAAATTTCGTTTGCAACAGTGGCCAGAAATTAATACACGAACGAACTCCCTCGGCGGGGAGCGTTTTCGCACATTTAGCCTATAACCAGCTCGATGCAGTGTACCTTCAATGAAATTATTTATAATACACGAACTCCGTTTGCAACAGCGCCGAGTACGTTCAATGAAATTGCAGTGTGCATTAATACGATCAAGGGTGTTTAGTGTATTAAAAAGGAATATCGTGTTCGTGTATTAAATAAAATTCGCGAATTTGTGTGATAAACTAGAAGATTGTGTTCCTGTATTAAATGAAAAGATCGTGTTCGTGTATTTAACGAAAAGATTGTATTCGTGTATTAAAAGAAAAGATCGTGTTCGTGTATTAAAATATAGCAAATGCACTTTTCGTTTAATACACGAATACAATCTTTTAGCTTTGAATTCGTGTATTAAGCTCGTCTAACACTACCAACGGGTGTGGGGGGGCTCCGGTGTGGATCACATCGGGGACACCTTGTTTTGTGTGCCTTTGTATTGATGCTTTTGTTAACACAACAACACAACAACAACAACAACAACAAAACATAAAAACAACTCTAGGCCAGGGAGAACATGCTGATTCCTTCAGTGTAGCGCGCTTGCGGCCCAGCACATTTAAGGGCATCACAGACCTTGCTCAATCTCGTGCGGCTCGAAGTCGCCGGTCCCTCTAAGAAGAATTTTAATACGTCGCCAGTGAGTTGCGCGACTTGCGCCGCGCACACCTAAATGACGACGCCTATTTAGCAGGCTAGAGTCTCATTCGTTACCGGAATTAACCAGACAAATCGCCATGCACCACCACCCAGCGAATCAAGAAAGAGCTGTTAATCTGTCAATCCTTCCGGTGTCCGGGCCTGGTGAGATTACCCGTGTTGAGTCAAATTAAGCCGCAGGCTCCACTCCTGGTGGTGCCCTTCCGTCAATTCCTTTAAGTTTCAGCTTTGCAACCATACTCCCCCCGGAGTCCAAAATCTTTGGTTTCCCGGAAGCTGCCCGCCGAGCCATTGTAGTAACGTCGGCGGATCGCTAGATGACATATTTACGGTTAGAACTAGGGCGGTATCTAATCGCCTTCGAACCTCTAACTTTCGTTCTTGATTGATGAAAACACCTTTGGCAAATGCTTTCGCTGATGTTCGTCTTGCGACGATCCAAGAAATTCACCTCTAACGTCGCAATACGAATGCCCCCAGTTGTTCCTATTAATCATTACCTCGGAGTTCTGAAAACCAACAAAATAGAACCGAGATCATATTCTATTATTCCATGAACTTAGTATTCGAGCAGCATTTTGAGCCCGCTTTGAGCACTCTAATTTGTTCAAAGTAAAATTGTCGGCCCATCTCGACACTCAATAAAGAGCACCGCGATAGGATTTTGATATTGAACCGGCGTTTTACCCCCGGCTCACCGACGATATGCTCCGCAGACGTGTCAGTATCGCCGCGGATGCGGCGCACCGACAGCGCGGTGCACAAATGCAACTACGAGCTTTTTAACCGCAACAATTTTAGTATACGCTATTGGAGCTGGAATTACCGCGGCTGCTGGCACTAGACTTACCCTCCAATTGTTCCTCGTTAAAATATTTAAAGTGTACTCATTCCGATTACGAGGCCTCGTAAGAGTCCCGTATCGTTATTTTTCGTCACTACCTCCCCGTGCCGGGAGTGGGTAATTTGCGCGCCTGCTGCCTTCCTTGGATGTGGTAGCCGTTTCTCAGGCTCCCTCTCCGGAATCGAACTCTGATTCCCCGTTACCCGTGACAACCATGGTAGTCGCAGAAACTACCATCGAAAGTAGATAAGGCAGACATTTGAAAGATGCGTCACCGGTACTGGACCATGCGATCGGCAAAAGTTATCCAGATTCATCAAAATTAACGACTTCGGACGCGAGGCCCTCCGTCGATTGGTTTTGATCTAATAAAAGCACTCATCCCATCACTGGTCAGAGTTCTGATTGCATGTATTAGCTCTAGAATTACCAAAGGTTGTTATTTGTTTTGTTGATTTTATGTGTTTGGTGAATGGGGATATAAACGATTCGGAATTGTTACGGGCTACGAAAATTCTGGTCTATTTGATGGTTTCAAAATTGCATATTATAGGTATTTTAGGAACAGCGCGTTCCTACTCGACGAGAAGGGAAATATCTCCGCCAGGTGAGGTGGTATGCCTGGGGTCCGGCCGTGGACCAAGCGCTGAAGAAATTCTAATAGCGCGTTCTAGATGTCGTATTTCTTTTGTTCTCTCGTCGCTTGTTCAGTGGTGGGTTACTTCAGTTACCGCCACAATACTTTTAAGGTCCTCAAAACATTGTTTTTTATTTTATATCTATTAGAGATAGGTTTTTGTTTCTAAAATTTGAGTACCTTCCTTCATCTTACACGGTAAAAAGTGACGATGATGAAGAAAAAAATATTTGCATCGCCCTTTTTTTCCTTAGTGGCGACGATGCAGTCAAGAATGGTACACGTGAACTTAAATAATGCCTATTCACTCCTGCCTCGAATATTCCCAAATCGTAATAGCTGGGAAACATTGACGCATCAGACAAGAAGATCTACTTCATATATATCCTTTATTTCTTATATCGGACATTTGTCTTTCTACCTCTGGTCACCATCTATCTATATATACACTATACATTGAGACCATTCAAATAAGCCTAAATACAATATCTCTCCTCCATCATCGGACCCTGATCACCATCTATCAGTAAGTTATACATTTAGACCATTCCAATGAGCCTGAATACAAAAACTATATTATCAAATTTAGAATCCATTATACAATTGAAAGTTGCTCACATCGTCAACTAGAAAAGAGTTGAAACACTCTCAATAAAGTCAACTATCAAAAAAAAAACCAAATCAAAATTGTTCCATCCGTTTGGGCGCTACGATACCACAGACAGACACACAGATACACAGACACAAACGCTGTACACAGAACGCCCCTCTATTTGCCTCGGAGGTTAAAAGTAACGCCAAACTACTGAAAATTTTCTAGAAGCAGCTCCTGTCCTACTGCAAAAAAATATATTATAACCACTCCATGAGTACCCGATATTTTATACAGAGCTTTCACTGGAAATTCTGAACAGCTTTCCACAGGGGAACCTTTAGTTGAATAGAAAATGTGTATTGCAGTTCCCACAGAAATTGGTATGGTAAGCGGTAAGGCCAAAAATATAATTGCGCGATCAAATTCTGATCAAATGAGCCGCTGGAGCGCAAGCAAGCGGGGTTAATTTCCCCGGATTAGCGGGGGGTTGGCCACGCTGTAGATTTCCGAGGATTTCTCAGTATCTTTGTATTAAACCTGTAAAAACTTGTTACTGATCTAGTTAGCTAACAAAATCTTCTTTCTATCTTTATCAATTTAAAAACAAAAAAAAACAACTGTTTACGTTTTTTGCAATAAACGTTTTCAGGTTTCAACGTTTGAATGAAACCTAGTTTAGAACCTTCACCTGGAAAAAGTTTAATATAAAAATTGACAAACAAACTCAAAATACCCCTCTTCTTAACCCCTTAACCCCTCGTCTTTACCCCTCCCCTGTATTATGGCATAATTTGACATAGATCAGAACTGTACAGGTACACTTATTACGTCAATTACTTGTCCGATCGGACCAGCGTACGCTAGAGCGAAGACAGTAACTCATCCGATCCAAAGACATTTATTCTACTGATAGAGAAGAATGTTCAAGAAAACAATTTGTCCAAATATTGGTATAAGTTAGAACTAAAGCTCGCTGCCGCGCTAAACATTAGTTATGTCATCTATCTAAACCATTAAAACATGCAGCGCTAGATCACCTATAGAGTATAGTTTTCTTGCGACCAAAACATCGTAAGCGTCATGAAATTTCATGGCACTTACGCGTATCGTTCGGCGTAGTGTAACAACAAACCGTTCCTATAGACTTTACACCGCAGAAGTGATACAGCTTTTGTACCGACAAAAAATCATACTCTATTTCAAAATTTATAAGTAGTTTGTGTTCAGGCACATATTTTTACCTACCACCGGTTTCATAATGGAACATCTGCATGTTTTATTCTATGATTGTAGATGGCTGTCAGAGTAAATGTAAAACTGGAACGTATCGAAAACCTGTAAGAGATTATATGAAAAAATAATATTTTCTATTGTGGTATTACGATATTATTAGCTATTTATTCACATGCTCAGCAAATAATTGCATTTGCTTGAAAATGAATTGTTATTTACGTCCATATTCTTTTGATTTGCCTCGAATTTTCATAATAGTAACGCTCCGTACGCGCCCACACTGCTTGAATGGCAAAGCCACAGTTAAATAAGGTGTACAGTCTGCAGTCAAGTTTAGTGGAACAGAATGAGTGTTCGGATCGCGAAATCTAGTGCGTAGTACATATATATCGATGATCCGATCGGATCGGATTTTTTTTAACGCATTTGAACGATTGAACTTATAACTTTAGAACATTAAACTTTATTCCCAAACACAGAATGGTTGACTGGAAGCTAGCACGTGTGTGATCACCATAAGCTTTCAAAATAATCTACTCAGTCTAACTTCCCTCTATTCGAACAGATCTTAGCCCACTTATACGAAGAGTCCAACACACAGGCTCCAACATCGCTCCCATTCAACACTGCTCTAAACGGCTTCAAAATTCTCTACGCCTTGCAGGCACCCAGCGTTCAACGCGCCGACGGCTTGCAGGCACCCAGCTGTCCACGCGCCCACGGCTTGCAGGCACCCAGCTGTCCACGAGCCGACGGCTTGCAGGCACACAGCTGCCCACGGACCGACAGCTAACCGGCACCCAGCTGTCCACGCACTGACAGCTAGCAGACACCCAGCTGTCCACGCGCTGGCGGCTTGCAGGCACCCAGCTGTCCACGCGCCGACGGCTTGCAGGCACTCAGCTGTCCACGCGCCGACGGTTTGCAGGCACCCAGCTTTCCACGCGCCGACGGTTTGCAGGCGCCCAGCTGTCCACAAGACGACGGCTTGCAGGCACACAGCTGTCCACTCACCGACAGCTAGCAGGCACCCAGCTGTCCACGCGCCGACAGCTAGCAGGCACCCAGCAGTCCACATGCCACCAGCTAGCAGGCTCCCAGCTGTCCACGCGCCGACGGCTTGCAGGCACCCAGCTGTCCACGCGCCGACGGCTTGCAGGCACCCAGCTGTCCACACGCCGATAGCTAGCAGGTACCCAGCTGTCCACGAGCCAGCAGCTAGCAGGCACCCAGCTGTCCATGCGATGACAGCTTGCAAGCACCCAGCCATCCACGCGCCACCAGCTAGCAGGCACCCAGCTGTCCACTCGCCGACAGCTTGCAGGCACCCAGCCATCCACGCGCCACCAGCTAGCAGGCACCCAGCTGTCCACGCGCCGACATCTTGCAGGCACCCAGCTGTCCACGCGCCGACAGTTTGCAGGCACCCAGTCATCCACGTGCCACCAGCTTGCAGGCACCCAGCCGTCCACGCGCCGACCGCTTTCGCTTTTTACGATAGACACAGTTCGCGAACTGTTTCCTTTGAAACAACTCGTGTTTTTGACTATGTTCCGATTCACAACGCGCGAATTAGCGATTATTGCTATTGCACTTGAGGATGAAGAGAGAAGCTCAATAAATAACAGACGAAGATTTTGGGTAAATTCTCAAAGCAAGACGTGTAGAAGGAGTGGGGGTGGAATCCTGGTTCAGAACTCTCGCTATACCTACTACTAACAGGCATTGCTCCAAAACGAAACCAAATATTTGGTCAGTTTTTGCATAATTGTCATGAGTACAACTAGTACTTTAATTTTCTATCTTACTCAGCCATTTCCCTTATAGTTTTTTTTTGTTACGATAACTAGTTTTTCAGGCACTATAACTACACAACGCAACCACTTTACGCAGGCACACCGACATATTTAACATAAGAGGGTTGCCATTTATCTTCTCAACCTAAGTTTAGCCATTTCCGTTATCGTTAAAAAAGTTTTCGTTACCTCCTACTTACTCTTAAATCATGTTCATAGTTTTTTTAAAGAGTTCGTATATTTATGGTTCATTGAAACGTGTAGCGTCAAATAAGTTTAATTATGAAGTAAAATACGAAAGTAGCATTGTGAATTACTGAGAAACGGCAGCTACAGGGGGCCGTTCGGAATATAGAGGTGTTCGGATTAGCATGGGTTCGGACTATCGAGACTAATAGGAGTCAATTCGCAAACAGGGCCGTCTCTCAGCAGCGATATTGAAGTAAGTACGTAATGTCCTAAATTTTAACCGCCTCCGTAGCGTAATGGTTAGTCTATTTGCTTCACACCAGGAGGCGCGACCTCGATTCCCGGCAGGGTCAACTTTGTTAGACTAGGTTTGGTTGGTGGTAGGGCATTTTCAAAGCCCGTCTGGCTAGCTACCACCATCTTATATAAGTTTTGCCGCCAAATATCAGTGTAAACAGCATTGATGTGTTCCGGGTTGAAGATAATATAGCCAGATCCCCATTGCGTTGGGGAATCTTGGTAAGCCCGCTTCTATCTTCGGCATCATCGTCACTTATAGCATCAGGTGAGATGATGCCATGGGCTTACCAATTGTAAATAAAAAAAAAAGTGTGTGTGTCAGCTCCGACGCACGACTGGAGTTTACTACTTAAGTACGATTGTCTAAACAGGCACAAAACAGGGCTTGACTTTAGTTTTAAGTTTACTCTGCACAGTTTTTATAACTAATGATTCCAATTTCCGGCCTCTTTTCATAGCTGATGTGTCAGGTGTTTTAGCTCCCATGGTCGCAGCTACTAATGATCCATTTGGTGTTTGGCAGCGACCAACCTCGTATGCTTTAGATGCGGTTATACGAGCATACCTTAGGTCATACCATAAAGGGCTCTAACATTGGTTTTGTGTTGACTCTTCAATTAAATCAAGAGCATTTTTGTTAAGTTTCTCTTGTGTTGTTTCTAGTAATTTGTTGACATCTTTCTTTAAATCATCACTCACTTGAATAAGGAAATGAAAACTGTCGAACATCACTGTGTTTAAAGTCGTTCTGATACTTTAAAAGTTCACAATTCATAATTTTCTTCTTTTTTGCTTCTTGAAGAAACCCGTGGAAAAGGTCTGTGCTGGTTTCATGATGTGGAGCTGTTTTTTTTTCAAATTTGATATACAGTGACGTATTTCATAGTAGTCCCTACTCTCGAGAGGACGGGTTTTTTCCAGTAACATTCAACCTCGGTGCAGGAAGGTTCTTCACTGCGACGATGGGTCCACATCAAAAATGCCACTGCATGCTTACAACCACCAGCTAAAGCTGCACAGTCCAAGCACTGGCAACTGACGATTTCACCTTTAGTCTCGTCTATCACCATAGTACATTTGTATGAACTAGCCCTCACTTTGTGCTCGGGGCAGATCTTGCAATTGAGTGTGCAAAGTCCTGATCCACAACGTAGTTGCACGTACCCAATAGCATCGTCACCATAAGATTCTCGTGCAGCCCTGAAAATGCAATCTAATTACTTACTGTAAACAAAATTTATTCTTTATAACCTAAAAAACTACTACTGAAAGAAAGACTATTATTTCGCCTTAGCAGAATTAAGGTTACTTACGTAGGTAGTGTTATATTATTTTATAGTACTTACATTGCTGTTTTTACATTTCTCAGTTCTGCAGAATAAAAATCGGGGTTATTTTTAAAGAACATGATTGCGTCCACTTTGGGCAAGTTTCTGCTATCTGCTTTCACAAAATTGACACCCATGATGGAGTGGAATACCAAATTATATAAAAATCACAAATTTTAAAATCTTATCAGATCAAAAATTGTAAGACTGCAACAATAACAGATCTGATTTGATTACTGTGTTGTGACTTCATTTTAGATTTCGTAGTGACTTATATTCTTTTTGTCAGATTCAGCCAATCCTGACTGTTTTGTATCACGTGACAGAGGTGCGCACAATAGGTTGCGCGTAAAAAACATAACGCGCAAAGAGAATATAACAAACTACGTTTTCGATTACTAGATTTTACTCCTCATATTTATTTTCATACCGGGCGCCTTATATGCAAATCGATTCTTAAGGAGTAAACTCCAAAAATCTGCGACTGCACAAATGACAATTGTTCAACAGATTGACATAGATAAACATTCAATAACAATAACATCCCCCGTATACTTTAATATCCGATGAAATGAAAGGACGCAGCTTTAAACTATTAATCGCTCACATGCAAGCAAAGTTGCCAGCAACTCTGATACACGTGTTTGCACACCCCCAACTTTGTCCGCGTGTCTCCCATTTGGCAAAGTTGGCGTATGCAACATCAATATAACTATGATTCAACGCAAACGGTTCCGGAAAATTTGTGCTTGCCTTTCCATGGAATTGAATTTTGAAGCTGTGTTGAATTTTGACATTTTCCTGGGCTGAAATCACATTATTTAGATTGCAGTGAGTAATCAAAAGCCTTACATCTATACAAGAGATTCGTCTAGTTTCAAATTCTAACTTGTCTAAGAGTTTCAACTTTACCTATTAAGTTCGTTTGCTGAATTAGCTGCATCTTTGACGGCTCGCGTCAAACAATCCGTCAAAGGGGCCGCCGTGAGTTCAATCGCGGCACCGACCACGTCGGCTGACAAAGTCGGCGGCGCGGCGGGTGGCGCGATTGATATCAGGGCGGCCCCTTTGACGGATTGTTTGACACGAGCCGGCAGCTGCAAGCAGCATTTATCATAGGTGCACTAATTCAGCAAACGAACTATACAGGATGTTATAGAATTGGTGTAGGAGCCGTCTACTGGGGCTTCTACACATCATACTGACCAACATCTCCTAGGATACTTATAGTCAATTCGCAAAAAAAAATACTTTTCATAAAAATCGATCAGCTGATCGATAAATTTTAAGCGTCTCATTTTTTAGAGAATTATAGGTTAAGGGTTCCTTGAGCATAGATTTTCGTATTATGTTAACGGGTCCTACACAAAATTTTGTAACAGCCTGTATAATATACAAGCTGACATTTTGTTCGCTGAAAAGCGGCTAATAGTAAATTATTTTTGTGAAACTCGACAATTTTTCTTAAAAGAACCAATATTTATCACTAACGTATCATCATCATCACCATGATGATGGTGATGATCTATCCGACTGATTTCGGTCATGGCGACCACTTCGACTCCTAGTCGGTTTGCCGCGCGTGCGCTCGAAGATGGTTTATGTAGCCAATCTTCGCAGCGAAACTCCTCGCGCACTGAGGGCATTTATGTGTGCCACCCTCGTAATTGTATGAAATGGTCGCAGGTGGTCGGGCTTTTAACTAGTCGCGTCATCGCCATATCAGCTGAAAGACGTACCACTACTGGAAAAAGGCTTCCCCCAAGGATTTCTACGACGACTGGTCCTGCGCTTCCCACGACCTTCACGAGGGCGGCGATCCTCTCAGTGGGAGGAAAATTGACCTCGCTACGCTACGCCTTCCGCTTCGTGGTTGCCACTTGAGAACATTACTGCATGTTCTATGAGCTATGTGCCCCGCCTACTGCCACTTAATTTTAGCAATTCCGGCAACTATGTCGGTTACCTTGAGAAAACCTATTTAATCAGAGCAAATTATTTTTTCACTTCCCGTACTAATAATCGATAACTGATTAGTCGATTTGTTTTCTTCGATTGTATAGATTCCTTGAGGAAAGTTTTCAGCTTTCTGACCGCCTCCGTAGCGTAATGGTTAGTCCATTTGCTTATCACCAGGAGGTCGCGGTTTCGATTCCCAGTGGGGTCAATTTGTAAGACTCGGTTTGGTTGGTAGTAGGGCGTTTTATAAGCTAGCCTGGCTAGCTACCACCATTTTATCTAAGTCAAGCCGCCAAACATCAGTGTTAACAACACTGATGTGTTCCGGCTTGAAGGTAAGATAGTTCTTCATTACGTTGGAGAATCTTGGTAAGCCCGCTTCCATCTTCAGCATCATCGTCACTTACCATCAGGTGATATGATAAGTGCTTACCAATTTTGATAAAATAAAATGATTTTCAGCTTTTGTCTTTTTTCCCAAACTCGTCTATAACTTTTATCATCTTTTGTTTTGCAAGCAGCCAGACTTTTATTTGTTTGTTGAAAAAATAATATTTTATTATGATTACCACTCCATTTCATTCTCTATTCCTGCACCTCGTAATTACTGTCTAGCTAGGGAAAACGTCGCCTTTCCTCAGCATTAAGGCACGGAAATGCAGCGCCTACTTCCATGCCAAATGGAAATTTAGTATATATTTGGAAAATTTTGTAAATGGTTGCGAAAATAAGAAATGCATTACTCTGTTCCTATAGTATGCATTAATTTTCAATTAATCCGCACAAGATTAAAACCTATACAGGGTGTAACAAAATTGGTGTAGGTCCCGTTAACTGGGGCTTCTACTCATCATACTGAACAACTCTTGTTCTACGACTTTAATGAAAACGTAAAAAAAATTCAGCTGATCGACCGATTTTGTGGATTTTAGTGTGGAGGGTCCAATTTTTTTTTTGAGAAATAACTATGGGTTCCTTGGAGAAAATTGTTCAGGATGACGAGTTGAACCCTCAGTTAACGGGACCTACACCAATTTTGTTACTCCCTGTATACAGTGTAAATTAGAAATTATTTTTTGAAGAGAGTTTCTAATTATAATCATAATCATCATATCAGCTGTGAATTCCTAGACTACATATTCGTATGTAACCTAAAATTAGTAATTAATGTTTTATAACTTGACATAATATTTTGAGTTTTTGACATTGACATATTTTTTACATTTTTTATTTTATTTTCTATTTTGACATGTAATTATGAGATATTATGAATAAATGAATTATGAAATTATTATAATTATGAGTTATCAGCTCATATACCTACTACCCCACCGAGGGGCTTGAGCCTACCCTGAATTAGGGCGATCTAGTCTTAGTCACATACTGTGCCTTAGTCGACCACGCAGGCCCAGTGTGGGTTTGTCGACTACACACACAACCTTTCTTTTCACAAATTTCTTCGCAGGCGTGTGCAGGCTTCCTCGCGATGTTTTCCTTCAACGTAACAGCATCGGTTAAACGTACATATGAAATAAAAATTAGAAAATACATTGGTACGTCATATTCTACTCATACAACTGAAAAACTTTTGTTCTAAATTTCCTCGCGATGTTTTCCTTCACCGCAAGAGCGTCGAATAAACGTACATATGAAATCTAAATTAGAAAAAAACATTGGTACGTCACATTCTACTCATACAACTGAAAAACTTTTATAGTACATTTTTTCTGAAATACAATATATAGGTATTTTTGATTAATTTTCAAAAAAAAATACTACACCGATTTTGATAAAATTTAGGAACTAACCTGGCAGCGAATTAAAATTTATCATGAAAATAGGTTTACAATCTGCGAAGATATTGCGAAACAAACATACAAAAATAATAATACAGTCGTAATGTGAACCTCCTTTCCTCCTTTTTGGAAGTCGTAGTCGGTCGAAAATGGACTTGGAAGAATTGAATTTGGGATAAAAAAAAACTATCAATGGGATTAAAATCGTTCGCTCATATAACGGCAGCTTTGATAAACGCCGTGAGCCGGCAGCGGCGACAGTCAAACAAACCGACAAAGAGTCCACGCTGACTTCAATCGCGACGCCGACAAAGTCGGCGGCGGCTCGGCGAGCGGCACGATTGAGCTCGGAGCGACACCTTTTTTTTATTTTTCTTATTCATAATTGGTAAACCCTTGACAACATCTCACCTGGTGGTAAGTGACGATGTTGCCGAAGATGGAAGCGGGCTTACCAAGATTTCCCAACGCAATGGGGAACTGGCTATCTTATCTTCATGCCGAAACACACCAATGATATCAACATTGATATTTGGCGGCAAGACTTAGATAAGATGGTGGTAGCTAGCCAGGCGGGCTTAGAAAGTGCCCTGCCATCAACCAAACCGAGTCTTACAATTCACCCCGCCGGTAATCGAACCCGCAACCTCCTGTGTAAAGCCAGGGAACTTTGCCGCTGGGCTACGGAGGCGGTTACGGACGGAGTGTTTGTCGGGTGCCGTCACAGATTCGGTTATTTGAACTAATGAACTATTAGACCACTACTAAACCGTCAACCTCTACTGACCCGGAATTGGCCCCATTTATTTATTTACTTATTTATTCAATAATTACAACGGGTAATTTACCCAATTACAGTAATTATAATGTGTGGAGTATTTTCCCGAAGTGGAAAGAGACCCGTGCTCCAGTAGTGGGTTAAACGTCTTCACGCAAACGGACGCACGTACTCACCATACAAAGTTAATAAATCAGCTTATCGGTTCGTATGGGGTCAAATTTGCGTTTTAATCACGACTAAGGCCTGATCGCCCTAATTCAGGGTAGGCTCGAGCCCCTTGGTGAGGACGTATATGAGCTGATATAATAATAATAAACTACATGTCCACGATGGAGTTTTAACCCACGCCCTTATATCAACATTATAATATCTCCTACTCCTTCCGCCGTGTGACATTATCTCGTGAAAATGGCGTATTCTGATACAGTTTCTGAGGGAAAAACTCTTTTTATTAAGTCACTCTCTTGTTCGTCTGTCTATCTGTCTGGCGTTCCTGGTGAGTCTTGCACCTCAAATTTCATGCACTTTCCGATTAGCTATCCGGCTGAAACGTTCAGGGTAGCTCTCAACTCGATGACAGTGTATTCTAAACTTTCTTTTTTGTCTGTATGTCTATCTATCTGTCGTTCCGGGTGGAATCTTGCAACTTATTTTTTTAATTCCGAGCACTTCGCGATCAGCTGTCGGGCTGAACCTTTCAGGGTAGCTCTCAACTCGATGACAATATATTCTAAACTTTCTTTTTTGTCTGTATGTCTGTCTATCTGTCGTTCCGGGTGAAATCTTGCAACATAATTTTTTTATTCCGAGCACTGCCCGATTAGCTATCCGGCTGAACCTTTTAAGGTAGCTCTCAACTCGATGACAATATATTTTAAACTTTCTTTTTTGTCTAATATGTCTTTCTATCTCTCGCACCGGGTGGAATCATGCAACTTTAAATTTTTAATTCCGAGCACTTCACGATCAGCTATCCAGATGAAACTTTCAGGTTATCAAGGGAAACTCGATGATAATTCTAAACTTTCTAAATTTTCTGTTTGTCAGTCTATCGTTCCGGGTGGAATCTTGCAACGGAGTTTTTAATACCTCCTGTTAGAAATTTTGAACAAAGCCTCAGTTCCGATGAAAAATATTTAATTTGTCAGTCCGTCTGTCTGTCTGTCGTTCCGGGTGTATCTCCGATCATGCTGTAATTTTGCACACAGCCTCAGTTTCGATGACAAAACAATATAGTTTATTCAATTTGTTTTTCCGAGTGTAAAACGAAAAAGAAAATACTGTTTAATGAAGATTGAAAATAATGTAAAAACTACGTTTTGTGTGCCTTAAATAGAATAAAATAACCTTCCGGGGATTTGATAACCCAAGAGGATATACACACATTAAACACACACTAGCACATACATGATTACAGGTGAACTTGAATAAAGTGGGGCGCATGAAATTTAATGAACGAGCATGAAAGCTTAAGTTTTAATATCTTATTTTAGTTAAAAAGATGCGCTACACGTTTGTCGAGTACACCTGTAAGAATTTATATGGATGTGGTGTGTGTTGTATGAGGTGGTGGTGTGTGTTTCATGTGTTATAAACACGTGAAACACACACCACCACCTCATATATGGATATTCACCTCTTGGATATTCAAGCCACCCAGAGAGTTATTTTGTTCTTTTTAAAGCACATAAAACCTGTTTTTTTTTATTATTTTTAATCTACATTATATTAGTCAAGTTCACCTGTAAGCATCAGTATGGAGGTGGTGAATGTTGTATGTAGTGGTGGTGTATGTTTATGTGTGTATGTCCTCTTGGGTCAATTGAGAATAGTTACGAGGGACTATAATATCGACTGGAAAACACGATTTGATAAAGTTGGCTTGATAGAATAATTTCGCAAAGGTACCTCTTTTTTGCTCAATCGTATTTTTTCGGTTTTATTCTTAAAATAAGTAATTTCATAATATGATTTATTTACTGAAATAAAGTTCATAGGTGACTAAAGGGAAAACATCGAATGGATTTTTATTTAACATAAATATGATGAAAATAAAAAAAAAACATCGAAAAAGTGTAAAAGTGTGTATTTTTTCTTCCCTCTTTACACATAAATAAAAATACAAAGACATATTTTTAAGAACCATTGCGCCTTATGGCACATAAAAAGTGTTTTGACGTGAATACGTCTTTAAAATTACCTCCATAGGGATGCAATCCAAAAAAACGTATGATAACAAAATCGGGGGATACAGTTTAGTGTTGTAGCTACATATCTATCATCTCCATCCAAATTTCGTTTACACCACTTGATAGCTAAAGAATCAAAGAATTTATTACGCTAAGTAAGGACTGTAACACATCGCGCGCGGGGGAGGAGGCAGCCCCGCCATTTTGAAGGTCATTTTTTGATTATTTTTAATATACATTAAATTAGTTGATTTCTTTAACATCTCAACGAAGCAAAGGATTGTTGTGATGTTTTGCACAGAGATGGTTGAGGGGGTGGGAAATGTCATAGACTACTTTTTTAAGCATAGCCGTTGTACAATTCCCGAGGGATCTGGGAAAACTTTGCGAAAAAACATTTTCAGGCTCGTGCACATCGGCGTCGCAACAGAGCAAGAAATTGATATGATTATTTGCATAGAAATAAAAAGTGACATAGACTCGCGCACCACTCACGCTCAAAGAAAGTTATAAAAACGATTCCCAAGCGAGCAAAGCCGAGGGCGAAAGCTAGTACAATAATATTTTTTTTAAGTTTATTGTTATTAAACTAAGAATTATTTTTATTTTAACCGCCTCCGTGGCATAATATTTAGACCATTCGATTCACACCAGGAGGCCGCGGGTTCGATTCCCGGTGGGGTCAACTTGGAAGACTTGGTTTGGTTGGTGGAAGGGTATTTTCTAAGCCCGCCTGGCTAGCTACCAACATCTTATCTAAGTATTGCCGCCAAACATCATTGTTAACAACATTGATGTGTTCTGGCTTGAAGATAAGATAGCCAGTTCTCCATTGCGTTGAGGAATCTTGGTAAGCCAGCTCGCTTCCATCTTCGGCATCATTTTTACTTACCATCAGGTGAGATGATGCCAAAGGCTTACCAATAGAAATGACGACAGCATCAGAAATAAATTATGAACTCTTGATCACTAAATTGCCCTCCTACTTAAACTTCGGAAAACCTTACTCATTTTGTTTTCCATCAAGTCTTAGATTTTTAAGTCACCAAAATCACAAATGAGTACATAAATGACGCTGCTGAGCTATGACGTCACGCCTAGGTATTTCAAACATTATTAGAACAAAATGTCGTTTTTGACAGATGATAAAAAGTAAATCAGATGACTAGCATTTGTCATCCCTATTATGAATAAAAAAAAGATTTCATACTCTTATTTTTTTAATTTTCATTCATTTGTAAGCTCTTTTGCAGCATGGTCACTTCCATCCTCTCTTGGTTGCCAAGCCAATGAAGACGAGCTGGCTTTGTTTCATCTATAACATTGGGCTCGGACACCTAGTCTTCAATTTCGGACTTGAAACGTCTTGTTGGACGCTCCAAGCAAGTAAGTACTGCTGGAAAGAAGTGCAAAAGGACCTGAATAGCCCTCCAGAGAGCTGCTTGCCACGAAAAGGTGAAGAACAGAAGAAAGTAGACAGTGAAAGATATCATGTTCAGGAGATTCGGAAAAAGAATAATTATATCAGATTTTAGGAATAGACAAATGGGAATAGAATACCCATCATCATACGGTGTAACTTTCTCCAAAGAGACCATAGTTAAATCTGATCAACAAAAATATCCGGGAGTGCCGACAGAAGTGATTTTTTTTTACAGTTTCACAAGTTCTGACCCTCCGAATGTTCCTGGCAAACGACTAGGTTGACATAGTTTTAACCCTACGAGTGTACTTAGTATGGTTTTTTCCCATCTCAAAAAATGCCCAACGCACCTAAATTTTGACCCTGCGACCCGTGTCGCGAGTTCAATGATTTTTTCCCATCTCAAAAAATTCCCAACGCGCCTAAATTTTGACCCTGCGACCCATGTCGCGAGTTCAATGGTTTTTTCCCATCTCAAAAAATGTCCAACGCGCCTAAATTTTGTCCCTGCGACCCGTGTCGCGAGTTCAATGGTTTTTTCCCATCTCAAAAAATGCCCAACGCGCCTAAAGAGGTTTCCACTTCAAAAATGTTGGACTCTCCGTTCAATCAAAGTTGGTCAATGAGCTGATCGACTTTTATGGAGAGACCAAATTTTTTTTTCAATAAATTCGGTTTTGGTTTATGGTAGGGCATTGTCTAAGCCCGCCTGGCTAGCTACCACTATCTTATCTAAGTCTTGCCGCCAAACATCAATGTTAAAAACATTGATGTGTGGCTTGAAGATAACATAGCCAGTTCTCCATTGAGTTGGGGAATCTTGGTAAGCCCGCTTCCATCTTCGAAGTCATCGTCACTTACCATCAGGTGAGATGATGCTAAGGGCTTACCAATTGTGAATAAAAAAAAGGTGAGATGATGCCAAGGGCTTACCAATTGTGATTTAAAAAAATATATGGATTCCTTGGGGAAAGTTGTTTAGTAAGATGAGTAGAAACCTCAGTTAACGAGTCCAAAATCAATTCTGTTAAACTCTGTGTAGTCAAGTTTCAGCTTGCCTACAATAAATCTTATTAATATATTTTTAGGATTCCGTAACCAAAGGGTAAAAACGGGACCCTATTACTAAGACTCCGCTGTCCGTCCGCCTGTCTATCCGTCCGTCCGCCTGTCTGTCACCAGGCTGTATTTCATGAACCGTGATAGCTAGACAGTTGAAATTTTCACAGATGATGTATTTCTGTTGCCGCTATAACAACAAATACTAAAAATTAGAAAAAGTGAAACTTGTTTATTTTTAAACGTGAAGAAACTGCCACCGCCTCTAACCGCCTCCGTAGCGTAATGGTTACTCTATTCGCTTCACACCAGGAGGTCGCGGGTTCGATTCCCGGTGGGGTCAACTTGAAAGACTCGGTTTGGTTGGTGGTAGGGCATTTTCTAAGCCCGCCTGGCTAGCTACCACCATCCTATCTAAGTCTTGCCGCCAAACATCAGTGTTAGTAACATTGGTGTGTTCCGGCTTGAAGATAAGATAGCCAGTTCTCTATTGCGTTGGGGAATCTTGTTAAGCCCGCTTCCATCTTCGGCATCATCGTCACTTACCATCAGGTGAGATGATGCCAAGGGCTTACCAATTATAAATAAATAAAAAAAACTGTCTAGTATGATGGTACGGAACCCTTTGTACGCGGTTCTGACTCGCACTTTACCGGTTTTTTTTAGAATCACATTATAATAACAGTCTCCTTGTTTTTCTTCTTCTTATTGTGTGGCACAATTAATCGTGCTATCCAAGGGATAGACGGCGGTTACCTAGTGTTACACTTAGCATCACCCGCGGTCACAGGTAGTGCATTTTAGATT
Source organism: Coleophora flavipennella (assembly GCA_947284805.1). Taxonomy (NCBI): domain Eukaryota; kingdom Metazoa; phylum Arthropoda; class Insecta; order Lepidoptera; family Coleophoridae; genus Coleophora; species Coleophora flavipennella. The sequence goes on from OX369290.1 coordinate 5,524,322, forward strand.
GAAACCTACTACGGACGTGTGCAACGCAACCTTCATACACATCTGGAATCAGATGTGTAGGTTTCCTCACGATGTTTCCTTCGCCGTTAAAGGAATCGGTAAGTATATGTACTTAAGTTTCGAAAAACCATTGGTACATTGGCCGGCTGGTTGGAACCCGGGACCTCTGGTTAGGAGAACCGAGTCGTTACCGGTTGAGCCACCGACGCTTTTGATAATAACATAAATTTAAGGTAAGTGTAAATCCTATGTTGGAATTTCTGCAATTGAAATAAACGAGTCATTGTATACCTACTTAACTCTACGAGAAAATCAAAAACTTTAACTTTATTCGTCATCTTAAAATTTAATTAAATTCATTGACTTCTCTACGAGTATGTGTCCTGAAAAGTTATTATGAGAAAACTGTCCAAAAACTTTATTTTCTTATCATAAAATTATTCGCGACTCCATTGCTTTCCCTGTTCTTGTTTGCCAGACTAGCGAAGTTGTTAGCAGCGCCGTGATCATTTCCTCGACAATACTGCTTTGTCTTTGTTCCGCGTAATCATTTGCGTTATTGTTGTCTCTTTCTTTCTCGTTACGAAAGGAAGCAAACTTAATGAAGAAACTGTTTCCGAAGGTTCTAATACCTCTGGAAAGGTGCTTATAATCACTTCTGGGTGAACGAATACACTTAACCAAACCGAACTTTACAAGGTTAGACTCCGCCGGGAATCAAACCCGCGATCTCCTGATGTAAAGCTAATGGACTGAACCAATACGCTTTTTTTCAGAAGAGCTTCTAGTCATGAAACTGAACAACTTTCCCCAAGGATCACGTAGTCAATTAAAAAAAAATGGCCTTTCTATACAAATATATCAAGCAGCTGATCGATTTGTATAGTTTATTAGTTTCATTAGTAGTACTGTGAAGGGCGTTGTCGACTAAAACAACACACTGTATACTTTACATCACCATCATAATTATCATATCAGCCGAAAGACATACTGGTCAAAGGCCTCTTCCAGGAGTTCCGCAATAAACAGCCCAGCGTTACCCGCATCCAGCGGCTTCCCGTGATCTTCACCAGTTCGTCGGTCCACCGTGTGGGAAGGCTACGCTACGTCTTTTGGTTTTCCACTCCAGAAATTTACTGTCCCAATGGCCATCTGTTCTACGATCTATGTTGTTGTGCCCCGCCCTCTGCTACTTGGGTTTATCGATTAAAAACATGATATTAAAAACCCAGAAAAAAAACCATTTTTTCACAAGAGTGTTTACCCTGGTTGGGAATCAACCTCACTCATCATATCAGCTCAGGTCCCCACCGAGGGGCTCGAGCCTACCCTGAATTAGTGCGATCGGGCCTTAGTTGACCACGCGGGCCCAGGGCGGGTTGGTCGACTTCACACACAACCTGCGAGTTTTTTCGCAGGCGCGTGCAGGTTTCCTCACGTTGTGCTCCTTCACCGTAAGAGCGTCGGATAAACGTAGGTACATATGAAATATAAATTCGAAATCACATTGGTGCGTGGCAGGATTCGAACCACGACCTCCCGGACAGGAGGCGGCGGCCCTAGCCGTTACCCCACCGACGCTCACCAACCTCACTACCTTCGGCCTAACAGTCAGTCATAATCATTCTCTATTTTTTTTCAGGCACAAGTTTTTTTAATTTACAATTAGTTAGCCTTTAATATCATTTCTGACGTTTCCCATTCGGCCGTTTACGTAACAGCAGTTTCGTAACCAGTTACCAAGAAGGAAAAAATGATATTTGTACGAAACTGGTTTTTTCAGTGCAACTCCATGACACCAGTTACCGGTCGTCTATTATCGGGCTGTTCTTCCATGTGTTGTAAATTATGGGGTCGGACATTACTGGTAAATGCATATTTCCAAATTGAACTAATTGAAAACATTGGACAATCCGGAGGCCTTGATTCCGCCTTGTAAATTCATCATCAAATCAACATCAGTTAATCAAAAATACCAGAAGGCTCGGTGGCTCAACCGGTAACGACTCGGTCCATCTAACCAGAGGTACCGGGTTCAAATCTGGACGGCCAATGTACCAATGAGTTTTTCAAAAACTTACGTACATACTTACCGATTGCTTTAACGGTGAAGGAAAACATCGTGAGGAAACCTGCACACGCCTGCGAAGAAACTCGAAGGTTGTGTGTGAAGTCGACCAACCCGCACTGGGCCCGCGTGGTCGACTAAGGCCTAATCGCCCTGATTCAGGGTATAGGCTCGAGCCCCTCGGTGGGGACGTATAGGAGCTGTAATGATGACCAGAAGGCTGTGACCTGGAATGTGGCTTCATTACCAAATTTCAGCTCAATCGGACCCATGGACGTCGATATAAAACCGTTTGCACGATTTGACCCTTACAAATAAAAAAACGAATAAACTCGTCTAGAATAAAACAGGTCATCAGATAATACTTTTTAGAATGTAGGCTAAGAATTTATTTAAATATAGTTAAAAGTTAAGCCATCCTTTATCAGTCTAAAGTAAAGCTACCGTATTTAGTGAATAAAAATACATTAAGTTTTAATTTTAGAATAGTCTTTTAGAATCTAGACACACGGCAGTGTGTCAGCCAAGTTCAAATCAAAAAGGGCGAGACCGGCCGTGTACCATTTCGGGCCACTTTCGATCTACCTGTAACCTAAAATCTGTTTGAACTAGACAATTGCGATTTTGTGTGTATAGTTAGACCGCCGCGATTGCCTAGAATCCAAACTTTCATACATATACCTTTTACAATTTCTAAGATATTGACGTCCGAAAATCACTATTTTGACTGACTCATCAAAATTATAGACCAAGTATTCAAGTTTCTAAGAAATTTGGCATCAAGGTAGTTTATTGCGTGTATCATCATATCAGCCACAAATCGTCCACTGCTTGACAAAGGCCTCCCCCAAGGGTTTCCACGACGACCGGTCCTGCGCTGCCCGCATCCATCGGCTTCCCGCGACCTTCACCAGGTCATCGGTCCACCGCGTGGGAGGCCTTCCTACGCTACGTTTTCCGGTGCGCGGTCGCCACTCGAGAACTTTACTGCCCCATCGGCCATCTGTTCTACGAGCTATGTGCCCTGCCCACTGCCACTTCAGTTTAGCGATTCTGTGAGCTATGTCGGTTACTTTAGTTCTCCTGCGGATCTCCTCGTTTCTGATTCGATCACGCAGAGAAACTCCGAGCATAGCACGCTCCATTGCCCTTTGGGTGACCTTGAGCCTTCTTTTGTGGCCCATAGTAAGCGACCATGTCTCAGGTCCGTAAGTCATCACTGGCAACACACACTGGTCAAAGACCTTAGTCTTGAGACACTGCGGTATTTGGGACGTGAAAATATTGCGAAGCTTCCCGAACGCTGCCCAGCCGAGTTGGATTCGTCGATTGATCTCTTTCTTGAAGTTGGAACTACCTAGCTGGACTGTTTGTCCCAGGTATACATATTCGTCAACAACTTCCAGTGTAGAGTCTCCAACCTTTAGAGGAGTGGGTGCGACACGGACATTTAACATTATTTTCGTCTTGTCCATGTTCATTTTAAGACCCACTTGTTGAGAGACCTTACTGAGGCCATCGAGCATTGTGCTTAGGTCTTCCATAGTCTCAGCCATGACCACGATATCGTCAGCGAATCGGAGGTGGGATATGTACTCGCCGTTGATATTGATGCCGAGTCCACCCCAGTCCAGAAGCTTAAAAACATCTTCCAGGGCGGCGGTGAACAGTTTCGGAGATATAACGTCTCCCTGTCTCACCCCTTGCTGCAACTGGATAGGTTTCGAGTTCTGGTCCTGGAGGCGAACCGACATGGTGGCGTTTTCATACAGACACTTCAACACCTCGATGTATCGATGGTCAATTTGGCACCGCTGGAGAGACTGTAGCACAGCCCAGGTTTCGACTGAATCAAAGGCCTTCTCATAGTCCACAAACGCCAAGCATAGTGGCTGATTGTACTCTTCGGTCTTCTGTATAATCTGCCGCAGCGTATGTATGTGGTCTATGGTAGTAAAGCCTTTTCGGAAACCGGCTTGTTCGGGAGGCTGGAAGTCGTCAAACCTGCGTGCGAGACGATTCGTTATGACTCTCGAAAACAGCTTGTAGACATGGCTCAGAAGTGAGATGGGTCTGTAGTTCTTCAGCAGGGTGTTGTCACCCTTTTTGAAGAAAAGCACGACCACACTTCTGTGCCATGCCTTAGGCGTTTGTCCCTCGAGTATAACGGAATTAAATAACTTCTGAAGAGCTTTTAGTACCGGTGATCCACCTGCTTTTAGAAGTTCAGCCGTTATTCCATCATCACCCGGTGCCTTATTGTTCTTGAGCTGTTTGATAGCCATTCTAATCTCGTACAGGCTGACGTCCGGGATATCTTTAGTATACAAATTGCGTGTATACAAAGGAAAAAATAAAAAAAACGACCAAGTGTGAGTCGTAATCGCGCACTTTGGCATCGATATAAGTGATTAATCAAATACAAAGAAAAAAAAACATAAAACTGGCCATGTGCGAGTCAGACTTGAGAAATTAGGATTCCTTAGTACTACCAGGCCTGTCGCAATCCGCGCTGCAGGCATGAAAATTTACCTACGCCAAAGTATATATATATTTATATATACTAACGCCTATGCCACGCGGCCCCCTTAATGGGGTAAATTCAGTAGTCAGAAGAGAAAAGACTTACGCGATAGAAAGAGAGGCACTTGTACGTGAATATAACTGTAGGAAATTAGCGCTGTGCGACCTGAATTTGAACTTTATTGTGCCGTAGCAAGAGTCGCCATTCGTTCAAATGATTTTTCGGAGTTAACCTTCTTTTACGTAGTAAATGGTTTTTATTCTTTGGTACTACTATTCATCAAAATCATAGACCACTTTCAAGTGACTTAGAAACTTCTTTACAATATTCGCAAAGTTTGGATTCAATGCGGCATGAAGTTTTTGTATTAAAGCGGAACTACGTGTATATATTAGTACTAACATACAGTAAGGACACTCCCTGCCGTTGCCTAGATTGCGACCTCACCCGCTCGTCACCCAGGTTGATATAGATTGGTTACAGTTTGGTTGTCGAACGTAAAGGATTTCGCCGCCATTTTGTTTGAAAATTCAAATTCAAAACAATTTATTTCATATAGGTGTTAACACACACTTTCAAAAAGTCAAAACAAAAAAAAATATTGAATATTACAAATAATGTCATGATTCAGATTACAGTCTCAGGTAATGGTATTTGTTATAGAATCAACATATATATCTTTGTCATCTACATAATCTATTATTTTATAATATCCTCTCTAGAGACAAACATTTTTTGACATGAGTCTTGAATTTATTCTCTGACAAACTAGTTAAATTTTCTGGAATTTTATTGTAGAATCTTATACACTGCCCCACAAATGACTTTTTAACCTTACTCAGTCTCGGAAAGGCTATATCTATTTTATTTATATTTCTTAAATTCAAATTATGCCTGTCACTTTTTTTAGGAAATAAATGCAAATTCTTACGAACGTACCTGATGTTTTCATATATAAATTGACTAGCAACAGTTAAAATATTGATTTCTTTGAATTTATTCTGTAACGACTCACGTGATCGCATCTGATAGATTGCGCGGATAGCTCTTTTTTGCAGGATGAAAATAGTTTCTATATCAGCCGCATGCCCCCACAGTAATATGCCATAAGACATTATACTATGGAAGTAACTAAAACACACTAGTCTTGCAGTATCTACATTCGTTAACTGTCTTATTTTCTTAACGGCATAAGCAGCTGAACTAAGCCTTCCCGCTAAAGTCCGTAAAAGTAAATTTATTCCGTCATTCCTTTTTTGAAATGTCATTTCTGGCCCGTTGTATGAAGTGTCCAGAGTGTGCTCATGGGGATCCTTATTAAAATAATCAGATATATTTTTTGCATGCTGGATAGCGCAATAAATTGAAGCTATACAGCTACAAGACGTCCTACATCAGCATTCAGAGGGCTCATAAAGCGAGCTAAGGGTAGATTAAGTATCACGTAATAGTTTAATCTCGTGTGACGTAGTGGGCTAACGATCTCACAGAGAGGGATTCCGGTAAAAACTGAAGGAAAGAAAGGGCAACGCAAAACTAAAAACAGACAATAAACAGTTACCTACGTCATTCTTTCAAATTGGCCACATTTGTATACAGGGTACCCTGTTTACAACTGCTTGGGTGTTTTGGGCCACCAGTTAGGGCAGAACACTAATAAGAAGTTGTCTTCCATTGAAACAATAATTTTTAACAAAAAAAAACAATTTTAAACAGAAAACTAAGATTTGCCTCGATTTCTCTGGGATTTCATCATCAGACCCTGGTTTCCTTATCATGGTACCACCCTTGGGATATCTCCTTTCCAACGAAAAAATAATAATCAAAATCGGTTCATAAACGACGAAGTTATTTACGAACACACATAAAAAAAATATAAGGTCGAATTAAGAAACCTCCTCTTTTTTTTAAGTTGGTTAAAAAGGGCCTGGCGCGGATATAGTGTAAAAAATTAAGCACAGAAAAAGGGGTGAAATCAAGCAAAAATTCATTGATGAACTCTTTCATTAGTGAAGATGACTTCCTGTGACTTTTTCGTATAAGTTTTTTAGTTAATCGTATGGCAAAAGTCAGATGTAGTCTTATAATAAATTTAACTCCAGAGATTTATCCACTTCAAAGCTTCGTCGTTCAATTTGATCAGGTCTTTCGGGGGGTCCTCGGGGTATCGGATCGATGGGCAGTCGGCACCACAATGACAGATAGGGGAGTCCAACCAGCCGCAATAATGTATAAATAAGGCACAACGATCGTGAGCAGTGCGTGGTCTACTGAGGTTGCACCAGGTTTGCCGTGGTAGTTTCGTCTTAGTGTAGCTGCGTTGATATCCGAGGCAACTACCGAGGCGAACCTGGTGCAACCTCAATGCTCATATAATAAACTGTCCTAATAAATTGAATTACGCAAGTTACAGAACTGTCAGTCTTCTTGTTGCCGTAATGTATAAATTAGTAGCTCGGTGCTCGCGTCATATCTGAGGCAACAACCGAGGCGAACCTGGTGCAACCTCAATAGACTGCGCACTGCTCACGTAATAAACTGTCCTAATAAATTGAATTACGCAAGTTACAGAACTGTCAGTCTTCTTGTTGCCGTAATGTATAAATTAGTAGCTCGGTGCTCGCGTCATAGCTGAGGCAACAACCGAGGCGAACCTGGTGCAAGCTCAATAGACTACGCACTGCTCACGTAATAAACTGTCCTAATAAATTGAATTACGCAAGTTACAGAACTGTCAGTCTTTTTGTTGCCGGAATGGATAAATAAGTAGCTCGGTGCTCGCGTCATATTTGAGGCAACAGCCAACAACCGAGGCGAACCTGATGCAACTTCAATAGACTGCGCACTGTTCACGTAATAAACTGTCCTAACAAATTGAATTACGCAAGTTACAGAAGTGTCAGTCTTCTTGTAGGTTCTTTGGCGAAATAGATTAATTAGAAGCACAGTGCTCGGGTCATATATGAGGCCACTACCGAGGCGAATCTTGTGCAACCTCAATAGACTGCGCACTGCTCACGCAATAAACTGTCCTAATAAATTGAATTACGCAAGTTACAGAACTGTCAGTCTTCTTGTTGCCGGAATGGATAAATAAGTAGCTCGGTGCTCGCGTCATATCTGAGGCAACAACCGAGGCGAACCTGATGCAACTTCAATAGACTGCGCACTGTTCACGTAATAAACTGTCCTAATAAATTGAATTACGCAAGTTACAGAACTGTCAGTCTTCTTGTTGCCGGAATGGATAAATAAGAAGCTTGGTGCTCGCGTAATATCTGAGGCAACAACCGAAGCGAACCTGATGCAACTTCAATAGACTGCGCACTGTTCACGTAATAAACTGTCCTAACAAATTGAATTACGCAAGTTACAGAAGTGTCAGTCTTCTTGTAGGTTCTTTGGCGAAATAGATTAATTAGAAGCACGGTGCTCGCGTCATATATGAGGCCACTACCGAGGCGAATCTGGTGCAACTTCAATAGACTGCGCACTGTTCACGTAATAAACTGTCCTAACAAATTGAATTACGCAAGTTACAGAAGTGTCAGTCTTCTTGTAGGTTCTTTGGCGAAATAGATTAATTAGAAGCACGGTGCTCGCGTCATATATGAGGCCACTACCGAGGCGAATCTGGTGCAACCTCAATAGACTGCGCACTGCTCACGCAATAAACTGTCCTAATAAATTGAATTACGCAAGTTACAGAACTGTCAGTCTTCTTGTTGCCGTAATGTATAAATTAGTAGCTCGGTGCTCGCGTAATATCTGAGGCAACAATCGAAGCGAACCTGATGCAACTTCAATAGACTGCGCACTGTTCACGTAATAAACTGTCCTAACAAATTGAATTACGCAAGTTACAGAAGTGTCAGTCTTCTTGTAGGTTCTTTGGCGAAATAGATTAATTAGAAGCACGGTGCTCGCGTCATATATGAGGCCACTACCGAGGCGAATCTGGTGCAACCTCAATAGACTGCGCACTGCTCACGCAATAAACTGTCCTAATAAATTGAATTACGCAAGTTACAGAACTGTCAGTCTTCTTGTTGCCGTAATGTATAAATTAGTAGCTCGGTGCTCGCGTCATATCTGAGGCAACAACCGAGGCGAACCTGGTGCAACCTCAATAGACTGCGCACTGCTCACGTAATATACTGTCCTAATAAATTGAATTACGCAAGTTACAGAACTGTCAGTCTTTTTGTTGCCGGAATGGATAAATAAGTAGCTAGGTGCTCGCGTCATATCTGAGGCAACAACCGAGGCGAACCTGATGCAACTTCAATAGACTGCGCACTGTTCACGTAATAAACTGTCCTAACAAATTGAATTACGAAAGTTACAGAAGTGTCAGTCTTCTTGTAGGTTCTTTGGCGAAATAGATTAATTAGAAGTACGGTGCTCGCGTCATATATGAGGCCACTACCGAGGCGAATCTGGTGCAACCTCGATAGACTGCGCACTGCTCACACAATAAACTGTACTAATAAATTGAATTACGCAAGTTACAGAACTGTCAGTCTTCTTGTTGCCGGAATAGATAAATAAGTAGCTCGGTGCTCGCGTCATATCTGAGGCAACAACCGAGGCGAACCTGATGCAACTTCAAAAGACTGCGCACTGTTCACGTAATAAACTGTCCTAATAAATTGAATTACGCAAGTTACAGAACTGTCAGTCTTTTTGTTGCCGGAATGGATAAATAAGTAGCTCGGTGCTCGCGTCATATCTGAGGCAACAACCGAGGCGAACCTGGTGCAACCTCAATAGACTGCGCACTGCTCACGTAATAAACTGTCCTAATAAATTGAATTACGCAAGTTACAGAACTGTCAGTCTTTTTGTTGCCGGAATGGATAAATAAGTAGCTCGGTGCTCGCGTCATATCTGAGGCAACAACCAAGGCGAACCTGATGCAACTTCAATAGACTGCGCACTGCTCACGTTATAAAATGTCCTAATAAATTGAATTACGCAAGTTACAGAACTGTCAGTCTTCTTGTTGCCGTAATGTATAAATTAGTAGCTCGGAGCTCGCTTCATATCTGAGGCAACAACCGAGGCGAACCTGATGCAACCTCAATAGACTGCGCACTGTTCACGTAATAAACTGTCCTAATAAATTGAATTACGCAAGTTACAGAACTGTCAGTCTTTTTGTTGCCGGAATCTACACACAATATTTCATTTCATTTCATTTATTTATTGCAGTGTCACAACTTATGATGTACAAACATAATAATATGTTTAATAGTAGGTAGGTGTTTTTCAATTAATTGTGACGCCCCGTGAGGGCATAGCAATGTGTGAGGGCTTAAGTGCTTCAATTAAAAGACCTAAGTAACTGTAAATTAATAGAATACATTAACTAGGTGCTTTGCAGCGATTCCGGGACTACGGCCCTTTTATGCAACGACCTGTAAATGCCTGTCAACCAAGAAGATCACCGGATACCGAAGAAGCAAGTAGGTAGGTACCAAGGTACGCCTTAGCCACATTATGCAGATATGAAATGTTACCTAAGTAAATTTAGCCACAAGTCTACGTACAAAAGAGGCATATTACATGGATAGGTAAATAGGTTTATTGAGAGAGAAAGACGGACGGATACCTACCTATATAGGTAGACAGGTGAGATTGTCAGTCATTGTCATGCAGCGAGCTTTATCAATTATCATAATAGGTATTTTGATGTTGTCATTTTACCTAAATACTCTTAGAGATATGTAGGTAGGTAGTGGCCGGGCGTCAGCTGGGGTGTAGGAAGGCTGCGCGGAGTCATACGGAGTGCGCGGGACGGATCGAAGCTGAGGCGCGTGGGCTGCTTGCTACTTAATGTGATTTCTTTTTTTTTTACTTATTTTAAATTTTTTTTCTTAGATTTCAGTATGGTCGCCGAAGAAAAAGTTGTTCAGTTTCGTTTGCTGGACTTGCCCTCAAAATAGTTTTAGCTAATTTTGTTAGACTTTATAAAATGTGTAACAAAATTAGCTAAAACTATTTAACTCGTGCTTCTACCCATGAATCTGAACATTTTTCCCCATGGAACCCATAGTCAAATCGCAAAAAAAAAATTGGTTCTCCCATACTAACTCGATCAGCTGATCAGCCAACTTAGTATGGAAAGTTCCAATTTTTTTTTGAGATTTGACTAAGGGTTTCATTGGGAAAGTTGTCCAGTTTCATGGGTAGAAGCACCAGTTAAAATAGTTTCAGCAAATTTTGTTACTCCTTATATAAAAGTCGATGTGTTTATGTATGTATGTTCTCTATGGACACCAAAAAGGCTAGAGCGATTTCGATGAAATTTTCAGGGAATCTAAATTAGCCCACTGAGAGATCCTTTCAAAAAACCGGCCAAGTGCGAGGCGGACTCGCGCAAAGTAGGGTTCTGTAGTCTTTTCAAAAAATTAATGTATATTAAAAAAAAAAAAAATATTTGCAGTTGGTAATACAACATTTTGGATGAAAAATCTATGATCTTTTTTTTTAATCAATCTGGACACCTTTAGTTGGTAGGCTACAGAGCGTCCCAAAGAAATCAATAAATAAACATACATACAAACATGCATACATACACTCGAAAAACATTACCTTCCTTTTGGCACAGTCGGGTAAAAATGGGGTGAGGTGGAGAGAGAACGAACGCTAAAGGTCATTTAGTTTAGTAGATGGGCGCCTTAACGACTAAAGCGCCTCATCAGTCTAGTCTAGTCCTCTAGAGAACATTAAATAAGTATTGTAATTTACTCCCAAGACAACACTTAACTAGAGGTAAAGTACCTACAATACATGTGCAGTTAATTTTCGTGAAGAATTGGTTTTTAAACGATAAATCGATGAGCTGATTCTGACTTTGTCTTCTTAACACCCTATCTTTACAATATAAAGGCTGTAACAAAATTGATTTAGGACTCGTTAATTGGGGCTTCTACTCCCCAATTAAAAAATAGTTAATTTTCCAAAAAAACGTTGTATTCTTTTGACGAATCGATCAGAAAAATTGGCGATTTTGTGTATTTACTTTTAGAATAGAGACAGACATTTTTTTTTAGCGTTGACTTTGGGTTTTTGAGGAAAGTTGTTTAGTATTAAAAATGTAATCCAGTGAAGCGCTCCTGCACCGATTTTGTTAAACCTGTATAATTAGCGACTCGGACGTCCACTCCTGAACCTGAGTCCTATTTTCTATGTAGGGTTTTTCTGATCGTGACCAAGGTCATGATCATTGTCAAGGTCAGGATTTTTTTGTCTTGTCTTACCTAGTGAATTGATCAGTTGATAACGAATTCGTATGAAAATTACGGTAAAAGAAAGTTTACGTTTGAGGGAGCACAACTTTATAACCGACTACCGTCATATATAAAAAATACTGATTCTATCAATGCATTTAAAACAACGCTGTATAAATCAAGTTAGACATAATAGCATCTCACTACTCTAACAAACAATTTGGAAAATTCTGGAAGCAAACCAGTAACGTAAGTCCAAAGTCAAGTCTCCCTGTGAGTATAGAGGGTGCTGGTGAGTCCTCTAAAACTGCTGAGCTATTCAAAAGCAGTTTTAAAGTAGAATCTACACTTGTTGCGTTTAAACACAAACTTCCTGATATACAGCCTACCGTAGGTTCTGACGTGCGGTTTACCGCTAGGGAGATAAAGGCGGCAGTGAGAAGTATGAAGTATGGTAAACTACCTGGCCACAACCCTCTTAGCATTGAACACCTGCAACGCGCAGGTGATCACTTGCCAAGGGTGCTTGCTAAGCTGTTCACCTTCTGCATTGGGCTTCCTACTTGCCTGAGGATATGATTCAATGTAAAAAAATTTAGACCCATTACCCTGGCTTCTATTTTGGCAAAGGTGTTGGACAGTATGCTTGATGAACAGCTGGATAAACATCTAGTTTTGCATGACGCCCAGTTTGCATTTAGACCTGGCCTTTCTACGGAGACTGCAGTCAAAGTATAAATATTAGTACTAACGTACAGTATGGACACTACCTGCCGCTCTCTAGATTGCGACCTCACCCCCTCGTCCCACAGATTAATACAGATTGGTTACAGTTTGGTTTCGCCACCACTTTATTTTTTTTATCATTCCTTTTTTGAAATTTTATTTCTGGCCTGTTGTATGAAGTGTACAGGTTGTGCTGCAGTCCTCTGTCTCAAGCATACTGTTCGATACTAAACAGACAGACGAAGTCGCGGGCACAGCTAGTATTAGTATATTTCTACTCATGTAAGTGACTTTGTTAAGGTCTACAATAAGAATAAATGATCTTTGAACTGAACTGAAGATTTTTTTTTGTAAATCAAGTATGGGTTCGGTGGTGAAAGTTATGAAATTTCATGAGCTAGTATTAATTTTTATTAGGTATTTTAGAAGAACCCACTTCATCATATCAGCCGAAAGACGTCCTCAGCTGGACAGAGGCCTCCCCTAAAGATTTCCACGACGACCGGTCCTGCGCTGCCCGTGTAGGTAACGGATGTGTTCCTACTCTCGAGAACAAAGGGAGATATCTCCGCCAGGCGAGGTTGTGTGCCTGGGGTCCGGCCGTGGACCAACCGTGTATGGTTGGTGCTTGTATATCATCATCATATCAGCCACAAGTCGTCCACTGCTGGACAAAGGCCTCCCCCAAGGATTTCCACGACGACCGGTCCTGCGCTGCCCGCATCCATCGGCTTCCCGCGACCTTCACCAGGTCATCGGTCCACCGCGTGGGAGGCCTGCCTACGCTACGTTTTCCGGTGCGCGGTCGCTACTCGAGAACTTTACTGCCCCAACGGCCATCTGTTCTACGAGCTATGTGCCCTGCCCACTGCCACTTCAGTTTAGCGATTCTGTGAGCTATGTCGGTTACTTTAGTTCTCCTGCGGATCTCCTCGTTTCTGATTCGATCACGCAGAGAAACTCCGAGCATAGCACGCTCCATTGCCCTTTGGGTGACCTTGAGCCTTCTTATGAGGCCCATAGTAAGCGACCATGTCTCAGTTCCGTAAGTCATCACTGGCAACACACACTGGTCAAAGACCTTAGTCTTGAGACACTGCGGTATTTGGGACGTGAAGATATTGCGAAGCTTCCCGAACGCTGCCCAGCCGAGTTGGATTCGTCGATTGATCTCTTTCTTGAAGTTGGAACTACCTAGCTGGACTGTTTGTCCCAGGTATACATATTCGTCAACAACTTCCAGTGTAGAGTCTCCAACCTTTAGAGGAGTGGGTGCGACACGGACATTTAACATTATTTTCGTCTTGTCCATGTTCATTTTAAGACCCACTTGTTGAGAGACCTTACTGAGGCCATCGAGCATTGTGCTTAGGTCTTCCATAGTCTCAGCCATGACCACGATATCGTCAGCGAATCGGAGGTGGGATATGTACTCGCCGTTGATATTGATGCCGAGTCCACCCCAGTCCAGAAGCTTAAAAACATCTTCCAGGGCGGCGGTGAACAGTTTCGGAGATATAACGTCTCCCTGTCTCACCCCTCGCTGCAACTGGATAGGTTTCGAGTTCTGGTCCTGGAGGCGAACCGACATGGTGGCGTTTTCATACAGACACTTCAATACCTCGATGTATCGATGGTCAATTTGGCACCGCTGGAGAGACTGTAGCACAGCCCAGGTTTCGACTGAATCAAAGGCCTTCTCATAGTCCACAAACGCCAAGCATAGTGGCTGATTGTACTCTTCGGTCTTCTGTTTAATCTGCCGCAGCGTATGTATGTGGTCTATGGTACTAAAGCCTTTTCGGAAACCGGCTTGTTCGGGAGGCTGGAAGTCGTCAAACCTGCGTGCGAGACGATTCATAATGACTCTCGAAAACAGCTTGTAGACATGGCTCAGAAGTGAGATGGGTCTGTAGTTCTTCAGCAGGGTGTTGTCACCCTTTTTGAAGAAAAGCACGACCACACTTCTGTGCCATGCCTTAGGCGTTTGTCCCTCGAGTATAACGGAATTAAATAACTTCTGAAGAGCTTTTAGTACCGGTGATCCACCTGCTTTCAGAAGTTCAGCCGTAATTCCATCATCACCCGGTGCCTTGTTGTTCTTGAGCTGTTTGAGAGCCATTCTAATCTCGTACAGGCTGACGTCCGGGATATCTTCGGTATAGTGTCGGGTTAGTCTGGCTCTTGGGTCTTCAGCTAGATCGCTGACAGGCAAACGTGTGGTATTGTACAATTGTCCATAGAACTTCTCAACTTCTTCCAGCAACTCAGTCTTAGAAGATATGGTCCTGCCGTCCTCAGTCTTCAGCTTGGTCAGTTGGCTTTGTCCAACAGACAGATCTCTCGCGAACACTTTTGAGCCTTTGTTGTGCTCAATCGCCTCTTTAATACAATTTGTATTATATTGGCGTAAATCGCGAGTTAGGGACTTAGAGATCTGCCTGTTTAGTTGCCGATACTGAGTAGCGTCTTCAGAGGACTGCAAAACCAATCTGCGTCTTTCTTCCATGAGGTTGCTGGTGAAATCGGAGATTTTTTTGGTTCTGTTTGAACGGCGAGTTTTAAAATCTTAGACCCGACCGTTTGAACAATTTCCACGAACCTGTCATTATAATCGTCCACATTCTCGCAGTTTCCTAGGCATTCGAAACGATTGTGCAACTCGAGCTGAAAGCTCTCGGGGTTTTGAAGCTGGATGGGCGTTGGTCGGAGCGTAGACTTCATCAGTCGACGTCTTTCTAGCTTGGTCTTTAGATTCAATGTGCCTCTGACCATCCGGTGATCGCTTCCTGTTTTGACTGAATTGATCACGGAGACATCATTGAATATTTGCTTCCTTGTCGACAAGATGAAGTCTATCTCGTTTTTTGTTACGCCATTGGGATGCAACCATGTCCACTTCCGCTGTTTTGACTTCTTGAAGAAGGAGTTCATCATAAAGAGGCTCTCCTTCTCCATAAAGTCGGCCAGCATCTGGCCACGTGCATTTCTTACTCCATATCCAAATTGCCCCACTCTCAGCTCACCATCGCTTCGTTTGCCCAGTTTCGCGTTAAAGTCCCCCATAACAACGGTATAATGGGTCCTGGTGCTATGTAAGGCTGTAGAGATGTCCTCATACATAGTCTCTACCTCGTCGTTGGCTTGTATATATGAGCAAGGAAATGTTGATAGTGCGTTGTAGATGCTTTGTTATTAGCCTTCTTGCGATGATGGTGCCATCTATCGAGGTGCAGATGCAACTCTCCATGCATATAGTTTGATCGATGGTTCAGTCTTGAGCTGAGGTATGTAGTTGTTAGTGATGGGTACTGCAGATGTTACCACATTACTCCCCCTCCGAGACCGGAGGTCGATATACATATTGAGTTGGCAGTCAGATGTTGCGTCGCGATGCGGCGTCTGCGGTGAGTCGAGATGCCAGGCCAATGTTGCTTTACTTCGAGTCCACGGTGAGTCGGGACTAGGAGGTGGTTCAGGCGTACGGTGCAAGGGAAGCAGGTTACGTGGAGCGCGTGCTCTACGGCGGTGAGCTGCCGACAACTTGCTGCCTGAAGTTTAAAGCTGCAGGTCCGTGGAGTTTTGATGCTGCGTCGACGGCTGCGAACCTGATGAGGCATCGGAGTAAAGTTGCAGGGCCAGGAAGCTCGATATGACGACTGCGATGGTCCTGGTAAACTTCGCATTGGACTGCTATACTGATGTTAGCTTGCTTTACCGGCTGGAGGGCTGTTGAGGAGCTGTTGCCGAAGGTGCGTCAATGTACAGCGTCGGGTCACCAATGTAGGGAACGGATGTGTTCCAACATGACGAGAACAAAGGGAGATATCTCCGCCAGGCAAGGTGGTGTGCCTGGGGTCCGGCCGTGGACCAACCGTGTATGGTTGGTGCTTGTATATATGCTTATGAGCAAAGGAATGTTGATAGTGCGTTGTAGATGCTTTGTTAATAGCCTTCTTGCGATGATGGTGCCATCGATCGAGGTGAAGATGCAACTATCCATATACTTTGATCGATGGTTCAGTCTTGAGCTGAGGTATGTAGTTGTTAGTGGCGGGATGTCGCCACACCCGCATCCAGCGGCTACCCGCGACCTTTACCAGGTCGTCGGGCCACCGTGTGGGAGGTGCGCGGTCGTCACTTGATAACTTTACTGCCCCAACGGCCATCTGTTCTACGAGCTTTAGACTACTTATGAAGCACTTAATCCGATGTGCGTTTTTCATCTCATATTATATAGAATGTTTTTTCAGCTGCTCGCTGACTGTTAAGATACAGCCTTTTGTGGCCGACTTCTCCTGTTTTTCTTTTTTTTAATCCGCTTTAATTTGTAAGCCCTTAGTATCATCTCCTGATGGTAAGTGACGATGGAGCCAAAGATGGAAGCGAGCTTAGCAAAATTTTCCAACGCAATGGGGAACTGGCTATATTATCTTCAAACTGGAACACATTGATGTTGTAATCATTGATGGTTGGCGTCAAGACTTAGATAAGATGGTGGTAGCTAGCCAGGCGGGCTTTAAGATTTCCCTTTCACCAATCAAACCAACTTTTACAAAATGAGACTCCGCCGGGAAACGAACCCGCGATTTCCAGATATGAATCTAATGGACTTAACCATTACGCCACAGATGCGGTCATTAGATCACGATGTGCAATTAAAAGTAAGATCTTTTTCCTTTTTCTCAAACTTTTTTATTACGCTTTTATTAGCTTCAACCGGTATGTATGTATGTATGTGCTTTAAAAGAGTGTTTTTTTTGTTTATTCAAACTAAAAAACACGCTTTTAAAGCACATCAAACTAAAAAATGAAAAATAATAAATTCTTATAAGCTGAAAACAATAATGAACAAAAAATACTACCTAGTATTGTTGCGAGACAAAAGTTGGGACGCTTTGTGCCATATTTATCGTATATCGAGCAACCCACGCTTTTTTCACAATAATACTAGTATTTTTCGTTCATTATTGTTTTCAGCTTAAATTAGAATTATTTTTTACTTTTAGTGTGATGTGCTTTAAAAGCGTGTTTTTTTGTTTTTTTTAAACTGAATTTTTTAAATAAACGTTATTACACGTTGAAATGTTTGTATTATTTTTTATTTATAAAAATTTGAGTGCGTTTAACTATAATTATAATATAATTATGTGTATGTACATAACATAAGTTAACATAACATAACTTACATAAGTTGACCGCTTCAAAATTGCAAGTTCGTTTTGACCCATTTTTTGGTTTACAAGGAAAAGTTTCCGGGATAAAAAGTATCCTATATGTTAACTTATTAATACTTAAGGAAAAGTGGGTAGTTACCCACCCCTAGACTTAAGTCTATTGTGCCTTAGATCAAACATTTTTAATCTGAATGACTTCCACGGGTGGCAGATTTATGCTACTTTTTTGACAACAAATAACTAGTATTTCTCATGTATTTCCCGTTTTTTTTATGCAACTATCTATCTGTTGTGAGTAATTAAATAAATAATGATTTATTTGATCAAAGATGATCTAATCTATATTAAATATTATTATTAAAATAAAACTGTTACGGGACCGTGTCTGTACATGAAATGTTTTTGAAAAATAATGACTGTGGTGGACATAACTAACGATATAGAGGTCAAAACAACAACTTTTGGAATTTTTGTCCGTCTGTCTTTCTGTTTGTATGTTCACGCGTCACGAAAAAACTACCAGGCCGATTCTGATGGAATTTTGTATGGTGGTTCCTTATAAGTTAAATTTTTATCCCGGAATATTCAAGAGTTTCCGTGGGAAAATTCAAAACCTCAATAATAAACTTATTTATTTATTTATCAAGCCTAAAATGAGGACATCTGTAGAGAAGCCAAAGTAACCGATAAAGCTTTCAGAACCGTTTAACTTAATTGGCAATGGGCGGGCTACATAGCTCGTAGAACAGACGTCCATATGGGGTAGTTAAGTTATCGAGTTGCGGCCGCGCACCAGAAGTCGTAGCGTAGGCAGATCTCCTACTCGCGTGGACTTACGGCACGGTGAAGGTCGCGGGAAGTTGAGGGTAGCGCAGGACCGGCCGTTGGGGGAAATGCTTTGACAGTCCATCAGTCGACTTCTTCCTGCTGATAAAATGATGATGATGATTTATGTTATCATCGAGCGTCGTCGGTGGTGTAACGGTTACGGCGCTATCTCCCCTCCGGGAGGCCGTGGTTCGAATCCTGCCACGTACCATTTTTTTTTTTAATTTTGATTTCATATGTACGTTTATCCGACGCTCTCACGTTGATGGAATAAAGGAGGAGGAATCACCTGCGAAGAAACTCGAAGGTTGATCAGGCAAATAAAGGATAAATGATACGAAATCATTGGGTTCTCGGGTTAATATGGGTGTGCCTCAAGGTTCTATTTTAGGACCTTTCCTTTTTTTAGTTTATAGTAATGATCTACCATTCATGGTTGAATCATTGTCGCAAATTGTGTTGTTTGCGGATGATACATCACTAGTTTTTAAGGTTGACAGAAAAACTGATATGTCTGACGAAGTAAACGACACTCTTTTAAAAGTATACAATTGGTTTACCATAAATAAGTTAGTCTTAAACGCAAAAAATACCAAATGTATTAAATTCATATTACCTAATGTTATCGAAGTAAACAAAAATGTATCCTTAGCTGGTGATTACAACGATGTTAGTGACAAAATAAACACGTTGTAAACTGAAGAAAATCTTTAATTTTGGTTCTACAATTTTTATATTGAAAAATACGTATAATCGCTATAGCGCGTGGTGGTGAGTGCCGGCGGCCGGGGCCGCGTTTCGTCGCACGCGCCGCATGACCCCGCGCGTCTTGCCTTCCCCCCTGTCGTCTACATCCTCGTCAACAGCTGGTAATGTATTAGAATTTGTAAATCAAATCAATCAATTTGTAATCATCAATTTCTAGGATTAACTGTAGATTCAATGCTTCAATGGGGCCCGCATATAGAAACGCTAGATGGCAAGCTTTGCTCAGCCGCATACGCAGTCAAAAAAATCAGGCTCCTTACGGATATAGACACCGCAAGACTTATATTTCAGCTACTTCCATAGTATTGCGTCTCATGGGATACTTTTGTGGGGACATGCAGCTGATATATATACCATATTTGTTCTACAAAAATGAGCGGTTCACGCGATTTATGGAATGCATTCTCGTGAGTCGCTCCGAGATAAGTTCAAAGATATTAATATAATGACTTTCCCCTGTCAATATATTTATGAAAATATAATGTATGTACGTAAAAATCTGCATCTCTTTTCACTGAATAGTGACAGGCACAGTCGTAATCTTCGGAATAGGAATAAACTTCAAGTAACTTATACCAGACTTAGCAAAATTAATAAGTCCTTTGTGGGACAATGCTCATTCATTTATAACAAATTACCCGATGATGTCTTAAATTTGTCAGAAAAACAGTTTAAAAATTGTATCAAAAAAACTCTTTGTAAAAAAGGTTATTATAAAACATCCGAATATTTTAATGACAAAAATGTATGGGTTGATAGTGTTTCTTCTATCAACACTACTAATCATGTTTAATAGTAATAAAATGATAAACAACCTAAGAATTGTCATGGAAGCGACAAGACATGATAAGTCTAGTACTTCTTTTAATTAATATAATGTTTTTGCGGATGGTGGCGCATCGGGAGCCGGGTCGTTCCTTTCCCTCTAATAATTATGGTTGATGGGAGCGATGGCTGACTCTCGCGTTATACTTGTGACCGGGTGCTGTCCGTGTGAACTGGCCTGCTCTTGTCAAAGGTTTCGATGACATAATCTGGTTTATTTCTAGGATTTAATTTTGACATTATTAACTAATTAATTATTGTTTATTTCTTGATTTTTCACAAATGAAATTATATTATTATTAATTTATGACTATCAGAAAGAGTGTAATTTGCACCTATTTTGAATAAATACCTTGAATCTTGAATCTTGTTGTGTGTGAAGTCGACCAACCCGCACTGGGCCCGCGTGGTCGACTAAGGCCCGATCACCCTTATACAGGGTAGGCTCGAGCCCCTCGGTGGGGACGTATATGAGCTGTAAGAAGATTTATGTTACCAAGGAAGTTAGTCATCAAGGTCATAAATCCACAGATGTCCACTGCTCGGAGCTCGCTTAATAGACCTAACGACGTGCGTGATTCATTGTGTCTAGAGATCTAAAGCCGACAGCTCGACATAGCTTACTTAGTTAGAGAATAAGCAGACTGAAGTGGCGACAATCTGGACAGGATTGTCGTACAACGGATAACAGTTTGACTAAAGTACGTTCGTGGAATTGGCTGCAGTACACCCGAACGGAGTTCTGGAAATGTGTTGTAAGATAAAACTTTTTTTTTCAAAAAAATAAAATTATATAGGTGTTGTTATATTGAATAGAATTTATCATTAATTTTAATTAATTTCACTGCTGGATTAAGTACTTATCTTTAAAATCGTAGCCTACATTAAGGCTTGTCCTTCGAAAAACCTCTAAAACTGAAGAATTTTGTAACCATTTTATTCGTTAACCATAGCATATTTCTACCAGAAAAAAATACATAATAATCTACAAGATATAAGGAGTGATGTAGATTTCACAGAATTCGATTTTATTTTTCAGTTGTAACCATTTTACTGCTGCAATTTTTAACAGAACAGTTTGAAAATTTATGATATAACTCAAAAAACAATCTAGAGTGATGCTGATTTCTCACTTTTTGAATATTTATTGTATTTTATTTATAAATATTTTAAAACCATCTGATTTCGGGTAAAATTCCAACCGTTCTCAAGCCGTTCCCCGCGCTCGTCCTAAAAATCAGTGCGGGGCGGGACGCGATGCTAGACGGACCTGTGCTGCTTTGCGGGAGCTCTCGAATAAAAATAAAATATTGGGTTTTTTGTGTACATAGTGTAGTGTAACGGACAGAGAGTATTTCATGAACATATTTGGTTATCTACATTAGATTCTTTTTATTTTTTAATTTACGCTTTTCAGTTTTCTTTGTTAAATATTTTTGATACAAAGTTTTTGTTTTACAGTTTTTGTTGCTTAAAATCTACCCGAGCTTTATTATACCCTATTCAAAAAATAATAATCATCGAAATCGTATAAGCCAGCACAAAGATCTAGCGGCTTTCCGCGACTTTAGCAGGTCGTCGGTCCACCAAATGGGAGGCTTGCTTATGCTACATCTTCCGGTGTGTGGTCACCACTTGAGAACTTTGCTGCTCCAACGGCCATATGTTTTACGAGATATATGACTAGAACTGATGATCGTTAGGGCAGCAAAGTTCTCGAGTAACGACCGCTTAGCAGAAGACGCACCGTGTACCGCATTGAGAATGCCCGGTCTGGCACATAGCTCGTAGAACAGATGACCGTTGGTGCAGTAAAGTTCTCGAGTGGCGACTGCGCTGGTTCGAACAACTCAGGATAGGTTATTTCCAATGTGGTGCGCGTTGCGTCTTTAGGTGCACTCTCGCTACTCGAGAACTTTGCTGCCCCAACGATCATATTCTGTTCTAGGCATATATCTTGTAGAATAGATGGCCATTGGGGTAACAAAGTTCTCAAGTAATGACCGTACATCGGAAGACGTAGCGTAGGCAGGCCTCCCACTTGGAGGACCGACGACGACCTGCTGAAGGTCACGAAAAGCCTCTGGATGCGAGCAACGCAGAACTAGTCGTATCTAATGCGTTGTGCGGTGCATCTTCTGATGCTTGGTTGCTACTCGAGAACTTTACTACTCAAACGGCCATCTGTTTTACGAGCTATGTGCGGCACATAGCTCGTAGAACAGGTGACCGTACGGTGCACAGTACGTCTTCTGGTGTACGGTCGGCACTCGAGAACTTTACTATCCCAACGGCAATCTGATCTATCAGCTATGTTGCCAGGCACATGCTCGTAGAACACATGATCGTTGGGACAGTGATGTTCTCGAGTGGAGACCGGGTACTGGAAGATGAAATGTAGAAAAGCCTACTCGGTGGACCGACGACCTGGTGAAGGTCGCGGAAAGTCGCTGAATGCGGGCAACGCAAGACCAGTCATTTTTAATGCGATGCACGGTGTCTCTTGTGGTGAGTGCCACTCGAGAACTTTACTACCACAACGGCCATAATATATTCTACGAGCTACTTAAGCTATTTTAGATTTTATAGGTTCTTAGGAGAATTAAGGAGTTTCATGAGTCCTAAGATTGATGAATTCCAAAGATTTAAATTTTAACCACAAGTCTAATTACATTGTTTTGTATCACCTATCAAGTACAGTGATTTTAAAATTTAAATACAAAACAAATAAAAACTTTTGAGATCAGTATAAGCCGCAGATAAAAAGCCCGAAACGGTCCTAATTACTACCTTTTTATAACATTTTAATTTCTACATACCGTTGATTTTATTTAATTGCAGTACCTCTCCGCTCTGTAACTTGTAACCAGCCAGATATGAAAATCATCGATAAATTTATTGCATGTCCTCGCACTTCGTTTGTCGTGTATACGCATGGAAGATCGACATAGTAATTTTCACAACATTTGCTCGAAAAGTGGTACTTTATAAGCCAGTCAAGTGTGCGCAAAATTGATTTTACCGCACATGTGCTTTTACTTTACCACTTTTTTTAATTTCTAGCTCAGAGGAACAAGACATTTCTAGTAAATAAAAAAAAATAACCAAAGATACAGAATCTTCTTTAAGACTTTTAAAAGAAGAATTTTAAAAGAGACTGGTTGTAATTCCGTGAAGTTAGTACATAACACTAGCAGATTAGATTCTCTTTGGGTTATATCTTTGTGAGAAAGAAGAATAAATATGAATGAAGCGCATAGGTAACAGGAAGGAATAGGTCATCTTTTCCAAGGAGGTTTTAATGCTTACATGAACTTTATTCCAAGCCTTATTGTAATCTACTTATATTAATATTAAAAAAAACTTACGCATGCGTACGTGTGCTTAACTAAATTGAATATGGCGCAAATTTTGTAAACTGAATTGTGTTGCTTAGAATACAAACAAAATTATATGAATATACGAGCAATAAAAAATATACTTATATATAAGGAAAAACAAAGTGATATTACTCCCCGGACATTTAAAAAAAGCCAAAATTCGCGAAAAATTAACTGTGGTTGGCGAAACCTTGATAGTACCTATGTATTTTATTTTTCTGTCACTGTTGTTTTTTATTTAAACGAGTTTGTCATTTCCTTTCTCACCCATGTATCATTTTTTAATACAGTTGTGAGAAAACAGATAAATAAAAAAAATACCGTGACAGAAAAACAAAATACATGGGTACATACCTATCAAGGTTTCGGCAATCAAAGTTCATTTTACGCGACTTGTGGCTCATTTAAAACGTCCGGGGAGTAATCTCACTCTATTTTTATTATACTCGTACATATGTATATTTTTATTAGACATATTGTATTAACTATTCATAATTTTACTCGTTTTCACAACTCAAACAACTCAATCAGTTTTACGAGAATTACGCCATATTTAATTTAGCTAGGCACACGTACGAATGCGTTAGTTTTTTTAAATATTATCCTAGATAAATATCAATAGCTTGGGATATATTATTATTGTAAGCATTAAAACCTCCTTGGAAAAGATGACCTATGCGCTTTATTCATATTTATTCTCCTTTCTTCACAAAGATATAACCCAAAGAGAATCTAGTTAGCAATAAAAAAGTTAGCTAACGTTATGTACTAAGTACTAACCCACTACTAACCTCACAGAGAAACAACCACAGATAAGAAAAAAAAAATGATTCTTCTATTCTGTGGAAACAACCAATCACTTTAAAAATTCTCATATCAAAAATATTAAAGAAGATTCATTATCTCTGGTTGTTCTATTTTTTTTAATTGCTTGAAATGTATTGTTTCTCAGAACTACAAATAAAAAAAAGTGGCAACGTGGCAAAAGCACGTGTGCGGTAAAAAAAAAATGTGCATAGTAAACTAGCCCATAAAGTACCATTTTTGGAGCAACTGTATTGAAAAATATATTTTCACACAAGAGGGGCGCTGTTTGTGAACAAATGTGTCAAACTAAATGTAATTTCCATACTCTACCATGATGGAATCTTTTAGTTGTCATTTCACCTCCCATACAAACCCAAATTATGTGTAAAATTTGGATGTATTCACCAATTTTTATTGCTACTAGGTAAACGTAATGGTTATCGTTGTTTTGTGTATTCCCGACTACACCAGACCGTGACAGCTTTGCGAAAAAGTATGCACAGCATGGCTGTAATAATTTTTTTTTGCCTTTACGCTTGAAGACTTATTACGTTAAGTACACCCCGTGTACGTAGAAAGAAGATGCTATTTGTGTCTGTGTAAGTCTCTGTAATTTTATTACTCTATGACTCTGGTGTGGCTGTATACCTACGCAGCGCGCGCGATGTTATGGTACGGGTGGTGCGGGGAGAGATATAGAGCTCCGGCCAGACCCTCAAGGTCGCTAGCCCATGTACAAGTCTTAATAATTAAAGACTGAACAAGGTTCGCGCGACCTTGTACTCAGGGCGGCCTCTTTGACGCAACCGTTTAACCTTTTAACGAGGTGGGGTTTATACAAATTACATACATAAGTACATCTAGTCAATCAATCTAAATATATATAACTCAAAGGTGACTGACTGACTGACATAGTGATCTATCAACGCACAGCCCAAACCACTGGACCGATCGGGCTGAAATTTGGCATGCAGGTAGATGTTATGACGCAGGCATCCGCTAAGAAAGGAATTTGGGAAATTCCCACGGGAACTGCAAAAATCGGGATCTGCGCGGGTGCAGCTGCGGGCATCCACTAGTTTTGAAATAATTTTATAATTATTTGAAAGCAGTCGCGCACCAACATTTAAATTTGCCCGCATCCTATTATAGATTAGAGTCTAAAATACATATTATTATTTTTTATTGTACTTTGGTGTACAATTAGAGATCATTCTGACAAGACCATTGCAGTTTATAAGATCACCTCTAGGCCACTCAGCATTGGAATAGGCGAGAGTGAACAAATACTATTCTAGCTTGCATGTATTAGTATATTAGGTGTAACAAAATTAGCTGAAACTATTTTAACTGGTGCTTCTACCCATGAAACTGAACAACTTTCCCCAAGGAACCCATAGTCAAAACGCAAAAAAAAATTTGGCTCTTCCATACTAACTAATCGAGCTGATCAGGCAACTTAGTATGGGAAGTTAAAATTTTTTTTTGAGATTTGACTATGGGTTTCATGGAGAAAGTTGTTCAGTTTCATGGGTAGAAGCACCAGTTAAAATAGTTTCAGCTAATTTAGTTAGACCTTATATAAGTTCTAACAAAATTAGCTGAAACTATTTTAACTGGTGCTTCTACCCATGAAACTGAACAACTTTCCCCATGAAACCCATAGTCAAATCTCAAAAAAAAATTTTGAACTTCCCATACTAAGTTGGCTGATCTGCTGATCGGGTTAGTATGGGAGAGCCAAATTTTTTTTGCGATTTGACTATGGATTCCTTGGGGAAAGTTATTCAGTTTCATGGCTAGAAGCACCAGTTAAAATAGTTTCAGCTAATTTTGTTACACCTTATACAGAGTGTAACAAAATTGGTAAAGGTCCCGTTAACTGAGGGTTCTACTCGTCATACTGAACAACTTTCTCTAAGGAACCCATAGTCAATCCTCAAAAAAAATTGGACCCTCTATACTAAAATGCACAAAATCGGTCGATCAGCTGATCGATTTGTATTACGAGTAAAAAAATTTTTTTACGTTTTCAGCAAAATCGTAGAACAAAATTTGTTCAGTATAATGAGTAGAAGTCCCACTTAACGAGACCTACACCAATTTTGTTACACCCTGTATGTGTAAATGAAGCTCTTTCACTCTTCATTCAATATGAATTGGCCACGTATTAATTTCAACTTAGCATTATCTATGGTAGCAGCACACTCACTATGGAAATTAAAAAGTGAAAATAATAAGATGATTTAAAGAAAGAAATATTTTGAAAATGTAAAAATATTTGAAGCAATAGCTTTGTTTCTATTTACAGGTAAATAATTATTAATAGTGATTTGTACCTAAATAAGCGTAGAAGTAAGTTGTGTCTGCAAAAGTAATTTGTAATACATTTTATAAAAATTAAATTTCTCTTTACAGAGCGACAACTTTGGTTTTTGTTTCAATAAACAACATATTACATATATTAGTACTAACATACAGTATGGACACTTCCTGCCGCTCTCTAGATTGGGACGTCACCCGCTCGTTACCCATATTGATACAGATTGGTTACAGTTCCAGGGTTTGATTAGGTGAAGTGCAGCCAAGCGCACTCAATTTTTAGGATTCCGTAAAAACGGAACCACAGTTGTCTGTTGTCTGTTGCTTGGAAATCTAATAATAATAAGCAAGTGAGCAGAGAGGCTTTAATTTCATGTTCGAACGTAACAATAATAATAAATATCCTTTATCGCTTACCAGGAAAAGCATTACAGAAACTTAAATAAAAATAAATAGTGAATAAAAATAAATAAATTAAATTAACATTTTTTGAATAAATTGCTTTTAGGTTATTTAGGAAAAAAGACGAAAATTGACCATTCTTCCTTATCTGCGAATCTTGGTAAGCCCATTCCATCTTCGGCATCATTGTCACTTACCATCAGGTAAGGACCATCAGGTAGGACTTACCAATTGTGAGCAAAAAAGAAATCTACTGAGCCTAAAATCTTGAAAAAAAAACACAGTACATGAAATTAAACGCATAGATTACAGGAAAACCTTTGAAAAAATCGAAAGTCCTTCCGTTTCCACAGGAAAAATAAAATTTGCAAAGTCCAGAATAAGTAGACTCCTATTCACCTACAGCAAAATATGTACTGAGAGGTATTGTTCTATAGGTAGAAAAGTTTGGTGCGGAATCCTGTTTGTGTGACCCCGAGTTTTGACTTGATAATCAGCGATCAATTTTTATGAGAGCTTCTAATGTCAATCCTTTCATGTATTACAATGGATTCTACGAGAAAAAGTTATGTATTCCCAATTATGAGTAAGAATCTCAAGTTAAAGTATCGTGTAAGAACTAATTTAAAAAAGTGCCAATTCTCGATAAAGACAATTTAGTCATAAAAAGTAGTGAGATTATGTAATCGTTTTCTTTTATACACTTTTACTTGGCTCTCTTTTTCACCTCACTACTGTTTTATGGCAATCTTAATTAAGACTTGGTACTTTTTTACTTATTTTTGTACGAACCTACTGCCAAGATGCAAGGGCTCTAGGTTCTAGTAAAGGTATTACGGCAGTGCTTGCTTTACGCTGGACTTATCGGGGCCTATATTTTAAATGGAATCATATTTTTTTGTACGTACAGTAATATTTTCTGGAGGAGTATTTTGTTTTTGAAAAATGCCCATCATAATGAACAACTTTTGACATGGCGCCATTCCTCTATCTCTAATAATTTATCAGTCTTTTTTTGGTCCCTCATTAAGTAAAAGAGGGATGAAATAGGGCTAATCCTCATTTGGAAAGTTTTCTCTTTATATGGATACTATTTAACCTATACTTGTACCAAATTTCAAGTTTGTAGGTAAGTTGGAAGTACTTTAGATTTTCTGATGATTGGTGATAAACTATGTTAGGTACAAACTTGTAATTTGGAAGTGGTTATAGGTTTAGTATCGCCCTAATTCAGGGTAGGCTCGAGCCCCTCGGTGGGGACGTATATGAGGTGATATGATGATGACGATAGGTTCAGTAATTAGGTAAATCATTATAGGATCACTATAGGGTTATAGGTGTCTGCGTCTGTCACAGCCAATTTGCTCCAACTACCGGACCGATTAAGTTGAAATTTGGTGTACTTATGTAAGTCGGTGACACAAAGATGAACGTGTAACGTAAATTAATGAATTTTAAACATGGGGGCCACAACTTTGCAAACTATATCTTGTTTTTTATGGTACCTCATCAGATATAACAGGCACGAAATAGGACTGAACCTCACTTTGAAAATTTTTCTTTTGTATGTGTACTATATTTTAAGCTTGTACAATAAGTTTGTAGGTAAGTTAAAAGTAGGTACTTTAGATTTCTGACGATGGTTGAGTGAGTCAGTGACCAAATAAGAAACTATAACTTGAAATATTTTGCGAACTATATTAGGTACAATATTGTAATTACGGGGTAGATTTAGGTTCAATAAGAAGGTAAAGTTAGTAAATAAAATTTCAGAAACCTACCTAAACTTAGAACGAAGATACAGGAGGCTTAGAAGTACCGTGAGTTGTTTCGATAAAAAGTAGGTACGACACTACTGCCGTGCTCAACTTGGAGAGCGCACTGCCGTGCCTCCAGATCAAAAGAACAACAGCTAGTGTTTTAGTAACCTACTTATTTTTTACTTTCTTATTTTAAGTACGAAAATAACCAAAGTTTTCTCTTTGTACTTTTTTCTCAAATTTTTTCAACAAATAAACCAGGCCAGACCGTCTTTAGTTAATAAAATCAGTGACCTTCCACTTTAAGAGCTTTTACTAGACTTTTTAATGTTATCCAAGCGCAATTAATGAGAATTTATTAAAGACGAGGATAGCGGCACTGAAGGTTTTTTTTTTTGATAAAACTAGAGTCTAGACTAAAGATATTCGGTTTCATGTTACTCTGTTTGAATTAGTAAAGTTCGTTCACTCATTTACGGCATCTTTGAAGGCTCCCGACAAACACACTGTCAAAGATGCCGCCCTAAGTTCAAAGGCGTGGCGCGGCACTTTTGACAGTGTTTATCGGGAGCCTTCAAAGATGCGGTTAAATGGGCGAACGAACTACATTATTGTTTAGAACTCCTACTTGAATATTTTTTGTTAGAAAATACTGGCTAATCAACGACTAGACTTGGACACTACATACAAAATTAATCAATAAACCGATCGATTTATAAAATAGTTTAGAAAATTCTTTTTTTTTATTTTTATGCACAATTGGTAAACCCTTGACAACATCTCACCTGGTGGTAAGTGACGATGTTGCCGAAGATGGAAGCGGGCTTACCAAGATTCCCCAACGCAATACTCAAATACTCTTTTGCGGAAAGTTCATTATATTAAGTAGAAGCTCCAGTTAACGGGTCCTACACCAATAATGTTACAAGTTGTCTACAATATTAGGTATAAGTTACTTCAAATAAAATAACAGTATATAATATAGAAAATAGAATAATATTTTATTTGCGTAAATGTGGTAAGTACAGTATGTTGGTAAATAAATTAATAGTCCAATACACATTTAGCCTTATTTCAAAGACATGCAAACAACAACTTAGAAAATAAAATTTTACATTTTTTCATTTAAAAACTCATTCACCGAGTAGTAGCAGTTATCAATAAGCATAGTTTTTAGTGACTTCAAAAATTTGTTATGCGTCAATTCCTTCATTTCCTCAGGTAATTTATTATACAGTTTGATACACATAGAATAGCAATTTTTTTGATATTTTGTTGTTCTTGGTATTTGATCGTGCACTAGTTTATTTTTGTGTCTTGTATTTCTAGGGTACACTTGATCAGCAGTTTTAAATATAATATATACTTTTTAAGATTAATATTATTTAATAGGGACAAAATAATCAGTATAGGTACTAAAAATAATATCTCACTAATTACAAAGTACTAACATTTAAAATAAAATGCTAAAACCTAAAATACTTAAAATCACACCTGGAATAACTTACATCATCATACCATATCAGCCGAAAATCATCCACTGCTGGACAAATGCCTCCCCCAAGGATTTCCACGACGACCGGTCATGCGCTGCCCGCATCCATCGGCCTCCCGCGATCTTCACCAGGTCGTCGATCCACCACGTGAAAGGCCTGCCTACGCTACGTTTTCCGGTGCGCGGTCGCCACCCGAGAACTTTGCTACCCATCGGCCATTCGTTTTACGAGCTATGTGCCTTGCCTTCTGCCACTTCAGTTTAGCGATTCTGTGAGCTATGTCGGTTACTTAGGTTCTCCTGCGGATCTCCTCGTTTCTGATTCGATCACTTACATAAAACACCTAAATAACCCGTCCCTCGTCATCCCCGGTGCAAAGGTGCCCATAACACTAGCTACATTTCCGCGCTGAATGGCTATGGACAGCCTCTGCACCAGGAACGATCCGGAGCGGGTGCCAAAGCCTCTCTGAACTAGGCGACGCCCTATCTCCCTCACAAATCGACGTGCCTCCACACTCCAGCTCCCCGCTGTCTCCACCGCAAATGGAGTAAATATTTATTTGTAACTGAGTGTGCTATACTTAGCCTCCTTTTAATGGCCGCAAACTCTCCTAAAATAAAATGTCTAAAATACCTAAAATAAAACACATACTAGAATCACCAATTATTTTTAGGACTGAGGAGTACTAGCTTTTGCCCGTGGCTTCGCCCGCGTAGACATCGTTGTTATGACTGATTGACATGGACAAGATTTTTTTTTGGATCCCTTGGAAATATGTCAGGATAATGCTTATTAGCAAATCATGTCATTTCCCACCCCCTCAACCATCTCTGTGCAAAAAATCCCAACAAACTATTATTGTTCCTTTGCGATGTTAAAGAAATTAACCAAAAAAGAGTATTTTTTCAGTTCCCTCAGGAACTGCATTGGGCTATGCTATTTTCACGGAATAAAAAGTAGCATATGTCCTTTCTCGTGACACAGGCTACCTGCATGCCAAATTTCATTAATATAGGTTAAGGCGTTGAAGCGTGACAAGGTAACAAACAAACAAACACATTTTCACATTTATAATATTAGTAAGGATTTTTATGTTTTTCACTCAATAAAAGTGTATTGTATTAAAAGCTTGAACAGAGGCCAGCACATCAAGCTAGACACTCGTAGTGCGATTCTGAACCATACGCGTACGGCATAAGAACGGAACAAAGTACAAAGTGTCTAGCTTGATGTGCTGGCCATTGTACTTGTCTACTCTAAAACACTTCTACTCATAAATTTCTTTATAAGAAACATGAGCAGTAAAGTTCTCGAGTGGCGACCACGCACCGGAAAACGTAGTGTAGGCAGGCCTCCCACTCGGTGGACCGATGACCTGGTGAAGGTCGCGGGAAGCCGCTGGAAGCGGGCAGCGTAGAACCGGTCGTCGTGGAAATCCTTGGGGGAGGCCTATGTCCAGCAGTGGACGTCCTTCGGCTGATATGATGATGATAAGAAACACGTACGCTCGCCGTTTAAGGAAGACTATTGTTTTATTCGCACGAAGAGAAACATATGGCACGGGAAAATTTCCCGGAGAACAAAATAAAGAAAAAATAAATTGCGTAGGAGTTTCCGTCATTTTACCCCAAAATAAAAAAGTTCTAAAAGAAGGATATGCACAAGGCGGAAAGTTAAAAAACCGACATTACACACATCATTACATCTTGTGTGAGGAGTGAAAAGGAAATGTAAAATGATGCGTGTGTGTGTGAGTAAGAAGACCGTATTATTTAAATTGCAGGGATATCTGATAAGAAATGCCTAAGTTATTTGATTAAATAAATCATAAGGAGGATGTTACAAGTACAACTCAATTTTATCACTTCCCTTAAAAATGATATACAGGATGTAACAAAATTGGTGTAGAAACCGTTAACTGGGGGTTCTACTCATCATACTGAACAACTTTTCCCAAGGAACCCATAGTCAATTCTCAAAAAAAAATTTGGACCCTCCATACTGAAAATTAAAATGTACAAAATTGGTCGATTCCGGTCGAAGAAATTTTTTTTTGCGATTTCAGCAAAGTCGTAAAACAAAAGTTGTTCAGTATACTCGTCACACTGAAAAAAATTCTCTAAGGAAACCATAGCCAGCTCTCAAAAAAAATTTGGACCAACGTAGTACAATTTTATTTTTAATTTTTTGAGATTTTTTAATTTTTAAACAAGTAGGTACTACACATTTTGATATAATTTATACGAGACCAACCTGGCAGCATACCCTATCGAATAAAAAAAGAATCATGAAAATCAATTCACAATCTGCGAAGATATCGCGTAACAAATTAAAAAAAAACATACAGTCGAATCGAAAACCTCCTCCTTTTTGGAAGTCGGTTGGTTTTTTTTTATTACCCGACTGCACTAGGAGGAGGGTTATGTTTTTCGAGTGTATGTATGTTATTTCTATGACACGCCCTGTAACCTAAACGGCTTAATGGATTTTGGAGTGCGAGGTGTGTCATTCAATCTTTTCTTGATCCCGCGAGTGACATAGGATACATTTTTACTCGACTGGCCAAAAACGAGGGTTTAAGTTTTTATGCAGTCGAGTTTTAGATTAATTCGTGTAGTTTTTGAAAGCGATTTTATATGCCACTGAGTCACAGATGAGATACTAGTTACTTCTTAAACACATTAGCTCATATACGTCCTGTGCCATAGTTATGACAACAAAATAAGTATGTAGGTACCTACAATATAGAATCATCATCATCAGGGCTCGAGCCTACCCTGAATTAGGGCGATTGGGCCATAGTCGACCACGCGGGCCCAGTGCGGGTTGGTCGACTTCACACACAACCTTCGAGTTTCTTCGCAGGCCTATGCAGGTTTCCTCACGATGTTTTCCTTCACCGTATAAGAGCGTCGGACAAACGTACATATGAAATCAAAATTCGAAAACACATTGGTACGTTGCAGGATCGAACCACGACCTCCCGAGCAGGAGGTAGTGGCCTTTGCCATTACGCCACCGACGCTTTGAGTGAGTATAGTAATTGTATAATACGCCTTGTCGATAATAAACGATAAATATTATGTATTTTTATGAGCGTTTCGTTTGTCGACTAGTCCAGCAGTGGGAAAACAGTTATCTGTAGCCTGCTAAGTGCCACCTGCCAGCCAATCACATAAGTCGCCATAGAGGCTAGAAGCCGTGAAAACAAGACTCACAAGCCCACGATTATCCCATACTCATCATATGAGCTCATATACGTCCCCACTGAGGATCTCGAGTAGTGTTCTTGCGATAGCGATGGTTTCGCTATCGATAGTTGACCTTGGAAAAAACAGTCGATAGTCCTATCGAA
Organism: Coleophora flavipennella; assembly: GCA_947284805.1. Lineage (NCBI taxonomy): Eukaryota > Metazoa > Arthropoda > Insecta > Lepidoptera > Coleophoridae > Coleophora > Coleophora flavipennella. The sequence goes on from OX369290.1 coordinate 5,557,998, forward strand.
AATATCGACATGCTGCAATATTATCGATATCATCGATAGTGAAAATAAGATAATGCTATTGAACTTTGTCGATACTATCGACACCTATCGATTCTGTCGGTACTATCGAAGAACGACATCTATACTATCTACGACCTATCGATGCGATTCGATAGTATCGACTGTTTTGTTTTAGTAACTATCGAAGTATGTTCGATACGATCCAACTGGAAATACACCTACACCTGGTATGGTATAGCAAAATGTTCGACTACCTATCGGTCAAAACCTTCGATACCATAGTATCAATACTATTGATAGTATTACTACTAATACTATCGACATAATCGATACTATTAATCTTAAGCAACAGTATTACTTATTTTATATTTTATTAGTATCGTCAAGGGTCGATAGTTTCGATAGGACAATCGATAGTATGACTGTTTTAAAGGCCACGATAGTATCACTATCGCAACAACAGTCTTGAGCTCACCCTGAATTAGGGCGATCGGGCCTTTGTCAAACACGCGGGCCCAGTGCGGGTTGGTATCCCATACTACTCAGTAGGTAACAAGAACCAATTACGACCCTTCTCCTAACAAGCCGACGCTAGTGCGTACACAACTTACCCAAATCAATCACTCCCTGTCATAAACTCCCAAATTTACTAGTATATTTTTGGCATTTTCAGTCTTTGGTATTAAGGCCCTAAGATGGGTCAAATCACAATATTCAATTCAAATTATTGCAAAACTGCGCAAAGCTATAACTAAGAAAAAAAATATATATCGTCACATACGATTATTTAACGATAATTAAGTCACTCGGTTGATTATGTAGTTCCTGTTGTCAGACAGCTATTTTCTGATTGGTTGATTGTGTAGTACAGTGAACGCAGTGTGGTGGCGCTAGGATCGGTAATCCACCACACGAGGACAGAGTCGATGGAATTCACTTTTGGGACAACCACCAGCGAGTAAGGATTACCTCGAACCTGTCACGTTCATTTTGCTGAGTACCTATATACCTGTACCTGCTCAGCTACAATACGGTTTGATTCTGTTGAGTTGCTGCATTTTTATTGGTCTGCCTGAGTACCCAACTTAATGGAACCCGTACATCGAGACGACTGCGATGAACCGCCTATCGCTGCGCCCACGTTCCCGCCGTCATATATATAAACTCAAACTCAAATAACTCTTAATTGTACATCAAAATAAGTAAGTAAGTAAGTTTATTTGAATATTATTGTTTAGATACAGAATACAAAATAAAAATGGTGGAGTACTTATTTAAGTTACATCTTAGGCGCTTTGCACACGACGGGGCGGGGCGGGCCAGTCAATTTCGCCGCCAACGATAGCACAAAGGGAATCCTATACTACCAATGCACATGGAGGACAAAAAGACCGCGCCGCCTCCGTGTCCGTTGGTAGTATAGGATTCCGTTTGTGCTATCGTTGGCGGCGAATTTGACCGGCCCGCCCCGCCCCGTCGTGGGCAAAGCGCCTAAGTGGTAGGCTTTGTAATTACACTCTTAACTCTCCCACTAAGATTCCCTGTGTCGGGAATAAATAAATACATATGCAAAATTTTAATTAAAAACTATGAGACGTACAATTTAGGCGGTCTTATCGCTGAGAGCGATTTCTACCACACAACCCAGTACTCGGAGAAAAAGCAAGGAGACAGGTAGTATACGCGAGCAACAACAACAGAAAATTTAAATGACTAATGAATAATAATTTTAAACTTATATTAAAAACATATAAAGCTATTATAACTTAATATAATATACTTAAATTAATAAAAAAAAAATTACTTAATTGAATACAATTAAACAATATTTCCACTTTTAATGTAAAAAAAAATCCTAAAGACCCTGTTTTTTACAATAATTGCAAAATTTCTCGAAAACAAATAGTTTATGTTGAATAAAACCTACACACAAACATTGATGACTTTAACACCTTTCATTTTAATTGAACACATTTTTTTAAACTTATTTGAAAGTGAAGAAAAGTAAAAAAAAACATGTAAAAATCGAGAATTGGGCGTTCGGTTTCAACGTAACAGCCGCGTTGAAGCCCGCATTGATATGAACTTAAAAGAATAGACTTACGTTCAATATTATTTTATCACGGATCGACCTTCTCGGATTGAGTTGTCTTAAAGCCTTAAGGTACCAAAATAACATTATTATAACATGTTTGACTACCTGCCCATCAACAGTAATACCCAATTACTTTATCGACAAGCAGAAAAAGCTAACGGATTGATTACGTCTGACCTTTGGAGAATATGGCTCGAATATTTGGATATTTCGACAATGGAATGGAGATATTACACGCCTGTATTCATTACCAACAATATGCGGGTAAAGATTAGCTGAGTGACAGTGGGCAGGGCACATAGCTCGTAGAACAGATGGCCGTTGGGGCAGTAAAGTTATCCAATTAGCGCAGTAGGCTTGCCACACGGTGGACCGACGACAAAGTATATTCGTACTAACATACAGTATGGACACACCCTGCCGCTCTCTAGATTGTGACCTCACCCCCTCGTCACCCAGATTGATACAGTTTGGTTGTCAAACGTATGGGATTTCGCCGCCATTTTGTTTGTTCCGTAATTCCTTTTTTGAAATGTCATTTCTGGCCCGTTATATGAAGTGTCCAGGGTGTTGCGGGAAGTCGCTGGATCCTGGCAGCGCAGGACCGGCCGTCGTGGAAATTCTTTTGGGAGAGCTTTGTCCATCAGTGAAGGACGTCTTTCGGCTGATATAATGATGATGAAAGATTATCTACACTTACCTATTTTGATTAACGTTCGTAGCTCAATGAGACTTGGCATGTTTGGGTCGATCACGCAGGTTAACTGACCTGAAGCAGGGACATTGTCTGGATGTGTTTGCCAGATAGTGGCATTCTTATAAAAAAAAATATTTATATTTTATTTTATATCAATGTTGATATCCATGGTGTGTTCCGGTATGAAGATAAGATAGCCAGTTCCCCATTGCGTTGGGGAATCTTGGTAAGCCCGCTTCCATCTTCGGTAACCACCAGGTGAGATGTTGTCAAGGGTTTACCAATTGTGAATAAAAAAAAAACAACCTAGGTACCGGTTGCTATCACTAGATGAGAGTCGTTAAGCCATATCAGAGGCCTTATCCCTTTAAGCACGGACATTGAAAGGAATGTACTTTTGCAATGAACCCCAGTGCTTGAAATGTATACCAGTACATAAAAGTCACATAAACAACATACAAAAAAAAAAATATATATTCTGGGACAAATTACACATGGTCATCTGGCCCCAAAGTAGGATTCCCTGTGTTATGGGTTACCAGAGACTGATATACATACTTATATACGTTTAAATACATACATATATAGATATAATTTAACACCCAGACACAGAGCAAACAAATCTGCTCATCACACAAATGCTTGCCCTGGGTGGGGATCGAACCCACGACTCTCGGATCAGTAGTCAAGGGCACTAACCACTGAGCCACAGAGTCAGTCAAAATAAAAGGAGAAATGCTTGTATGTGCCACTCTCCAAACAAGCGTCGGTGGCTCAACCGGTAACGACTCGGTCCTCGTAACCAGAGGTGCCGGGTTCAAATCCGGACGGCCAATGTACCAATGAGTTTTTTGAAACTTACGTACATATACTCACCGATTGCTTTAAGGGTGAAGGAAAACATCGTGAGGAAACCTGCACAAACCTTCGTGTGTGAAGTAGACCAACCCGCACTGGGCCCGCGTAGTCGACTAAGGTCGGTCACCCTAATTCAGGGAAGGCTCGAGCCCCTCGGTGGGGACGTATATGAGCTGATACGATGAAACGCCTCAGTGGCGTAATGCTTAGTCCATTTGCTTCACACTTGGAGGTCGCGGGTTCGATTCCTGGCGGAGTGCAACTTCATAAGACTCGGTTTGTTTAGTGCTTGGGCGTTTTCAAACCCGCCTGGCTAGCTACCACCATCTTATCTAAGTCTTGCCGCCAAACATCACAATGTTCACAGCATTGTTGTGTTCCGGCATGAACATAGATAGCCGTTCCTCATTGCGTTGGGGAATGTTGATAGCATCATCGTCACTTACCATCAGGTGAGATGATGTCAAGAGCTCATTAATTGTGGATTAAAAAAAACTTGAAAATTTAATCTTGTACGATGGTACGGGACCCTTCGCGTGTAAGTCCGATTCGCACTTAGCCGGTTTATTTTAAGGCCTTAAGATAGGTCAAATGACAACTTTCAATTAAAATTATTGAAAGACTGTGTAAAGCTATCACTGTGGAAAAATATATATAATATACTTAAAGTATAAAAAATCGATTTAAATGAATACAATTTAAAAATTTTACACCTTTTGATGTAAAAAATAAACTGTAGACCCTGTTTTTGGCATTCATTGCAAAATATCTCGAAAACAAATAGTTAATGTTGAATGAAACCAACACAAAAATCTGTGACTTTAAGATCTTTCATTTTAATTGAACACATTTTTTTAAAACTTTTTTTTTAAAATGAAGAAAAGTAATAAAAACATGGAAAAATCGAGAATTGCGCGTTCAGTTTCAACGTAACAGCCGCGATGAAGCCCGCATTGATTTGAACTTAAAATGAATAGACATACGTTCGATATTATTTTAACACGTATCAACCTGCTCGGATTGAGGCATCTTAAAGCCTTAAGTCAGATCCATAAGAATTCTTTGCTTCAACAAAACGCTATATCTACTCATATCCTTATAGCCGATATAGACGAAGAAGCGAGAGAAAAATAGACGCGAAAATGTATGTAAATAGAAACGGGACAAGTGTGAAAGAGTATAATACGGCAGGGTTCCGCCTTTTTGCGATCGCGTCAAGTTCCTTTGAGCTGAGCTTGTCGAGATCCAGCTCTTAGGTTGTTAGTGGTATTGATATCGATGAATAAACCATGAGATATTGCGGAGATAGTAGATAGTCAAGCCTATTTTAAATTCAAAATGCAGCGGCTTGTGTTCGAGACACTACCCTAAATTGATTAAATGGATCCTTCTTATTCCGTCTCCTTACGCAGGAATTCATTTCTAAATCTTTTATATTTCGATCAAATAAACACTAAGATCAAAACATCGTGAGGAAACCTGCACACGCTTGCGGAGAAACTCGCAGGTTGTGTGTGAAGTCGACCAACCCGCACTGGGCCCTCGTGGTCGACTAAGGCCAGATCTTCCTAATTCAGGGTAGGCTCGAGCCCCTCGGTGGGGACGTATATGAGCTGATATGATGAAACACTAAGATGGATGGGCAGGACGCCTGCTAAGCGTGGCAATTACGGCTTACTCGGGTTTTTAGCTGATGTGATGATGATGATGAAATACTAACATTAACATGAAATAAATAACTAATTATGAAAAAAACATGATTGATTAAAAACGGGTACTCCTACTAGTATGAATGTTTGTTACTCTTTCACGCAAAAACTACTGAACGTAAATTGACGAAATTTAGATTCGGATCTGGATTAACGAAATAGGCTACTTTTTCCACGCTCACACCCTCGGAGACAGTCATAGAAACTCTGTCCACGCGAGCGAAGCCGCTGACAAAAGCTAGTAATCTATAGTCAGATATCTAGTTTTCCTGCGTTAAATAAAATGTTCCGGATGCGACGTACAAATTTCTGAACCACACCCCAAACAAAGAAGTAAGTAATCATTTTAATAGTTTTTCCTTCTTATAACTTAACCCGGTGACAGTGACTGGGTCATATTGACCCGAGCGATTTTCAATTAGGGAAATAACATATTATAATCGTTATTGGTTTTCTCAGTAGCTGGAGGTAAGACCTCAATTCATATGATTTGCACCATAGTGTAGTTAGCAATTAAGCGCCAATATATATTCCAGTGCGTGTTCGCCACTTGGGAACTTCACTACCCCAATCTGTTCTACGAGCTATGTACAATACCCACTGCCCAATGAAGAAATAATGGGTTTCTAACGAGAAAAATGATGAGTATTATCTTGAATTACTATAGGAATCCCTTAAAAATTAAATACCCGACTGCGCAAAAACTTAACCACTCTTTTTGGTCAGTCGATTAAAAATGTATCCTATGTCACTCGCGGGATCAAGACGAATCAAACGACACATGAGGTAGTCACACGTTAAATTTCTTCAAGTCGTACAGGTTGTAGCAGGGAACATGGAAATCTACATACATACATACACTCGAAAACATGACCTTCCTTCTGAGGCAGACGGGTAAAAAAACGAGACCTACAGTACTCGCATATGATGTGTAACATGTGACAAAATACTTCACACTAGGCGGCATGGCTATGACAACCTTAGTTTTCGAGAATTAAAAAACGTTCGCATTTCCTGTTACACATTTCCGTCCCATTTCACGAAATCACTCCCACAAATTGCAGGAAAGCGAGCGGAACCCTTAGTGCGCGAGTCCGACTTGCACTTGGTCGGTTTTTTAATGACGTTTTAACACCCGTCGTAGTAGATTTTTTTTAGCGCGCGCTTTCGCGACTTCCTGTTACACATTTCCGTCCCATGTTACACGTTTCCGTCCCATTTCACGAAATCACTCCCACAAATTGCAGGAAAGCGAGAGCAAAGATGTTACACATCAAAAAGAGTTTTGCCGCGGAACCCAATACCACCACCGCTTCGTTTACTATTGGCACAGTAAATCAAAATAAGGCATTTCGCAGCGATACAAAAACTGGTACGGGAATCGAATATTGACAGGTAGAAAAACAACATTCGCAGTTGACATATTATTTACCTACTTTATCGGTGTTACCAGCAATCTGTATATGGTATTCTATAGAACCTCCCCTCTATAGAATCCTTAAGGCCTTAAGATGGGTCAAATGACAATAATCAATGCAAATTATTAAAAGACTGCGTAAAGCTATCACCATGGAAAAAATATGTATTAAACTTAAAGTAATAAAAAATCGATGAAATTAAATACATTTTTAAAAATATTAGGTACCACGTTTGATGTAAAAAAAATACTGTAGACCCTTTTTTGGTATTAATATCAAAACTTCTTGAAAACAAATAATTAATATTGAATGAAACCAGCACAGAAAATCGGTGACTTTAAGATCTTTCATTTTAATTGAAAACATTTTTTTTTGACTTAATTGAAAGTGATAAAAAGCAATAAAAACATGTAAAAATCGAAAATTGGGCGTTCGGTTCCAACGTAACAGCCGCGTTGAAGCCCGCATTGATTTGAACTTAAAATGAATAGACTTACGTTCGATATTACTGAAACACGTATCAACTGCTCGGACGCGAATGATTGAGACTTAAGGGTAGCGGGCGGCGGCCAGCGGCGTGGCGTGTCGTCACACCACTGGGCAACATTCAGGTTTTGGGATAAATATCAAATTAATAATTATATAACCGCCTCCGTAGCATAATGGTTAGTCCATTCGCGTCCCAACAGGAGGTCGCGGGTTCGATTCCCAGCGGGGTCAACTTTATAAGACTCGGTTTGGTTGGTGGTAGGGCATTTTCATAGCCCGCCTGGCTATCTAGCACCATCTTATGTAAGTCTTGCCGCTAAGCATCAGTGTTAACAGCATTAATGTGTTCTGGCTTGAAGATAAGATAGCCAGTTCTCCATTGCGTTGGGGAATCTTGGTAAGCCCGCTTCCATCTTCGGCATCATCGTCACTTACCATCACGTGAGATGATGTCAAGGGCTCATCAATTGTGGACTAAAAAAAAATTGAGACTTGAAAAATTAATCTTGTACGATGGTACGGGACGCTTCGCGTGTGAGTCCGACTCGCACTTAGCCGGTTTGGCCGATGTCGCGAGGAGTGATTTTTTTTTATTTTTTTAGTAAACTACACGTGCGCAAACACACAGCGGGTACGTAATATAATATCCGACCTCATTAAAGAAGATATTAGAATGTTTTATGTTGCTTTTATGTTATCTCGAAGCTAAATTATAATACACATAATATATATTAAAAAAAATCTGCAATAATATTTTTTTTATATTATGTGCGCACAGTTGTCAAAATGTCTCAGTTTTTTAGATATTAAGTCATATTGTTCCTAAATATTGTTGATTTTTGTGAAAAAAAAATACAAATTTGTTTTTTTTTTATAGAAAAAAAAAGTTTTATATCTAGAATTGGGTAATTTTATCATTTTACCTCATGTCTCTAATGTAAATTAATATATTACAGTAATAAGTAGTCATTTCAGTTATCATATCAAAATCGACAATTTCTATATTTAGGTATTTCACACCCACCTCACAGTTGGTGTAACTATTTTTCACCTCATTCACGCCGGGTTCAGAACTTCTAATAGTGGGATACGCCCTTAGCTCTAAAACCTCCACTAACCCGGACATGGCGCCCGTGCATGGAGTATGGTCTAACCTTCCCGAGTTAGGGCAGAGACCGCACACCAACATTGGGGATGTTTATGGGTTGTCTCTTTTATAATGGGGCACTATTAACCGAATTATCCAAGGGATAGACGGCGGTTGCCTGGAGTTGCACTTAGCATCACCCGCGTTCATCATCATCATCATCAACATATCACTTCACCAGGTCATCGGTTCACCGAGTGGAAGGCCTTCCTACGCTTCGTTTTCCAGTGCGTGGTAGCCACTTGAGAACTTTACTGGCCCAACGGCTATCTGTTCTAGGAGCTATGTGCCCCACCCACTGCCACTTAAGTTTAGTAATTCCGAGAGCTATGTCGGTTACTTTGATTCTTCTAAGGATGTCCTCGTTTCTGGTTCGATCACGCAGAGAAACTCCGAGCATAGGCGAAGTAACTATTTAGTAATCTGTGGCATGGGACGCTTCATTACCCTTTGGATGACCCTGAGCACACCTTGGACATTTCAAAAAAGGAATGACGGAACAAACAAAATAACGGCAAAATCCTATACGTTCAACAAACAAACTGTAACCAATCTGTATCACTCTGGGTGACGAGGGGGTGAGGTCGAATCTAAAGAGCGGCAGGGAGTGCCCATACTGTATTTTAGTACTAATATATATCGGAGCGTCATTGAAAACGCGGCCAATACCAGCTCGGGATGAGTTTACATAGATCGTTACACTTTGTTTGGATCAAACGTCAGGTATTAATACCTGGGTGAAACCGGTGGTGGCATGACAATCGCGAGTACAACGTGAGCCGATCGCATGTGGTGGCAAAGATGACTTATTAACGGAAGGCTGTTTGTGATTAAGGTAGCAGCAGGAGTTGAGAAATTATTAGATCTGTGTAGAAGCCATATTAGCTGGACGTCAGTCTCGAGGCAGACACTTTTTGACCGAGCGCCGAGCAGAACACAAGTAGTGGTGATCTGTGAGCAAAACGGACGTGTCACGCCATCGCTGGGATCACCGCGTTTGCATCCATTGTTATCCAAGGCATCCTGTACAATTTCGATTACCAAATGATCAAGACTATTGAAAGAGGACTTCTGAGATATAGCTGCATTGTTATTTCGACGCCCAATACCGAAATAGTTGAGGACTTGAACCACGAGGCCATCCATAACCTAACCACACAACCCCCCCTATTTCGACATATATATATACTTTACCCTGAGGCTTCTAATGAGAAACAACAATGTATCCTTAGCTGGTAATGAATTTGAATTTGTAAATCAAAACGTGTTTCTAGGATTAACTGTAGATTCAAGGCTTCAATGGGGCCCGCATAAAGAAACGCTAGCTGGCAGGCTTAGCTCAGCCTCATACGCAGTCAAAGAAATCATGCTCCTTACTGATATAGACACCGCAAGACGTATATTTCAGCTACTTCCATAGTATTATATCTTATGGGATACTTTTGTGGGGACATGCAGTTGATATAAATACCATATTTGTTCTACAAAAAAGAGCGGTTCGCGCGATTTATGGAATGCGTTCTCGTGAGTCGCTCCGAGATAAGTTCAAAGATATTAATATGAAGACTTTCCCGTGTCAGTACATTTCTGAAAATATAATGTATGTTCGTAAAAATTTGCATCTATTTTCACTGAATAGTGACAGGCACAGTCGAAATCTTCGGAATAGGAATAAACTTCAACTAACTTATACCCAGACTTAGCAAAACCAATAAATCCTTTGTGGGAAAATGCTCACTCATGTATAACAAATTACCCGATGATGTTTTAAATTTGTCAGAAAAACAGTTTAAAAATTGTTTTAAAAGAACTCTTTGTAGAAAAGGTTATTATAAGACATCCGAATATTTATATGACAAAAATGTATGGGTAGACAGTGTTTATTCTATCAACATTGTAATAATTTAGTAGGGCTTACCAATAGTAAATAAGAAAAAATGATGACCAACCTAAGAATTGATGTGGAAGCGATGAGACATGACAAGTCGAGTACTTTTTTTAATTTTTATTTTTTTAATATAAAATTGACTGCGTTTGACTGCAACTCACCTGATGGTAAGTGATGATGCAGTCCAGGATGGTACACGCAAACTCAAATAATGCCTAATATAAATATATTTATTAAAAGAAGTACTAGACTTGTCATGTTTCATCGCTTCCACATCAATTCTTAGGTTGGTCATAATTTTTTTTTATTCACTATTGGTAAATACCTATTTTTATCTTAGCATTGACATGAGTGGTGCATGCTCGTTTAAATGTTCGTGCGGATTGTGGCGCATCGGGAGCCGGATCGTTCCTTTCCCTCTAATATGGTTGATGGGAGCGATGGCTGACTCTCGCGTTATACTCGTGAGCGGGTGCTGTCCGTGTGAACTGGCCTACTCTTGTTAAAAGCATTCAATGCATTTTTTTATGTATAACTTTTCGTGTCATATTGTTTTTATGTTCTAATGACATAATCTGGTTTATATCAACGATTTAATTTTGACGTTATTCACTAATTATTGTTTATTTTTGATTCTCCACAAAATGACATTGTTATTATTATTTTATGACTATCAGAAAGAGTGTAATTTGCACCTATTTTGAATAAATATATTGAATTGAGGCCCATAGTAACCCGCGGTCACGTGTAGGGCATTTAGATTTACATTTGCCGTCCGGATTTGAACCCGAAACCTCTGGTTAGGAGGACCGAGTCGTTACCGATTGAGCCACCCACGCTTTTTTTATAAGTTGTTAACGACTGAGAGTGAAGTGATTTAAATTTAATATTCTGCCGAAATTAAGCTGAATTGTTAAACCAAAAGGTAAACCGAATAAGATTTAAACGTCCTATGCTAACACAAAATAAAGGGGCTCCGTTAAGCAGTTAATCAAACGAGGTTTTAAAGGCGGTGGGACTGCGAGGCAGTAATTTAAAGGCAAAGTGGTTTTCAGTGATTTACCCGACTTATTTATTATTTATCGGCACTAACCATCAGGTGAGGTGCAGCCAAACGCAATCAAATTTTTAATTTAAAAAAAAACCTTTTTACTTTAAGAGTCTAAACGCAAACAGGTAAATACTTAGCGTATGATAATTTTGAACAAAGAAAACCGACTTCAAACAGAAAACTAAGGTTCCCTTCGATTTCTCTTAGATGCCATCATCAGATCCTGGTTTCCTTATCATGGTACCACCCTTGGGATATCTTCTTTCCAACAAAAAAAGAATAATCAAAATCGGTTCATAAACGACGAAGTTATCCGCAAACACACATAAAAAATTATAATATATATGGTCGAATTCAAAAACTTCCTCCTTTATTGAAGTCGGTCCATCATCATATCAGCTCATATACGCCCTTACCGAGGGGCTCGAGTATACCCTGAATTAGTCGACCACGCGGGCCCAGTGCAGGTTGGTCGACTTCACACACAACCTTCAGTTTCTTCGCAGGTACTGAGTCGTTACCGGTTGAGCCACCGACGCTTTTTTGAAGTCGGTTAAAAATGATAAAATATCAGCCGCCTATTTTTGTATATTTCTTCTATGTTATTCCCTTTATTTCTGTGTTGTAATGCAATAAATCGCCCTGATTCAGGGTAGGCTCGAGCCCCTCGGTGGGGACGTATATGAGCTGTAATGATGATGATGAATAAAGAATGTCACATTGAACTGAAATGAAACATCTTGAAACGGTAACGATATAAACTCTATCAAAGTCCTAATACTCATCATCGTCACATCAGCTCATATACGTCAACAGGGAGGGGCTCAAGCTTACCCTCGATTCGGGCCTTAGTCAACCACGCGGGCCCAGTGCGGGTTATTCGACTTTTCACACAACCGTCGATTTTCTTCGCAGGCGTGTGCAGGTTTCCTCGCGATGTTTTCCTTCACTGTAAGAGCGTTGTCGGATAAACGTACACGTGAAATAGAAAACACATTGGAACGTGGCAGGATTCGAACCACGATCTCCCGGACAAGAGGTAGCGGCGCTAGCCGTTACGCCAACGACGCTCAATTTGTCCTACGTCCTACTATAAGAACTAAATTGAAGTCTGTGGTAGTCATGCACTTCTAAATATATTTATAACACGCTTATTTATCAGCTTCAATTTTTTTATTCACAATTGGTAAGCCCTTGGCATCATCTCACCTGATGGTAAGTGACGATGATGCCGAAGATGGAAGCGGGTTTACCAAGATTCCCCAACGCAATGGAGAACTGGCTATCTTATCTTCATGCCGGAACACACCAATGATATCAACATTGATATTTGGCGGCAAGACTTTGATAAGATGGTGGTAGCCAGCCAGGCGGGCTTAGAAAATACCCTACCACCAACCAAACCGAATCTTACAATTGACCCCGCCGGGAATTGAACCCGCGACCTCCTGTGTAAAGCCAGTGAACTTTGCCTCTGAGCTACGGAGGCGGTTAAAATCACTTCAAAATCAAATCCACTCAAAAGTATGAAATAATATTATTATACTTAGATACACGACATTAACCAACAATAACGAAATCAAAGGTGGGTACGAATTAAATTAGGGGCCTAAAATATTTTTTTGAGGTCGGTGTCAGAAAATATGAGTAGCTGTGTGCTGGTACCCACCTCAAAAATAAATTTAGGCCCCTAATTTAATTCGTACCCACCTTTGATTTTGTTATTGTTGGTTAATGTCGTGTATCTAAGTATAATTAATAATATTATTTCATACTTTTGAGTGGATTTGATTTTGGAGTCGGTTTTTAGTTTTTTTAAACTTTTATTTTTCTCAAAGTAATTACCACCCCTTTTTAGATAAAATTAATATGAAACCAACCTCTGGCAGCATATTTTTATAGTTATATAAAAATCAATTGCTGTTCTTTTGTCTCGCTAAACTCGAGAATTCCTGGACCGATTTGGCTAATTTTGATATTGAAATATTTGTGGAAGTTCAGGGAAGGGTTAAACGTAGGGTAGGGTAGGGTAGTGTACGGTAGTATAGTGAAGTGTAGTGTAGGATAGGGTAGTGTAGGGTAGGGTAGGGTAATGTCAAAGTATATATATTAGTATTATGGTAATGTAGTGTAGTGTAGTCTAGGGTAGGGTAGTGTAGTGTAAGGTGGAACGAAGTTCGCCGGGAAAACTAGTATGTGATAAAAAAAAACGGTTGTCTGTAAAGTCGGTTTACTGACGATAGTTGAACGTGACAACGTCATAAGAAAATACTGATGGAATGGTTTCATAATATCGAAAGAATCATTACCTTTATCGCCGCAATTATCATTGCTATAAACAATTGACACCACATTCACTTTTCACTGCACTTCGTACTTGACGAGAACATGTAAATGTATTGTATAGCAGCTGTCCACGCGGACGCATCGCTCACTCAAGTAGGAGAGAGACAGATGTCGAACGCTGCCGAACGCGGAGGCCAATTGTGCCTCTTTGTCGCTCGTTGCACGCTCTCGCTTGCACTTCAAGCCTTAAACGGAACGCCTCACGGAACGCCTCAGAGCGAGGTAACGACGCATTTTTTCGTGCGTGCAGCCGGCTCCATCGAATTATAAGACGTTATCACGTCAATAAAAATACAACAAAATACTTGAATAAAATTTATTGTTTAAATTTCTAATCAATTGTTAAAATTAAAATTTTGATTTTATTATTTTAATAATATTTTAGGAACGGTGCGTTCCTACTCGACGAGAGCAAAGGGAGATACCTCCGCCAGGCGAGGTGGTATGCCTGGGGTCCGGCCGTGGACCAATCGTTGATGATCGGTATCTGTATATATACTCAGCGCTGAAGAAATTCAAATAGCGCGTTCTAGGTGTTGTATTTCTTTTGTTCTCTCGTCGCTTGTGTTAAGGTTCAGTGGCGGGTTACTGCAGTTGCCGCCACAATATAATTAAATTTTTTCAATTAGTTACTTAATTATTTTTGCAAATTTAATTGTAATTTGTTATAAAAAAGTAATATTTTTATATAATTCATTATAAGAATAAACAATCATTAAATTATTGTTTATAAGTCTTACATTTAAAATTTGGAAATATTATTTTAATAATATAATTAATTTTTTTCAATTAGTTTCTTAATTATTTTTGCAAGTTTAATTGTAATTTGTTATAAAAAAGTAATATTTTTAAATAATTCATTATAAGAATAAACAATCATTAAATTATTGTTTATAAATCTTACATTTAAAATTTAAAATTTGGAAACATTAAAATTTTCGTAAATCTAGTTTTTAAAAAGCCCGCCTCAATGTGTTTAATATAGGAGAAAATGTTCCCTTTGACGGATGGCTGGTCCAACCTGTCATTTCAGACACGTTGTTGTGATATATGGAAGATTTAATATTTATGTTTTAATTTTTTTAAATCATAATAACACTCGATAATTATTTCGATTGAATAGTAAAGTCATCGATTTTTTACTCATCGTGAAATAGTTCTGTTAACTTATTGTTTTAATTTTGTCAATTATAGCATAACCTATAATCGCTGCACTAGCGGACCGATGCTATTCATTTTAATGATGAAAGCACGAATATTCGACAATATATCACTGAATATATAATTAATATCGAAAGAATCATTACCTTTATCGCTGTAATTATCGTTGTTATAAACAAGAACAACACATTCACTTTTCACTGCACTTGATACTCGATCAAAACATGTAGATGTACTATAGTATAGCAGCTGTTCACACAGACACATCGCTCACTCAAGTAGGAGAGAGACGGATGTCGAACGCTGCCGAACGTAAAAGCCGATTGTGCTTCTTTGTCGCTCGTTCGCGCTCTCGCTTGCACTTCAAGACTTACACGGAACCACAGATAAGAAAATTTTTTTCCGCTCCGATAGATTGCGTAAGGAGGCGTGGCACGCGCGTCGCCTTCATGCATAAACGGGTATGTTGCTGTCATTCGTAAATGATTGTACTGCGCAGAAATTGCACAACTTCATGACAAGCTGAGCTCCGAGTATTTTTGTAACAAAATGCCGAAATGTGCTATAATAAGCTGCAAAAATGCAAGTAGTAAAGTGAATTTAAAAAATGGAGGAGTTTCTTACCATGTGTAAGTGAAAAACATTAATGAAAATCAATAGTTATATAGAAATATGAATATTTGTTTTTGGGTCTTTGTTATTTAGTGCGAGGGTGTTGTCGATATTTTTCAACGATATATTTTTATTTTTACTTTCAGTTTTCCAAAAAATCCTG
This sequence comes from Coleophora flavipennella, assembly GCA_947284805.1. NCBI lineage: Eukaryota > Metazoa > Arthropoda > Insecta > Lepidoptera > Coleophoridae > Coleophora > Coleophora flavipennella. The sequence continues at coordinate 5,573,632 of OX369290.1, forward strand.
AATTGAAGGAAAAGTGGATAACAAGTACAGGGCGTAACAGTAATTGGTTTCCCACAAAAACAAGCACTGTTTGCTCAAAGCATTTTAACGATGATGACTTTGTGGTTACACCAAACAAAAAATACATAAAATGTTTTGCTCTGCCTCATGTAGACGTTTGCATACTGACTTCAGTACGTATCGGTCGTTCTAATATTTTCTTTACTTTTTACAAATTTACAACCCCATAGTACTGGGAAACATAGTTTGGGGCTAGATGAAAGTGTTTGATTTGTTCATGAATATTTTTACTGTAAGTAGGTAAGTATCTAGTAAGCATCTTTAAGTAGCAAAAATTATAGTTTTAATAAAGCTTTAGTTTAGTTTTCCTTGAAATAAATCATTAGTACAGGTAACCAACAAAGTATTTCGTGGCTTAAAAAACGTAATAGTTTGTTACCCATTCGTAAAAACATAAAACTCGAAGTCAACAGAAAAAGGTTGCTAAGCAACGCATATGTTGACAGTTATAAACAGCAATAAGTACCTATTTACAGTGGCACGACTAAGCAGTCCGCGGACTACGGTAAATATTAAATAATAGGGTAGTAAATTATTAGGTTTACTTTTTGTAAGTACGAAGTATTTATGTATAGTAACATTACATTGTTTAAAAATAGTAACTAAGGGTTTTATTATCTTCGCATCGGAACCCGCTTTAGGTACATCATTTTATTAGCCAAGGGACGTCCACTGCTGGACAGAGGCCTCCCCCAAGGTTATCCACAACGACCGCTCTTACGCTGCCTGCAAGCAGCGGTTGTCGGTCCACCGAGTTGGAGGCCTGCCTAATCTACGTTTTTCGTTACGCGGTCGCCACTCAAGAACTTGACTGCACCAACAGCCATCTGTTCTATGTACAGGTTGTTAGGTTGTTGTTGTATTCTAACTTTGTATAAATTCTGAAATTGCAGTAATGTTTTAAAACAGAAGTTGTTCAGTTTCATGAGTAGTTTTCTTAAAAAAATGTGTTCTATTAACATCCTATAAGTACTTCGATTTTTTTCAGTTTGATACAAGTTCAATAAAAGTAGACAATGTTTCTGGATCGGCTCTGAAACGAAAACAGCACGTAGTTGAAGACACAATTACCAGTTCCAGTGGCGCGACTCCAGCGGGAACACCCGCAGGCCGTAGCAGGACTTCTGGTGGACGCACTCCGTCACGTCCTTAGCCGTGACCGAGTGGTGCAGCCACGACACGTAGAGCGCGACGTTCGGTGTGGCGGCACGCAGCAACGGAGCCCTCTTACGGTGCGGCCGTACCACACAAGCTTCTGCGAGGTTGCCTTCGGAATTTGCACCTCCTCTGTACCAAGGTGAAACCCTCCTCATCCACCCTGGCACAAGAGGGGTCGCTCGATGTAGGCGGCGACCTCGGTTTTCCGGACGACTTAGGTGGTGCGGGTCGCCGGCGGTGGCGTGCGGTGGCGGTGAAGTCACGGCAGCTCGCACGAACCAGCGGCGTTGGGTTGTCGGACACAGGCGCCCGCGGCGGGGGCTGAGCGGCCGCGCGGGCAGCGCTCACAGGCGGCGACACAGGCTGCGACGAAATCGCTGACACGACGGAGCTCGACGTCGGTTGTTTGTCGAGGGCTCCACGTAGCGCGTCGATGTAAGCTGACCTAGTTTCAGTGCTGTGTAGCGAACGTACTTCATTGCATGTCGGTCAGACTCTTTTTTAGGAACACGATGTCCTTCAGTAGGCTGGTGACGTCGACGTGGTCGAACCTGTGCGATGATGGGACTTCGGGTCGTAGTTAGTAAAGTATAACGTCTCCGTGGTAGCTCGTATAATGACCATTAAATGTAATAATTATGATCTTATATACTACAGCTTAATCAATATGTCACGTAGGGTGAGGTGAGTCATTTACACACTACACCTCCCCCGTTGACGAAAAAAAAATATTTACCATATTATATAAATATTTTTTTTTAAATACCAAAATACTTATTTTAAAATATTATAGATCAATTTCTTATTATATTGGTTAAAATTAATTTTTTTATGTTTATATCATCAAATAAAATACATTACAAAACAAATCTTTTTTTACAACTGTACCTAAACATAGTAATTATTTTCAGTTACGTACTCATTCATTATTTTAATCAATCAGTACAATAGAATATAACTTTAAAAAAAAAATTAACGGTTACCCTACATCCCTTTACAATGACATTCTTTCTTCATAGTATTCCTCTTCCACAGCATAATCTGTTTTCAGAACGGTACGGTACACATTACAACAAATATGGGGGATTCAACGTCGAGCTCGCCGAACCGTTGGTCCTTTCCACATACAACAACAATATAAACAACAGGCATTCTATTATATGAGTCGACTCTATAACAATTTATATAAAAATAAAATAATCATGTTGACAAACTTAGTGTCTAAACATGGGGTTGTGCGCACAACCTATATTTATGGGGTTTTCCGTACTACTTGGTACTAAAAGACTCCAACTCTCTCTCATACAGGAAAACTCGTTCGCTCTATGTTCAAGAAGAAGGATCCAACCCTCAATGTGCCTTGCCTTCATTTCCTGTGTACCGTATCCTCAAACTCATAATAAACATACTAATTCTTACAATCATATTTCCAATCATAGGTATAAGCACATTCCAAATGAAAATTTAACTTCTAAAATATTGCTTAGCTTTTGGGTGATCAGTCCAATCGCTCAACAAAATCTTATCAACCAACATTCCCGAACTTCATTAACATACTATTCATTCCCAAAACAATAACCATATTTTAATAACACATCCAATTCCATCTAAATTACACAACTCTTCATAACCATTCCTAACACGAGTAAAAGTCCCTAATTATACTCGATGGTAACAAAAAGTTTTTACAACTTTACCCAAAACTCTACTAAGAAAAGTTTTCCAAAAAAATTACCATTTCATTTTAACTTTAGATAACCGTATGTACAATTAATGACATTTTATCCATTTTTAGATTTATTATTCTTAAAATCATTATAATTGCCCTCAATACTTGACATGTTTGATAACTTTACTAGTCTTTGATGTTCACAAAATATTTACATAACTAAAAATTTTAACAATCTCCAATATCGTATGTCCGTCTATACAAAAATAAGACAAATGCACTACAAAACCTTTCGGCTGACAAGAATTCATTAAAAAAAATGCTCAAATTAAATGTACAATCAGTCAGATAAAATTACTTTCTCATTTAATTATTTAATATTCCAATGAATTTAAGAAAACGTGCTCTAGTCACTTGTATTTTATGTTTATACAGATTCCGATGCATTTTCTAAAACGTGCTTCTTAGTGCACCGATTTGCACACATTCTATGCCTATCTAAGCCATCACAAAAATGTTTAACGTATCACGTTTGTTTCTAACATCAGGAAGTCACACGTTTTATCACATTTACACGTTTAATCACGTTATAGTCTAATTATTAGATATGCATATTTAACCAAACTACATTAAAAAAAAATATATAATTTTGAAACACGTAATGCGATGTTAGTTCCTTTGAGGAAAATATCTTAAATAGCTACTAGCGCGAATTTTAATAAACCCAAACATATTATAACAAAACACATACTGATATCCATTTCAAAACATTTTCAAAATTTTCGATTTTGATTCGATTTAAATCGTTTAAGGGTACTGACTATATTTTTGTTTATCATTTATAACAAAATACAAATAAAATATATGTTTTATATTTTTTTACCTACAATAAACATAAATAGGTACTTTAACTTTAGTTTTACTCATCATACTTATTTGATATGTAAAATTCAATATTGATATACAAATTATTTAAATTTCTTCACTTGATTGTTAATTTATAAAAACCATTTTTTACCAAATTAAAAATGATATTATCTCATCTAACGCTCAGATCAAACGGTGCAAAGAGCATAATATAAAATGTGATAAAAGTCTAAAAGCACCAAACACAACAAAAATGACCATACTTAAGCCAAAAATAAATAGGCACATTAAACCCTTAAACTTTAATTAATCTAACTCAAAAGTGATTAGCAAATTAAATTCTTAAACTTTAAAATAATAATGGAAGTAAATTACGCTCTGGTCACATTTAAAATAAGAAAATTTGTCCGTATTAAATTCCACTAAACTTACTTCCTCGCATCTTCCGTTACTTCACTGTCCCTCTGGCGGCAACTATCTTGAAGTAGGGCAGGAAAAAGCCAGGAACCACTCCCAGCACCCAACAATACCAGCCGTCTCGTCGACCGTCACACGACACTCGACACCAACAGCGCCCAGCAGCAACTCCGCCATGTGACACCAGGGCATGCGTAACCCTCCTCCGCTCTTCATTCGGCTCCATTAGTGCAGTGGGTACTCTTATTGTTGTTCTTGACAAAACACTATTGTTATAGTCAATTTCAACACGTAAAACGCACTTTTTTTTATGTGTTGCACAGCGCTGCCCCAGCTACGCTAGGCAGCACTGGCAGGGTCGCCATGCGATGATGGGACTTCGGGTCGTAGTTAGTAAAGTATAACGTCTCCGTGGTAGCTCGTATAATGACCATTAAATGTAATAATTATGATCTTATATACTACAGCTTAATCAATATGTCACGTAGGGTGAGGTGAGTCATTTACACACTACACCTGACAGGCGGTAGTTTGGCCAGCTCCCGCGCCACAAACGACGGCATATCGTCAGAGTCCGTCTCCTTCAGGACCTTAATGATGTCTTGAAGGGACTTCTTTCCATGTTCATCACCCCTTCTATGGGGAGCGAAGGTGCCGCAGATCTTCAGTGAACGGTAGAGCACCTCTTTGGCGCTGCAGATGTCACTCACGCTGAAGTTGCTGGAACAGATGTGGATGGCAGACAGCTCGTCCATCACGTCCAGCTTCTGCTGCAGGAACGCCAAGAGCTATTTGACGAGTGGCGCGTCGGAGGTGCTCTTGATGACGCGAGCAGCGGTGCGAGCCGCGCTCGACACGTAAAATGTATCACTATTAATTCCCTGACTCGGTAAATCGACCGCATCGCAGCGCGCATTGCACAGAACTGTGACACTATATTATAGTAAAGTGTACGTAAGTGTAATATTATAGTACGTGTAATAAACACCTAATCGATATCTGACGGTCCTTGAGGTCTCTGACGACGGATCCGTGGTCACTTTCGTAGCAATCGACGCAGTAACTGAAAAACCTACCATACCTCGCATTCCTAATATAATCTATCGATATTAAAAATGTCTAACTATAATCACAACACTATGAAAATGATACCATTTTTGGAAATATTATTGCACGGAAAGTTTCAATTGAATAACCTTACTTCTAGTATTACGATCTGAAATTTTATTTGAAATAAATGTTTTTTAATGAATTGCACAACATTACATATTATTTATTTAGTTCTAAACAATCACATTATTTTTTAAACTTTTAGTGTTCATCAATTAAACTGGGCAGTTTTACTATTCTGGTATCACCTTACCGTTGTCATTCTGTCAATTTTCATAAACTCAATCTTATTTAATACAGTTTTAAGTCTATTTTTATTAAATGATTTTAAAGGTTTGTTTTTTTGTTTTTGGGGGAGGTTACTTTAAAAAAATACCCAATAGCATCAACCTGTTTGTAGTGTGCTGTATGTGTAATGGCTCGCTCGGTGCTAGTACTAAAAAATAAACATCAGCGTTCTATTTAATTCTTCTATTCTGTGCACGGAACGCCTCAGAGCGAGGTAACGACGCATGACGGAACGCCTCAGAGCGAGGTAACGACGCATGAGTCATGTTTTTTCGTGCGTGCAGCCAGCTCTATCGAATTATAAGACGTTGTCACGTCAAAAATAAACATCAGCGTTCTATTTAATTCTTCTATTCTGTGCACGGAACGCCTCAGAGCGAGGTAACGACGCATGAGTCATATTTTTTCGTGCGTGCAGCCAGCTCTATCGAATTATAAGACGTTGTCACGTCAAAAAATAATCATAAAATCGGTTTTTGAAAGTCGATTGAAAATAGCCAGAGAATCTTGGTAAGCCCGCTTCCATCATCGGCATCTTCGTCACTCACTATCAGATAAGGTGGTGCCCAAGGCTTACGAATTAAGGATAAGAAATGCTTCGTATGTACTTGGTTTAATACGGACGTTAAAATAGTGCTGTCCCAAGCGTACTGGCAGTCCTTCAACAATGGCAGCCCTGTTCCTGTCTAGACTAGACGCGTCCTCCTTACCCGCGTCGATCCTAGCACGCGTAGTTGAAGGTCTTTTTTTTATAATGTTTTTTTAGACCCCTGCGTAGGATCCAAATAATAAAAGTGTTAAAACCACCAACACTCTCTTCTATTGGCATGTGGCACAATTTACCGTGCTATCCAGGGGATGGTCCGCGCTTACCTGGTGTTGCACTTAGCATCACCCGTGGTCACGTTTGGGGCATTTAGATTTACACCTACAGACGTGTGCAACGTGACCTTCACACACATCTGGAATCAGATGTGCAAGTTTCCTCACGATGTTTTTCCTTTACCGAAAGCAATCGGTAAGTAAGTATTTATAGGTAAGTTTCTAAAAACTCTTTGGTAACTGATTGGAAAAAAAAACTCATTGGCGGTCTGGATTTGAACCCGGGATCTGGTAACGTTGACCCAACGACCACAAGCACTAGCTATAATAAAATATACATGTAATACGCAAAATAATAAATAAAAAAACCGGCCAAGTGCGAGTTGAACTCGCGTGGAGAGGGTTCCGTACAATGCCAAAGTCAAATACAAAATATCACATTTGAAATCCTCACAGTAAGATGCGAGATTTTTTTTATTATTAAATATTTGAGTAAGCTTGGCTGCACCTCACATGATGGTAAGTGCCGATGCAGCCGAGGATGTAACACGTAAGCTCAAAAAGTGCTTATTCACTGTCGTCTTGAAGATTCCTAAAATTTACAAATCGGGGAATACAGACGCCGGAAGGGAATTCCACCCCTTGGCCGTTCGCATGATGAACGAAGAAGCAAAACGCTTCGTGTATAAAGGTGGAACATTGACGACAAAGGGGTAGAACCACCCTCCGCACCTGGTCGTCCGATGATGAAATGAAGAGGGGGAATGAGTTCGTGAAGCTCCAGGATACACTTTCCGAAATGAATCTAGTAGAACACCGATAGACTATTAAAATTTTCTGTTATGACTAGGACTATTTTCCGTAGATGAACGTATTATATTGAGTTTACCACTTTTTTTTTAAATTGATGGTTTTTCTGTAATCTACAAGAAATGAACTATATTTTGTATTTTTTTCAAAACTTCATGATCATTAGTTTCGGACAACAGCTAGCGGGGGGGGGGGTGGGGGGGGGTGGAATATGGTCAATTTATGTCTTATTTTATGAATAAAATAAAAACTATATATTTTACAATATAAACAAAAATATATTTAAGATCCTGATATCGAGCCCTTTCATTTGATATATGACACAATAATGTTTCCAAAACTTTTTTTAATTTCCTAATTTGTCCCCCGAAAATAACCCTTATTTAAAAAAAAAAATTATTTACTTTGCAAGTCTGTGTTTGGGTCATAGGATAACACCATCCTACCAAATTTCACCTGATTTGGTCTAGTAGATTCGGAGCAAATTGGCATGGACAGACGGATGGACAGACTGACGCACGAGTGATCCTATGAGGTTCCGTTTTGTTTTTTTTGTACGGAACCTAAAAAGGTATGAGAGGACGGAAAATAGTAGATAGCCGTAAATAAATATCATAGGTAGCAGAAACAAATTTAAAATATAACACTTTAAACTTTCACGAATATTCATAATGACAAATTGAAAACGGGGCTTGACTGTGTCAGTGTAATGTGTCGTGACCCTAAGGCTCAATTCACACCGGGACGGCAGCGGCCGGCAGCGACGCGACGAGCACTTTCAGTGTAAAACAATTTTAAACTTTATCTTCATGCTTATAAATATTAGTATCGTTTGAAAAGTACGAAAACGCCGCGCGGCTGCCCGCGACGCCGCGAGCTACCGCGCGGCTGCGAGCGGCTGTCCGCTCCCAGCGCGCGCGTCCGCCCGCGACGCCGCGAGCTACCGCGCGGCGGCGCGGGCGGCCGCGCGGCCGTGAGCGGCCGCGCGGCCGTGAGCGGCCGGCCGCTGCCGTCCCGGTGTGAATTGAGCCTATTAAGTGAAATGTGTGATGACCCTAACCCTTCACAAAATGAAGTGAGGGTAGATGGAGGTGTTCCTGCGATGCGCCGGCGGCGATGACACCGCGGCTCCAGTCTACTCGCGACCACGGCTATCGAAGCATCAATAAAATCACATCAAGCCCCGTTTTCAGTTTGTCAAATTTAAAATATAAAAGAAGGCTCAAGGTCACCCAAAGGACAATGGAGCGTGCTATGCTCGGAGTTTCTCTGCGTGATCGAATCAGAAAAGGGGAGAATCTTACAAATTCCTGTAATTTATCAGTTTTGTGCTCAAAATAAAAATTTTAGAATAAAAACATTAAATTAAAAAAAGAAAGAAAATACGACTAGTGCACTAAAACGGTACTAAGTAACTCAGCATCCTGAGGGGATAGCTGAAATATATGACTCTCATAATATCTTCTCGTAAGTACTTTATAAAAAAAATCGGGTGGGGCTGTGTCGCGGCGCACTGCCGTTCAATTTTCCTCCATAAGTAGATGTCTAAATGAGGTTTTCTTGTTTCAGAAAATGAGGTTGTTAATACGAGGCATTGATTGGAGCAGTTGTATCCGTCTTTTTCTTTACGTGTTAAGAGTAAAGAAAATAACCACACTTTTGCACCTTTTCAATGTGTTAATGTGTGTGTCAATGTGCCTGACTAAAAGAAAGTGGCAACACCGGTGTAAGAGTGTTAAGTGTGTGGTGCGTGGGTGCGAATACTACCACCACCGACTACTGCACAACGATGACGGACCGCAGCCACAACGTAGCCACTCACCGAGTGCCGAGGGTGTCACTTCTACACGACCAGCGGAGAGCAGTGCTTGCACGAGGACAGCTGAAGACTGCGCCTTCACCCAGGCGGCTGGCTGTAGCGCGTGAATGTAAATCTTAATTTCAATTATGGCATCAGTATCATCAAAATTATTCATATTTAGAAATTTAAAAGTCAATGTGACAACATATTATTTTACAGATAATATAGGACACCCTGTAGATTTATTGTTGTTTGTTTATTTAGATTGTTTGGTTGATTTTGGATTTCATACTTTGTGATTGTGATTATAAATTTTACTTAAACTTGGCAATTAGTAAGACTCAGTGTAATTAATTACAACTTGTTATTAGGTACTATCAAGGAAGATTTAATGTACTATCTCAGAAATTTAATTTTATTTGACTTACATTAGATCTTGATGACTTAGCTTCAACTCTAAATTGAATTAAAATAATAGTCAAACTTGTATTTTAGATTCTATGTTGGGATTTTATTATGTACAATTAGTATAATTTACACAGATGTAAAACTGTTTATAAATTATTTGTAAAGGCCTTGACCATCCCACATTAAGGAAAAATAACTTACATTTATTTTATTTGTAATAAGTAAAAACTGTTTATTTTATTGCGTAGTGACTGTTAACTGCCTATGTACTTGGTTATGTATTTAGGGATGGGATGGTAGTATGCATCGGTAACACGTTTAATTTATTTCATTTAGACTATTTTTTATGCACATTGCAGGTGCACGGCGGGAGAAATGTTACGGATGCATACCCCTTCCCCCCGCGACGATGCTTTGCCTCACCCCTGGGACACCTAATTTATTACCAAATAAGGACTTGAATTTCTTTTGCAAAACGACGCGTGGCCGTTAGCCAATGACAGTCGTTAGGGGTGAGGTGAGGCGGGGTTAGACGCGAAATCGCTCTATGAATTTGAATTATGTTCGTTCAGTCGCTCGCCGTATGCTGTTTGTTTTGGTTTGGACAATAGACACGTTATTTTCAATATCGTTGTTTTCTGTTTTCGCCACGACCCTTGCATGCTTCGTGCTGCACACAATGGTTTTTTCGTTTCAATTAAAAACTGTAATCATTTTTTTTTAATCCAACTGGCATATTAAAGTATGTCTTAAGACTAATCGACTAAGAAAATTTCGTGGTACTTAATCGGTCTAGTTTGCCTGTAAAATGCAAATCTCTGTTTTAAAAAAGGTTTCTTTGATTTTCTTTACATTTTTTTGTGTTATAAAAGTTAACGAGTCGTGTTTGTGCAACTGACAAAATGAAGTAATTGAAATTAAGAATCAGGTAACAAAATGTCACTTTCATATGTTTTGTAATTGTTGAGAAAAATGGAGATCCCTGTGACCAAAGTTTCCAATGCGTCGCCTGCCGGTTCAGCCGGAAATAGCTTTAGGTCTCTTTCGTTATATCCGTTGCATTTCAGTTTTCGGACGTGGTACCCCGTAAGTGATTTTAAACACGTTTCACATCAAAAAATAAAATATTTTAATTCTGATCCATGTCTTGTTAGTAAAAAAGTCGTGTGGCACTCGGGGACTGCCGCGGTAAAGCTATTGCATAGCATTTTTTATCAACTTATGCAATTATAATTATTTATTTATTTTTTATTTATGCAGTATTTACCAGTACCATATAGTCTTTGGGGCGCGGAATGTATATGTAATAAATTAACACTAAGAAAGTTCTGCGTGATCGAATCAGAAACGAGGAGATCCGCAGAAGAACTAAAGTAACCGACATAGCTCACAGAATCGCTATAATATATAATAATAAACTGAAGTGGCAGTGGGCAGGGCACATAGCTCGTAGAACAGATGGCCGATGGGGCAGTAAAGTTTCGAGTGGCGACCGCGCACCGGAAAACGTAGCGTAGGCAGGCCTCCCACGCGGTGGACCGACGACCTGGTAAAGATCGCGGAAAGCCGATGGATGCGGGCAGCGCAGGACCGGTCGTCGTGGAAATCCTTAGGGGAGGTCTTTTTCCTGTAGTGGACGATTTGTGGCTGATATGATAAAAAAAGTTCATCATCATCATCATCATCATCCGCCATCATCAATCGCCATCATTAATCGCCATCATCAATCGCCATCATCAATCGCCATCATCAATCGCCATCATCAATCGCCATCGCCATCGCCATCATCATCATCATCATCACGATGGATAGATAGATGGCACTGTAAGTTTTTAGAACTCTTTTTTTTTGGGGTGTCAGGTTTTATTTTCGTTACGAAATTTCTTGATTTGGTCCCCTCAAAGCACGCAATAAAAGCTATACAATAGCTGAAAAAGCTTACATAATATGTTAGTAGGTATACAATTCGAGAAAAACATCTTTACTAATAGCATGAATGTGAAAATTTGTTTGTGTGTTTATTACCTTTTCACGCTTCAGCACCCCGACCAATCTTGATGAAATTTAGTATGCAGGTAACCTGTCTCACTATGAAGGACATGGGCTACTTTTAATGCCGTGAAGATAGCATAGTCCGATGAAGTTTCTGGAGGGAACTGAAGAAATACTCTTTTTTTTTTGTTTAATTTCTTTAACATCGCAACGGAACAATGGATTGTTATGATTTTTTACACAGAGTTGGTTGAGGGATGGAAATGACACAATTTATCAATTAACATATTATCCTGACATAGTTCCCCAGGGATCTAGGAAAAACTCATTTCCACGCTTGCGCACGAGGGCGTCGCAACGGAAGAACGGATCGAAGTGATCGAAAGATTTTTTGTATAGAATTGGTTGAGGGAGTGGAAAGTGATATACACTGCCAATCAGAATAGCCCGACATAGTTCCTGAGGGATCTGTCGAAAAGTAATGCTAACGTTCGCAAGCCGCTTTCTGCTCGCGCACCACTCACACACAAAAACAGTGAAGCCGCGGGCAAAAGCTAGTATTATTTTAATTTCCATGTCCACTTTATGCGTGTACTGGCCTCTTGTAACTAGTGAACACATGATTACACATTACTTTTAGTACTAAGTTACCTAAGAATAAATGAATAATAATAATAGTCACCTAAGGCAGCTGGAACTCCTAGGCAGGCCAATAATTGCAGCAATGCAGAAAGCAGTCCTCCTCGACAATGCCCGGATAGTCCGATGGTTTCTCTCCCCGTCGCCGCACTGAGCTCCAGCCGACTGTGCTTCCACTGGAGTTGCTCCTGCCACTTCGCCTCGTGCCAAGTGAGCAGAGTACCTTAAATTTTATATATTGAAATAATAATAATAATTGCAGCAATGCAGAAAGCAGTCCCCCTCGATAATGTCCGGATAGTTCAACGCTTTCTCTCCCCGTCGCACTGAAGTCCATCCAACTGTGCTTCCACTGGAGTTGCTCCTGCCACTTTGCCTCGTGCCAAGTGAGCAGAGTAGCTTAAATTTTATATATTGAAATAATAATAATAATTGCAGCAATGCAGAAAGCAGTCCCCCTCGATAATGTCCGGATAGTTCAACGCTTTCTCTCCCCGTCGCACTGAAGTCCATCCGACTGTGCTTCCACTGGAGTTGCTCCTGCCACTTTGCCTCGTGCCAAGTGAGCAGAGTAGCTTAAATTTTATATATTGAAATAATAATAATAATTGCAGCAATGTAGAAAGCAGTCCCCCTCGATAATGTCCGGATAGTTCAACGCTTTCTCTCCCCGTCGCACTGAAGTCCATCCGACTGTGCTTCCACTGGAGTTGCTCCTGCCACTTTGCCTCGTGCCAAGTGAGCAGAGTAGCTTAAATTTTATATATTGAAATAATAATAATAATTGCAGCAATGTAGAAAGCAGTCCCCCTCGATAATGTCCGGATAGTTCAACGCTTTCTCCCCCCGTCGCACTGAAGTCCATCCGACTGTGCTTCCACTGGAGTTGCTCCTGCCACTTTGCCTCGTGCCAAGTGAGCAGAGTAGCTTAAATTTTATATATTGAAATAATAATAATAATTGCAGCAATGTAGAAAGCAGTCCCCCTCGATAATGTCCGGATAGTTCAACGCTTTCTCTCCCCGTCGCACTGAAGTCCATCCGACTGTGCTTCCACTGGAGTTGCTCCTGCCACTTTGCCTCGTGCCAAGTGAGCAGAGTAGCTTAAATTTTATATATTGAAATAATAATAATCATTGCAGCAATGTAGAAAGCAGTCCCCCTCGATAATGTCCGGATAGTTCGACGCTTTCTCTCCCCGTCGCACTGAGTCCAGCCGACTGTGCTTCCACTGGAGGTGCTCCTGCCACTTTGCCTCGTGCCAAGTGAGCAGAGTAGCTTAAATTTTATATATTGAAATAATAATAAAAAAGCCAGTCAATCGCAATAACTAAAATTTTTCGTTTCTTCCCATGTTTCATTTTTATTTTTTTAATAAAAATTTGAGTACGTTTGACTTCTCAACTGATGGTAAGTGACGATGTAGTCGAGGATGGTACACGCAAACTCAAATAATGCCTATTCACTCTCGCCTTGAAGATCCCCAAATTGTAAACACAGACGCAAGCAAGGAGTTCCACTCCATCGCTGTCCGCATAATTATTTCGTGCGTATAGGCTGAATATCAACAACAATAGGGTGGAACCTCCCCCTGCGTCTCGTTGACCGAAGATGGAATGGAGCTGAGGGAATAAGGTCGTGCAGTTCTTGTGCACACTATCCGAAATGAATTCGATAAAATACCAAAAGACAGACAACTTTGCGGCGATGCTCAAAAAAACCGTAAGTCGGACTTTCACACGAAGGGTTCCGTACCACCGTACAAGAAAAAAAATACGTTTCTTGTATAGGCAATAGAAAAACACACTCTAAAAAAATTTCAACTGTCTGCCAATTACGGTTCATGACAGACAGGCAGACGAATTGAGAACCTCGTCCTTTTTTAAAGTCGATTAAAAAGTGTTTTTACCTAACTAAGAAAAAGGTGGGATATGTTTTTAAGGACCGTGTATTTATCTATGTGTGTATGTTCATCTGTTACGTCGTATTTCCTAGACCACTTGTAACACGACTTGTAGGTAGTAGGTAGCAGGGCCTGAGTTTAAGTAGAATATGCGTGCCACAGAATTAATTTTATTAGTAAAAATAAGACCTTAAAAAATATACGAAAATTTCATTTCATTTCGTTTCGTTTCGTTTCGTTTCGTTTCATTTCATTTTATTTCATTTTATTTTATTTTTATTAGGAGAACACAAACGATAATGTACATTGATACTTAAGGGATGAAATATAAATAGAAAGGTAAGTCTATACATTCCAACAACGAGTTCCACAATTATTTAAAAGTATAAGCCTACTTATCAATCTACCGCTATAAACAGTCAAAAAGCTGTCATATATGTTTTTTAAAAAACTATAAAATAAATTTAGAAAACAACAAAATAGTAGTAAAAAAATGGATAATTATTAGAGAAAAAAAAAATAGTAAAACTAAGAATCAAAAAGTGTGTTAAAAGACGATAAAAGTGCTATTCTATGCGTTGTTAAGTATAGAGATAATATTTGTTCTATATCTTGTCAAGGGTGTGCTGAATATATCGAGATCAGAAAACTGTTCATTATATCTGGTAAGCATTCTATAAATTGGCGATCGCTTTCCTGCATTGGTACGACAAAAGCTTACAGAAAAGAGCCGCTTAGACCTGAGAGACCTCGCCGGCACGCGATAACCAATACTATTGACGAGCTCAGGACAATCAATATAATTGTTGATCAATTTATACAGACACAATTGCTCTAGCTGACATAATATTAAATTTTTCAATCAGTTCGTTATAGTTATTGCAACGGCGACGATAGCAACGAAAACTGATCATTTTAAAGATTTTTTTTTGTACCCTTTCAATAGCGTGAGTGTAAATATTATAATAGGGATCCCAAACCATTACAAAGTATTCAAGAATTGGCCTAATAAGACTACAATATTATATAAGTAAATATATGTACTGGGTTCCTTAAAAACCTTAGAAATACGTGCTACAAATCCAAAAAGCTTAAATGCTTTGTTGACTATCGTATTAAAATTAGAAAACATACATTAAATTTACACTTTACACAAACGAATTAAACATATAGTTATATATTACCCAAAATGGGTCTTATAAAGGGAGCAGCCGGTAAATATATCTAGGTATTTAGGTAATTTATTTTATAATTTATTAAGTTTTGTGATTGTGTTTGAAAAGAATTTAAAATTATATTGTCAAATAAATTGAAGCATGCGAAAAAGAAATAAATGGGATAAAAAGATGGTTGAATGAAAGGAGAATGAATAACTGCGCAGCGCGCTACACACTGAACCGATTTTGACAAATTAATGTGGCATTTGGATCCTAACATAATCAAAATTTATATCATACATACCAATTATTAAGGCATACTTCCTCCGCTATATCCCAGATGAAGGGAAAATAAAGGCTATGATTTAAGTCGGGAAACTTGTTTTCTTACTTTTCAGTAAAGATTTACCGTAGTCGGCTTTTAGTATTTTTAACTTTTTTTTTTAAACTACCTTCTGTTTGTTAAGATTTTTAAACTAATATTGATGGACTGTGTTGTCTGATATAAAACAAATTAAACAATTTAAATATGTCATTTGTTTAATCACTAATCAGTGAAATTGTACACTTTCTATGTTATTTCATTTTGTCCTCGAGCCTGATTATACAGTATAAACAGGGTGATTTAAAATGAAGATATACACACCACGAAGGCTTACCACGTAAAGGGTGGTGGTGTCAGCACTCCGAGCAATTTGCACAAATTTACAAAAACGTATGACGAATCATGAATAATATGTATACAGAGCTGCTACGCTGTAATAGCAGGCCAGCATAGTGTGCTTGCACTCTGAGCATTTTGGTATCCCTGGCAAATTTTATAAACTACTAGCTGATTCCCGCGGCTTCACCCGCGTGGACCACATTTCTATGACTTTTCGAGGGTGCGCAGTGCGCGAGCCGCAAGCGGCTCGCGAGCGTGGTAAAAAGTAGCCTATGTCTTAACCCAGGTCCTAATCTGTCTACCTACCAAATTTCAGCCAAATCCGTTCAGTAGTTTTTGCGGGAAAGCGTAACAGACAGACAGAGTTACTTTCACATTTATAATATTATAAGTAGGGATAGTAGGGATGCATTCGCCGCCTGCAGTAGCTGCTCCCCTATCCTTCACCTACAGGGCTGTCATATTATTTTTGGAGGAGACTCTACTCTCAAAGTTGGTGACAAATATGCATAGCTGCGAGAAACAGTCAAGTTAGGTAGGTCCAACTTCGATTAAGAGATAAATCGTCAAATCTAACTCGGCTGGGCAGTGTTCGGAAAGCTTTACAATATCTTTACGTCCCAAAACCGCAGTGCTTCAAGACCAAGGGCTATGACTAGTGTGTGTTGTTAGTGATGAGTGATGACATACGGAACTGGGACATGGTCGCTTACTATGGGCCTCATAAGAAGACTCAATGTCACCCAAAGGACGATGGAGCGAGATATGCTAGGAGTTTCCTTACGCGATCAAATCATAATGAGAAGATCCGTAGGAGAAACAAGGTGATCGAAATAGCTCACAGAATCGCTTAACTTAAGTGCCAGCGGGCTGAACACATAGCTCGTAGAACAGATGGCCGTTTCGGCAGTAAGGTTCTCGAGTGGTGACCGCGAATCAGAAGACCGCATCGTAGGCAGTCCTCCCACTCGGTGGACTGACGAACTGGAAGAGGTCGGGGGAAGCCGCAGGTTGCGTGCAGCGCTAGACTGGTCATCGTGGGAATTCTTGGAGGAGTCATTTGTCTAGCAGTGGACGTCTTTTTGCGGATTCGATGATAATATAATAATTACTATTATATTTTTCGTACAAATATTTGCGAATAGAGTCCTGGTTATAGTCCTCGTTTTACCTAAAAAATATGTGGAATTAATTAACGGTATTATTACACCAGTTTATAGCTACCAACAACTCAATATCTAAAAAAAACGTAGTCGGCATTTACAACTCTGTATAGATCCACATGACCCGGTGGGAGCATAAAGTCGTTTTCATACGAGCGACGTTAGGCACCTCGCTATCGCTCCCGTGTGAACGCAGCTTTATTGGCCTACGTGTTTTAAACCGCCCCTATGTGGATATAGTTTAACTATGCGGGTTTGTAACGCAACCTTAGTATGCTAGGCTGGGTTTGTATGTTAAAGTGGACTCTTCTTGATCACGCCCGGTGCTTTAAAAATAAAAAATGTTTATTTCGGATAACTGAAAGATCTATAGCATGTTAGTAAATCTTTGCAATATCAAATAACTTAACCCGACTAGCCAAAAAAGAGGTTATTTATTTCTTTGGCACGCTCTGTAGCCTAAACGGCTTGATGAATTTTTGAGTGCTATGTGTCGTAAATTCGATTCGTATTGATCTTGTGAGTGACATGGGTTTTTACCCGACTGGCCAAAAAAGACGGATTAAGTTTTTAATTTTGGCGGGCGAGGTGTTGTTAGATTAGTATTGATCCCGTGAGTGACATGTGATACATTTTTACCCGACTGGCCAAAAAACACGGATTAAGTTTTTAATTTTGGCGGGCGAGGTTTCGTTAGATTAGTATTGATCCCGTGAGTGACATGGGATACATTTTTACCCGACTGGCCAAAAGAGAGGGGTAAAGTTTTTAATTGTAGCGTGCGAGGTGTCGTTAGATTAGTATTGATCCCGTGAGTGACATGGCATACATTTTTACCCGACTGGCCAAAAAAGACGGATTAAGTTTTTAATTTTGACGGGCGAGGTGTCGTTAGATTAGTATTGATCCCGTGAGTGACATGGGATACATTTTTATCCGACTGGCCAAAAAAGAGGGGTAAAGTTTTTAATTGTAACGTGCGAGGTGTCGTTAGATTAGTATTGATCCCGTGAGTGACATAGGATATTTTTTTACCCGACTGGCCAAAAAAGTCGGATTAAGTTTTTAAGCAGTCGGGTTTTTAGTTTTTAATTAATTCGTTGTATATAAAGTTCTTCTTATTCTCTTGTGAACATGAAGAAGTATTAGATGAGTGTGACTTGTTTGGTTGAGTCGATCACTCAGGTTAACTCTCCTGAAACATTTTTGGCATTGTGTCATTTTTATAGACCTATTTGCCGTGCTTTTCAAGGCACGCTAAGACGTTGGTGCCGGTTGCTATCACCAAATAGCAGCCGTTAAGCTATTACTACCCCTACCTCCAACAAACCGGACTTGGACCCCGTGTGTAAAGTATGCCTTAAGTACGCCGTCCTCGACAGCCGTCCATGCGAATCGTAGTCTATTGATAAATTGAATACATAAAGTTGTTTTATAAAAAAATCAATTTATTTACGATCAGATTAGAGAAATCTATGTTCGCATATGCCTGTCTCTTTCAAAAATCTTCTATATAGTAAGTAAGTGTAATTGAATATTAACGTTTAGATACAGAATACAAAATAAAAATTGTGAGGTACTTATTTAAGTTATATCTTAGTGGTAGCTTTGTAATTATACTCTGACTCTCCCACTGGGATTCCCTGTGTCGGGAGTGTCAGTCTCTTCCCAGTAATAATAATGTAAAGCTACAAATAATGAAATAGTCACTTAAAATAAAGTAAAAATAATAAAATATTTTATTAATGCACGATACAAAAAAAATACAGGACAAACCTACCCACCTATTTGTTACCAAACTTGAATAATTTATTTTTACATTATCTTATCTACAGTATATTATCTAAAGGTCTAAAATATTTATATGTATAGTAATATGCTGAGATATAACGGTCTAAATAAACACATTAAGGAACGGTGCGTTCCTACTCGACGAGAGCAAAGGGAGATATCTTCGCCAGGCGAGTTGGTATGCCTGGGGTCCAGCCGTGGACCAATCGTTGATGATTGGTATCTGTATACAGGGTGTAACAAAAGTGGTGTAGGTCCCGTTAACTGGGGCTTCTGCTCATCATGCTGAACAACTTTCCCCAAGGAACCCATAGTCAATTCTCAAAAAAAAATGGACCCTCCATACTAAAATGCACAAAATTAGTCGATCAGCTGATCTCAGCGCTGAAGAAATTCTAATAGCGCGTTCTAGATTTAATATTTCTTTTGTTCTCTCTTCGCTTGTGTTAAGGTTCAGTGGCGGGTTACTGCAGTTGCCGCCACATCACTCCCCCTCCGAGACCGGAGGTCCATCCAATGCGAGCTGGAGTCTAAGGTCGTGGGTGCTCTCGACCTCGTTGAGACGGGTCGATGTGCAGTGTGCCAGGTCGATGTCCACGGTGAGTCGGGATGAAGGCTGGCGTCAGGCGTCATGGCAAGGTAAGCAGGTGATGCGCGCAGAGTTAGCGTGTGGCTGCCGACAACTTGCTAGTGCCCGAAGGTGAAGAAGCAGGCCAGGAAACTCGACGTCTCGGGTTGCGATGGTCTTGATTTAACTTCAGTGCGATGTGACTGCTGTGTGCTGCTGAAGCTTGCTTTTACCGGCTGGAGGCTTGATGATGGAGTATCATCACGTCGGGGTCACCAATGTAGGAACGGTGCGTTCCTACTCGACAAGAGTAAAGGGAGATATCTCCGCCAGGCGAGGTGGTATGCCTGGGGTCCGGCCGTGGACCAATCATTGGTGATTGGTATCTGTATATATATTCAGCGCTGAAGAAATTCTAATAGCGCGTTCTAGATTTAATATTTCTATTGTTCTCTCTTCGCTTGTGTTAAGGTTCAGTGGCGGGTTACTGCAGTTGCCGCCACACACATTTACATGCTGACAGCGCAGGACCGGTCGTCGTGGAAATCCTTGGGGGAGGCCTTTGTCCAGCAGTGGAGTTTTTCGGCTGATATGATGATGATAACATGTACGAGTAGATAAAAACCGGTAAAGTGCGAATCAGAACCGCGCACAAAGGGTTCCGTACCATCATTTAAAAACACGAGTTTTTTTTGTATAATGATTAATGACTTTCACGTTTTCTAATTTTTAGTATCTGTTGTTAACAGAAGTACATCATCTGTGAAAATTTCAACTGTCTAGCTATCACGGTTCACGAAATACAGCCTGGTGACAGACAGACAGACGGACAGCGGAGTCTTAGTAATAGGGTCCCGTTGTTACCCTTTGGGTGCGGAGCCCAAAAACGTATGTATTATTACTTTAGAACTTTCTATCTCAGTCTATTTTTTTTAATAAAAGACAGAGATATACGGACATAGTTTTATCTTATCCAAATGAACTTTTACATAAAACACTTTTACGTTTACAAATTATCAGTGGACTTCAATTTGTATAGACGGCGACCGGGGACGGCGTTCTTAACCATCTCAAGTTTAATAAAACGCTAAACACGTTAAAAAACCGACTTCGTAAAATTTTGCATTATTAATTTTGGTTTTTGTTAATTTTCTAAGAAAGTACTACACCAATTTTGATATATTTTATACGGAACCACACGGGAAGCACTAGCTTTCAAATAAAAAAAGAATCATCAATATCGGTTTACCCAGTCAAAAGTTCTGAGGTAACACACATAAAAAAAACATATAATCGAATTGAGAACCTCCTCCTTTTTGGAAGTCTCTTGAAAAGAGGCCCGTGCCCCAACAGTGGGGTAGTTTATGGTTTGGCAACGAATCGTGAACATGACCAACATCCATCGAGTCATCTCATCACCAATTTGATCTTAGACTCATTTTAACTGTATAGAATATAGCCTACGGTTAGCTTTATATTGAACTAGCTTTTGCCCGCGGCTTTGCTTGTGAGCGTGGATATGAGTTTCCTCCATATCCCTAGGAACTATATCAGGCTATTCTGATTGACAGTCTATGTTACTTCCCACCCCCTTAACCAATTCAGTCCGTAGCTCCGTTGCGACGCTAACGTGCGCGAGCGCGGAATGAGTTCAAGATTCGAGATGCAAGATATTTATTTAAAATAGGTGCAAATTACACTCTTTCTGATAGTCATAAAAAAGTGATTAAATAATTTCATTTGTAAAAAATCAAGTAATAAACAATTATTAGTTAATTACGTCAAAATCCAATCCGTGATATAAAAAAAAAATATTATGTAAAAATTAAATTATGTCATTTCCCACCCCCTCAGCCAACTCCGTGCAAAAAATCACAGTATTGCATTGTTCCGTTGCAACGTTAAAGAAACTAACTAAAAAAGAGTATATTTTCAGTTCCCTCAGGAACTGCATCGGACTATGCTATTTTCACGGGATAAAAAGTAGCTTATGTCCTTCCCAGTGACACGGCTACCTGCATGCCAAATTTCATCAAGATTGGTTGAGATTTTGAAGCGTGAAAAGGTAACAAACAAACAAACACAGTTTCACATTTATAATATTAGTAAGGATAATGATGGATTGAAATTGAGCTCGCAAAATAATTTATGCAATCTAAATAAATAAATAATAAATAAATATAAATAAATATTCTGGGACAAATCACACATGGTCATCTGGCTCCAAAGTAGGATTACCTGTGTAATGGGAACCAGAGACTGATATACATACTTATATACGTTTAAATACATAAATATATAGATATATTTAACACCCAGACACAGAGCAAACAAATCTGCTCATCACACAAATGCTTGCCCTGGGTGGGGATCGAACCCACAACCCTCGGATCAGTAGTCAAGGGCACTAACCACTGAGCCACCGAGTCAGTCAAAGAAAATCAGTCAAATTACATAAAACGGCTTCTTCTTATTTTTTTTTTGGTCAAAGTGTATAACCCCCCCTTAAAACTTCTCCACGAAACCTGTTAAAATGGAAAGCTTCAAAAACTTCGAAGTTCGTTTCTGTGTAATCTTATACTTATCACATTTTTCCGTTTCTCTTAGATATTTAATTTACTTAATTCTACTTAAGATTTGTTTTTGGTCGACCAGCTGATAAAAGCTCTCAAGTACAAGGAAAATTTAAATGTGGGTTCTCGGTTTAATGAAGATTGGTCCAGTGCGTGTCGAATAACGCGCAAATTAGGATTCCGTAGTCTATTCAAATATTTTTTTTGTTATAGCGAGCGGTGCTAAAAAATCACAAGTATTGATGAGGTTACAAATAAAATTTTGAAAAAAAAATTCTTTTTAAGAAAAAATACTTTTCATACTAATCGTCATCGTCATCATCCCACATAAAAAGGTGAAGTGTTCGTTAACCCGCTAGGCAGTAGGCATTAAAAACTGTGAATTTTGTTGAACTTAAACTTCATAAACCGTGATAGACACCTGATTTTTTTTTTAATTCACAATTGGTATACCCTTGACATCTCACCTGGTGGTAAGTGACGATGTTGCCGAAGATGGAAGCGGGCTTACCAAGATTCCCCAACGCAATGGGGAACTGGCTATCTTATCTTCATGCCGGAACACACCAATGATATCAACATTGATATTTGGCGGCAAGACTTAGATTATTTAAATTATTATTATTTATTAAGTTAAGTTATTAGATAAATTTTCACAAATGATGTATTCCTGATACCGCTATAACAACAAATACTAAAAAAATTGAAAAAATGAAAAAATAAGGGTATAAAAAATAATAATAATATTTTTTTTAACATGAAGAAACTAGCGCCATCTAGTATGATGAAACGGAACCCTATCTGTGCGGTTCATACTCGCACTTCTTAAGTTTAATTTAATTTTACCTACAATGAGAGAATAGTGTTGTTATTAATCAACACTTAAATGTTTTCACATGAAAACCTGGAGTAAGCGTATTACTTAATACTGAAGTTGGAATGGAATGTTAAAAAACAATTTTATTTTTGCATTTGGTAAGTATTGAGCATTTTGTCTTTTATTTTGAGCGTCGGTGGCATAATGGCAAGGGCGATTACCTCCTGTCAGGGAGTTTGTGGTTTGAATCCTGCCACGTACCAATTTGTTTTAAAATTTCGATTTCATATGTACGTTTATCCGACGCTCTTACGGTGAAGGAAAACGCCTGCAAAGAAACTCGAAGGTTGTGAGTGAAGTCGACCAACCCGCACTGGAGCCGCGTGGTCGACTAAGGCCCGATCGCCCTAATTCAGAGTAGGCTCAAGCCCCTCAGTGGGGACGTATATTATGAGCTGATATGATGAGCGTTTTGTATGGAAAAGCTATGGAATTTGTACAAATTCAACTATACTTCATAAGTTTTTCGACTAGTAAGTTAAGATGTACAACTAGAATTAAGACCTTGTTTTTCTAACTTGTAAACTTTTTGTGAAATAAATTTATTTATTTTATTATTATTATTTATTATTACCTACTCTTAGAGTATGAAAGCCTTAGCAGTGATGGTTTTACTTTTAAATTAATTACTAACTATTTCCGATACTTTTCATATTTCCTGAAATAACGGTTTAACTGGTAACTGTAACAAAAAATCATCAATTAAAATTAAAAGTGTTAAAAAAAGAATCATTTACCGAAAAATAACTATTCGCAAACCCTCGGTAACTTTGAAACGCCTTTTGAACGATACTCTACAACACTATGGGGTAAGTTAAAAAAGATCAGCCCACTTTACTTGTAAGGGAAGTTTTTTACAAATTTTATTTTATGTTTATCGTCGTCACATATTTTTGTTACAATACCAAATTTGAGTTTTATAGCTTTGAGTAAAGCGGCTGTGAAATACCAACGGACAGACAGACAGACGGACATGAGGAAACTAGAGGGGCTTGACTATGAAACCCTAAAAAACTCTCATAGTTTGAAGCAAGAAAACACGTATTAAGGCCTTAAAAAATCCCTCTAGGTATATTGCCTTGTTTTAATCAAAAATATTATATGTTAAAAAAGTGTTTAGTAAAATGTTTTTATTATTTTATTTTACAATTGGTTAACCCTTTCCATTATCTTACCGGGCGGTTAGTGATGATGAAGCTAAAGAGGGAAACGGGTTTACCAAGATTCCCCAATTGTATGGGGAACTGGTTATCTTATCTTCAAACCCCTCAATGCTGTTAACATTTTGAGTTTTGACGGCAAGACCTAGATAGGATAGTGGTAGCTAGCCAGGCGGAGAAAGCGTTATTGTGAGAAAACTGCACATCTGATTTCAGATGTGCATGAAATTCGCGTTGCATACTTCCGTAACTGTGAAAACGAGCTACACTTGACAGAACAGCAGGCAACTAGCATCTATCCCATGAATATCACGGTAAATTGTGACTGAAGTTAAACTAAATCACCGTTCGCGTAACGCATTCACCAGCTTACTTCCCAAGTCAAGTTAGACTCCGACGGGAATCAAACTCGTGACCTCCTGATGTGTAGCTAATGGACTGAACCATCACTGCAATCAAGAGAATAAAGTGTGCTGTAACGGGTCGGGTGCTCCTTTCATGCGCTTCATCTGCAAGTTGCTCCAGCCACTAATGTTGGAGCCACCCAGCTAACTCCCCAAATTCTGTTTCCTGATTTTGGTGATCCTCCAAAAATTTTATGTAATTTTGTAAATAAATATCCTTTTCAATTCAGGCACTATCAATTCTAAGCAGATAGTTCATCTCCTAGCTTACAAATAGGTTTTCCTTATAATAAGTACCTGTCTATGGTACATGTTAATACTCCGAATAGAAACTCTTTTGCTCTCCATTTCCTTCTTCTAAAATTATTGTGCATACGTTCTCTTTTGGATCTTCACCCATAGAGACGTAATGTTACAGTACTAACAAATAGATTATTTAATTCAGCTTGTTTTGTTTGAAAACAGTTGTACTCAACCGCAAATAAGGGACAAGGAAAAACTCTTATTTTCAAAGGAACCTTTTTGTAAAAGGAAACTACAAAAGCGGTCCAAGAGGCTGGAACTCTTTGTGGATGCCTTTCGATTCGCAGGGTAGGTACGTCAGCCATGGTTAACAAAGACTTTTATGAGGTCAGTCCATAATGGCCTGCCGTGGAATTAACATGAAGTATTAAAGGTTGGAGATAGGAGTTTTTTTTATTCACAATTGGTATGCCCTTGGCATCATCTCACCTGATGGTAAGTGACGATGATGCCGAAGATATAAGCGGGCTTACCAATATTCCCCAACGAAATGGAAAACTAAAATGCAGTTTATCCGCGTAATAGAATCAGAAACGAAGCTTTTCACCACACAACTAAGGCACACCCTGGACACTTCATACAACGGGCCAGAAATGATATTTCAAAAAAGGAATGACGGAACAAACAAAATGGCCGCGAAATCCTATACGTTCGACCACCAAACTAAACGACAGCCAAACTATAACCAATCTGTATCGATCTGCGTGACGAGGGGGTGAGGTCGCAATCTAGAGAGCGGCAGGGAGTGTCCATACTGTATGTTAGAACTAATATGTATACTTTGCCAGTGGTTTGTTTTAGATATGGCGCGAACTTTTTTTTCAAGGATTTTTTGTGATTTAAACATGGAGTCATATTTATTTTTTTAACAAATTTAACCTGTTTTGCGACAGTCTTACATTCATCATCATCATATCAGCTCATATACGTTCCCACCGAGGGTAATTATGATGATGTAAATTAAAGATTCATTTAGAGATATTTTAATTTTAACTGTTTTATTGTTCCCTAACCAATTTAAATAAACGCCTGCGAAGAAACTCGAAGGTTGTGTGTCAAGTCGACCAACCCGCACTGGCCCGCGTGGTCTACTAAGGCCCGATCGCCCTAATTCAGGGTATGTTCGAGCCCCTCGGTGGAGACGTATATGAGCTGATATATAAAGAATCGGTTCAGCCAACCGCGAGATAATCGCGGACAAACATACATACAAGTCAAACTGAGAACCTCCTTTTTGAAGTCGGTTAAAAACCAATCTCAACTGCATAAATATGTATACCTTCATTTATTTTGGATAGACGAGTGAATATGTACTTTATGGCACTAGGGGTTCAAGACGAATTTTACGACACCTCGCACGCCAAAATTCATCAAGCCGTTTAGGCTACAGGCTCAGACGGAGAAGCAGACATAATTGTGTACCTATACAGGGTTGTTTTTTATTCCAGGAAAAATCCTAACAAGTCACACAACTCTAGGATGTTTGTCATTTTTATTTATTAAATAAGGCTTATCGATTTTGATGTATACTTTTACTATAACTTAATACGACTAACAACAAAGAGTTGTTTTTTTTTTTAGAAAAAAAACTGTAGCTACCTCCCATACAAGCTTACATACAATACATACACCCGGAAAACATAACCAACCTGCTATGACAGTCAAGTAAAAAGTAATTTAAAAACACTAAAAAACAAAATTTATTTCATACTAATTTTCAATTGAAATTAGTACATACTGGGCCGATTTTTTATAGTAGGTATTTGGATCTGGACGTCATCCATCGCTAACAAAAAAAAAATATTAAAAAAATAACCTGTCACTCAAAAATAAACATTTAAACGGAGATTTATTACCATAGATGAGTTATGCACTAACAAACGACATTTGAAAACCTTACCCATTTACACACACAATTATAGGGAGTTCGTTGCCGTTGCACCGAATGCTACTACAAAAAGAGATGCCAATTGCCGTCATTTTATTTGCTTCACTTTTTAGACGCATGTAACCTATCTACCTTCCCTTATATATAGCATATATCTGCATTTAAATTTGGTTCTAAAAAAAAGATTATTTATGCCACTGTTGTAATGAAAGCCATTGTAACATGAGTGCTAGATTGTGCCACGAATAGACAGCACGAGTGTTACAATGGCTAATTGCGTGCAGTCTCATACAATACTTTTTTCTACGACCATGAAATAAATAAAAATACATTGAAATTTTGTCATAATCGTATATTGACTTTTTGAAGCCAAAGCCATAAAAATATTTTAAAAGTTTCATTGTAGTACTGTCTCGTTTTGAAATGATCATTGTAAAACGACTTGTAGGAATGAATACTTTTGTGATATGATTTGAGGTTATGTATTAAGCAAATTACCAAATGGGCGTAGAAAAAATTATTTATTTCTCAAAAATATACCTTAATTTCTTTGAACAATGCCAATGATAAAATTAACACACAAGCTCGCTGCACGCCTAAATTTGCGCAGACAAGCCGGCTCTGTGGCGTAATGGTTAGTCCATTCCCTTCACACCAAGAGGTCGCGGATTCTATTCCCAATGGGGTCAACTTGCAAGACTCGGTTTGGTTGGTGGTAGGGCATTTTCTAAGCCCACCTGGCTAGCTACCACCATCTTATCTAAGTCTTGCCGCAAAACATCAGTGTTAACAACGTTGATGTGTTCCGGCTTGAAGATAACATAGCCAGTTCTTCATTGCGTTGGGGAATCTAGGTAAGCCCGCTTCCATCTTCGGCATCATCGTCACTCACCATCAGGTGAGATGATGCCAAGAGCTTACCAATTGTGAATAAACAAAAATAAAAGCAGTAAAGAATGAGACGGTGTACGCTTACAAATTCACAATAAATGCTATCTAATATCTATGCGACTGGACTTGGACTGACAAACGTAGTAAGTTTTCAAGACATGGACTAATACGTGTTAGTGTGACTGTTCGGCTTATTTATACGAGCTACAGGTAAAGTGACAAAGGATAAACTTATACAACAATTACAGCCCAGCAAAACAACATTTTTAAATTTTTTTTTACAATTATTCCAAACAAACATTCCAGTTTTTACTTCAAACTTAAAATTACGAAATCCTTCTACTTAATATTAAGAGTTTAAACGCGAAAGTTTGTAACAATGTATGGATGTATGTTTGTTACTCTTTCACGCAAAAACTGCTGAACGGATCTGGCTGAAATTTGGTAGATAAACAGATTAGGACATGGATTAACACATAGGTGGTGTAGTGCGCGTGGAACACCTTGCTCCCGCCTCTCACGTCTCCTTCATTCCCGCATTGCATAATTATTTTTAGCAGAAAAGTATAAAAAAAATACTTTCCGGTGAAATGTGATACCTGTTCGATTTATGTTTAGTGTGTTTTGGAGATAAGATAAATACTCTTTATAGCACACATTACTTAAAAAAATACATACAAAAACTCAAAAACTTTAACTTAAAAAAAACACAATATAACAACAGAAACTTAAGTAGGAACTATATAGTGGTACAATTTGGGTGATATTATCGCTCAAAGTGATTTCTTCTAGACAACCTAGTGTTTGGAGACAAAAGCATAAAAACAGGTGGTGCACGAGTATCTTACTAAAACAATACTTATGTAATTAGTATTGAACAAGATATAACTAAATAATATACATGTGCATAGTTACAATACTTACAAATAAGACAATACTGTAAAAAAACAATAATAATCATATGTACTTATCAATAAAACTTAAATTAATTCTTCTACAAATAAGTATACTGAAGACAAGGCAGTATGGCCAATGAGCCTTAGCCTTGCATAATTTCCGTACGTAATTTTTTTCTTAGTTGATTTCTTAGTTGCACCGCTTTCATATTCAGAGTCTGTTTCACTTCCCGCTATAATTTTATTCACCCGAAAGTTCACATATTAATTTATAAAATTGTTAAAGAATGAAATGAAATTACGAAAAAATCACCTTTTGCGTAAAACTAGCAAACTCGCAAATGATAGGACATTTGACATTTATCATGGCACCGTATTCTTGAGAAGTGAACGTTGTGTGATTACAAGTGATTTTTTGCCATTCTGACACATCAAGGTTAAGATTTTGCTGACGTTTATTAGTAACTAGCTTTTGCCCGCGGCTTCGCCCGCGTGGGCATCATTTTTATGACTGTCTTAGAGCGTGCGCAGTGCGCAATCCGCAAGCGGCTCGCGAGCGTGGACATGAGTTTTATCCAGATCCCTCGGGAACTATGCCTATTAGTAAATGATGTCATTTCCCACCCCCTCAACAATCTCTGTGCAAAAAATCACACAATCCATTGTTCCGTTGCGATGTTAAAGAAATTAACCAAAAAGAGTATATTTTCAGTTCCCTCAGGAACAGCATCGGGATATGCTATTTTCAAGGGATAAAAAGTAGCCTATGTCCTTCCTTGTAACACAGGCTACCTGCATGCCAAATTTCGAAGGCGTCGAAGCGCGAATTTATCATCATGGTGATATTTGGTTCAAAAATATGCTGATATTTGGGTTTGTTTAAATATTTGGTTCAAAACAATGCTGACATTGGTTTTAATATTTTTTTTTACATCAAGATGAACCAATTAAAAACAACAAAAAATGCATTTTCCTTTACTGGTCCCTAGTTTTAAGCAAAAATTTTATGGTAATTACTTATTTCTCTAGTTTTAAGCAAATAATTTTTGGTTTTAGGTAACTATTTAAGGTTCACAATTACACTTTACAGTGCTTATAATTGGGTAAGTAGGTGATATTAATTGGTGATGACTGTGCTGATGAATGGTGATAGGCTTGTTTTTTGATAAATTCTAATTTCCACTCAATAATGACTACAAATAATAATAAAAAAATCTTACTTTACACAACAGGTGATTATATTCTTATCATTAATAACGCAACACAAAAGTTATAGAATATTGTAATATATGACATATTTAGAGTTGAAATTTAATGACCTCTTAAAGTGCTCATAATTGGGTCTGTCACCCTATGCTGTGTTTCGAATTTCCACAAGAAGTCCGCCATAGCTTCAGCAAAAGTGCTATCATTTTGCTGGAGTGTGTAGATTAAGTTAGTTATAAAGTGCCAGTGAAAAAAATTACAATGATACTGAAAACTGTGAAAGAGAAATTACTAAAGACGTAAATACTACTGAAAAAAAAAGTATACTGAAGAAATGGCCATACGCTAATGAGCCTTAGCCTGCCCTGAAAAGGGCAAACAAACGTCACCTTCACTCAGAATTGCCACCCGTACATAACAGTAATACCGTATTCATACGTTAACTTCATGCCTCGTACGATAGTAATTTCCGTATGACAAAAGTACGGTAACTTTAAGACATGAACCTAATAATCTACAAAATGTGCAGTAATATAAAAATGCATAGATTCCTTGCATAGCACGAACTACTAAGACATTGAAAATGAAATTCAGGCATAAGGAAATAAACGAAATGAACACAAACATTTTATTTTTACTAATTTATTCTTTCACAATTTCAATTTGTAGAACTTGCTAACTTTTATTTTAAACATAACTCCCCATACCCCGTACTCAATAATTAAAAATTTAAATATTTTACAAAATCCAAAATTTAAAAAAAATCTAAAAAAGTTCTAAATATTCCAAAAATCTTTCATTCACCACATACAACAATAAAAACTCTCATACACACCCAACTTCCATACCACTGTACTGTATAACCATGATGCGCTACAACTCGCTCGCCGAGGTACTTTTTTGAGGGCGCACCTACAGCCCGTAATTTTTTTTTGATTTTCAAAATTTTGATCTCATTTGACAGCCAACTAAATGCTCTATATCTAGGGCGGTTTTTTATTTTTTTTTAATTTAGACTTAGTTCTCGAGACATCCGGGCCCAAAGTCAAAAATTTTCAACCAATAAAACCGGTTTTTCGACCATAACTTTTTTGGGTTTCAATTTTTTTTTAAATTCCTTCACCATCTGATAGATCTCGTCAATCAACGTCCTTTGACATCCTATTTATCTATGAACTACCAATAGCTTCCATACAATCGCCGTGTCGCACTAAACTCCTAAATGGGACATAGTACCCAGCGATCTAAAAGTCATTTTTAATGACAAAAAATATTCAAAAACTGAACTCGTCCTTTTTCTCCGATCCGATCATAGAGATACTCGTAGTTAGTCGAGTCTCCCTTTTTTCCATATTTAAATGAAGGCCATGAAGCCTAAGTCATAACTTCTAGGAAATTGTATTATGCTCTTTGCAACCAAGTAAAATGTGCAATGTGCATCCTGTCGTGTTAAGTTCTTCTGGCCACTCACTGGTTTGTCTCTTATTTTGCACTTACTAATCTAAACAAAATATTTTGAATCCAATGATAAGCACTAAAAATCACTCACAACATGTTCGCTTTTACCTGAAAATAGCAAAGTGACGTCCATTTTTTGTTTGCAAAATAAAGTCCTGAAAATGGTGTGTACAGTCATTTAGGGGTAAATTTAACGTAATTATGGCAACACTGCCTTCACTGTCTGTCAGTGGGAGTATTTTGGCAGGATTTGTGGTGAACGCATTTGTCGCGGAGCGATGTATACTTCTGTATCTACGCCGCGATTGTCACGTACGAACTTATGATTAAACTCACGTGTGACTCGCTGTACTGCACAACATTTCGTATCCTTCACCATCGCAGGGTACACCCGACTACCCGTGCTGCCAGGTGTTCGTCCAACTCCTGTAATTAAACTGGCATGAGTATGATAGCGGATCCCATAATCTGTCGTGAGGAGTGGGGTTCTACCCTGGGATGGACATGCCGTCCATGGCTAAATCGCGGGACGAGAATGCACATGAAATAAGCAATCAGTGTTGCATGAGGCGCCTTTCTATGAGTGTGTGTTTGATGTCAGGTGTGCATACAAATGAATATCACATAATACATGAACACAGTAGCATGAGTAAAGCAATGGGTAGTCACACATCAAACAACAGTGCTGAAAGAAATAAATCATTAATAAGTCGGTGGCAAGGAAGGTAAGGGAAGGTGAAGAAGGAGGATCTCGTTGTCATTCGTTGGAGGAGCGACTCATTCCTCGTTGTCATGTCCCACGTTGGAGGAGCGACTCATTCCTCGTTGTCATGTCCCACGTTGGAGGAGCGACTCATTCCTCGTTGTCATTCGTTGGAGGAGCGACTCATTCCTCGTTGTCATGTCCCACGTTGGAGGAGCGACTCATTCCTCGTTGTCATGTCCCACGTTGGAGGAGCGACTCATTCCTCGTTGTCATGTCCCACGTTGGAGGAGCGACTCATTCCTCGTTGTCATGTCCCACGTTGGAGGAGCGACTCATTCCTCGTTGTCATGTCCCACGTTGGAGGAGCGACTCATTCCTCGTTGTCATGTCCCACGGAGGAGCGACTCATTCCTCGTCGTCATGTCCCACGTTGGAGGAGCGACTCATTCCTCGTTGTCTCGTCCCACCCGCGTCCGGGCTGGCGAGTCGTTGGGGACTGTTGGGGGAGTAACGTTCCCCATTGCCAGGCGACATCTGGCTATCCACGTTCACAGAAGTATCAGCGGGTACCACGCTATTCTCAATGTCGATTGATCCACATCTAGGTAGTCGACACTCTGGAAGGATCTGCGGCGCGCTCGCCACATCAGCGCCACGTCGTTCAATTGTCGTCTCTCCACCTAGCTGTGTTAGGAAAACAATGTGTCAAAGGACACGATGATTATAGGTTATGTCTGAGCCGTGGCAGCGTGTATGATGTGTCGTGGAAATATGGTGCAAGGTCGATGGGGTTTGGTGATTGTGGAGCCTTCAGGCTGATACCGGCACCAGGCGTTGTGTAAATATCAAGATTACATCGGATATAGTTACATGAGCAAGTTGGAAGCAAAGAGAGATTTCGACAAGATATGAAATCAACTATGATACTCAACTTGGGTCCTTTGGCGCAGTAGTAGTAGCAGCTGGCTCGTGTCTCCTTCCTTCCTCGTGGTTGGCTCGAAGAGGTGTTGATCGAAGCACACGCGAAATCGAAATGAAATGAATTATGAGCCCGGCGCTCCTATATAAAACGAGTGAAATAACTAAGAGGATAAAAACTCTTTGCTGTTTACCGATTCGTCATAGACTAATCAATTTAAGTTAGGTCATCTTTATGAAGTTCATTCGCGACAAGATGTTAAATCCATCGTGTTCGCGACAGCATTCGTAGTTTTATTTTGTTGTTTTTGCATTGTCTTCTGCTTGAGTTTTGTTTCAAAAGGTAGTACATGTTGAAAAAAAAACCGTATTCGGCACGTGAGCAATGTGGAGAACAAAAACATAAAATGAAAGAGGACGTGAAGACTCGACTTGAACTGGGTGCAGTTTTATATTTTTACTGTGACCGGGTGTTCCACCTCAGAATGAGGCTGCTGCAAATACTGTCAAGAACTCCAGAGAAGATTTGTAATGCACTGGCATTAACATTTCAAATTTCAAAAGAAATGACGAAAAATGAAGACTGTCTCAAAAGGGCTTGTACCTAGAGACGTTAATATTTTCTAACCAATGTCTGTCAGTCAGTCAGTCAGTATCAGACTTTTTGGCGGGAATTTGTAGCGTTCAGTTTGTCATTTTTCTTTTATTATCCGAAAAATTACATTTAGTGGTTTTTGATGTATAATATTGATAGTGTATTTATCAGCGGCGAAGTATCATTTATGTGTTTTTTGTGTAGGTTAATGAAATAAAAGTGTGTATACTGTGTTTCGTGTTCCCACAAAAAGTCCGAGCAAGCTTTAGCAAAAGTGCTATCATTTTGCTAGAGTATGTAGGTTAGGTTAGTTTATAGACAATGATATTATGATGTGAACGTGAAAAAACAGTGATCTTGAAGAATGAAAAGTTACTGAACACTTATAAAGATTGACAGGAGAAAAATGTGAAGAAAAAATGATATTGAAAACAAAAGAAAATGGACTGGACATCTGCATTGGACCAATATAATGAGCTTTTGACTACGTAACCTGAAAAATATACTGAAAATTACTGAAGACGTGAATTCTAAAAATTAATACTACTGAAAAACATATACTGAAGACTAGGCGGTATGGCCAATGAGCCTTAGCCTGCCCTAAAAGGACGAAGGAAAAAAAAATCAGTCAGTATCAATCAGCTGTTCGCATGTTTTCTTTCGTGAAAATTTATAAAATTTTCCTCTCATCTCACAATGGATTTGGATCAAAACTATTATAAAACGATCTGTAGAGTGTGCCTGTCATATAGTGCTGATAAAAATATGGTTTCACTTTTAGAAAACAAAGAAAAAGACGTGCTAAGTTGCTACGGTGTTGCAGTCACATTATTCGCCGATATTGTGATAAAATCCGACACATTTCCCTACATGATGTGCCAAAGCTGCCTTTCACTACTAAAACAAGCGATAAGATTCAAGAAAACTTGTGAAACTAGCAATACAACTTTAGAGCGATTAGTTACAAATATTGGCGATTCTAGTGCCCAAAACAAAGAAATAATCACTCAGTACGTAATGTTTTCGCATTATTTTGGTGATGTGTGTAATAAAGACAGCTTAGAAAGTAATAAAGTAGAGAAACAATCAAATAAAATTAATAAATATTCAGGAAATTCTTTACACGACTCGGAAACTTTAGATATAACCCATCTTATTGAAAGAATCTTTGATAAATCAGACAATGATGTGAATTTTCAAGACGATTTTTCTTCGGTTGATAATTGTGAAGATTTCCAAAACAACCCAGTAACAGAAAAGGAAGAAAACATTGAGAACAAGAGTAATTTAAACAACCAAAAAGAGGCGGACATCATCTTAGATAGCATTGAAGAAATGTTACAATTAGACCCAGCTACCATAAACTCCTATCTCAAGAAATACCCTAAAAGAGCACAAAAAAGGGGCTCAAAGTTCATACAACATTCAATGCTAGTTAAAAAGAAAAACAAATTAGAGAACAAAATAAGCAATAAACTAGGACTGTCCAAAAGAAATGTACAATGTACAATTTGTAACAAGGTATTAGCAAATTATCAAACATACCAGATGCATATGCAACGGCACAACGGCAAGAGATTTGTCTGTGAATTGTGTGGCAAAGCCTTTGCAGCAAATGCATTTCTTCAATCGCATCAAGCTGCCATACACAACTGCGGTAGATTCTTTCAATGTACAGTTTGTGACTACAAAGCAGTCCGGAAATGGGATTTAGATGAACACCAACGTATCCACACTGGGGAACGACCTTATACGTGTGAGAAGTGTGGAATGACATTCCGGAGACAGTACATATGGAAGAAACATGCTTTGTATCACAAGGAAAAGACTGTACAATGCCCTAAGTGCCCTTGCAAATTTCACCAGAAAGGTGAAATGCATGCACATTACAATAACATGCATGAGCGGTTGTATGTGTATGTGTGTCAAGAGTGTGGTGTGACATATGCTAAAACATCCACAGTTAGAAGACATTTGTTTGATAAACATAGCATCGCAAGAGAAAAACAGGGTAAGATAAAACGGATAATTTTAGGTAGAATGTCTGTTGAGTGAACTCTATTCGGGCTGAACAACAGAGTAAGATAAAATGGATAATTTTAGGTAGAATGTCTGTTGAGTGAACTCTATTCGGGCTGAACAAAAGAGTGTTTTTAAATTTAAAAATTTCTACTGTGCATATGAATACTTGTATGAATGTATGTAAGTGCTCCATGTATGCAATTAGATATTTTTGTATAGTATTTATAAAAATAACTTTTGGATGTTATAAAATTGATTAAAATAAAAATATATATTTAGCAAAAGGTATAAAAGAAGTCTATACCTATAATAGATAGTTATGCTTTATTATTCAAATAAAACATTCATTTATATCAATATTTTTTGTTTATAATGATAAAAAATATTGTTTAAAAAGATAGTATTTTCATATAAATAAATCAGCTGGATAGCTTTATATTGATGCGTTGGGGGAAAAACTACTCTTTGGTGGTGAAGTGGACCAATATTTCTAGGGTGATGATATGGTTTCCTTAAGGAAGTTGATCTACCTTGAGTAAATAAAGGTCCTTGCTCATCATGTTAAATTATCGGGTAGGTGTTTCAAGCACTCATAGCTTAGTGAAATGCTGGTTGACTAACCTGGTGCCGGTTGCTATCACTAGATGGCAGTCGTAAGGCCGTGTCAGATGCCTTATAGGCAGCTTATAGGAAACCTCGATAGTGGATTTCTCCATTAGCCCTACTACAACCTCCCTCATTCCGGACATGTGGAGTCTGCCCTAACCTTCCCGAGTTTAGGAAGAGATTGATGCCTTAGCAGTTGGGGAAGTTTACGGGTTGTAAAGAAATTCATTTTAGAGCAATTGGAATTTTCGAAATTGAACAAAATCAGTGAAAGAATATAATTATTTGATAAATAATATAAGACCAATAAATATGTGAGCGAACATGTAAATTTGCACCAGCGTTCAAGTTGACTTACCATCATTTGATGGGAGAAAAATAACAAAACAAAAGACCACCTTCTGAACAATAAATGTATTTACCAAACTAATTGATAAAATGATAAAAGGAGTACTGATCTACTGGACACTTAAAAGATTTTACAACCTCCCTCATTCCGGACATGTGGAGTCTGCCCTAACCTTCCCGAGTTTAGGAAGAGATCGATGCCTTAGCAGTTGGGGAAGTTTATGGGTTGTAAAGGAATTCATTTTAGAGCAATTGGAAGTTTCGAAATTGAACAAAATCAGTGAAAGAATATAATCATTTGATAAATAATATAAGACCAATAAATATGTGAGCGAACATGTAAATTTGTACCAGCGTTCAAGTTGACTTACCATCATTTGATGGGAGAAAAATAACAAAACAAAAGACCACCTTCTGAACAATAAAAGTATTTACTAAACTAATTGATAAAATGATAAAAGGAGTACTGATCTACTGGACACTTAAAATATTTTTACTGAACAAAGTGTGTGGCGTCGTATCTGGCAAACAGGGGGTGATCCTCGCTCCGGGGCCTTCCTGATGCAACGCTGAGACTAACGAAGCCTTTGGTTGGATATACATATTATTGACTTGAACTTTTTGAGATTGTTATCAATGTTTATTTTGAATTTTATTTTGATTATTCTTTAATGTTTGACATTTAATATCTAAATTTGAATATATTTCATAACAAATTATTGATAATCCCTACTAATATTATAAAGGCGAAAGTAACTCTGTCTGTCTGTTACGCTTTCCCGCAAAAACTACTGAACGGATTTGGCTGAAATTTGGTAGGTAGACAGATTAGGACCTGGATTAAGACATAGGCTACTTTTTACCACGCTCGCGAGCCGCTTGCGTCTCGCGCACTGCGCACCCTCGAAAAGTCATAGAAACGTGGGCCACGCGGGTGAAGCCGCGGGAAACAGCTAGTGATTTTATAAAGGTATTAAAGTAATTATTAAATCAATCACGTGTATAACGTGTATTGTACCATAGGTTCTATTAGAATAATAGATATTTTTAGCGTTTCGAACCTCACAAGGTAAAAACAGAACCATTATAAGTTCAATCATGTGTCTTGCTGTCTGTCCGTCCATCTGTCACAGCCAATTTGCTCCGAAACTACTGGACTGATTAAGTTGAAATTTGGTACATGTATGTAAGTCAGTAACCTGAAGACGGACTTATAACATAAATGAATTAATTTTAAACATGGAGACCACTTTTGGGGGGTAAAATATTAATAAATAAAAAAACTATATTATTGATAATAGGCTTTGTTGTGAGAATCTCAAATATATAGATTTTTAAAAGCTTTTATTTAACTTGGAATGTTTGTGAATATGTATGTATGTTTGATTGTTTAGTTCAAATCTTGCGATCGATTTTAGAGTGACTTCCAGGGGTCCGATTGAGCTGAAATTTGAAATGAAGCCGTATTCCCAATAAAAAAAGATCCTTTTGGTGTTTTAAAGTTGATCTGATGATGAAATTTGGAGGTGGAATCAAGGTCCCAGAATCGACTTTTATTTTCAATAGAATCGTAGGAAAAACAGTCTAGTTGTTTAGAAATGGGCAAATATGTAAACAAATCGTGAAGTGCTTTCCCTTAATAATAAACCTACTTTCAGTTGGTATTTAGTTTTTAAATGAAATACACACTGTGATAAAATAAATAAAATGCTCCTAAGATCATGCTCAATGTCTAAAATGTAATGTGAATAAAATTTTATCAATGATAAAATGTTTTGTGTATACATATTTGACCATTTCCAAAAAAATAGACTTTACTGTTTTCACTTTTTGGAATTTGGAACTGTAATATTTGTATGCATTTGGATATTTGAGCATAAAAACTCTTTTCAAATAAAAGCATAGGTGATTAATGACCATTCTTCATATATGAGGATATATGAGGTTGAATGCATAGATTACAGGAAAACTTATGAGAAAAGAATTATGTTAATTATTTTCCCTTCCCATAGGAAAAATGAAATTTCTAATGTCCAGAATAAGTAGACCTCTATCAAAGTATATAATTAATTAGTACTAATATATAGCATGGACACTCCCTGCCGCTCTCTAGATTGCGAACTCACCCCCTTGTCACCTAGATGGATAATAGATTGGTTACAGTTTGGTTGTCGAACGTATAGAATTTTGTCGCCATTTTGTTTGGTTCCGTCATTCCTTTTTTGAAATGTCATTTCTAGCCCGTTGTATGAAGTTTCCAGGGTGTGCCTCTATTTACCTAGAGCGATGTATGTACTGAGTGGTCTTGTTCTATTGGTAGTTTAAGTTTTGTTGCGGAACCATGGTTGTGTGACCCCAAGGTGCACAATCGGCTGGCTTTTTTCTTTTTTATCTAATTATAAATTTTGGATGATTATTAATTTTTTTTTCAATAATTTTGTTAATACCTCCTGTTTAGGGTTCCGTACCTTAAGGGTGAAAACGGGACCCTATTACTAAGACTTCGCTGTCCGTCTATCTGTTCGTCTGTCACCAGGCTGTATTTCATGAACCGTGATAGCTAGACAGTTGAAATTTTCACAGATGATGTATTTCTGTTGCCGCTATAACAAAACATACAAAAAATTAGAAAAAGTGAAAAAGAAAAGAGTTTTTTTTAAACGTGATGAAACTAGCGCCATCTAGTATGATGGTAAGGAACCCTTTGTACTAGCGCCATCTAATATAATGGTACGGAACCCTATGTGTGCGTTTCTGACTCGCACTTGGCCGGTTTTTTCATTTATAAAAAGTTTGAGTGCGTTTGGCTGAACCTCACCTCTTATCAAAATACCACTGATCGATTAAATTAATCAATTTAATAGCTTGATCATTTTAGGGCAGAACATTAAGGAATGGACTAGAAAGCTGTTTATATGAGCACTAGCTTTTGCTTTTTTAGATGGTTCAAGCGGCTCGCGAGCGTAAATAAATATTCTCCAGAAAGAACATACATTTTTTCCGGATCCCTCGGGAACTATGTCAGGATATGCTTAAAAGTAAATCGTGTCATTTCCCACCCCCTCAACCATCTCTGTGCAAAAAATCACGCAATCCATTGTTCCGCTGCGATGTTAAAGAGATTAACCAAACAACAGTATATTTTCGGTTCCCTCAGGAACTGCATCGGGCTATGCTATTTTCACGGGATAAAAAGTAGCCTATGTCCTTCCTCGTGACACAGGCTACCTGCACGCCAAATTTAATTAAGATTGGTCAAGGCGTTGAAGCGTGAAAAGGTAACAAACAAACAAACACCTTTTTACATTTATAATATTAAAGTAAGGATGTAAAGGAGCAAAGATGGTATAATACAACTATATTAATTTTAGCTCACATAGTGTTTGCCCTTTACCCACAAGTTAGGGGATGTCAGTTAGTTTATCCGTCATATCAAGCTATTTCAACTAACGGCCTAAATAAACGGACAGTTGGCCTGAGCCTCACAACTTTTGATTATATAATTTTGCCCTAATCTAGTTGTAAGGGCTATGGAATAGGAAATACCTTTTTACTGGGGGTTACAACAGAAGTCAGAGCTGTTTACCCGACTGCGCCAGAAGGAGAGTTTTCATCATTTCAGCTCATATATGTCCCCACCGAGGGGCTCGAGCCTACCCTGAATTAGGGCGATCGGGCCTTCGTCGACCACGCGGGCCCAGTGCGGGTTGGTCGACTTCACACACAACCTTCGAGTTTCTTCGCAGGTGTGTGCTGGTTTCCTCACGATGTTTTCCTTCACCGTTAAAGCAATCGGAGAGTATATGTACGTAAGTTACGAAAAACTCATTGGTACATTGGCCCTCCGGATTTGAACCCGGCACCTCTGGTTAGGACGACCGAGTCGTTACCGGTTGAGCCACCGACGCTTGGAGAGTTATGTATGTATGTATTTATGTAAGTTTTTTTTCTTTGGCACGCCCTGTAGCCTAAACGGCTTGTTGGATTTCGGAGTGCAAGGTGTTGTTAGATTTGTCTTGACCCTATTAGTGACATAGGATTCATATCTTTTTACTCGACTAGCCCATAAAACCGGCCAAGCGCGTGTCGGGACACGTGCAATGTAGGATTCCGTAGTTGCCATTATCGCGTCCATATCTAATTTTCAAATTTCCAAATACAGCGGTTGAGTTGTTAGGGGGTGGGGACACTCGACTCCAACAAAATTTAGCACTTTCACGCCTATTTTTTCGAAAACGGAACCCTAAATTATAAAATGGTCTAAGAAGACTCACAACTATTTTTTAAGCTCTAACCAACGATACCCCATACGACTGGGTTTGACGAGAAAAAAAATCATCCCCACTTTACTTGTAGGGGAAGTTAAAAAGTTTTTTTTTTCCAATTTTTTTTACAGTTCTCTCCGCATTATATCTTTGCCAAATTTCAGCTTTTAACTACTTAGCTAGGCTTCGGACAGACAGACTTGACGAAACTATAAGGGTTCGTTGTTGTACTACGGAACCCTAAAAAGAGGTTATTTATTTCTTTGTAATGCTCTAAAGCCTGATCGCCTTCATGTATTTTGGAGTGAAAAGTGTTGTTAGATTCATCTCAATCCCGTGAGTGACATTATATATTATTTTACCCGATTGGCAAAATAATAGGAGTTAAGTTTTTATGCAGCCAAATTTTTAATTTTCAATTAAATTTGGGAGTTATTTATGCTCTATTTTTTGCATGAACAATTTTACCAGGTTGATGGATGATTCATAATCATCATATCATCTCATATATGTTCTATCCCCACCGAGGGGCTTGAGCCTACCCTCAATTATGGTGATGGATAAGTTGTTGAAAAATGTGGTGATTCTTCTCATGAATCATCTTTGCCTAAGAAAGCTAGAATCTTGTTTGTTCATCTGAAGATTTCTTAAATAAAGTCTGCAATAAAGATTCTACAAGAAAGTCAAATAGGAGTGGGTGGGCGCACATAGTTCCTAGACGTTATTTAGTTTCAAAGTACACTAGAAGACGAAGGCGTAGCATCCCACTCGGTGCGACGACCAGGTGAAGGTGGCAAAAAGCCAAAGAAAAACAACAAATACTCGTAGGTAATAAAGACCCGACAAGGCTGAGTCGTACTCCCGCTAAGGAGTCCAAACTATTTTTTTAAAATCCTTAATTGGTAAGCCCCTGGCACCATCTCACCTGATAATAAAAACAACCCGCCAAGTGCGAGTCGAACTCGCGCGAACTAGGGTTCCGTGGTCTTTAAAAAAAATATATACACAAAGAAAACGGGTCAGTAAAAAAAACCTCAATATCTTCCAAAATATTGTTACTAGCTTTATGAAATAAAAGCTGTATTATTGTCAATTTTATACTGCTTAAATAATAATGAGTCATAAAATTTCAAGATTAGATACTTACAAGAAGTTTACTTTAAATAAAAGTAGGTTAAGTAAAAATGAAAATTTTTCACACATTTCAGTATTTTTTATTACTACCACGAGCTATTAAAACAGCTGTTGCACGGTTTGGCATACTTTCCACCAGATTTATAAGCCGATGCTGAGGAATAAATTCTCCCATTCCTCTATCAGTGCTACTTTCAGTTCACGGAGCGTGATTGGAGCGGAATTTCGCTGACGTACCTACCTACACGTTGTCTCAGTTTATCCCAAGCATGCTCGATGGGGTTCAAGTCTGGGTTGCGTGCTGGCCACTCCATGCGTGTGACAGCGACATCATCAAGGTAGTCAAACACTATCCAAGCTGTAATGGGAAAGATGGCGTTCTCGCCTATGTTTACTAAAAATTGGCCTACATACTTATTTATGATTTATTTATCTGCAGTTAAAGTTCCATTTTCGATCAAGTCTAGCTCGGTGTAGCTTTCGGAAGAAATTCCAGCCCACACTTGTATGGAGCCTCCGCCGTATGACACTTTCTCTTCAATGCAATCTTGGTTATAGCGCTTTCCTGGTCTTCTGTAAACTCTTTGCCTCCCATCTTGCTTGTATAGAATGAATCTCAACTCGTCATAAAACATAACTGTTGACCAGTCATCGAGAATCAAATTTCATGTGTTCTCTAACGTAACTCAGCCTTGAATTTCGATGCTGCCTTTCGATTTTTGGACCATTGGCGGGCCTAAATGGCTTCAAGTTTGCTTCAAAAAGACGCCGCGTCTCTGTACACGTGCTCGGATTGCTCCCTCCAGCACGTAGAAGGTGATTTTTGACTTCAACAGCCGTTTGAAATCGATATTGTTGACACCATATTTCGATCCTCCCGCGCTGTCGTGCACCTTGTTCGGCCTGTTCCTTGTCTGCGAATATTGGATTCAGTCTCTTCCAATCGCTGGAAGACTCTTTGAATAGTTGATAGCGACATACCAACACTTCTCGCTGTATAACACTGACTGGGCCCGTATTTTTTTTTTCATGAATTTTCAGAATTCTAGTACAAGAAATGCCCTATATATATGACAGAATAGAAACAAAAGTAAAACAAATGGTTCCAAATTTGATGTGCAAATTTTGAAAATCGTGTTTAGTTACAATCACAAAAAATAAATAAAAAGGTGTTACTCCTTCATGTATTCGTAATGAAATAAACTTTTATTTAGTTTTTATTTTGAAAGGATTGCTCAAATATTTTAAAAGAGATCGCAATTTTTAATAAGCGACCCGTTTTGTTTGCAACCAGTGTAAATTTTAAAAAACAAAATTATATTTGCAGTTGGTAATAGAAAATTTTGTATGGAAAATATATCAACTATTTTTAAATCAAACTGCACACCTTAAGTTTGTTTACTAACATTCGTGGATCTTGTTGTGTGTAAAATAAATAAATTAAGTTGGTCGACTATTACTCCTAAACTAAGAAATTCTACTTAGCCGTGATAGTTTTCCTCTTAAATTGATTATAATAATATGTGCTACTATAAGCGTACTATGTATAAGCGTCGGTGGCTCAACCGGTAACGACTCGGTCCATCTAACCAGAGGTACCGGGTTCAAATCTGGTGGACGGCCAATGTACCAATAAGTTTTTCAAAAAAAACTTACGTACATATACTTACCGATTGCTTTAACGGTGAAGGAAAACATCGTGAGGAAACCTGCACACGCCTGCGAAGAAACTCGAAGGTTGTGTGTGAAGTCGACCAACCCGCACTGGGCCCGCGTGGTCGACTAAGGCCTAATCGCCCTGATTCAGGGTAGGCTCGAGCCCCTCGGTGGGGACGTATATGAGCTGATATAATAATGTGCTACTATTTAATTTTTTATTTAAGATTTCGTCAAATAGCGGTTTAGCTGGTAGGGGGGGCGGGGGTACACACTTGACTCGTAACAAAACTTATTACTTTGAAGTTTAATATTTCGCAAGCCGATCCTTAAATTTAAAAATGGTATTAGCAAGCCCGCATTAGTTTTTAGTTATGAAAGACCTATTCAACGATATCTCAAACAACAGGGTACGTCAACGAA
Organism: Coleophora flavipennella; assembly: GCA_947284805.1. NCBI lineage: Eukaryota > Metazoa > Arthropoda > Insecta > Lepidoptera > Coleophoridae > Coleophora > Coleophora flavipennella. The sequence continues at coordinate 5,617,248 of OX369290.1, forward strand.
AAAAAATCACCACTTCTTTACTTGTAGGGGAGGTACCCTAAATATATTTTTTTTCAATCTTTTAATGTACCACTTTGTCGGCGTGATTAATATTTATTGTATACCCATGTACAATTACAGCTTTTGAGTACCTAGTAATAGTCGCTGAGCTAAGCCGCGGACAGACAGACAGACAGAATATAAGGGTTCCTTGTTGACTTCGGAACCTTCAAAAGTGTGCGTGTAAGCTCCGACGCGCGACTGAAGTTTACTCATCGTGAAACGTCTAGTTTTGACGTCTATGATCTTACAGGAGGGACACTCCGGTCTTCGCCCAATGCGGAGCTCGCCCTGTGGCCTCGCGGTTTAGGCTGTATGGCCATGGAGTCTTAGCCTTCCTGATATAAAAGTTGACTAACATAGATCGTGAGTTACCAAAGTTACCTAACACTCGATTTCACCCCCCTAATAAAATCGTTTCTTCAGGAGTAAACTAAAAAAAAAAAAAAATCTGTTGCTCGTGTAATGTTTTGTGTTTGAGACGAATTGATATCATTATTGTTCTGTTTGGTGGTACGGAACTCTCAGTGAGCGAGTCAGACTCGAACTTGGCCGTTTTTTTATAATGTGTTATAGGAGGTGAAGTGTCTGTGCTAAGTACAATACTTTCGCACTGACTAAATCGTCTGATACAGACGTACGAAGCCAGTGAATTATTAACAAAAGACCAGTTCAGGTTCCTGGTTGTTGAAATGCTTTTATCATGAAAGGAAAGAACAAAAACACAACATCGCTAACCGCCGCAGCGTTACTTTAATAAAATACACGCAAAGAATAAAGCAATTTCCTTAATAATTCAACAGACATTGCTTTGGGCGATGTAACTATATTAAAATTTATGAGAACATTACCGTCGTAAAAAGTCCATTCTGCAGATCAAAGGGGAGAGTTAACCCTATTTTGCCGGGGCAAACATTACAAGTTAAAGCTTAAACGACCAGGGATTTGGTAAGGTAAGCGCGACGGGCACCTTCGGGAGATAACCCTCAACCAATCATTCGGGGTGTTTGAAAGTCATGAGCGGCAGCGTTCGTCATTATGCCGTTTAACTTCAGAGGTTTCAATTCTTACTTAATATTATAAATGTGAAAATGTGTTTGTTTGTTTGTCACCTTTTCACGCTTCAACGCCTGGACCAATCTTTATGAAATTTGGCATGCACGTAGCCTGTGTCACGAGGAAGGACATAGGCTGCTTTTTATCCCGGGAAAATAGCATTATCTGATGCAGTTCCTGAGGGAACTAAAAAATACTCGATTGTTGTGATTTTTTGCACAGAGGTGGTTGAGTAGGTAGGAAACGACAATATTTTATAATCACCCTTAAAGACAGTCATTAAAACGGCGTCCACGCGGGTGAAGCCGCGGGAAAAAGCTAGTTCAATATATTTATTCAAAATAGGTGCAAATTACACTCTTTCTGATAGTCATAAAATAATAATGACAATGTCATTTGTGAAGAATCAAGATATAAACAATAATTAGTTAATAAAGTCAAAATTAAATCCTTGATATAAACCAGATTATGTCATTAGAACATGAAAACAATATGACACGAAAAGTTATAGGTAAATATCATTGAATGCCTTTAACAAGAGTAAGCCAATAGGTTTGCTTAAAACAGCAGCTCAGCAATCAGTCATTCATCATAAATCACGAACGACTCTACTGTCTCCTTGATTAGCTTGTGGAAGTGAGGTTTTCGTTGTTTTATCATCCTGAGTCGCGCTAGTAGTTTTTTAACATCACGCTTTTATTGGCTTCTCTTGTGTAACTTTGATAAAAATATAGGAAGTCGATTTCAACCTTTTTATTTAACCGTATCGTTTGAAACTTTGCAAGTGGTTGACAATACAATATTTTAATACTATCGTGCTATTCTGGTGATGGAGTTTGAGAGTACTACGAGTATAACAGAAATTTATTCAGCGATTCATCTTAGCTGTAGTTAGGATTGCGGGAACCATCTTGAGATGCACTTTGTTAATAAATGGATATTTCAAGCTTATTTTTTTAGTTATTTTATTAAACGAGGTAACTAGGCCTATTATATCTGCACGGATTTGTTAAGATATAAAGTAAGGTAAAGTATAAGACGACTTCGTAGGTAGATACGGTAGTGGGCGTGGGTTTAAAAAGAAGATGCGTGCTACAGAATTTAATTTATTAGAAAAAATAAGATGAAATGTAAGACCTAAAAAAGAACATTAGAATTAGAAAACGATACACACTTAAATTTAAAATAGAAATCACAGAAAAAACACAAATGTAACCTACCCAAAATGGGTCTTATAAGAGATAATTCCTTTATTTAATTTAGTAATTAATATAAATGATGAATATAATTTTGATTTTGAATGATATTGTCAGATGGGTGACAGCGCATGCGTGGAAAAGAAATAAATGGAATGAAAAGAAGGTCGGATGAAAAAAGAATGATAACAGCGCACCGCGCTGCAAAAGAAACTGCTAAAGGCACTACTGAGAACAATCGCGACAAATACGTTCGTTCAATATAATGTCTGAAATGACATAAGTTTTGGAAGATCCACTTTATTGAGCTCTAGGCTCTCAATTATGTCTTTGATAAATTTCAGTCACTTGTAACTTGGACCACCTCCAGTGCAGATGTTCCGTTTTCAAAGTAAAATTATCCTTTCACCGCTGAAGCGAATTTCCTTTTAACCCACAAAGTAGCGAGCGTGATAAGTTGACACTGAAACGTTCTGGAATCACCTTACCAAAGAAAACTTTTAGAGGAAAAAAATTTTGGTTAGTAGGTCAACCTATTTTCACCGGATACGAAGGACCAAGAAAGGGAATTCGTTAAGGGAAAGACCTCAACTAAAACGCTGTCTCTGTCAGATTGCATACGATTGAAAGAGATAAATTGAGTGAAATTCTACTTTAAAAATATAAAATCACTGTTTAGCTGATAATCTTTGGTCGGTCATAATCATCATCACCATCATATCAGCCGAAAGACGTCCACTGCTGGAGAAAGGCCTCCCCCAAGGATTTCTACGACGACCGGTCTTGTGCTGCTCGCTTCCAGCGGCTTTCCGCGACCTTCACCAGGTCGTCAGTCCACCCTGTGGGAGGCCTGCCTACACTACGTGTTCCAGTGCGCGGTCGTCATCGTCACTCGTCTTTACTGCCCCAAGGGCCATGTGTTGTACGAACTATGTGCCCTGCCCATTTCCACTTAAGTTTGACTAGTCGGTCACAAACAGGCACGGATCTCTTTTCAATAGAGAAGATTAGGCTTCAGTAGAGTTCATTAATATATTGGCAGGGCCAATGGTTGAAAACATTGTAAGCATCGAAATGAATATAAAGTTCTATACAAACATTTATGTAGATATCAATTACATGTTATCATGTAAACCGTTCATAAGAACAATTGGCCCTGCCAAAATATTAATGAACTCTACTGTACCTGCACGTTTCTTATTTGGTATTATTTGTCATTTTAAGGGTAGAGTGTTTATGGAATCAAAGAATATTTTGGAAAACAATATTTGTTGCCACACAAAATACCGTTTTGAGGTCACTACCCTCTTAATAGTTAGAAGGAAGGTAGATATTTGCCGCCTTGGTGATGCGATGATCTGCATAAATTGGTGGTGACAGCTGGCTGTGAAGGGTTAAAGTTCAGCACATTAAGTGCGCCTGTCCATATTAAGTTCCCTATATTTAAAATGATCTCATGCATGCTGACGAAAAAAGAAATATATCGCCTTAACACTTAACACTAGTAGTAGCAGTAGTTTAATCGCCTCCATAGCGTAGTGGTTCAGTCCTAATGGACTAGACTAATGCTTCACATCAGAATTCGCGGGTTCGATTCCCGGCGGAGTCTAACTTTACCGTACCCTAACTGTCTAACTGTACCCGTATAAATAGACACACGAAAATGTCACTTGGTAAGTATGAATACGAGCGGAATTTGTAGGTACTTAGATGTAATAAGTATGTAATAAGCGGTGACCTATAATTTTTAACACGATCAGTGTGTGAAAATTGAGTATTAAGTTATTTTGGTAAAATGAAGGTAGTTACCATCAGGTGAGATATAGTCAAACGCACTCAAATTTTTAATAAAGAAAAAGGAGGCCTTTGTCCAGCAGTGGACGTTTTTCGACTGATATGATGATGATGATGATGAGACAAATAGACACCTTTTACTGAGACAACACATTACAATATTCTTAATTGCATTAGGTACAATAAAGGAGAATGAGGCAATATATGAGACACATTCTATTACTCTGGGCTTTCTATTCTAATCCATACGGACAGTTATACGTTAGTACCTACTATTATTCATCTGTGATAGGGGCGTGTCACATTCCACTTCTAACAAACCACTATCGACCTATTTGACAGACTTCCCGCATTCTCCTGGGCTTGAAACACAATTAAGGAAACGCTGGATTGCCTAAGGCTCAAACGGCCTCATGGGATCTGTTTCAGTAACCGCAGGAAACGGCAGGAAAGGCAGGTCGGTCGGTACCTACGTGTGTAGGTAGTTAAGGCACCGAAAAACTTTAAGGCCCCGTGGCACTTAAAAATTTGTCTTTGTCTTTTTCTTTACGTGTAAAGAGGGAAGAAAATAACCACACTTTCGCACTTTTTCGATGTTTTCGTTTTTATTTACATCATATTTATCTTAAATAAAAATCAAATCGATGTTTTTCCCTTCAGTCACCTATGAACTTTATTTTAGTAAATAAATCATATTATCAAATTACTTATTTTAAGAATAAAACCGAAAATAGACGATAAAATGGCTCGAAAAGAGGTACCTTTGCGAAATTATTCTAAGAAGCCAACTTTAATAAATCGTGTTTCCATTCGATATAGTCCCTCGCGTAACTGTTGTCAATATTACCAATATGTTTTCCTAGATTTTAAATTTACTGTTAACTACTTCAAAAATGAATTCTAAAAACCTGTATAAGTGGATTTCTAGGTACCACTGCGCCAGCTATAATTTAAAAATAAGTAATTATAACTATTACGTATTCTTCTCAGCAAACACTTTCATCTGATAGCCATATCATGCATTGGGGTTCATAAAAATTAAGTGGTCCGCCATCTTTGGAAATCCGCCATATTGAATTTAGAATGTCGTCACTTAGCGCTCAATCGGAAACCGGGAAGTGGTTCTAATTTAGCTACCAATGTTTGTCTCAAACTAACTAAACGGCCAGTTAATAAAAAGATTGTTAAATTAGATCAGAGAATAGAAGGTTACTGGCTCATTAAGTTGATATCTTTATCTCATCCCTAGTTCAATAAACTATAGTAACGAGTATCTTATAAAGGACGCATTAAACACTAATTAATCACCGACGCAAAGAGATGAGTGTTATAAGTTTGACGTGTGTATCTGTCTGTATCTTTGTGTCCAAACAGATGGACAGATTTTGATTTTGTTTTTTGTTTGTTTGTTAAGTAACTCGATCGAGAGTGTTCTTAGCTATGATTCAAGAATTTATTTTCAGCCCTTTGAAGATATTTATCTTTTTTCTAGTTGATCAAGGGATGTGTGCAACTCTTACAGGTTTAAATGTCTTATTTTAAGGTTTAATGTACCTTGACCTGATGCTGCAACATACGTGGAATCTGCAGGATACCCATCCTCATCAACTTATAGCAGAGGTATAGTGTTTGTGCTTATGGTCTCAATGAATAGGTGGTTATAGATAGATGATGATTAGAGTCTGATGATGGGGTATGAAAGAACAATTTCGGAAGTTTTTATTAAAATTTAAAGTTATTTTTATTCCGTGACTATATATAGCGAGTGTCTGTTATAGTATCTAGCCTAGTTATATAGATAGTGACGTGAAAATAGTACATTGTGATACAAGAGTGGAAAGTAGGTAGTAGAAGGAAAAAACGTCGTGTGATACACGGGTGTGTCACACGACGTTTTTCAATACAGTTGTGGGAAATAGTAAGAAACTAATCAAATAATTAAATATGTTTATTTCAACATACATACGTACAAAGGTGAATAGAAACTGTTTTTTTTAAATGGCGCTTTTTTGCAACTGATGGCCATTTTTTTTACAACGAAACTAGGCAACGAGCTCGTACGCGTATACGGCCTATTCGATTTTTGACAAATGTTGACCAACTAGTAAAATATAATAAATCACAAAATATATTAATAAAGGAGTCATTAATTTTTCCTCGTATAAAATCTACCCGATTTTATTCTATGTATGAAAACTCCTTGCTGCTATTTTTTTTAAATTGCCTTCTAAATTTAAAACCAAACTGCAAAAGTAATGATCGAGCTCGTAAAAAATGTAACTACCGTGTAAAAAAAAGATACTTAAGCAAAAGAGATAATTTTTGACTCATAATTATAGCCTCTGAAAGTAGGTACGCCATGTTTAAATGTGTATTGAATGTGTATTGAAATATGTGTATTGAAATAGTAGTTTATGAAACTGGGGTACTAAAACACGAGTATGAGTATGAATAGTGTCATACGACTGTTTTAATACCTAGTTATGTGCAGTTTCATACACTACTTTATCTAATCTCATACATTGGGATTGAATCAATTATACAACAAAGATCAAAGTTAAAAAGTAAGAAAAAAAAATCCAACGAAATTTGGTACCTAAAATAAAACGTGTCATAGTGCCATATCCCAGCACATCACCACGCTTGCGCTGAAGCGGACGCTGTCACAAACAGGTAAAACAATGCTTTAACTGATCTCAGACATTTTTAAGCAAGAATTAAAATTATCCATGAAGTTCAGTAACTACAACAAAACGTATTCAATGAATGGCGCCAAAACCTAGTACATCGCCGCGCATGCGTTAAAGCGGGCGCTGTCACAGACAAGTTAAAATTGGAATGAAAACTTTTTGTAATGCTGTAAAAATGGCGCGAATCGCATGTGCGTTCCAATAAAAACAATAATTGATATGGAACTTCGTTGGTGATATTAACTTTTTGGTTTAACTTGTATTGTAATGGAAAAAAATACTTCATAACAATAAAAAAAAATACTTTTTGGATTAACTTGTATCGTAATGGAAAAACATACTTCGTAACATTATTTTGTGAGAGAAATAATGTTATGAAGTGTTTTTTTTTGTTTTTAATTTCTGTATTGTGTTTATAAAGTATGCAATATACATTTTTTTTATTAAAAAAGTTGTAATTTGAACTTTACGATATAAGAGTAGATAAAAGTATTTTTCGTAATAAGTTGGTGGGAATATTTTCACCAGAAAACAAAGGTCTTTCACTTTTTGCGACTAGGCTACGTCTACTTGAAACTCTTGAAACTGTTTTTTTTTTTGATAATTAAACAAGAAATCGCTCTATGTACCTACATTTTTCTATTAATTAAGAAATAAGAATAAAATCTTTAAAGGTGTCCCATTTTATGTTTTAGGTGTATTAATTTAGGTATTTTAGGCATTTTATTTTAGTTGTGATTTGTAATTAGTGTGATATTATTTTTAAGACTTTACTAATAAATACTTAAGTAGTGTAGTGGTAAAATTTGTTTTTTTTTTGGTTTCTTCTTTCCGGCTTTCAAAAGCGCGGAAAAGGCAAAGGTGACTAAGACCATACAGCCAGGTCTGACGTATAAGCTTCCTTTAGTTTTTTGATTTGTAATGCTAGTGCCGGTGCATTACAAATCTTCTCTGAAGTTCTTGACAGCATTTGGAACAGCTACATTCTGAGGTGGAACACCCAGTTGCTGTAGGGCGTCTATAAAACTGCACCCAAAGCAAGTTGGGTTCTCACGTCCTCCTTCGTTTTATTTTCTTGTTCTCCACATTGCTCACGTGCACTAGGCGATTTTCTTTTCACTTAAAAAAAATCACAGCACAACAAGCCACACGCACTCAAATTTTTAATAAAAAAAAAACAGCAACTTTGAGGCTTGCCTCGCTTTTATAATAGAGGAAAAACAAAAAAAACTTTGAAAAATACAATTTTCTTGTATGGTATTGTTTTAGTCCTTCCTTAATATAATAACACATACCTAATAAATGAAAATTTAAATCATCCTCCCAAAAGGGTAAAAAATACATCCTTTTAAAGGTCTGACGGACAGACGAACAGACGTGTAGGCTTTTAATTGGATTCCGTAACAACCGGGTTGTTTGTTTGTAGTTATAATATTCTATTCTTCTTTTTAGGGTTCCACACCGAAAGCAAAGTATATATATTAGTACTAACATACAGTATAGACACTCCCTGCGGCTCTCTAGATTGCGACCTCACCCCCTCGTCACCCAGATTGATACAGATTGGTTGTCGAACGTATAGGATTTCTCCGCCATTTTGTTTGTGCCGTCATTCCTTTTTTAAAATGTCATTTCTGGCCCGTTGTATGAAAGTCCAGGGTCTGCCGAAAGGGTCAACCCTTACAAGACGAAGAGCATATTTCAAATGCCTACAAATAACCCTTTCCTGTCTTACTAATTCTTCTAACTTAACAATTACGTAGTTTCACTTCATTCCGGCCAAATGAACAAACGTCCAAGTCAATTTACTTTATTTATTTTATGCCCGGTGTCCTACCAAGAGAACAAGGGTCAGACTGTGGACTTGCCCAATAAATTACCTGTTGCGAAAGCCTTCTCAAGTAAACTGTTTCCTTTCAGGGTGAAAATGGGGTAAATGGCGAAGTTTCTCGGCAATAAGAATGAGGGCGATGGGCGGTATTAGGTACATAGGAACTGCCAAGGGATTCCAGTCAGGCGCTGCTCTGTTAATGAAGTGCTTACTTGATTTATCAATATCTGGGGTGTTGGTAAAAGCGTCGGTGGCTCAACCGGTAACGACTCAGTCCATCTAACCAGAGGTACCGGGTTCAAATCTGGACGGCCAATGTACCAATGAGTTTTTCAAAAACTTACGTACGTACTTACCGATTGCTTTAACGGTGAAGGAAAACATCGTGAGGAAACCTGCACACGCCTGCGAAGAAACTCGAAGGTTGTGTGTGAAGTCGACCAACCCGCACTGGGCCCGCGTGGTCGACTAAGGCCTAATCGCCCTGATTCAGGGTAGGCTCGAGCCCCTCGGTGGGGACGTATGTGAGCTGTAATGATGATGGGGTCGAATAGAGTTTTTCTTGTTTGCAGGTAGGTACTCCGACGAATATAACAGTTAAAAATTTGTCTAAGGGTAGGTGCCAACTTAGAGAAAGAGATCAGTCGTAGAATCCAACTCGGTTGGGCAGCGTTCGGGAAGCTTTGAAATATATTTACGTCCCAGATACCGCAGTATCTTAAGACCAAGGTCTTCGACCAGCGTGTGTTGCCAGTGATGACTTATGGAACTGAGACATGATACTACATGATACATACTATGGGCCTCAATAAAAAAGCTTAAGGTCAACTAAAGGGCAATGGAGCGTGCTATGCTCGGAGTTTCTCTGCGTGATCGAATCAGAAACGAGGTAACCGACATAGCTCTCAGAATTGTTTAACTTTAGTGGCAGTGGACGGATCACATTGCTCGTAGAACAGATGGCCGCTGGGGCAGTAAAGTTCTCGAGTGGCGACCACGCACCGGAAAACGTAGTGTAGGCAGGCCTCCCACTCGGTGGACCGATGACCTGGAGAAGGTCGCGGGAAGCTGCTGTAAGCGGGCAGCGCAGAACCGTTCGTCGTGGAAACCCTTGTGGGAGGCCTATATCCAGCAGTGGACGTCCTTCGGCGGCTGATATGATGAGGTGCTAATATGAAAAAACTGGCCAGGTGCGAGTCTGACACACACACGAAAGATTCCTTAACAGGCTGATTTACTTTGATTAAGTGTTTTAGTGAAATAGAAAGTACAGTGAGTAAGTACAGTAGTATAAAGTTCGGTAGTCGTGAGTCAAGTTGACTCACCACTGTCCGATTGGATTGGTTTACAACAACTTTTGTTGCTCACTGTACTTTCTACTTCGCTAAAATACTTAACCAGTGCAAATCAGCCTTTTAGGGAAAAGTTTTTCTTTCTCTTTCTTTCTGTCTTTACATTAGTCAAGTGTTTAGAAAGGCAGACAAGTAAGGTGAGAAAGAACAGTAGTGTAAATGAATCGGACAGTATAGCGAGTCGCATACAATACACAACTGTATTTACTCACTGTAATTTCTACTTCGCTATAACACTTGACCAATGTAAATCAGGCTTTACAAGAGATAGACAGTGACACTGCAGATCAACCGTACCACTGACCGTGCGATTGGTGGTACGGTCAAGCTTCTTTTTAGGGTTCCGTAGCCAAATGGAAAAAAACAGAACCCTTATGGATTCGTCATTTGTGCCTGACTGTCCGTCCGTATGTCATAGCCACTTTTTTACGAAAATATAAGAACTATACTGTTGAAACTTGGCAAGTAGATGTATTCTGTGAACCGCATTAAGATTTTCACACAAAAATAGAAAAGAATAAAAAATTTTGGGGGTTCTCCATACTTAGAACTAAAATTCAATATTTTTTTTCATCAAACCGTGTGGGGTATCTATAGATCAAAAATTATAATGACGTTTCTAATATCATTTTTTTCTGAACTGAATAGTTTTCGCGAGAGACACTTCCAAAGTGGTAAAATGTGTGTCCCCTCCTGTAATTTCTAAAATAAGAGAATGATAAAACTAAAAAAATATATATGATGTACATTACCATGCAAACTTCCACCAAAAAATTTGGTTTGAACGAGTTCTAGTAAATAGTTTTGCTGCTACGGAACCCTTCATGGGCGAGTCCGACTCGCACTTGGCCGTTTTTTTATTATAGTACGGTGGGTATTTATTTTTAAAACGATACCACCGAATAATAGTGATGTTGTACACGATTTGGTGTACAACATCACTATTATTCGGTGGTATCGTTTTAAAAATAAATACCCACCGTATGAAATAAATACCACTATGAGCGTCGGTGGCGTAACGGCAAGGGCCGCTATCTCTTTTCCGGGAGGTCGTGGTTCGATCCTGCCACGTACTAGATAGATAGATAGATAACTCATTTATTTTCCTAGCAAAACAGCACCATACAGCAAACAAGCGTACCAATGTGTTTTCGAATTTAGAGTTCATATGTACGTTTATCCGACGCTCTTATACGGTGAAGGAAAACATCGTGAGTAAACCTGCACACGCCTGCGGAGAAACTCGAAGGTTGTGTGTGAAGTCGACCAACCCGCACTGGGCCCGCGTGGTCGACTAAGGCCCGATCGCACTAATCCAGGGCAGGCTCGAGCCCCTCGGTGGGGACGTATATGAGCTGATGTGATGATGATGTACACCAAATAGTGTAGATAAAAGTAAACAAACATTATCTACCTATATTGGCGGCGGTTGCGGTATAAGAGGTCCAAAGTTTGATCTTAGTTAGTGCATTTTAGGGTTCCATACCCAAAGGGTAAAAACGGGACCCTATTACTAAGACTTCGCTGTCCGTCTATCTGTTCGTCTATCACCAGGCTGTATTTCATGAACCGTGATAGCTAGACAGTTGAAATTTTCACAGTTGTTGTATGAATACTAAAAATTAGAAAAAGTGAAAAAACACACAAAGTGTTTCCACACAAAAAAACGTGTTTTTTTTTAAAACGTGAAGAAACCAGCGCCATCTAGTATGATGGTACATAACCCTATGTGTGCGATTTTGACTCGTACTTGACCGATTTTTTACAGATATTGAACACTACGATGAACATGAATTTACTAAAACAATAGTGAAGCGCAGCAATGGAAACCCCGGCGTTTGGCTGATTTAATAGAAAGGCATTGGAAATGAATCGATGCCCGATAGAATGAACCGAACAAAGGAATACCGTATAGAAATAGTCGACCAACCCGCACTGGGCCCGCGTGGTCGACTAAGGCCTAATCGCCCTGATTCAGGGTAGGCTCGAGCCCCTCGGTGGGGACGTATATGAGCTGATATAATAAAAAATAGAAATAGGCACTTTCCCGTTAAGGTTTACTAGTGCCGCAGAATAAAAAATAATATGTTTATTTTTGTACCAAAATATTTGTGTTATAGAACAATTTTGGGAACACCAAGTAGATACATATTTTTTATTTTGGTATTTTTACCTGTATTAGGTGAACCCGCTCTTCCATATCTAGTTAATTTAGAACCCTATTACTAAGCCTCCGCTGTCTGTCCGTCTGTCAGCGGGCTGTATTTCATGAACCGTAATAGCTAGACAGTTTAAATTTACATATAATGTGCATTTTAATTGCCGCTATAACAAAAAATACCAAAAATTTCAAAAAGTGAAAAAATAAGGGAGGTTCTCCATACAAAATAAAAACGTGTTTTTTCATAGTTCTTTAGAAATATATTTGATTTAGCTCTATCGTAAAAACGGTAATACATACAAGCGTGAAACTCGGTGTGATTAATTTTATTGATTAATAGTACCTACTAATACTCAAGTAAAACAACAAATAATAAAAATCGGCCAACTGTGAAACGTACTCGCGCAAAGGAGTCTGAGCGTTATGACAAAAAAAGTATATTTTTGTCGCTCGTGTTGATATCTTTTGCTTGTATTTGTAATGTGAATAGGTATCATTGTCATTATACTATGTAGTGGTGTGGAGAGGCCGTAAGATAAGATAGCCAGTTCTCCATTGCGTTGGGGAATTTTGGCAAGCCCGCTTCCATCTTCGGCATCATCGTCACTTACCATCTGGTGAGATGATGCCAAGGGCTTACCAATAGAGAATTAAAAAAAAAAAAGTTGTACGGAACCCTCGGAGTGCTAGTCCGACTCGCACTTGGCCGATGTTTTAGCTTATATTTAGTGATACTGTCGGTGTCCTATTTTTTTTAAGGGGGAGAGTAATGTAGGTGTACAACATAAGCATATATATATCTTACTTAATATATATAAATCTCGTGTCACAATGTTTGTCCTCAATGGACTCCTAAACCACTTAACCGATTATAATAAAATTCGCACACCATGTGCAGTTCGATCCAACTTGAGAGATAGGATAGGGTAGGGTAGGGTAGTGTAGGGTAGGGTAGTGTAGGGTAGGGTAGGTTAGTGTAGTGTAGGGTAGTGTAGAGTAGTGTAGTGTATGTTATGTAAGGCGGTTCGTAGTTCGCCGGGACAGCTAGTTATAACGTAATAATATTATAAAGAGGAAATATTTGATTCTTTGTTTGTTTGTTTTGAATAGGCTCCGAAACTAATGGACCGATTTGAAAAATTCTTTCACCTTTGGGAAGTAACACTATCCGCGGTTGCTACAGGGTACATTATATTTTCAAAAAATTAGGGATCCTTACTAAAACTCAAATAATGTAACCCAAGGTTTAAAAAATGACCGAAAAATTCTTACAATATCTACAAAAAGTAGTGTAGTGTAGTGGTAGTGTAACGGTAGTGGTAGTGTAGTGTAGTGTACTTTAGTGTAGTGGTAGGCGGTACGAAGTTCGCGGGGACAGCTAGTGTTTGGACTACGGCCTCAAACGCTACGCTCGGAACGCAGTCATTACCGACCGCGGCATTAATGAATGTACTATTGCAACATGCTTCCAACCCACAAAACAAGCGTCCGATCTTACCCGACTCAACCTTAACTAGTCCATTATCTAAAGCTCTATTACGCAATGAAGAATTACGCGATCCTATCATAACAAATAGTGGCTAAACCGACTTTCAGTTTCCTAAGAAAACTCATCAATTTTCCCTTAAAACCTTAGAAGTTAACAGCAAAGTTTTCGTTCAATTAGCAACTGAAGTTGATAATTTTGAAGGATCTATAAGGAAATTTAGGGATTTGCTTCAGTTTAGAAATGCTTTTGAGAAATTACCGTCTTTGAGGGGTTTTTCGGATACAATTTTGTAGTAAAAAAAAATATGATTTTTGATTCGACATTGCATTAAGTACTAAGACCGACAATGCAATTTCGCAAATCGTTACATACACACTAACAATTTCACTCGCCTTAACCACCCTAAACTGTGTGATAAATAATATCCTACTAATATTATAAACGCGAAAATTTTTAAGAATGTAGGGATTTAAGTTTGTAACTCTTTCACGCAAAAACTACTGAACGGATCTGGCTGAAATTTAGTAGGTAGACATTCCCTATGTTTAAAAAACACAAGCTTCTATCGTGCTTCGTAACCAATGCCAATAATTCTTGTAAGTATGAAAGGAAATGAGTATTATGATATTGTTTACTCTTTTAACTTTGTTTACGAGGCAAACAAATCCCGCAGGGGATTAGATGTAAATGTGTTTTTACGGCAAACCGCTGTCAGATTCGCTGTATCGTGTATAAACACAATAGCCACCTACTTATCCAAATTTTACATTTAATTATACACTGTTTCCTGCATCTTCACTCGCGTGGACAACGTTTCTATGCCTTTTCGTGCAAAAACTAGCCTATGTGTTAATCAAGGTCCTAATATGTCTACCTTCCAAATTTTAGCCAGATCCCTTCAGTGCTTTTTGCTTAAAAGAGTAACATAACATACATCCATACGTCATCATCATCATATCATTCGACGGACGTCCACTGCTGGACATAGGCCTCCCCCAAGGATTTCCATGACGAACGTTTCTGCGCTGCCCGCATCCAGCGGAAAACGTAGCGTAGGTAGGCCTCCCACTAGGTAGACCGATGACCTGGTGAAGGTCGCGGGAAGCCGCTGGATACATCCATAAATTATTACAAACTTTCGCTTTTATAATATTAGTAGGATCGATATTTAGACTTGATTCAATATTATTCGTAATGATATCGTATACAGGGTGTAACAAAATTGGTGTAGGTCCTGTTAACTGGGCTTTCTACTCGTCATACTGAACAACTTTCTCCAAGGAATCCATAGTCAATTCTAAAAAAAAATTTGGACCCTTCATACTAAAATGCACAAAATTGGTCGATCAGCTGATCGATTTGTATGAAGAGTAAAACACTTTTTTTACGTGTTCAGCAAAGTCGTAGACAAAAGTTGTTCAGTATGATGAGTAGAAGCCCCAGTTAACGGGACCTACACCAATTTTGTTACACCCTGTATAACGTCATCTTGGTTAAAAATGTATGCACAAAAAATACACAAATATGAATTAAATATGTTTATTCACTTACTCAGAAATATTGCAACTTTGATATCCAATTTTCACTTTCTTAATAAATAATTGTAAACTATTTAAAAGCTAAAACAGCTATAAACCTTTAGGTTCTGGTTCATTAATATTTTAGTCAGCATTGCTTAACCTAATTCCTTTTAAACACTTTTAGAACCTAAGGTCCCCAATTTACTAGCCGTGTTCATAGCGAAATTTTTGTACGTTGACGCTTTTGTATACTTAGTTGAGAAATTGGATATTTTCGACAATACTCCAAGCCTTGGTGCCGAAAACGTAGATTTTATGCTCGATTTCAGATTTCTTGACATTTTCCTCAATCTAAACATAGGAGAATTGACTCTTATCATAGGTGTTCTTCCCGCTTTTGGTCGTCGCCGTAGATCTGCTTTTGAAAGTGTCAATATATGCATCGATTTCAATTTGGTTTTTAGTTTCGTCATCCTTGAAGGATGCAACGGCTTGGAGTATTTACTCCTTTTTAAATACGTGGGCATTTTCGTGATTTTTGCTCGGAAGTCAGGCATTTCTAGTGATGTGAAAAATTTGGTCACGCTCCTCATTTTTTGGCTTATTTTTTGACACGAAATTGTTTGATAAAGATCAATTAGATCTGGTGCTGGAAAAACTGAAAAAGAAAAATAAATTGAGTGAATAATGAAAGAAAATAAGATCAATCACACCTTGCCTGGATCATAAGTTAGCTACCTCCTTAGATGATCGATGGAAACAGGAAACAGACAGTCGGGAAATTACGAGTCTCTAGGTGGATTCCGTCAAATTTGATATCATGATAAAAATTCGACTATTACGTCGGTACCTATCTTGAATTACTTTAGAGAATCCTCGATATTAGACTTTTTTAAATTCACAATTGGTAAGCCCTTGCATCGTCTTACTTTGGACCCATTGTGGTGGTCCCTACCTCCAGTTACGACTGGCCTTATGTGCCTTAGCCTGCTGAAGCTGCTGGAAGCGGAACACACACGAGACACAATGTATCGTACCTAATCGTCTAGTATCATATCAGCTCATACACGTCCCCACTGAGGGGCTCAATTCAGAGATTACCAAAATGTGAGTTACATTATTTCAGTCAATTCTAAGCGAAGGGAATTCGTAGACTCCCCCAAGGAAGCCTCAATGTTGCATGCAGAGGGTAAAATAAATAAAATGTCTTGGTTGAGTCTAAAAATTAATTATGAATTTATTTGACTCAAATTGTGGAGAAACCTTACATTTGTAGGCGTAAAACTCCACATTACATTGATTTCAGCCCTATATTTTATAGAGCTATTTATTCTAGCATTTGACAGTACAAATTTGATATTATAATAGAATTATACAAGTCCTGTGTGCTATCGCTCATTAAATTATGGATGTATATAAATTTGTATTAAATTTGTCTACATAAGGTAAGGTTAGCTTACTTTAGATAAAGTAGACTTATGGCAGCAACGAAAAGGTAATTTAGATATTTTAGACTATACATTTCCGTCAAGCCAACAATACTACAACCACTGTACACTTCTGTAACTTACGGGGAGCCTTGGACTTTACTTTGACTACTCAACTTTTACAAACAAAGAGTACACAACTTTACAGCCGTAAGTGCGTCTGGCAAGTCTTTATTACTTAAATTACATTTTTATAAAGACTCACATATTATTATTATTGTTCTGAACAAGGTTTTAGGTTATAGCGAGCGCTGACTTCTCGCTAGGTCCGGTCTATCAAGAGTACAATTTGTAAGTATAAAACCCCAGGGATATTGAACACTTCAGTTAACAATAACCATATCTGCTAGTGATATATACGACTTGTGAATAGTCAGGCTCAACCAAACTAAAATCATACATATTCTGTCTTATGAATATCGTTTAAGATGATAGTTAGATTCATTAGCACAAAACAAGGTTATTTAGTTAATCACACAGAATCTATCTTCACACTACTTCGCAAATATTATAGAGGTTGCGAGCATTTTAACTGAGGGAGAATTTAACTAAAACGACATACGGAACAAGTCCTTAATGTGACGATTCTGTGAGATTATATTACAATCAAGCAAAAAGCAATATAATAAAACATACCAAATTCCAGTCTCGCCCACACATCGCGCTCTTATTTTCCATCACTTCACACAGAACCAAACTCAGGACCCTTTTCCCGTCAGGGAACGACCGACGACTTCCAGCCTCGGCCCACGTGTGTCCTGTCTCTCCCTCTGACGCTCCCGCGCAAGCCTCAAAACCATATTACTCCAGTCGCATTCGCACACGTGTACGCCCAATCGCTCTTTCTCCTTCTGTCCCGTACAAATATTCTTTTGTTAAATCCTCTGAACATTCTTCACACAGTCTAACGCATAAATTTGGCAACATGCGTAAGTAAAAAAAAAAAACCAAGCGTCGCACACATGTTAGAATAGATAAGTCTGGCAACCTCGCCGTTTCTCCAGTTCATCCGTCTTAACAACTAATTATACTAGGGTTCCGTGCGGTTCTGAAATAAAGATGGCGTTTCTGGCCATCACACGCCCCTCCCTGACAACGAGAATGTGATGCCTCCAAACATCCGTTCGCGTTTTCAAACTGTAAACAGATACAAAATGTTAGACACAGTATAGTCATATTGGAATCTTTCCAATTGCAAAAAAAAATTCCAATTGGATGAGATTTATTTTTTTTCTGATTGCAGAATTGAAGGTGCCTGAATCGAGGTTTCATATTACTATCTTTGCTTCTTGCTTTAAGAACGGGCTTCCCCTTCTGAAGGCGTCCAGAAAAGCCAAATTTTAACGTGTGTCAATCCTTAACCAAGACGCTTAAACAAATCAACTTTATATGCTGTTATCTCTCCTTTTTAGCTAACTCGCGGCACAGGCCATCGACCTTATGCACATAACCAAGCCTATGACTACCTACCTATACTCACTTGGACAACCAAAACCTACGCTCCCTCCTAGTTTTGTTTAGAATACCTCTGTAGGTATCCTAGTATTTGCTCAGAGCTTGACTCCTTTATATTTCGTTTGTTGTTATTAGGGTTCATATTGCTGATGGTAAGTTGACGCGTCTGTATGACCCTTTTGTCTTGCGTACGCTGGAGTTTTTCATTGTCCGGTACACCGAACATATATGTTAGGGAGTTTTTAGTCCAAATGAACCCTAAAACTCTACGTTAGCCTAACTCAATTTTAGCAAAACAATTTGGTCATACCTTTGTGACCATCGAACTTATTTTTCTCAGATCTTGACCGAACAGAGAGAAAAAAAATTTAAAGTCTATCAATTGATAGTATCAAACAGGGAGATAACATCATATTTCCAAAACCTTAACCAACAGTTCTCTTCAATTCTACAGTCTGAATAGGGCTTCAGCTTTTAGCTTTCCATTTCCTTCTATATTATAAAAAAAAACATCAACATTAATTGCATACGTATTAGCAAAATAAACAATGTAAGGGTTCATCGTGCCTTCATCTTTCTGTTACTTTAAATAGTTTTGTGTAGTCTTTCAATAATTACTGTTCTAAAGCCGCTAGGTACTGGCAGCTGAATACGTGGTTAAGCGCTACCTCGCTATATTTTCTCGAAAGTTGTGGAGTGACGACCGCTACTAAAATAGCGTCGTACGCAAGGCCTGTCGATCTACGTATAAAACCCAGCAAAGCCACTTCGGATGCAACCTTTGCGCCAAATTGCGCGTGGAAATCTCATGCGCAGATTTATATATTTTTTTTCTATATGGTAACTACATATTAACATTAATTTGTAAATAATACACCTCCGATGTCGTTGTCTGTCTCAACTCCCTCAGACTAAAAGATAATGTTTCCTCATTTCGTATATTAAAAGCCAGCAGCAGCTTGTCGAAATCACCTCCTTTTCCAACAGGACGCCAAAATACCACTTGGATGCATTTCGTGAAAACCCTGATTTAGTGCTTTACATTTAGTGTGAAAGCCGTTCGGACGCAGGCAGCACAATGCTGTTGTGTAACTGACATTCAGACCATGATGACGGTAGACTGTGTCATTTTACCGCAAGTTTTAAGCTTAGCGTAAACAATAGGTACGCTTATGTCTGAAATAAAATAAAGGAAACTAGGCGATACTTCTCTGCCATGAGGAACTCCTTCTCTTTCCTGTCACACTCTCTCCATGATGTCCTGATAAAGACTTTCGTCAGCGTTCCGCGTCTAACGTCCGTCAGCTCGAATCCGCCTCGGCTAACCAGCTTTAGTCACGACAAAATGAGCCGGATCACCCTGGAATTATTTATGTTCAAGTGCGTTTAAACCCATACAGAATAATTTATCCTTTTATTTTCAAAATATAAAATTTTTCTCCGTCTGAATATCCATTGCCCTTTGGTGCTCTCGTCTATAAAAATTACCTGGGCGCGCTGTTTATTCGCGATGCCCGATGTAAGTGAAATTTTCACAGAAAACAACCAACCCCTTTCATTCCACCGGTTTATATCGCATATATTCAGTTTTTCTCTTGTATGTTCTTCATCACAACTTTGTACCAAATAAGTATTCCTTTATTATAAATCATCATTCCTTGATTAATTTTCTGTGCGAGAGTCGAACTCGCTATCCCGGCTTGAACGCAACCACCCATTATTGCGCCACGTTGGCTAACCTACATACTGAAGTGTTGTGGCTTAGCATCGTGGCGTATAAATCCGCAATCACCACTCAGTTAGCCCAAAACGTATGTTTCCTCACGTATACAGTCACATTTTTAGGGTTCCCTATTGCATAAGGGAAAAAACGGAAACCCTCACAGGGCTCCCTTGCTGCAGGTACTTTACACATATCTGTTATCTTAAATCCATCTGCTCTATACCATCGGTGTCAAACTTATCATATCATAACGACGAAGGAATGTTGTTTGTTAATCCTATACGAAAACTAATGAACGAATCTGGCTGAAATTTAGTAGGTAGACAGATCAGGACCTGGACTAACACAAAGCTTTTCTCCTTTTTTCCTTTTTGCTCACACTCGCGAGCCGCTTGCGACTCGCACACTGCGCACCAGAGGGTCATAGATACGTTTCCCAAACGGGCGAAGCCACGGGAAACAGTTTGCTACCTTATGTCTAAGCTTATCGCTGTTATCGGAACTAATAGGTAAAACAAGGTGACATAACTGAAATAAAATTTAAAATTAAAAGTTAATCAATTATAAATTAAGTGCCAATTCTGTACCTTCGTTATTCACATTTTTAGTTACTAATTTCCCTGATTTAACATCATCTTATTCACTTTTGTTGTCCCGTTTATTTTATCAATCTCAATGGTTCTTTGTCTGGAACTTGATAATGCGGAACCCTCGATGGACGGGCCCAGCCCACACATGACCCGGCTTTTCTAAGCTAGCACATTCAGCTCACTATTCTGAAGACTGAATTCCAAGGTTGACTGGAAGAGATCCCGAAAGGGATAAGTCCGCCTTTGTTTAATGTATTTTCTTTGTCTAAACATTTAATGTATTTGTTTTAAAAGCAATAAAGAGTTTACAAACAAACAAACAAGACTGCACGTCTTCGTTATATATGCCTATTGTTTGTTAAAATTCTATCCATCTTAAATCGCGTCGCGAACATACCGTCAAACACATAAAAATGAAACCATATATTTTCTAACTAAGTAAGTTATGCTCGCTATGCCTTCCCAATGCAAGCACAAGTTTTGTGTTTTGTAAGTTATTCAAAATACATTATCACTTAACTTATTGACGCCTCGGAAGTCGGGACCCGTCACAAACCCACGCAGGTAGAGATTTTTTTTATTGTCTCCGGCCTGTGCGAATGGCGGCGTCTCGTCGTGCCACTCAACGCTACATTCTCGACTCGAAATACACAAGGACTCTCACACCACGTGCACATTCAAACACCAACAGCCCTGGAATTTAACAAAAAAAACAAACCGACAAAAACTGTCTTTTCACAACACATTTGCCTACACAACCCAACCACTTAACGTGTCCTGAATCTATGCAAACTTCTCCGGCGTAATTATTAACGAATTATTTATGAACGAAGGAATCTACGAGTACCTACTTTTAATAGCGTATCGACCTTTTGAAGCGAAAAACCCGGGAATTAAGATAGTTGTCAAAAGCTTAACCCTCAGATACAAGCTTTTTTAGAAGCGACATTGTTATTATTATATCTTAATGTTTAATTATTATTATTTAATGTATCAAACATTTCCTTTTTCCTTCCGCGAGGGGAAAAAATACATAAAGTTAGACAAAAGTTAGCTACATTAGTTTTATTTAAATCTAAATATTTTTCGTCTGAATGTTCTAATAATTACCATCATATTCGTTTATGAAGTATTTTATTCTCATGAGTAGATCTCGGGATATATTAACAGAACTTGGCATCCATCTAGATCTCAATCCTTTTGTCGCCGTAGCGTACAACCAAGATATATATTTTTTTTTTTGAATTGAACTTGGCTAACATTTGTCACATCTATGGTTTTGATGGGGTTGTTCAAGTATGTACCTGATCAGCATTTGGGTCGACCCGTCTTATTGTTCGTTGTAAAACGATAGCACTGCACAATTTATTGAAAGCATATTTTTTTTTCTGTACAACCGTTGTAAGACCCGCCTCTTACGCTTTGAAGAGAATGTAACTTTTTTTTTTCTCCAACCATTTGTATGTACGTATTTCCGCTGATTAATCATATAGCCTAAACTAACTAACCGATTTGAGAATGTGAGGGGTCGTTGAAATCGTGGATAATTTAAAATACATTATTATTAAATTATTAAATTGATCGAAGTAAATGCCCTCGCCCTTCATAATTAGTCATTAAATTTTCTGTTATTGTTGCTCGCGTACTACCTGTCTCCGTGCTTTTTCTCCGAGCACTGGATTGTTTGGAAGAAATCGCTCTCAGCGATAAGACCCCCTTAATTGTACGTTTCTTAGTTTTAATTTAAACTTTGCATGTTATGTATTTGGTTTTGATGTACAATAAAAAGTTATTTGAATTTTAATTTGAATAAATATATTTAAATATTAATTCATATCTATAGAAGAATGAATTTCTTTTTCCTTGGTTATCGCTTCACGCATGAACGGCTGAACCGATTTAAATTAACCTATTTAGGAAAAATGGTTTTTCTCTTTTCTCATACTATGAACTGTAATGAAACATTATGTACTTATGATATGTTTAATTTTATTATTATTATTATTTTTCAATGGACCCACTAATTACGTTGTGTTTTACTTATTTATTTATTTATTTATTTATTTATTTATTTATTTATTTATTTATTTATTTATTTATTTATTTATTTATTTATTTATTTATTTATTTATTTATTTATTTATTTATTTATTTATTTATTTATTTATTTATTTATTTATTTATTTATTTATTTATTTATTTATTTATTTATTTATTTATTTATTTATTTATTTATTTATTTATTTATTTATTTATTTATTTATTTATTTATTTATTTATTTATTTATTTATTTATTTATTTATTTATTTATTTATTTATTTATTTATTTATTTATTTATTTATTTATTTATTTATTTATTTATTTATTTATTTATTTATTTATTTATTTATTTATTTATTTATTTATTTATTTATTTATTTATTTATTCAGGTTTCCAAAGGTGCGTTTCTTTTAGTTAACGCAACGCTTTGATCCGTGGTCACGCGTACCAGATGTGGTGGTCCCGCCCCTCTTAAGTTACGACTGGCCTTATGTGCCTTAGCCTGCTGAAGCTGCTGGAAGCGGAACACACACGAGACACAATGTATCGTACCTAATCGTCTAGTATCATATCAGCTCATACACGTCCCCACTGAGGGGCTCAATTCAGAGATTACCAAAATGTGAGTTACATTATTTCAGTCAATTCTAAGCGAAGGGAATTCGTAGACTCCCCCAAGGAAGCCTCAATGTTGCATGCAGAGGGTAAAATAAATAAAATGTCTTGGTTGAGTCTAAAAATTAATTATGAATTTATTTGACTCAAATTGTGGAGAAACCTTACATTTGTAGGCGTAAAACTCCACATTACATTGATTTCAGCCCTATATTTTATAGAGCTATTTATTCTAGCATTTGACAGTACAAATTTGATATTATAATAGAATTATACAAGTCCTGACGATTCTGTGAGATTATATTACAATCAAGCAAAAAGCAATATAATAAAACATACCAAATTCCAGTCTCGCCCACACATCGCGCTCTTATTTTCCATCACTTCACACAGAACCAAACTCAGGACCCTTTTCCCGTCAGGGAACGACCGACGACTTCCAGCCTCGGCCCACGTGTGTCCTGTCTCTCCCTCTGACGCTCCCGCGCAAGCCTCAAAACCATATTACTCCAGTCGCATTCGCACACGTGTACGCCCAATCGCTCTTTCTCCTTCTGTCCCGTACAAATATTCTTTTGTTAAATCCTCTGAACATTCTTCACACAGTCTAACGCATAAATTTGGCAACATGCGTAAGTAAAAAAAAAAAACCAAGCGTCGCACACATGTTAGAATAGATAAGTCTGGCAACCTCGCCGTTTCTCCAGTTCATCCGTCTTAACAACTAATTATACTAGGGTTCCGTGCGGTTCTGAAATAAAGATGGCGTTTCTGGCCATCACACCATTATATAAAAATGAAAAGGTAAATTTAAGTAGGAGGTAAGTATCTACATGAAGGGGTTTTAAAATCACAGATTTGATCTATATGAAAAACTTGTGTCACTGAAGGTTTTTTCGCGAGCTTAAGCGCACTATTGTCTTTAGTTTTTCATGCACATACAACATTTTTAGTAGCAACATAAGCTTATTCATCATCTTTAAGTATTTTGAAGGTCTTGGCTCTTTTTTTTCATCTTTGATTTTGAGCACTTTGCGTTTGAGCACAAGATTGCTCCTTGCTTTTTGGATTTAGTCATTTTCTTTGGGTGCTGCTATGTTTTGTTATGACAAAAAATATTTATCTGTTTCTGTTATTACATTAATTAAACTATTGTAAGTATTTACCTGATGCATTTTGTGATCGTGTTTGTTTCAAAGGTGGAAATTAAAGTTACAATGTATTAAAATAAGCACAATAATTTTTTAGTTATACTTTATGTAGAAATGCTTAGATAAAATATTTATGTTTGAATAGTTTGCAAATCATTTTGAAATTTATATTTCCTCTTTATTTATCCATTGAACTCTTTTTATCACTAGAAAAGATTTCAGTCTTTTTCTGTCATGTCGACGAGAAGTCAACCACAGAACCACAGACAATGTCATTAAAACTCTTTCACTTTTTTGTGAAAATACTAAAAATCAGCGAATTCGTGACGAATTCGCTATTTTGTGATGGTATAGACATCACTGACTCACTGATTGACTGACACTGTAATACCGTCAAAATAAATATACAACGAAAACTGGTTGGCAACAAAAAGATTATAATGAAAAACAAAAAGATTTTATCCGGCGACTAAGCTGGCCTTGAATCTGATCTAATAAGATTAAGGCTCATCACTGACTCACTGCCTTACTCCGCTATTAATGTGACTGTAACTCTATCAATGGGCGTGCACTGTCATTTGTTTTAGATGGCCGTCTTAGTTGCCTTACAAACTCCTATCTAATCACAAATAAAAATCATCATATCAGCTCATATACGTCCCAACCGAGGGGCTCGAGCCTACCCTGAATTAGGGGGATAGTCGACCACGCGGGCCCAGTGCGGGTTGGTCGACTTCATACACACCCTTCGAGTTTCTTCGCAGGTGTGTGTATGTTTTCTCATGATATTTTTCTTCACCGTTAAAACAATCGGTGAGTATATTATTTACGTAAGTTTCGAAAAACTCATTGGTACATTGGTCGTCCGGATTTGAACCCGGCACCTCTGGTAAGGGGGACCGGTTGAACCAACAACACTTTAAAATAAAAATATAAATCAATAAATATAGGGGGAAATTTAATTGGCTAGCCACATTTTCAACTAAGCATCCACGCATGAAACTGAACAACTTTCACAAGGAACCTATACACTTACTCAGAATTTATTCGGATCCAAAAGTAAGGACTTAACTAAACTCGACGAGATTTTCTGTGAGTGCGCATCAAAAGATTAGAAGAAAACAACTAGAAAATTCTTATAAAAAATTTAACCATGCGCACTGTTTATAATTGTACAGGGAGCGTTAAATGAAACACAGATGTTATCCGAAATGATTTATTATGGCTGAGTAATGGCATTTTCGTAAACAAGACATCACATCAGGTTCATAACATATATTCAGTGGATTTTGATATTCTAAAACATGTAGGCGCTAAAGAATGACCATTTATTGTGTTGGATGGCTATCGTTCTATGCTGAATCATAATGGTTGATAAATAGTGAATTTTATGGTATCTGAGAGCTTACAAATCTGTGACTAGTTCGCAAATTTTGTAGCTTTTTAGAGAATGAACGAAAATACACATCAAATTCACAAAGGAAGTCTATACAGTCTATAAAAAGTTAATAAAGATAATGTCTAATTACACATATAAAGTTTGAGAAACAAAGACATCCTTTTACAACTCGAGATAATAAATAATAACATAAAAACATTGGCAGTTTTCACTAGCAAACAAAGAAGAAACCTAAATTACTCTATAATTATATCTATGACCTATTTCTTCTTAAGTAAAACATTAATTACGAAACAGTAGCTCTATGCATATCTTTATACACGATCCTGAACTATATAAACTTATCTACGGTATTAATGTCGCATATTTTAAATTTGCATAACTTTTATGTATTTTTTTTTACATTTTCATTTCCTAAGACCCTTAAAATTAACCCTTACCTCTAAATTAGAAAGAAAAAGACTATTTTACTTATATTATTTGACCACGAGGTGGTGTCATGCAATTGCCAGATACCAATAGCAGTACCGTACTTCCGTCGGAATTTCCCTACTCTCAAAATAATACTTTGTCCTGTTAGATAACGACTGCAACATACATATTATTAATAATGGAATTCCCGAACTAAAAATATGTAAACATAAAACTTTTTAGATAAGAGTGGTCAGCATAGGTACATCGCATTTATTAAGGAAAACCAGACTTCAATAACAAGAGATAAATAACTTACGTGGACATTTGATAGTTGTTTGAAAAACGGTCTTAAAAATATGCAATTTAAAAGTAAAAAGCACCCTAGGTCAGTCGGGCCAATGGAGAAAGAAAAGATAAGAGAGAGAGAGGACCTACTTGGAATCTGAAGATTGTCTGAAAATTTCATCGAAATCGGTCCAGCCGTTTTGGAGTCTATAAGGAACATTTTTTTTTCCTTCACATAGCACAGAGATAGACTGGATTCAAGTGCTAATAACTACAGCCTCCCTGATATAATAAAAGGATTTGAATGTAAATCACATGTTAAACGCTCATAAGAATTAGAAATGATTTGAACGATTAAAAATTATTCAAAATGATTACAAATCAAATCATTTTTAATCCTTTTTAATGATTTTGTTTAATCAGGGCTGTGATTAAAATAACTAAAAAAGAGATTATAAGGTTTTCTTATTTGTTTACTTAGCTTAAGTAATAAAAATATGTATCGTTTATTTAAGTAAATAAACTTTAAACAAAAAAAAATGTTCTGAGGACAGGTTATAGCGGTGAATACTTATAACCTGTTTTGTCCGTTAAATTTGGAACCATATTAAAATAAATAAACTCATGTGAGTCCAACTATGTAACTTAATTAATTAATTCATTAACTTTAATTATCTTAACGTTAGTTAAAAAACACTATAATATTAAGAAATTATAAAGTCACATGAACAATGCGTTCATAAATCTTATTATTGGTCAACTGACAGCCAAAACCGTGTGCTAACACTGGTCTTATGTACAGTTGGTAATATTACAAATTATACAGTCAGTCATTCAAATCACCTACCCAGATAACCAGGGTTGTCAATTTTGAACTACATAAATATAATCATAAAGTTTAAAAGACACTTACAATTACAAATTTTTAAATTACATGAATACAAACGCAAATTTAAATTTCCAACTAATTAACCAAGAAAGGGTAACAACGGTACTTTTTAAAGATTATTTTAATTTAATTAAATCATGGTAGATCTTATCTATGGTTTCTGTATCTTTCCTTTTATTAATTAAATCTTGATGCCTCTCCATTTACATAGATTCCATAATCAGACGCTTTTTATAATTATGTTCTGTATTTAAAATTTTTAATATTTTAAGATTTTAGCCTGCTTACCCTCGAGTAGGCTTTATCATTACAAAATACAAAAGCTTTAGCTCAACCTTTTTTTTTAAAATAAAGACAAAAATAATATAAAACTCATGGCATTTAAAAAAACAGAAACAAAACGATTTACAAAAAGTATTGTATCATATAACACTTGACAGCCCTACCAGCACATCACACACCAGAAACTATACACTCGCGACTTAGCTTGCTCAATAGCAAGTAAGTGGTTGTAGCATCGTCTTGAATTCATCCAGGGAAGCAGCAGTTGAAACAGCAGGTGGCACAAAGTTCCAGAAAGCAACTCCAAGGACAAGAAAAGAGCTCTTGTACATTGATGTACCCGGAATCGGCGATAACAGCGTATAGTCCGGTTGTTCTCAGATCATTGCAGAGTCGGATCGATAATAGCTTCCAGGTTCTTGAGAATACTAACTTACTCAATATCTTTACCAGCTAACGACAGCACTGGCTTCTCACTGCTATCTATGAGGATAGTACGTTTAGACAAACACCAAAAAAAATGTTAGACAAGAAATTCATGATGTGTGAACGGAAGATTAACACTTTTTTTTTTTTTTTTTTGTTTCTGCTCCTCTATAAACTTATTCAGTCCACAGTCTCTGCACCACCTCCAAAATGGGCTGAAATCGTACACTCGGCCACAATTACAACAAGTTTTTTTTTGGGACTCCATTTGCTCGGAATGGTTGCAACAATATGAATCATTTCGACCCTCCGTCTCCGTTTAAATAGCAATGCTTATCAAAACTAGGGCTACCACTTTCTTTAATTTTTCATCAATACAGTAAAAACTGATACCTCATAACAAACTCCAATAACCTTCAGTCGAGATAATGAATAGTCACCACGCGAACACATGTATTATTATCATGTATTTCACTGCAGTTACGATATAAAATCATAAAACCCACGTCAGTCCCTTCGTTCGGCGTCAACGAACATTATTCAACTTGATTTCATATTTAGTAGGGTGCGCCAAAAAAAATTTTTAATTTTTTTTTCCTTAGATACCATGAAAATATCGTCCGAAATGACGAATAAAAAATTCTGGTAACGTATGAGCTCTTAATTTTAATATTAACAGGTGACGATTCATAATTTTTGATTTCCCATTTAAATAACACAGGAATGTTATTTTTATTTTGTTTGGATTTTTAATGCATTTAAACAAATAATCCTCTAGTGACGACAAATACTTATTTTTGTAGGGAATTTAACGATCTACAAAAAAGCTCTGAGATGATTTTTTGCTAAGTCGACTCCTTCAAAAGTTATCTAATTTAAGAAGCTAGTGGGTGTTTGATAGACATAAAATTGTGACTTTATAATTTCTTAATATTATAGTGTTTTTTAACTAACGTTAAGATAATTAAAGTTAATGAATGAATTAATTAAGTTACATAGTTGGACTCACATGAGTTTATTTATTTTAATATGGTTCCAAATTTAACGGACAAAACAGGTTATAAGTATTCACCGCTATAACCTGTCCTCATAACATTTTTTTTGTTTAAAGTTTATTTACTTAAATAAACGATACATATTTTTATTACTTAAGCTAAGTAAACAAATAAGAAAACTTTATAATCTCTTTTTTAGTTATTTTAATCACAGCCCTGATTAAACAAAATCATTAAAAAGGATTAAAAATGATTTGATTTGTAATCATTTTGAATAATTTTTAATCGTTCAAATCATTTCTAATTCTTATGAGCGTTTAACATGTGATTTACATTCAAATCCTTTTATTATATCAGGGAGGCTGTAGTTATTAGCACTTGAATCCAGTCTATCTCTGTGCTATGTGAAGGAAAAAAAAATGTTCCTTATAGACTCCAAAACGGCTGGACCGATTTCGATGAAATTTTCAGACAATCTTCAGATTCCAAGTAGGTCCTCTCTCTCTCTTATCTTTTCTTTCTCCATTGGCCCGACTGACCTAGGGTGCTTTTTACTTTTAAATTGCATATTTTTAACACCGTTTTTCAAACAACTATCAAATGTCCACGTAAGTTATTTATCTCTTGTTATTGAAGTCTGGTTTTCCTTAATAAATGCGATGTACCTATGCTGACCACTCTTATCTAAAAAGTTTTATGTTTACTAGGGATGGGCGATATGCATCGATGTTTTAACTATCGATTGTTTTCGGGGGAAACATCGATATTTTTAGACGATATTTTTTCTAGGTCGAAACA
The DNA here is from genome assembly GCA_947284805.1 of Coleophora flavipennella. Classification (NCBI taxonomy): domain Eukaryota; kingdom Metazoa; phylum Arthropoda; class Insecta; order Lepidoptera; family Coleophoridae; genus Coleophora; species Coleophora flavipennella. The sequence continues at coordinate 5,646,928 of OX369290.1, forward strand.
TCGATAGTCGATGGAATAATTTGAACTATCGACATCGTTAAGTGATTTATCTACAGATGGTAAATTTCTTTTATAATTTTTCAACTGTGCGAGCTACGGAGACTATACACTAGTGTATAGTCTCCATAGTGCAAGCGAATTAAAAAGGCGGCAAGCAGATAAAAAGATAGCTAGACTTTGTTTTCTTGGCATAATTAAATTATTAATTTAATGCAATATTTAATTACTGAATTTAATTATAAATTAAATTATAATTGTTAATTTAATTTTAAATTTGTATTCGTTTATAAATAATTGTTATTTTTAAATAAAATATTTTTAATTTCATCTATGATAAGATAACTTGTTTTATATTATTAATGATTTTAATTATTAGAACAAAAAATAAATTGAAAATTCGAATTATCATTTTTGTATGTTTATTCTAGAGATAATTACAATTTTTTTAAATTTTCGCGCTCATTTTGAATATCGATATCAACAATCGATGTTGCGATGTTTTTCTAAGAACATCGATGGTTCGATGGCGAAAATTAAAAAAAAATCGATAGTTCGATATCGATGTTTTTTACGGATATCGCCCATCCCTAATGTTTACCTATTTTTAGTTCAGAATTCCATGACTAATATAATGTGTGTGTTACAGTCGTTATCTGACAGAAAAACATATTGTTTTGAGAGTAGGGAAAATCCCAAAGTTCTGTCATCCACGGATTGTAAGTACAGTCACCATCAACCAACTGATCTATCTCAACTGATCTATCTCAACCAGTTCACGTATTTTGGGTACCAAGAAGCTAGAAGCTAAGAAGCTAGTGGGTGTTTGATAGACATAAAATTAGCATATGATTTGACTAGGTTAGGGATCATCTATTTTGAATGGAAATTATTTATTTAAAAAAATGGTCAGATTTCAGACAAGTTTTGTCATCAAATAAATCCTATGTTATACAGGGTAACTGGTAAGATGACAGACGCATTTCATGAATCAGATGACGAAACTGAACAACTTTCTTAAGGTCCCCAAGGAGCCTATACAGGGTGACTGGTGAGACGACGGACGTATTTCAGGAGGTGAATCAGAAGAAGCAACTGAATAACTTTTCCAAGGATCCTACACAAGGTGACTGGTTAGGTGACAGGCGCATTTCAGGTGAATCTAACTGAACAACTTCCTCAAGGAGACTACACTGGGTGAGTAGTACTATGACAGGCGCATTTCAGGATGTAAATCAGAAGACAAAACTAAACAACTCTCGGTGTTGTGCGCCCGTTTCAGTATGGGTTCCTTAGGAAAAGTGGTTCAATTTCATAAGCATAGTGTTTTACCCTTAATGGCTTGTACGTAATGAAACTACACTATTAAAATACTGGCCAAAAGCGAGTCGGACTGCTATATTAAGTGTTCCGTACTAAAACCCATTTGGGTAGGTACTTAACCCTGCAAACATCAACAAGTACAACCATCGGATTGAAGGACTAACTAAGGTTATTTTATATTGTTAAAAAAAACCTCGTTCCATACATTGGTATATATCACGGTCAATTCTCCCACAGCATATATTTTTTTATATTGAAAACAAATGTTACATGATATAACTACAAATTTACAATTTTAGGATCTTTTCCTTTGTTTGCGCTGCGAGACCTTGCTCCTTGTCAAATTTCATGATTCTAGATCAACGAGAACTACTCTATAGGTTTTGATTCACTTGCAAGTATCGTAAATATGTGACATACATGAAGATAAAATGGCCGTATATTTTTTATGGCTTTGACATAGAACCTTGATTTTTTTAACAACTTCAAGGGACCGTAGAGAAAATGGGTTTTGACAGACAAACACATAATCATACAAAAGGACAACGAAGTGTTCCCATAAGAGTTCTTTACCGTTTGAGGCGCGGATCCCCAAAAAACGCCCTTATCTAATATATAGATTCCCCCTATAACTACAAACTTCCGGATTAGTGGAGGTCCAGTCCAGATAAGTATACATAGATATGCATAAATTGTTTAGTTGAGTAGGTTCAAGTAACTTTCAACAACCACTGTTGTGTTCCTATTGTCTTATTTAACCCCAAAACTATGAAGATGTAAACACAAACTCAACAATAGCCTTAAACTTGACTGCTGAGTCACGCCATCACAGGCGCATCCGACCCTTAGCCCCCATTAAATACACGTGAAGGATTAGTAACATAATGTCAGATAGTCACAATGTCATGACACAAAATTACCTATTCGCATAAATACACGTGAAGGATTAGTAACACAATGTCGGATAGTCACAATTTCGTGACACAAAATTACCTATTCGCATAAATACACGTGAAGGATTAGTAACATAATGTCAGATAGTCACAATGTCATGACACAAAATTACCTATTCGCATAAATACACGTGAAAGGATTAGTAACACAATGTCGGATAGTCACAATGTCGTGACACAAAATTAGATATTCACATAAATACATATGAAGGATTAGTAACACAAGATCAGATAGTCACAATGTCATGACACAAAATTACCTATTCGCATAAATACACTTGAGGGTTTAGTAACACAATGTCAGATAGTAACAATGTCATGACCCAAAATTACCTATTCGCACGACCTAGAACCTAGAACTATCAATTTATTATTACAAACTATAGTAGGTGAATGGAAGATAACAATTATCCTTTTATTAATTAGGACATATTGCGCAGAGTCGGGTCATGACTGTCAGTTTACAGAACTCGCGTTAATATAGTCATATTCCAACACTCGTCAGTTTCATTTAATTCGTTAATTTCGACAGTTTAAGAGAGTCGGCTTATGACTGGTCAGTTTACAGAACTCGCCAGTTTCCGTAACTATATTATAGTAATTTTCCAACATTAGTCAGTTTCATTCAATTCTTTAATTTCGGTAGTTTCAGAGAGTCGGCTTATGACTGGTCAGTTTACAGAACTCGCCATTTTCTGTAAATAGCCAGTTTTTACCTCTCGAAGCATTTTGCTACCCAGGGGGGTGGAGTGGAGCCTCGCTTTATAATCAATATATAAAAAATCAAACCTGACCGAACTTAACATCGCTCGCTCATATAAAATATGTTACAATTTGCTTTAACTGACGAGTTGGGGAGACTGATGAATTCAGGAAACTGACGAGTGAAGAAATTGACCAGCTTACGAATTTGATGAAACTTGCTTGTAGGGAAACTGACTAGTTACGTAAACTGGCTAGTTCTGTAAACTGACCAGTCATAACCCTACCTTACCTAGAGCTATCCATTTCTTATTACAACTAGGTGAATGGAAGATAAATAATGATAAGGACGCCTAGAGGATCCTTTTTTAATTAGGACATATTGCGCACCCGATCTTCTGCAACCATTAAAGGGCAATTCCACAAGGGCATTGTTATGAACCCCGCAAAGGCCTTTACCGAAACGTGACAATGTTTCCCAAATCACCATTCTCAATATAAACTTTGAAGGAAGGTAGGAAATATTTACTGTAGGAGCTAGTTTTAGGTATACTGTTAGGCCTTTGTAGTATTAGGGTAACAAAATGCTGGATCAAAATACCACCACGTGAGACTTACAAGCAGGTAAATAAAATCACGTTATGCGTATATCATTACTTTAACACCGCTGACCGCATCGTGTACGCAATCGCAGCAGCCCTGGGCCACGCTGAAAACCAGCGCTGTGTTACGGCATAAGCCGCACGCAGTATATGCTGAGCGCGGTCCGTGATTGTTGCACCACAAATACACACACACACACACACACACACACACACACACACACATCCTTTTTTTCCCCTTGTAATATTAGTTACTGTTAATTTGTTAATTTTCTCCTCTTGTTTTGTCTTACAATATTTCCAGACTCAAAAAAGTATGTACAAGTATGAAAGATTACAATCATCATCATACCAGCTCATATGAATGTCCCCACTGAGGGGCTCGAGCCTACCCTAATAAATATGTTCACCTTTCAAAAAGTTGGCTAAAAACCATTTTAAGTCGCTAGGAATGGAACCTGCCGGGAAGCGCAATGTACCAATGAGTTTTTCGAAACTTACGTACATAATATACTTACCGATTGCTTTAACGGTGAAGGAAATATCGTGAGGAAACCTGCATGTGTATAAAGGTCGCGTTGCACACGTCCGTAGGTGTGAATCTAAAATGCCCTACAGGTGACCGCGGGTGATGCTAAGTAAAACAGCAGGCAACCGCCGTCTATCCCTTGGATAGCAAGGTTAATTGTGCCACACGATAAGGGAAGAGAGTCGCTGTCAGGCCGCACAGGTACTACCTTAACAATCTAAACAACTTTTTCAAAGAAACTACAGAATCAAATATCTATATTATCTATCTATCTATCTCTATCTATATATCTATATCTATATATAAAAATGAATTGCTGTTCGTTAGTCTCGCTAAAACTCGAGAACGGCTGGACCGATTTGGCTAATTTTGGTATTGAATTATTTGTGGAAGTCCAGAAAAGGTTTAAAAGGTGAATACATATGAAAACGCTCGGAATTAAATAAAAAAAAAATTTTGGTTGACTTCACACACAACCTTCGAGTTTTTATACATACACTTAAGTTTATTTTTTTGCTGTTCGTTTGTCTTGCTAAAGAGAAGGTTTAAAAGGTGAATAAATATGAAAATGCTCGGAATTAAATAAAAAAAATCGAAAAATAAAAATCATTCAAAAAATAATCGGTTTTAGGGTAGGGTAGTGTAGTGTAGGTGTAGGGTAGTGTAGGGTAGGGTAGGGTAGTGTAGGGTAGGGTAGGGTAATGTAGTGTAGGTTAGGGCAATGTAGGGTAGTGTAGGGTGGAACGAAGTTCGCCGGGACAGCTAGTACAAATAAATATTTACTTACCTTAGGTACCTTCCCTCCATACAAAGTTGTTGTAGAGTCCGTTAACTGGGTCTTCTACTCATCAAACTGAACAACTTTTATTCTACGACTTTGCTGAAAACATAAAAATACATACATATTATACAGAATGTAACAAAATTAGTGTAGGACCCGTTAACTGGGGCTTCTACTCATTATACTGAACAACTTTTCTACGACTTTGCTGAAAACGCCAAATTTTTTTTTAAATCTTCATACAAATCGATCAGCTGATCGACCAATTTTGTGCATTTTAGTATGGAGGGTTCAAATTATTTTTTGAGAATTGAATATGGGTTCCTTAGGCAAAGTTGTTCAGTATGATGAGTAGAAGCCCAAGTTAGCGGGTCCTACACCAATTATTTTACACCCTGTGTATCCAGTTCTATGGTACTTACTATTTAGTTAAATAAAAAAAATACAAAAAAATCACCTTTTTCAGCCACGGAGGCGTAATGAATGATTAAGTCCATTAACCTGACATCAGGAGGTCGCGGGTTCGATTTCCGGCTCAGTGTAACTTTGTAAGACTCGATTTTGTTGGTGGGCATGTCAAGCCTGCCTGGCTAGCTACCACCAAACTATTTGAGTCTTGCCGCCAAACATCAATGCTAAAAACATGATACGTTCCAGCTTAAAGATAAGATAGCCTCCTTGCGTCAGGGAATCTTGGTAGGCCCGCTTCAATCTTAGGCATCATCGTCACTTACCACCAGGTGAGACAAAGCCAAGGTAAATTGTGGATTAAAAAAAAATTGTTGACTGCATTAGGACTGTATTAGGTACCTATGTATGTATGTATGTATGTATGTTTTTTTCACTGAGCCTGTATCCTAAACGGCTTGATGGATTTTGAAGTGCGTTACTAACATGGGGTACACTTTTAACCAACTGCCCCAAAATAGGAGTTTTTTTTTAATAATTTTACTTTTTTTTTGCTCGCTCGTATAAACGGTAATACATTAGATTAAAACGTAGGTCGGACTCGCGCCGAAGATGGAGAATTGATTGAAAAATAAACTGTACGGCAACCCGCACTAAACTACCTTTTTAAATTTTCGTTTATACCGAATAAAAAAATATGAGGAATTCATGTTGCATGACCAAGTTTATACTTATTCTTAACCAAATATCCTGTATATTTGTAACAAAATTGGTGTAGGACCCGTAACTGGGGGGGTTCTACTCATCATAAAGAACAACTTTCCCCAAGGAACCCAAAGTCAATTCTCAAAAAAAAATGTGGACCCTCCATAGTAAAATGCACAATATTGGTTGATCAGCTGATCGATTTGTAGAAGAAAAATTTTTTTTTTGCGATTTCAGCAAAGTCGTAAAACAAAAGTTGTTCAGTATGATGAGTAGAAGCCCCAGTTAATAGGACGTGTACCAATTTTGTTACACCTTGTATACTTATTCGTAATACATGACAATTCAATAATTCCAACAATTTGTGCGCAAGTATAAATTTCCATTGTAAAGTTTAATCAAAATCGTTAGACCCATTTTTGAGAAAAAATAATTTCAGTTATTGTTATATACGACAGCTACTCTTTGGTTTGACGGTATAAAGAACCTTTTGATAATCCCTTGATGAAACAATCAAAGAACAAATGACAAGCGAGGCGGACGGACGCACGGACAGACGGAATTGAGATGCCCGATTTTTCGGTATGTGTCAATAATATAGAACATATTTTCACGAAAATTGGAAAAGCTTTTTTGCGCGATAACGTCGTACTCCGGGTTCGAGAAATTAAATAAAAATAACGAGCGTACTTTAGATCACACGACTGCAGTAAAACTTAATCATCTTTCACGTAACGCATTCACCAGCTTACTCCCCAAGTCAAGCGTGCCGTTCGCCTCGCTCGATCACTCTTTTCGTAACGTTGGAAATCATCGTTCGCGTAACGCATTCACCAGCTTACTCCTCAAGTCAAGTGTGCGTAAAGCAGTTTTACTTCAAAAACAATTTTTTTTGTCGCTCTTGATAGTTGAGAGTTCTATTGTAGTTTCTTGGTGGAATATTATGTCACTCATTCTTGTTAGGTATATATTTTCATGTATGTCAGCCTGAAGATGATGTTCGAAAGCGGTCGCTGACAACTTATACATGGAGTTTTATTTGAAATTGAAACTGTAATCATTATAAAATATAAATAAAATATAATATATGTAATAATTTGTCACATATTGCCATAAATATGTGACAAAAATAAAAAAAATTAGGGTAAAAAACCCATATGGAGTTTGCCACATATGATACGTAGAATTTGAATCAAGGCCTAAAGGGAGTTTTAAAGAAAAATAATTTTAGAGTAAAACAGAATACCTTTAATAAAATAAACAATTTGAAGTAAAAAAAAGGGTAAAATATACTAAAAGGATTTGAAGTAAAAATGGTGAAAATAATGAGCTCTTTTTGGTGTGTTTTGATGTCAAATCGATTGCTGAAATGAATGATGTCATTCGATATTTTTATTGAAATGAATAGGTATCATGCATTATTTTACTTGTGACATGGGTCTGTTTGGAGAGGTGTGGTGGTACGCATCGAACCCTCGGTACGTGAGTCCCACTTGCATTCGGCCGATTTTCCTGTCGTTGTGGATATCCTCGGAGGAGGCCTTTATCCAGCTGTGCAGAAATTAAGGTCTTTTGGCTGATACTCGTCGTATGATGATGACGCTAGTATGTCGAAGTGTTTGGATTTTACTTTAGCACATGGGAACATAACTGGCGTACTGACGAGTACCTTCTGCCATGTCGTTCCCTCATTGCTGAGGATCGTGACAATGATGTTCTTCATCTGGACGTGGTTCTGGGTTAAGTGGACTACATGCAAAGTATCCCCCCTACATTGATCTCCCGCCCCCCTCCAGGGCGTGGGTCGCTCCGATAGGGTTTGATGGTGTTGTAGATATTTAATCTCTGTTTTGCAGACTCTTCTTATAAGTTATTTTTCTTTCATATTAGGCATATTCTATTTGACGTATTCTTTTATTCAATATTTTAATGTTTACTGTTTACTTAGTGACTTCAATATAAACACTAGTGTCAACAACTCAACTCTTTTTACGTTCCCTTATAAATTTCTTTATTATGACGAACCCCTAATCAAGTTTTACAACAAATGGTTACCAAAGCTTCAGAGGGTTTTTAGTGGGTAGGCAGAGTTTTACAACAAATGGTTACCAAAGCTTCAGAGGGTTTTTAGTGGGTAGGCAGAGTTTTCAACTGCGAGTCCCACATAAACAGTACAGCCGGCTCTTCCCTTCTCCATTCTGAGGGGGGAAAAATGACATTCGGACCATCTCACTGGTGTTTTCCTTTGAAACATACCTGCTAAGTAGAAATTAACGTCGGTGGCGTAACGGCTAGGGCCGCTACCTCCTGTCCGGGAGATCGTGGTTCGAATCCTGCCACGTACCAATGTGTTTTCGAATTTCGATTTCATATGTACTTTTTCCAACGCTCTTATTACGGTGAAGGAAAACATCGTGAGGAAACCTGCACACACCTGCGAAGAAACTCGAAGGTTGTGAGTGAAGTCGACCAACCCGCACTGGGAGCGCGTGGTCGACTAAGTCCCGATCGCCCTAATTCAGGGTAGGGTCGAGCTCCTCGGTGAGGACGTATATGAGCTGATATGATGATGATGAAGTAAAAATTAAAGATCAAAACCTACAGAATCGTACATTAAGGAGATTGATGAATATGCTCGCTTAAATGTTCGTGCGGATGGTGGCGCATCGGAAGCTAGGTCGTTCCTTTCCCTCTAATATGGTTTATGGGAGCGATGGCTGACTCGTTATACTCGTGACCGGGTGCTGTCCGTGTGAACTGGCCTACTCTTGTTAAAGACATTATTGACATTCAATGATTTTATGTATAACTTTTCGTGTCATATTAGTTTATATTAAGGATTGAATTTTGACGTTATTAACTAATTATTGTTTATTTCTTGATTCTTCACAAATTACATTGTTATTATTATTTTATGACTATCAGAAAGAGTGTAATTTGCACCCATTTTGAATAAATATATTGAATTTAATAAAATCCTCGACTGCATCATCACGTCCCATGAGGTGAGTTGCAGTCAAACGCACCAAAAAAAAAAAAGTATTCTAAATTCACGACATAAAAGAGAAGCTTCATCCAGTAGCCTTTTCGAACGAAACTACGGAGAGTCGTGAACCGTGACGGACGAACGGACGGGCAGACTGGACAGATTTACAGCTACCCTCGTTAGGCAAAATGCCAGCATAGGAAAATGTTCTTCATAAGATGTTTATGGCGTATTCCAGAAAGCTCTAAACTGTCCTTCTTATGTCTCTCATTTGGATTTTCCTTTTCGGATAAATTATGTAATTGAGGAAAAAAAACATTGTTTGGTGTGATTATTTGCAACAAATTTGTCAAATTTGTTGCATAATTTGTTGAAGTTGCAACATTGTATATAATCTGCGGATTCACGATCTGCCGCCGACAAAATATGTATGACTTCATCTAACCCTATTGCCACAATATAGTTTAATCCCCTTATAGATCTTGGAAAAAAAAGTTTAGCTATGAGAACAGAGGAAAAAATAATTTTGTCTATGACTTTATTATTTAAGTGACAGTGGGCAGGGCTCATAGCTTACAGAACAGATGGTCGTTAAGGCAGTAAAGTTCTCGAATGACGACCGCGTACTGAAAGACTTAGCGAAGGCAGGCCTCCCACACGGTTGACCGACGACCTGGTGAAAGTCAAGGGAAGCCGTTGGATGCGGGCAGCGCAGGACCCTTTCATCGTAGCTTAAAGTTTCAAAATTTTTTGGAGAGTAGGTTTAGAGTCACGAGTAGAACCCATGTCGTTAACAACCCATAAAAGTGGGTAGGGGGGGGGGAATGCTGAGCCACCACTCAGGCATGGCTGAACGACTTCCATCTAGTGATAGCGAAACCGGCATTAATGGCTTTACATGCCTTGTGAAGCATGGAATCGTTTGAGAAAAAATGCTTATATCAGCCAAACTCATCCAGGTAATGACCGCGCTTCAGGTTAGCTTACCTGCGTGATCGACCCAACTACGCAAGTCACACTGAGCTACGGCGACTTCGTGTCAAACAAATAAATTCGTAGAGCTTACAGATCGTTCTAATTGAAACGAGTGTCGATAATATCGCCTCCATGCCGTAATGCTTAAGTTTATTATCTTCACATCAGGAGGTTGCGGGTTCGATTCCCGGCGGAGTCTAACTTTATAAGACTCGGTTTGGTCGGTGGGAGGCCAATTTCCAGCCCGTCTGAATAGCTAACACAATCTTATCTAAGTCTTGCCGCCAAACATCAATGCTAAAACATTAATGTGTTCCGGCTTGAAGATAAGATAGCCAGTTGCCCATTGCGTTGGGAAATCTTCATAAGCCCGCTTTCATTTTCGGCATTATCGTCACTTACCATCAAGTGATATGATGCCAAGGGCTTACCAATTAACTATGGATAAAAAAAATCCATAAGCCACATGCTAAGGCCAAGATTTTTGACAAAAAAAACCTTTTAAGTGTTTCTATCAATTTTTTTTACTATTTGCGCGTTCAAAAATAATCTTGACGCGCCTTTTTGTTGACGAGAGCTGAATGAAAAAATCACCAAGACTACGTACTTTGGGCGGCTTAGTTCTCCAAAACTTAAAGGAATACAGCAAGGTTACATCCTCGGCTACATCGGCACTTACCATCAGGTGAGGTGCAGCCAAACGCACTCAAATTTTTAATAAAAAAAAATAAAAAAAGGTGAGGTATGTCGCCTAAAAGTTAGTTCTTTCGACAAGCTAAAACAAAATACCGAGTATTGTACCTTGAGTATTTCGTAAAATATAGCCCTTAGAAAAAAAAACGAAATTCTGCCAAAAATGCTTATACAGGGTTTAACAAAACTGTTGCAGGAACCCTTAACTGGGGCATCTACTCATCATACTGAACAACTTTTGTAGAACTTTGCTGAAGTTTCAAAAATAATGTGGATTCTTCATACTAATTGATCAGCTGTTCGGCCAATTTTGTATGAAGAGCTCAACATTTTTTTTTGCGATTTCAGACGTCGTAGAACGGAAGTTGTTCAGTATAATGAGTAAAAGCCCTAGTTAACGGGCCCTATACATTAAATTTGTTACACCCTGTATATCCTAAGCTACGGTCGGATTGAGTTGAAATTCCTGTGGTTTTTTTTTTCAAATATATATTTGATTGCGGCATCAAATTCATGAATCGTAAAAGTTAATCCTATACAGCTTTTTTAATCTCCAACTGGATTATAGGGACGTTTGCTTCCTCGATGCTACGGAAGGGTTGTTAAATAAACTTGAGCGCCTACAGAATGTACGAGTATGCATAAGGTTTGTTTTCGGATTACGAAAATACGACCATGGTTCCGAATTTCGCGCAAAACTAAAGTGGCTTCCCATTCGCCTGCGTCGAAACATGCACATACTCTGTTTTATATATCACATGCTCAATAACCCTGCAACTCCTCCATACCTTAAATCAAATTTTAAACTGAGGGATAGTGTTCATGGCCGCCATCGTCTACCGCGTCCGTGTAACGAACTCCTTTTGTCCTTTCCTATCTATCGAACTAATTTCTCCAATAAATCCTTCATTGTGCATTCTGTTAGGCTGTGGAATTCACTGCTCACAGACGTCAGGCTGGCTGAATCCCTAAGCATCTTAAAAAACAGATTTCGAGATCATTATTTCAAAATATGTAATTATTTATAACTTTTTCTATTCTATTTAAATGTAACTTGTGTTCCTCCTAGTTTATCCTTATACATTCTTTGTGTGTATATATTATTGATATATATTGTTACAGTATATTATTATATTCCTGACTTTACCTATTCTATTTAAGTGTAACTTGTGTTCCGCCTAGTTTATCCTTATACATTCTTTGTGTATATATTGATATATATTGTTACCGTATATGTCTAAATATATTTATTTATGTATTTGTAATTTATATTTATTATTTATTAAGTATTAATTCTTAGTTGCAAATGCATCCACCCGCTATCGTTTCACTTTCTCTTCTCCTCCATTCACCAAAGATTGGCTGAAAGAAATCGCTTAAAGCGATATGTCCACCTTTGTATATCATTGTTTATTTTGCTAGTTAATATGTTTTTCATTTCAGTATATTTGGTGTGAAATACAGGATATTTATCTTATCTTACAGCCCACCCCCAATATTTTGTGTCTACTTATAAAAACTAATAAATAACCCAAATGTTTACATACTTAACCCCTCTTTTTGGACAGACGGGTAAAAATGTATCCTATGTCACTCACGAGATCAAGAAGTATCTAACGACACCTCACACTTCAAAATCCATCAATCAGTTTAGGCTACAGAGCGTGCAAAAGAAACATACATACCTTACATATATGTTTTTTTATTATTATTCACATTTGGTAAGCTTTTGGCATCATCTCACCTGATGGTAACTGACGATGATGCCGAAGATGGAAGCGAGCTTATAAAAATTCTCCAACGCAATGGAGGGCTGGCTATCTTATCTTCAAGCCGGAACACATCAATGTTGTTAACACTGATGTTTGGCGGCAAGACTTAGATAAGATGGTTGTAGCTAGCCAGGCGGGCTTTGAAAATTTTCTACCACTAACCAAACCGAGTCTTACAATTGACCCCGCCGGGAATCAAACCGGCTACCTCCCATGTAAAGCCAGTGAACTTTGCCTCTGAGCTACGGAGGCGGTTAAAATGTACATACAAACATACACTCGAAAAACATAATTCTAACGCAGTCGGGTAAAAATAAGTATTTTCCACTTCTCAAAAAATTAAAAACTAAAGTATTTAAGTAGTTTCTCTCGTAACAAATTTCCCAGCTCAACGAAACACTGTGACCTCATTTATAAAGGCAAGACTTAATGTTCAGGGATCTCAATTTCGAGGTTACTCTGAAGCGTCATATTTGGTAACGATACCCGCTCAGCGGCGCCGCAAGATGTTGAATAAACAATTAAGTTGACAATAATCTTCGTTCTGATTACCTCGAGTAAAGGAGCGAGGATTAATTTCTTTGTATATCGAGCTGAAAGGGTTTCGTTGGGTTTCTGAATGGTTGGTGAGCATTGAGCAGAGCATTCTAATAGCCCATCTTGCCGTCAAACACCGTGGTGTAATGGTTAGTCAATTCGCTTCACACCAAGAGGTCGCGGGTTCGAGTCCCGATGGGGTCAACTTGTAAGACACGGTTTGCTTGGTGGTAGGGCATTTTCTAAGCCCGCCTGGCTAGCTACCACCATTTTATCTAAGTCTTGCCGCCAAAATTAAGTGTTAACAGCATTGATGTTTTCCGACTTGAAGCTAAGATAGTTAGGATCCCCATTGCGTTGGGGAATCTTGGTAAGCCCGATTCCATCTTCGGCATCATCGTCACTTACCATCAGGTGAGATGATGCCAATTGCCAAGGGATTACCAATTGTGATTTAAAAAAAAGAGGGTTGATTTGAGATAACGTCGACTGCGTCTTTGGCGTAATGGTTATATCCATAAGCTTCACTTCAGGAGGTCGCGGGTTTGAATACCGACGGAGTCTTACTGGGATTGGTCGTTGGAAAGAATTTTCTAAGCCCGCCTGGATATCTACGACCGTCTCATCAAAGTCTTGCCGCCAAACATCAATGTTAACAATATTAATGTGTTCCGGCTTGAAGATAAGATAGCCATTTCGTCTGGGAATTTTGGTAAGCCTTCTGATCTTTGGCATCTACGTCACTTACCATTAGGTTGGATGATGCCAAGGGCTTACCAATTGTAGATAAGAAAAAAAAAAGAGTGTGTAGTTTTATGAAACCATGGTAAAAGTGAAACTATTTTTCACATTATATACATTTACAGAGCACGAAACGATCATGGCTGCTCTTGTCTTGGAGCTAAGGTACAGAGAACGAAACGATCATGGCTGCTCTCGTCTTGGAGCCACGGTATAGAGGACGAAACGATCATGGCTGCTTTAACGAAAAAGTTTGAGACCATGTAATAATCTCTTTGCCGTCACGCGACACACAGACGAAAAAGCTTGAGACGATGTAATAAAAGTTTCACTTTAAAACAATGACGATTGTTCAGGATATTTTGATATGTACACTTTAGTATTTTAGTCCTTTGAATATGTATATTGTGAACTATCAAACACGAGAATTCGTACCAAAAATCTAAAGAATCCTTGTACCTTGACTGTGCGCCGTTCTGAGCATAAAAGATGTTGTGTCTCAATCATCATCATCATATAAGCTCATATACGTCCCCACCGAGAGGCTCAAACATACCCTGAATTAGGGCGATCGGGCCTTAGTCGACCACGCGGGCCCAGTGCATTCACGGTGTGTCTCAATATTACGTATAGGAACTGTAGAGTTCTTATGGCTCTGCATTCAGGCATCACGCCTCTTTTACATATTTTATAACCACTTGTCGTTTTAAAAAGTAAAGGATTCAAATTTAAATTAAGATTAAATCGAATGTTCACTGAAATAATTGAGATTCATTCTAACTTGGGCCCTGGGCCAGGACGAATGTCTATTTTTATCTTCAAGTCGATTTTCTTATTAGAAAAGGTGTAGCAGTAATTTTAATATATTTCGTTCCAATAATAAGCCAGCCGGCAGAGGCCCTTTTGAATTAAATAAATTTGTATTTCGACGAATTTACTATTTCTACTTAAATCCGAGTTTTTATTCATGTACATTCGACAGCGATCCCCTGCCCAGACAATTATAAGGGTTGTTACAGTAAATACCTACGCAATAAACTGGCCAAGTGCGAGTTGAACTCGCGTGGAGAGGGTTCCATACAATGCCAAAGTTAAATACAAAATATTACAATTGAAATCCTCACAGTAAGACGCGTGTTCTTTTTTTTAAATAAAAAAAAATAGTGTGTTTGACTGCACCTCACCTGATGGTAAGTGCCGATACAGCCGAGGATGTAACACGCTTGCTCAAATAGTGCCTATTCACTTTCGTCTTGAAGATTCCTAAATTATACGAATCAGGGAATACGAACGCCGGAAGGGAATTCCACTCCTTGGCCGTTCGCATGATGAACGAAGAAGCAATACGCTTCGTGCGTTAAGGTGGAACATTGACGACAAAGGGATGGAAGCGCTCTCCGCACCTGGTCGTCCGATGATGAAATGGAGAGGGGAAACGAGGTCGTGAAGCTCCAGGACACACTCGCCGAAATGAATCCTGTAGAACACCGATAGACAGGCGACTTTGTGGCGATGCTCGAGGTTTTGGAGCCTGTTTGATACAAGTTCCTCATCGCCAATGAGTCTCCTAGCGCGTTGGTCGATAGAATCCAAGGCATCTAGCTGGTAACGAGCCGATCCGTCCCATAAGCAAAGTATATAATATTAGTATTAACGTACAGTATGGATACTTCCTGCCTCTCTCTTATCGTGTGGCACAATTAACCGTGCTATCCAAGGGATAGACGACGGCGGATGCCTGGTGTTGCACTTAGCATCACCCGCGGTCACGTGTAGGGCATTTAGATTAACACCTACGGACGTGTGCAACGCGACCTTCATGCACATTCTGGAATCAGATGTGCAGGTTTCCTCACGATGTTTTTCTTCACCGTTAAAGCAATCGGTAAGTATATGTACGTAAGTTTCGAAAAACTCATTGGTACATTGGCCTTCCGGATTTGAAACCGGGACCTCTGGTTAAGAGGACCGAGTCGTTACCGGTTGAGCCACCGACGCTTATTATTAGAGTCTTAGAGTATTAACGTACAGTATGGATACTTCTACATTCCCCCCCCCCCCCCCATCAGGCAGATTAGGCAGATTGGTTACTAGACTGGTTACCGAAAGTAAAGGATGAGCTACGTTACCACGCCCCGAAAGCTGTAATTCCGTTTGGGAATTATTATATAAAAATTTGGTAAACTGTTAATTTTACTGATGTTTTAGTTTACATAATGATAAAGGCAATAAAACAAAGCTTTTACAGATATACTTTGAAGAAAACGCATTAACCTTGTTTTTTTGTGAAGCATCTTAAATATTTCTTAAGAATTAATTGACAATGATGATTTACTAGTGTAGATATTAAATCGGTTAAGTGCGAGTCTAGAATTCCGTGCTATGGTATAAGGTTTAATTATCGCATCCAAAAAAAAATCATCATCATATCAGCTGAAGGAAGTCCACTGCTGGACATAGGCCGCCCCCAAGGATCTCCACGACAACCGACCTTCACCAGGTCATCGGTCCACCGAGTGGGAGGCCTGCCTACACTACGCTTTCCGGTGCGTGGTCGCCACTCGACAACTTTACTGCCCCAACGGCCATCTGTTCTACGTCTTATCTAAGTCTTGCCGCCAAATATCAATGTTGATATCATTGGTGTGTTCCGGCATGAAGATAAGATAGCCAGTTCCCCATTGCGTTGGGGAATCCTGGTAAGCCCGCTTTCATCTTCGGCAACATCGTTACTTACCACCAGGTGAGATGTTGTCAAGGGTTTACCAATTGTGAATAAAAAAAAATGTGCCCCGCCCACTGCCACTTAAGTTTAGCAATTCTGAGAGCTATGTCGGTTACTTCACATTATATTTTTTTAATCCACAGTTGATAAGTCCTTGGCATCATCTCACCTGATGGTAAGTGACGATAATTATTATTTTAAAGATAAAATGAAATACCATTTTTTTTTTGTAATTTACAATTAAGATTATTGTGAACCTTCGACTTTTCATACAAACGGCGATATCGATTTTCAATTTTGTTCTCACAACACAGGGTATCCTAGTGTAGGGACCAAGGTCAAAGTATATAATATTAGTACTAACATACTATACTAACATACCTCACCCCCTCGTCACCCAGATTGATACAGATTGGTTACTGTTTAGTTGTCGAACGTCATGGAATTACTACTACTAGTAGTAGTAATTCAATGTCGAACGTATAGGATTTCTCCGCCATTTCGTTTGTTGCGTCATTCCTATTTTGAAATGTCATTTTTGGCTCGTTGTATGAAGTGTCCAGGGTGTGCCAAGGTACTAATTATAACTGCTTTTGATAAAAAAAACCGACTCAATAACAACATATTCCTTCTTTTGTCACTCACGGGATCAATACGACATTTCGCTCGCCAAAATTGAAAACTTAACCCCTCTATTTTGGCAAGTAGGGTAAAAAAATATTCTATGTCATTGACGATATCAAGACGAATCTTTTATTTTTATTAAAAATTTTAAATGCGTTTTGCTGCACCTCACCTGATCTTACGACACATAGCGCTCCAAAATCCATCAGGACGATTAGGCTACAGACCGTGCCAAAGCAATAAGTAAATAAACATACATGCACTCAAAAAATGTTATCCTCCTTCTGGCGCAGACGGTTAAAAAATAAAAAAAAAACGAGACCTACAGTACTCGCATATGATGTGTAACATGTGACAAAATACTTATGAAATTAATTAATTATCGGGTCGTACATTCACGGGCCGACCCTTCGAATAATAGTATGTCATCTTTGCCTTTGCCATCACACTAGGCGGCATGGCTATGACAACCTTAGTTTTCGAGAATTAAAAAACGTTCGCATTTCCTGTTACACATTTCCGTCCCATTTCACGAAATCACTCCCACAAATTGCAGGAAAGCGAGAGCAAAGATGTTACACATCAAAAAAACAATCATTCATAAATAAATGATCCAAATGACCTCGTATTTTTTTTCATTACTTTTGACGAGGTTACTAAGATCTCTTTACAATCGTCCATCGAAACCTCCTTGTGTCCGCGCTACGTTTAAATTTTAAAACTTTCTTGTTTGGAATTCTGTCTAGAATTATCTGGACGCATTCCTGGTTCAATTTTTCCTTAGAAAGGATCTCTAGAGACGCTCATCAGTTCCTATTCATTATCAGCTAGAAATCTCACCAAAACCTTAGCCTGTAATCGAAATAATAATAAGCCAGCCGGCACAGCCGTTAAACAGAGTAATGATAATAATGGCGCAGTGTTCACTTACATTAACATACAAAGCAAAGCCAAAACGCTAGAAAGAAGTAGTTTTTTTATTCACAATAAGCCCTTGATATCATCTCAGCTGATGGTAAGTGACGATGATTCCGAAGATGGAAGCGGGCCTATCAACATTCCCCAACGCAATGGGGAACTGGCTATCTTATCTTCATGCCGAAACACATGATGTTTGGCGGCAAGACTTAGATAAGATGGTGGTAGCCAGCCAGGCTGGCTTAAAAAATTCCCTAACAACACCAACCAAACCGAGTCCTTTAAAGTTAGACCCCGCCGGGAATCAAACCCGCGACCTCTAAGTGTGAAGCGAATGGACTAACCATTACGCCACGAAGGCAGTTAAAAGTACAGTTTTAGCAGAAAACCTGACATTACGATTACATGTAAGATAATACACATGGCGGTTTTTAGAATCAAGATAATTGACGTACTCGGTATGCGCGACAGTCACAGATAACAAAAAATGCAGTAAAGTAATACCACACCCTGAACACTTCATACAACGGACCAGAAATTACATTTCAAAAAAGTAATGACGGAACAAACAAAATGGCGGCGAAAACCTATACGTTTGACAACCAAACTGTAACCAATCTGTATCAATGTGGGTGACGAGGGGTGAGGTCGCTGTATGTTTGAACTAATATATGTATATACTTTGGTTATACTCACCTATTTATCGTCTGTTTTTGGGACGCAGGGGAAAACGATGCTTTAGCAGGCCCTTATGCTACGATATAAAAAGTACCTACAAAGAAATGTCTACACATTTTTGCCGAGACGATTCTGAAACTCAATTTAATTTTTTATAACATCCTGTATTATCACTACATACCTTTTCCTTCAGCATTCCATGCGTCTTTATTCCCCTATTTCTCATACAGAAGAGACATGACAACAATAAAAGTAATGGCGGTATATTCCCTATATTTTATGTGGGGATATGATGGACAATACGAGAAAAGTATATTATGATTTAGTTCTGGTATTCGATATTGTTGGCGTCGATGGCGTAATTGCTAGGGCCGCCGCCTCCTGTCCGGGAGGTCGTCGTTCGAACCTGCCACGTACCAATGTGATTTCAAATTTAGATTTCATTTGTACGTTTATCCGACGCTCTTACGGTGAAGGACAACATCGTGAGTAAACCTGCACACGCCTGCGAAGAAACTTGCAGGTGTGTGTAAAGTCGACCAACCCGCACTGGGCCCGCTTGGTCGACTAAGGCCCGATCACCCTAATTCAGGGTAGGCTCGAGCCCCTCGGTAGGGACGTTTAAGAGCTGATATGATGACTATGATTCGATATTGTAGGTACATGCTTATTTTGTTGTTAAAAACTATGGAACAGTATTACAATATAGCGGCTTACAGTAAGACTGTACTTACGCAGAGCAACGGAAGGGTACTTGCGGGCGGCGGGGCACAGCCTGTGGCAAAACTCTTTTTTTTCCGTGATCGAAGGTTGACACATTCCAAACGAATGATATCAACAGTAACAGTAATTGTTTTCAAGAAATGACATGGCTTCATGAAATATGGGCGACTGCCCCAGCAATTTATAAACAATGTACCTACTAAGATGTGACGCAGAATATGTTAATATCCTAATAGATTTTCATAATTTTCCATAACACTGAAAAATAAATAGTACCTACTATAATACGTGCTCAAACAAAAGAAATAAAAAAAACCTTTAAATTTGCTAATTATTTTCTGAAAGTTCTATGAGATTTAATAAGTACATAATAATTAATCAATGAATATTTGAATACTATAATGTGTTAGTAAGAAGTTTCTGTACATGATAATTCATAATTTTCATTCATGCTTGGGGCAGTGGCTAAACCTCCTCTTTTCTAATTCTTTCTAATATTATAAACTAGCTGTTTCCCGCGGCTTCACCCGCGTGGACAACGTTTCTATGACCCTTCGAGTGTGCGCAGTGCGCGAGCCGCAAGCGGCTCGCGAGCGTGACAAAAAGAAGCTCGTGTGTTAATGCAGGTCCTAATCTGACTACCTACCAAATTTTAGCCACCTCCGTTCAGTAGTTTTTGCGTGAACAAGTAACAAACGTACACACTCACAAACTTTCGCCTTTATAATATTAGTGTGATTAGTGTGATGTGAATGTATTGTAATGTTACCTTTTCACGTTTCAACACCTCAACCAATCTTGACGAACTTTTGCATGGAGGTAGCCTGTGTCACGGGGAAGGACATAGGCTGATGATGGCATTCTAGAGAAATCGAGGGAAACCTTAGTTTCCTGTTTGAAGTTGTTTTTTTTTTGTTCAAAATTATGTATAGAAATATTTGAGGGGGTGGGAAGTGACAATGACGACTGATGAGAATAGCCCGACTGCCTACGCTCGCAGCCCCCATGCGGCTCGCGCACAACTCGCCCTCAAAAACAGTCATACAAACGAAGTTCACGCGCTCCAAGCCGCGGGCAAAAGCTAGTACTAATGATATTTTTAACAGATCCTAAAAGTTTTGATGAAACCCGACAATTCTTGGAGATTTTTGCCCTCACGTGTTATACCATGTTTTTACAATGCTCACTGAATTAGAAGGTATTACTGAAATGGTCTTAAGCTCTGTCACCTAAAAATATTCAAAAAACCTGAAAACGTTTACGTAAAAGTTTTTTAATATTACATTGCCACGCGATATAATATATATTGCATACAAAACTTCAGCTCAATCGGAAACCGGGAAGTGGGTCAAATTTAACTTGCAATATTTCACCCGAAAGCAAGTTAAATAAAAGCTTATAATAAAAAGAGGTCAATAGAAAAAGCAAAAATAAAAATTGACAAAACGCCCACGCCTGGTTTTAAAACGAAATTGAAAAAGGATTAAAACGTCCCCCGGCTTTAAGAAACTTAATATAAATTTTTAAATATTCAAGAAAATCCGTCGGGAGCTGCCATCGGGAGTGTAGCACACAGGAGCGACCCAAGGGTTTAATGAAAGCCGACAAAGGTCAACCCTTAACCGCATAAGAACTGGTGTCGGCAACTGTGCGTAACTGTGGCACAAATGGGGTTGGAGCGAATCGACTGCGCGCGCGTGCGGAGATCCGAAACAGACCATACACCACATGGTATTTGACTGCCCCATCACCAGATATAAGGGACCAGTTGACGATTTCAAAACCCTGACTAAGGCCTTGAGTTCATATCTGCGGACATGCTTTTTTTTTTTAATTTCATATTTTAATTTTTTTTAATCTTTTTAGGCTTCCGTGCAACAGAAAAAAAAAACAGAACCCTTATAGGATCACTCGTGCGTCTCTCTGTCTGCCCGTCCGTCTGTCACTCCGAATCTACTGGACCAAATCAGGTTAAATTTGGTAGGATGGTATAATCCTATGACACAAACACAGATGTGCAAAGTAAATATATATTTTTAAAATAAGGGTCATTTTCGGGGGAAAATTTGGTTTAAATTCATATGTGAAAATAGGTGACTACGCTTAAACACATGGCGTGAGCTTTTTCAAAAACTTTATTTAGCTATTTATTTTAAAAACTTTTTCAAGAGTAGGTAAGTTCAGTAAGAAAGAAATGTTTATTTACCAGAATGTTTGTTATTTGTAAGTTCTCCTTCTAATTTAAAGCTTTGAACTACTTACTCTTAAAGGTTTTTTTTCCTTTATGTGCAAAACTGTCGTAGCTTGTACGTCACAGTACGTATCTGCGAGACTTATAATTTTTTGCGAAAAATCATCATATCAGCTGAAAACGTCCACTGCTAGACAAAGGCCTCTCCCAAGGATTTCCACGACGATCGGTGCCCGCATCCAGATGCTTCCCGCGACCTTCACCAGGTCGTCGGTCCACCGTGTGGGTGGCCTGACTACGCTGCGTCTTTCGGTGCGCGGTCGTCACTAGATAATGTTACTACCCCAACGGCCACCGGCAGTGGGCATAAAGCTCGTAGAACAGAATCATAAGTAAATTAACTAAATTGTTTTCATACTCGTGTGTTTGGATATATGAATAATTAATTTCAAACGTCACAGAAGGTATAGAATCCCTACTAATTTTGGAAATCGCTACTAATAAGTCAGTCTCGTCACCTAACTGTGACACCACACCGTAAGGCACGCTAGGATTGTCATGAATTTCCAATTAGACTTGAATCTCGTAATCATATTTACTCGAGCATAAAACTAGATCTCGGTGGATGTAGTACATTAGATCTAAATTGGTAATATACTGTCAATATTGTACTCACGTATAATTTAGGAATAATTTAGACGAGAGTATAAAAGCGTCGGTGGCTCAACCGGTAACGCCTCGGTCCTGCTAACCAGAGGTGCCGGGTTCAAATCCGGAAGGCCAGTGTACCAATGAGTTTTTCGAAACTTACGTACATATACTCCACCGATTGCTTTAACAGTGAAGGAAAACATCGTGAGGAAACCTGCACACATTTGCGAAGAAACACGAGGTTGTGTGTGAACTCGATCAACCCGCACTGGGCCCGCGTGGTCGACTATGGCCAGATCGCCCTAATTCAGGGTAGGCTCGAGCCCCCCGGTGGGGACGTATATGAGCTGATATGATGATAAAAGTGTACTATTCGAGCTTGCGTTTTACATCCTCGGCTGCGTCGAGTATGATAAGTAGAAGCCCCAGTTCACCGGAACCTACACTAATTTTATTACACCCTGTATAAGGTCTAACAAAATAAGCTGAGCCTATTTTAACTGGTGCTTCTACCCATGAAACTGAACAACTTTCCCCATGAAACCCATAGTTAAATCTCAAAAAAAAAATTGAACTTTCCATACTGAGTTGGCAGATCAACTGATCGAGTTAGTATGGGAGAGCCAATTGAATAAAACTGTAGGTAATTAGCGCTGTGCGACTTGAATTTGCACTTTATTGTGTCGTAGCAAGAGTCGCCATTCATTCAAATGATTTTGCGAAGTTAACCTTTTTTTTGTTAAGAAGTTAAGTTTTTTTGAGATTTGACTATGGATTCCTTGGGAAAAATTGTTCAGCCTGAAGAGTAGAACACCAAGTTAAGGGGTCCTACACCAAATTTTTCACACCCTGTATACTTTGGCGTAGACAGGTACATTTTGTTGCCTACAGCGCGGAGAGCGACAGGCCTGCGCATATGTGAATTCGCAGACACGAATTAGTTAAGGGTCTTAACAAGCCCTTAAGTTACACGAAACAAAAGGATCACGCACGGCTTGCATTAATAGGATTAACCCATCTATCCCTTCCACCGACTAACGAGGTAATTCCTCGCCCAATAAAGAAATGAAATGATAACGTATAAGTAGCTAACTATCGAGCAGACAGGATCGGATTCAGCATGGTCACAGATCATAATGATAGTACAAGTACAGATAAATTACTCGCAATGATGCTTTAAATAAATAGCAACTCTCGCTACGCGGTAATAAAGAACAGTCTAGTTCGCAACCGCGCTTAGTGCCTCCAGTTTTACTTCAACATACCTATACATACACCGATGACAATCGCGCTTTTATGCAACAATGAACCGAATGAATGCGCGTGAGAGGTTCTTTTGCGCTGGCCGGTCTAGTTTTGTCACAACTGATCAACCGGCAGAGTTATGAGACCGTGCGACGAACATGTTTTTAACTCGCTTGCTCGATAGAGCGCTTTCTGCACGAGTTGACAACCGACTGACGAGCGCGGCCAATAGGCCGCGCCGTTGTGTAGATACTTATCTCGCGCTCTCGGCCGAGTGTCGGGGGCCTGGCTTGGTGCCCTAAAATTCTCGAAAGACCTCCTAAGCTTACGGTTTTCACAGGAAAAGAAACAGTTGAATGAATTTGGGTCTCGAAGGCTCATGGTCACCAAAAGGGCAATGGAGTTCGAAGTTTCTCTGCATGATCTAATCAGAAGAAAAGGTGATCCGTAGGAGAACCAAAGTAACCGACATAGCTATCAGAATTGCTAAACTTAAGTGGCAGTGGGCGGGTTCCATAGCCCGAAGAACAGATGGCCGTTGAGGCAGTAAAGTTCTCGAGCGGCGACCGCGAACCAGGAAACGTAGCGTTGGCAGGCTTCGCACTCGGTGGACCGATGACCTTGTGAGGTCGCGGGAAACCGCTGGCTGCGGGCAGCGCAGAACCGGTCGTCGTGGAAATCTTTGTGGGAGGCCTATGTACAGCATTGGACGTCCTTCGGCTGGTATGCTGGATGATGATATGACGGGTGTGTATTAACGAGCCTTCCTTTGAATAGCAGTTTTGTCATCGCAAAAAATAAGTTATCTTTTTAAAATGTATTACTAGGTTATCGATTATCGACCATCTATAGACATCATAAGGTACTGTTTTGTTCATCATTACAGCTCATATACATCCCCACCGAGGGGCTCGAGCCTACCCTGAATCAGGGCGATTAGGCCTTAGTCGACCACGCGGGCCCAGTGCGGGTTGGTCGACTTCACACACAACCTTCGAGTTTCTTCGCAGGCCTGTGCAGGTTTCCTCACGATGTTTTCCTTCACCGTTAAAGCAATCGGTAAGTATGTACGTAAGTTTTTGAAAAACTCATTGGTACATTGGCCGTCCAGATTTGAACCCGGTACCTTTGGTTAGATGGACCGAGTCGTTACCGGTTGAGCCACCGACGCTTTACTGTTTTGTTAATCATAATATAATAGATTTCACAAGGTCACCCAAAAGAGAAGTGGAGCGAGCTATGCTCGAAGTTTCTCTATGCGATCGAATCAGAAATTAGGAGATACGTAGGAGAACCAAGGTAACCGACATAACTCACATAATCGCTTTACAAGTGGCAATGGGCGGGGCACATAGCTCGTAGAACGATAGACATTTGGGTAGTAAAGTTCTCGAGTGGCGGTTATTTTATTTTCAACCGACGAAAAAGTAAAGGGAATTTATTTACATAAAATTGTTTTATCATCATCATATCAGCCATAAGAGGTCCACTGCTGGACAAAGGCCTTTAAGGATTTCCACGACGACTGATCCTGCGTATTTTTAAGTGGCGGCCGCGCACCTGAAGACGTTGCGTAGGCAGGCTTCCCAATTGGTCGACCGACGACCTGGTGAAGGTTACGGGAACCTGATGGATGCGGGCAGCGCAGGACCGGTCGTTGTGGAAATTCTTGGGGGAGGCATTTGCCAAGCAACAAATGTCTTTTAGATGATATGATGATGATTTTGTAATGAAAACTAGCTGTTTCCCGCGGCTTCACCCGCGTGGAAAACGTTTCTATTACTTTTCGTGGGTGCGCAGTGCGCGAGCCGCAAGCGACTCGCGAGCGTGAAAAAAAGAAGACTACGTGTTAATCCAGGTCCTAATCTGTCTACTTACCAAATTTCAGCCAGATCAGTTCAGTAGTTTTTGCGTGAAGAAGTAGCAAACATGCACACTCACAAACTTTCGCCTTTATAATATAAGTGTGATGTATATTTTTTTTTTGGATTCAGAATATATTTTTTTCACGTCACTATGACACACAATTTTATATTTGTATTTTTTTTATTTCCTTGCTTTTTCTTTCTGAGATAAGCCTCCTGGAGACTCTTAAGGCCCAGTGGTACTTAAAAATATGTTTTTGTCTTTTTCTTTACGTGTAAAGAGGGAAGGAAATAACCACACTTTTGCACTTTTTCGATGTTTTCGTTTTTCTTTTCATCATATTTATCTTAAATAAAAATCCAATCGATGTTTTCCCTTCAGTCACCTATGAACTTTATTTCAGTAAATAAATCATATTATCAAATTACTTATATTAAGAATAAAACCGAAAATAGACGACAAAATGGCTGGAAAAGAGGTACCTTTGCGAAATTATTCTATCGAGCCAACTTTATTAAATCGTGTTTCCAGTCGATATAGTCCCTCGTAACTATTCTCAATAATACCAGTATGTTTTCCTAGAATTTAAATTTACTGTTAACTACTAAAAAAATGAATTCTAAAAACATGTTTAAGTGGAGTTTTAGGTACCATTGGTTTAATATGACTCAGCAGCGCAATCCAGGGCAACGAGCGAAGTTAGTTCTGGCGCTTGCTTTGCTCGCTTGGCTGTCGCGTTGTCATAAGAGGAGCTCCATACAAACGTTGTTTGGTTATTATTCGAATACTAGTTGATAGCTATGGCTCCGCCCGCATGGACATTGAAGGTGCGCGGTGCCCGAGCCGCAACGACTCGCCATCGATGGTGCGTGGTGGGCGAGGCGCCAGAGGCTCGCCACCGATAATGCGCGGTGGGTGTGAGGCACGCTACATCGATGCTGCGCGGTGCACGAGCCGGAACCGGCTCACGGGCCTTTTTTTTGTTATGAACCTTCCCTGACGTGTGCACAAGAATTCACCAAAGTTTCATCATAATCTGTCAAGCCGTTTTAGAGTTTTAGCAAGACTAACGAACGGAAATATTTTTTTTTACTTTAGAACAAAAAGAAGATCAATCAACATTGCTGAAATTTTGTAAGCACGTTCTTGAAACTAATCTCTTTGTCTGTGATTTGTCAGATTTCCGTAAAAATTCAGAAAACGCCCTGTTGGACGCCATAATATATACCGCTGCAATGACAAGTGCCACTTTCTCATATACAAAAATCGATGTTTGTTTGTTAGTTTTTTGTGCGTTGCCATACCGTTCGCAATAAAAAGAACGGCCAAGTGCGACTCAGGGTCACACAAACAAGGTTCCGCAACAAAACTGTGCCTACCAACAGAACCAGACCTCTCATTACATACTTTACTCTAAATAAATAAGGGATGACTTATTCTGGAAAAGGAAATTTCATTTTTCCTGTGGAAACGGAAGGACTATCGGAGTTAAGGGGGGGAGGGGATGGGAATGGTTGCCTATTTTCTTAATTAATATCAAAACCATTTATCAGATAAAAATCAACACCTTTTCCCTACTCTTTCCCGCTGTCAGACAATACACGGAAACATGGGTATTAAGGCGCTCAACTTAGCGGTGGTAACTGCGTACACGGATGGCGCGCGCATTGTGGCGGCGACTGTACGGCGTTCTAGCGCTGACGAGCGGAGCGCGGCCTACCAATCAAGCCCACACGCAGCCACTGAATGAATTTCGCTCAGGATCCAGCGAAGTAGACGTGAATGGGAGATGCCAGTGTAAGAATCCATACAGAAGTCCAGCTGATTTCATTCTTAGTCACTCGTCACCTCTTGCACTGCACGTAGCGCTGTGCTGGTGCTTCTAATAAGTTGTCCCGAACGGAGACTAGGGTCATTAGGGCTGTCTACTCGTAGAAATCTCCATTGGACGCCTGTATAGATTATTTAGACTGTGCCTGTGTTCAAGGTCTTCCAGTTGATATTATGATGATGCCATGATTAGGGCAAAATTTAAAGAATCCATAGAATCGTCTAACAGAGACGTTGATATTATGATATCAGCTCGCGTACGTCCCCACCGAGGGGCTGGATCCTATCCTGAATTAGGGCGATCGGGCCTTAGTCGAAGACGCGGGCCCAGTGCGGGTTGGTCGACTTCACACCACAACCTGCGAGTTTCTTCGTAGGCGTGTGCAGGTTTCCTCACGATGTTTTCCTTCACCGTAAGAGCGTCGGATAAACGTACATATGATTATCTAAATTCGAAATCACATCGGTACGTGGCGGGATTCAAACCACGACCTCCCGGACAGGACGCGGCGGCCCTAGCCGTTACGCCATTGACGCTAAAAGAGACATTAAGACAAGACAATCGTCCGGGGGTGGGGTGAGGGATGAGACGGGGGAGGTCAAGCCCTAACTGCCATAGTCACCGTCGTTAAGTCGTTTGGGACAATTCATTATAAGCGGCTGAGAAGGAAAAACATGTTATCAGTGCCTAGTGATATCGACTTTGACAAGGGCCTTGGACATGTATGGTTTCTTCCATTGTGATAAGGTCTAAAAGGAGGTTTTGATTAAGTACTCAACATTCATCATTATCATCATCATTATATCAGCCGAAGGACGCCTTTTTATCCGCAATTGGTTAGCTCTTGATGGTAAGTGACGAAGGTGCCGAAGATGGAAGCGTGCCTACCAAGATTCCCCAATGCAATGGGGAACGGGCTAGAAAACCGGAACACATCAATGCTGCTAACGTTTATGCTTGGCGCTTCCCGCGACCTTCACCAAGTAATCGTGTGGACATCGTTTTTATAACTGGCTTCAAAAGTGAGTGAGACGCGAGCCGCAGATATAACCTATGGAATAATGTAGCTTTCCATGTTGAAATAATTTTCAAAATCAGTTCAGTAGTTCAAGAGATTAATTCCTACAAACAAACACACAAACTTGCAAATCTTAACCTTTTTATAATTTTGGTGTAGATTAGCTGAGGCAAACTATAATAATTCAGCATTAGGAAGTCACAAGTATTTCAGTGATTACTAATTCACGACTGAGTACATCCCGCTTCATTAGGGAGAGAGCTCGCTTCCGGCAAACGTTAGTGTTTGGAGAAGCTCTGTGTGGGTAATGGTACTCTCAGAGATTTGGAACGGAGCTTGGGTAATTCTGTCCAAAGGTAATTTGTGGTCGAAAATAAAAACTCGCAAACTTATTTAGTTACAAGGTGTTAATAGGCTCAAATTATAATCTTATCATATATCAACTTTCAGCCGAAGGACATCCACTGCTGGACTTTCCACGACGACCGGTTCTGCGCTACCCGCATCCAGCGGCTTCCCGAGACCTTCACCAGGTCTTCAACTTATCAAGTTATCATACTTAATAACAATCGCAAAAATAAAAAAATCTGGCCAAGTGCAAGTCGGACTAGTGTAGATAAGCGAGAGGCAAACTATGGTAATTCAGCGTTAGGAAGTCACAAGTATTTTAGTAATTACTAATTCAAGACTGAGTACATCCCGCTTCATTAGGGAGAGAGCTCGCTTCCGGCAAACGTTAGTGTTTGGAGAAGCTCTGTGTGGGTAATGGTACTCTCAGAGATTCGGAACGGAGCTTGGGTAATTCAGTCCAAAGTAGATGTAGGGTGATTTGTGGCCCAAAACAAAAACTGCAAGGCAAGAGTGAATAGGTATTATTTCCGTATTTTCGTATTCCGTTTTATTATTTTCGTCGGTGGCTCAACCGGTAACGACTCGGTCCATCTAACCAGAGGTACCGGGTTCAAATCTGGACGGCCAATGTACCAATGAGTTTTTCAAAAACTTACGTACATATACTTACCGATTGCTTTAACGGTGAAGGAAAAACATCATGAGGAAACCTGCACACGCCTGCAAAGAAACTCGAAGGTTGTGTGTGAAGTCGACCAACCCGCACTGGGCCCGCGTGGTCGACTAAGGCCTAATCGCCCTGATTCAGGGTAGGCTCGAGCCCCTCGGTGGGGACGTATATGAGCTGTTATAATAATGCTTCAGGAATGTACTATTGAAATAATCCAAACCCAAGTTATGAGGGTTCAAAAAACAACGAAGCGCTTCGAGAAAAGGTAGTAGTGCCCTTGCGCTTCGCTTGGCTCATCTTGGCGGGAGCACTACCGTGCACCCAGATCTTGTAAATATTTTCACAATCTACGGTTCATAAAATACAGCCCGCTCTGGCAGACAAACGGATAGAGAGAAGAGGCTAAGTAATAAGGTTCCGTTGTTAACCCCTTGGGTGCAGCGAACCTTAAAAATCTGTCATGATAGTGGTTAAGATTAAAAAGGCTTAGGCTAGGATACTTTGTATAAAATATAGTTTAAAAAAAGCACTCTTTTAATCACATCAAACTAAAACGTGAAAAATAATTCTTAATACATATAAAGTAATATAATAATATAGTATATTTCGTTAATTTTTTTGTCAGCTTATATTAAGAATTATTTTTCATGTTTTAGTTTGATGTGATTAAAAGCGTGTTTTTTTTAAACTATATTATTGTTCAGTGTTTAGTTCAGGATGAGATAAACTTACGAAATTATAGTATTGTCACTGATTCTTGATAAATGTACATAGATTGAATAAAATCTATCCGTTTAAAGTGGGTCAAAATCGAGTGCAAAGAAGTCGGTTACAAACGTACGTACAAACATACATACTTACATACATACAGGTGAAGCTAAAATAAGCGTGTGTGAAGACGCAAACGCCAGCTAGTGCTGTAGTACGAATAAACTTCACCATCATCCAATGAACTAACTTTAGAACTAGTGGCACAGATGAGATACTAGTTACTTCGTAACTAGTATGCTTGTTTAACATTGCTTTCACTTAAATTAGGTAATTATATTACCCACACATGTTATGGTTTTGGTACATACCTTTAATTACAAAGTTTGTTACAAGTTTCTGCATTCCATGATGATTTTGTGGGTAAGGTTTGTTTGATAAAGTGGTTTTGAAGGGATCAAAGGATTATTATCCCTCAATATTAAGATTAGCTTCTAGTTAACGAGTGATGATTAATTAATTAAGTATCTTTGTCACCAGACCAACCAGCGTAATAATTAATAATTTTCCAACAGTCAACGAAGACCTTTGACAAAATTTCCAAGAAATTAATTTCTTAGTTGCTTTTCTGGGAATCGAAATAAAACTATCGTTAAAATGAACAGATATTTATTTACTTTATCCATTGTAGTAGTGATTTAATCCTATAAATATTTACATATATTAACAATATATTTAATGAGAAATTACTGTATCACAAATATACTTATCAAATTATAGACAAACATTTTATTTTATTTACATTTTCATTTTTTTAGTGAGATCCACTGAGATAACTAAAGAACAAAAGTAATCATAAGGTAGTATGACTAATTATTTATTAATTTTTCTACCTAATATATATTTTATTTACAACAATAGAAAAAAAAACTAAATGTTACAAGTGTATCCTTAGTTCTCCATACATACATACGTTTGGGTCTTAATTGAATGTCAATTAATCAAGTAACCTTGTAAACACGTTTAAAAAGCTAATTTTTGTGTCTGTATTTTGTCGGATTTCCTTAAAAAATTACAGAAATCCATAAAAATATGCAGAAAACCGTTATAACTTGTCAAAATTACTTAAAAAATATAAACACAAACCTAAACGTTAAAAGTTAAGTAAATTTTTTACTAATGTTGGGCAAATAATTTGACAGAATTCCGTAAAAAATGCATACGAACCGTTACAGGGTTTTAAGAAGTTATGTTATTT
Organism: Coleophora flavipennella; assembly: GCA_947284805.1. Classification (NCBI taxonomy): domain Eukaryota; kingdom Metazoa; phylum Arthropoda; class Insecta; order Lepidoptera; family Coleophoridae; genus Coleophora; species Coleophora flavipennella. The sequence continues at coordinate 5,678,089 of OX369290.1, forward strand.
TTCTGACGGAAGTCACACAAACGAACGACACAGATAATAGTTTCTAGTACGTGTTTACCAAAATTTCAATAACTTTGGTTTAAATAATAGTTAAATAAGAACCAGGTATGTTAGTGTGCACCACGCCACGTCGGCCAGCAGGGACACTAGCCTTAATATTAATAATCAAATAGGATAAAAAATATTCTATGTAAGCACTAATCAACTTCTAACAAAATTAATTTAAAAAAAATCACACAAACGGTTATTTTTTTGTTACAATATTAAAGGCTCGGTAAAGGCTCAAACAATTTGATAAATGTTTGTCAAACACGAGTTTGTCAAATTTTTGTCAACCACTAGTTTGGAAAATGTGTTTGACAAATTATTTGATAGTGTGCGGCCGTGTTTTTGCTTGACATACGCGTTCGTGTTTGACTAACATTTGACAAATTGTTTGAGCGTTTACCGAGCCTTTGATGGTGTAACAAAATACCTAGGCGTTGTCTCATCCTAGGTACTTACAACTGTTTTCTCAAGGAACGTGTCATAGTGAATTATTAAAACAAAACTTCCCCATTCAAAATGCCAAAAAATGATCGATTCGGTGATAGGCAATTTGTTTTAATTTTTCTGTAGGTACTCATGTACACACATCAACTTTGACTGGGGATATTTTTTGACTTTTTATACAAGACATGGTTGTTTGAAGAACTATAAAAAAATACTTAGACATGTGTAGGGTCGAAACTTTCAAGATGAGCATGTGATATACAGAGTGTATTTTTAACACCGAGCAAGCCGTTAAGGGTAAGCGCTACTCGTGAAATTGAACAACTTTCTTCAAGAAATCCATACTAAATTCGCAATTTTTCTTTTGAATTTTCATACAAATCGACCATTCCGATCAGCCAACATTGTATGGAGAGTCAACTTTTTTTTTGCGATTTCAGAATGGGTTTGTCGGGGAAAGTTGTTCAGTTTCATGAGTAGAGCCCACCTTTAACGGCTTACTCGGTGTTAAGAAAATACCCTGTATAATGTATATACCCTCTCAGTTCTTACAAATTATATTTGTTTTAAGTGGTTTTTGTAAAACCGCGTGGAAAATGAAAATTGTGTTTTTGAAGTAAAACTTCTTAAGGCGCGTTGGCCATTTTTGGATTTTTGGACTGTTACGTTACCGCCACAGTTACCGCCAACTTACCAGGAAATATAGCAAGGTCAAAAGTTATAAAACTGTAAAAAGTTTTACTTATCATACTGATCAACTTTCTCATACTGAGCAATTTTTTTTTACTCTTCATACAAACCCATCGACCAATTTTGTGCATTTTAGTATGAAGGGTTTAATTTTTCTTTTTAAGTTTGGCTATGGATTCTTTGTGGAAAATTGTTCAGTATGATGAGTAGCACGCCATTTTTTTAACAGCCTGTATGTTGCTTTAATCGTGCGTGATTAAACGCTCCTGTGATGGCACTCACTATCCTCTAAACTCAAAAGAGATACTTCATGCAATAGCTAAACAATGACATTTCAGTTTTTTTTTGCTGAATAACGAGATTGAACCGAGCTCGCCCTTCCGTGAAAACCGGGTAGGTATGGTCCGTAAGTCAGTAAAAAAAAACTTGGGAACCGGCCACTTTACGACAAAATACGTCACATTAAAAATAAACTACAGCAGAGAAATAAAATCATACCCGTATACATTCAAAAGAAGACCTTATGCTTACGACATAGATTACATTTTACATTGACAGCGTATTTTATAAGGGCGGTTTTACAACTGTCACCGCAGAGAAAACTTTAGAACGGATAGAGCGGGCAGTAAAAATCCGTGTACTCGTACACTTAGGTTTATGAAGCTTGGAGAGCACGATTGCATTGCGGCGGGATTCTCACCTGTGGAAGATATAAATTTATATTATTTTCTTACTTGTTAGCATGCCTTATAAAGCTATAGTACAGTTTAAAGTATTCATATGTTATGGATTAAGTGAGAAATTGGGCATTATACATACTGCCCAGTCATTATAAAAAATGCCCAATATGAGAGTGCAATTTGATAATAATTATTTAAATAATCAAATTGACCGGACATTATATATAATACTAGCTGTTTCCCTCGGCTTCACCCGCGTGGACCACGTTTCTATGACTTTTCGAGGGTGCGCAGTGCGCGAGCCGCAAGCGGCTCGCGAGCGTGGTAAAAAGTAGCCTATGTCTTAACCCAGGTCCTAATCTGTCTACCTACCAAATTTCAGCCAAATCCGTTCAGTAGTTTTTGCGGGAAAGCGTAACAGACAGACAGAGTTACTTTCACATTTATAATATTAGTAGGGATTATTAATGTCAGTCAACTTAAAATAAACTAAATGTTAAACAATTTAAATAATCAGACTCATTATTTGGATTAATTAGCAAGGACTTTTACATTAAGAATCCACTAGTTTTTGTATTTAAAACTTATGGAAAGTCGTATTAAAAATATAGGTTACACAAAAAAATATAAAAATTAAAACAAAAATTTCACAACATGTCTATGTTTTCTAGAAGTTTTGACATATTATTATAAAACATCTAATAAACTAAAGATTAAGCAATCAGACTCATTAATTGGCATAATTAGCATTTAATAGCTTTATTATCAAAAAGCCCAATTTTCACTTAGCAAAATAATAATGACCGTGCAATCAATGTGATAAATAATTAAGTTTAGATAGTATTTAATCACATAACCCGATATAGCTAGACATTATTCATAATGCTTGCACATGCCCGCATTAATTACCTGGTCCATAACACATGTTAACACTCGTCTAAAAGAGACGTCTAGACAGGACAATCGTGCGGGAGTGAGGGACGCGACAGGGGGAGACCGAGCCTAAACTTCATTTTATTAATCCACAGTTGGTAACCCCTTGACATCATTTCACCCAGTGGTAAGTGACGATGATGCCGAAGATGAAAGTGGGCTTGCCAAGACTCCCCAACGCAATGGGGAACTGGCGCATGAGGTTACTGATATGAAGGAAGAAGCAAAACGCTTCGTGCTTAAAGGTGGAACATTAACGACCAAGGGGTGGAACCGCCCTCCGCTGATTTTTTAAATTATTATTTTATTCACAATTGGTAAGCCCTTGACATGATATCACCCGATGGTAAGTGACGAAGATGCCGAAGATAAAAGCGGGCTTGCCAAGATTCTCCAACGCAATGAAGAACAGGCTATCTTATGTTTAAGCCGGAACACATCTATGCTGTTAACATTGATGCTTGACGACAAGACTTAGATAAGATGGTAGTAGCCTAGCCAGGCGGGCTTAGAAAATGCCCTTCCACCAACGAAACTGAGTCAATGAACTTAACCATTACGCCACGGAGGTGGTTAAATAAACTTAAATTAAGCACCCTTAGATTCAAGATATTTATTCAAAAAATTGGTGCAAATTACACTCTTTCTGTCATAAAATAATAATAACAATTTCATTTGTAAAAAATCAAGAAATAAACAAGCATTAGTTGATAACGTCAAAATTCAATCCTTGATATAAACCAGATTATGTCATTAGAACATGAAAACAATATGACACGAAAAGCTGTACATAAAAATCATTGAATGTCATTAATGACTTGGACAATTGTTGTATTGTGTGTGCTGGGTGAAATCCTAAATAAACGCTTATCTATCTATCTAAGAGTAGGCCAGTTAACACGGACAGCATCCGGTCACGAGTATAACACGAGAGTCAGCCATCACTCCCATCAACCATATTATAGGAAAAGGAACGATGCGGCTCCCTAGAGAAGATATTGTACCAATTAATAAAAGATACAGGTTTATATGACCTCATGGCTTGTTTATAAACTCTTTATTGTATTAAAAAATACATATAAAAATACAAAAGATAATAGTATATTAAACGCGGACTTATCCCTTTCGGGTTCTACTCCGGCTAACCTTGGAATGCTAAAAGGACTTCAGAGCATACAAGGCTATACCAAGAGCATCACCTGTACTCATGAAACTGAACAAAAACCCAATGAAGCTGTGGTCATCATCATCATCATCTCAGCCGCAAGACCCGATGAGGAAGAAAGGTTCTCGAGTGGTAACCACGGGCCGAAAGCGTAGTTATGGATGGTTCCTCGCTAGTTAGACTGATGATCTATGATTAGGTAAGTGGGGACGCTATATCATTTTTTTTTTTTTTTTTTTATTAATAGATCGCATACAAAATACATTTTGTGTTCGATTCAATTGTACATTGTAAATCTTATAATAACATAATATCAAAACTCTAAACAAAAACAAAAAAGTCCAATACATTTCAGAACAGTTATACATTTCAGAATTTCATTAATAAGTAGGTGTATATTGATTTGATTAGAAATCTTCCAGTGTATAACAGCACTTTTTTTAGCAAAAGATCTTTGATCTTTGATATAAACCTGGAAGTCTAGCGTATCTGGTAGATATACGAGAGGGGATGATGATCTAGATTCTAGGGGGCTCGCAGGATGCTGTTGGTTACAGTGGCCTAAGATCGTGCTGAAGTGATAGGATCATCATCACGTGTGCAGGTTTCCTCACGATGTTTTGCTTCACCGTGGGAGCGTCGGATAAACGTACATAAGAGTATCAAATCGAAATTCGAAAACACATTAGTACGTGGCAGGATACGAACCACGACCTTCCCTGCAAGGTATAATTTTAAATTATTTTACTCAGTCGCTGTTTTGAATATTTATTAAATTTATACCTAAAATTTTCGACTTCTGTCTTGTGAAGTTCAGAAACATATTGTAACATCGTTTACGAGGAACCTCTCAAAGTTGTAAGACTCCTAAAATATAATTTCACATGACATATTCGTAACTCAGGTGCGGGTGGCGTGGTCTAATACGATTTGTGAAACGACAATTGCGTGAAACTCGTAAACGAATGCAAGAAGTTAAAATAATTCAATAAAAATGATTCGTCAGAATCACATATTATTATCTATATTAAAAATGAACCCCTATTTCTTCTGGTCATCGCGTCACGCGTGAACGGCTGGACCTATTTCGAAAATATTTTTTTTTTGTTGAGTTCTTTATTGTCAGGAGAAGGTTCTTATGTAGGGTAGGGTAGGGTAGTGTAGTATAGTGTAGTTTAGTGTAGGGTAGGGTAGTGTAAAAGCTTAATACATTTTAGTTTAAGTTTAAAATTATTTTTTCTGTTGTTGTTGCTCGCGTACTAACTGTCTATCGCTTTTTCTCCGAGCACTGGATAGTCTCGTAGAAATCGCTCTCGGCGATAAGACCGCCTAAATTTTATGTCTCCTGTCTGTTTATTAAATTTTGTATATGTATTTATTTATTTTAATGTATAATAAAGAGTTATTTGAGTAGGGTAGGGCAGGGTAGTGTAGTGTAGTGTAAGGTGGTACTAAGTTCGCCGGGATAGTTAGTTTACAATAAATGATTTCGTATCTTATCTCACCCCATCCCATCTCATCTCATCTTATGTTAGTTTGTGCACAAATGTAACTGAGTATTGACTACGCTACTTGACATTAATTTTAAAATTGTCAAGTTTAAAACCTACTTCAACAATAAGTTTGTTACGAAGTCAGTATGTATTACCTAGTGACTGACTGGATTCTAGTAACTTTAGCTTGGGATGACCTTTTATTAACTTTACCCGACTACGGAAAAACCAAAAGGAAGGGTTATGATTCTAGCAGTCTATGTGTGTATTTACGTATGTTCTACATACCGTAAATTAATGAGCATATTTCGATGAATGTGATGGCAATCGATTTTTAATTATAATCCGGGTAACATAGGCTACATTTTATACGGACAAATCAGTTTGACGGATTTTTGCTATAGTATACAATGGGATTTTAAATGAAAGCGGAGAAAATTCTGAGTTTAAACATATAAATAAAGTACAATATTAAATCCTATAGGATTTATATATTTCACTATGGGAAAGCCAAAAGTAATCGTTACGTTTTTAATCTCACATTTTTTTAGGGTTCCGTAACCAAAGGGTAAAAACGGGACCCTATTACTACACCCCGGACAAAAAAAAAAACTTTAACCAATCTGTATCAATCTGGGTGACGAGGAGGTGAGGTCGGAATCTAGCGAGCGGCAGTGAGTGTCCATACTGTATTTTAGTAACTAATATATATACTTTGCTATTACTAAGACTTCGCTGTCCGTCCGTCCGTCTATCACTTAGCTGTATTTCATGAACCGTGATAGCTAGCGAGTTAAAATTATCACGGATGATGTATTTCTGTTGCCGCTCTGTTTTTTAATAATAAATAAATAATAAATAAATATTCTGGGACAAATCACACATGGTCATCTGGTCCCAAAGTAGGATTCCCTGTGTTATGGGAACTAGAGACTGATATACTTACTTATATACGTTTAAATACATACATATATAGATATTTAACACCTAGACACAGAGCAAACAAATCTGATCATCACAGAAATGTTTGCCCTGGGTGGGGATCGAACCCACAACCCTCGGATCAGTAGTCATGAGCACAAACCACTGAGCCAACGAGTCAGTCAATTAACAAATACTAAAAACTAGAAAAAGTGAAAGTCTTCGTAAAAAAAACGTTTTTTTTTTAAAACGTGTTAAAACTAGCACCATCTAGTATGAAGGTACGGAACCCTTTGTGCGCGGTTCTGGCTCGCACTTTACCGGTTTTTTTATTTATCGTTAAGGTTAAGTTTACAGATAAGAACGATTTGAGGTTGGCAAGTTTAAGATTTCCAGTCTCATCTGATGTTAAGCTAAAAGAGATTCCTATTTGGGATAAGTCCGCCTTTATGCATGCTACTTCTATTCTGTATCTATACAATTGTATATTTTATTATACAATAAAGAGTTCAGCGTCAAAAAAAAAAAGCGTCGGTGGCTCAACCGGTAACGACTCGGTCCATCTAACCAGAGGTACCGGGTTCAAATCTGGACGGCCAATGTACCAATAAGTTTTTCAAATACTTACGTACATACTTACCGATTGCTTTAACGGTGAAGGAAAACATCGTGAGAAAAGCTGCACACGCCTGCGAAGAAACTCGAAGGTTGTGTGTGAAGTCGACCAACCCGCACTGGGCCCGCGTGGTCGACTAAGGCGTAATCGCCCTGATTCAGGGTAGGCTCGAGCCCCTCGATGGGGACATATATGAGCTGTAATGATGAAAGAGTTCAGAAACAAACAAACAATAGTGAGTGATCTATCCGACTGATTTCGGTCATGGCGACCACTTCGACTCCTAGTCGGTTTGCCGCGCGTGCGCTCGAAGATGGCTTATGTAGCCAATCTTCGCAGCGATACTCCTCGCGAAATGAGAGCATTTAAGTATGCCACCCTCGTAATTGCAAGAAATGGTCGCAGGTGGTCGGGCCTTTAACTGGTCGCGTAAACAAACAATAAAGTCGAAGGTGGAACACCCAATCCCAAACAGTCCTTGACTCTCACCTTGAAGATCCCCATATAACAGGTCTCGAGAAACACAGACGCTGACAAATTATTAAACTCCTTAGCGGTATGCATAGACGTGGAAGCGAAGCGCTTCATGCGTAAAGGTGGAATGTCTTTCACACAAGTGTGTAAGCGCGTCCTGCGTGGTAGACCGAAGATGGAACGAGGGCAGCTCCATACCCACTTTGTGGAAGGCAATCACTGCAATCCTATTTTCTTTCACACCCCATTCCATAATGTAATTTGATAATAAACACAAAAAAATATGTGAAATGGCGGGAAATCGAAAGAAGTTTTTGACATTATAAACGCGTTCCAAATTCAAAATAATTAAAGAGTCGAAAGTTTTTATGTACGTAACAGTATCTATGGCCAGACTAGTTAGAAGAGAGAGACAATCGTATAAACTCAAACTTTTTTTAAATATTTTTTTTTTTTTTTTTTTTTTTTATTCTCTATTGGTAAGGTATAAGTAAGTTTATTCTCTATTGAGTGCGTTTTTGAAAATGTATTGTTTAAGTTTTGACGTAAATATATAAAAGTATCAACAGGTTGTATGTAAAGTCGACCAACCCACTCTAGGCCCTCGTGGTCAACTGGGGCCCGATCGTCCTAATTCTAGGTAGGCTCGAGCCCCTCGGTGGGGAACTATATGAGCTGATATGATGATGATGAAATAATAAAAGAACGAATGAAAGAATGATGATGAAATAAATAATAAATATTTGAAAACGCTAAACATGTTAAAAAACCGACTTCCATCGCAACAACTTAATACATTTTTGCATTATTATTTTTTGTTTTTGTTAATTTTCGAATAAAGTACTACACCGATTTTGATAAAATTTATATAGGACCACACGGGAAGCACTAGCTTTCAAATAAAAAAAGAATGATAAAAATCGGTTCACCCAGTCCAAAGTTATGAGGTAACAAACATAAAAAAAAACATACAGACGAATTGAGAACCTCCTCCCTTTTGGAAGTCGCTTGAAAAATAAAATGATGACCAACCTAAGAATTGATGTAGAAGCGATGAGACATGACAAGTCTAGTACTTCTTTTAATAAATATTTTTATCTTAGCATTGACATGAGTGGTGCATGCTCGCTTAAATGTTGGTGCAGATGGTGGCGCATCGGGAGCCGGGTCGTTCCTTTCCCTCTAATATGATTGATGGGAGCGATGGCTGACTCTCGCGTTATACTCGTGACCGGGTATTGTTGGTGTGAACTGGCCTACTCTTGTTAAATGCATTCAATGATTTTTATGTGTAACTTTTCGTGTCATATTGTTTTCATGTTCTAATGACATAATCTGATTAATATCAAGTATTTAATTTTGACGTTAATAATTAATATTTGTTTATTTCTTGATTCTTCACAAATGACATTGTTATTATTATTGTATGACTATCAGAAAGAGTGTAATTTGGCCTACTTTGAATAAATGTATTGACTTGAATTAACACTATCAGCTTATATAGAAAGCCTTAAAGAATTATTAACCAGAAAAAGTATCATAGCTCCCATGTTAGAAACATTTACTTACATCAGGTAGGAACATCAGATTTGAAGATTACTCGTCCGAAAGAAGAAGTCGTGGTCAACGACATTTGAAACGCACAGGACTCACAGTGAAGACTCACCATTAAATATATGCACGTATATGCTAGCAGGGACTGCGTTGTTGGGTACACAAGTGTAGTTCCCCGCGTGGGCCACACTGGCAGCTGGGATGAGCAGATCTGACAGCCTCTGAGCAGGGTCAGTTGAAACGTTCACACCGTGCTCGAAGTCGTAGTTTATCATTCTGCTGTTGTGGTACCTGTCAGAGAAAAGAGACAAGTTATAAATTAAACGGTTAAAGAAACTTGTGAAATCAGACATTTCAGACCTTTTTGCAGATAATTTTATATGTACTAAAGGTCATTAAAGGAATTAGGTAAGTAATTTAATCTCAATTAGGTTTTAAACACTTAGTAACCATTCTTCAATTAGAGTCAAAAGTTAAACTAAAGTAATTAAGGAACTAGGTAAGAAAGTTGGACTCAATTAGGATTGAAATACTTATTAACCATCAGAGTAATGATTCTTCTAATAGAATCAAAGGTAATATTAAAGCCATTAAGGTACTCGGTAAGAAATTTTAACTCAGATAGATTTTAAATATTTAGTGACTTGCGTGACCGATTTCCTTCACAGCATGACACTGAGTGCTGTGGCTGACTCAATGCGACTGGCGTAACCGATTTCCTTCACAACATGACACTGAATGCTGTGGCTGACTCAATGTGACTTGCGTGACCGATTTAATTCACAGCATGACACTGAATGCTGTGGCTGACTCAATGCGACTTGCGTGACCGATTTCCTTCACAGCATGACACTGAATGCTGTGGCTGACTCGAATCGACTTGCGTGACCGATTTCCTTCACAGCATGATACTGAATGCTGTGGCTGACTCAATTCGACTTGCGTGACCGATTTCTTTTAAACCATGACACTAAATGCTGTGGCTGACTCAATTAGCCCTGCGTGATCGATTTCCTTCACAGCATGACACTGAATGCTGTGGCTGACTCAATGCGACTTGCGTGACCAAATTCCTTCACAGCGTGACACTAAATGCTGTGGCTGACTCAATGCGACTTGCGTGACCGACTTCCTTGACACCATGAAACTGTTTGTAAACTCTTTATTGTACAACAAAATATACAATTATTGATACATAATAGCAGTAGCATGCACAAAGACGGACTTATAGCAAACAGGGATCTCTTTTAGCCAACCCTTAATGCTGTGGCTGATTCAATGCGTGACCGATTTCCTTCAAATCATCAAACTAAATCATGTGACTGACTCAATGCACTTGCGTGACCGATTTCTTTAAAACCATGACACTAAATGCTGTAGCTGACTCAATTCGACTTGCGTGACCGATTTCCTTCACAGCATGAAACTGAATGCTGTGGCTGACTCAATTCGACTTGAATGCTATGGCTGACTCAATTCGACTTGCGTGACCGATTTCCTTCACAGCATAACACTGAATGCTGTGGCTGACTTAATACGACTTGCGTGACCGATTTCCTTCAAATCATGACACTAAATGCTGTGGCTGACTTAATGCGACTTGTGTTACCGATTTCCTTCACAGCATGACACTGAATGCTGTAGCTGACTTAATGCGAATTGCGTGACCGATATCCTTTACAGCATGACACTGAATGCTGTGGCTGACTCAATGTGACTTGCGTGACCGATTTCCTTCAAAGCATGACACTGAATGCTGTGGCTGACTCAATGCGACTTGCGTGACCGATTTCCTTCACAACATGACACTGAATGTAGTGGCTGACTCAATGTGACTTGCGTGACCGATTTCCTTCACACACTGAATGCTGTGGCTGACTCAATGCGAATTGCGTGACCGATTTCCTTCATAGCATGACACTGAATGCTGTGGCTGACTCAGTGCGACTTGCGTGACCGATTTCCGTCACAACATGACACTGAATGTAGTGGCTGACTCAATGCGAGTTGCGTGACTGATTTCCGTCACAACATGACACTGAATGTAGTGGCTGACTCAATTCGACTTGCGTGACCGATTTCCTTCACAGCATGACACTGAATGCTGTGGCTGACTCAATTCGACTTGCGTAACCGATTTCCTTCACAGCATGACACTGAATGCTGTGGCTGACTCAATACGACTTGCGTGAACGATTTCCTTCAAATCATGACACTAAATGCTGTGGCTGGCTTAATGCAACTTGTGTTACCGATTTCCTTCACAGCATGACACAGAATGCTGTGGCTGACTTAATGCGAATTGCGTGACCGATTTCCTTCACAGCATGACACTGAATGCTGTGGCTGACTTAATGCGACTTGCGTGACCGATTTCCTTCAAAGCATGACACTGAATGCTGTGGCTGACTCAATACGACTTGCCTGACCGATTTCCTTCATAGCATGACACTGAATGCTGTGGCTGACTCAGTGCGACTTGCGTGACCGATTTCCTTCACAGCATGACACTGAATGCTGTGGCTGACTTAATGCGAATTGCGTGACCGATTTCCTTCACAGCATGACACTGAATGCTGTGGCTGACTCAATGCGACTTGCGTGACCGATTTCCTTCAAAGCATGACACTGAATGCTGTGGCTGACTCAATACGACTTGCGTGACCGATTTCCTTCACAGCATGACACTGAATGCTGTGGCTGACTCAATGCGAATTGCGTGACCGATTTCCTTCATAGCATGACACTGAATGCTGTGGCTGACCCAGTGCGACTTGCGTGACCGATTTCCTTCACAGCATGACACTGAATGCAGTGGCTGACTCAATGCGACTTGCGTGACCGCTTCGATGACGCAGGATAACCGACTACGAACTCGGTCATAACCTGAATGGATTTGACTGTTAGTGGCATTTATCTCGTCAGTATTGTCACACCCTAGACACTTCATACAACGGGCCAGAAATAACATTTCAAAAAAGGAACGACGGAACAAACAAAATGATGGCGAAATCCTATACGTGCGACAAGCAAACTATAACCAATCTGTATGAATCTAGGTGACGAGGGGGTGAGGTCGCAATCTAGACAGTGGCAGGGAGTGTCCATACTGTATGTCAGTACTAATATACCTACTTGTATATACTTTGGTATTGTGCTTCGAAATGAAAATTAACTCGTTAGTACTGGTTGCTATCACTAAATGGCAGTCGTTTAGCTATGTAAGAGGCTGTCAAACTTCTGCTGACAGTGGGGTTTGCCACTAAAACCGTAAAACATCCACCAATCTGGACTTACCGTAATATGGCGAAGCAAGGTCAGGAAGGTTATGCCCAAGGAGCGAAATATTTTTATCTCTAAGGTAAAACCTTTCTTTTTTTATTCTTATCTGTGCGGACAACACATGTGCGTGAAGCAGTGGAGACGTTTGTTAATATATGACATTATAACTGTCAAAAAAGTGCCAAGTAAGAGTCGGACTCGCGCTTTAAGGGTTTTGAACCACACTCCTCTCCCACTCAACCATAGTTTAGTTTTCATAAAAATGCTTTTAGTCCGGTTTGCACTTGGTCGGTTTTTTTTTTACTTCAGAACTAGTACTATAATCCCACTAAGTTTATTTCACGCTTATATGTACTACCATTTGTAACATAAAGAAAAATAAAAAATAACTTTGCAATAGCTATAAAAACACGTTATTCAACCCCCTTTAATTTTACACGTTTAAAAATTTTCATTATTTGGTGTTGTGGCGATTAGGATTGCCAAACATTGCAACACTTGTTTTGATACGGTGATTTTACAGAAGCATTCCCGTCGACAACGGATATTTTATTTCTTGTATATTTTTGTATGTCTTGTGTTGAAAGCACCAAAATAAAAATACAAATTTATTAGAAGTTTTATTCCCACGCATCAAGATCGTATCGGCAATAGAAAAACACACTCTCTGAAAATTATGTCTAGCTATTACGCTTTACAAAATACAGCCCGCTGACAGAAGGACAGATGGACGGACAGCGAGCGGAGGCTTAGCAATAGGGTCCCGTTGGTCAATCTTTGGAATTACGAAACCCTAAAACTTTAATGTTTTCTGTTTTTGTTTATTCAAGTATAATAATTCAACTAATATCGAACTGTGGCATATAAAACAATCTTCCTACAACGCTACATGAATAACCGTCACTGAGAAACTGACAAAGACTTTACGTCCCTTCCGCGTCACGGGGTTAAAAGCATTAATTTGCTTATTGGAGCGCATCCTTCAAGGGCAGCCCAGGGTTATTGATTCGGTCAGCTCAAGGCTCAAAGGTTGCCAGTAGCAAAAATGTCCAACCTCAAACTTAAGGCCGGAAATGGTGGAATGTAATAAGGGCTCTGTTTTGGCAATCACCAGATGAAAACCTGTCAATCGAGAACAATCTCTTTCCTCAGAATTCTGAGCCTAAGACATTTCTCTATTTGATTGTTTTCCTTTGTAAGTTGTAGCACGACTTAGGTAGGTACGGTAGTGGGCGTGGGTTTAAATAAAAAAAAGTTTAAAAAAACTGAAAAACGACTTCAAAATGAAATTTACCCAAAAGTATGAAATAATATTATTATACTTAAATACACGACATTATAAAATAACAACAACCAACAATAACGAAATCAAAGGTGGGTACAAATTAAATTAGGGGCTTAAATTTTTTTGAGGTTATGACTAATATTTTGAAGTACAAATTTAAAAAAATATATAACAATATTTGTTATGGTAATACAAAATGAGTAATGTTATTACTTTTTATACTTTCATTGTAGTTTTTGATTGAAACGAAAAACCATTGAAGAAGTGAAAAAGTGTGGTTATTTTCTTTACTCTTTACACGTAAAGAAAAAGACAGGGACAACTGTTCCAGTCAATACCTCGCTTTAAATGTGGCCCAAATCGAATAGGTATATGCGTTTCTGAAAGTAGGCACCTTATTAAAAAAATCTTTCTCGTTTTTTAAATGAAGCCCAAACGCAAACTTAATATACCACTTTCTGAAAACTAGGTAACTACTAAATCAAAAATATTTAATGTTTATTTAAATGTGACCCAAATCGAAACTAGCAAATTGCATTACGAAGGACTGGGATCTAAACCAGATATCTTTGGTTCATCAGGGCCTTCACTATCTTTTAAGGCGTTCAGACTACTTAATAAGATCAGTTCGATCAGTGATAAAATAATATCGAACGTAACTCGATTCATTTTAAGTTGAAATCAATACGGGCTTCAACGCGGCGGTTACGTTAAGACCGAACGCCCGATTCTCGATTTTTACATGTTTTATTACTTTTCTTCAATTTCAAATTAGTTTAAAAATTGTGTACAATTAAAATGGAAGGTGATTTTTTTGTTTGTACGTTTCTTTGAACATAAACTGTTTGTTTTCGAGAAATTTTGCAATTGAAGCTAAAAACAGGGTATACAGGATATATTTTTAAATCAAAAGTGGTTCCAATTTTATAATTGTATTCAATTAAATTATATTTTTTTACTTTCAGTATATTACAATACAGTTGCTCGAAAAGTGGTACTTTATATGCTAGTTTACTGTGCGCAAATTTGATTTAACCACTTTTTTTTTGTAGCTCTGAGAAACAAGACATTTTTTTTTTATTAACTGTTGGTAAGCCCTTGGCATCATTTATCACCTGATGGTAAGTGACGATGATGCTGAAGATGAAAGCGGGCTTACCATATTAATTACCAAAGATACATTGTAGAATCTTCTTTGAGACTTTTGAAAGGAGAATTTTAAAAGAGATAGGTTGTTCCTCCATGAGGTTAGTACATAACGCTAGCTGATTAGATTCGCTTTGGGTTATATGTTTTTGAAGAAAGGATAAAAAATATGAATGATGCGCATAAGTTACATCAAGGGAATAGGTCATCTTTTCCAAGGAGGTTTTATTTAATGCTTTAAATAATATTATCCCAAGCCTTATTGTAATCTTTTTATGGTATAGTATAAAAAAAAAACTTAAGTATATAAAATATGGTGCAGTTGCCGTAAACGTGAATTCTGCTGTTTTGGTTGTGAATACAAATAAAATTATGAATAGTTATTATGCGTGTAATGAAAAATATACTTATGTGTATGTATAGGGAAAATAAAGTGAAATTACTCTCCGGACATTTAAAATGAGCCACAAGTTGCGCAAAATTTACTTTGATTGCCTAAACCTTGATAGGTAGGTATGTATTTTTTATTGTATTTTATTCACAATTGGTAAGCCCTTGGCATCATCTCACCTGATGGTAAGTGACGATGATGCCGAAGATGGAAGCGGGCTTACCAAGATTCCCCAATACAATGGAGAACTGGCTATCTTATCTTCAAGCCGGAACACATCATTGTTGTTAACACTCATGTTTGGCGGAAAGACTTAGATAAGATGGTGGTAGCTAGCCAGGCGGGCTTAGAAAATGCCCTACCACCAACCAAACCGAATCTTACAAGTTGACCCCGCCGGAATCGAACCCGCGACCTCCTAGTGTAAAGTGAATGGACTAACCATAACGCCACAGAGGCGGTTATAAGTATAAGTATTCATGTAATTTGTTTTTCTGTCATGGTCGTTTTTTAATTTTACCTGTTTTCTCACAACTGTATAGAAAAAATGTCATATGATACATGGATATATAACAGGAAATGACAAGCTCTCTACGATGGTAAACTACAATTGTCACTCGTTTGTAATTTACCTTTTTACAACCCTAGTATCATAAATAACTAATTTCATAGTGATAACTTTACGCAGTCGTTCAATAATTTTATGTGAATACTAGCTGTCCCGGCGAACTACGTACCGCCTTACATTACATTACACTGCCCTACCCTACCCTACCCTACACTACACTACCCTACCCTACCCTACACTACCATACACTACACTACCCTACCCTACCCTACCCTACCCTACATACACTACACTACACTACCCTACACTACACTACACTACCCTACACTACCATACACTACCCTACCCTACCCTACCCTACCCTACACTACCCTACCCTACACTACGTTTAAACCTTCTCTGGACTTCCACAAATAATTCAATACCAAAATTAGGCAAATCGGTCCAGCCGTTCTCGAGTTTTAGCGAGACTAACGAACAGCAATTTATTTTTATATATATATAGATTGTGCTTTGATCCATGTTAGGGCCTTAAGCCACGTTATTAAAGACTTGTTCTTTGGCATTCAGAATCATAAACAACCTATGAGGTCCCCACTGCTGGCGCAAGGGGAATCTTGTCGAACTCGGAAAGGTTAGGCCATACTCCACATTCGGAGGCCAAGTTCGGATTAGTGGAGGTTAAAGGGCTAGTGGTGAACCCCATTATCAGAAGTTTCCAACCGCCTCCGAGGCATAATTGTTAGTCCATTCGCTTCACACCAGGAGGTCGCGGGTTTGATTCCCGGCGGGGATAACTTTGTATCCTCGGTTTGGTTGGTGGTAGAGCATTAATCATAGCCCGCCTGGCTAGCTACCACCAATTTATCTGAACCTTGCCGCCAAACCTAAGTGTTAAAGCATTGATGTGTTCCGTCTTGAAGATAGCCAGATCCCCATTGCGTTGGGGAATCTTGGTAAGCCCGCTTCCATCTTCGGCATCATCGTCACTTACCATCAGGTAAGATGATGCCAAGGGCTTACCAATTGTAAATAAAAAAAAAAAGTTTTCAAGGTGCCCATTAGGCTATATTTATTTAATCGTATAGCAGAGCACGTAGTAGAGCGTCGATGGCGTAACGGCTAGGGCCGCCGCCTTCTGTCCGAGAGGTCGCGGTTCGAATCTTGTAACGTCACAATGTGTTTCCGAATTACGATTTCATATGTACGTTTATCCGACGCTCTTACGGTGAAGGAATAACATCGTGAGAAAACATCGTCGTGCACACACCTGCTACGCTCGAGCCCCTCGCTGGGGACATATATGAAAGAGACGTCGTCAGGATTTAGGAGGAACTGATCATCCAGGAGACCATTATGGGCCATTTGGGAGCAACGCTGGATTCTGTGTTCCGTAGTCTGTTCCTCTTCTCCGCACTGCAGACTCCCTCCATCCCCATTTATATCGAAAGTCACTTACCACCAGGTGAGATGTTGTCAAGGGTTTACCAATTGTGAATAAAAAAAAAAAAAAGTGATTTCTTTGACCGTGACCCGACTAGAACCAGCACCATTGACTTAACATGCTCTGCGAAGCACGGATTTGCTCAAAATAAATGGATTATATGCCGCTAGAGACAAACAGTCAAATCCATCTAGATAACTATGTTTAATGTCGGTGAACATACGCGATCGAAACAACCACAGTAGTCGTACTGAGTGTTTACGCCAATGACTTATATATTACTGGCGTAAGGACCCGGCCAACGCGCGCTACTAATGCGCCCAGCGAATTGGTGTGAAAATCAAAAGTTTCGCACACTCGCGACTCAGTCGTCTGCGGGAAATTGTACAGTGCGGTGGAAAGATATTCCATATAAAAATGCCTCATTGTGTTGTTAGAGGCTGTAAAAATCATGAAAGAAAGGCTAAAAAGAAACATGGGATGTCGTATTATCGTTAAGTAACCTTACATTGTATTTTTTCTTGTAAACAAATTAAATAAACGAATTTATAAAGTGAAAATTCTACCAAGATCCTTTTAGCGTGGTACTGACTACTGACGTCAACTCTCGCCCACGCAAGTTCGTACGAGTTACGTCAGATGGCGTTACTTTTTGTTTGTATGAAGAGAATCTGAGTAAAATATGGGGACGGGCGGATCCTTATGTCCAAATCTGTGGTTTACGCAGTAATTATATTTTTAAAACTCACGCGCTATGATATGTGTGTTCAGTATTTTCATATCCTTTAATATCCCTTTCCTTTTCTCGCTCACACATCGCACATGGCGTACCGAGCGAGACAACATACATTAACGCCGTTGTGTTGGCTGGCGGCTATGTCAAAATCAAGACAAGAAAACAATATGAAAAAAAAAGCTACGAAATAAAAAAATACGTTGGAAAATTAAAGTATCCAATCCGTAGACTCGCCAGTTGTCGGGTTTTAAAAAGTTGGTTAAAACTCCAAAGGAAATGTCAAATCATAAATACACGAAGAAGTTCCAGAGCCCTGGAGCTGAGGATTCACAAGTTCTCAAGAACAAATATCACGCTCCAGGCGACGCGACACAGGATGGAAAACAGCAATTATTAACATAAACATGTTTTAACTGTTTACTTTTGAGCAACAAAGGAGTAAAATTAGTTGATTAATATTATAGTTTTAATTATAGGACATTCAGATTAAAAAGTTAATTAATGAAAACATATAGGGTAAAAGCCGGATAGTTGCCACACTTTTTTTTTTAATTAAAAATTTGAGTACACTTTTTGAAATCACTCTATATCTCTCAGTACAAAAAGCAAAATACTTTATTTGTAAAACTGGCCGGTACTTTGGTTTTTTATCAACAAATTTATGAAAAGTA
This sequence comes from Coleophora flavipennella, assembly GCA_947284805.1. Classification (NCBI taxonomy): domain Eukaryota; kingdom Metazoa; phylum Arthropoda; class Insecta; order Lepidoptera; family Coleophoridae; genus Coleophora; species Coleophora flavipennella. The sequence continues at coordinate 5,696,630 of OX369290.1, forward strand.
AAAAAAATATTAGCTTTAATATTTTTAGAGTATTAGCAATTTTTGCGGACCTCTATAAACAAATTCACAAACTTACAAACTTTAACCTTTTTTAAAATTTTAGTGTAGATTAGCGAGAGGAAAACTATGGTAGGTTCAGCGTTAGGAATTCACAAGTATTTCAGTGATTACATCCCGCTTCATTAGGGAAAGAGCTCGCTTCCGGCAAACGTTGGTGTTTGGAGAAGCTCTGTGTGGGTAATGGTACTCCCAGAGATTCGGAACGGAGCTTGGGAAATTCTGTACAACAAAGTAGGTATAGGGTTATTTGTGACCCAAAATAAAAACTCGCGTACTCATATTGGTACAAGGTGTTAATAGGCTAAACTTATCATCATCATATCAGCCGAAGGACATCCGCTGCTGGACATAGGCCTCCCTCAAGGATTTTCAAGACGAACGGTTCTGCGCAACCCGCATGCAGTGGCTTCCTGCGACCTTCACCAGGTCATCGGTCCACCGAGTGGGAGGTTTGCCTACGCTACGTTACGTGCGAGGTCTTTTATATATATCCTTTATTGTACACAAACATTTAAATGACAAGAACTTAGAGAGGACATGTACAAAGGTGGACTTATCTCTATAAGAGATCTCTTCCAGCCAACCTTACCGGGTGTTAGGAGACTTTAAAGTATGGGAGGTAAACCTGTGTACTTAATAATCATAATTATAAACTAAATAAAATACAATCAAATATAAACTAACCTAATGTACGTACATAAATAACACATACTTATAATATATAAATTAAAAGCATATATAATACATAACTAAAATATAATACATAATGTTCTTACTAAAATAAATACTATACTAACAAACGTACATGTTCTGTAGGGAAAAAAGATGCTCTTTAAGTTTAGTTTTGAAAGTATTAACAGAGGGGCAGTCGCGAATGTTTGCGGGCAACTTGTTCCAGAGGTTCGCAGCTTCAATAGTGAAGGAATTGGAGAAGAATTTAGTATTGGAGCGGGGAACTACCAGAGTTTTGGTGACACATTTACGTCTGGGTGGGGAAGGTACAGGTAGTAGCTGGAAACGGGAGCAGAGATATTCAGGAAAGGAAGGATTTTTGAGGATTTTGTAGAGGAGTGTGAGGATGTGTAAATTACGACGCTGGCGGACAGGGAGCCAATTAAGCCGAGACCGATATTCTGATACATGGTCGAACTTTCGCAAGCCGAACACAAACCTGATAGCGAGGTTTTGTAGGCGCTCGAGCTTATTAAGGAGCTCCTCAGTGGCGTCCAAGTAGCAGACATCTGCATAATCGAGCAGCGGCAACAGAAGGGTTTGGGCGAGCATAATTTTAGTTTTAAAAGGCAAAAAGAACTGGAGTCGCTTAAGGGAGTGGTAAGAAAAATGCATACGCCTGCTGACGTCATTGATGTGAGAGGACCACGAGAGGTTGGAGTCCATGATAAGACCCAAATTTCGGGTCTTCTCAGTGAAAGGAATCGCAACGCCATCGTAGCATATTGAGGGTAAGCACTGATCCATGCCACCCCTCAAGCGACTACTGCCGATAATAATCGACTGTGATTTGGAAGGGTTGATCAGGAGTCCGAATGATTTAGCCCATATCTGTACCGCTGCTAGATCAGCGTTCATAGAGTTGATGGCAGCTGAGGCTTCAGAAACAGGGAAGTGAATATAGATCTGAAGATCATCGGCGTAAAGATGAAATTGACAGGTGAGCACTTTAGTGATCTGGTTAATAAATATCGAGAAAAGTAGAGGAGATAAGACTCCGCCCTGAGGTACACCAGCAGAGAGCTCGCACCAATCCGACGTCGATTCTTCTGTTTTTACACACTGCCGCCGCCCTCGGAGGTAGGAGTCAAACCAGGGGATAACTGAGTCAGGAATATGGGATGATCTGAGGATACCTAGGAGAATATCAAAATCTACCGAGTTAAATGCATTGCTGAAATCTAGCAGAGTGACCAGTGTAAGTTTTTTATTATCCATTGCGTAACGGATGTCTTCCGTTACATTCAGCAATGCACTAACCGTACTATGATAGGGTCGAAAACCGGACTGAAAAGTGCTCAGAAGGTCATTCCTACAAAGATATTTGTAGAGCTGGTGGTGGACACAACCTTCTAGTACCTTGGATAGGATTGGAAGAATGGAGATAGGACGATATTGAGAAAAAGAACTGGGGTTAGGTTTTTTGGGAAGAGGGATAACATGAGCCAGCTTCCACGTACTTGGAAATGTGTTCGAGGACAAGGAGAGGTTCATAATGTGAGTTATAACCGGGACTACATTGTCCAGGATTGGAAGCAGCATTTCAAGGCTCAAATTATCACTGCCCACTGCCCTAGTCGAAATCGCTTTAATACTTCGCCTAACGTCAACCTCAGACAAGTCGAGAAACTCGAATGGCTCACAGTCGGGCGGAGGCAAATCGGCCAGGGAGCGCAATGATGCTAATTTGATAGCCTCCTCTAGTGTGACGGGGGGAGTCGAGAAATGACGGTTGAGATCATCCAAGTCGAGTGCGCCACATTGCCTATCAGAGATCCTGCCTACTCCAAGTGTCTCCAAGAAGCGCCATGTTTGCGCCGGTGAGGTGTTCTGTAAAGTGCTATGAATGTAGCGACGTTTAGCATCCCTGCACATCCGGTTACAAACATTGCGAATCTTCTTGTATACGACAAAATTTTCATCAGTAGGGACTTTTTTATGTTTCGCCTTGGCCCGGTCGCGTTTAGCCATTATACTCTTAAGATGTGGTGTGAGCCAAGGTGCAGGAAAATGCTTCACACGAACGGGTCGCAGAGGGGCGTGAATATCGAAGAGTGCACGAAGCGTTGTATTGAAGATGACTACTTTATCGTCAACGGAAACGGCTGCATACAAGGACGACCAGTCCAGTTTTTCCACATCTTCCTTTAGCCGGTCTACGTCCATACCTCGAAAATTCCGACAGAGGACGACCTTACCTTTACGCTTGGGAGGTCGCACTTTATATGAAAGATGGATCAGATCGTGGTACGAAAACGGAGCGGTCAGTTGTCCGTGTGACGTAACCAGATTATCCTTGGAGACGATCGCTAAATCAATTAAAGATGGCCTTGAATTTGGATAATAGTGTGTAGCATAAGACGGGAGGATTTTTAAGTCAAAGCTTGAAACTACTTCCTGCAGGCTGCGGCACCTGCCGTCGTTTTTCAACAGACAGGTGTTCAGGTCACCCATCAGTATTACATGATCATAATCAGCACGGTGAGCCGCTAAAATGGTCTCCAGAGAATTGAAATAGTTAATTTTATCGCTAGGACAATAAAGTACACCAAGAAGTATTTTGGTGTGGTGCACAGTAATTTTCACAAGAAGATGTTCAAGTGATGCAACATATGGCAATCCGCTTGAGGACTGACTTACAATTGCACTTGGGATGTCAGCTCGAAGATAAACACAAACACCTCCACCCCCACAGCCAGTTCTGTCATTGCGCAGCAGTTTGTAACCCGGAAGTTCACAGAGCGTCGAGGACAAAGAAGGCTTCAACCAAGATTCAGAGACGAGTATCACATCGGCACACTGATTACCAAAAGTAACGATTAAATCCGCGTAATGACCTACCAGACTCTGGGCATTGATATGTACAAGCTTTAGGCATTTCTTATCGAGCGCTGTTTGGAGCTGGATATCAAGTGGAGCAGTACCCGCAGTATCAGAGGTGAAAGACACGTCACTGAGAGCACTTTCATATTCATTAGAAGAAGAGCAAGAAAGAAATTCATCGACTATGTTACTAAGAGGCATGTAAATATAAATAATAATACGAATATACTTATTTACCTAAATAAAAAAAATAATGTATATATGTATAATAAACTAAATAAATAAGAGCAATAAAATAAGATATTTTTTTACTAAAGCTAAACAAACCAGTAATATAGTCCAACACAACACCGGCACTGCTGACTAAAAGAAATCAGGAACAGCTAAAGGATTAGAGGCCAGAGCCATTAAAAATATAAAAAAAAACAACATAAACGAAATGCAAACAAGACTCAAGAGTATCACTACTGTCACTGTCACATCACTAGCACAGCACGTAAACATAAAAAAGTTGAAAAGGTGTGATATTTGTAACAACTACCTACTTTGCCTGCGTTTATGATAATAAAACATATGTAAGCCGGACAAAATTAAAAGTAACAACACTAGCGACGACGTGAGAAACGTGTAGTGAGGAGGAATGCGTTTCAAGTTGTATGAGCAGCCGGGTGTTGCGACTGCAGCTCACGGAACTCAGCCATGGAGACCAGCTTCTTGCGCGTACCGTCCGGAAGGAAAACAAAGATTGTACCTTCGCTGGACCAGCATTTCTTAATGCCGAAGTGCTTGCGAGCGGCGGCAAAAACCTCCTGCCGCGGCTTAGTGAGGAACTCCTTCACCGACACTTTGGTACCTTTGAGCTTCGTCTTCGCATTCCAAACAGCTGTGCGAGACTTCAATGAAGAAAAACGCACAAGTACGGGCCTGTCCTTCGTCTTTCTCTCACCCAAGCGATGACAAACTTCAATAGCCGCTTCATCAATGCCGGTCAACTTCATTTGGGTGGTTAACAGCGTCTGGACCTTGATCATCAGGTTCTCGTCCTTTGTCTCTGCTAGGCCATGGAAGAGCAGGACCTTGCGCCGCGATTGCGTCTCCTGTCGGTCGAATCCCTGGGCGAGGAGTTCGATCTGGTCTTTAAGTAGTGAGATGGCTTTCAGCACAAAGGATTTGAATCCGATGAACTCTGCTGCAAGTGCCTTTACAGTCTGTGGGGCAGTTGATGGATTGGAGGATTGCTGTCCAAGAGTCTTTTCAAACTCACCCATTCTTGTAGTGAAGAGAGATACCATTTCGTCCATCTTAGTGTTCAGTTGTGAAGCCAGATCCATTTTGTGTGGTGAGAGTGCAGTGGGAGAGGAGATAGTGAGTCAGCAGGTGCAGGTTAGACTCTTAACACATTTAACAATAAAACTTAACCTTTATTTGCTGATTAATTAATTTTTAGAATAAAAATTATTGAGAGCACAAAATTTTGATGTATTCTCTTTCAAGCCTACCCTCCAACTCTTTTCTGTTCTACGAGCTATGCGCCCCGCCCACTGCCACTTAAGTTGAGCAATTCTAAGAGTTATGTTGGTTACTTTGGTTTTCCTACGGATCTCCACGTTTCTGATTCGATCACGCAGAGAAACTCCGAGCATAGCTTGCTCCATTGCCCTTTGGGTGACCTTGAGCCTTCTTATGAGGCCCACCATAGTAAGCGACTGTCTCAGTTCCGTATGTCATCACTGGCAACACACACTGGTCAAAGACCTGGACCTTAAGACACTGCGGTATTTGGGACGTGAATATATTGCGAAGCGAAGGGGTGCATAGTAAAATAATATTCCATTTCAACCCGCAACAAACAAGAGGAGTTTGAACTTTCTTCTAAACTTGCCACTTTCAAAACAAATTTAAATTCGCATAAAAACAATCTCTTTCATTCAAGAAGAAAATAAGGACACAAAATTGGTTGTTTATTTCGACGACAAAACGAGGGACGCGACGCGTCCCCTTGCAAAGTGCAAAATATTGCAAACTGTGGAAACTTTCCAGAAATGGGTACGTACTCGTACGTAACATATGAAAGTACTTTGTGTTTTCTTTCCAACTATCCTTTCAACGTTTTTGTGTGGAGACTGAAACAATAGCTTGCTATAAACGTGGGTAGTTATATTTGTTAAAAGTTTAAGAGTATGCAGTTTTGGATCCGTCTATCGAATGTGTAATTTTTAGGTTTCTGTATAGTGTTGCCAGGTGTCTGGCTTTTTAAACTCGTGTCTGGACAAATGCATACATGTCCGGCCTGTCCGGCTTTTGCTCCACCCCGCTGCGGTGAGAGCCACGCCGTGACCATGAATCGCGATTTCGCAGACGCGGCAAAGGCGAAATGAATGGATGAGTTCAATTCAATTCAATATATTTATTCAAAATAGGTGCAAATTACACTCTTTCTAATAGTCATAAAATAGTAATAACAGTGGCATTTGTGAAGAATCAAGAAATAAACAATAATGAGTTAATAAAGTCAAAATTAAATCCTTAATATAAACCAGATTGTGTCATTAGAACATGAAAACAATATGACACGAAAAGTTATACATTAAAATCATTGAATGCATTTAACAAGAGTAGGCCAGTTCACACGGACAGCACTCGGTCACGAGTATAACGCGAGAGTCAGCTATCGCTCCCATCAACCATATAGAGGGAAAGGAACGACCCGGCTGAGACCTAGTGAGACAAAACTTAAATCTCACCACAATGAAGTTCTTTTCTGAGTTATTCCTGGCCATGACGCCAACGAGGAAATGCTTTTCTCGTTGATAAATGCACAATGGATTAAAAAGACGCAATACATTTCGGACAGAAATTGTTGCGAAAATGACGTTTTTAGTGTGTAACTTGAAATACAGCTGCCGGAAGTTTTACAAAACGATTTCCAAAGAAAACTCAATTCTGTATAAAACTGGTTCAAATCCTTCATTATATCAGCCGAAAAACGTCCACAGCTGGACAAAGGCCTCCCCCAAGGATTTACACGACGACCGGTCTTGCGCTGCCCGCATCCATCGGCTTCCCGCGATCTCCACCAGGTCGTCGGTCCAGTGCAGTGTGATTACTTAGTTGTAGTAAATCACAAAGTTCCATTAAAATCTTTAGAGCTATTTTTGAGAAAATAATAACAAAGATCGTGCATTTGTATTAGTACCTAATATAATTTTCCCTAGAATAAACAACTTCACAGTGTAGTAAAATAATTATATAGAATTGTAGTAAGGTACATAGTTTCATTAAACTTGGTGGTGGTGGAAACCTTAAAAAACAATAATATAAAAGAATTAAAAAAAACGGCTACAGATATACCTAAAAATAATATTGTCTTCTTCATAAATACGTTCAGTAGTTAGGCGCTAGAGCATCAGACGGACTACAATATCTATTTAATTTTATTTGTTGAATATTATTATTGTCGAATATGAAATTAAAGGCGAAGTGGCAGGAGCACCTCCAGCGGAGTTCAGTGCGACGGGGAGAGAAAGCGTCGAACTATCCGGGAATTGTCGAGGAGGACTGCTTTCTGCATTGCCGCAATTATTGGTCTGCCTCGGTATTCCAGCCGCCTTAAGTGACGTTCAAGGTCGGCTGAAATTAGCCCGTTCACGGATAGGCCTACGGGGATGACTTCGGTGGACTCCACTTGCCTCATATGATATATCTATCCGACCGATTTAGGTCATGGCGACCACTTCGACTCCTAGTCGGTTTGCCGCGCGTGCGCTCGAAGATGGAACACATATATTTTGCCACATATAATAAGTATTAAAACATCTAACACTGGCGTTAATTAATATTATTTCAAGCAAAAGAAAGAAATTCGTCATAGCATTCAGTAATATTGTAACAAAAAGCGCAAATTTCATTGAAAAGGAAATAAGAAAGAATGAAGACCCCTTTGATTATGAGCAACGAATGTTCAACCAAGCCTACATCTAACAAGATGGAACGACGTGCCCAATGAAATTTAACGCAAATTTTCACGATTCACTTGACGGCGAGGGGAGCCCACGTTTTGTTTGATGTAAATTAAAGGAATTAGTTAATTGAAGATCAGGTGTAATGGAATCGTTGATTGTCACCTTATTTCTTGAGCATGAAAGAGATATTTCCATATAAAATTCAAAACGAAAATATTGAGAAAATGTTTTTTTTAATTTTCTGTATGAAGAAATAACTTCAAAAATATTTCACAATTGACTTGATGGCAAGGGGAGCCAACGTTTTGTTTGACTTAAATTAAAGGAATTATTTAATTAAAGATCAGGTGTATTGAATTCGTGGATTGCTACCTTAATACTTAAGGGTTGTCTGGAAAAGATCGCTTTTAGCGATAAGACCGCCTTAGTACACTTAAGTCTGATAAAACCATTTTGTGATTATTCCTTGTGTGTAATAAATAATTTAAACATACATACATACTTGAGTCTAAATCAAATATTTTCATAATCTACTTGTATCAAAACAAAAATATTGATTTAATGTTTTTTGTGATTTTCCGTCTGAGAATTCGACTTTAAAAAATCTTTCACGATTCACTTGATGGCGATTTTTTTGTAGCTTTCTGACGGACGACTCCAAAACTCTTAAAGAGAATAATACAATAAAAAAAACGAGACCTACAGTACTCGCATATGATGTGTAACATGTGACAAAATACTTATGAAATTAATTAATTATCGGGTCGTACATTCACGGGCCGACCCTTCGAATAGTAGTATGTCATCTTTGCCTTTGCCATCACACTAGGCGGCATGGCTATGACAACCTTAGTTTTCGAGAATTAAAAAACGTTCGCATTTCCTGTTACACATTTCCGTCCCATTTCACGAAATCACTCCCACAAATTGCAGGAAAGCGAGAGCAAAGATGTTAAAGTTCAATAAAAAAAATATCTGGGACGAAGAATGACCAAGTGGAAAGCGCTTGATTAGATATCTCAGGTATAGCAGAATGAACATATATGGAAGGCCAGAAATTAAGACTTAACCGATTTGCTCTAAACGGTATAGTGTCGGAATAGTAGCAAATTCTAATACCACAGGTCAAGATCCCCCCCTTTCAAATCTTCTACCGCCAAAAAAAAATCAAAAAATATTTATTTTAAATAGGTGTTTACACACACTTTTAAAAAATCATAAATCAGCCTCCGTGGCGTAATGGTTAAGTCTATTAGTTTCACATTAGGAGGTCGCGGGATCTATTCCCGGCGGACTCTTAACTTTGTATGACTCATTTTGGTTGGTGGAATGTTAAAATGTTACTCTTCCATTGATGAGTTTTTAAGTGATAAAGAAATATGATTATTACATTTTTAATATACTTACTATGATTTAAATTATTTATTTAGTAAGGTTTTCTTTTTGTATGTTATTTGTGTTTACGAGTATTTTGTTTTTAGTCTATTTACATATTGATAATGATACTGTGACATTGTGATTGCTTAATGTATTTATACTTATTATGTACACCTGATTCAGGTAGAATTTAACTGTACTTTATTACTATAAAATAATGTTCGATCTGTATATACTTAAATTCCTGCACAATAAATGAGTTGAACTTGAAAGGCATTTTCTAAGCCCGCCGGGCTAGCTTCCACCATTTTATCTAAGTCTTGCCGCCAAGCATGAATGTTAACAGCATTGATGTGTTCCGGCTTAAAGTTGAGATAGCCAGCTCCCCATTGCGTTGGGAAATCTTTGTAAGCCCGTTTTCATCTTCGGCATCATCGTCGCTTACAAGGGCTTACCAATTGTGAATAAAAAATAAATAAATTGGTAAGCCCTTAAATTTATTGTTATGTACCAAGCGGTTGCGCAAAAAAGTAAATAAATAAGTTAAGGTGACTTACCAAAACACGAAAGCTGGTGCTTCCGTGGTCTGCACGACGGAGCATTGCAGCCTTAAGGTGGAGCCAGGTTTGAGATACTTCTCCGTAGGCCCCGAAATCTGAGCTCGAGCCTCTGTTGACAATATTATCTTCAATATAGTTGCTTGAAAAGTGGTACTTTATATGCTAGTTTACTTTGCTCAAAATTGATTTTACCGCACGAGTGCTTTTTAGTTTGCCACTTTTTTCATTTCTAGGTCGGAGGAACAATACATTTTTAGCAATTAAAAAAGTATGATTTTCCGGAAAATTTGAAAAGGGTTCCTCCAAGAAGTTATATAAAGCTAGTTGGTAACTTAGGGTTAGAAATAGATTGATGACGCATGAAGCGCATAGTTTATACCAGGGAATAGGTCATCTTTTCCAAGGAGGTTTTAAAGCTAACAATTTTATCCCAAGCCTTACTGTAATTTATATAATTATATGGTTCAGGGTAGGCTCGAGCCCCTCGGTTGGGACGTATATGAGCTTTTGCAATAAAATATAAAAAAAACTTGCAAATGAGTATGTGTGCCTAGCTAAGAAAATAAAGCGCAATTTTCGTAAAACTGAATTAAGTTGTTTTATTCGTGAATACGAATGAAATAATGAATTGTTTAAAAAATGTGTAATAAAAAATATATACTTATGTGGCTCAACCGGTAACGACTCGGTCCATCTAACCAGAGGTACCGGGTTCAAATCTGGACGGCCAATGTACCAATGAGTTTTAAAAACTTACGTACATACTTACCGATTGCTTTAACGGTGAAGGAAAACATCGTGAGTAAACCTGCACACGCCTGCGAAGAAACTCGAAGGTTGTGTGTGAAGTCGACCAACCCGCACTAGGCCCGCGTGGTTGACTAAGGCCTAATCGCCCTGATTTCGGGTACGCTCGAGCCCCTCGGTGGGGACGTATATGAGCTGTAATGATGACTTATGTGTATGTATAGGAAAAACAAAATGAGATTGAAATGAGCCAAAAGTCGCGTAAAATGAACTTTGGATGACGATAACTTGATTGGTATGTAAGTACTGTATTTTGTTTTTCTGTTTCGGTCCTTTTTATTTACCTGTTTTCTCGCAACTGTATTGAAAAACGTCGTATGATACATGGGTGCTAAAGGTAAATGGCAAACTCGTGACGATGGCAAACCCGCGCTCGCGGCTCGATGTCACTTGCTTGTTATTTACCTTTTTGCCACCCTTGTTTCACAAATAACTGTAACTAAAATTTCGACTAGAACGTTTTCCACATGAGCGTGGTTTAACATTTCATTACGGTGGTGTAACTCGTGTGTTACAGATTTTCGTTATTTTTAACGTCAATTACTCCTAAAAGATAGAAAACCCAAGGTTGAAAAAAATTCCCTTTATTTTGATGATGTTCCTTTAAATCAAAAGCTATTAGGAACACGATCGAGCAGTTTTGGCTCGATAGAAAAAACTCCCAAAGATAGACCTACACCGTTACTTTCAACTCCAGTTATGACTAATATTTTGAAGTATCAATTAAAAAAAATATACAACAGTATGTTTTGTTATGTTAATAAAAAGTGAGTAATGTAATTATTGTTTAAACTATCATTGAAGTTTTTGATTGAAACGAAAAACCATTGAAAAAATGATAAAATGTGTGGTTATTTTCTTTACTCTTTACACATAGAGAAAAAGACAGAGATAACTGTTTTAATCGATACCTCGCCTTAAGGAATGCTTGTAAATAAATATGTTTATAATAATAATAAATATGCCAAAATATCAATCTAGAAGTTAATTCACGACGGGATACCTGATAATATTTCCTGTTATCCAATAGGGATGACGAATGCTAGTCATCTGAGTTACTTTTTATCAAACTCAAACTCAAAAAGGCTTTATTTGCTAGAACACTGTAGGTACAGGATCTTGTTATTTTCTTAGTGCTAGTGTTCAACCTGCAGCAAGGTGTGCAAACATAAAGAAATTAAAAAACAGTTTAAAATAGTTAAAATTACAAAAAGTATATCAAAAAAATATACAATTATCTCATCAATTAACGATTAAATTTTCTTATTTTTTCGTATAATTAATAAAGTCATTAACAGTATAAAAACAATTTCCTAATAGCCATTTGGTCAATTCATTCTTAAAATATTTGATTCCAAGTGATTTAATTTCGTCAGGTAGGTTATTATAAATTAAAATACACATATTATAAATATTTCTACGGTAAATATCTTTGCAACAAAGTGGTTGATGTAATAAGTTCATATATTTAGCCCGTGTCTGTCGCTCTATTACTTCACCACGCCATTTGAAAAAGTGTAAATGCTTTTGAACAAAAATACAGACATCTTTGACGTACATGCAGGGCAATGGCAGTATTTTATATTTTTTAAACAAGGGCTTGCAGCTATCTAGAAACCAAGCTCCATCAATTACTCGAATGCACTTTTTCTGTATTTTAAAGACTCTTTCCACGTCTACAGAATTTCCCCACATGATAAGTCCGTAGCTTAGCACTGAGCTTACATACCCATATCATATGTCATAAATGACATTTTGTTCTTAAAATGTTTGAAATACGTAGGCGTGACGTCATGGTTTTGCAGCGTCATATATACTAACTTGTGTACTAATTTTGTGATTTTAGTGATTTAAAAATCGAAGAATTGATGGAAAACAAAACGAGTAAGGTTTTCCAAAGTTTAAGTAGGAGGGCATTTAGTGATCATCATATCAGCCGAAGGAAGTCCACTGCTGGACATAGGCCTCCCCCAAGGATCTCCACGACGACCGGTTCTGCGCTGCCCGCATCCAGCGGCTTCCCGCGACCTTCACCAGGTCATCGGTCCACCGAGTGGGAGGCCTGCCTACACTACGCTTTCCGGTGCGTGGTCGCCACTCGAGAACTTTACTGCCCCAACGGCCATCTGTTCTACGAGCAATGTGCCCCGCCCACTGCCACTTAAGTTTAGCAATTCTGAGAGCTATGTCGGTTACTTTGGTTCTCTTACGGATCTCCTCGTTTCTGATTAGATCACGCAGAGAAACTCCGAGCATAGCACGCTCCATTGCCCTTTGGGTGACCTTGAGCTTTCTTATGAGGCCCATAGTAAGCGACCATGTCTCAGTTCCGTACGTCATCACTGGCAACACACATTGGTCGAAGACCTTGGTCTTAAGACACTGCGGTATCTGGGACGTAAAGATATTGCGAAGCTTCCCGAACGCTGCCCAGCCGAGTTGGATTCGACGATTGATCTCTTTCTCGAAGTTGGACCTACCTAACTGGACTGTTTGTCCCAGGTATACATATTCGGTAACAACTTCGCGTGTAGAGCCTCCAACCTTCAGAGGAGTAGGTATGACACGGACGTTTGACATAATTTTCGTCTTGTCCATGTTCATTCTAAGACCCACTTGTTGAGAGGCTCTACTGAGGCCATCGAGCATTGTGCCTAAGTCGTCCATAGTCTCAGCCATGACCACGATATCGTCAGCGAATCAAAGGTGGGTGATGTACTCGCCGTTGATATTGATGCCGAGTCCACCCCAGTCCAAAAGCTTAAAAACATCTTCCAGGGCGGCGGTTTACAGTTTCGGAGATATAACGTCTCCCTGTCTCACCCCGCGCTGCAGCTGGATAGGTTCCGCGTTTTGATCCTGGAGGCGAACCGACATGGTGGCGTTTTCATACAAACATTTCAGCACTTCGATATATCGATAGTCAATTTGGCACCTCTGGAGAGACTGTAACACAGCCCAGGTTTCGACCGAATCGAAGGCTTTCTCATAGTCCACGAACGCCAAGCATAGTGGCTGATTGTACTCTTCAGTCTTCTGTATAATCTGCCGCAGCGTATGTATGTGGTCTATGGTACTAAATCCTTTTCGGAAACCGGCTTGTTCGGGAGGCTGGAAGTCGTCAAACCTGCGTGCGAGACGATTCGTAATGACCCTCGAAAACAGTTTGTAGACATGGCTCAGAAGTGAGATGGGTCTATAGTTCTTCAGCAGGGTATTGTCACCCTTTTTGAAGAAAAGCACGACCACACTTCTGTGTCATGCCTTAGGCGTTTGTCCTTCAAGTATAGCGGAATTAAATAATTTCTGAAGAGCTTTAAGTACCGGTGTTCCACCTGCTTTCAGAAGTTCAGCCGTAATTCCATCATCACCCGGTGCCTTATTGTTTTTAAGCTGTTTAAGAGCCATTCTAATCTCGTACAGGCTGACGTCCGGAATATCTTCGGTATAGTGTCGGGTAAGTCTAGCTCTTGGGTCTTTAGCCAGATCGCTGACAGGCAGACGTGTGGTCGTGTACAATTGTCCGTAGAACTTCTCAACTTCTTCCAGCAACTCAGTCTTAGACGATATGATCCTGCCGTCCTCAGTCTTCAGCTTGGTCAGTTGACTTTGACCAACAGACAGATCTCTCGCGAACACTTTTGAGCCTTTGTAGTTCTCAATCGCCTCTTTAATACAATTTGTATTATAGTGGCGCAAATCGCGAGTTAGAGACTTAGAAATCTGCCTGTTTAGTTGCCGATACTGAGTAGCGTCTTCAGAGGACTGCAAAACCAATCCTCGTCTTTCTTCCATGAGGTTGCTGGTCAAGTCAGAGATTTTTTTGGTTCTGTTTGAACGGCGAGTTTTGAAAATCTTAGACCCGACCGTTTGGACAATTTCCACGAACCTGTCGTTATAATCGTCCACATTCTCGCAGTCTCCTAGGCATTCGAAGCGATTGTGCAACTCGAGCTGAAAGTTTTCGGGGTTTTGGAGCTGGATGGGCGCTGGTCGGAGTGTGGACTTCATTAGTCGACATCTTTCTAACTTGGTCTTTAGATTCAATGTGCCTCTTACCATTCGGTGATCGCTTCCTGTTTTGACTGAGTTGATCACACAGACATCATTGAATATTTCTATATAATAATAGAATAATTATATAATATTCCTAAATTATATTATATTATCTGGGAATACAGACGCCGGCAGAGAATATTAAGTGTATTTTATAATATTAATAGTTTTAAGTGCTTGCAGGCGTATTTAGTAAAATAAATTGAAAAACGTAATTTAAAATTTTCCTAAACTAACGTTCGTCTTTGAGAATAGCATTTCATTACTTCTGAAAATTGAAATGACACTGTGAAAACGAGTCAAAGGGTCTTAATATTTCTTTATTAAATAAATTCTACCCTTGTTGGCTGTTACGAAAGGCAAATTAATCAACAAAACAAAACAACTTGAAAATTGAGATAATAAATAATGTCATTCCACGAATTTTAAGTAAGCGCCGACGGACTAAGCTGGCGTGTTTTTGGACCTTGTTGTCTTTCGTGGTATCAGTTATTTAATACTAGTGACTGTTCGAGAGTGCACAGTGCGTGAGCCGCGAGCGGCTTGCGAGCGTGGAATAAAGTAGCCTATGTGTTAATCCAGTTCCTAATCTGTCTGCCTACCAAATTTCAGCCAGATCTGTTTAGTAGTTTTTGCCTGAAAAAGTAACAAACATACATCCATTCTTACAAACTTTCACGTTTATGATATTATAGTAGGATTATTTTTCTGATAGTATATCTAATGTGCAGGTTTTCTCACTATTTTTTTCCTTCACCGTAAGAGCGACGGATAAACGTACATATGAAATCGAAATTCGAAATCACATTTCTACGTGGCAGGATACGAACCACGACCTCCCGGACAGGAGGCGGTGGCCCTAGCCGTTACGCCACCGACGCTCTTCACACGCCTGTGGAAAAACTCGCAGGTTGTGTGTGAAGTCGGCCAACTCGCACTGGGCCCGCGTGGTCGTCTAAGGCCCGATCACCCTAATTCAGGGTAGGCTCGAGCCCCTCGGTGGGGTCGTATATGAGCTGAAATGCTGATATCTAACGTGCCCTGATACCTGCACTCGAGAGGAGCTCGATAGCGCCGTTAAGGTGGCCACATACTAGGCAAGAGAGATAATATGTCTTGTCGTCGACACAATTGAAGAAGTTATTTAAACATACAGCAACTGTTCTCCTACCAAATATGCATTCTTATCAGAAAGATACTTAAAAAAAAACATCCACACATCAATCGTACTCACCAAAACAAACCATGCATCTAAACGCAGCACCAGACGTCCAGCTACCTTGCATTACCACTAATTATAATTATAATTATAGAACAAACTTTTTTTTTATTTTTTTTATTAACGAATGTTTACGTATGAGGGAGGTAAACGTTATAATAGTTTACCCTCATCCATCAAAGAGATTGACTCATTTAATCAATTTAAGCGCAAATATGCGATCGGACTGCTAGACATTTAAGTTACTTTTTAGGATCTGTCAAAAACGAAATTTTGTTCTAAAAATGTTTGAAATACCCACAAGTGACGTCATAGATTGTTAGCGTCATTGACGAACTTATTTTGTGAATTTGATCAATAAAAAATTGAAGACGTGATGGGAAAACAAAACAAGTAAGGTTTTTTGAAACTTCAAGACGAGAGCAATTTAGGAAACCATATTTCAGAATTTTGATGCAGTCTGATCCCCTATTATCTCAACATATCTTATCTCATCATTACAGCTCATATACGTCCCCACCGAGGGGCTCGAGCCTACCCTGAATCAGGGCGATTAGGCCTTACTCGACCACGCGGGCCCAGTGCGGGTTGGTCGACTTCACACACAACCTTAGAGTTTCTTCGCAGGCGTGTGCAGGTTTCCTCACGATGTTTTCCTTCACCGTTAAAGCAATCGGTAAGTATGTACGTAAGTTTTTGAAAAACTCATTGGTACATTGACCGTTCAGATTTGAACCCGGTACCTCTTATCTAACTAAAAATAATTACTATTTTCTTATTTGTTTGTTGTGGAAAGCCAGTTTGTAGTTAAATTTTTAATTATAACCATGACCATGTGTGTGACTCATATTTTTGTGATCTGTGCGGTGTGAACGACCATAACCCAATTACTTATACATTTTTAAGTCTTTTTCTCATGTATGTGACATTTTGTCTTGAGAATAAATATCTATTGAAAACTAGCTGTTGTTTGCGACTTTGTCCGCGTGTATAACTGAACATTATTTTTATTCATCATAATTTAAGAGCTTGTCGTTGTAGCTCTTAATTATTTCTGTCTCGTATCTTCTATTTATGACTTTTAATAGCAGGGGCTGCAGTTGCAGCGACACATTGAGCCAATGGGAACTTTTGTGTCTACCTTGCTCTCTAGCCTACTCGAAGATGTACTGCTTCAATGCAGCAGTTCCTGTTGAGTGGAAGGTGCTTGTACCCTTCCGGTTTCGGATAGTCATCTCCAAGGAGACACATGCGCTACTGGCCAAAACATTTTAGTAACACAGTAAGTGTTCCATTAAATCTGTATGCACACAGGCTCACAGGTCAGGTTATTTATCAGGCCTATTTTTTCAAGTGTGCGTTTGTAGCAAAGTGACCCGTCAACGCTCCTGTTACCGCTCTGACACATGTCCTGCTGTATCTCTTACTGTACTTGATTGCACCTGTGGTTACCTTACCCATGAAGAGCTTGGAATCTTCGAGTCTATATAGACATATCAGTTTAGTCTTTCTTCGGCTGTTCCTTCAACGACCTGATAATAGTGCTTCTAGGGAGCCCTAATCCTGTTTCTGAGCCATACATTGTTGACTGTGAACCTATTTTAGCCACTATGTCTGTTTCTTCGTTGCCTTCCATTCCTACGTGTCCAGGGACCCAGACCAGTTGCAGTTTGTTATGTTCGCCCACCTTATTGAGGACCTTTAGACAATTTATACCAGCCCAGAGCTGACCTTGTAGGGTCTTAGCCGCCTCTGTTTGGGTCTGTATTTGAACTAAGATCATCACCATAACCAAACGTGTAGAAAGATCCGGTATTCAGCTGCTGCAGAAGCCACCTACTAACACCACTTTGTATATTTTTGGAGTGGTAGCAGTAACCTCGTCTCCCAATAGTAAAGATGTTATGATTCTCTTCATGTTATCTATCCATTTACATAGCGTTTTGTCTATACCATGGGAGATAGCTGCATTCTTGATTGCCTCCAAAGTAGTGCAATCAATGGCTTTTTCGATGTCAAGAAAGGCAGCAGCACATACATCCTGGTTTTCCAACGCACTTTAAGCACGGGTTACTACAAGATGAAGTGCTGTTTTAGTCATTTTACAAGACTGATATGCACATTGTAGTACATGAAATGGTTTTTTTCCTTTACGTAGTTTTCGACCAATTTTTCCAGAGCTTCAGCAGTAATAATAAAAGGTTTATGGGTCTGTAGGACCTCGGTTCATCGTAGATCTCTGTTTCCGGTTTTGGTAAGTAGACAACCTTGACACGTTTCCAGATTTTTGGAATGTATCCGAAGGCGACACACGCAACCTAGTAACTAGGCCGAGCGTTGAACGTTTCGCCGTTTGCATCATTTGCGCCGATTACGCCGCTATAAATGGTCCGCGGCGTCGAGTCCTGATCGGCGGTGGCGGTCACTGGCGCGGCGCGGCGCACATGTCTAGCGCTAGTACAAGGCGTCCGTACCATCATACTAGATGGCGATAGTACAAAGGGTGCGAACCATCATACTAGATAGCGCTAGTACAAGGGGTCCGTACCATCATACTAGATGGCGCTAGTACAAGGGGTCCGTACCATCATACTAGGTGGCGCTAGTACATAGGGGCCGTATCATCTACTAGATGGCGCTAGTACAAAGGGTCTGTACCATCATACTAGATGGCGATAGTACAAAGGGTCCGTACCATCATACTAGATGGCGCTAGTACAAGGGGTCCGTACCATCATACTAGATGGCGCTAGTACATAGGGGCCGTACCATCATACTAGATGGCGCTAGTACAAAGGGTCCGTACCATCATACTAGATGGCGATAGTACAAAGCGTCCGTACCATCATACTAGATGGCGCTAGTACAAGGGGTCCGTACCATCATACTAGATGAAGATAGTACAAAGGGTCCGTACCATCATACTAGAAGGCGCTAGTACAAGGGGTCCATACCATCAAACTAGATGGCGATAGTACAAGGGTTCCGTACCATCATACTAGATGGCGATAGTATTAAGGGGCCGTACCATCATACTAGATGGCGCTAGTTTCTTCACCTTAAAAAAACGTTTTTTGTATAGAGACTTTCACTTTTCTAATTTTTAGTATAAGTTATTATAGCGGCAACAGAAATACATCATCTGTGTAAATATCAACTGTATAGCTGTGACGGTTCATGAAATACAGCCTGGTGACAGACAGACAGACGGATAGACAGTGGAGTCTTAGTAATAGGGTCCCGTTTATACCCTTTGTGTACGGAACCCTAAAAAGGGAGAGTTAACAAATAGCTTTGCCATGGGAAACACTTAAGAAATTGGGAAAATATAGCCTTTGTACTTCTCCATATCACAGCCAACGTTCATGCCAAATTTCGTCAAGAATGGTTGTGGCGTTAAAACGTGAAGAGGGTACAAACAAACACATACATTCATATTATCGCACTTACAATATTAGTGAGAATAACGCAATCGTGTCCATGTTGTGTCCATGCTTCGCGACAAACGCGGCGTTGGCGTAGAACCAGACATCTTAACAGTCTACGCTTCGTAGCACGCAAGACACGAAAGTTTTAAAGAGCCTTCTGGCATTCGGCGGGTTTATTGCTTTAATCTTTCACATAATATAATAATATATATAATATTACGTAAATAATATTACGACTAAAATAACTACATTACTATTTTTACATTATAGTTTCTTACAAATCTGAAAACGCTGGAATCTACTAAAATAAAAACTTGATATCTCTTAAAATCTCTTGGATCCAAATTCCAAAGCGATAAGATATTACTGTACCCCATTTGTATAATAGAGATGTTAAAAGATTTTGCCCGTGGCATTGCCCGCGTGGATAGTTCCTACTCTTCGAGGGTGCGTGGTGCGTGAGCCGCAAGCGGCTTGTGTGGTTGGAAGTGAGTTTTCTCCAGATCCATCGGGAATTATGTCAGGCTATACTAATTAGGCTTTTACCCTAAGGGGGTCCACAAATTAAGCATGCATAAATATTTTTATTAATTCAATTTTAAATTACAATTTCATATTATTATTATTTTATCAATCAATGTACCGCTTTAATTTGTAAATTGTTAATTTTTATTTTGTGGAATGAAAATAAAGCTATTTTATTATTTTTTATTATTATTATACTAATTAGTAGCCTGTGTTACTTTTTTCATAATTTTTAGTTATTTTTTTCATCACATTTATCACGATAATACTTTTTGACGCGAAATAAATTAACAAAAAGAAAGAGTTCACAAACAGCTTTGTCACGGGAAACACTTAAGAAATTGGGTAAATATAGCCTACTAGCTGTTTCCCGCGGCTTCACCCGCGTGGACAACGTTTCTATGACTTTTCGAGGGTGCGCAGTGCAAACGGCTCGCGAGCGTGGAAAAAAGTAGCCTATGTGTTAATCCAGGTCCTAATCTGTCTACCTACCAAATTTCAACCAAATCCGTTTAGTAGTTTTTCCGTGAAGAGGTAACAAACATACACACTCACAAACTTTCGCCTTTATAATATTAAGTGTGAAGTACTTCTCAGTAATAAATGAATCTCGTAAAATTTCTTGGATCAAAAAACATTATCGTTTTATTTACTAAACTCAACCCATTTTAGCATTCCATTCACACACGCTTAGGTGCCAGTAAAAAACATAGGCCTTCTAAACAGTACCGTAGTTACTGAAAAAGTCACGTAAAAGATTTTCTCCCATTCACACGTTCTACGTAACATTGGCGTCTTGAAACCCTTAAGCACTAAATATTCATGAAAAATGTGTTTTAAAAAACTTTATGAAGAGTGACGTTATTAAGTTGGTTATTTATATTCATGAAGTTTGTTGAGTTCCAGAGGAGATGATGACGTAATTTTTACCTTGACTAGGGTCAAAGTCAGAGTCAAAACATTTATATGCCAGAACATAGTTTTTAACTAGGTAGGTGTTCTTAAATTTAAGGTATCTTAGTTTAGTTTAGTTTTATTAATTTCATGTCACAAATTCATAATTAAACATGTTATGTCATAATATAATGTGTCAATATTGATGTGATCGTCGAAGCAAGCAATATAGATATTAAACTAAATAAATTAACGAAATGTCAAAATAAAGTAGAAAACTACATTAAAAAAGTAACAAAAGAATGAAATATATATTGGTAACTCAAGTTCATCATATCAGCTCATATACGTCCCCACCGATGGGCTCGAGCCTACCCTGAATTAGGGCGATCGGGCCTTAGTCGACCACGCGGACCCAGTGCGGGTTGGTTGACTTCACACACAACCTACGAGTTTCTCCGCAGGCATGTGCAGATGTCCTCACGATGTTTTCCTTCACCGTAAGAGCGTCGGATAAACGTACATATGGAATCGAAATTCGAAATCACATTGGTACGTGGCAGGATTCGGACCACGACCTCCCGGACAGGAGTTAGCGGCCCTTGCCGTTACGCCACAGACGCAAGTTACTAAATTTTAAAATGTCACAATTTATATTAATGTTTGTCGAAAAATTCTACAACAGAATAAAATTCACTTTCCAACAATAAGTCTTTCAACCGGCTAAATGTCTCGTCATTGGTTATTTCCCGCAGAGTGGATGGTAGTTGTTCGTATACACTAGCCCTATGACACGCGCATTTCTCG
Source organism: Coleophora flavipennella (assembly GCA_947284805.1). Lineage (NCBI taxonomy): Eukaryota > Metazoa > Arthropoda > Insecta > Lepidoptera > Coleophoridae > Coleophora > Coleophora flavipennella. The sequence continues at coordinate 5,717,880 of OX369290.1, forward strand.
TGGCCATCGCCTCTTCAAGACTTTTTTTTTCTTTATTGGTAAGCCCTTGGCATCATCTCACCAGATGGTAAGAGACGATGATGCCGAAGATGGAAGCGGGCTTGCCAAGATTCCCCAACGCAATGGAGAACTGACTATCTTATCTTCATACCGGAACATATCAATGTTTTTTTAACACTGATGTTTGGCGGCAAGACTTAGATAAGATGGTGGTAGCTAGCCAGGCGGGCTTAGAAAATGCCCTACCACCAACCAAACCGAGTCTTACAAGGTGACCCCGCCGGGAATCGAACCCGCGACCTCCTGTGTTAAGCCAGTGAACTTTGCCTCTGAGCTACGGAGGCGGTTAGACCACCCCTCCCCTCCCCTCGGCACTGTTACACAGTAACGCGTTGCTGTTATATTTTCTTCTTACTTTCGATCTATTTCATCTATTTCTCATGCGCTGGCACATAACAATCCATGTGAAATAAACTGTGACACGTACTTCAAATTCTATCATCCTTCAATATTTTCACCACCAAAATTGCAAATAAAATACCTTAATACCTTGTAAATACTGATTCTCCCTTTAAGACCCATCTCAGGTAAGATACATTTATGTTTTATGTGATAATAATTTAAGTGTTTAATATTTTTCTAATTTTCATGTTCTTTTTAGGTCTTATATTTCATCTTAAATTTCATCTTATTTCTATTAAATTCATCTGTAAGCATAAGCAAGTAAGGTCGTTATTATCCACGCCCTATCTACCTTACCGTACCTATGGCGTGCTACAAGTGTAATACATCTTGGCACACGTTTGAATCGTCCAGTGTATTTTAGTACGCAACTTCTGCCTCGAACTTCACGATATCAAAAAAAATATTGGAAAACATTGTCAATATTTTATGTCTTCTAGAATGCGAGCGATGAATACGCCGTTGGCGTCAGTGGAGTTTCCCCAAAATATGGTAACATCATGGAATGGAAGTATGGCTGCCGCAATACCTCAATAGAAACCAATGCAATGGGCGGAGTCTTTGGAGCGCATACACAGCACTGCTAAGTTTATTACACAAGCTCTGGATATGACGATTCTGGTCGAGAGTGAAGCCAAGGAACCTGCTTTCATCAAGGTATATTAGTGAACAAAATTATATTAGATTTAGATATGTTTAACACCAATTCGTTAGCCTTAAACCTTTCGCGTTACTTTTCGCAAGGTTAACCATTTTAGTATTGAGGATTTCATACGTTTTGGCGCACACTATTACTGTGGTATCATCTGCAAAAAGCACGATTAAACCTTGAGTAAAGGTACATCGTTTATGTAGGCCAAAAACATAGTGTTGCCTAATGCTGATCCTTGCGGTAAAGGTTTTAAAAAGTTAATGAGAGTTTTCAGTGAATCCATAGTATTTCAGTTTTTTTCAATAGTAAATTATTGTTTATTACGTCGATCGCTTTAGTAAGGTCGCAAAAGATACCAGTAGTCTTATTACTATCATCTATGCTAGTGATAATTACATCCATGACCTGATTAGCTGCCTAAGATGAGGACCTACTTTTACAATAAGCATATTGCCTATCACTGGTTGGGTCTTTATTTTCTAACGATTCATAATGTGTGATTATATTATAGACTCTGCTAATTTGGACACTGTTGGGACTATTGTAATTGGCCTGAGAATGTCAACACTTTGTCGTTTCTCCTTTACCCTTGTATATAGAATAAACACGCGTGCATTTAAGAACATCAGGGTATGTACCGTAGTTGAACTTATCATTTATCATTTATAATTTCACTCAAATATTGGATATAATTGGCCAGATTGATAAAAAATATTCAATTACTTGGCTGAGACTATGGAAGACTTAGGCACAATGCTCGATGGCCTCAGTAGAGCCTCTCAACAAGTGGGTCTTAGAATGAACATGGACAAGACGAAAATTATGTCAAACGTCCGTGTCATATACCTACTCCTCTGAAGGTTGGAGGCTCTACACTCGAAGTTGTTACCGAATATGTATACCTGGGACAAACAGTCCAGTTAGGTAGGTTCAAATTCGAGGAAGAGATCAATCGTCGAATCCAACTCGGCTGGGCAGCGTTCGGGAAGCTTCGCAATATCTTTACGTCCCAGATACCGCAGTGTCTTAAGACCAAGGTCTTCTACCAGTGTGTATTTCCAGTGATGACATACGGAACTGAGACATAGTCGCTTACTATGGGCCTCATAAGAAGGCTCAAGGTCACCCAAAGGGCAATGGAGCGTTCTATGCTCGGAGTTTCTCTGCGTGATCGAATCAGAAACGAGGAGATCCGTAGGAGAACTAAAGTAACCGACATAGCTCGCAGAATTACTAAAGTTAAGTGGTAGTGGGCGGGGCACATTGCTCGTAGAACGGATGGCCATTGGGGTAGTAAAGTTCTCGAGTGGCGACCACGCACCAGAAAGCGTAGTGTAGGCAGGCCTCCCACTCGGCGGACCGATGACCTGGTGAAGGTCGCGGGAAGCCGCTGGATGCGGATAGCGCAGAACCGGTCGTCGTGGAGATCCTTGGGGAGGCCTTTGTCCAGCAGTGGACGTCCTTCGGCTGATATGATGATGATTCAATTACATGTTTTGTACGTCTAGCGATCTAAAGTTCTTTAGCATTGGTTTTAAGGTTTTATTCAGTAGATCAACAGTGATCTCAGGCAAAACAAACTCCTAAAAAAGGGTAATGTGTTTTTTAAGTAAGTTAAAACCTTGTGCGTCAAGTATATCTGAAAATTTCATAACAACCAGACGTTTAAAGTTATGCCCAGACAAAAATACAAAAAATAAAAATATAAAAACTCCGCACTCAGCTAGGCCACTCATCCGCCAGCGCAGGAATACCCATATCCTGTGTAATTTTGGGATGCAACTTGCGTCAGCACGGTAGCCGCCAGCCACCTGAATCGGACCGTCCTCTTGCCGTCAGCGGCTGAAGGCTGAAGTACGCGGCGTTAGCTCCGCAATACAGTTTCATTCCTTTTGCCGTGGAGACTATGGGCAGTTGGGGGACAGATGCGAAGCAATTCATTAATGATTTGGGAGCGAGGCTTAATGATATAAGCGGTGACTCCCGCTCCGGTTCGTTCCTGGTGCAAAGGTTGGCCATTGCCATTCAGCGGGGTAATGCAGCTGGTGTAATGGGCACCTTTGCGCCGGGTTTGGTAAGGGGCGGGTTATTTATTGACTGATAGTTAGTTAGGTATTTATAAAAAAAAAAAATGACTTATGACCTAGAATTAGTTTGACAAGTGTGTAATATTTTTTTAATATTATTTTTAATCCTTGTGCCCCGCAATACCTACGTGAAAGGTTCGTGTTTCGCACAGCTATGGTTAACCGACTGCGCTCTAGCAAAAACCTGGCACTTGCGATTCCTGCACACAGCACTGCTACCTACACTAAATCGTTTGCGGTCCACGCGGCTCGCTTGTGGAATGCATTGCCAGTGGATATAATAATGTGTCCCTCCATCTCCACATTGAAGGCCCGTCTCATGAAGACATGACATCCGTTTATTTGTGTCTTCCTACTTGAGCTAAGTACGTATTTATATATTATGTAAGTATGTAAAGTACTATAGTATGTAAGTAAGTATGTTTATTATATGTATCTAATTGTAATTTATCATCTGTTTATAACTTTAGATTAGTGTTTTCACTTCTTTTAAAATCTATACTATTTTTTTTGTTTCGTTGCTTAAAGTGTAAATCCTTTTAGTAATTAGGGGTTGGCTGGAAGAGATCCTTCTTTGGGATAAGTCCGCCTTTGTGCATGCTACTGTTATTATGTATCAAAAATTGTATATTTTTTTTTGTACAATAAAGAGTTTACAAACAAACAAACAAAAACCATCCAAGTGTGAGTTTGACTAGCGCTCCCAGGGTTCCGTACCACACACACCTTTCCACAAAACTTTGAAAATGATACCTATTCACATTACAAACAAAATAAATTAACGCTAGCGACAAAACTATGCTTTGTTTGTCATTCAGTTTTTACTCCTCAAAGCGAGGACGACTCACACTTGGCAATTTTTTTGATTTTCAGGGTTAGTTTTATAATGACACCCAATTGTAACTTTGCATGTATTACCATTGTTACGATACACTAAATCAAAAATACCTATTAAAAACAGGTTATTCGTATGGAAACTCCTTTTTTTTCACTTTTTCCAATTTTTGGTATTCTTTGTTAAAACAGTTTTTTTGTATGGAAACCCCGTTTTTTTCACTATTTCTAATTTCTAGTATTCTTTGTCAAAACAAGTTTTTTTGTACGAAAACCACGTTTTTTATTCTATTTTTCTTAGTTTTAGTATTCTTTGTCAAAACAGATTTTTTTTAAATGGAAACCTCGTTTTTTATTCACTTTTTTATTTTTAGTATTCTTTGTTATAGCGGCAATAGAAATACATATTACGTGAAAATTAAAACTGTCTACCTATTAAGGTTCATGAAATACAGTCCGCTGACTGGCAGACAGACGGACAGATAGCAGAGGCTTAGTAATAGAGTATTTACTATTTAGTATTACTAAATAGAGTGCCGTTGGTCACTCCTTTTGGTGGATGGAGGACCCTAAAAACGCTCTAACCTAATTTTGAAACTTTCATTTGCTGCGCTTGCTCGATGACAAAATAGGTAAGGTACTTAACGACATCATATCAGCCGAAGGACGTCCACTACTGGACAAAGGCCTCCCCCAAGGATTTCCACGACGACCGGTTTTGCGCTGCTACCCGCGACCCTCACCAGGTCATAGGTCCACCGAGTGGGAGGCCTGACTACGCTTCGTTTTCCGTCTAATATGACTTACCGACAACATCGAGGCGCAGGAAGATACTAGTGGGCGGATGTGATGAGACCTGGCACTCGTAGACACCGGCGTCTCTCTTCTGGACGAACCTGACCTTCAGGGTCCAGTCCTGTTGGCAAGTAGAATGTCATTACTAATCGATACGAGGTTTCTACCAATCGGAGTGCGAAAGACTTTAATCATTAGGTTTCAGGCACACGGACTAAATTTCGACTGCAAATTCGTAGTATGGATGCAGTTAAAGCGCAACTAACTAGGAGAACAGCATCCAACTGCGAATTTGCAGGTGGCTTGCAGCCGAAATGCAGTCTGTGTGACTGGACCATTATTATTTTTACCTGACTGCCTAAAAAAGTAATGGAAATATTTTTCGGGTGTATGTAGCCAAAGAAGCAGACATAAATACATTGTATGTCTGTTTCACTGGCTAAGCTTGTAACCAACACAGATTGATGGAGGAATGTAAAGTTTTTTTAATTTACAGGATATGAGAAGTGCTGTTGAATTCCTCGAATTCTATTTACACAGAACTAAAGAAAAACATATCCTAATGCATCCTTTTTTTCTAGTTGTAACCATAGAACTGCTGTAATTTTAATCGAAACTTTATGATAAAATATATTCATCATTTAATGATTTTTTTCATACGTTTTTTTGGTAATTTTTCTCATTTTCTTTATAATGAATTAAAACCACAATTTTCACACGATTCGTCCGAAGCGATTGACGTAACAGCCACGTTGCAGTACGAGTTGACGAGAACCTTATTTCCAAGCTATTTCGTTCGATGTTTGATACATCGTGAATCGAGTTACTAATTTATGTATTTTGTTGTAGAGTAACTAAAACCAATAAACGTATTTCTTTTTTTCTTTCTTAATTTTAGGGACGGAGGAGCCTTAAATAAAAGCTTGTAATAACTTCGCTCGATAAGCAAAATCTGCAAAGTTACCTCTTCTGAGCCTTTGTCTCACTGATAATATTAGGTACATCATATTTAGCTCATATACGTTCCCACATAAGACCTACCCTGAATTAGGGCGATCGGGCCTTAGTTGACCACGCTGGCCCAGTGCGGGTTGGTCGACTTCATTTACAACCATAAAGTTTCTTTGTAGACGCGTGCAGATTTCCTCACGATGTTTTCCTTCGCCATAAAAGCACCGCATAAACGTACATCATCACATCAGCTCATATAAATGTCCTCGGGCTCGAGCTTACCCTGAATTAGGGCGATTGGGCCTTAGTCGACCACGCGGGCCCAGTGCGGGTTGGTCGACTTCACACAAAACCTTCGAATTTCTTTGCAGGTGTGTGTAGGTTTCCTCACGATGTTTTCCTTCGCCGTTAAAGCAATCGGTGAATATATGTACGTAAGTTTCGAAAAACTCATTGGAACATTGGCCGTCCAGATTTGAACCCGGCACCTCTGGTTAGGGGGACCGACGCTTTTTAGATATAAACGTACATATGAAGTCAAAATTCATTGCATAAACGTACATATGAAATCGAAATTCTAAAACATATTGGTACGTGGCAGAACTTAAATCTCAGTAAATAACAAACCAAAACTGCGTGAAACACAATTAAACACAATTAACAACGTGTCGTACCTACTACAACTAGAAGCAGAAAAAGTCTATGATTCGTGGCGCCCGCGCAGCCTATAAGTGTATCTCTTTGACTGGAGCATTTTTTAAATTCACAATTTGTAAGCCTTTGGTATCATCTCACCTGATGGTAAGTTACGATGATGTCGAAGATGTAAGCGGGCTTGCCAATGGAGAACTGGCTATCATCTTATCTTTAAGCCAAAACTTCATGAATGTTGTTAACATTGATGTTTGGCGGCAAGACTTCGATAAGATGGTGCTGGTTTTTACCGACCAAACCGAGACAAAGTAACACTCCGCCGGGATCGAACCCGCAACTTCCCGATGTGAATCTAATAAACTTAACCAATACTATACCCTGAACACTTCATACAACAAACCAGAAATGACATTTCAAAAAAGGAATGACGGAACAAACAAAATGGTGGCAAAATCCTATACGTTCCACAACCAAACTGTAACCAATCTGTATCAATCTGGGTGACGAGGGGGTGAGGTCGCAATTTAGAAAGCGGCAGGAAGTGCCCATACGCCACGGAGGCGGTCATATTTGTGGCCGTTCCATGTTTCGATGTAACATTTTGTCTCAGTTCCATGTATGTGTAGATGTATGTTGTCGTAGTTCGTTATCCGCAATAGTGTGTGTGTCAAATTCAGATAGTGCAGTCGTATATGCGAATGTGACTTGCGTGGTATCGTCAATCATGCAGATTAAGGCCTTAACAAAGTACATATATTAATACTAACATACAGTATGGACACTCCCTGCCGCTATCTAGATTGCGACCTCACCCCCTTCGTCACCCAGTTTTTTTTTATTCACAATTGGTAAACCCTTGACAAAATCTCACCTGGTCGTAAGTGACGACGTTGTCGAAGATGGAAACGGGCTTACCACGATTCCCCAACGCAATGGGGAACTGGCTATCTTATCTTCATGCCGGAACACACCAATGATATCAACAAAGTTTGGTTGTCGATCGTATAGGATTTCGCCGCCATTTTGTTTGTTCCGTCATTCCGTTTTTGAAATGACATTTCTGGCCCGTTGTATGAAGTGTCCAGGGTGTGGCCTTATGATGGGTGAAATGACAATATTCAACTCAAATTATTGAAAGACTGTGTAAAGCTATCACCATGGAAAAAAAAATAATATACTTAAAGTAATGAAAAATCTATTATATATATAGACCCTGTTTTTGGCATTAATTGCTAAATTTCTCGAAAACAAATAGTTAATATTGAATGAAACCAACACAAAAATCGGTGACTTTAAGACCTTTCATTTTAACTAAACACATTTTTTTAAACTTATTTGAAAGTGTTGAAAGGAATAAAAAACTGTAAAAATCGAGAATTGGGCGTTCAGTTTCAACATAACAGTCGCGTTGAAGCTCGCATTGATTTGAACTTAAAATGAATAGACTTACGTTCGATATTATTGAAACACGTATCAACCTGCTCGGATTGAGTGATCTTAGTGCCTTCACTGACGATAAGCACTGTCATTACCTTGGATGGGTTTAATTGTTAGTGGCGTTTTTTTCGACCGTTTTCGTGCTTCGCAAGGGACGTTAAACTGTTTATGACTGTTGTTATTACTAAACGGTAGTTTCAAAATATAATATAAGGTGTAACAAACTTAGCTAAAACTATTTTAACTGGTGCTTCTACCCATGAACAACTTTCCCTATGAAATCCATAGTCAAATAGCAAAAAAAAAATTGGCTCTCATATACTAATTCGATCAGCTAATCAGCCAACTTAGTATGTGAAGTTCAAAGTTTTTTTGAGATTTGACTATGGGTTTAATGGGGAAAATTGTTCAGTTTCATGGGTAAATGCACCAGTTAAAATAGTTTCAGCTATTTTTTTAAGAACTTATATGTATATTAGTGCTAACATACGGTATGGACACTCCCTGCTGCTCTCTAGATTGCGACCCTCGTCACCCAGATTGGTTACAGTTTGGTTCTCGAACGTACGGGATTTCGCCGTGATTTTGTTTGCTCCGTCATTTGTTTTTAGAAATATCATTTCACGAACATTTTTATGCAGTGTCCGGAGTGTGGTAGTGTTTAAACAGTGCCAGATGCCTCATAGTCATAGGTGACTTTCGACTGTGTAGTGTTTGCCAATAGCCCTACAACGTCCAAACCTTCCCGAGTTTGGGTAAAATCAGTGCTCTAGCAATGGGAATATTGTGGCTTCATCATCATCATCATATCAGCCGAAGGACGTCCACTGCTGGACATAATATGCCTCCCCCAAGGATTTTCACGACGAATGGATCAGCGCTGCCCGCATCCAGCACTTCCCGCAATCTTCACCAGGTCATCGGTCCACCGAGTGGGAGGCCAGCCTACGCTACGCTTTCCGGTGCGCGCTCACCACTCGAGGACTTTACTGCCCCAACGGCCATCTGTTCTACGAGCTATGTGCCCCGGCCATTGCCACTTAAGTTTAGCAATTCTGAGCGCTATGTACTTTGGTTCTCCTACGGATCTCCTCGTTATTGATTTGATCACGCAGAGAAACTCCAAGCATAGCACGCTCCATTGCCTTTGGGTGACCTTGAGCCTTCTTATGAGGCCCATTATAGTAAACGACCATGTCTCAGTTCCGTATGTCATCACTGGCAACACACACTGGTCGAATATTGTGGCTAATTAACGACGAAATACTGGAATCCTGAGCTCATATCCATGCTAAGAAAGGCTTTTGTCCAGCAATGGAATTCCTTCGGCTGATATGATAATGATCCATGCTAACATTACATGTGATGTCATTGAGCGTCGGTGGCAAGGGCCGCTACCTCGTACCTCCTGTCATGAGGTCGTGGTTCGAATCCTGCCACGTTCCAATGTGTTTTCGAATTTCTATTTTCATATGTACGTTTATCCGACGCTCTTACGGTGAAGGAAAACATTGTGAGGAAACCTGAACACACCTGCGAAGAAACTTGAAGGTTGTGTTTGAAGTCGACCAACCCGCACTGGGCCCGCGTGATCGACAAAGGCCCGATCGCCCCAGTACAGGGTAGGCTCGAGCCCCTCGGTGAGGACTTATATTATATGAGCTGATATGATGATTGACGGTTCAGATATCACGAAATATCAGACACGACTAACAAACAAAATGGCTGCGAAATCCTATACGCACGACAACCAATCTGTATCAATCAGGGTGACGAGGGGGTGAGGTGGCAATCTAGAGAGCGGCAGAGAGTGTCCACATTTTATGTTAGTACTTATATATATGTTATAGGCAATGTGTATAATGCAGGCATTCTATACAATACCTAGGAAATGTATAGAATGCCGGGGTCGTTCAGGCAAAGTATGAAATGATATTCAATTTTTAAACTATTTTACATTTTACCTAGGAAATGTATAGAATACCTAGGCATTGTATAGAATGCCGGTTGAAGCATAGGTAATGTACGTAATACCAGTTGTAACAGAATTTGTATACGTGAGCGATGTCCCTTCTGGCGCTTCGCCGGCCGCTGCCGCGGTACGCTCGCTCCACTCGTTCGGCTCGCGCGCGTTGACTGAAAAAGAACACCTGACCTAACCTAACCTACAGTTTTTTGCAACAGTATTTGTATACGTAAGCGATGTCCCTTTCACGATTTCTCGTACGTCTGAGGACATGTTCAATAGTGTCCCGCACGCCGCGCATGCGTCTCCTTCCCGTGGTCGTTCAATACACATTGCCTGATGCGCTTTGGGCATTTAATACAATACCTAGGCAATGTATGAAATGAATCGTATTATACACATTGCCTAGGCATTCTATACAATGCCGGATTATACACATTGCCTATAACATATATACTTTGCCTGTGGCTATTAGGAGAGCTAGATGTTAAATATCGTGCAAACACAGAACTTTAAATAATTTGATCGCGCGCAAGCGAGCGAGCGACGGGCGCTCCAGCACCTAGCTAGCGTCCCAGGCCGGCGACAAACTAAGCGTGCGCGCCCGCGTATTTGACCTAAATAATGTTATTACATTTTCTTTCCGCATCTCTGATTCGGGTCAGGCGTTTGTCTCGCTTGTTCTCGTTAAACAACCATAATTCGCTTTCGAGACCAAACTTAGGCACATAGACCTTAATAATTGCACTACCTATTCCGATCTTTTTAGGGTTTCGTAGTACACTATAAGGAACCCTTATAGTTTTGTCATGTCTGTCTGTCCGTCTGTCCGTCTGCCTGTCCGCGGCCTAGCTCCTAGACTAGTAGTAGATAATAGCTGAAATTTGGCAAAGGTATATTATATAAGGTCTAAAAAAATTAGCTAAAACTATTTTAAGATCAATTTCAGTAAATGAAACTGAACAACTTTTTCTTCAGCGACCATACCGAATTAAAAAAATATTGCCACATTTCATTATTGCCTACAATAATATTCTCGTGTTGTAGTACGGTCCTGTCTTTTTGCTGGATTCGTGCCTTGCCGCAACGAAACTGCGCTGTGCCTGGCCGTTGACCTTTGGTAGTTCTCTCAATCAATTCTTATTTAAATACTAATATTACCTATTTAAAACCTTACAGTTCCCCTTTTAGATGTACGTAGTAAAATACAACCTAACAGTTATTTACACTTTTCGAAAAATAAGAAATTGAAATATAAGGCGGCGGCTCCTTTGAAGCGTTCGAGGCCATTGAACTATTTTGCTGCTCGCTCGTAGGTACATTTCGCCTACAAACATAACAAGTGCGATGCGTGCTTAAAATAGTTTCAGCTAATTTTGTTAGACCTTATATAATAATAACGTGGAGAGAACTGTAAAAAAAAATCGAAAAAAAACATACAAAAAAAAAACCTCCCCTAAAAGTATAGTGGAGATGATTTTTTTTCTCGTCAAACCCAGTTCTGTGGGGTATCGTTGGTTAGAACTTAAAAAATAGTTGTGAGTCTTCTAAGACCATTTTATAATTTAGGGTTCCGTTTTCGAAAAAATAGGCTTGAAAGTGCCAAATTTTGTTAGAGTCGAGTGTCCCCACCCCCTAACAACTAAACCCCTGTATTTGGAAATTTGAAAAAAATCATGAAAGTAGTCTATATAATAAATTTAAAAGGAAAACTATCACGGCCAAGTAGGCTTTCTTAGTTTAGGAGACATAGTCGACCAACTTATGATGTGCAGTTCGATTTGTAAAAAGTTCATCCATTTTTCATACAATGTGTTCTATTACCAACTGCAAATATAATATTGTTTTATTAAATACATAAACATTTATTTTTTGACATGACAACGGAACCCTACTTTGCGCGAGTCCGACTCGCACTTAGCCGGTTTTTATAATGTTACTAGCTGTTTCCGGTGAAAAATTTTCTATGCCTATTCTCAGACCTACCGAATATCTATACACAGAATGGAGGAGTAGGGGAAGCCCGGGCAACACGCATATGTTAAGGGAAAGTATACATAAAACAACAATCTGATAATCAACAGAATACTTTGTACTTCTTATTTTTACTTTGGTTAATCATCTTTGGAAAATAATAATAAAAATTAAGAAACTTAAACGTATTTATTAAAAAAATAGCTATTTTAAAAAAGTTGTCAATTATTCGTTTTGCCCAGGGGGGTGAGGCAAAACGAATAAGCCTTAAGGGCAAAAAGGATATACTGATAAAATAAACATTAATCTTGGCATTCATCGCAAAAATAGCTACCAGTAGGAACTAGGAGGTAAAGTCCTCATGAGCCCAACTTATGTTCTGATTACACTGAATCCAATATTTTATTGGAGGATCAGTGTACCTCTCAGCGCATATCAAATAGTAGAAATCAGTACGAATACCCTAACCGTTTTTCCCATATTCGTTTTGCACAGAGTATCAATATCTACAACAACATATGACTTGAACTATTGCAAGTAGGTAAAAGAAAAACAATAATCACATATTACACTCGTATATACTAGTAATAGAATAAACAAATATTATTTATACGGAGCTGATTGATAATATACAAATTTATTGTACAAACCTTTGCAAAAATCTTAAGATATTTTTTTTTATCTCCACAACACATACACGTGCTTATTGTTTTGGTCAAACTGTCATGGTGTCCGCCGGACGCACACGCGAGGCCTATGCAAAATGTATTAACGCCATCTAATATAGAATTTTAGAAAAAAAACATTATTCTTTTGTACCTGGCTTATGCTTCTTTCCCGGGCTTCCCCTATGGCAACTAACACTGTGACACGAGAATTTTATATAGTTGTATAACATGTAGGTAGCGTATGTAAGTTAAATAATAAACTGAAATATTACCTAGTGTATGCCATCTTATGGGCTCGGTGTGAAATGTTCTTTAACCTCAACAAAACGATTAATTTCAGTTTCAGCCAATTAGTAACTTTACAGACATAGAAATAACCAAAATCAATTAAAATTCAAAGTTCCAAATACCCATTCAGTGCGAAACTAACAAAATCACGTTTGAGCTAACGAAGCAAACTTTGAGGACCGCTGGCAAATAGGATTGTTGGATGTCATTAGCACAAAGCTACTGCTAAAGTCTGAACATGTAATTAAAGCTCAGTTAATAATGTCAGTAAAAAAACTTAATTGCCTAGTGAGATTTAGTATTACTTAGATTTTATTTTCATCATCATCAACCGAAAGGTTTGAGCCTACCCTGAATTATCCTTATCAGGCCTTAGTATATCACGCGGGCCTAGTGCGGGTTCGTCGAAATCACACACAACCTTCGAGTTTCATCATGGTTGTGTGCAGGTTTCCTAACGATGTTTTCCTTCACCGTAAGAGCGTCGAATAAACGTTTAAAAGGTGTAACAAAATTAGCTGAAACTATTTTAACTGGTGCTTCTACCCATGAAACTGAACAACTTTCCCGATGGAACCCATAGTCAAATCGCAAAAAAACATTTGGCTCTCCCATACTAACTCGATCAGCTGATCAGCCAACTAAGTATAGAAAGTTCAACATTTTTTTTGCGATTTGCCTATGGGTTCCGTTGTACTCTTCATACAAATCGATCAGCTGACCAATTTTGTGTATTTTAGTATGGAGGGTCCAATTTTTTTTTTTTGAGAATTGAATATAGGTTTCTTGGGGAAAGTGGTTCAGTATGATGAGTAGAACCCACACCATTTTTTTTTACACCCTGTATATTATGGATAACTATTTCGTACACTTTCCACTTTGTCTTCATTACTATATTACTTTAAAAAGGCAATAGTTAGTACCTATTTTTAGTTTCCATCGGTAAAAAGTTTCGTTAAGCGAGAACCTACTTATTTTAACGAAAGTTCATAATAGTTCGTTCGGTATATTAGCCGCAGTAGACCCGAACAGACTTCTGGAAATGTAATAAAAAAAATTACAAAGAAAATATTAAATACGAAAAGGTTTTTTTCTTATTAAGAACTAGCTGTTTCCTACGGCTTCACCCGCGTGGACAACGTTTCTATGACTGTCTTCGAGGATGCGGCTCGCGAGCATGGGAAAAAGTAGCCTATATGTTAATCCAGGACCCAATCTGTCTACAAACCAAATTTCATCCAGATACGTTTTGTAGTAAAAACTACAAAAGCGTGAACGAGTAACAAACTTCCATCATAACATAAAAATTTTTACATTTATAATTTTAGTAGGATTTATCATAAAATTTAATCACTTTTACTGCTGGACGAAGTGTCTTCAGAATCGTCGCCTACATTAATAATTAAAGATTGAACAAGATTCGCGCGACCATCATTTCCACGCTTGCGAGCCGCTTGCGACTCACGCTCCACTCACTCTCATAGAAAAACGATGTCCACGCGGACGAAGCAAAAGGACGAAGAAAAATATTTAAAAGTAACTAAATTTCTAACATTTTCTGGTTGCCAGAAAACTCTAGTTGGATTTTAATGTTTTGAATTTGAGTCACCAACACCTAAACTGGCAGCAGTACCTACTACATCTGTATTCTACTGATATGTGTGTACTTTACCTTCCAGGTCTCTAAAGTACTTTTTTAATATTCTTTTTTAATATTCTGGGACAAATCAGACATGGTCATCTGTCCCCAAAGTAGGATTCCCTGTGTTATGGGAACCAGAGACTGATATACATAGTTATATACGTTTAAATACATACATATATAGATATTTTAACACCCAGACACAGAGCAAACAAATCTGCTCATCACACAAATGTTTGCCCTGTGTGGAGATCGAACACACAACCCTCAGATCAGTAGTCATAAGCACAAACCACTGAGCCATCGAGTCAGTCATACTTACTTACTTCTGAATTCTTCTGAACTTATTACTTCTTACTTACTTCTGAAGTCAGTACTTACTTCTGAATGCTGGAGATGTATGGCCTGAAACCTCTGGTCTGAACTGTAGGTAGTTAACCCCACAGTTAGAAGATGGTAGTCTTTTCTTCTTATCCATGACACCTGCAACAAACAACACAAAATGCATCTCCAAATCTCTTACGTTGAGAGAAAAACATCGTGAGGAAACGTGCACACGCCTGCGAAGAAACTTTAAGGTTGTGTGTGAAGTCAACCAACCCGCACTGGGCCCGCGTGGTCAACTAATTCAAGGTAGGTAGGGACAAAGGCCTCCCCCAAGGATTTCCACGACGACCGGTCCTGCACTGCCCGCATCCAGCGCCTTCCCGCGATCTTCACCAGGTCGTTGGTCCACCGCTCGGGAGGCCTGCCTACGCTACGTTTTCTGGTGAGCGGTTGCCACTCCGGAACTTTACTACCCCAACGGCCATGTAATCTACGAGCTATGTGCCCTGCCCTCTGCCACTTCAGTTTAGCGATTCTATCGAATTATAGAAATAAAGATCTATATTTATATTTCGATAAAAAAATTGTGAATATTGTGTTATTTTGCACACAGTTTCACTGTTTTTGAAATAAATGATGATGATGATCTTGTAAGTATTACAAGATAAGTACTTCAAGTGTTATAGGTTGTATTAAGTGTTTATGCGTATTTTATCAAAGCTTTGTAAGTACCTTGTATTTACAAGTTAATAGGGTAGTCTATTGCGCCAAAAAAAATGTTGAACTGTTTTTCTTTAAAATTGTTTTAAATTTCAAAAAATCTTACTCATTCTGGTTGGTACTACGTCTTTCATTTTTAGATAAACAAAATTAAAAATTTTACATATTTTAAGAACAAAACTTTGCTTTTGAAAGGTAATTATAATTATGTCAAATTATTTAACAGTCAAGTAGCCTATTATGATACCTAAGTATTGATTTGCTATTGGCCTGTTTAAATTACCTATTCGCTTAATAACCGACGAAAAGTTTAAGGATAATTAATGGCTGAACTGAGACATGGTCGCTTACTATGGGCCTCATAAGAAGGCTCAAGGTCACCCAAAGGGCAATGAAGCGTGCTATACTCGGAGTTTATCTGCGTGATCGAATCAGAAACGAGGAGATCCGCAGGAGAACCAAATTAACCGATATAGCTCACAGAATCGCTAAATTGAAGTGGCAGTGAGTAGGGCACATAGCTCGTAGAAAATATGGCCGTTGGGGTAGTAAAGTTCTCGAGTGTCGACCGCGTATCAGAAAACGTAGCGTAGGCAGACCTCCCACGCAGTAAACCGACGACCTGGTGAGGATCGTGGGATCGTAAGATGCGGGCAGCGCAGGACCGGTCGTCGTGGAAATCCTTGGGGGAGGCCTTTGTCTAGCAGTGGACGTCTTTCGGCTGACATGATGATGATGATGATGAATGGCTAAAAAGATTAATAACCCTATGACTTTAAATCGCTCTTAGTATTAAAGAATCTTAACGAAATTTCGGCGAAAAGATCTTTTCACTTGACCATCTGAAATCTTAGCTTTATAGGCGTCATAAAGAATAACAGCCTTAGGGACAGACTTAAAATAACAACGTAATGGTTAATAAACGTTGTTAATTTTAATATTAACGCGTCAAACGACAAAGAAACAGTCATTATGCATAATAAGGCTGTAGGTTTTTATTGACAGTTAAAACTGACAGCTGGTATGAAGAAGGGGAATTACACAGAAAACCCTTACCTATACAAAATATCAATTTTGACGTACCTAAACCAGAAAATACTCATTTAAATTGATAACCTAACGGCTAAATTATTATATAAAATAATATATATATATTAAAAAACCTGACTAATTAAAATAATTTTCTTTATGCATAGTAACGCTGTAGGTTTTTATAGTTAGTTAAAACTGACAGCTGGTATGAAGAAGGGAAATTACAAAGAAAACCATTACTTATACAAAATATCAATTTTGACGTATGTTACCCAGAAAATAATCATTTAAATAGATAATCTAACGGCTAATCAATTATATAAAATAATATACATATTAAAAAACCTGACTGATTTAAATAATTTTCTTTATGCATAGTAACGCTGTAGGTTTTTATTGTCAGTTAAAACTGACAGCTGGTATGACGAAGGGAAATTACAAAGAAGGTAAGGGTTACCTATACAAAATATCAAATATCAGAAAATACTCATTTAAATTGATAATCTAAAGGCTAACCAATTATATACAATAATATACTTACATATTAATAATCCCGACTGATTAGAACGACGAAAAAATTATCTATATGCAGAGTAATGCTCTAGGTGTTTAATATAATCAGTTAAAAATGACAGCTGGTTATATGAAAAAAGTAAATTACAAAGAAAACCATTACGAAAAATATGAATTTTGACCTTGGATTATGAAATTATTTTTGACATTGGTCCTCCATTGTGTAGTGAAGGACATATACACACGTAACTCAGAAAATACCCATTTAAATAGATAATCGAACGGCTAACCAATTATATACAATAAATAATAAATTATATATATATCTATGCATAAATATATTTTTTTCTTCGTTTTAATTAGTCAGGTTTATATATATAAAAATAAAAACCTGACTAATTAAAACGAAGAAAAAAATATATTTATGCATAGTAACGCTGTAGGTTTTTAATGTCAGTTAAAATGACAGCTGGTATGAAGAAGGAAAATTATAAAGAAAACCATAACTTATTTAAAATATTAATTTTGACCATAAATTACGAAATTATTTTTCACATTGGTGGAGGAGTATTGTTTAGCGAAGGACATATTAAACGTAACCCAGAAAATACTCATTTAAATAGATAATCT
Source organism: Coleophora flavipennella (assembly GCA_947284805.1). Lineage (NCBI taxonomy): Eukaryota > Metazoa > Arthropoda > Insecta > Lepidoptera > Coleophoridae > Coleophora > Coleophora flavipennella. Next base: position 5,735,512 of record OX369290.1, read on the forward strand.
AACGGCTAACCAATTGCATATACAATGATATACGTATTAAAAAACCTGACTAATTAAAACCAAGAAAAAGTTGTCTACGCTGTAGGTTTTTATTGTCAGTTAAAAATTACAGTTGTTATGAAGAAGGGAAATTACAAAGAAAACCATTACACAAAATATAAATTTTGACCGCGGATAACGATCATTTTTCTGACATTGGTTCTTAATTGGCATTGTCGATAAAAAATAAGGGTTTTTTTTTAATGAAAAATAGACTATTTTAATAAACTAATTGTTCTACTCGCATTTGGTAATTTGCTTAATACATAACTTCAAATTATATCACAAAAGTATTCATTCCTACAAGTCGTTTTATAATGATCATTTCAAACAAGACAACTGTGTACTACAATGAAACTTTTTAAATATTTTTATGGATTTGGCTTCAAAAATAAATATTCATTCCTACAAGTCGTTTTACAATGATCATTTCAAAACGAGACGACTGTACTACAATGACACTTTTTAAATATTTTTATGGCTTTGGCTTCAAAAATTCGATATATTGATTATGGTATTTTATTTATTACATGGTCGTAGAAAAAGTATTTTATGTTACTGCACGCAATAAGCCATTGTAACACTCGTGCTGTCTATTATGGCCAACTATTTAAACTAGCAAACTAGCACTCATGTTACAATGGCTCTTATTACGTGGCAGTGGCATAAATAACTATTGAAAAATATTTCTTTGTATTCATTGGTTATTTTTTTAAGATTTTTAAAATTTTAACCGTTTAAATGTTTGTGCTGACGTCACAGGCCCAAATACTATGAAAAAAAAGTCGATTATGAATAGAATTTCAGTTATTTTGTATCTATGTACAGTTTAAATTTATTATTATATTAATAGATTGTTCTTTTATTTACGTGCCTTGTAAAAAATCTGAACAGTGCCAATTGTGTAGTGCCCGGCTATGACGTCATCGTAGACCAATCAAGGGAAAATCTCATTTTTTAAATAAAATATACCAAATCACTTGAAATTTATAAAATCTAATAAGTGGAAAATCATCGCAGAAGCTATTCCTCGAAAGGGTTTTCGTAAAAACTGAAAAATGTCAATTACGTCGTGGCTACAAGGAACTAACTCGAATGTAACCCAGAAAATACTTATATAAATATAACCTAACGGCTAAACAATTTACAACATTTTAATTAATCCGACTAAAGCAGTCAAAAAAAAAATGAAGCGCAAAATGAGAAAAAACGGTATTTTTAGGGTTCTGTACCTCAAAATGGAAAAAAACCACCACCAGGTGAGGTGTTGTCAAGGGTTTACCAATAGTGAATAAAAAAAAATAAAAAAACGGAACCCCTATAAGATCTAATTTCAAATTAAATAAAAGCTTAAAAAAATTACACATACTCATTTTAATTAACTGTGATCTTAGGTTAAAGCTCAACCGGTAACGAAAAAGCGTCGGTGGCTCAACCGGTAACGACTCGGTCCATCTAACCAGAGGTACCGGGTTCAAATCTGGACGGCCAATGTACCAATGAGTTTTTCAAAAATTTACGTACATATCATTACCGATTGCTTTAACGGTGAAGGAAAACATCGTGAGGAAACCTGCACACGCCTGCGAAGAAACTCGAAGGTTGTGTGTGAAGTCGACCAACCCGCACTGGGCCCGCGTTGTCGATTAAGGCCTAATCGCCCTGATTCAGGGTAGGCTCGAGCCCCTCGGTGGGGACGTATATGAGCTGATATAATAATAGGTTAAAGCATTCAAGCGCCAACCATCCTGGCTGCTGAAGCGCCCCCCCGGTGGTCCCTAGCTGTAAAAAATATCTTAAAATGTTCTCGGAAATGACACCTATATAATGCAAAATACCGAATCAGAATCGACTGAAGTGTTTCAAAAAAGCCCTCGATCGCCAACCATCCCGGTTGCTGCAGCGCTTTCTGGTGGTCTACCGTCCTAAAACATATCTAAGAACCTGCTCTGAAATGACTCATTTTAAATTCAAAAAACCGCGACGAAATCTGTCCAGTAGTCTTCGAGGAAAATGTTAACAGACATACATACACATAAACAACCTCTAACTAACCCCAAACGCATAAACTGCCTCCGTTCCGTTCTGTCCGTCGTGGGTCAAAAAATATCATTGTCATGAGTGCACGACATAAGAGCAGACCTGGCATACTCTGGCATAAAAATATACCCAAGCCGCGCGGCCCCCTGCATGGGGCAAATTCAGTAGGGTTTCACGTGCGCGCTTTACCTGACATACGACTAATGCTTATAAAAAGTCATACTTATACTTTTACCGAGTTTTTATTCAAGTATGGCAAGTCGAAAAGCCAAAAAGTCAACTGTGTGTGTACAATAAATATATAAATAAATAAAAAGTACTACTTAGCATAGGGGTTCTAAAACAAAAATAGTAATATCGACTTTTTATTATGAACGTTAATGACGTTGTTAGTAGGTTTAAATTGGCATGTTTACTATCGCACAGTTATCTCTCTTTACTTCAGTAATATTTCCGTCCCCTTTGATAAGAGAGAAGTTTTGACAACATACTAATGGTCCATTCAAGTCAAACTGGGGACTATTCACTGGATGGTTAAATCCACCAGAAGTTTACTTAAACTGGTAATGTGTAATTAATATGACCGTCTTTTGTATTGGAGGGTAAAGGGTGTGTAGCAAGGGTCAAACAACATACACGCGACCTTTTGAAAGTAATTTGGGCGATGTTAAGCATTTATGATAGGTATGTTTTAAGGTATTAAGCCCGCAAAACGGGTACTGACAGACAATACGTATAAAGAAATGTGTTTCTTACCCACCCTCGCACGATTTTTAGGGTTCCGTGTACCACAAAAGGTAAAAACAGAACCATTGTAGGATCACTCGTGTGTTTGTCTGGATAGATCTGTTGCAGCCAATTTTCTCATTATCATACACATATGTGTATCGCTGACCAAAAGATGGACGTGCAACGTAAATAAATAAATTTTAAACATGGGGGCCACTTTTTGGGATAAATTACAAAAAAAAGTTTTGTAAATTAATTCTGTGAAAAATTAAATGAAAGGGTTTGTTGTGAGAATCTCAGTAAACTTTTTTTTTATAATTTTACGTTTAATAGTTTTAAGTTATTTTAAGGAATTAGGCAAAAATTTACCTCTCCACCCTTATCTCCGAAACACCTGGACCAAAAAAAATCACAGTATATGAGGTTGAATCCATACATTACAAAAAAAAAATACGATAAAATCTAAAGTCCTTTCGTTTCCACAGAAAAAATGAAAATTCTATAGCCCATAATAAGTAGACTCCTATTTACCTAGATCAAAATATGTACTGAGAGGTCTTGTTCTGTTGGTAGTTAAAATTTTGTTGCGGAACCCGGTTCGTGTGACCCCGAGTCGTACTGGCCGGTTCTCAACTTGCCAATCCGCTTAGAAAACACAGCGGGAGCCGCCAAAATTGATTTTTTATTGAATAAATCGAAAATGATTTATTTGATTTATTTATGAAAATATAATGTATAGGTACGTTCGTAAACATATAGATTTGTTTACGAAAAACATTGACAGGCATCACCTTAACCTTACCTACCAAATGATATGTGTTTAACAGCCTCCGTGGCGTAATGGTTAGTCCATGCGCTTCACACCAGGAGATCGTGGGTTCAATTTCCGGTAGGGTCAACTTGTAAGACTCGGTTTGGTTGGTGGTAGATCATTTTATTAGCTCGCCTGGCTAGCTACCATCATCTTATCCAAGTCTTGCCGCCAAACATCAGTGTTAACAACATTGACGTGTTCCGGCTTTAAGATAAGATAGATATTTCTTCACTGCGTTGGGGAATCTTGGTAAGCCCGCTTCCATCTTCGGCATCTTCGTCACCATCAGATGAGATGATGCCGACCTGGTGAAGGTCGCGGGAAGCCGCTGAGTGCGGGTAGCGCAGGACCGGTCGTCGTGGAAATCCTTGGGGGAGGCCTTTGTTCAGCAGTGAATATCTTACGTGTCAACGCCTAGTCTTCCGGTGCGCGGTTGTTACTCGAAAAACCCAAAGGCCATTTATTCTAAGTACTATGTATCCCGCCCACTGCCACTTAGTCACAAGGATGAGATACTGGTTACTGAAACGCTAACTATCGTTTCGAGCCGATCTCTTTTGTTGCGTTTCATAATTAAATTCTTTTTTGATGTCGTTGCTCTATGGAATTTGAATTTGAAAATAGTTGTTATTTTTTGACAAGAGAAAAACAAAGGTTGATCGTGATCCCGTCTACACTCATGTGAATTTAAATTTTTTGGATAAATTGTTTTATAATGTTTTGTTGAGGCCCACTATTTTATTCTGTGGTAAGTAATTTGTATAAGGAAACCGCTTTGCGTGTATTTTTGGTACTGCGGCGAACTAGATTTATATATGTCCGTAGGGTTTCATCCACCCCCCTGCGAGGTTGACGTCCCGACGCTATACCTGATTAAGGATTAATCCAGAGATGGAGCTGTGCTGACCACCAGCCAGTCCTTTCACTGCCCGCCCAGCTGCTTGCCAAGGGAAGTGAATATTTATTTTATCTTTTGTCCCGAGCGTCTCTCTAACTCTTTGACTTTTCTGCCTTCCTAGAAGATTTCCTGCTTCCAGTTTCTAACCATTAATTTTTTATTTTAAATTTTAAAAGTGTTTTGTATCTGATACGTGTTATGTTAGAAAAATAGGGTAATTCAGACCAAAGTGAAATTTAATTATTTTAGAACTTAGTAACTTATTTAAGTACCAAAGGGGCGGTAACGATCGTTGCCTACCGGCATTCTATAAAATAACCTTTTTATATACTAATAAAATTGTAACTTTAAATTTATTTCCGGGAATTGCCCATAAATAAAGTAGGTCATTGTTTTAAATTTTCAACACGGTCAACCAATGTAATCACACCTTTTTTTATACTCATATTGTTTATTGTTCCTTCCTTTTAAAATAATCATAAAATACATATATTCTAATTTACCCCATAACATATTTTTTTTCCTAAAACTCCGTTTAGGCCCGAACCTCTAAATCTTACGTATCATATGTGGCAAACTCCGTAAGGGTTTTTATCCCCAGTTTCCATTATTTTTGTCACATATTTATGGCGCCCGAACTAATGTTTTATGCCTTTAATCTTTCCCTAACGAACCCGTTTTTTGTCGTTCGTGGGTGTATCCGTTTTCCGGATATTATGGTTCAAGTTTTAATACCTTAAGACCCTTACTTAATTTAATCGTGCAGTTTTCTTTGAAACGTATGGTTTTTTTGTTTGTATGCACGGTATTTTTTACTTCTCTTCACACGGGTCGTTTTTTTCACCGGCTTATTGGCATTATACCTCTTTCGGATAATTGCTTACGTGTTGTTGAGTTGTTTTTGCCTGTATATTCCCTTACGATTCCAAGAGAATTTTTAATTTAAGTAGTCGATGTCCAGACTCTAGATTTCTTTCAATCGAAAGTCGGGACAGACTTACTTTTAGTTCACGATTATTTAACGTTGTTTTAAGGGAAAAATCTTTAAGGGTTACTGTTTGGAATATTTTTACGCGTTGCTTTGCGAGGTACTCCTTAAATTTTTGGCGTACCCTGTTCACTTTTATGTGACAACGTTCTGTATTCTGCAGTATTGTTTAGATTTCTTGAGGTCTTATAACAATTTTCCATTTTTCAAATTTCTTTCATTAATCTTGCCCTTGTCTTACCTCAAATGGCCTATTTTTCGGTATAGTTGTCCCTTTAGACTCTTGCGTATCGCGTTTCAGACTTCCGGTGTTAATTTTATCCGTGAGTAGGATTTTTCACGCATCCGCCTTTACCGTTTTTGTCCACATTTTCGCTGGGGTAACCGACAATGTTTTGCAAGTTTTTTTCAGGTTTTGACAACCCTACTGGTCTTTAATGTTTTACTAGTTGTGTGGGTTTTTCCCTCGAGAAGTGTTAAGCTTGACAGCCCTACTTGCCTATTGTGCGAAGTGCTTCTTTTTTCCTTCTTCTTTCTCTCTTTATATTATTTAATTAGTTGTTTAGTTATGCTCTTTCGGCATTAGTTGACTATTTTAGGCTGTGCATAGCGATCCCTTAACACTAGTGTGTTGTTGGGGTTATTAAGTTGGTTCACTTTTAGATGGAGTTTTTGCCGTTTGTATGTGTACGTTCGTGTATAAAGGTCAATTTCTACCAGCTTCAAGTAAACGTTCGTAGTTAACTAGTTACTTAGAGAGTTTTTATTTTTTTCTTCTTCAGGGCTGTCCAACGTCTATAGGGTTGTCCAAATTTCAAAATTTTTTGGGCTTCTCGCCTTTTTTTGTGAGTTTGTGGGTATTTTGAAACGCTAACTATCGTTTCGAGCCGATCTCTTTTGTTGCGTTTCATAATTAAATTCTTTTTTGATGTCGTTGCTCTATGGAATTTGAATTTGAAAATAGTTGTTATTTTTTGACAAGAGAAAAACAAAGGTTGATCGTGATCCCGTCTACACTCATGTGAATTTAAATTTTTTGGATAAATTGTTTTATAATGTTTTGTTGAGGCCCACTATTTTATTCTGTGGTAAGTAATTTGTATAAGGAAACCGCTTTGCGTGTATTTTTGGTACTGCGGCGAACTAGATTTATATATGTCCGTAGGGTTTCATCCACCCCCCTGCGAGGTTGACGTCCCGACGCTATACCTGATTAAGGATTAATCCAGAGATGGAGCTGTGCTGACCACCAGCCAGTCCTTTCACTGCCCGCCCAGCTGCTTGCCAAGGGAAGTGAATATTTATTTTATCTTTTGTCCCGAGCGTCTCTCTAACTCTTTGACTTTTCTGCCTTCCTAGAAGATTTCCTGCTTCCAGTTTCTAACCATTAATTATTTATTTTAAATTTTAAAAGTGTTTTGTATCTGATTCGTGTTATGTTAGAAAAATAGGGTAATTCAGACCAAAGTGAAATTTAATTATTTTAGAACTTAGTAACTTATTTAAGTACCAAAGGGGCGGTAACGATCGTTGCCTACCGGCATTCTATAAAATAACCTTTTTATATACTAATAAAATTGTAACTTTAAATTTATTTCCGGGAATTGCCCATAAATAAAGTAGGTCATTGTTTTAAATTTTCAACACGGTCAACCAATGTAATCACACCTTTTTTTATACTCATATTGTTTATTGTTCCTTCCTTTTAAAATAATCATAAAATACATATACTCTAATTTACCCCATAACATTTTTTTTTCCTAAAACTCCGTTTAGGCCCGAACCTCTAAATCTTACGTATCATATGTGGCAAACTCCGTAAGGGTTTTTATCCCCAGTTTCCATTATTTTTGTCACATTACTTACTAGTTACTTCGTAACAGATATTACAATATTGCACTTCCTTGTAAAACGAAAATACCTACGCATTTATCTACCTACTTCTTTAAACTGTCAGACAATACGCGGAAATATGGGTATTAATGGCCGCCAGGAGGCTCGAGTTTTCATAAAAACGTAGTACTGCTTTAATACAAAAACAACAGGCCAGATTGAATTTAAACTTTGCAAATATATTTAGAAGACACATATCGATGTTTTTAATTAGTTTTCAAAGTATTGATATAAAACGGAAAAAAAATAAGAGCAGTTTCAAACTTTCAGTACAAGACAAAATTAAACCTTCGTTTAGTTACGTTAAAATTTACTACTATGAAATCTAATTACAAACACCGATATGTGTCTACTCAATATATTTACAAAGTTTGGATACAATCTGGCATGTAGTTTTTTTATTAAAGCAGAACTACGTTTGTATGGAAACTCGAGCCTCCTGGAGACTCTTAAGGCGCGCGACTTAGCGGTTATAACTGCGTACACGGGCGGCGGCGCGCGAATTGCGGCGGCGACTGTACGGCGTTCTAGCGCTGACGAGCGGATTTGTAGGTACTAATCTCGCCTGCTCTACCGAGTGACGAGGGCTCTAGAGTTTAAAATTAAAATACAGGTGAATATTATCTGCAGATTGACCTCTAGACTTAAGAAAACATATATAAAAGAAAAAAAAAGTTATCGAAGGTTGTCTGCCTAATCAACTGAGTACTTTATTCGCCTTTCGTTTCGCCGCCCGTCTTGAAAAACCTAAATCAAGTAGGTACCTATGAAATATTAAGAAAAAATATTCATAATTTGAAGAGGTTCTAACGAAAACTCGTTAATTTACGTATAATATTCAAACATTATGAAACCTTTTCATAAATAAGTAGACACAGTGGGTAGGAAATTAACCTTGAATTTTAACGCATTTACCTTACCGAAGGGAACGCCTCATAAAGAGGTGAAAATACACCACCCTCATTTAAACATAATTACGGGAACGTAGGTAGGTAATAATGAAATAAAGTATATTGCTTTATTTTTGTTGTACATTATACAAGAATACAGGTTGTAGATGAGAATTGATGGCGGCTTATTAGAGGAGGGTTATTGGGTTATGTTGGGTGATATATTATAAGTATGTATATATTATAAGACTTAAGTGTTTTCCTGTATTCTTCAATTCTGAATTACCACTTAAAATTTTGTATGGAAAAAGTAGCCGCTTGTGAGCTCGAGTTTGACCAATAAATATCACAAGCTAAAAGTTAAAAAAAAGTTCGTTCGTTTTTTTAATCGTATTTTTGACGGTTCCCGATAAACACTCTGTGAAAGTGCCGCTCTGAGTTCAATCGTGACAGTGTTTGTCGGCAGCCGTCAAAGATGCGGTTAAATGAGCGAACGAACTATAACGTAAAATATTTTTACCCGACTGCGCCAAAAGGAGGGTTATGTTTTTCGAGTGTATGTATGTATATATTTATTTCTTTGCCACGTTTTTTTCTGAGTCTGAGTATTTAAAGTAAAACATGACTCATATTTTGTTCCCTTGTGATGTGACCTGGCTTATTGCTGTTGCTGTAGATATCCTCTCATTTCGGATATTATGGTGACAGTATATAGTCGTACAGGGTTGGATTAAGAAGAAAATATATCCACCACAACCCAAGTTGCAAGCGTAATCGTGGTAGCTTTAAACTGGTAAGTAAAAACAATCGGTTCGATACCGTTCAGCTTTGCAGATCTTTGCTCTTAGCTAGACCATAGGTTTTAAACAAAAAATAAAAGTTATTTTAAGATCACACACTTTTAGCACACTCTGACACTTCATACAACGGGCCAGAAATGACATTTCAAAACAGAATGACGGAACAAACAAAATGGCGGCGAAATCCTATACGTTCGACAACCAAACTGTGACCAATCTGTATCAATCTGGGTTACGAGGGAGTGAGGTCGCAATCTAGAGAGTGGCAGAGTGTACATACTGTATAGTACTAACTAATATAAATAGACGGTGAACACAGAACTAAGTAGTGTTGCTACCTCCAATGTTAAAAAATATATTTAATTTAGTTTTTCTTAAAATATAAAAAGCATCACTTTCACAGTCTAATCACTCCATTACTGTTGTGTTAAGAGATTGTTAATAATTATAATACCTTAGATCAGAATTAACTTATTGTTTGATAGTTACTTTTTTCACGATATCATGCCCTTGCATATTTTTCAATTCAATATATATTTTTTTCAAAATAGGTGCAAATGACACTCTTTCTGATAGTCATAAAATAGTAATAACAATGTCATTTGTGAAGAATCAAGAAATAAACAAATACTAGTTAATAATGTCAAAATTAAATACTTGATATAAATCATATTATGTCTTCAGAACATGAAAACAATATGACACTAAAAGTTATACATAAAAATCATTGAATGTATTTAACAAGAGTAGGCCAGTTCACACGGACAGCACCCGGTCACGAGTATAACGCGAGAGTCAGCCATCGCTCCCATCACAACCATATTAGAGGGAAAGGAACGACCCGGCTCTCGATGCGCCACCATCCGCACGAACATTCAAGCGAGCATGCACCACTCATGTCAATGCTAAGATAAAAATATTTATTAAAAGAAGTACAAGACTTGTCATGTCTCATCGCTTCCACGTCAATTCTTAGGTCGGTCATCATTTTGAAATGTTTTTACTATAATTAACTACCTTTTGTTATACTTTTATAAAAAGTACTTAATAATAGTAATTAAAATATTGTATCTATATCAGGCATACAATGTATACAAATAAAATTTATAACATTTTTGAATTAATTAATCAGCGGGGAAACGCAGCAAGCGTCATGGGCACGTTTTGGCAGGGGGCACTACAGAATTGCTTTTTGATTAAATTTCATTCGTTTCTAGAAAATATAAAACGCAAAGGCAGGGGTACCCAAATAAATGCATTTGCTTAATTTTTTTTAAAATAAAAACTCTAAATATTATTATTAACTTACGGCAGGCCTGTCGCACTCTGCGCTGTAGGTCTGAAAATGTTAAAAATGTACCTACGTCACGCTCTACGCCGCGCCGCGCCAAGCCGCGCGGCCCCTTGCAAGGTGCAAATTCAGCAATCAGAAGAGATGAGAGTTACGCGATAGAAAGAGAGGCAACTTGTAGGTGAATACGACCTGAATTTGCACTTTATTGTTTCATAGCAAGAGTCGCCATTCATTAAAATGATTTTGCGGAGTTAACCTTCTTTTACGTAGTAAATAGTCTTTATTCTTTCCTTTCGGACACAATAGTCGGTTAGCGTTTGTCAAATGAGTAACTAAGGAGAAAAACTCCGTGGATTAATGGTTAAGTCCATTAGCTTCAAACCAGGAGGTAAGGGGTTCGATTACCGGGCTTAGGAAATGCCATTCCACCAAACAAACCGAGTCATACAAAGTTATAAAGACTATAAATTTGTATGACTCGGTTTGTTTGGTGGAATAGAATTTCCTAAGCCCGCCTAGCTAGCTAGTAAGTCTTGCCGCCAAACATCAATAATAACAGCATTGAAGTGTTCCGGCTTGATGATATGATAGCCAGTTCCCCGTTGCGTAAGGGAGTCTTGGTAAGCCCGCTTTCATCTTTGGCATCATCGTCACTTAGGTGAGATGATGTAAAGGGCTCATCTACTTTGAAAAAATAAATAAATCTATTCTCAATTATTTTAATATTATTTGTCGATATTTAAAATTATTGCTTCATCTGTGAAGAAACTCGTAGGTTGTGTGTGAAGTTGACCAACCCGTGAGCCCGCGTGGTCGACCAAGGCCCGATCACCCTAATTCAGGGTAGGCTCGAGCCCCTCGGTGGGGACGTATATATGAGCTGATGTGATGTGATGATTTAAAATGATGTAACAAATTTAATGCCAAGTTTCATAACTCATCTCATAAGTTCATAAGTTCTTTGTGTTGAACATTTTTGTTAATATTAATTTATGAGCCTGTAAAATGAATTGCACTTGTTGTAAGCCACGATTTATAAGAAGTCAAGACGTTATTACTAAGTTCTTGGTATATTGTTATTTTCTTTTAAATAATACCGAACATACCACAGAAGTTACGAAAACCAGTTTTGAATTTCATTTGGAAAAGTGTTAAAAATAAAAATATTTTTTCCAATATTTATTTGACTCAGTATAGGCGATGAATTGATTATTAACTTCGGTACGTAAATTTTTTATTTATTAAATAAATTAGAGCAGAAAAATATTTAAATTAAAAATTTTATGTCAAATTATTTCCTTGTATTATTATAGCAACACAAATTAAAATGTCAGAAAATAAATTAAAAAATTAAATAATGTCATTTGATACTAACTACAAGTTAAGTAGATAATTACAATATTACTAGTATTTTTTTGTTATTTACAATTGGTAGGCCTGATGGTAAGTGACAATGATGCCGAAGATGAAAGTGAGCTTACCAAGATTCCCCAACTCAATGGGGAACAGTAATTTCATTTATTTCTCACGCCACTTATCAGATACGTATAAACGCAATTTTGTTGTAAAAAATCGCTGCTCTTGTAAACGGATGCTAGCTAAACTTGTTAGCATTCATGAGCAGCACCGTTGCATTTTATAAAATTTAAAGCAATAAAGTACTTAGTTAGGGCCCTAAATTTTGCTCACAACGAAACCGACGAGCAGTGGCGGGTGCGGAAGCGTCAATATTAAAATCTTCGAGCAATTTTTCAGAACTTGTAAATGGCGCCGCAGCTTACGTTTACTTTTTTATGGTAAGTGACGATGATGTTGAAGATGGATACTAATTTTACTAGTAAGAGTTTACCATTTTTACTGAAGACTACAGAACCACAGAGTATTCCTAAGTCACAATTCTTTGACATACAGTTTTACATTCTTGGAAACGTATACTCAAAGGAAGGGACATACACTGCCATTCTAACACGAACTTTGCCAGTTTTTTAATCTCAAGAAAACTTGATAATTTTGATTGTAGGTTCTTGGTGGAACTTTATATCACACATATTGGTATATAATATCTACACTAATTTCACATCAAATAAATGAAACCGCGTTTTTAATTTGTCAGCGACCGGTTTCGACACCATGTCTGCCTGAAGATGGTGTTTGAAACCGGTCGCTGACAAATTAAAAACGCAGTTTTCTTTATTTTAAGTGGAATTAGTGTAGATATATACTAATTTATGTCAACATCGTCACTTAATTACCACCAGGTGACAAGTTGTCAAGGGTTTACCAATTGTGAATAAAAAAAAAAATTACTCGACTGCGGCAGAAAGAGGGTTATGTTTTCCGAGTGTATGTATGTATGTATGATTATTTCTTTGGCACGCTCTGTAGCCTGAACGGCTTTATGGATTTGAAAGTGCGAGATATCGTTAGATTCGTCTTGATCCCGTGAGTGACTTAGGATATATTTTTACCTGACTGGCCAATAAAGAGGGGTTAAGTTTTTCATGCAGTCGAGTTTTTAATTTTTAATTAATTCGTGTAGTTATTTAACAATAGGAATGCTCATTTCGAATAACTCTACAAGCTCTAGGTAAAAAAAATCCAAGCATAAAGAAATAATCCGATACGAAAGTCCAGGGCTTGCCATGTTGAATTTCATGTGACGTCATAAAGGACACAGTCAAAAACGATAGAAATCCAACGACAATTCATTTCTTAAAATTTAATTTTCTTCTTGGTCAGATCACCTGGCCTAAAAACACATCGCCTTCTTCTTTCACTGCAGTTTTTCTGGTGCATTTAGGGTCATTTTCATGCAGACTTGATTTTGTATCTCCTCTGCATGGAAGACCTACCGCGTGCCCTATAGTGTCCTTAACTTTTTCTTAAATCAAGAAATATTCAACAGACCTGTCTTATAGCTAAGATATATGTCCAATGAAAGTTAAAATGCAAACCTGTTAAATGGACACTGTGCATTGTACAATCCGCGTGATCGAATCAGAAACGAAGAGATCCGTAGGAGAACCAAAGCTCTTAGAATTGCTTAACTTGTGGGCGGGGCACATAACTCTTAGAACAGATGGCCCTTGAGGCAGAAAAGTTCTCGACCGTGAACCGGAAAACGTAGCGTAGGCAAACCTCCCACTCGGTGGACCGATGACCTGGTGAAGGGCAACATCGTGAAAATCCTTGGGGGAGACCTATGTCCAGCAGTGGACTTCCTTCGTCTGATATGATGATGATGATCCGTCTGATATGATGATGATGACTGTACAATAGATGAACTTTCCTTACTGGCGATTTCTTAAAGTAACTACTGGCTTGATTACCCAAAGCTATATTGAATCAGTAGGGCTAAGCAAACTAAGTACATACATTTATATCCTGTGAAATTCCTAACCCTTTCCCGTAGTCGGATAAAAACAGATTTTATTTTGACACTGAGGAGCGGAGCTGCGGACTTCGCTTGCTACTTAACGGGTCTTTAATGTAACCGTAGCCCGCTCCCGCGCTTCATTGTGAACGGGGCACAAAAAAGCTACCTTAATCCGACCCTGTTGGAGGTGAGAAATACTCCCACACGTTTTCGCTTACATTTTCCTGACAGAAATATTACTCGTATTTTCCGGACCTCTCTACGTTGGTTACGTGGGTGTTCAGATTATAATAAAGATTTTGTTATAATTTTACACGAAATTATTTTATTACCTACCCTCCTTTAATAAAAATATGTTTCTTGGTAAGATTCCTGGAATTGAAGTAGATTACTTTTTTAGGTTTACGTATCTCAAAAGGAAAAAACGGAACCCTTATAGGTTCACTTTGTTGTCCGTCCGTCCGTCCGTCTGTCTGTCAAGACCCTTTATCACGGTAACGCGTGGAGTAATCGAGATGAAATTGAAACTACCAACTCTGGCCTACAATCTCTTGAAGCTGTGAAAAAACAAACTTCTAAGTTAACGTAAAATAAATATTGTTAAAAAAACACGCTTTTAAAGCACATCAAACTAAAAAGTTAAAAAAAATCTTAATAGAAGCTGTCAGTTAAGTTTAAAAAAAACTAAATAAACACGCTTTTAAAGCATATAAAACTAAAAAGAAAAAAATAATTCATAATAAACGCTGAAAAAAATAATGAACGAAAAATACTAGTATTATTGTGAAAAAAAGCGTAAGTGGCCCCACGCTAAGAAGAAAAAATAGTAGGCAACTAGGTCAGAATGAGAGTCAGAATCGCACACATAGGGTTCCGTACCATCATACTAGATGGTACTAATTTCTTCATGTTCCAAAAAAAAAACACGTTTTTTGTATGGATACCCCCCTTATTTTTTAACTTTTTTTAAATTTTTAGTATTTGTTGTTATAGCGGCAACAAAAATACATCATCAGTGAAAATTTTCACAAGTTCATAAAATACAGCTGATGACAGACGGACGGACAGCGAAGACTTAGTAACAGACGATACAAAGTTCAACAGTCAACACTTACAATGCCGTCGCCAATATTCCTGATCACGCACGGCAGTAGCGCAGTAGACCCGGTTTGTGACGTCACAACTGTGTTGTTCTCAGTTGCGAAGTGCTTCTCAAGCGACGGTCCGTATATGTCGTCCAGGGGTGGAAATGTGACGGTTAGCTCATTGTGCTCAACTTTGACTGTTGATGGTGAAGCTGACGGTGGTGGAGATGGTCCTCGCACTGGAACAATGAAAAAAATATATGTCTGTTCTTTTTTTTTTTTTAATTGAGTGCGTTTGACTAGAAATCTATAGAGATGACGAATGCTCATCATCTGATTTACTTTTTATCGTCAGTCAAAAACTATATTTTATTCTAAAAATGTTTGACATACCTAGGCGTGACGTCATAGTTTTGCAGCGTCATTTATGTACTCATTTTGTGATTTTGGTGAATTAAAAATCGAAGACTTGATGGAAAACAAAACTAGTAAGGTTTTCCGAAGTTTAAGTAGGAGGGCAATTTAGTGATCAAGAGTTCATAATTTATTTCTGATGCTGTCGTCATCCCTATTTTTGGTAAGTGACTATGTTTTCGAGGATGGTACATGCAAACTCAAATAATGCATATTCACTCTCGACTTGAATATCCCCAAACTGTAAAAGTCGGGAAACACAGACGCAGGCGAGGAGTTCCACTCCATCGCTGTCCGCATAATCTGACGCTGGTCCCGTGGCTACTTTTTTGATAAATTCTATGTTTTTTTTAAAAAATGACAAATGTGTCCCTAATAACAGGCTAGTGTGGGTCATGCCTTTGGAGATTTAGTGTTGAATTGTTGGTTTTATGAATATAAATAAATAAAATAATGAGTAAAATTACTCAGTCGTTACCGATTCTTTTGCAACTCATTTTTTCTGACACTTTAAACACAGAAAAATCCAACAAATTATTTTCTTTTAGCGATCCTACCGATCTTACTATAAAAACAAAGTGAAACTAAACAAGTAGGTATAGAATATGCATGTCACGTTTGTTAAATGAAAGTTAAATCCTTTAACACATTCAGTGCTCCTCACTCGGTGCCGAGTACTGAGTTAGGTGCCGCCCACTCGGATCCGAGTGAACGTTCATACAATTTTATTCGAAAGGTCGAATTACGGTTTCTGTGGCGAGTGCACGTCACTCCGGGTGGCAACTCTTATAACGAAAAAAAAGTTGCGGTGAAAAGAAATGAAAAGAAAATTCTCAATTTAAGCACAATATGTAAATCCACTCATAAACAAAGCACACCAAATAACAGTTCTCGAAAGAAAAACAGTAACAGAAGTAGACTAAATTTCAATCACTCCCTACCTACCCTGCAGCAAATAACATTGCCTAACCAACGCATGCGTGAAAAGGAGGAAACGCCGACAATGACAAAAAACCAACATCAAATGATTGAATGCGCTACTGTCGATCCTGTCGTTACAAGAAATATCATACGAGACACTATGCCCACCCAGGAGAAACGCGTGGAAGACGACTACCTTAAAGTAGCTATACCAGATAATAAACAAGCTACAGAATCATCGATGAACTTGATTAAGAAAGTTCAGATAAACCCTGGAAATGAGTCGACTAAAAATACTAGCAGTGGGTCGGTAATGCAAAACCCCTCCAGTAGCGAGAATCAAATACCGGGAAAACTTTGCTTGATTAGCAGTAATACAAAAAACAAAATTTAGCAAATTGCAGAAAACAACCTTGAATACACTGAAATTTGTCACTACATAACTCCGGGAGCTGGAATACATAAACTGCTAAATGGGATTTAAAACAAACTAAAGGACTTTACCATGAAAGATAATTGTATCATTTTTATTGGCGATGCAGATTTTAAGAAGACTGAAAATTTTTCAAGATATGTTGACTTCATTAGAGATACTTTAATGAAAATACAACATACAAATATAATTATATGTCTACCTACTTACAAATACGCTAATCATGTAAACTTGTTCAATATGCGTGTAGAATTGTTCAATAGTTTACTCTATTATGATAATCTTGTGACAGAATACGCATATATATTAGATAGTAACCTGAATTTAGAATGTTCTCATAAAATGTTCACTAAAAAAACTGGTCATCTTAATAATATAGGCTATAGGACAATATTTTTAGATGTAAATAAACTTTTAGCTGACATTTCATACAATAACCAGATACATGACATGACTTATCAATATGACTTTAACAACAAAATTACTAATGCAAGAAACAAGACATGTACTCACAAACCATAAACAAAATGATGACTAAAACGTTTGTGAATCAATGTACACAAACGGAACGTCTCTTTGCAGAATCTGACATAATATTTACTAACGAACCAGAAGGGAATCTCACAAATCCAACCCATGACAAC
This sequence comes from Coleophora flavipennella, assembly GCA_947284805.1. NCBI lineage: Eukaryota > Metazoa > Arthropoda > Insecta > Lepidoptera > Coleophoridae > Coleophora > Coleophora flavipennella. The sequence continues at coordinate 5,752,770 of OX369290.1, forward strand.
AATAAAGATTTTTTCGTGACTACCCATCTGACGGTGGTTCATCAAAATATTAGTGGACTTATAAATAAATCTAACTTATTTACAGTATGCATTGATGAATTGGATGAAAGCGGGACGCCAACTGACGTTCTTTGCTTCACTGAGCATAATATGATAGAAGACGATTTGGGTCGCCTTAATATCCCGAACTTTACGCTTGCGTCTTGCTTTGCTAGGAAAAAAAGAAAAGGAGGGGCATGTATTTTAGTTAAAAATAATCATAAGTATAAAGTGGTAGACTCTGTCTCGAAATTCTGCGTATCAAATATTATTGAATGCTGTGCAGTTCATCTTATTGGTCATGACACTGTGGTTCTGTGTGTGTACAGAGTTCCTCAAAAACAAAATATTACTCACAACTATGACATATTTTTCAATAATTTCAATGACATATTAAATATTTTTAGCTATGTTATAAGGAAAAAAAATATTGTATGTGGGGATTTTAATATAAACTTATTAATGTATTGACAATATTGCCCATAATGTCCGTGGCAGCAAAAGTAAAGTAATAGAATTAGCAGTATCAGACCATACAGCTCAAATGTTAGTATTTCCAGTCAAAAAAACATGTTCCCTTAAATATTGGTTTACAATTAAGCGCGATTATTCTAAGGAAAATAAACAAAAATTTAGAGAAGGTTTAGCTAAATTGAGCTTCTCTGAAATATATGCGACAACAGATGCTAATGCGACATACAATGAATTCTACGTTAACTTTAAAATGTTTTATGACTTGTGCTTTCCTGTCATAAAAATCAAAAACTCCACAAAGATGAAGCCCAAATGGTTGACAAAGGGCATCAAACTATGCAGTAAGCGATGCAGGGAACTACTGTGGAAGTATAGATTAAATAAAACTAGTGCTAACAAAAATAATTTTAAGATATATTCTAAGAGGCTTAAAAAAATTATACATCAAACACAATACTCTCAAAATAACTGTTACATAACAAATTCCACTAACAAATCACAAGCAACATGGAAAGTTATAAACAAAAATAAAATAAACTTACCGAAAGATTACATACGACAACTAAAGGTAAAAGGAGAACGTGTGTATGATCCTACAGCAATATCAAACTCATTTTACGACTATTTCGTAGAAAAAGCTAATCCTGCACAGGAAGACAAACGTCGTAACTCGTCATGCACTTTCAGCCTACTCAGTTCCTTATTTATGAGACCCACAACTCCTCAAGACGTGAACGATACCATAAAAAATATGAAGAATACCCATAGCACAGGTTATGACAACATTAGTACACAAGTTGTTAAGTATGTGTCGTATGTAATTTCTCCAGTCTTAAGTTACATATTTAATTTATGCATTGAATCTGGGGAGTTTCCAGAAAAGCTTAAAATATCTATAATTAAACCAATATTTAAAAAGGATGACAAAGAAGATGTGAAATCATATAGACCGATTGCACTGGTTACGATTATATCTAAAGTTTTTGAAAAAAATATATATAAAAGTCTATATGAATACTTTGAAATCAATAACATTTTCACAGATAAACAAAAAGGTTTTAGGAAAAATAAAAATATCAACATGGCAGTTTATGACTTTTTATATAAAATACATTTGAGAATGGACCAAACCTTACCAGTGTTTGCACTATTTATGGATCTCACTAAAGCCTTTGACTATGTGGACCATAAAATACTATTAGATAAATTAGAAAGATATGGAGAAAGAGGAAACGTTCTTGAGCTTGTGAAATCATATTTAAGTAAGAGGATACAAATAACTCAAATCAGTAGAATTGCTATGGTTAACAAAACATAGGATACATATACATCCGAGCCAAGACTCGTACGCTTTGGCGTGCCCCAAGGCAGCATTTTGGGTCCTCTACTTTTTCTCGTTTATATAAATGACTTTCCTAATAGCATTAAACAACCTATGATTCTGTTTGCTGACGATAGTATGGCCGTATATGAAAAGAAATGCGACATAAGTCAAGGTCTTACCGCTATCACCAAATGGTTAACAAATAACAATCTCCTTCTCAATCTTAATAAAACAAAAATCATGGGATTTAAACAAAGAAACTATAATAATTGTAATACACGAGTTGAATTTCTTGGTAAAACAATTGAAGAAGTCACAATTACGAAATTTTTAGGTTTACATATTGACAGTAATATGAGATGGAGCACTCAAATAGATGTAGTGTGTAAAAAAGTGATAAGATTCTCGTACGCCTTGTACGTACTTAGTAAAACGGTACATCGCAAAGCAGTGCTCGCGGCGTACTTCGGATACGTGGTTTCGACACTTAAATATGGTATTATCTTCTGGGGAAACGCCTTAGGTGTTGTGTCGATTCTGAAAGCCCAAAAAAGATGTGTAAGAGCCATATGTAACCTGCGGCGCACAGACAGCTGTCGACCACAGTTCAAGGAAATTGGTTTGCTTACCGTACCATCCATATACATTTATGAAACTGCAGTGTTTGTGAAAGCGAATCCCGGATACTTCGAAAAAGTTAGTAGAGATCGACGTTGTGACCATTTCCTTTTGGTTCCATGCAAGACTTCTCTTTTTCATAGAAGTATTTTCTGCATGGCAACAAAAATATATAATAAAATTCCCAGAAACATCCGGAACTCGGAACACATTAACACTTTTAAATCTGATTTTTCGAAGTTCCTTATTGATAAAACGTACTATAATATAAATGATTTCTTGAATGATAAACTTGATAAATAACGACTTTACTTTGACATTTATTATTATTATTTTATTATTTTTCTTGACATAACATACATATTTTCATTTCATCTTAATCCAAATTTTGAAAACTTTTGACCAAATTATGATTAGTAAACTTAATGTAAATGCAATTTGTATATAGCTAAAATATTTGTATGCTATTTAGCAGAACATACAGGCACTTATTTTCTTTGTAACACCTTTACACCGTATGTTTCACAAATAAATAATTTTGTATTTTTATTTGTATTTATTTAGGATTAGGTACACTCATTTTGGAAGGCAGTGAATGTGTTAATGTAGTTATTATTTTTTGGTAGATTTCCCTTAATAACACTGCAAAAATTTCAGCCAGATTTCCAAAGATACAGCCTTTTAAAGGTCGAAAAAACCGACTGACAGATGAACAGCGTAGGCTTAGTCACCTGGTACGGGACCCTAAAAAGTCAAATATTTACACGATGCACAATAAAATCTAACAATGTTAAATTTTTTAAACGTAGTAGTTTCAAGTTGATTTTTAAGGCGTGGCTGTCTTAAGGTAGGGAAGAATCGGCCATCCGGTATTTGACTGCTAGTCATTTGACTTACTTTTTATCAACTGTGAAAAAACGAAATTTTGTTCTGAATTAAAATTGTTCTTGTTACAAACTTGTGACGTCATTAAATTGTCTATGAGGAACTAATTTAGTGATTTTGATAAATATAAAATTGAAATTAGAATAAAATGTTAAATAAATAAGTTTTTATGCTTTTGTAGGAGAATATTATATTTTAATTTATTTTAAACACTGTCAAATACCCTATTACCGAGCCCCTAACGACTGAAGACTATATCTAGGCTCTGGTGAGATTTGAAACCCCCCATCTTCCAAATTTTCACTATAGCAAAGTTAAAATGTGTTTGTTTTGTCAGAAATCCATTCATTAATATGCCTGTATTCCTATTCAAGTCGAAGAGCGTCGGTGGCGTAACGGTTACGGCCGCTACCTAAGCTCCTATCCGGGAGGTCGTGGTTCGAATCCTGCCACGTACCAATGTGTTTTCGAATTTCTATTTCATATTATGTACGTTTATCCGACGCTCTTACGGTGAAGGAAAACATCGTGAGGAAACCTGCACACGCCTGCGGAGAAACTCGCAGGTTGTGTGTGAAGTCGACCAACCCGCACTGCGCCCGCGTGGTCGATTAAGGCCCGATTGCCCTCATTCAGGATAGGTTCGAGCCCCTCGGTGGGGACGTGTATGAGCTGATAAGATTCCTATTCAAACTAATCACAAAATATAGAGTTGAAGAATCGGAAAAAAACATTTTGTTTTAGGAGCTCTCAAACATAGCAACAAAATAGCAAAATGGTCGACTTTCTCAGGTTCAACCCTAAATTGATTGATGAATCAATTTTTGGTACGTATTTTGTGTAGAATATTTTGGTACTATTCACTGGTAGGTATTGTAAGTAACAATCTTATTATACAGGGTGTAACAAAATTGGTGTAGTTCCCGTTAACTGGGGCTTCTACTCATCATACTAAACAACTTTTAGATATTTAACTCTTCATACAAATTGATTAGCTGATCGACTAATTTTGTGCATTTTAGTATGGAGGATCCAAATTTTTTTGTCAGAATTGACTATGGCTTCCTTGGGGAAAGTTATTCAGTGTGATCAGTAGAAGTCCCAGTTAACGGGACCTACACCAATTATGTTACACCCTGTATAAGTAGAAAGACAAAAGGACTGGTACTAGAAGCAGGCTGTTATAAGGGGCCACACATGCCTCAAGTGCCAGTATTTGGGGCGCATACTCTTACTACAAACTACAGTAACAAAGTTATTCTCAAAACGGACCCGATGCACTAAAAAGCTATAAATAACTTACTAGCACTTTCGGACCGGTCAACAACTATAACAGGATTATCTGTGTTTCCCAATTCAGGCCTCGCTTCAAGATAGAACAAAATCTGGTTAAAGTTCAGAACCGTGTTGTTTACAGTGTTTGTTGAAATTTACGAAAATAACCTTTTACTAAGTAACTTAAACGAGTTTTGCAACTAAATTTATTTATTTTATTTTGATGACTACTCAGAAAGTACAATTTACCAATTTGAATCATGACCTTTACCTTTTTTACAGATATTTAATCGCCTCCTTGGCGTAATGGTTAGTCTGTTCGCTTCACACCAGGATCGGTTCCCGGCGGGATCAACTTTGTAAGACTCGGTTTGGTTGGTGGTAGGGCATTTTCATAGCTCGCCTGGCTAGCTACCAACATTTTATATAAGTCTTGCCGCCAAACAGCAGTTTTAACATCATTGATTGCATTGCAAATCTTCGGCATCATCGTCACTTACCATGAGATGAGGCCATGGGCTTATCAATTGTGAATTATTTCACAATAAAAAAACCTATCGCTTCGAAATTCTTTAAAAAAACTCTTTCGAATTTCGAACTAATTGTATTTAAATATCTTTATTCTATTATTAGATATTTAAATATCTTTATTCTATTATTAGATTTTTTTTTTATTAGAATAAAGATATTTAAATACGATTAGTTCGAAATTCGAAAGAGATTTTTTAAAGAATTTTGAAGCGATAGGTTATTTAAAATTCAAGACATGATTACTACTAAAATATGACGAAGGTCAAAGTTGCATAGATCTCTGACCCATATTGACGCAGTTTATTTAATACTAGCTTTTTCCCGCGGCTTCGCATGCGTGGACAACGTTTTTATGACTGTCTTTGAGCGTGGACATGAGCTTTCTCCAAATTCTCAGGAACTATATCGGCCTAAAGCGTCGGTGGCTCAACCGGTAACGACTCGGTCCATCTAACCAGAGGTACCGGGTTCAAATCTGGACGGCCAATGTACCAATGAGTTTTTCAAAAACTTACGTACATACTTACCGATTGCTTTAACGGTGAAGGAAAACATCGTGAGGAAACCTGCACACGCCTGCGAAGAAACTCGAAGGTTGTGTGTGAAGTCGACCAACCCGCACTGGGCCCGCGTGGTCGACTAAGGCCTAATCGCCCTGATTCAGGGTAGGCTCGAGCCCCTCGGTGGGGACGTATATAAGCTGTAATGATGATATCGGCCTATTGTGATAAGCAGTATATATCACTTCCCACCCCCTCAACCAATTCTATACAAAAAAAACACGTTAAATCGTTACTCCGTCGCGACGCCGACGTGCGCCAGAGTGGAAATTAGTTAAAATCCCTCGGGATCTTTGTCAGGATATGCTTATTATTAAATTATGTCATTTCCCACCCCCTTAACCATCTCTGAGCAAAAAACCGTTGCTACATTGCGCTGTTAAAATATCAACAAAAAAATTTGTTTTCTAGTTCCCTCGGGAACTACATCCGATTATGCTATTTTTACGAGATAAAAAGTAGCCTATCTCCTTCCCCGTGACACAGGCTACCTGCACGCCAAAATTTATCAAAATTGGTCAAGGTGTTGAAGCGCGAAAAGGTAACAAACAAACACATTTTTACATTTATGTTATTAGTAAGGATTGAGCTTAACAAGTATCTTCTTTTAAAAGGGATTTAGACGAAAATTATTAATTACAATCTTAGCTAGACAGATCTGACAAGGATACAGGATAAGTCCCCTTTAGAATAGACTTTTGATATATTTTAATTGTTTATTTTGTTAATTAACTTTTGTAATGTAAGCCTTGTAACTTTTCTTTGTTCGTTCAGTCGAGTTACCTAATTAACTGATATACCCTTAATTTAGTATGGCGTAAAGTACTCATAGCTTTACGTTTTAACAAAATACAAAATAATTTTAAATACTCTTAAAATTGAAATCAAGATTGTGAAGTACCCGCAAAATGGCGATAAGAAATAAGAAATAACTAAACACAGTCCAATGTCATACATACAAATTCAACTAAAAATTTACGATTTTTTGGAGTTTTTCCTTTACTTAATGTGTTATGAAACCTTGCCACTTGCCAAATTTCATGGTTCTAATGTAGGTTAACGGGAATTATGCTTTAAGTTTTGATTTATTCGCAAATTTCAAATTATGCCATTATTATTATTATCCTACTGACTGCGTCATGTTAAATTATATTTTATTAGGAGAGATAAATCAAACACGAGCATTGATCTAAGACTGGATTTATATTCATGCCTTAACTACCTACCTACATCATATTATATTATATTATTTTTATTATATTATTTATTTATACCCACAATAAATGGTCGTATTTTTTAACACGCTTTTATTAGGTCGACTTGTATGTAACTATAACTACGTAATGGAATCTAAGATAACTAATTTAACCATCTTCCAAGGATCGTAGCGTCATGAAACTTGGCAGCTGTATGTAGTTCTGATGACAATACAATAATATGGTACTGTGGAACTGATCTTATGATGGAGCCGGAAGATATGAACTGGAACTTCATGATGGAACATCGTATCATAGCCGTGTTTGGACTTGTTTGAAAAGTCTTGTAATGAACTTTGACCCGATAAGGTTTCAAGGTCTGATAATGAAGCCGGAAGATAGGCACTGGCATTAGATGATGGAATATCGTATCATAGCCGTGTTTGGAGTTGTTAGAAAGGTCTTGTAATGAAGTAGCTCCGTAGCTCAGAGGCAAAGTTCACTGGCTTTACACAGGAGGTCGCGGGTTCGATTCCCGGCGGGGTCAATTGTAAGACTCGGTTTGGTTGGTGGTAGGGAATTTTCTAAGCCCGCCAGGCTAGCTACCACCATCTTATCTAAGTCTTGCCGCCAAATATCAATGTTGATATCATTGGTATGTTCCGGCATGAAAATAAGATAGTCAGTTCCCCATTGCGTTAGGGAATCTTGGTAAGCCCGCTTCCATCTTCGGCAACATCGTCACTTACCACCAGCTGAGATGTTGTCAAGGGCTTCCCAATTGTTAATAATAAAAAGAAACTTTGACCACGATTAAGTTTCAATTTTTTTAACAAATAGTTTACTAATTTAATTTAATAGAATTTCTTTTGTTACAGGTAAGCTGCGAAATAATACGATAAAAAACAGGAAAAAAATTAATAGTTTAAAAAACACGCTTTTACAAATGCACGTAAAAATCAAAAATAAATTATGGATCGTTAAAGTTGTTTCTACTTGTGGGCTGAAATGTAAACTATGTGCTTTTAATTATAATATTTGATTGTAAAAGAGTGGGGCGCTGGAACAGGAAAGAAGTGGCAAAACGTAGAGTTCTTGTTCGTGGACGAGATATCTTTGGTTCCATTTGGTAACCCTTTGGCAGCATAAACGTTATGCTCTTGTGCGACCTCATGCAGCTTCCGCCAGGAAGTTAAAATTAGTATTTGTTTGCAAGAAAGTATTTCCTGTTCCAGCGCCCCACGCTTTTACACTCAAATATTATAGTTAAAAGCACATAAAAGAAATAAAAAATAGAGACAACTTGAACGATCCATAATTTATTTTTGGTATTTACGTGCATTTATAAAAGCGTGTTGTTGTAGTGTGTTTTAAACTATTAATTTTTAATTGTGTTAACTTGCAAACTTGATTTTTTTACAGTCACAACTGACTGTAAACCTATTTTTTTTATATACATTTATTTTAACTTTTAAATACCTTCACACGTTCCTGAAAATAAAAATTCTTGACAGAAAGACAAACAGACAGTGAAATGATCCTTCTAATTTATTTAAAGGTACGGAACTATAAAAACTTAATGATGTGAGCTAAACTAAACTGCGTAAATCCTTACGAATATTATAAATTTGGAAATGTGTTTGTTTGTTTATCTTTTGACGCTTCAACTCCTTGACCAATCTTGATGAAATTTGGCATGGAGGTAGCCCATGTCACGGGAAAGGATATAGGCTACTGTTTATCCCGTGAATATAGCATAGTCCGATGCAGTTCCTGAGGGAACTGAAAAAATACTCTTTTTTTGGTTAAATTCATTAACATCGCAACGGAAAAGTGGAGTATTTTTTTGTATAGATGTGTTTGATGGGTAGGGAAGTGACATAGACCGCTAATCAGAAATAGTCCGATATATTTATTTGGGGGATCTAGAGAAAACACATGTCCACGCTCGCGAACAGCTTGCGGCTCGCGCATCAAAGGCAGTCATAAATACGATGTCCACGCAGGCGAATCCGCGGGCAAAATCTAGTTAATGATAAAACTAAAACTCACAGTAAAAATAGATAACGCAAATAGCGAAACTACCCACAACAATGCAAAATTTTAAATTTCAAAAACGTTACATTTGAATGTGCACTGCAAACGAATGTATTCATTTGTCGGACAAGAGAGTGCTCCCGCAGAATTAATTAGATGTTCATTGTGCACTAGTTTGTTTTGCTTTCTTGCTTGAATTTCATTAGTGAAAGTTAAAAGATTAATTTTGCGGTCAAAATTCTAGCCAAATCGCTTCGTGATTGACTATGTAAAAGCGACAAAAATGTATAAACAAAGACTGTTTTTAACTAGGTGTAAGTGTGTGTGTGTGTGATTTTAAAAGATAAACCCCCAACTGTTGGAAATCAGACTATCAATCTTGATAATATATCAATAGTTATGACGTTGATAATTATCTAGGTAATTATAAAAATAATTAGAAGTTTATTGTGCACTAGTTTGTTTTGCTTTCTTGCTTGAATTTCATTGCGTGGTGAAAGTTAAAAGATTAATTCGCAGCCAAAATTCTAGCCAAATCGCTTCATGATTGACTATGGAAAAGCGCCTAATGAAATACCGAATAATAGTTTTTTTTAGGGTTCCTTACCCAAAGGGTAAAAACGGGACCCTATTACTACGACTTCGCTGTCCGTCTATCTGTCTGTCGTCTGACAGTCACCAGGTTGTATTTCATGAACCGCAATAGTTAGCCAGTTGAAATTTTCATAGATGATGTATTTCAGTTGCCGCTATAAAACAAATACTAAAAAACAGAAAAAATAAGTATTTAAGGGGGCTCCCATGCAACAAACATGATTTTTTTGCTCATTTTTGCTCCATATTGATAACGGCAACATGTAGACATGGAGAAATATTGAGTGGTATTATTCAATTTAAAAATAAATAATTTAATTAAACATTTAACCATCTAACCCAACCTTGTATGGCACGTAACTTTTTGTCACCTTGTATGCGAAGGGTTAATAACCATGATCAAACTCACAATTAAACAATTAAAAGCTATTTGATTACATTTTCTACATAATATTTTTGTATTTTAATAATTTTTTTTTAAACTGAAATTTAAGAATAAACGGCGACAATCATCGGATAAGTATCATGATAGTAACTTTCTACTAATTAAATCGACCACTGTTGTCTACCAACAGCAACAAGAACCGAACTAGTTAGACACGACCTTCAGAAAATTAAGAGTGCGACAAAGAAGAAGAAGATCATGATAGTTCTTCTTATCAGATCATATACGTCCCCACCGACGGGCTCGAGCCTACCCTGAATTAGGGCGATCGGGCCTTAGTTGACCACTTCACACACAACCTTCGAGTTTCTTCTCAGGCGTGTGCAGGTTTCCTCATGATGTTTTCCTTCACCGTAAGAGCGTCGGATAAATGTACATATGAAATCGAAATTCTAAAACACATTGGTACGTGGCGGGATTCGAACCACGTTCTCCCAGACAGGAGGTAGCGGTCGTAACCGTTACTAATAGTTATGTGATAATAATTATGGTAATTATCAAAGAAAATAATTATTTTGATAATTTCAAACCTAGATGTAACTTGACTCCACTTTTCCGTCGAGCCGAGAAAAAAAAACATTTCCTCTCTACTAGGTAATTTATAGAAAATATAAAAATTGTAATAATTATGTTTGAAAAAGCGTCGGTGGCTCAACCGGTAACGACTCGGTCCTTCTAACCAGAGGTGCCGGGTTCAATACTGAACGGCCAATGTACCAATGAGTTTTTCAAAACTTACGTACATATACTTACCGATTGCTTTAACGGTGAAGGAAAACATCGTGAGGAAACCTGCACACGCCTGCGAAGAAACTCGAAGGTTGTGTGTGAAGTCGACCAACCCGCACTGGGCCCGCGTGGTCGACTAAGGCCGGATTGCCCTGATTCAGGGTAGGCTCGAGCCCCTCGGTGGGGACGTATATGAGCGGATATAATAATAGTAATAAAATTATGTTTGAATAGTTCATTCTACCTTTTCAGATTATCAAATAGGCGAGAGCGCAATTCAAAGGACCAAACATTGATTTAAAATAAACAAATTCTTAATATTTTTTGTTCTGACAATACCTATCGAAATTATAGGTTCAATCGTGGGTATAAGATTTGAAAAAAAAACGAGTATGGTTTAGACCACACGACTGATATAAAACTTAACCACCGTTCGCGTAACGCATTCACTAGCTTACTCCCCAAGTCAAGCGTGCATACAGAAGTTTTACTTCAAAAATCTGTACGTAGATATCATCATTATCAGCATAATATCTACCCTGAATCAGTTAAGGAGATCTTCAGATCGTCAAGTCTCAAACAATGATTTCCTATTTATAGCCAAGACAACAACCACAACCATTTTACTTAACCGAGTCTAAAGTTCTGAGTCCCAGACACTAACAACTTTATTAATTAAAGAGGGCTATTAGCTCTAATAAACTTTTCCTATTCATTAGGGCGTTAGACAGTTAAATGGATGACGGGGGAGGATCAAGGGGTTAAGAGTTCACTTTTTAATAAAATTTTGGAAATAATTTTAATCTAGCTGTTTACCGTGTGGACAACGTTTCTATGACTTTTCGAGGGAGCGCAGTGCGCGAGCCGCAAGCGGCTTGCGAGCGTGAAAAAAGTAGCCTATGTGTTAATCCAGATCCTAATCTGTCTACCTACCAAATTTCAACAAGATCCGTTCATTAGTTTTTGCGTGCAGAAGTAATAAACATACACACTCACAAACTTTCGCCTTTATAATATTAGTGTGATAGTTTGCAGAAGAGAAAAGGAGCATGTGACACGTAGAGTGATGGATATGACGGTGGGAGGATACAGGAGCAGAGGAAGACCGAAGAAACGATGGGTGGATGGAGTGAAGAAAAATATGGAGGAGTGTGGAGTGACGCAGGAGTTGACCAGTATGAGGCCAGAATGGCGACAAAAAACATTTAAAGCGGACCCCAAATAGTTGGGATTAATAAGGCTCGGAAGATGATGATGATGATGAATATTAGTGTGATAGGTACTTGGGTACAGAGCATCGCGTCGGTGGCGCAATGGCTAGGGCCGCTATCTGTGCAGCTATGTGGTTCGAATCCTGCCACGTACCAATGTGTTTTTTAATTTCGATTACATATGTACGTTTATCCGACGCTCTTGCGGTGAAGGAAAACATCATGAGGGAACCTGCACACGCCTGCGAAGAAACTCGAAGGTTGTGTGTGAAGTCGACCGACCCGCACTGGGCCCGCGTGGTCGACTAAGTCCCGATCGCCCTAATTCAGGGTAGGCTCGAGCCCCTCGGTGGGGACGTATATGAGCTGATATGATGACTTAGGTGATGTGATGACATACGGAACTGAGACATGGTCGCTTACCATGGGCTCAAGGTCACCCAAACGGTAATGAAGCGAGCTATTTGTATGCTCGGAGTATCCCTACGCGATCGAATCAGAAATGAGGAGATCCGCATGATAACCAAAGCAACCGACATAGCTTACATAATCGCTGAACTGAAGTGGCTGTGGATAGGGCAATAAGCTTGTAGAACCGACGGCTGTTGGGGTAGTAAAGTTCTCGAGCGTCGATCGCGCACCGGAAGACATAGCGTAGATAGACCTCCCATGCGGTGGACCAACGACCTAGTGAGGATCGCGGGAAGTCTCTGTATGCGGACAGCACAGGACTGGTCGTCGTGAAAATCCTTGAGGGAGGCCTTTGTCCAGCAGTGGATATCTTTCGGCTAATATGATGATGAGGAACTTATGGATTGAAAAATACGACTTCTTCAGGTGGGGAGGACCTTGAGGGAGGCCTTTGTCCAGCAGTGGATATCTTTCGACTAATATGATGATGAGGAACTTATGGATTGAAAAATACGACTTCTTTAGTTGGGGAGGACCTTAAGTCCACCAAACTGGAGACATTTTTTTTAATTCACAATTGGTATTATTATGTGCGTACGAATACTGTATGTTAGTACTAATATATTATATACTTTGTCCGGGTGTAAAAACCAAGGCGTAAACCAAGTGGCCTAATCACTTAACGACGGAGGCGTTAAAGACTACATTATATAGAAAATTTGAAAGATTATTGACCTAAAGTCCCATATTTTGCAATACCTATAAGATGGAGCTATAGATGGAGGGCAAGAGACCTAGAGTTAGACCTTCTGTTAAATGGTCTAGCTAGGTCACCAGCATAATCAAACTGCAGCTTTTTTTTAAAATTAAAAATTTGAGTGCGTTTGACTATATCTCACCTGATGGTTAGTGACGATGTCGTCGAAGATGGTAAACTCAAATAATGCCTATTCACTCTCGCCTTGAAGATCCCCAAATTGTAGAAGTCAGGAAACACAGAAGCAGGCAAGGAGTTCCACTCCATCGCTGTCCGCATAATAAATGAGGAAGTGTAACGCTTCGTGCGTATAGGCTTAATATCAACAACAAAGGGGTGGAACCTCCCCCTGCGTCTCGTTGACCGAAGGTGGAATGGAGCTGGGGGAATGGGGTCGTGAAGGCACACTCTCCGAAATTAATTCGATAGAAAACCAAAAGCCGGGTAACTTTGCGGTAACTCTCAAGGCTTCATTAGGCAATGTAGTGTCGGATGGACAGCACTGTTCGCCCTCACAATGCCATGATGGTCACGATCTTCAGCATTGAGGAAACGAAGAACTGGATAATATTTTAGCTTCGTCAGCTTGAATATCGGCTAGATTTAATAACAAAGATTTTAACCGGCTTCGTGGCGTAATGGTTAATCCATTCGCTTTAAATCAGGAGGTCGCGGGTTCGATTCCTGGCGGGGTCAACTTTGAGTAAGACTCGGTTTGGTTGGTGGTAGGGCATTTTCATAGCCCGCCTGGCTAGCTACCTCTATCTTATCTAAGGCTTGCCGCCAAACATCTGTGTTAACAGCATTGATGTGTTCTGGCTTGAAGATAAGATAGCCAGATCCCCATTGCGTTGGAGAATCTTGGTAAGCCCGCTTCCATCTTCGGCATCATCGTCACTTACCATCAGGTGAGATAATGCCAAGGGCTAACCAATTGTGAATAATTTTTTTTTTAAAAAAAACTGGTTGTCTTTAAATTTGGTTTACGGACGATTATTTTACGTGATTAAGTGACACAAGCCGAACGCTTAGGCCGATCGTGCCTCTCTATCGCTTGTTCCGCACTCTCGCTTGCACGCTCAGCTCAGGCTTGACGTGACACTTTTTTGTGAGTGCAGCCGGCGTTCATCGATTTATATTTATTATGTTATTTTTATTTATTTATTTATGATAAGACGTTATCACGTCAAATAGCCATTTTCTTATGAAATTTCCTTTTTGACTATATTTATTTTGTTTGTCTTGGGTTAAAAGCAAGTGAAATACAATACGGTACCGTGACAGCTCCGTAATTAATTACTCACGGCGAAAATGGCCGACCATTAAGAACAAGTTGAAATAAACTATCACCTTTAAAAATCTATGAATTGATTAAATTAGAAGAATTTGCGTTTATGGTCATAATAAGGTCCTTAATTAAAGTATAAAATGTCAACTTGAAAAAATGACAAAGTATAAAAAAAGTTTACGTGAAAAATGTCAAAGTATGAAAATGACAACTTGTCCGTGTATAAAAAAGGCAATGTTATCAAATGTAAAGGATTTGAAATGAAAAAACCGGCCAAGTGAGAGTCGGACTAGCACTCCGAGGGTTCCGTACCACTATACGTCTCCACATAACTACATGGTATAATAACAATTATACCTATTCACATTACAAGCAAAAGACATCAACGCGAGCGACAAAAACTGACTCGGAACAAAGCAAAACGCTTCGTGCGTAAAAGTGAAACATTAACGGAGGGCGATTCCATTCCTTTGTCGTTAATGTTCCATTCCATCTTTACGCACGAAGCGTTTTGCTCCTTCGCTCATTATGCGAACGACCAAGGAGTGGAATTCCCTGCCAGGGTTCGTATAATAATAATAATAAATAATAAATATTCTGGGACAAATCACACATGGTCATCTGGCCCCAAAGTAGGATTCCCTGTGTTATGGGTTACCAGAGACTGATATACATACTTATATACGTTCAAATACATACATATATAGATATATTTTAACACCCAGACACAGAGCAAACAAATCTGCTCATCACACAAATGCTTGCCCTGGGTGGGGATCGAACCCACAACCCTCGGATCAGTAGTCAAGGACACTAACCACTGAGCCACCGAGTCAGTCATTTAGGAATCTTCAAGACGGGAGTGAATAGGCACTATTTAAGCTTGCGTGTTATATCCTCGGCTGCATAAGCACTTATGGTTAGGTGAGAAGTTCCTTCACAGTATTATAGTGTAGTTTGACTCAGATCAAAGCAGCGTACGTATCATGTTAGCTCGTGTACGTCCCCACCGAGAGGATCGAGCCTGCTCTTAAATAGGGCGCTCGGGCTTTAGTCGACCATGCCGTCCCAGTTCGGGTTAGTCGACTTCGTATACAACCTTCTAGTTTCTTCTCAGGCATGTGCAGGTTTCCTCACGATGTTTTCCGTCACCGTAAGAGCGTCGGATAAACGTACGTATCATGTTAGCTCGTGTACGTCCCCACCGAGAGGATCGAGCCTGCTCTTAATTAGGGCGCTCGGGCTTTAGTCGACCATGCCGTCCCAGTTCGGGTTAGTCGATTTCGTATACAACCTTCTGGTTTCTTCTCAGGCATGTGCAGGTTTCCTCACGATGTTTTCCGTCACCATAAGAGCGTCGGATAAACGTACATATGAAATAAAAATTCGAAAACACATTGCTAAGTGGCAGGATTCGAACCACGACATTGGAGGTAGCGGCCCTACGTTATGCTACCTACGCTAGTTTATGTACAGAGGCCAGCACGTCAAGCAACACACTTTGGACTTTATACCGTTCTTATCCCGTGTGCGTATGGATCAGAATTGCACTACGAGTGTCTAGCTTGATGTGCTAGCCTCTGTATATACTAATTTTAAACTCGTGACGCATGAGCCTAAAAAGTTATTAATACCCTAGGGGCATACATACCGCTAGTTAGTTAAACCGCCCCCGTGGCGTAATGGTTAGTCCATTCGCTTCACACCAGGAGGTCGCGGGTTCGATTCCCGGTGGGGTCAACTTTTAAGACTCGGTTTGGTTGATGATAAGGCATTTTCTAAGCCCGCCTGGCTAGCTACCACCATCTTATCTAAGTCTTGCCGCCAAACATCAGTGTTAACAACATTGATGTGTTCCGGCTTAAAGATAAGATAGCCAGTTCTCCATTGCGTTGGGGAATCTTGGTAAGCCCGCTTCCATCTTCGGCATCATCGTCACTTACCATCAGTGAGATGATGCCAAGGGCTTTCTAATTGTGAATAAAAAAAAATGTCTGAGATAATTTGAGAAAAGTTTGCGAAGTTGTTCAATTAGCGCGTTTGATGTAACCAAATATTGTTGCGATTTTCGTAATCGGTTTATTCTCAATTTAATTTTTACAAGCTTTCATTTTTCAATTTCACCAATCCTTTATTTCCTTCCGTCCTCGTAATAAAGTCTTACAAGTCAATTTAACCCACTTGCCAAAGTACAATTATTAACAATACTAACTTTTTCCCGCGGCTTCGCCCCCCGCATGTGCATTGTTTTTATGACTGTCGTGTCGTTGAGGGTGAGTGGTGCGCGAGCCGCAACGAGCGTGGACATTAGTTTTCTCCAGATCCCTCGGGAAATTAAGTTCGTTCACTGAATCAGCTGCACCCGTCAAACACTGTGTCAAAGGGGCCGCCCTGAGTTCAATCGCGTTGCCCGCGGCGCCGCCGACGTTGTCGGTACTGCCATTAAACTCAGGGCGGCCCCTGTGACGGAGTGTTTGACGCGAGCCAGCAACGGCGAGCGGCATTCATCTAAGGTGCAGTTAATTCAGCTTTTCTGATTTTTAGTTTATGTCCCTCCCCACCTCTTCAACTATTCCTATGCAAAGAATTACGTCAATCCTTTGTACTGTAGGAACGGATGTGTTCCTACTTTCGAGAACAATAGAAGATATCTCCGCCAGGCGAGGTGGTGTGCCTGGGGTCCGACCGTGGACCAACCGTGTATGATTGGTGCTTGTATTTATGAGCAAGGAAATGTTGATAGCGCGTTGTAGATGCTCTGTAAATAGCCTTCTTGCGATGATGGTTCCATCTATCGAGGTGAAGATGCAACTCTCCATATAGTTTGACCGATGGTTCAGTCTTGAGCTGAGGTTATGTAGTTGTTAGTGGCGGGTGCTGCAGATGCCGCCACAGTACTGTCCTTTTCGTTATTCGGTTTAAGACTATTGGTCAAAATGAGTGTGAAAATAAGTTTTTCTTAAATCACATGGGAACTATGTCGGGCTATGCTAATCGGTAGTCAGTCGACAGTCTTTTACCGTTTATGAGATATCGACGTCCGAAAATCACTACTTTTATGTTTATGACTGAATGACTGACTCGTTAATATTATTGACCACTTCCAGGTTTGGCATCAAGGTAGGTTATTAGACGTATACAAAGTGAAAATTCAAAAAACGGCCACATTTTAGTCGCACTCGTGCACCAAGGGTTCCGTATCACCACTACTTATAAAAATATATAGACCACCTCCAGGTGATTTAGAAACTTGAAAGAAGATTATTGAACGTATAAAAAGGAAAATTAAAAAAAAAAACCGGTCAAGTGCTAGTCAGAACCTCACACATAGGGTTCCGTACCATCATACTAGATGGCGCTAGTTTCTTATTTTTTTTAAAAAAAACACGTTTTTTGTATGCAGACCCCTTATTTTATCATTTTTCAAATTTTTTGTGTTTGTTGTTGTAGCGACAAAATAAATACATCATCTGTGGAAATTTCAACTGTATAGCTATCACGGTTCATGAAATACAGCCCGGTGACAGACGGACGGACAGCGAGGTCTTAGTAATAGGGTCCTGTATTTACCCTTTGGGTACAAAACCCTTAAAATGATGTGTGAATCGCCTAAGAGTTCCGTATCACCATTACTCATCAAAATAATATAGACCACATCCAGGTGACTTAAAAACTTGAAATTTGGCATCAAGATAGTTTATTGGATGGATACATAGAAAAACCTCGGAAAACAGGCAAGTGTCAGTCCTACTCGCTCACCAAGGGTTCCGTAACACCTCTATATAATCATCAAAATACATACCAGGTGATTTAGAAACTTGAAATTTGGCATCGAGGTAGGTTATTGGACGTATACAAAAAAAAACTCGTAAAACAGCCATTGTGAGTCGTATTCACTTACCAAGAGTTCTGTAACACCACTGCTTATTGAAATATATAGACCACTACTTCCAGGTAATTTGAACGTAAAATGTAGCACAGAACACAACAAATTGATGTGTTTCGGCATTAAGATAAGATAGCCAGTTCTTTATTGCGTTGGAGAATCTTGGTAAGCCCGGTTCCATCTTCGGTATCATCGTCACTTACCATCAGGTGCGATGATGCGAAGGGCTTGCCAATTGTGAATGATAAATAATAAAAAAAATCTTTTAAACAACTGAAAACCGTTGTACATTCTCCAATATTTGGAGAAGTCTTAGACAAATATTTAAATTTGAAGTACTGTAGCTATGATTTATGAAACCACTATAGAATTTGATATACTCCCATTTAGACCTTTGTAATTTTTTATCGACCTTTCCTTTATGTTTTGTTGGCATTTCAATTGTTATTGATTGATTAATATTTAAATATGAACCAAACGTAGTGTAGGCAAGACAGGCCTCCCACTCGGTGGACCGATGACCTGATGAAGGCCGCGGGAAGCCGCCAGAAACTGGCAGCGCAGAACCAGTCGTCGTGGAAATACTTTGGGGAGGCCTTTGTCCAGCAGTGGACGTCCTTTAACTTGATGAACCAAACTACGTATGTATGAAATGCGCCTTCGAAGTGGTCTGATGATAGAGAGAGACGTAAGATAACTATCGAAGGTTTTTTCATAAAGTTTTTCTTTAAGGCTTACACCGACTAAATTTGTAACCACTTTTTACTTCAATTAAGATTTTTTTTTTTTAAAAATATGTTCACAGTAATATAGAAGTCATAAGTAATGTTATATACAGGATATGAGGAGTGATTTTGATTTTCTCAAACTCTATTATAATACACACAACTAAAGAAAAAAATATCCTAATGCACCCTTTTTTTTTCTAGTTGTAACCATAGAGTCCATAGAACTGCTGCAATTTTAATCGAAATATTACGATTATTTATGAACTTCTTAACAAAACATTTTTTTTCCTTACTTTTTGGAAATTCTTCTTAATTTATTTATGATTATTTCAAAAACCGCAATTTTCGCACGATTCGTCCGCAACGATTGACGTAACAGCCACCACGTTGCAGTATGAGCTCTTGATGTTTGTAATATCGTGAATTGAGTTGCTAACTTTAGAGACGGAGGAGCCTTAATGGCTAGTAAATGTAAGAATGTAGGTTTTTACAAGCTTTTTAAACGACTTCAATAAAAGTAGGAGGTTTCTCAATTCGACCGTATATATATTTTTTTAATGTTTGTTCGTCGACAACTTTTTTTTTTTAATTAAAAATTTGAGTACATTTGACTGCAACTCACCTGATGGTAAGTGATGATGCAGTTGAGGATGGTACACGCAAACTCATATAATGCCTATTCACTTCGTCGTTTATGAACCAATTTTGATGATTCGTTTTTTGTTGGAAAGGATCCCAAGGGTGGTACCGTGATAAGGAAACCAGGATCTGATGATGTCATCCCAGAGAAATCGAGAGGAACCTTCAAAAGTCGTAGTCGTAGTCGTAGTTCGTAGTCCTAGTGCGTTTGAAGTCGTGTTTTTTTTTTGTTAAAAATTATATTTAACTTGCAATGTATGTATGTTTGTTCGGGTGGAATCTTACAAGTTACATTTGTTGCACCTACATTTGGTTTCTGATTGAGCTGAAATTTAGTATGCATATGTATATCGCGTGACAATGCAATATTAAAAGCATTGTACCTGAAAGTTTTTAGATTTTTCGAAAGTAAATTAAAACCTCATTATGCATGAAGCTATGTGGCTCAAAATCATGCTGATTTTGAGCCTTTGTTTGACAGTAGTCTTCTTCCATTGTTTTTTATCTACAATTGGTAAGTCCTTGACATCATCTCACCATTCCCCAATGCTATGGAGAACTGGCTACCAGATCTTCGAGCCGGAACAAATCAATGCTGTTAACATTGATGTTTGGCGGTAAGATTTATATAAGATTGTAGCACGTCGTAAGTAGGTAGGTAGGGTGTGGGTTAAAAAACGTACGTGCACAGTTGTATTTATATTTAATTCTAGAAATATAAGAAAAATACGTCATACAAGACCCGGAATGGCTCTTAAAGAGAGAATCAGTTTCTAATTGTTTTTTATACATATTTTATTTTATTTTACAGTATAATACAGACTCGGTGGCTCATTGGCTAATGCTCTTGACTGCTGATCCGAGAGTTGTGGGTTCGATCCCCACCCAGGGCAAATATTTGTCTGATGAGCAGATTTGTTTGCTCTGTGTCTGGGTGTTAAATATCTATATGTGTATGTTTTTAAATCTATATTAGTATGTATATTAGTCTCTGGTATTAGGGAACCCTACTTTGGGGCTAGATGACCATGTGTGATTTGTCCTAGAATATTTATTTACTTTATTATTTATTTATAATGTGAAATATTGAAGGATAGGAAGATTTTTGATTTTTAAATCGCATGTCATATAGATGACACATTGTTATGGGCCAGCGCATGCGAAATAAAAGAAATAGATCGAAAGGAAGAAGGTTAAAAAAAAGCTTTGACGCGTTACAAGATGGTGGTCTAGCCAGAAGGACCTATAAAATCCACTTCCACCAGCCAAACCGAGTCTTTAAAAGTTCAACTCCACCGGGAATTGCATCCGTGACCTCCTGATGTGAAGCTACTGGACTAACCAATGCGCCACGGAGGCGGTTGAAAATTTCAGTCGAAATAAAGATGATGATGACATAGGCAAGTTTGGGGATTTTAGCCCTTCACTGTGAATCACAGAATCGCTAAACTTAAGTGGCATTGGGCGAGGCACATATCATAGCTCCTACAAAAGATTGCCGTTGGGGCAGTAAAGTTGTCAAAATGGCAACCATGTATCGAAAGACGCAGCGTAGGCAGGCCTCCTCCTCGGTAGACCAACGATCTGGTGGAGGTCGCGTGAAGCAGATGGATGCAGGCAGCGCAGGACCGGTCGTCGTGGAGGTCCTTGGGGGAGGCCTTTGTCCAGCATTGAATGTCTTTCGGCTGATATGATGATGATTGCTGTGCGTGAGAATGACCTAGCTGTCGGAGAGTGGGGACGCTATATCACAAACCTGGTAGTCTAGCGTATCTGGTAGATATACGAGAGGGAATGTGCGTGAGAAAGTCGTCCTGAGGAGCTCTTTTTAACCGTCGTTAAAATATTTTTAAAAAACCTCTAAACTTTTAGTTACAAGCTCTTAATATTGCATTGTCACGTGATAAACATATGCATGCAAAATTTCAGCTTAATCGGAAACCGGGAAGTAGGTCAAATGTAACTTGCAAGATTTCAACCGAACAAATAACATACATTGCAAGTTAAACAAAAGATTGTAAATTCGACCCAAATATAACTACGTAACATTTTGTTAATTGCACAATATTCGTACCTACATTTACTATGAGTGGGCTTCTATACAGTAATGGTGCCAAATTTCATAAGTTTAACTATGTATGTTTGTGTGTAAGATAATCAATATGCAAGGTGTAACATAATTGGTGTAGGATTCGTTATCTTGGGCTTCTACTCATCATACTGAACAACTTTTCCCAAGGAACCCATAGTTCCTCAAAAACAAATTCACCTTCCATACAAAAAAGCACGAAATTGGTCGATCTGCATTTGTACGAAAAGTAAAAAAAAATCGATTTCAGCAAAGTCAAGAACGAAAATTGTTAAGTATGCTGAGTATGCCCTGTACTTTTGTTGGATTAAGTAATTTCCAACATAAGGAACGGTGAAAGTTTCATCAATATCGGTTCAGTAGTTTTGAAGATTTGGACTTTTAGATGTATATTGTATCCCAATATCAAAAAAAACACGTGGACAATTTTACGATGCAATTTTGTGATTGATATATACGGGTACCATAAACATACGCAAATAGAACCATAAAAATACGCAAATAGTACCATAAACATACACAAATAGTACCATAAAAATACGCAAATAGTAGCATAAACATACGTAAATAGTAGCATAAACATACGCAAATACACATTGACGTCACCATTGTTCTTGTGTTGTTAACATCTTTATGGCAGGTCTTTTTATTTAGGTACCTACACTACATACGTATGCTTTGGGTGTCACTTACCCTCATCATTATATTCAATAGTCTTCGACTTCTGTGCAATACAAAAACCCAATAGGGTTTCTTTTGTATTCATATCTTTAAATTTGTTCTTTAAAGCAATAATTTAAAAAAATATAAAAAATGTACCACGAACATACGCAAATAGTACCATAAACATACGCAAATAGCACCATAAACATACGCAAATAGTACCATAAACATACGCAAATAGTACCATAAACATACGCAAATAGTACCATAAACATACACAAATAGTACCATAAAAATACGCAAATAGTAGCATAAACATACGTAAATAGTAGCATAAACATACGCAAATACACATTGACGTCACCATTGTTCTTGTGTTGTTAACATCTTTATGGCAGGTCTTTTTATTTAGGTACCTACACTACATACGTATGCTTTGACAATAAAAACACATTTCTTTGAATCTAAACTTAAATCATTTATTTTACAAATAAGATCTTTCCCTAGTAGAGGTTACATTTTTATTTGATGAGATAAGAATTTGGTTTAAGGTTTATGGAGGTAAGAGGAAGTGAGGAAATGATAAATCTTTTGTTATAATAAATTATTTGATTTTTTTAGACTAAAAGTTTTGTATTTTTATGAAGGAGTGAGCGCAAGGAATACTGAGTGCAATGAAGCGTAATTTATTTTAAGTGCTTGGAGTGGAGTCGATTTGAGATACTTGGTGTACGGGGATTTGCATATTCTGTAGAAGTGTAAGTTGTGTTTTGTGATAACGTATGGTAGTGTTTGTTTTAATTTGGATAGTAAGAAAATAAAGATATTGTTTATATTTTTGAAAAATAGATTAATTGAAGTGCAGTGATTATGTTTAAAGATTTAACTAGGAGGAGTTAAGGCGTTGAGTTCTTGGCTAATTTGATTTAAAAATGTAATGATGTTATTTTGCATCGTTACAACCTGGCCTCATCATTATATTCAATAGTCTTCGACTTCTGTGCAATACAAAAACCCAATAGGGTTTCTTTTGTATTCATATCTTTAAGTTTGTTCTTTAAAGCAATAATTTAAAAAAATATAAAAAATGTACCACGAACATACGCAAATAGTACCATAAACATACGCAAATAGTACCATAAACATACGCAAATAGTACTATAAACATACGCAAATAGCACCATAAACATACGCAAATAGTACCATAAACATGTGCAAAATAGAGAAGTCACTCTTTCAAATAAGACAGCGCCCTTATAGGACCGTTCCCAAACTAGTACAGAAATATGAATAACTAATCTCAAAAGTTTGACTGGTTTCGAACTCGAGCCACACCCGGGCACTGCATACAGCGGTCATAAAATGACATTACTAAAAATCGAAAACCAAATTAAAACCAATCTGTATTAATCTGGGTGATGAGGGAGTGAGGTCGGAATCTAGAGAGTGGCAGGGAGTGTCCTTCATCATATCAACCGAAGAACGTCCACTGCTAGACATAGGCCTCCCCCAAGGATTTCCACGATGACCGGTTCTACGCTGCCCTCATCCAGCGGCTTCCCGCGACCTTCACCAGGTCATCTGTCCACCGAGTGGGAGGCCTGCCTACACTACGTTTTCTGGTGCGTGATCGCCACTCGAGAACTTTACTGCCCCAACGGCTATCTGTTCTACGAGCAATGTGCCCCGCCCACTGCTACTTAAGTTTAGCAATTCTAAGAGCTATGTCGGTTACTTTGGTTCTCCTACGGATCTCCTCGTTTCTGATTCGATCACGCAGAGAAACTCCGAGCATAGCATGCTCCATTACCCTTTGGGTGACCTTGAGCCTTTTTATGAGGCCCATTGTAAGCGAACATGTCTCAGTTTAGTCCTTACTGTATTATTCAATAACTTCTATATTACTGGCGTAAGGACCCGGCCAACGTGCGTGACTAATGCTCCCAGCGAATTGGTGCGAAAATCAAAAGTTTCGCACACTCGCGACTCAGTCGTCTGCGGGAAATTGCAGAGTGCGGTGGAAATATATTCCATATAAAAATGCCTTTTTACGTTACTACAGGCTGTAAAAACTACGAAAGAAATGGGATGGGATAACATATCATCATAAAATAACCTTATTCTTTTTACAAATTAAATAAAACCCATTTTAAAGCGATTATTTTACCAAGGTACTTTTAGCGTGGCACTGACGTCAACTCTCGCCCACGCTAGTTTGTACAAGTTTTGTTAGATGGCGCTACTTTTTCCATGTATGAAGAAAATCTGAGTAAAATATGGAGACGGGCGGATCCTTCTGTCCAAATCTGTGGTATTATTATACTTTGCTCGCGCACTCCGGATTCTTATAACTTTTACTCTAACCACTCAGCTATGTATTTGATGATCTTAATTGGAAAATTTTGGACCAATTTCTAACTCGCGCACATCACAAGGGCCTGTGGCGTCAACTATCGATGAACCTGTGAACTACAGTTTCTCATACAAAGAAAAAAATTCTCTGAGTGAAAAGGCCCTTTTTTTTAAGCATTGTCATTATTTTTGTCTACTTCTTAAGTAGCTACTTGAATTTAAGGATATTACCTTCACCAGCGCCCCTGACAGTGTGTATGAGGAGCACAACGACGCAAAGGCACCGTTGACCCTCCAGAGACATCGCTGTCTCGGGTTCGACACCTGGAATAGAAGAGAAAAAATAGTAAACATTAAGTTGAAAGCGGTCCCACGAAAGAATCATAACCATTATCAACAAGGTCTCGTTGTCTTATCATCATCATCATATCTGCTCTTATATACATCCCCACCGAGGGGCTTGTCATAGTCCACCACGCGTGCCCAGTGCGGGTTGGTCGACTACACACACAACCTTCGAGTTTCTATGCATGCGTGTGCAGGTTACCTCACGATGTTTCCCTCCACCGTAACAGCGTTGGATAGATGTACAAATGGGATCGAAATTCGAAAACACCTTCGTACGAGGCAGGATTCGAACCTCAACCTCCCGGACAGGAGGTAGTACCCCTAGCCGTTACGCCACTTACGCTCGTTGTCTAATACAGACGTATTAAGCAGCAGGTCTGTCGAGAGCGTCGGTGGCGTAATGGCTAGGGCCACCACCTCCTGTCCGGGAGGTCGTAGTTCGAACCTGCCACGTACCAATGTGATTTCGAATTTAGATTTCATATGATTTCGTTTTCATATTTGACATATAATCTCTTTGGGAACGTTGTTTGTAATCACAAGTACATACTATCCTTTGCTATCAAGAACTAATTAAAAGTCACCCTGTATATACTTTTCCTTAGTAGTAGTTGTTGTAGTATAGTGCAGTTTAAGGTGGTACGAAGTTCACACGGACAGCTAGTAATTACTAATTATATAAAACTAGCTGTTTCCCGCGGCTTCACCCGCGTGGACCACGTTTCTATGAGTTTTCGAGGGTGCGCAGTGCGCGAGCCGCAAGCGGCTCGCGAGCGTGGTAAAAAGTAGCGTATGTTTTAATCCAGGTCCTAATCTGTCTACGTACCAAATTTCAGCCAAATCTGTTTAGTAGTTTTTGCGGGAAAGCGTAACAGACAGACAGAGTTACTTTCACATTTATAATATTAGTAGGGATTACACCTGTACATAAATAGATAGATGGATAGATAGATAAAACATTCATTCAAAGCTACATTACAATTGAAACACGAAAAATAATAAAAACTTCTTATATCTAAGCTTAAATGTATAAAAAAGGGGAGATACCTAATATTGTGCCGTAGCTTCGAAATGGCTCCGACTCAGCATATAAATAAATAAATAATTAATATTCTGGGACAAATCACACATGGTCATCTGGCCCCAAAGTAGGATTCCCTGTGTTATGGGTACCAGAGACTGATATACATACTTATATACGTTTAAATACATACATTATATATATATATATTTAACACCCAGACACAGAGCAAACAAATCTGCTTATCACACAAATGCTTGCCCTAGGTGGGGATCGAACCCACAACCCCTGGATCAGTAGTCAAGGGCACTAACCACTGAGCTATCGAGTGCAGCAGGTAATTATGTACCTACAGCGCTGATATTCTAATAATATAAACATCACCCATTATCATGATACCACGGCACGGCTTCACATCAGGTTAACTGACAAATTAGGTTTTGTGGAATCTGCGGATTAACTTGGAAGGCGCCCTCGGATTAATTATAAGCCGGGATCGTTTATCTGAGAGATCTCGAGGTTTCCATTATTAACTTTGGAACGGAACGCACAAGAGATTGGAGTTGAAAGAGATTTCATGCTGTGATAGTTTGAGACGCCTGTATTTGTGCGATTGCCGTATGCAAGGCTAACACGGTTTCCGCACATATTGGTGTACATCTGTCTTGGTCGCACTAATCTGTGATACCTATTACCAAAGTTACCACTATTACAAAGCGTCGGTGGCTCAACCGGTAACGACTCGGTCCTTCTAACCAGAGGTAACGGGTTCAAATCTGAACGGCCAATGTACCAATGAGTTATTCAAAACTTACGTAAGTACGTATACTTACCAATTGCTTTAACGGTGATGGAAAACATCGTGAGGAAACCTGCACACGCCAGCGTAGAAACTTGAAGGTTGTGTGTGAAGTCGACCAACCCGCACTGGGCCCGCGTGGTCGACTAAGGCTCAATCGCCCTAATTCAGGGTAGGCTCGGGACCCTCGGTGGGGACGTATATGAGCTGATATGATGATGATTACTACAGTCTAAGAATCTACACTGTGCTATTACTATGCTCCTAGGGATATAGTTATGTCACACCCCGGACACTGCATACAACGGTCGTGAAATGACATTTCTAAAAACAAATGACGGTGCAAATAAAATTACGGCGGTATCCTATACGTTCGAGAATCAAACTAGGTATAACAAAACTGTATTAATCTGGGTGACGAGGGCGTGAGGTTCGAATCTAGAGAGCGGCAGGGAGTTTACACTTTCCATACTGTATGTTAGTTTAGTACTAATATATTATATACTTTGGTTATGTACCAATATATTTTTAAAAGAGGACAGTAGGTAATCCGCAAATGAGAACAGTAAGTGTTAGTATTTTACGTTCTATCTGGAAATGACTATTTTGTTTTTGAAAAATTCAATCCTTAAAATGAACCAGATTATGTCACTAGAACATAAAAAACAGTATGATACGAAAAGTTATATATAAAAGTCTTGAATGTCATTAATGCCTTTGACATGAGTAGGCCAGTTCACAAGGACAGCACTCGGTCACGAGTAGAACGCGAGAGTCAGCCATCGCACCCCTCAACCATATTAGAGGGAAAGGAACGACCCGGCTTCCTATATATAAAATTTTCGTAAAAATTAAACCATTGGCAGTTTGGGAAATTTGTTTGTTGGAAAAAATGTTTGGTAACTTGGCCTAACCTACTAGGAATATGTTAGGCACCCAAACTTCCACCATATATACGCTTGTAAACAGGGTCTTAAGAATGGTATGGACATATTTTTACCTGAAGCTTGTACTCATGAAACTAAACAACTTTCCCCAAGAAACCCATAGGCAATTCGCAAAAAATATTTTGGACTTCCCATGCAATTCGATCAGCTGGCGGGCAAACTTGTATGGAAGACAAAAATTTTTTTTTTAGATTTGTCCATGGGTTTCTTATTGAAAGTTGTTCAGTTTCATGAGTACAAGCTCCAGTTAAAAATAAGTGCATACATTTGTCAAGACCCTATATGTTGTCGAAGTACCCAAATCAATGCTCGGAGTTTCCATCCGTGATCGAATCGGAAATAAGAATATCCATCGGAGAACCAAGGTCACCAACATAGCTCATGGAATCGCTGGAGGGAGCACATATCAAGTAAAACAGATGGCCGTTGAGGCAGTAAAGTCATCGAGTGGCGACCCCACATTGAAAGGCCGTTCGACTCATTGGATCAACGATCTGCCGAAGTTTGCGGGAAGGCGCTGAATGCAAGCTTATCTTTTTTCATTTGAAATTGGCAAAAACTATTAATATTTTAAAGTGAAACTTTTATTACATCGTCTCAAACTTTTTCGTCAGAGCAGCCATGATCGTTTCGTCCTCTGTACCGTAGCTCCAAGAGGAGTGAAACTTTTATTACATAATCGTTTCGTCCTCTGTACCGTAGCTCCAACACAAGATCAGCCATGATCGTTTCGTGCTCTGTTAATGGCTATAATGTGAAAAAAAGTTTCACTTTCACCATGGTTTCATAAAACCACACACTCTTTTTTTTTAGTAGATACGCACGTTTGTAATGTTCACGTACTCGTAGAACAGGTTGCCGTTAGGGCAGTAAAGTTCTCGAATAGCGACCGCGCACCGGAAAACGTGGCATAGGCAGGCCCCGCACTCGGTGAAACGATGACCTGGTGAAGGTCGCGCGAAGCCGCTGGATTCGGGCAGCGCAGAACCGGTCGTCGTGGAAATCCTTGGGACAGGCCTATGTCCAGTAGTGGACGTCCTTCGGCTGATATGATGATGATGATGACGTTCATTTGCGGGTAGTTTGCTTAGGAAAAAGAAATTCGAAGGCGCTGTGAATGGAATTATAGTAATCAAATCAAACTGTGGGTGCCTTCTAAAAGATAATTTTGTATCCCTTGCACACTTTTTTTTAAATTTCATGTATTACAAAATTCCTGTAAAAGTAGCATACCTACATATTACGAGAATTACTTACTAGCGTTCCGCCCGTGACTACGCCCGCGTATTTTTCGATTAAGGATTAAGACGTTTTCCGGGGTAAAAAGTAGCCTAGTCCAGGAGCTAACCTATATGTGTTCTAACGATTTGTATGAAACTTGTGTGATATTGAGCGGCAGTATTAGTTAAGAAAACTTTAAACAAAAATGTTTGTTGTATAGGTGTTTGCTTTTAACGAATTTAGCCAGAATAACTAATACTGCCACTCAATATCACACAAGTTTCATCGAAATCGTTAAAGCCAGTTTTAAGATTCTTGCTTTTTACATTTTTTTTTGTATGGCAGCTACGAGGATTTTTACAACGACCGGTCCTACGCTGCGCGGATCTAGCGGATTCCCGCGACCTTCACCAAGTCGTCGGTCCGCCCAGTGGGAGGCCTGCTTTCCCTGCTGTAGAAAAAAGGATAATAAATAAATATTCTGGGATAAATCTCACAGTAGGGAACTGTAGACAAAAGGATAATAAATAAATATTCTGGGATAAATCTCACATGGTCATCTGGCCCCAAAGTAGGATTCCCTGTGTTAAGGGAACCAGAGACTGATATAAATACTTATATTTTGAATTTGAGTTTCTTTCCGATCCGTCCAGTGGTTGAATTGAAGCGTAATAGAGTAACAAAGATTCATACATACATACAAACTTGCACGTTTATAAAATTAGTAGTAAGTAGGATCTGCTCAGAAATGTCTTATTGTTTAAAAACCGGATCAGTGTGTTGAATTATAATTCCAGGAAAATGTATACACGATTTAATACATTTTAAGTACAATCACAAACAAAAATCCTAAAATCTATCCTGAGCGATACTAGCCGAACACAATCAGCCAAGAAGATATTATTAACGTGATGTCACCAAATACAAATAGAGTGAGAAATCGCTCAACACAAGTAAATGTGGATAGGGGGCACACACTGAACAAAAAAGAAGACAACACAGCTAGGTTTGCGTTCACATGGAAGAAAGCCAAACGGGGAGTAGGCAGCCAGGCCATGACTGCGCACCATCGAGGCCAAACTGGGGGAAGCCAGGTTGTCTGCAGTGATGCGTAGAGCGAGACTCAGGACAAGGAGATATGGCGTCGACTCACGAAGGCCCTTTGTACTACTGGGGTAAAAAGGACAACAACTACAAATAATCATCATCATCATATCAGCTGAAAGACGTCCACTGCTGGACAAAGGCCTCCCCCCAAGGATTTCCACGTCGACCGGTCCCGCGGTGCCCGCATCCAGTGGCTTCCCATGACCTTTACCAGCTCGTAAGTTCACCGAATGGAAAGCCTGCCTACGCTTCGTCTTTTGGTGTGCGGTCGCCATTTAAGAACTTAATTGCCCCAACGAACAGCTGTCCTACGACCTAGTGTTAACAAATAATCACCGACTACTAAATAACTTAATTTTATCGGTTTCTAAAAGTCATAATGTCGGTAAAAAATAAACATACTTGCATTGCACTTTCTCTCTTGACTGTACTTACTTGATTCTTTGATTGGGTAAGTTTTTTTTTTGATTTCAAATGCGAATGGTATCTTACGCTACTAATCCGGTTTATCGACAATATAAAGATAGATTACAATGTTTTTGATAAAAAAAAAGTTACCCTCCTGTTTGGGCGAACGGGTAAAAAGTTACCATCAACATGAATAAAATTCCCAATATTCATCCGAACTTATGCGTCGTGACACATTGAGCCCGGCGGGTGTCCGCACACTGGATGACACGAAATATTATTGAATTTATGTAAAGCCGTGACAGGTTTACGATACGTGAATATTACGGGGAAGTGGGTACCTACGTAGATAAAGGGTGTTTTTTTATAACGTTTCGTACATCCAAAGGGTGACCAACTGAGCCCTATTACCAAGCCTCTGCTGTTTGTTTGTCAGCGGTCCGTACTTCATGAACCGTAATAGGTATAGTTCATTTTCTGAATAAGCTTCACCTTTGATAAATGCCGCTGCCGGCTCGCGTCAAACACTCCGTCAAAGGGGCCGCTCTGAGTTCAGTCGCGCCGCCCGCTGCGCCGCCGAAGTTGACGGTTGACGTTGTCGGCGCCGCGATTGAACTCAGGGCGGCCTCTGTGACGAAATGTTTGGCGCGAGCCGTCAAAGGTGCAGTTAATTTAGCAAACGAACTTAAGACAGTTGAAATTTACACAGATTGTGTATTTCTGTATTGCTGCTATAACAACTAATAATAAAAATACAAAAAAATTGAATGAAAGTGGGTCCCATACAAGATAAGTGTTTTTTTTTGTACGTTGACACGGCGGTGCTACGCGACGACTCTTAGATCAAAATATTACTACTTATATTGAAACTGAAAGGGCCAAAACATATTATTATTGACTTTTTAGAGGTTTTTTTGCCAGGGCGGGTTTTTTAAATTTTTAATTTTCTACAGACGCAATGTTGCTATCTACATTGCAGCCTTCTCTCGACTGATCTCTAGTCAAAGGCGCTGAGGACTAATGACACCGCTACTGAGAAGAACGACAACGTCGCAAAAGCCATAAAAAAAATTTGAAAAATAAAAACAAGCCGGGTTTTTTTGACCCCACCTCAATGACGCCGGGTTAAATCCGTACATGAAGTAAAGTTCTACTTTTTTACCGCCTCCGTGGCGTAATGGTTAAGTCCATTAGCTTTACATTAGGGCGAGGTATTGATAGGAACAGCTGTCTCTGTCTTTTTCTTTACGTAAAGAGTAAAGTAAATAACCACACTTTTTCTTTACGTAAAGAGTATAGTAAAAAACCACACTTTTTCTTTACGTAAAGAGTAAAGTAAATAACCACACTTTTTCTTTACGTAAAGAGTAAAGTAAACAACCACACTTTTTCTTTACGTAAAGAGTAAAGTAAATAACCACACTTTTTCTTTACGTAAAGAGTAAAGTAAATAACCACACTTTTTCACTGTTTCAATGGTTTTTCGTTTCAATCAAAAACTACAATGAAAGTATAAAAAATAATAAAATTACTCACTTTGTATTATCATAACAAAAATTTTTGTATTTTTTTTTAAATTTTTATACTTCAAAATATTAGTCATAACTAGAGTTGAAATTAACGGTGTAATTAATCCAAAGACAGCGGATTTTATTTCTATCGAGATAAAACTGCTCAATCTTGTTTCATATAGCTTATGACTTTAAGGAACATCATCAACTGTAAGGGTATTTTATTTCTACCTTATATTTTCTATCGTTTAGGAGTAGTTGACGTCAAAAATAACTAAAATCTGTAATATTACCGCCTTAGGAGGTCGCGGGTTCGACCCAGGCGGAGTTTAACTTTGCAAAACTCGGTTTGGTTGGTAGAAGGGCATTTTCTTAGCCCATCTGGCTAGTTACCACCAACTTATGTAAGTCTTGTCGCCAAACATCAATGTTAACAGCATTTATGTATTCCGGCTTAAAGATAAGATAGCCAGTTTCCCAATGCGTTGGAGAACCTTAGTAAGCTCGTTTCCCTCTTCGGCATCATCGTACTTATAATAAGGTGAGATGATGCCAGGGGCTTACCAATTGTGGATAAAAAAATGCCGACTGAATGAGTAGTCCGCTTGTAGTCGGCGTGCGGTTCTCACAAAGCGGACTGCGCACAGCAAGCAAACTGAATCTAAACCACATCCTGGACACACTTCATACAACTAGCCAGCCGTTCTAAAGCAGTCATCATATTTCAAAAAAGGAATGACGGAACAAACAAAATGGCGGCGTAATCCTATACGTTCGACAACCAAACTGTAATCAATCTATATCAACCTGGGTGACTAGGGGGTGAGTTTACAATCTAGAGAGCGGCAGTGAGTGTCCATACTGTATGTTAGTACTAATATATATACTTTGTCCAAACTGCAAATTTGCAGCTGTCATGCAGTCCAAATGCAGCCAGTCTCTAAAGACCCTAATGAAAATAAGGATCCCACTTCTTAACTTTGCCAACAAACTGTAGCATCTCTCAAACCCAATAGAACTAAACACAACGACCAAGATGAAGTGGCCCTTCAAAAATGTTCCAACTCCAATAAGTTTCGCGTCAAAGACTATAAAAGTGGAATGCTTCAGAATCATCATAAAGTTTTTGGTTACTGTGTGGCAATAAAACTTTCAGAGTGAATGAAATGAAAAGAGAATGAACGAGCGAATGGAAAGTTTATGGCTGGCAGGCAAGTAACATGCTGCGCAGAAAGCAGGTATTGTTTAAAAAAATTAGGATCTATTTTATGGATTTTGACTAGAAGCATGTACGATTAATTTATTTTTTACTCACACTTTTCTCACGTTTCCATTTTTTACTCTCACTTTTCTCACGTTTCCATTTCTTACTCACACGTTTCGCCAATTGCGAGTCAAAACTGCACACATATAGGGTTCCGTACCATCATACTAGGTGGCGCTAGTTTCTTCAGGTTAAAAAAAAAACACGTTTTTTGTATGGAGGCTTTCACTTTTTCATATTTTAATATATTTATTATTATAGCGGCAATAGAAATACATCATCTGTGAAAATTTCAACTATCTAGCTATCACGGTTCATGAAATACAGCCTGATGACAGACGGACGGACGGACGGACAGCGAAGTTTTAGTAATAGGGTCCCGTTTTTACTTTTTTGGTCGTTTTTACTTTTTTGTACTTTTTTGGTCGCGGGAAGCCGCTGGATGCGGGCAGCGCAGAACCGGTCGTCGTGGAGATCCTTGGGGGAGGACTATGTCCAGCAGTGGACTTCCTTCGGCTGATATTTTGGTACGGAACCCTAAAAATCGACACTTATGTTTCAAATGTAATTTCAATATATCACTATCTCACCAATTCGAGTCACTCAGCCTCCTTCTACCAGTAGTACTGAGTATTTTCATTCGGATTTCTCTGTGCGAGGGTGTTTTTACGTCGTACTACCGAGTTTCTTCACTAAAACTAAAATATCTCGGGAACTACAAGTCCGTTCGCAAAAATTAAAGTGCGTCATGATATCTAGAACTTAATCTTGTTAATTACATCAATTTAAAGTAGGAACCAGAAGTAATCACAGAACTAATGAAAACATTTGAACTCAATAATGTTTTATGCCTCGACCTGAAAATCGCGATAAAACTCGAACGTAAAAAAAAGAGCCTATTGGAGCGAGGTGGTGTAGGAGTTTTAGGACAGAAGAAAGTGGCGTTATTTGGTATAGCAGGCCAACATTTTTTTTGGGTCGCTGAGCCAGCAATGTAAGTAAATGTACTGTTTAGGGTAAGTAGCCCTAATTTTGTCACTACCCTTTTACATCACCCCTCTGAGATCTTAAATCGTATATACAAGGTGTAACCAAATTGGTGTAGGTCCCGTTAACTGGAGCTTTTACTCAACATACTGAACAACTTTTGTTTTACGACTTTTCTGAAATCGCAAAAAAAATGTTTACTCTTCATACGAAGCGATCAGGTGATCGACCAATTTTGTAATGGGGTGCTCTGAGATCTTAAATCGTATATACAAGGTGTAACCAAATTGGTGTAGGTCCCGTTAACTGGAGCTTTTACTCAACATACTGAACAACTTTTGTTTTACGACTTTTCTGAAATCGCAAAAAAAATGTTTACTCTTCATACGAAGCGATCAGGTGATCGACCAATTTTGTAATTTTGTGCATTTTAGTATGGAGGGTCCAATTTTTTTTGAGAGTTGACTATGGGTTGCTTGGGAAATATAAATATTACATATGATTTCGTAAATTCGTTATAATGACAGTTTTATTTTATTTCCTCCTTTTGGGGAAAGTGGCATAGAAAGTATGGCTTGGCCTACTTATACAACTTTTATATTTTATATCAAAATTAATAATAATCAACAAAAAGTAACCATATTATAACTACAAACCGAGAATCAGTTAAGATTATTCAATTCAACTACGCAGTAAAGTAGTAAAGTTCACAAGTGGGAACCGCCACCGAAAGACTTAGTTTAGTCTGCCTGCCACACGGTGAACCGACGATCTGGTGAAGTGAAGGTCGTTGGATGCGGGCAGCCGGGCAGCGCAGGATCGGTCGTTGTATAAATCCTTGGGAGAGTCTTTTGTTCAGCAGTGGACGTCTTTCGTACAGACGTCGTTTTTACTACACAGATGATTCTCAACGTGAATTAGAATGTGTGGACGACAAAAAACCTACACATAATTTTTTTTAACGGAAATTTTACAGAGCCCGCTGGAGTTCATAAATCCTATACAAACTTAAGAGCCTGCTGGAGTTCATAAATCCTATACAAACGTAGTCTTTGATTCATTTGTTAACCAAACAACCGATGTTAAAATAATTTTTATCGATAATCGGATGACCTATAGCTGTGTCGGTATTGCATTACTTTTTTGAAAAACGAAACAGGAATCCATTGAATACCAATAAACGTGTTTTCCTTTTTTTACCTTAAAAACAAATTTATTGATTAATAATGGATTCCTGTTTCGTTTTTAAAAAAAGTAATGCAATACTGACACATATATAGGTCATCCGACTATCGAAATTAAATTATTTCAACATCGGTTGTTTGGTTAATAAATGAATCAAAGACTACGTATGTATGGGATTTATAAACTCCAGCGGGCTCTTAAGGCGAGGCATTTGTAAAACAGTTGTCTCTGTTTTTTCCTTTACGTGAAAAGAATTAAGAAAATAACCACAATTTTGCACTTTTTAATGTTTTGCGTTGTTATTTATCTTAAGACTTCAATTTAAAAACCAAAATTCAGCAGATTCTCTGTAGTTCTTAAAAAAATATCTCCATTTAAAAACTATGTGCAAATTTAGAAATTTAATTAATAAACTATTCGTTTTAGACTTTTTTTTTGACGTTTTGGACCTGTTTTTGGGATTTTTTATAATCGAGTAAAATACACACGATCGTGTAACATATTAGCACATTTCTCAGACAATATTTATTATATCCAATATTTTTTGCAAAACCGATATTTAGTAGTCATTACCCAATAAATTCATCTAGCAAAGATCTAGCAAAAGGATTTCTCCGCTTCTCCACCGGTGCCTCGCCTTAAGATAAATATACTTAGTTGGCTAGATGTAGCTTGTGCAAGCTGGCATGAAACCACCGGATGTGCAAACTATGCAAGTTTAGAGCACGCCTTGAGCTATTCGTGTCATCATGTGTACAGCAGTTTATGAGTTTCAAACTGAGTTTGAACTCTTTACAAGTGGAGTTAGTAAAATATGAAAACTATTTCAAACAGTCTTTTAAAAAAGAGAAAGTTCTCAATTCCACTGTATTTTTTTATTTGTTTATGTCACCGGGATATTTTGAAAACCGCGATATTACAATCTCACTAGTTAGATTATGATATAACGGTAAATTGTGAATCGGATCACAATATCACGGCCTATTCTTGTACTTCTGAAGTTCTGAATAAAACCGATTATTTCCTCTACTGCGAAGCATTCTGCTACCCAGGGAGGAGCTTCGCGAGGCTCTGAGTGTTAAATCAATCAAACCTTACCAAACCTAACATCGCTCACTTTTAGAGCTTATTTATTTAGTGTTTTTCACTTCGCTTAGTGTTATTGTAATGTCACTAGTGAGTCCATGTCACTAGTGAAGTTGTATACAATATGTTACAGTTTACAATTTTTCGACAGTTCACATCAGTCTCGCGAAATAAAGCCCAACGGAATTTACAATCTTACGGTGACATATATAATACTACGCAATTATTTCCCTGATTGTGAACGGATCTTAATGGTTTTTTTTAATTATTTTATTCACAATCGAAGTAGTAAATGATGATGGTACCGAAGACAAAAGCAGGCTTACAATTAGCAAAATTCCCTAACGCAATGGGAAACCGGCTCTTATCTTCAAGCCGGAACACATCAATGTTCATCAATGTTATCAGCATTGATGTTTCGCGACAAGATGTAGATAAAATGGTGGTAGCTGGCCAGGTGTGCTAAGAAAATGCCCTACCACTACAAAAATTGGAATAATATACCAACCAAACCGAGTCTTACAAGTTAACATTCTATCATCTTAAGGTCCTTGGCGTGGATTTAACATTGGAGCTAAATTTCGGGAGATATATCGAATCCAAGGCAAAAACTCATGCCAAAAAGCTCAGAAGCCTTTCGAAGGTGAGACTTTACTTTGTTCTAGAGCAGCATCTAATGTTATACCAAGCTGAAGTTCGTTCTAATGGGACGGATCGGCTCTTTATCGCAAGATACCCTGAATTCTTATCAACCGACGCGTCAGGAAACTCATTGGCAACGAAGAACTTGTATCAAACGTTCGTTCGTTCGTTTCCCTCTAATATGGTTGATGGGAGCGATGGCTGACTCACGCGTTATACTCGTGACCCGGTGCTGTCCGTGTGAATTGGCCTACTCTTGTCAAAAGTATCAATGACATTCAAAGATTTTTATGTATAACTTTTCGTGTCATATTGTTTTTATGTTCTAATGACATAAACTGGTTTATTTCAAGGATTGCATTTTGACATTATTAACTGTTGATTGTTTATTTCTTGATTATTCACAAATAAAATTATGTTATTATTATTTTATGACTATCACAAAGAGTGTAATTTCCACCTATTTTTAATAAATATATTGAATTAAAGAAAATAAGCTCCAAAGCCTCGAGCATCTCGGCAAAGTCACCTGCCTGTCAGTGTTGTACAGGATTCATTTCGGAAAGTTTGCCTAGGAGCTTCACCTTACACCCCATTCTCCATTCCATCATCGGACAACCAAGGTGAGGTCGCAATCTAGAGAGTGGCAGGGAGAGTCCATACTGTATTTTAGTACTATTGTATATACTTTGTCACAGCCAAGAAAGTAGAAATACTAAAAACCGGCCAAGTGCGAGTCTGAACACCACACAAAGGGCGCTAGTATAAAGGGTTCCGTACCATCATACTAGATTGCTAGTTTATTCACGTTTTTTTTAGATTCATAATTGGTAAGGACTTAGCATCATCTCACCTAATGGTAAGTAACGATGATGCTGAATATGGAAGCGGGCTTACCATGTTTCCCCAACGCAAAGAAGAACTGGCTATCCTATCTTCAAGCCGGAACAAAAAAAAAACACGTTT
The DNA here is from genome assembly GCA_947284805.1 of Coleophora flavipennella. Classification (NCBI taxonomy): domain Eukaryota; kingdom Metazoa; phylum Arthropoda; class Insecta; order Lepidoptera; family Coleophoridae; genus Coleophora; species Coleophora flavipennella. The sequence goes on from OX369290.1 coordinate 5,790,993, forward strand.
TTTGTATGGAGACTTTCACTTTTTCCAATTTTTTGTATTTTTTGTTATAGCGGCAACAAAAATACATCATCTATGAAAATTTCAACTGTCTAGCTATCACGGTTCATGAAAAACAGCCTGGTGACAGACGGACATACAGAAAGACGGACAGATAGCGGAAATAGTAACAGAGTCCCGTTTTTACCTTTTGGGTATGCAACCCTAAAACATGAAGAAATATTTAAAATGGTAAAGATCAGCTTACTGTTATAAAAGCACGAGTGACATTGTGACTAGCTTTCTGAGTAGCTATCAATTTGTGAAGTGTGTGGATGGATTGTCTATTATAATTTAAAAAAAATATTTATTTATTATTTACTTATTTTTCTAATAATAAGGAAATCCTCTGTCAAAGAACAACATATTTGCTTTAAGGAAAAGTCACAATTTTTAGGGTTCCGTATCCAAAGGGTAAAAACGGGACCCTGTTGCTAAGACTTCGTTATCCGTCCGACCAGTCTGTCACCAGGCTGTATTTCATGAACCGTGACAGCTATACACCTGAAATTTTCACAGATAATGAATTCTGTTGCCGCTATAACAACAAATACTAAAAATTAGAAAAAGTGAAATAATAAGATGGGTCTCCATACAAAAACGTGTTTTTTTTAAACAGACTAGCGCCATCCAGTATGATGGTACGGAATCCTTTGTACTGGCGTCATCTAGTATAATGGTACGGAACCCTATGTGTACGGTTCTGACTCGCACTTGGCCAGTTATTTTATTGATCTATCAACTGGTGAAGTATGTAGATGAGTTGTCTATTATAATAAAAAAATTCTTTATTCTCTAATATTAAGGAAATTCTCTCTCAAAGAACAACATTTTCGCTTTAAGGAAAAGTCACAATTTTTTGTTGATTGATCTCGAAAAGGCGCACCCCTTGATATCGTTTATCCTCATAACTGAGTTACTTATTATATAAATAATATTGTTGCTCCCAAATAAGCATCCTCTCCCTTCGTCACGTCCGCCTTTCAGACATTTTGTTTCTCATTTAAGAGCCCGGTGGAGTTCATAAATCCCATAAAAACGTAGTTTTTGATTCATTAGTTAACCAAACAACCGATTTTGAAATCATTTCATATCGATAATCGGATGACGTATATCTGTGTCAGTATCGCATTACTTTTTTGAAAAACGAAACAGGAATCCATTATTAATCAATAAAATTGTTTTTCAGGTTAAAAACGGAAATTCAATTCAATTCAATATATTTATTTTTAAAATAGGTGAAAATTACACTCTTTCTTATAGTTATAAAATAAAAATAACAATGTAATTTGTGAAGAATCAAGAAATAAACAATAATTAATTAATAACGTCAAAATTAAATCCTTGATATAAACCAGATTATGTCATTAGAACATGAAAACAATATGACACGAAAAGTTATATATATAAAAATCATTGAATATACATTGGCCTACTGCCAGTTCACACGGACAGCACCCGGTCACGAGTATAACGCGAGAGTCAGCCATCGCTCCCATCAACCATATTAGAGGGAAAGAAACGACCCGGCTCCCGATGCGCCACCATCCGGAAAACAAGTTTATTGTTATTAAATGGATTCGTGTTACGTTTTTCAAAAAAGTAATGCGGTACAGACACAGATATACGTCATCCTATTATCGATATAAAATTATTTCAAAATCGGTTGTTTGGTTAACATATGAATCAAATACTACGTTTGTGTGGGATTTATAAACTCCAGCGGGCTCTTAAGCGTATTTCAAAAGGCTTATTTTATTTACGTCACAGGCCTCTAATATTTCTGATTATGCATGACCGAACACAAGCAAATAGCATTAAATTTTCTAGCATACGGTGCGCACACTAGCCTTTTTTTCCGTGACTACGCACGCATGGATATTGTTGTAGGATTTTTTCTTAAAAAAATAAAAATGCGTCCGATCTTCCTTTGTTAGAGGTGTGTATTAATAATTCACATAGTCAATACAAAGAGTATAGTACTTACTATACTCTTTGTATTGAATATGACGACTTACTATGAGGTTGAATGCATAGATTACAGGAAAATCTATGTGAAAATCTAAAGTCTTCCCGTTCCCCCCGCAAAAATGAAATGAATCAAGTCCAGAATAAGTAGACCTCTAATTACCTATAGCAAAGTATGCAGTGAGAGGTCTTAGACATCGCTTAAGTTTCACGATAATTTGTAGTGTAGAATTATTGGCTCGATAGAAGATATAGTTTGATTATACGAGGTACCTAACTTTGCTGATCTTTAGTTAATATACTCGCGTGCACTATATTCCGATAACTGAAGCGTGGCGATTTCTACGAATTATTTCTACCTTTCCCGATCCTGTGCCCTAAAGCTGCCATACTCTTCTAGGCACATACTCTAACTAAGATACAAAAACATTAGTTTCGGGCCGACCGACCGTCCTATACAGGGTGTTACAAAATTGTTGTATGTCCCGTTAATTGGGGCTTCTACTCATCAAATTGAACAAATTTTGTTCTACAATTTTTCTGAAATCGCTAAAAAAGTTGAAATCTTCATATAAAACGATCAGCTGACTGACCAATTTTGTGCATTTTTGTATGGAGCTTCGAATTTTTTTTTGCGTATTGACTATAGGTTCCAGGTTCCTTGACTATAAGTTGTTTAGTATTTAGAAGCCCCAGTTAACGGGTCCTACAACATTTTTTTTACACCCTGTATATAATATATGATTTAAGGTCTCAGAGGGGTGATGTAAAAGGGTGGTGACAAAAATAGGGTTAATTACCCTAAACAGTACATTTACTTACTTCGCTAGCTCAGCGACCCAAATTTTTTTTTTGCACCCTGTATAAGTACAAGGGCTTACCAATTGTGAATATAAAAAAACAAAAGGTCCCCCAGGTCCTGCATTAACGAGTTGCGCATTATGGTATACCAAACAATGCATTTAATAAACGTTGAACGAAACGCCTAAGCGCCATCAAATTCTTGGTGCTAACAACGTTTTGGTCGCCAGAATACTATACTTTGTTGGCGATTTATTTGCATGTTTTTAGACAACGTAACTAATGTTTTAGCGCTGCAGGAACTTTAATTCAACTAGTGTTTTAGCGCTGCAGGAACTTTAATTTAACTTGAGTTTTAGCGCTTCAGGAACTTTAATTTAAGTCTTGTTTTAGCGCTGCATTAACTTTAATTTAACTAAAGTTTTAGCGCTGCAGGAACTTTAATTTACTAATGTTTTAGCGCTGCAGGAACTTTCACTTAACTAAAGTTTTAGCGCTGCCGGTACTTTAATTTAACTTACGTTTTAGCGCTAGAGGAACTTTAATTTAACTTATGTTTTAGCGCTGCAGGAAGTTTAATTTAACTAAAGTTTTAGCGCTGCAGGAACTTTAATTTAACTAAAGTTTTAGCGCTGCAGGAACTTTAGTTTTACTCGCACGCACCGCATTCGGATAACTGACGCGGATTTATACCAATCCCGTGATAAAGAACTTCGTACTAAAAATGCTGCCCTAAGACTTCCATTCTAGTCTTAATTTCTCGTCTCCTCCATTCACCAAATCGCTTTAAGCGATAAGTCTGCCTTTGCATATCATTGTATATTTTTCTCGTTAATATATTTTTCATTTATGTATATTTGGTGTGCAATAAAGGATATTTTCTTTATCTTCCCTTGTAGGCACATAATCTAGCAAAAACATTAGTTTCGGACCGACCGACCGTCCTATTAGTGCAATTCAAAAGGTCCCCCGAAACAATGCTTCTAACGTAAGAGGACTATTAGAAGCCTAACAATGCCCAATATTCTATATCATCATTCTTGTGTATGTTTACCTACGCCTTTTGTTGTGAATGACGTAATTATTAAACGTACCTACAGTTTTATATGTAGAATGTTACAAAATTGGTGTTAGAATTACGAAGTAACTAGTATCTCATCTGTGGCAAAGTATATATATTAGTACTAACATACAGTGGAGCGTGCTATGCTCGGAGTTTCTCTGCGTGATCGAATCAGAAACGAGGAGATCAGCAGGAGAACTAAAGTAACCGACATAGCTCACAGAATCGCTAAACTGAAGTGGCAGTGGGCAGGGCACATAGCTCGTAGAACAGATGGCCGATGGGGCAGTAAAGTTCTCGAGTGGCGACCGCGCACCGGAAAACGTAGCGTAGGCAGGCATCCCACGCGGTGGACCGATGACCTGGTGAAGGTCGCGGGAAGCCGATGGATGCGGGCAGCGCAGGACCGGTCGTCGTGGAAATCCTTGGGGGAGGCCTTTGTCCAGCAGTGGACGATTTGTGGCTGATATGATGATGATGAACATACAGTATGGACACTCCCTGCTGCTCTCTAGTTTGCGACCTCACCACCTCGTCACCCAGATTGATACAGATTGGTTACAGTTTGGTTATCGAACGTATATAGGATTTCGCCGCCATTTTGTTTGTTCCGTCATTCGTTTTTGAAATGTCATTTCTGACCCGTTGTATGCATTGTCCAGGGTGTGTCTGTGGTTAGGATCATCATCGTTTCAGCCAAAACACGTTCACTGCTGGACAAAGGCCTTCCCCAATAATTTTCAAAACGACCGGTCCTGCGCTGCCCGCATCCAGTGGCTTGCAGCAAACTGTACCAAGGTCGTCAGTCCTCCGTGTGGGAGGCGTTTCTATGGTTCGTCTTCCGATATGCGGCCTTAACTCAAGAACTTTACTAAGTACCCCAACGACTATCTGTTCTACGAGGTAGGTATGTGCCCTGCCCACTGCCACTTCAGATAAGTTAAGATAAAATAAGAAAAATACTCTTTATTGTATACACTAGTAAAAAAAAATGTGAAAAAATTATGAAAACTTAAAAAAACTTAAACTCAATAAAAAAAACGCAGTATAAAAAAAACTTTTTAAGTTACTATAGCGGTACAATTTGGGCGGTCTTAAAGCTCAAAGCGGTAGTTAGCATAGCTATTCTGTGAGCTATGTCGGTGACTTGGTTCTCCTACGTATATCTTAGAAGATTCGGTTAGGATTCGTTATTTGGGGATGCTACCTACTAATTATTGAAAATCAATAAAATTGAGTTCCTTTTCAAACAAACTTCAATCGCCAGCTGGTCCATTTGGATGGACAGTTTGAAAAATATTCGCGATTTTAGATATTTTTTTTATTTACAATTGATAAGGCCTTGGCATCATCTCACCTGATGGTAAGTGACGATGATGCCGAAGATGGAAGCGGGCTTACCAAAGTTCCCCATCGCAATAGAGGACTAGCTATCTTATATTCAAGCCGGAACACATTAATGTTGTTAACACCAATGATTGGCGGCAAGACTTAGATAAGATGGTGGTGATTCATACCTCAATGTCAATTTTTGCCCATTTTCTTAAATAACTTTACAACTTTTTTTAATTATAAAAAAAACATAATTGAGATTCTCGCTATAAGCTCTTTCATATGATACGAGTATGTCACGCAATATATATTTTGAAAAACATTTTTAATTTTTACCCCCCGAAAGTGGTCCACATGTTTAAAATACTTACATTTATTTTCATTACACGTCCGTCTTTTCGTCACCAACTTACATATGTGTACCAAATTTCATTTCAATCGGTTCAGTACTTTCCGAGAAAAATGGATTTTACTGACGAATGGACAGACAGACACATCCTATAATGGTTCCGTTTGTACCTTTTGAGGTACAGAACCCTAAAAATTTATTCGCCATCAATTTAACCTTAAAATTGGTAAAATTATACTTGGGACTTAAATTTTTATGTAAATTTTGTTACTTTTTAAACTTATTTATTATGTTCGTTTGTGCTTAGGGCTGAACTTTTGTAACGATGTTCCTTAAGGCTTTAAGAGGCCTCAATCCGAGCAAGTTGATACGTGTTAAAATAATATCGAACGTAAGTTTATTCATTTTAAGTTCAAATCAATGCGGACTTCAACGCGGCTGTTACGTTCAAACCGAACGCGCAATTAAATAGTTTTTGTGACACCTAAAGAAATGCTCAAATTGTAATAAATTCAGGTATATTTTAACCAATTTCGAAAAAATTCGCGTTTCTTCGCCGATTGCAATCCAATTTTTATGATGTTTAAGGTGATCCTATACAAATTTTATCAAAATCGGTTAAGTACCTAATTGTTTAGTAAATTTACAAAAACAAAAAAAATAGAGATATCGTACTTAGTTGTTGCGATTAAAGTCTGTTTTTAACGTTTAAAGTGTGGTATCATGCACTTTATTTAACTGATTAAACTAAAAATTGGTGCAAGACACGTTAAATACAAGCTCCTAATCATTATAATAAACAACATTCCCCAAGCTACCCATACAAAATTCGCAAAAAAAAACTACTTCACTCAAATCCATCAGCAGTTTGGTCAACTTTGTGCATTTTTTATAGAGGATAAAAAAAAATCTAAAGTTTTCCTTGGGGAAATTCGTTCAGTGTGACCCTTTAACTTTGTCGTCCTACCTACATAAATTTTGTAACACCTGTGTATTGATTTTTACAGTTTTGTTGATAGGACGAGCTTATTACTGCTGTTATCAGAATAATAAAGAACTCAATTGGATGAATGAGCAGTTGAAATGAGATGTCAGGTTTGATTGATTTAGCAGTCAAAGAGCCTCCCGAAGCGGACCCCCCATCCGTCCTGGGTAGCAGAATGCTTCGCAGCAGAAGAAATCATCGGTTTTATTCGGAGGTACAAGATCAGGCCGTGTAATTGTGATTCGATTCATAATTTACCGATATCCATAACGAATTTTAAACTAACTAGTGAGATTGTAATATCGCGGTGACACATACATTGCAACATTATTGTATGGACATGTGTCGAATTATTTCGCACACTATTAAACCTGTGTATATATTTCGAATCATCATCATCATCATCATATCAGCCGGAAATCGTCCACTGCTGGACAAAGGTCGCTGTGGATCGACGACCTGGTGAAAATCGCGGGAAGCCGATTGATGCGGGCAGCGCAGGACCGGTCGTCGTGGAAATCCTTGGGGGAGGCCTTTGTCCATATTTCGAATACATACATTTAAATGTATACTGTAAATATATTAGAACAGTTTGACCTAAAGCGTCACGTTATTGATTGTTAGGTTTTTTTTTTCTCACGTTGGGCGCCAATGAAATGGAGTTACCTGCAACTATAGCTCGTAGTACACAGCCTCGTTAACATTTCCGAAAACATTTTTTTTTTATTTTGTCCATGTAAATCTACAAAAATACAACTAAACTAAATTTTCTGTCATATCAAACAAGTTTTCCGCCTCTCGACTCAACCCGCTTTTCTCGGTTACGTGACGCTTAAGGTCAAAAGGTCTTAGTAAATTTTCGGTTTGTATCTGTATCTCCTATCTAAATATCATCATACCAGCTCTTAAACGTCCCCACTGAGTGGCTTGAGCCTACCCTGAATTAGTGTGATCGGGCCTTAGTCGATCACGCGGGCCCAGTGCGGGTTGATCGACTTCACACACAACCTGCAAGTTTCTTCGCAGGCGTGTGCAGGTTTCCTCACGATGTTTTCCTTCACCGTAAGAGCGTCGGATAAACGCACATATTAAAACTAAATTCGAAATCACATTGGTACGTGGCGGGATTCGAACCACCACTTCCCGGACAGGAGGCGGCGGTCCTAGCCGTTACGCCACCGACGCTAATTAATATAGTACAGGTTTAATAGTCTGCCAAAAATTAATCAAAATAATGTATTTACTATGCCACAAGGGTTCGGGCCCATTCGCGTGCAATAAAAACAAAATGGCGGAAATTAAAATGGCCGCCGAATATGAGATATAATGTTTAAGTACTGCATTTTCTGAAAATAATAATAGGAAAGTTGTTACTAATCTTATTTAAAAGTAAATTTTGACTCAAACAAAAATGATGTTTTAAATTATTTATTCTAAAAACGTCTTCAAAAGTTAAACACAAAGCCTTATTACAAATTCTGAGACAGGGCTTAGAAACTTCACAAAAACATTTGCACGAACTTACGTTTGTCTTGATAAGCGTGTAAGAGTTGAAATTAAAGTGGAATTTATAAAACAAACGAACACGCATTATGAGACTACGCCATGGATTAAATTAAGACACATCTTTTTGGGAAGCGACGCAAAACAAAATTTTAGGCTATTCAGGGCCGACCCTTAACTTTGCCTATTTAGGGTGTCACAAAATTGGTGTAGGTCTCGTTAACTGGAGCTTCTAGTCTTCTACTCATCAAACTGAACAACTTTTTTTTTACGACTTTGCTGAATTCGCAAAAAAAAATGTGTTAACTCTTCATACAAATCGATCAGCTGATCGACCAATTTTATGCATTTTTGTATGGAGGATCCAACATTTTTTTTTGAGAATTGACTATGTTCCTTGGGGAAAGTTGTTCAGCATTATGAGTAGAACCCCTAGTTGACGTGTCATACACCTTTTTTTTACAACCTGTATAAAGCCTTTATACAACCGTATTGAATGTTCTTTTAGTGTGTTAAAATATAAAGTTATGCTTGGAAGAGAATACGCTACAAAGTTTAAATATGTTGCTCTAGAAAATATGAACTGTAGAACTTATTTTCAGCCAGCTCACGCTGCAGTTGTGGAGTTGTACATTTTATGTGAAACGTAGCTCTTAGCTTTTATTACAATTTTCAAGGAGCTCCTTTCTAACTTATACTTGTTGGTATTCGGTTTCCTATCCTATCTATCAATCATCATCATCGATCCTATCTATCCGTCATCAAAGATGAAGAAAGTGATGAAACGTTTAGTCGCCAACTGAGAAACCTTTTGTTAGATAACTAATTATAGTCTGTAAATGAATTTTATAAATTAACACAAAATTTTAATTTTAATTTGTATAACATTGGTAAATTGACGTAGTTCGTTTAATTTTCGATTGATTTATTTTGAAACATGACATATTTCTTGACATTATTTTTACACTATTTTTGACATTATTTTGACGTTGTTATCAATGTGTTTTATTTTATTTTAAAATTTCTTTTGATAATCTTTTAATGTTTGACTTTTGACTTTTATACTTTTATAATTTATTACTATTCTGACGATCATATTATCCTTTGACTATTTTTTTAATAAGCTTTATTGTAATAATATGACATTGATAATATAAAATTAATAAATCTAATCTAATTTAATCACTCCTTCCTGGTGTGGTGGCCCTGCCCCGTCAACGGGGCAGATGGGCGAAATTGTTTCATTGACCTCGGTAGCCCCAGTCTCGGCGTTTAACGGGGTGGCTGGTACAGTCAAGTATGATACACCCCAATGCGCGGTCACCACTCGAGAACTTTATTTCCTCGACAGACATGTGTTCTACCAGCTATGTGCCCCGCACACTGCCACTTAAGTAGATTCTGTGAGCTATGTAGGGGGGGCGTCGCTCCGATGTGCTTTTAAGGTGGCCCTGCTGCCAAAGCTTAGGGGGAGTTTAGTGGGTAGTGCTGTCTTGGGCCTGTACATATTTATTTATATATCAGTTCCTTATGTATATAATAGGTATGTATGCATGTAGGCGCAGGGCTGTGAGTCCCACATAACCAGTACAGCCGGCTGTATTGGTATGCATAAACGCATTCTCCTCCTCCCCTCCACCGCAGTCCGGAAAGGAAAAAAAAATGCTATGTCGGTGATCATGCTCATTTCTGATTCTATCACGTAGGGAAACTCCGAGCATAACCTAGCATACATAATATATTATATTTTTTCAGTCTCTTTTGAAGTTTAAAAAAATATCTTCCAGGGAGGTGGTGAACAGTTTCATAGATATAACGTCTCCCTGATTCACAGATGGTTGGTTCAATGAATAAATAAATTCTTCCACTCTTGGTCGGCTGGATCGCTCTGATGAAAACCGACACCAAGTATATAAGTACGAGCGACCGAGTACTGAGCCACAGGTGTCTATCGCTAGAGGAAATTTACGTAACAAACTAATTGAGGTCGTATACGATAGTGACGTCACAAGTTATTAGATTAGTCATCGCATACAAGTGACTTTAAAAAAAAACCGTCGTGAAAAAAATTTCAAATGCATATTTTGTTTGTTTAATATTGTGCTACAGTTGTAAATGAGGTTTCATTGTAAATTACATTAAATATTTAATCTATCAAAATAATAAATTTTAAAACCGCTTCATAAACCTTGGAAACTATGAGCTGTTGAAGTTTGGAAAATAGCCATTACGCGCCCAAAATCAAAGAACACTAAGAGGGATGCATCAAAACTTGAAACAAATAAAGCTAAAAACAAAGAACAGGCTAAGAGGCCTTGATTACGTCAATAATCATCGCAAATAGCCTACAAGAACCCGGCCAACCAGGCCCCCAAAGTTGCTTCTGCTTCGAAAATTTAGAACCGTTACCCAGTAAAATTGGAGTGACGTCATAATCGCTTCGAAAACTAGAAGAAGGGTTCCCTATTAAAAATTTAGTCACAACTCAATCGTGCTTTCGTCCGTTTTCATTTATAGACTTTTAGTGATTTTTGTACAAAAAAACACTGTGAATCTAACTAAATACGACGCACAAAAGTTAAGCTCCGCAAAAATTAATTAAAATAATATTTCAGCTGAAAGATCCTTTAGCTATGAATAGATTATAGAACTAAAGTAGATATCTGAACACTAATTTCGTACTAAATATCAATAATTATTGCAGTTAGCTGGAACATTGTTCCTTACATTGGTATAAATAGTAGCAGCGAATTCGCTTATCTGTGGTACAAATGGTACAGTTAGAGTAGATATAAATGATACAGTTTTAGTGCGAACAGTAACAGGTGCGGGCCCAGTCTTCTCGGTAATTGCTTCACTAATGCTTTCGGGATATTGCTTATAGTGTTATTCAAGAGATTTCTGTTTAATTTCAAGATATAGAATTCAGTAAGTATTGTTGGACTATAGTTTTGTTAAGAAAGGAACTACAGTAAGACTTAAAATAGATCACTGGGCAGGCAAATAAGCGAGAGATTGTTAAAATAGTTTTACCATTGAAAGAATAAGCTGGACTGAAAGAGTAAAGAACGAAGAAGTATTGAAACGAGTAAATTAAAAGAGGAACATAATTGAGATCATTCAGAACAGACGAGGAAAGATGATAGGACACCTAATTAGACAAGATAATTTACATAATAAAACTTAATAGAAGGAAAAATCGAAGGAAAGCGAGGAAGAGGAAGACCCATTGGTTATATAGATCAAGCTAAGAACAAAATTTAAGGTGGAAACGTATAGAGAAATGAAGGAGACAGTGTAGGAGAGATTATATTTTTGATATTCGTGATATAAATTTAACGTGTTCTAATCGGAGTCTATAAAACTGTAATCACGAAACTTGGACACTCACACTAAAAGAGGAGAACAAACTCCTAGTAGCGGAACGAAGAACCTGCGAAAGATTCTGGGATCGATAAGAAGAGAGGACGGGGAATGGAGGGAAATATTTAACCAGGAGCTGGAAGACTTAGTGTCCGAACCTAACATCATCGGGGAAATAAAAGCAGCCCGACTTCGCTGGCTAGGACATATAGAGAGAATGGGAGAGGATCGAGAAGCCAAAAGAGCATATCTTGGAAAACTCTCGGGGCGTCGTCCGGTAGGTCGACCAAGGTATCGCTGGAAAGATGAAGTCGCCAAAGACCTCAAAGAGTTGGGAGTGCCCGAATGGTCAAACTTGGCACAAAATAGGATAGAGTGGCGCACTTTAATGTCGGAGGCCAAGATCCACTTCGGGTCGCTGAGCCAGCGAAGCAAGTAAGTAAGTGAAGTGTTGTAATCCTTTTGTAATTCTTATATATTTCTTTCTAGGTCTTTATTTCGCAATAAAATTCCTCTCATCTGTAAGCACGCATCTTTTATAAAACCCACGCCCACAACACCACAGATATACTTACTAAAAACATTATTGCCTATCTTATTACAATCCCAGAGACTTCAAAGCTATCCCTTTAGACATCTATGAATAATACATACAATAATCGACAACTCCTACTTATTGTAATGGGGCCTCTATTTCTGATAAATATTTATGTGTTTTGCTAAAGAGACAACCCTCAGGGACATCAAAAGGTTCTTTGAACTAAAGGGCTACCGTGAAGGTTTTATGATTTTTAGAACAACCAAACTAAATATAGAATGCGATCACTGTATACATTTTTAAATCTGTTTGATATCTCATCTTCATCTTACCAGCTCATAGACGTCCCCACCGAGGGGGTCGAGCCTACCCTGAATTAGGGCAATCAGGCCTTAGTCGACTACACGGGCCCAGTGCGGATTGGTCCACTTCACACACAACCTTCGAGTTTCTTCTTACCAGCTCATAGACGGCCCCACCGAGGAGCTTAAGCATACTCTGAATTAGGGCGATGGGGCTTTAGTCAACTACGCGGGCCCAGTGCGGGTTGGTCTACTTCACACACAACCTTCAAGTTTCTCCGCAGGCGTGTGCAGGTTTCCTCACGATGTTCTCCTTCACCGTAAGAGCGTCAGATAAACGTACATATGAAATCTAAATTCGTTAACACATTGGTACGTGGCAGGATTCGATCCACTGCCTCCCGGACAGGAGGTAGAGGCCGTAACCGTTACGCCACCGACGCATTTCTTAAATGAAAACTCTTTTTTTCCCCTGGGAACGGAGAAGGGAAGAGGAAGATGCTCATGCATACCAGTACAGCCGGCTGTACTGGTTATGTGGGACTCACAGTTGAAGACTCTTCTTACCTATCGGAGCGACCCACACCCTGGAGAGGAGAGCGCAAAAAGTGGGGCGCTAAGGAGGACTGCACGGGGCGCTTTTGATAGGAGCTACCGCTTATAGAGTTACATTTGTTGTACTAGTGAGGGGATGAAATCTCCTGACTCACACACTCACTCATTTACTGACTGACTAACCATCGCCCAGCCCAAACCAATGGACCTAGAAAGCTGAAATTTTGCACAGAGGTTCCCTTATGATGTAGACGCGTAATGAGGTCAGATTTTTTGAAGTTCCTACGACGGAATAAGGAATAAAGCGGGAACAAAGTCTCAACTACCTCTGAAGTCATATAGAAATGTGTTAATCAAGGCCCATCCGTACCTCATTCGTAGGTTTATAAAAGCGCTCATCGTGACGTAGCCCGAAAAGTGCACAATTCAGAGAAAAAAAAACTATTCTCATGTACAGTTTTGTTAAAACTCAATATGTTATACTAAAATACTTGTTATCCTATCCTACTAATATTAAAAACGCGAAAGTTTGTAAGAATGTATGGATGTATGTTTGTTACTCTTTCACGCAAAAACTACTGAACGGATCTGGCTGAAATTTTGTAAGTAGATATATTAGGACCTGGATTAACACATAGGCTACTTCTTTCTAACCTCGAAAACTCATAGAAACGTTGTCCATGCGGGTGAAGCCGCGGGAAACAGCTAGTAAAAGATCAATGTGCACTCGTCAGTCCCGCCCAGCATCGCCCGGCAATGCTACCAATGTCATCAGACCTTCGGGCAGCTGGTCTGCCTAATGATCTTCGCTCTAGTCTTGGCTGCTTCTCTGTTATAGCTCTAGTCCTACTTCCAGGTTACGAAATATTGGTAACATTTTTTTTTTGCTCCGGTTGTATAAATTTCTTAAGAAAAGTTGTTCAGTTTTATAAGTACAAGTCTTTTTTTAAATCTACAATTGGTAAGCCCTTGGTATCATCTCACCTGATGGCAAGTGACGATGATGCCGAAGATGGAAGCGGGCTTACCAAGGTTCCCCAACGCAATGGCTATATTATATTCAAGCCGGAACACATCAATGATGTTAACACTGATGTTTGGCGGCGAGACTTAGATAAGATAGTGGTAGCTAGCCAGGCGGGCTATGAAAATGCCCTGCCACCAACCAAACCGAGTCTTACAAGTTGACCCCGCCGGAATTCGAACCCGCGACCTCCTGGTGTTAAGCGAATGGACTATTACGCCACGAAGGCGGTTAAACCGTTAAAGTCACTGTTATAGGAAACAAAATGAATTAAATTTCACCCTGTATATCGATATATTCCATATCTTTCAATATTTTGTCGATTGATAGTAATGCCAAGTATCTAGTATCTTATCTGTGGTAATGGTAGTAAATAGCATCTATCTAAGACAAACTTATCCTAAAAAAACACCCTTTATTATTTGTGTGAAAATACCCTAAGGCTTTGTAAATATTACATACTAGCCGTCCGCCCGCGGCTACGCCCCCTTTGTTTTCGATTTTCCCGTGGGAATAAGACGTTTTCCCGGAGTAAAAAGTAGCCTATTTCCTATTCCAGGACTTAAACTATATTTTTGCCAAGTTTCATCCAGATCAGTCTAGTGGTTGAAGCGTGAAAGAGTAACAAACATCCATACATACAAACTTTCACATTTATAATATTAGTAGGAAATAGGTAGGTGTTTTTCGTTCTACCTCCCCAATTAGGTATTTCCTGAATTTCCTCCTTCCTAAATCCTTAAGTGGGAACGATTTACGAAAGCAAATCTACCCCCAAGATTAATATCTTCGTGTACCAGGGGAAATAATTAAGATCTATTAATTAACTACCTACTTAACTAATTGCTCCAGTTAATAACTTAATTATTTACCTGAAAATATCTTGATAACAATTTGTTGGTAAGGTAGTTCTCGTTAGATTTTAATATTGGGCGTTAGATTTTAAGGTTGGTCGTTAGATTTTAAGGATGGTCGTTATATTTTAAGGTTGGCCGTTAGATTTCAAGGTTGGTTGTTAGATTTTAAAGTTGGTCGTTAGATTTTAAGGTTTTCGTTAGATTTTAAGATTGTTCGTTAGATTTTAAGATTGTTCGTTAGATTTTAAGGTTGGTCGTTAGATTTTAAGGTTGGTCGTTATATTTTAAGGTTTATCGTTAGATTTTAAGATTGCTAGTTTTTTTTTCTTCTTCGATTGGATAAGAATAAACATTGTTCAGTTTTTAGGGTTCCGTACCCAATAGGGTAAAAACGGGACCCTATTACAAAGACTCCGCTGTCCGTCTGTCTGTCTGTCTGTCCGTCTGTCACAAGGCTGTCTTTCATGAACCGTGATAGCTATACAGTTGAAATTTTCACATAATATGATGTATTTCTGTTGCCGCTAAAACAGTTGATACTAAAAATTAGAAAAAGTGAAAAAATAAGGAGGTCTCCCTACAAAAAACGTGTTTTTTTTTAAACGTGAAAAAACTAGCGCCATCTAGTATGATAGAACGGAACCCTTTGTACTAGCGCCATGTAATATGATGGTACGGAACTCTTTGTACTAGCGCCATGTAATATGATGGTACGGAACTCTTTGTACTAGCGCCATGTAATATGATGGTACGGAACTCTTTGTACTAGCGCCATGTAATATGATAGTACGGAACTCTTTGTACTAGCGCCATGTAATATGATGGTACGGAACTCTTTGTACTAGCGCCATGTAATATGATGGTACGGAACTCTTTGTACTAGCGCCATGTAATATGATAGTACGGAATTCTTTGTACTAGCGCCATGTAATATGATGGTACGGAACTCTTTGTACTAGCGCCATGTAATATGATGGTACGGAACTCTTTGTACTAGCGCCATGTAATATGATGGTACGGAACTCTTTGTACTAGCGCCATGTAATATGATGGTACGGAACTCTTTGTACTAGCGCCATGTAATATGATGGTACGGAACTCTTTGTACTAGCGCCATGTAATATGATGGTACGGAACTCTTTGTACTAGCGCCATGTAATATGATAGTACGGAATTCTTTGTACTAGCGCCATGTAATATGATGGTACGGAACTCTTTGTACTAGCGCCATGTAATATGATGGTACGGAACTCTTTGTACTAGCGCCATGTAATATGATAGTACGGACTTCTTTGTACTAGCGCCATGTAATATGATGGTACGGAACTCTTTGTACTAGCGCCATGTAATATGATGGTACGGAACTCTTTGTACTAGCGCCATGTAATATGATAGTACGGAACTCTTTGTACTAGCGCCATGTAATATGATGGTACGGAACTCTTTGTACTAGCGCCATGTAATATGATGGTACGGAACTCTTTGTACTAGCGCCATGTAATATGATGGTACGGAACTCTTTGTACTAGCGCCATGTAATATGATAGTACGGACTTCTTTGTACTAGCGCCATGTAATATGATGGTACGGAACTCTTTGTACTAGCGCCATGTAATATGATGGTACGGAACTCTTTGTACTAGCGCCATGTAATATGATGGTACGGAACTCTTTGTGTAGGGCTCTGACTCGCACTTGGCCGGTTTTTTATTTAAATGGCATGTGAGTAAATTTGTAGATGTAACGATTTTATACTGTAATAAATATATAATTTAAAAAAAATAATTAAAATCGGTAGCTGAAAATTACTGACTTCCGTTGCATAGTGGTTAAGTCCATTAGAATCACATCAGGAGGTCGCGGATTCAATTCAAGGGCGGAGTCTAACTTTGTAAAACTTGGTTTGGCTGCCCCTCGCATTTTCTAAGCCCACCTGGCTAGCTACCACCATCTTATCTAAGTTGCCGCCAAACATCAATGCTAACAACATTGATGTTTTCCGGCTTGAAGATAAGATAGTCAGTTCCCTATTGGGGAATGTTGATAAAAACGCTTCCATCTTCGGCATCATCGTCACTAATCATCAGTTGAGATGATGCTAAGGGCTTACCAAATGTGGAATAAAAAAAAATATTGAAAAGTTCTTCGCTACTGACTACGCTTTATCGTAGCGCTAACATGTAGCGCGTAACAACGAGTTACAGCTTTCGTAGCCAAACTTTATTGTAGCTGTAGCATGTAGCGCGTAGCAACGTGTTGAAGCTTTCGTAGCAAAACTTTATAGTAGCTCTAACATGTAGCGCGTAGCAACGTGCTGAAGCTTTCATAGCAAAAACTTATAGTAGCTCTAACATGTAGGAAGTAGCAAGTGTTACAGCTTTCGTAGCAAAACTTTATCGTAGCTGTGACATGTAGCGCGTAGCAACGTGTTACAGCTTTCGTAGCAAAACTTTATCGTAGATGTAACATGTAGCGCGTAGCAACGTGTTACAGCATTTGTAGCAAAACTCAATACCTACAACACATAATAATAATTATGTTCTATATTACAGAAGTGATGGTCAGTAGTTCATGAGTTGGTGTTATGTACAACAGTATGTGAGTGTAACAAAAAGAGTTGCGGTACTAGTTTAAGGGTGGGTTTTGCACATATAACTTTAGAACTTTCCCGTTTGACGTATTTTTTGCATGTTACCTTTGGCTTCCTTGAGGATTTTGTAGATGATTCGATAGTTTTTTTTATTGTAGTATTATACTTATGGAGCTAACACTAACAGCCTTAGTTACATATTATTATTAGCTAATTATAGATGCTATTTTATTTATTTTATATATGTCGCAATCCAGTCGTATCCGGTATGCCAGCGCCACCTGGTGGTGCTGGATGGAGTTGGCGACGCGCGCGCCACCGAGAAAGTATTCACTTTTGCTTGGCGGGCAGCGCGTAAAATAAAAATAAGGTATTAATTTTAATCTCAGTAGGTAGAGCATTATAAATTTTGACACAATTATAATGAGTCAGTTTGGGTATACTGTTTAAAACCAATTTATTTGGGTCTCTTACAGTTCTGTTGTGTACATTTCTCGTCTTTTTAAATAAATGTAAGTATTTTTTTACGAAAGTAGCGACCTTTAAAATATACATGTGAACAAGTCTCTTTATTCATCCGACACTACCCACCGACGCCCACAACTAAACAATATGAGTGCCAATGATGATGGCGAGAACACTCTACCGTCATATATTTATTGAAATAACAGCGTTAAATCTACAGTAATCAAACTTTTGAAAATACATATGCACATAAATTTCTAGTTTTTAAAATTTAACAAATTTATGACACTGATTTTATCTATCTGTCTATGGTTTTAGACGTGACGACACCTTTTTTGTCACATTTATCCAAGTTTACGGGACTCGTTTTGTAATAACAAAATTTCCTTTTAAATAATTTAATTTTGACGGAAACTCCATTATATTTTAAATCAAAAAATTAACAAATTTTTCAAAAAAAAAATCTTACTTTTTTTATACAATAGTAACCTATTATTATTCCAAACAATACACTCGCGAGCGTTAAAACCCATCACCCCCTTTTTTAGCAATATTTCAAATTTTAATTTAATTTTGCTTTTTATTTATTTATTACATTTTTTTATTAGGTTTACCAAGAATAATTTATACCAATACATACATTAACATCATCATCATCATATCAGCCGAAAAAAGTCCACTGCTGGGCAGAGGCCTCCTCCAAGGATTTACACAACGACCGGTCCTGCGCTGCCCGCATCCACCGGCTTCCCGCGATCTTCACCAGGTCGGTCGACCGCGTACACGACGTCCTGTCTACAGTATAATTTAAAAGTATAATTTGTAGTTATTGAGTTTACAGGTAAACACAGCAAGCAACATTGAAATATAGATAGTTTTTAATAATTGCCTAATTTGAACTACATTTCAACCGCCTCCGTGGCGTAATGGTTACTCCATTTGCCTCACGCTAAGAGGTTGAGGGTTCGATTCCCGGCGGGCTCTAAATTTGTAAGAATCATCTACTATATAAAAATAAGTCGGGTTTTCCTTCCTGACGCTATAGCTCCAGAACGGCAGGACCGATTTCGCTAATTAGGGTAGGGTAGGGTAGGGTAGGGTAGAGTAGGTTAGGGTAGTGTAGTGTAGTGTAGGGTAGGGTAGTGTAGGGTAGGGTAGGATAGTGTAGTGTAGGGTAGGGTAGGGTAGGGTAGTGTAAGGTAGGGTAAGGTAGTGTAGGGTAGGGTAGGGTAGTGTAGTGTAGGGTAGTGTAGTGTAGTGTAGTGTAGTGTAGGGTCTTGTAGGGTAGTGTAGTGTAGTGTATGTAGGGTAGGGTAAGGTAGTGTAGGGTAGGGTAGTGTAGGGTAGAGTAGTGTAGTTTAGGGTAGGAAAGTATAGGGTAGGGTAGTGTAGTGTAAGGTAGGGTAGTGTAGGGTAGGGTAGGGTAGTGTAGGGTAGGGTAGTGTAGGGTAGGGTAGTGTAGGGTAGTGTAGGGTAGGGTAGAGTAGTGTAGGGTAGGGTAGTGTAGGGTAGTGTAGTGTAGGGTAGAGTAGTGTATGGTAGGGTAGTGTAGTGTAGGGTAGGGTAGTGTAGTGTAGTGTAGGGTAGGGTAGGACAATGTAATGTAATGTAAGGCGGTACGTAGTTCGCCGGGACAGCTAGTTTTCTATAAGAAGCATTTTATAAGCCAGCCTAGCCATCCTACCACCATCTTATCTAAGTCTTGCCGCCAAACATCAATGTTGACAGCATTGATGTGTTCCGGCATAAAGATAAGATAGCCAGTTCACCATTACGTTGGGGAATGTTGATAAGCCCGCTTCTATCTTCAGCATCATCGTCACTTACCATCGGGTGAGATGACGTCAAGGGTTTATTAATTGAGGATTGAAAACAAGATAACGCTAATCACAATAAATGCAGAAAAGTTAACAATATTGACCTTTAATAGTAGTCTGATGCTAATCTATCAATTTTCCCAACGGCATCTAAATTTACATCTATGATATCATTACAGCTATTAAGAGGATTGTAAGTCTGCGACTGTTCATACAAATGGCGTTTACGAATTTCACCTCTTAAATGTTAACCGATTTGTACCAATTTTTGATAGGTTGCCAGTCAGAACAAAAGCTAGGCTTATAAGTTAGTTTTGTATAAAAACACGTGAACGACAATACATTTTAACTTAATTATTATCTATATTAACAAAAATGTATAAGCCTAGCTTTTGTTCTGACTGACACCTATCAAAAATTGATCCACATCTGTTCACATTTAAGAGGCGAAAATCGTTTACGCCGTTTGTATCAAAAGTCGCAGCTTCACAATACTTAATAATTTATCAAAATCTAAGTATTTACGTTTTCGGTTTCCGATAGAGCTGAAATTTTGAATACACGTTAAGTTTGAAGAAAAATACATGGTTAGCTAAGTAACGTCATTGTAAATCCAATATAGCGGATTCCTAAAGGTGGCGGATCTTATTTATTATGCACCCTCATGATATGGGTATTGTAACAATAACTTACGTCGGTATGATTGCTTGTAATTTCTCACTTTATCCATGTTAATAATTTTATAGCTTCTGTACATATTTTGCATTTTCTTCGTACATTTCATTATGTAAATATTATAATCATGATGTCAAGTTTGTTAGGAATCTTTGAAATTGTCATATTTTTAAAGTATTCTTACTACAAAGTCTATATATTTTGTTTGTGAAATTTACTTTCAAAATTCTCTTTGTACTAATATTTTATAACTGTTAATCTAAATGTTTCTTTTATTAGAATTCTTAATCGTAAAATTATATTTTGAAAAATAGAATTTAGTTGCTTATATATGTAATAATTGTATCACTGTATTGCGCATGTGTGCAACTCTTTATAAGCCGGTCTCACGCCTTCATCGTGGTCACTCCGGAACTCCTCATCATACGAGCAACTTGAAAACGTCACTACCGAACTCTTCTTCAAGACGTAATATCAAGACGTTACTTCATATCTCCACCTCAACCATCAAGAGGTCTTCAAGGTGGAAGTCATGATACTCTTTGTCGCCGCGGCTGGAGGAGCCCATTGAGGATTGCGGCCACGCGTCATCGGCGTGGGTGGACCCTTGTTCTGGGTATCCCTTAACAGGCCCCCTTCGGAACCGTCCTCATTAAAGTTCCCAACTCTCAGGTCCACGAGGATAGAAGACCGCGGCGGGCCGGCTGCCGTCGACTCCCTGGTTCTTAACCCAGTGGGACGCCTTGCTGCCGGTGTCTTCGACGTCCCACGGCGCGAGCACTCATCCTGCCGGCGCTACCTGGTGTTTCTACCACTCACGACGCGAGGCGAGCGCTCTCCGGATGGCGGTTGATATAGTCAACCGCCTTGTGCGTTGATACGCGCACATTCCTGCGTCGTTGGGGCGCTTCACCAACAGCATCCCACCGCGCTCCTGTCAAGCGCGCTCCCCGCGCCAGTAAGGCGTCTCCTCACCAGGCTGCTGAAGTCGGAGCCATCAATTTAGTTTTTCTACGAGAATTCCTGTGTTTGGTGATCTTCTATTTTATATTTTTACTACTTATTCAGTCCAGGCACTTTCAATTCAAGCAGATAGTTCTACTCTTTGCTATAAATAGATATTCTTTCAAAATAAGTACCCCTCTATGGTATATATTATAATTATTCCAATAGATACTCTTTTGCTTTTTATTCCCTTCTTTTAAAAATATTGTACATACAGTCTCTTTTGGGCCTTCACCCATAGAGCCGTAATGTTACAGTATCAAATGAAAGGGCTTGCTGAGAATAATACGTTTTTTTTTTGTTTTAATTAAATCTTGTACATAAAAGATTTAAGGCTTTTCGAAATTTATTAAAGTAACCGCCGCATTTTGAAAACAGCTGTCCTTTAACATGTCTGAAGTATTAAATAATAGTAGTTTATGTTGGTATTGAATGTACTCAACAAAGATCAAAGTTAAAAGAATAAGAAAAAAAATTCCACGAAATTCAGTACCTACAACAAAACGTGTCATAGCGCCAAATCCCAGCACATCACCGCGCGACCTTCTGATGTGAAGCTAATAGATTTAACCAGTACGCCACGGCGGTTATTTAAGACAAAAGTTGGTTTGGTTTCCTCAAGTAAACTCGTTTGACCTTTTTGAAGCAGCTAAGTGATAGTACGAATTACCATGGGCTCGTCGGTGGAGTAACGGCTAGGCCCGATACCTTCTGTCCGGGAGGTCGTGGTTCAAAACCTGCCACGTAACAATCTGTTTTCAAATTTCTATTTCATATATATGTCGGAGCGCAAGGACGTGGCGCCATCTATGCATGCGTCGAAGCACCGTGTGTTTTATCTTGAAATGTCAAGCGGTTAGCTAGGGTAGTCATAATAGTCACTTTTGCCAAGGCGTGGTCGGTGCGGGACCGGAAACCGGAAGTTGGTAGTGTTGGTACTTGTTTGTTAGCCAATCAGAATCGTTGTGAATATCGAACCATCAAAGACAATGCAGCCTACCTACAGAGGCTACGACAGAGGCGCCAATTATTTTACGAGCACTTTTGATCGAGCAGCTGAACTGTCAACTTGGGAAGCCAGCCCCGTGCCGAACTCATCGCAGTCTATAAAATAATCGGTTTTCATCCGAATCATCGTGAAGCCTCGTGTTGCAAACGTGTGTGAATATTGATTGTACACTCCAAAACTTCTCAAAGACGAGTTTATTTCTTAGATACGGCCAAAACCCTTCTGATGATCCGAAATATACATTTATCCGGTGAAGGAAAACATCGTGAGGAAACCTGCACACGCCTGCGAAGAAACTCGAAGGTTGAGTGTTAAGTCGACCAACCCACACTGTGCCCGCGTGGTTGACTAAGGCCCGATCACACTTATTCAGTGTAGGGCCGAGCCCCTCGGTGGGGACGTATATGAGCTAGTATGACTAAAGTTGTCTTATCTTTTGGTTTATCGTAAAAACCGTTACTTTACTTGCTCTGGTGGTCCCCCACAAGGTTCACTTAAAGAAATTGGCTCATTTGTACTCATAAAATTTATTGATGTGGATATTTACTAAGCAAGGATGTCTCATATCAACATAATTCTCCCCTCTTTAAGACCGCTTTGCAGAATGAAACTAGACATCCCTGTCTTTCTCAAACATTTATTTACTATGAGGGACAGGGAGAAAAAACAAAAATAAATACATTGCCTCCATCAGCAAGATATTTCTTTAGTTAAACAAACGGAATTGTCACCCCTAAGGGTAGAGCTACATTAGGAGCGTGATCGTCTAAATTCCAACAAAGTGCTGAAAAATTTTATGGTTATTAAAGTACTATGTAGGTAATACCTTCAAGCATACATTTTATTTTGTGATTCCGAAGTGGTTACAAATCTGATTGATCTGGTCTTTTGAAGTGAAACTTGTTTTTTTGAAATGTTTTTTTTTAATATATATTTTTTTGAACAATGTTTTTTTTTGAAATATTTTTTAATCATTTTTTAAAATATTTTTTAAATACTTTCTTATTATATTTTTTTAAATATTTTTTAATTGAAATATACATTTAAGTTAGATATTTTTTAAATATTTTTTTAAATATATTTTTGCAATATTTTTTTCGAAATATTTTGTTTTATTATTTAGTTTTAAAATATATTTTTGTGAAATATTTTTTTGAATATTTTTTTAAATTATTTTTTTTGTCAGTTGAAGTTTCACTTTCAAGTTTCCAGCACACATTTCGTTTTTTTTTTTTTGGAAAAGGCAATTTAAAGCTGTAAGTCTACCTGATGGATAATTTTCACAGCGTTATAGACTTAAAGCTTAAATAGAACTGATTTCAATCGAAAAATCTAAGTAAAATTTTGTTGATATTTTTTTGTTATTTTTTTATAAAACAATCGATTTGATAAACTTTTTATATAAACAAATCAATCAAAAAATATGGTGTAACATGTATTCATACAAAAACATACCAAGTATCAAACTGAGAACCTACTTCTCTTTTTGGAAGTCGTTTAAAAAATGCAACAGCCCGCTGCCTATAAGCATGTGGTCAGTGCTTTGCTGATCCTTGCTCATAAGGCTCATTGGAATGCCATAACTATCGGTAATATCGCTGGCTGTCTAGACCCAGGTGCTCCTTCACGGTACCTACCTACCTAGGGATGCACTGATCCTAAAAAAACTTAAGAGGAAACGAATAAAATGTTGCTGTCCCCCTCCCCCAAACCTCTCCGTATACAGCAAGAAAAGTAACTGTAGCGCAGATCGATAATAGGCACCAAATTTGACCACAACAGCATTTCGTAGTCCCCTATTTTCTACACCAATACTTGAGAAATAATAATATTTTTTTAAAAAATTATTTATAAAACGCTTTACTTATGCCTTTATGTTTTCATTTTATTGTTAAATGCGTGTATTTTTTTGTGGGTGTCGGAAAATGACATTTCAATTGGGCAATTTTATCAGTGTTTGAAAGCTGCTACTTCCTATTATAATTAGAATATGGGAAAAACAAAACATAGGGGCATGGCCATAGTAGATATTGGTTTGATGGCAACAACATTTTTGCTCTTTTGTCATTATCCAGGGAGGAAACAGGGGAGTGCGTTTGTATGGAAAAAATGGTGCCCGCGTTTCCTCTTAAATGAGCTCAAACGAAGCAAACAGTGGTATACAAATATACACACTTCTATCTGTCATGCCAGTACAGAGTTGGTAACTGCGCCCCTCTCCCTTAGTATCAAATCAAAGACCCCCACTAGCTAGAGCTCGTAGCTGTCATTTCTGGCATGATTAAATCAACAAACACCATATTAGTATAATTAACTAATCTGTGACCATATTCCCTTGTAACTTTAAAATGAAAACCTCTCTAGTAGTGGTATTCAGTCATTCCCATAGATTTTGATAATACTTTGATTAACCGCCTCCGCTCCGTGACGTAATTGTTAGTCCATTCTATTCACACCAGGAGGTCGATTTTATCTAAGTCTTGCCGCCAAACATCAGTGTTAACAGAATTGATGTGTACCGGCTTGAAAATGAGATAGTAAAGTCCCTATTGTGTTGGGGAATCTTGGTAATCCCGCTTCCATGTTCGGCATCATCGACACTTAGCACCAGGTGAGATTATGCCAAGGGCTTACCAATTGTGATAAAAAAACCATATTACTACTTTTACCTAATCTGTTACAATATTCCCATGTAACTTCCAAATGAAAACCTCTCTAGTAGTGGTTATCAGTCATTCCTATAGATATTGATAATACTGTCCGGGGTAGCAATATCCAATAGCTGACAGTGGCAATCCACCCCAATGTCAGCGTTGTAAATGTATTTCCATTTAGGGCCACACTGAGTAATAAAGTTTTATGTGTTTATGCGTGAGTGTGTGTCTGTACGAATTATGTTTTGTCGCTTTGTGACGTCACAAGTTCAAAATAGGAGATTGTGGTATGGAACAGTCGGCATATAGTTTCATGTTGGTACAGGAAGATATGGTAACACACAAATACGTCCTTGTTACACATTCATCAAAGGTTGGCTGGAAGAAATTGCTTAAAGCGATAAGTCCGTCTGTGCATATCATTGTACATTTTGCTAGTTAATATGTTTTTTATTTCTGTGTATTTGATGTGCAATAAAGGATATTTATTTTATCTTATATGTATGTATATTTATGTCGCAGCCAACTGGTTAATTTACCTATTCAATTAAATGCCTAGCCAGTTCATTGAAGGGCGACATTCAATTGAATGAATAGGCCGAACGTTGATTGAACAAGCGTCTCTAAACGCTTAACTAGTTGGCTGATTGTAAGCTAGCCCTCGGACGTCAAATCCCATATACAATGGAAAGGGGGTTAAATACAGCCTGGTGACAGACGGACAGACGGACGGATAGCGGAGTCTTAGTAATAGGGTCCCGTTTTTACCCTTTAGGTACGGAACTCTAAAAAGGAAATAGCCTAAAACTCCGACTTAAGAGGCTACTTGTGCGTTTATGTCACGAAGTTGATAATTTCCAAATAAACAACCAGTACCTATTCTTCATTTTAATAATTGATTTTTTTTGTTAAATTATGTACGTTAGGTAGGGGGATCCCCTTTAAATACTTTCGCTTCTTGTACCATTGATTTTTATATATCTCTGGATTTGTGGAGTTATGTAGGTTAAGTGGTTATGGCTGGGTGGAAGTAATTCCCTTAGCGTTGGTTTTAGTTAAGCTAATGTATCTTCCCGAACAAATCTGGGTCAATCAGCTGATTGGATTCGGGAATATTCATGTTTTTCCTGCACAACACTTTTCGAATCGTAAATAGTTGTATTGTTCAAGTGAAAACTTCTTTTGACGCGTTTGGTATTATTGAGATGGAAAAAACCATTGAACTCGTGACACCGACACTTTACCAGGAACACTCGAAGGATCAAAACTTATAAAACTGTAACTGAGATGGGAAAAACCATTGAACTCGCGACACCGTCAGCGACACCGTGCCAGGAATACACGCATAATATTTTTTCCATCAAACCTATATCTACCATGGCTATGCCCCTAATGTTTTGTTTTTTCCCATATTCCAATTACTATAGATTTTGCCCGCGGCTTCGCCCGCGTGGAAGTAACTTTTATGACTCTTTTTGAGTGTGATTGGTGCGCGAGCCGCAATCGGCTCGCTAGCGTGAATATAAGTTTTCTTCAGGTACCTCGGGAACAAAAACGGGGTATTCTGATTAGCAGTCTTTGTCCCTTCCCACCCCCTCAACAAATTCTATACAAAAAATCACTTTGATCCGTTGCTCCGTTGCGACGCCGCCGACGTGCGCGAGCGTAGAAAACAGTTGTCCCCAGATCCCTCGGGAACTATGTCAGGATATATTTATTAGCAAATTATATCATTTTCCACCTCATCTCTGTGCTAAAAATCACACCAATCCATTTTTTAGTTGCGATTTTAAGATTTTAAATAAATTAACGAACAAAGAGTATTGTTTTAGTTTCTTCAGCAACTGCATCGGGCTATGATAATTTCAAGAGATAAAAAGTAGACTATTTCTAACGGTATTGGTAACTGTTAGGGCCGCTACCTCCTGTCCGGGAGGCCGTGGTTCCAATCCTGCCACTTACCAATACCTATTCAAATATCGATTTCATATGTTCGTTTATCCGACGCTCTTACGGTGAGGAAAAACATTGTGAGTAAACCTGCACACGCCTGCGAAGAAGCTCGAAGCTTATGTGTGAAGTCAATCAACCCACAATGTGCCCGCGTGATCGTATAAGGCCTGATGGCCCTAACTCAGGGCAGGTCGAGCCCCTCGGTGGGAACGTATATGAACTGATAAGATGAAATAACACATATATTATCAAAAAACTAATTCAAATAATTATATTAATCTAGTAATAAAATTTCCTAAAAATGTTAATATGGGTCAAATCCTCGAGTCGTATCAGCTCCAAAGGAGCCCATGTCACACTTCTCGTTGCCGCGCTGGATGGCAAAAGACAACCATAGCAGCAAGAAGGACCCGAAGCGGGCGTCACATCTCCTCTCTCGAAGGCGACGGCCAATCTCCTTAATGAAGGCAAAGGCCTCTGAGGCTTCAGCAGCCGGTTGTCTCACAGACCAGCGGCACAAAGCAGTAATTTGCCTCCTAGACCGATTACTTATTATGCTTCTTTCTCGCCGCAAATTGAGCAGCAGTACCGTACGGGTGAGGTGTGAAGCACAAAAAGGGGCGTCCCAAAGCAGGCACGTTCCTCTCTGCCATGGCACCTGTTTAAACCGTCCGGCCTTTTGCCATCAGATCGACTAAAGCCCGGCGGCTGCATCAAAGATTGAATATTCCGTCTGGCCGAGACCAGTGCCCTCCGAGTGAGGTCATTAAGGGCATGGTGACGTGGGAATCTTCACAAACAACGACCGCAACTCAGTGCGTGATGGCCCATTAACTCCACCGTGGACCCGTATATACATTGATGAGGTCACAGGATGAGGTTCACAGATATTGCAGCCCAGGCAGAGAGCAACTGCCACACGCAAATAGTCGCCGTCAGAAAAGTTCCCATATCTGTGCCTCCTGTTAAAAGATACTAAACTCGACTTATGTGTTTTTAATTGTTTTACACGAATGGAATCTGTAAAAAAAATACCTATCAGTTCGTCTATGAAACACATCGCTACATGTCATAGTTCCAGAAAGTAGCGTATGCTGAAAAATACATAAAAGAAATTCACTTAAAAGTATGAAATAATATTTTAATACAATTAAAGCGCGTTGTATTATCCTTGCAGCGCCATCTATTGACATTCTGCTGCTATGATTATAATTTGTGGTATGTGTAGCTAATATGGGGAAAAAGTACTCTAATGTTATTATTGTAAGTATCGATAGATCTAATTTCCCACGGGACCTCTTTAGTTTTCCGGGATAAAGAATACCCAACTATGCAATGATGGTCAAAACACCCCATCCCAATGTAAAGGTTTCATATTGTTACGTTGAGCCATTCTAAAGATACTATCTTTTTGCATTTCTGCAGGAACCCTTAATTTTTTTGGGTTTCACAATGTCACAGTTTTAGTTCGCGATATAAGGTATCAACGTGTAAAATTTAATTGTAATTGGTCAAGCAACATTTGCGTGGTGAGCCATTCTATAAATGAATACTTTTGATTTTTCCACGGGAAATCTTGAATTTTCCGGGATAAAAAGCATCCTATATGTTAACCCGGGCTATAAGGAACCACCATACAAAATTTCATCAAAATGGGCCCGGTAGTTTTTGCGTGATGCGCGAACATACAGACAGACAGACAGACAAAACAAAATTCTAAAAGTTATTGTTTTGGCCGCTGTATCGTTAGTAATGTCCACCACAGTTATTATTTTCCAAGAATATTTCATGTACAGACACGGCCCCGTTACAGTTGGAAGTAAGTAGGAGCCTTCAAACACTAAGAAAATTTTTCCAATTGTAACGTCATTTTCAGACACCCACCAAAAAATTACACGCATATTAACAATAAAATGAAAACATAGAGGCATAGATAAAGCGTTTTTTTAAATTATTTTTGAAAAAAAAAAGTTTTATATTGCTCAAATTTTGGAGGAGTAAATATGGGACTACGAAATACTGTGGTCAATTTTAGTGTCTACTAGCTGTCCCGGCGAACTTCGTACCGCCTAACATTACATTACACTGCCCTACCCTACACTACACTACCCTACCCTACTACATACACTGTTGTATATCTGTACATGCTTTACTTAATATTTGTGTTTATGATTTACTATGTAGGTTTACTTACTCTTTGTTAATTACTCTTTGACACAATGTCTTACAACGAATACACGTTTCTCATTAAAATATTATAATTCTTTCATTATATAACATGGCGCAGTCGATTTAGTCACAAAAATTTAATTGTGACATCAGGAAAGTGTTCTTGACCTCGGAAGTGTAGGCGAGACAGTGCCTGTAAGATATTTTTTTATATTTCTTGTCGATCTGTGTGTCATATAAAATGTCGGAAACTATTGTGAAATTACCTCCAAATGTCGATTTGAATGCTCAAAATGCTGCAACGGAGTGGAAATTCTGGCTATCCTGCTTTGAGGATTACATGGTTCTCACAGGGAAAAAAGGTGAGGAGGATCCTGTCAAGCTTAGTTTGCTCAGAAATATGATGGGGCCGGAAGCCGCAAGGATTGTCTCCACCCTTCCTATGTCCGAGAAAGAAGCTGTGAAATATGATAATGTGGTTCAGGCAATAACAAATTTCGTTAGTCCTCGAACAAATGAGATTTTTGAACGCTTCAAATTTTATGAAAGACGACAAAGAGCTGACGAGCCGTTCGATGTTTTTCTAACAGAATGCCGTCAAATGATAAAAACATGCAATTTTAAAGGCATGGAAAACGAGATGATGAGAGATCACATCATTCAAACCATTTATGACAAGTCTACTCAAGAAGCATTACTCCGAAAAGAAAATATCACATTGGAACAAGTAATACAATATTGTCAATCAAAAGAACAAGCAGCTAAACAGGTAACACAAATGACTACTACTAAAACAGAATCTGTATGTGAAACTAAAAGAAAGAAAAATAAAAAGCTCAAATCTACGAACAAAAAAGTCTTCAAGTGTTCTAGATGTCAAACGGAACACGGTCTTCGTGAGTGTCCAGCTTTTGGCAAGGCGTGTACTAAATGTGGCCTTCTTAATCATTTTGCCGTGAGTTGCAGAGTCCGTACACAAAAGAAGATAAATGTAGTTCAAGAAAATTCTGAAACCGATGATTCCGACGACATGTATTGTGGTTCTGTGAAAAAGGTATGTGGTTCTAATGTTGAGTGGCATGAAAATATAAATATTGAGAACAATATGATTAACTGTAAATTAGATACTGGTGCTGATGTAAGTATTATGCCCAAAAAAGTGTTTGACAAAATAAATAAAAACTTAAATTTTAAATTGTTGATGACAAATATAAAGTTAGAATCTTTCCAAGGGAACAAAGTGAATCCTGTAGGGATGGTTAATTTATTGTGTGAATATAATGGAAATAAATGTTATGAAAATTTTGTTGTTGTGGAGTGTAGCTCAATGTTACTTGGTTTGCCTGGATGTATATCATTGAACCTCATTAAAAGAGTTCATGTTGCTACTGAGTCTATAAAGTCAGATTTAAAAGATAAGTTTATTGATGAGCATAAAGAAGTTTTTGTGGGCTCTGGCAGAATCCCAGGAAGCTTCGAGATACCCACCACAGCCATAGATGATAAAATATGTTATCCATCTAACAAAATACCTAATGTATTACTTGACCCGCTAAAAACAGAACTTGAACGATTAACTAAAAGAGATGCAATTGTAAAAGTTGAAAATATATATGAAAAAGCATGTGTTAATCGGTTAGTACTAGTGGAAAAGCCGAACAAGAAAATTAGATTGTGTCTTGATCCTTGTGATTTGAATAAATATATTGTTAAAAAGCCAAAAATGTTGCCAACTCTTGAAGATTTAGCATGTAAATTAAAAAATAAAAAATATTTCAGCGTGTTGGACCTTTCTGAAGGTTTCCATCATCTGAGGCTCACCGAGGAGTCATCATGGAAGTGCTGCTTTGCAACACCTTTTGGTGTCTATAGATATAAAGTCTTACCTTATGGTCTAATGAATGCACCTGAGCTCTTCCAGGATGTACTAGAATCTCACTTCGGAAAGCTGTCAAATGTAATTGTATGGGCTGATGATATTCTTGTTATGGGTTCCAATGAATCTGAACATGATGAGGCTCTATCAAAAGTTATGCTAAAAGCCAAGGAACTAGGTATAGTATTTAATAAAGATAAGTTACAATATAAACAAAAACAAGTTAAATATGTTGGCCAAATCTTTGATGAAAATGGTATGTCCATAGATAAGAGTAGGGTAGAGTCCTTACTGAAGCTTAAAACCCCTACT
Organism: Coleophora flavipennella; assembly: GCA_947284805.1. NCBI lineage: Eukaryota > Metazoa > Arthropoda > Insecta > Lepidoptera > Coleophoridae > Coleophora > Coleophora flavipennella. The sequence continues at coordinate 5,822,194 of OX369290.1, forward strand.
AACAGGGATGAACTGATGCGTATCATAGGTTCATTTAATTATATTCGTAGGTATATACCAGATATGGCTGAAATTATGGCACCGCTGTGTAAGTTGTTGCGAAAAAATGTAGAGTTTACATGGTTACCTATTCATGATGAAGCATTTAAGATGTTAAAAGATATAGTATGTAAAACCCCTGCATTATGCCCTTTTGATTCTAATAAAAAAATAGTTCTTCAGTGCGATGCTTCTAAAAATGGCCTGGGATGTTGTTTGTTCCAGGAACATGATAAGGGTGTATTAAAATTGGTAGCTTGTGCTTCACGTACCATGAATAATGCTGAGTTAAATTATGGACAAACTGAAAAGGAATTGCTTGCAATTCAGTTTGGTACAAAAAAATTTCATAAATATATTTATGGTCTAAAAGTAGATGTTCAAACCGATCATAAACCAATTATCCCCATAATGACAAAACACATAAACAAACTGGGTTCGACCAGATTAAAGAGATTGAGAATTAAATTGTTAGTTTATGACCTAAATGTGTATTATGTGCCAGGAAAATTAGTACATTTTGCTGATATGCTTTCTAGGGCTAGTTTGAATGTGATTGAACATGATGATGAAATGTTGCATATGGTACATTCGGTATCCAAACACCTACCTATGTCACCAGAAATAAAATCTAAATTCAGAACTGAAGCTAGTAATGATCAGGTGTTGAGTAAAATATCAAAATATTATTACCATGGTTGGCCGGTATCATCAAAAGTGTCCAAGGATTGTAAACCGTTTGAGAAATTCAAAGATATTATTTACTCACAGGAGGGATTACTTTTTGTTGGGGATAAGATAATAGTGCCAAAGTCATTAAAATCTTATGTTCTACAGATAGTACATAAGGGACATAATGGTATAAATAAATGTTTAAACCGAGCTAAACAAATGTTCTATTGGCCTAACATGAGAACAGATATTCTTAATTTTGTAAAACAGTGTAGAACATGTGAAAAATTCAGTCCAGATAACTACAAAGAGCCTTTGCTGCCACACAAAATTCCTAAAGAAAGATTTTTAAAAGTTGGTAGTGATATTTTAGATTATGCTGGGAAAAGCTACTTGGTAGTTGTAGATTACTTTTCACACTGGATTGAGTTACTTCCTTTAAAAAATAAAACAGCTAAATCTGTGATTGATGCCTTACAAGATGTGTTTGTTCATTTTGGATATCCTATGGAATTGTGTGCCGACAATGTTCCATTTAACTCATATGAATGTAAAAGTTATTTTAAGCTCAAAGATATCAAATTGACCACATCTACACCTAGATATCCGAGAAGTAACGGAATGGCAGAAAAAGCTGTTCATATCTGTAAAATGATACTCAAGAAATGTAGAGATGATTCAACTGATTATAGAGAGGGGATCATGCACTACAATAATACCCCATTGTCTTGGTTGAATATTTCTCCTTCTCAGATTCTAAATAGTCGTTTAATGAGGACTACACCATGTACACTTGAGATTTTAAAACCTAAAATTCAAAATGTTTACAAACAATTGTGCCTTAAGCAATCTATAGTAAAACAGTCTCATGATAAGAAAGCTAGGAAGAGAATAGAAAAGTACAAGGAGGGAGATAAGATTGTGTATAAAGATGATAATAATATATGGCAAAAAGCTAAGATTTTAAAAAAATGTTCTGAACCTAGATCTTTCTTGATTAAAAGAGATGATTGTAATAAGCCCTTAAGGCGAAATACATCTCAAATTAAAAGATCCTGTACTAATAATAATGCCTATGACAGGTGTTGTAATGATGATGTATTGTGTAGTATTATAGAATCACCACCTTCATTGCCAATGCAGCCAATAGCTACCACTAGCCCCATACGACCTACAAGGCCCATAGATGTTGGTAGGCCACCTTCTGCATTGCCTGTATATCCAGGTTTATATCAAACTAGAAGTGGTAGAGTAGTGAAACCTACCAGAAGGTTAAATCTATAAAATTGCTCTTCATGTTTTATTTGTTATTTTAATTGTCTGTACTGTAGGTAAGTATTAGACTTTGTAATTTAGTTGAGTTCTTAGAAGGGAGATGTTGTATATCTGTACATGCTTTACTTAATATTTGTGTTTATGATTTACTATGTAGGTTTACTTACTCTTTGTTAATTACTCTTTGACACAATGTCTTACAACGAATACACGTTTCTCATTAAAATATTATAATTCTTTCATTATATAACATACACTACACTACACTACCCTACACTACCCTACACTACACTACCCTACCCTACACTACCCTACCCTACCCTACACTACCCTACCCTACCCTACACTACCCTACCCTACCCTACACTACACTACACTACCCTACCCTACCCTACCCTACCCTACCCTACATAAGAACCTTCTCCTGACAATGACGAACTCGACAAAAAAAGAATTAGCGAAATCGGTCCAGCCGTTTAGGAGGAGTTCAATGACTAACACACGGACAGAAGATTTATATGGAATAAAATCTTTTTGTACCTATCTCTATAAATACAAACAGCTGTGTCTTAAATAAAAATGTTTTTGCATTTTATAAATAAAAAATAATCAAATCTTTTTTGTCATATGGAGGTATATGAAAGATTGAGTTTATGAAAAGAGTTTTATTATTCTCCGAAAATGATAAAATCTTCTTATATGTTTGTTTTGACAACCGATATTGTTGCCATGGCAACCGAGCGTGAAGTTTTTTTCTTCGTTACGGAATTTCTGGATTCTTAATTAAAATTGCGACTATAATTTGAGATTTAAACTATCCTATCTCTCAAGTTGGATCGAACTGCACATGGTGTGCGAATTTTATTATAATCGGTTAAGTGGTTTAGGAGTCCATTGGGGACAAACATTGTGACACGAGATTTATATATATTATTAAGATTATCGGTCTGCGCTGCAGTTATCCCTTTCTTGCTGTATACGGAGTGGTTTGGAAGAGAGAGACAGCAACATTTTTATTCAAACACCTATTCTTTAGACCGCGTTTCCTCTTAAATCATCACAATATACTAAATACTTTCAGAGTAATGGCCATGTAACACTTACGCTAGCAAAATTGGTACAGTCGAGTTCATTAAAATATTGGCAGGGCCAATGGTTAAAAACATTGTAAGCGTCGAAATGAATATAAAGTTCTATACAAACATATGCTGTAGATATCAATAAAATGTTATCATGTAAACGGTTCATTACTTGTTCATTACCTTTATATTCATTTCGACTCTTACAATGTTTTGAACCATTGGCCCTGCCAATATATTAATGAACTTTAAATAAACTTTTAACCGCCTCCGTGGCGTAATGGTTAGTCTATTCGCTTCACACCAGGAGGTCGCGGGTTCGATTCCCGGTGGGGTCAACTTGTAAGACTCGGTTGAGTTGGCGGTAGGGAATTTTCTAAGCCCGCCTGGCTAGCTACCACCATCTTATCTAAGTCTTGCCGCCAAACATCAGTGTTATCAACATTGATGTTTTCCGGCTTGAAGATAAGATAGCCAGTTCTCCATTGCGTTGGGGAATCGTGGTAAGCCCGCTTCCATCTTTGGCATCATCGTCACTTACCATCAGGTGTGATGATGCCAAGGGCTTAACAATTATGAATAAAACAAAAGAACTCGACTGTACCCCTACCGAAACGTGCGAGAAAAACATGTTTAATGTTAAAACAGGAAAAGAAACAAAAGTAGTGAGAAAATTCCGTAGCCTAAGCAAAAACAATTTCATCGCTAGACTTTAAGTGCTATATATATAGCCTGATACCTTCAGCCTTGAACCTAAAGGATTTATCAGAGTCTTGGAAGGGATTATTCTGCTACGCTCTCATAAGATTCGTGTCACTAGGGCAAATCTACCCAACCCACTCGTCAACTCGTTAGAAGATGAGAAGGTTTAATTTTTGCCACTGAAATTAATAATAATGAATCAGGATCAGAGTTTTCATTTTAAATTAATTGTGCTACAAAGATCTTAGTGTAACATGAGGTTTTACAAAATTTGCCTTAAAAGGCATACGCTACGGTTTAATTATACAAAAATAGAGTATTTTTTTCTATAACATTTCCGGGCGCGCGTGCAACACTTGTTGAAGTTTCAATGCAATCTGTTATACGGTATCGCAGCGCATGAAATACGAACAAACAAACAAACAAACATTGATTTTTATATAAGTACTAGCTGTCCCAGCGAACTTCGTTCCACCTTACACAACACTACACTACCAGCATCATCTGCCGTGCTGATTTGTGAATCTAAACCACCCAAACGCACACAAAAAATTCATTCAAAATCGGTTCAGCCGTTTAGGAGGAGTTCAGTGACATACACACGTACAGTAGAATTATATATATAAAGATTAGATTTTTGATAGGTACTGTCAAATACTTAATTCTGGGTCATAGTGGAGTAAGCCTAAAAACACCGTCACAAAGGCTGATAAAGATATCGTATATCCTTGTTTAGTGCCTACGAGATAAGCGTGATAGATGATTACATGTTTCCCGGAGAATCTTATTTATATTAACGTTGATATGTGAGTTGATGGGCCATAATGAATGAGAGAAAGATATATTGTTGTCAAGTTTTGAAAGCCTTTTCTACAACTTACTATTATCTCATCTAAAAGTGACAGTGGTTCAAGTTGGAAGCCTGCTTATCAACAGTTATAAAAGCGTCGGTGGCTCAACCGGTAACGACTCGGTCCTCCTTTCCAGAGGTCCCGGGTTCAAATCCGGACGGCCAATGTACCAATGAGTTATTCGAGACTCACGTACATATACTTACCGGTTGCTTTAACGGTGAAGGAATACATCGTGAGGAAACCTGCACATCTGATTCCAGATGTGTATGAGGGTCGCGTTGCACACGTCCGAGGGTGTAAATCTAAGTGCCCTACACGTGACCGCGGGTGATGCTAAGTGCAACACCAGGTAACCGCCGTCTATCCCTTCAATATCACGATTAATTGTGCCACACGATAAAAATAAAGAACAGTTATCTAAGTATAACATTGTAGATACTTTTGATTTTAATTTATGAATTTCTTATAAAATGAAACAATTAATGACTTGATAATTTATTTCCTATGCATGCATTTTATTGTTTATTAAGTATTAATTTACAAATGTTTCAAAATATGTATTTCGGATCATCAAGAAGGGTTTTGGCCGGATCTAAGAAATAAACTCGTCTTTGAGAAGTTTTGGAGTGTACAATCAATATTCACACACGTTTGCAACACGAGGCTTCACGATGATTCGGATGAAAACCGATTATTTTATAGACTGCGATGAGTTCGGCACGGGGCTGGCTTCCCAAGTTGACAGTTCAGCTGCTCGATCAAAAGTGCTCGTGAAATAATTGGCGCCTCTGCCGTAGCCTCTGTAGGTTGGCTGCATTGTCATTTAATGGTTCAATAATCACAACGATTCTGATTGGCTAACAAACAATTACCAACACTACCAACTTCCGGGTTCCGGTCTCGCACCGACCACGCCTTGGCCAAAGATGATTTTTATTACTAACCTAGCTAACCGCTTGACGTTTCAAGATAAAACACACGGTGCTTCAACGCATGCATAGGTGGCGCCACGTCCTTGCACTCCGACATGTATATAGGTCGACTTTACTTACCTTAAGTTGCAGTGCCCTAGCCGGGTGTGATATATATACTATAATTTGTAACTAAGTACACTTAAGATCTTCTGTACCCTGTATATGACAGCAATAAATTATTGAGTATTGAGTATAAGAAGTTAGAATTGGTCTCTTAGAGATAAGTAACATGATAAAAAGCCAACTTAAATCTCAACAATTTTGTACAATTCTGCTAAGCACACTTTTTAGTTTTTGTCAATTTTTAAAAAAAGTAATTCACCGATTTTGATGAAATTTATAACGTTCTAGGAGGCATCAAAATCGATTCACGACCGGGGAAGAAATCGCGTAACATACAACCAAAAAAACGAGGGTTAAGTACCTTATGTCTTTGCAGTCAAGTCAAAAATTATTTCAAGTCATATACTGTAAAGAGTAAATAAAAAGTTGATAAGTACGTAACTAAATTAATTTCCTAATCGTCAATTTAAATTAATTAACTGCTATTTAAATCTGTGACGTCGTCAGTGTACAAACTTTAAATAATCATAAAAATATAACCAGTAATTAAAAATTAATTAACTGCTATTTTTCTTATAGTGTTTGAATCTGTGACGTCATCAGTGTACAAACTTTAAGTAATCATAAAAATATAACCAGTAATTAAAAAAACCGGTAAACTGCGAGTCAGAACCGCGCTCAAGGGTTCCGTGCCATCATACTAGATGGCGCTAGTATCTTCCCGTTTTAAAAAAAAACACGTTTTTTATGGAGACTTTCACTTTGTCTAATTTTTACTATTAGCTGTTATAGCGGCAACAGAAATACATTATTTGTGAAAATTTTAACTTTCTAACTATCGTGGTTCATGAAATACAGCCTGGTGTGACAGACGGACAGACAGACAGACAGACAGACTGACGGACATCGGAGTCTTAGTAATAGAGTCCTGTTTTAACCTGTTGGGTACGAAACCTTAAAAACAATTAAAATTAGTTTCTTGAATTAATCAAATTTTTTATAAAAATATTCTGGTATGTCCAATCCAAAATGAAAACAACTTTCTATTCCATTTGACAATTTTCATATACGATCTTTTTTCCTTGATCCATGAGTTTCTGGTGTGCCTCTACTTATATTGCTCCATAGAATACTTTATTATTTTCCTCCACTGTATTCTTAAGATTTAATTAAGAGAACCGTAGGTCTAAATTTAACAATTTCATTTAATTAAGTACTTATGTGACTGTTGTGTTCTTGAATAAAATAAAATAAAATAAAACTGCGTGCGTTTTTTACGACTGAGGTCGGGTATCTCATACCCACCAATTTATAAAACACTAAATATTTCTGAATCGCGCGATTCGTGGAACTCGGCTGGCTCGGTGGCTGGAGAAGGTGCCGCGAGGAGTGATTTTAAGTGTTTTTTATTTTTATTTTTAGTGAACTACACGTGCGTAAACACACAAAGGGTACGCAATATCCGACCTCATAAAACAATATATTATAATGTTTTATATTGATTTTATGTTATCTGGGTGGGAAGTGACATAGCTAGCTAGTCAGAATAGCCCGATCTATATCGCGTGCAGCTCGCGAGCATGGACTTGAGTTTTTTTGAGATCCCTCAGGAACTATTTCCAGAGGGATCTCAAAAAAACTCAAGTCCATGCTCGCGAGCCGCACGCGGCTAACGCACCACTCACCCTTAAAGGCAGTCATAAAAACGATGTCCACGCGGCCGAAGCCGCAAGCAAAAGCTAGTACGAGTACAATACAATACCAATACTTTATTGCATCTTTTTTTTATCTCATTTTTTTTTTATTCACAATTGGTAAACCCTTGACAACATCTCACTTACTGGTAAGTGAGGATGTTGCCGAAGATGAAAGCGGGCTTACCAAGATTCCTCAACGCAATGGGGAACTGGCTATAAAAAGAAGACAAGAAATATCTCTTGGCTTCACAAGTTTTTCTTTGCTATCAAACTAATCTTGAATCATCATCATCATTTCAGCCGAAAATCGTCCACTGCTGGACAAAGGCCTCCCCCAAGGATTTCCACGTCGACCGGTCCTGCACTGCCCGCATCCAGATGCAAATCTTGAATAGGTGTATAATAAAACAATACAACTATTTACGATCCGAAAAGTGTTTTGCAGGAAATCCATGAATATTCCCGAAATCAATCCAGATATGAAATTAAGATAATTAATAAGCCAAAAAGTACATACATACTTACATATACTTTGTACACAGTCACAGGGCACAGTCGGTGGTCTACATCGGTTCATAAACGACGAAGTTATCCGCGAAAACACATAAAAAAAATATATGGTCTAATTGAGAAACCTCATCCTTTTTTGGAGTTGGTTATAATATGTATCATTCTTTTTCTAGTATGAAGATGTGCGGTAGTACGGAATCCTCGGTGCGCAAAGGCGAATGGCACTTTGCCAGCTTTATGTATCCAAAAAGTAATCATCTTATTACCCCAACACGATAATGCTCAAAGAAGGTTATAAAAATATTCGTTACGTCAGAGTTCATAAGCTACAAGGCAAGTAAGTCTAATAAATTTCCCCAAGAAAATTGTTTTCTCCGCTAAAATTGAACAAAAAATTTCGGTGCCCAAGTAATCTTATGGTTTATAAATTAGAAAGCATCGAAATAAGGCTTAATAGGGATCGGCGACGAAGACAATATTTTATATTCAGCAAAAAAAAACTGATAAATACAAGTACGTAGAATAGGGATGACGAATGCTAGTCATCTGAGTTACTTTTTATCATCTGTCAAAAACGACATTTTGTTCTAAACGTGTTTAAAATACCTAGGCGTGACGTCATAGTTTTGCTGCGTCATTTATGTACTCGTTTTGTGATTTTGGTGAATTAAAAATCGAAGAATTGATGGAAAACAATAAGTGAAAGGTTTCCGAAGTTTAAGTAGGAGGGCAATCTAGTGATCAAGAGTTCATAACTTATTTCTGATGCTGTCGTCACCCCTATTGTTTCATCAGGAAGGAGTGGCAAGAATGCGGTTTATAACTTTTTGATACGGTGAAACAGTTTATGGGTGTCTTCGGATGCATTGCTATTGGCAGATTTTTGTACTGGTTTTTGTAAAGTCTCCGTAAGAAATAAGAATAAATCAAAGTCAGAAAATTAAAAACCCGAATGCATAAAACTTAACCCCTCTCTTTTGGCAGTTCGGATAGAAACGTATCTTATGTCACTCACGGGATCACAATGAATCTAACGACATCTAAACTCCAAAATCCATCAAGTGGTTTAGGCTACAGGGCGTGCCAAGGAAATAAAAATACATACATTCATACATAAATGATACATACACTCGAAAAAACATAGGCCTCCTTCTGGCGCAGTCAGGTAAAAAGAATAACAGCAAAGTGAGTGTCTGACCACAATAAAGGTTCTACAGTTATTCATTAGACACTATAACTACCAACATGATAATAGCCGAAAAAAAAAAAAGATTTTTGAGATATTGAGATTTTCAATTAAGGCCCACTTCAAAGAGGTGGTAAGAGGTGGGGAGACACACTTTGCTACAGACTTTGGTGGCCTATATCTTGCGAACCGTGTAAATGTATCTTACCAACTGGTGAAAATGTGTTCTTAGAAAAGACTACTTTATATCCAATTTTCAAACCACTTCAAATAAAGAAGGAGGTTTTCACGCCGAACATCTTAATAACTCGTCGCATGAATATTTTACAAGTGAGTTTAATTTTTTCAGTGAGACAAAATTTCAAAGTTATTCTCTAATAATTTTCGAAAAACCCAAATAAGCTTTTTGGTGGAAGCTTTTAGTGTCACACGGTATACATATTCATGCTAAATTTTAGCTCAATCCAAAACCAGGTAGTGTGTCAAATTTAATTTTCAAAATTTGAATACAGACACTGGAACAGTTGAAACTAAACAAAATCTTGTAAACAAAAGTTGTTAGTACGACCATAAGAAAAAAGTCAAATTATACCATGCAGGTCAAGGGTGGAAGGATACAGGAGCAGAGGAAGACCGAAGAAACGATGGGTGGATGGAGTGAAGAAAAATATGGAGGAGTGTGGAGTGACGCAGGAGTTGACCAGTATGAGGCCGGAATGGCGACAAAAAACATTTAAAGCCGACCCCAAATAGTTGGGATTAATAAGGCTCGGAAGATGATGAGGACCATGCAGGTCAAATGAATCGCTTCGAACGCTAGTATTGTCACCCTTATATAAGTTTGTAGCGTGGTGCGCAGTTATTTAATCTCCTTTCATTCGATCTTCATTCATCCATCTATTTCTTCTTTTCCGCGCCTGCGCTGTCAAACTATCTGACAATTTCCTTAAAAAACAACACTCGATCATCAGCTCTCATCACAATAAATTTAATAAATTCATACTTTAATATTTTCTAAAAGACCCATTACGGGTAAGAATAATTTATGTTTTTATACGTTTGTGATTTATATTTAAAATTTCAGTGTTCTAACGTTTTTATAATTTGTATGTTATTTTCAGGTCTTATATCTTATATCTTATATTATATCATTAAATTATCTAACACGCACGGCATCATTTATGGAACCCACTCCCTACCTACCTAATAACCTGCCGTGCGACACTGGCGCCTAAACGTGGTAATTTGTAAATAAACCGAAGATCTGTAAGTTTTTAAACATTATTAACCTGAAACCACTACATCTCCGCAAGATCTCCGACATCAAGTTTTCATCCTTATACCTACCGACGTGAGCAGTACCATCTCCGAGCCCTACCTTCGTCACCAGTTCAAGCCTACTTCAATTTTATTTCTTCCTTAGTTTAATTCCGTTAATTTTTAATTTATTTGATTTTGTAAAACAGAGCATCAATTTCACAAAATCACCACATTCATGTGCATATCATAGTAAGCCATTTCATTATTATCATAGATAATACCACATTATATTTTACATGTACTTTCGGCACAATTATTAGTTTTCATTCCATTTCATAACAAAATATTATTTCTTTTTGTTTACTAACAATATTGCTTGACATAACTTTCAAAACAAACAAATAGGATCAAAAAGATTGGAACATTTCCATAAATTGTCTATACAAAAAAGATTTTGCTTATAATATTTTACATTTTTATCAATTATTGAAAAATATTTTAACACAGTTTCATAAACATGGATACTAATGAACTGAACAAACCGGAAGTGATTTATGAATTAAGATTGAGAGGACAAAATCCAAACGCCACTCAAACGGCAGAGGAGCTCCGTACTCAATTAAATAACCTTTTAGTCTTACCTGACTGTCCCACACCTACAGATACCAGTCCGAATGACTTCACTACAGATATGACGGACATTACTAAATGTTTGAAAATAATGGAATCTTGCATAAATACTTATCCAATGCGTAAAAACAAGATCCCAGCATACATTACACATATTCAAAAAAGAATATGCCTGATTGACATAAACCAAGACTTGACAATAGAACAACTATCTACACTAAATTCACTATCCAGTGAATTTACAGAACTAAAAAACAGATACAGCACGCTTATCAACACACCCCAACAATCTGTATATCACTCAACAGAATCTGTAATAAACAGCAAACCTTCCATTTCTTACAACAAAATACCTCCCCTTTCTTACTTTGATGCTCTAACGCAAAAATTAATTTCTATTGGAGAGCACAAATACACTAGCGACCTCAAACGCTTCAAGTTCAAAGGCGATAGCTGCCCAAGAGATTTTATACAAAGAATAGAAGAGTTTGCTTCTGTTCGTAACATACCAGAGAGCACACTTTTCAAACATATCTTTGACCTTTCAGGAATCGCTCTAGATTGGTTCAGAGCAAAGAAAGAGACCATAACAGATTGGCAAACATTACGAACCTTTTTAATAAAAGATTTTGAAATAAGTAATCATGATTATATCGCAAACAAAACCCTAATGAGAGAGTTATTATCTATATATCTCACATGGAATCTTTATTTTCTAAATTACACGAAAAAATTTCTGAAAAAGAAAAAATAGAAATAATATTACGAAACATCAGACCAGAATTTAACTTACGCATCTCACGAACCGACCTAATTTCTCTCGATTCATTAATCGAATCATGTAAATTTACGGAAAAACTTTTAAATCTCAATAATCAATCCACCTACTATAACTCGAAGTTTTCTCAACTGTCAACCTCATTCGAACAACCATCTCACACTACTACAACGTACTACAATCAAACTACACCGCATATACCCGAATACCCATTTAATAAAACTATCTATGCAGTAAAAAACCAACCAATACCCCAAAAATTAACTACCTTCGCCTGTCCAAGATGTAGAACAAATTCACATCTCCTTGCTGTGTGTAAAAATACACAAAAAGTTTGTTACAGATGTGGCTTAAAAGACGTCACATTTCCCCATTGCCCTAACTGTCATAAGTCGAATTCAAAAAACTAATTAAGAAGGAGATTAAACACATTCAAAATTCAAATAATTTTGATCAAAAAGATTGGACTGATTGGCTTAACTATATAAAACTTTTTTTTAATTCAAATAATGTGAATACTCTCCTTTTTGAAAACAAACAAGATTCAAATCGACCATATTTAAATATTAAAGTTAATAATCTTATTTTAAACGGTTTATTAGATAGTGGTAGTTCCATTACCATACTTGGTAAGGACTCACACAAAATTTTACTTAGGTCAGGTCTCTCACTACGGAAGGACCAACGTATCTTAGGTACCGTAGCTAACGGTCAACCAATCAAATCTATCGGAACTATTTTACTTCCGGTAATTTACAATAATAAATTTTCCATAATTACTGCCCACGTAATTCCAGATATTCAAGAATCTTTAATTCTTGGCATTGATTTCTGGAAAACATTTAACATTGCTCCCAGCGTACTTCGCAACATTAATAATCAATTTAGCTCACAAAATGACAACTTTCTAGTTCATTCAACTTCTACTAACCTTCACACTTATGAGAATTTAACTAAAACGCAACAAGAATTATCTAATTTAATAATAGAAAAGTTCAGACAAATTTCTACCGTAATTAAACCATTAGGAAAAACTCACCTTGCTGAACATCATATCGATACCGGTGACCACCCTCCCATTCGTCAGCGATGCTACCGTTTATCGCCAGAAAAACAAAAAGCACTAAAAACAGAGGTCGATGAAATGCTTAAACTAGATGTAATTGAGCCTTGCGAAAGCCCATGGCTTAGTCCTGTCATTGTAACTCCTAAAAAAGATGGCACATGGCGCTTCTGCGTGGATAGCCGAAAATTAAATAGCATACCTCGTAAAGATGCTTACAAATTACCTTTGATTTCAGATATTTTAGATAATTTAAAAGATTGTAAATATTTATCCTCAATTGACATAGCCAAAGCGTTTTGGGAAATTCCATTAAGAAAAGAAGACCGTCCTAAAACGGCTTTTCATGTTCCTGGACGTGGAATGTATCAATTTAAGGTAATGCCATTCGGTTTAACTAACGCTCCTGCAACTCAGCAAAGATTTTTAGATAATCTTCTATCAGACCTTATGCTGGATAACAATATCTTTTGTTACTTAGATGATATTGTAATAGCTACACCAACATTCGAACAGCACGTCGAATTACTGACGAAATTAATCTCTAAACTTTCTCAGGCTAACATAACTGTTAACTTCCCTAAATGTTCCTTCTTTAGAAATGAACTCAAATATTTAGGTTACATAGTAAACCAAGACGGCTTACATACTGACCCTTCTAAGGTTCAAGCAATTTTGAATATACAAACCCCTAAAAATGTTAAAGATGTTAAAAGATTTCTTGGAACTGCCGGTTGGTATAGACGTTTTGTTCCTAATCTTAGTACTTTATCAGCTCCACTCAATAAACTTACATCTACTAAAAAGAAAGCTCCACCTTTTAAATGGTCCGCCGAAGCCGATGAAGCTTTCAAAGCTATTAAACAAGCGTTGGTTAGTACCCCAATACTTGCCTGTCCTGATTTTACCAAACCGTTTGCTGTACATTGTGATGCATCAGCCTACGGTATAGGAGCAATGCTTACCCAGGATTTTGATGGTATCGAAAAACCTATAGCTTACATGAGCAAATCCTTAACAAATGCTCAAAAGAACTATTCAATTACTGAACGTGAGTTACTAAGTGTGATTACATCCTTAGAACATTGGCGTTGTTACCTGGACAATGGTAAAAAAATTATAATATACACTGACCACTCTTCTTTACAATGGTTCTTACGTCTCGATAACCCTACAGGTCGACTAGCACGATGGTGCATTCGTCTCTCTATGTTTAATTTTGAAATAAAACATAAAAGTGGCTCTGAACATGTGGTGCCCGATCAGTTATCTCGTATCGCTCATCTTAATGCTATTAATACAAAATTTGAAAAGTCTAAAGATACTTGGTACAACACTATATTTGACAAGTGTAAAATTAATCCGAGTTCGACTCCAGATTACATTATTAAAAATAATAAATTATTTAAATATGGTCGCGCTGTTTCTGAGTTAAATTCTGAATACAACTGGAAACTTGTAATTCCATTAGAACTCAGAGAGTCAATTATCTCAGAAAATCATAGTTCACCCACTGCAGCTCACTTCGGTATATTCAAAACTTACCATCGTCTAAAACTTAATTATTATTGGCCTGGTATGTACAAAGACGTAGCATTTTTCATCTCTAAATGTGATACTTGTCTAGCCTACAAACATCAAAATCAAAACATCATCGGATTAATGGGCAAGCCTAAAAACTGCTCACGACCTTTTCAGACAATCGCTATTGATTTAATTGGTCCCTTACCCTTAACTCGTAAATTAAATAGATATATATATTAGTCGTTACTTGTTGTTTCTCTAAATATTGCCTTATTTACCCCATTAAGAGAGCAACATCTTATATCATCAAACATATCCTTGAAAACTTAGTTTTCATGAATTATGGTATACCGGAAACCATAATACTTGACAATGGCCCCCAAATGATAAGTAATGAACTCAAAGACTTATTTAATACATACAAAATACCTCACATTCATTACAACCCACTCTACTGCCCTCAAGTAAACCCTGTCGAACGTTACAACAAAACTATAATTACAGCGATAGCTTCCTTTGTTGACGACGACCACCGTACTTGGGACTTACATTTGAACCATATTCAATTCGCCATTTACTCATCAGTTAACAAAACAACTAAATTTACCCCTTCTTTCCTCGTTTTTGGCCGTGAATTAGTTACTTGTGGTTCAATTTATTCAGATAAAGACAGTACTGATGACCTTATTTTTGCTCCTCGCGATATTTACGCAGAAAATTTGGGACATTTAATTCCAGTATTTTCACAAGTACAATCACGACTTTTTAAATCGCACCAAGTTAACGCCAAACTTTACGACAAGCATCGTCAATACATGGAGTTTAATATAGATGACATAGTTTGGAAGCGTAATTACCCACTTAGCTCTTCCGACAAACATTTTTCTGCTAAATTAGCCCCTAAATTTATTAAATGCTTAATTACACACAAAATTTCGCCACTGATTTATGATTTGTCAGATTTAAATCATAAACCTTTGGGCCGGTGGCACATAAAAGACCTTAAACCGATCTCTACATAGGGACATACTGAGTAAATATATACTCAAATATTTCAAGCTTTTTACTCACCCCATTAACTTTTTGATTTCATTTCATACGACAATTGTCATTTCAGTTTAGTTTTTTTTTATGTATTATTTTATCTTACCTTTCAGAGCGGATGATAACTCATTAAATAGGCCAATATCGTAACTTACTAACTTTAACTAAGTCAATTAATTTTAATTGATGACTTAAATTTTCTTCAATTATTGTTCTCTTTCTTAATATATGACTTTATTAGTCATGTATATTAACTATTTAATTAATTAGTTACGTCTGTAAGTCTGAGTGGACATGACGTTTATTTTTCTTTTTTTTGCGTTTCACGCATCGCAATTTCATTGCGCCCTACCTCTTTAAGGTACTTACTTGTAAATAATTATCAACGTGCGGTTTTTAGCAACACGTTAAAGAAGCCTAATGCTATTTTTCAAGTTAGCGGTTGGTGACTAACCCTTTCATTAAGCCTACACCATTCATAAGCCAGTTCCTTGAGAAACGCTTTATATATATATATATATATATATATATATATATATATATATATATATAAGCTTTCTCTCTTGTGGTATAGTCATCAATCCAGGAATGGATTATGACTTTGGAAGGTGATGTATGATAGATTTTTAATAGGTAGAATGAATGTTGGAACTGTCTTACTGTATATACTCATCTTAATTTCATTTGCTTACTCCAAATTAACTTTCGCTTCATCCATCTAATTTATTATATCTATTATTTCCTCTTTACTCTACACTTTAACTTAATTTTACTATGTATATTTTTTCATCCCGATCATTTTTTCGTATATATTTTTAGGATAAACAACAAAATTATTTCAAAATATTTATTTACACATTTGTACTGAATTATTCTTCATATCATTTAAAATTTTAAGAAAAAAAAGCCTTAGACTTTTTTTCAACCGGCCCCCCCCGGTACTGTAGCGTGGTGCGCAGTTATTTAATCTCCTTTCATTCGATCTTCATTCATCCATCTATTTCTTCTTTTCCGCGCCTGCGCTGTCAAACTATCTGACAATTTCCTTAAAAAACAACACTCGATCATCAGCTCTCATCACAATAAATTTAATAAATTCATACTTTAATATTTTCTAAAAGACCCATTACGGGTAAGAATAATTTATGTTTTTATAAGTTTGTGATTTATATTTAAAATTTCAGTGTTCTAACGTTTTTATAATTTGTATGTTATTTTCAGGTCTTATATCTTATATTATATCATTAAATTATCTAACACGCACGGCATCATTTATGGAACCCACTCCCTACCTACCTAATAACCTGCCGTGCGACAAGTTTAATAATAAACGTGCAAAAATAGACGAGGAAAAGTAAGAAATAGCAACCAATTAATCTAGAAAACATAAGTACTATAATTTATCGTAAGTAGGAAGCTCCAAAACGAATTCTTTAATGAAAGCATTAAGGATATTTTATCCTTAATATTTGAAACAAGCTTACTGGTTAGAATTAAGCTTATTATTTCTTAGTGGTGTATTCAAGTAAAAAAATATTACTTTATTCATTTCACATAGAATGAATATACTGTCTCAGAGAGAGGCCATGATTGAGCACGTGAACCTAACACTCAAGGCGGTCTCTGACTGGGGCAATGCCAATCTTGTTAGGTTTAATGCCTCTAAAACGCAGGCGTCACTATTCACCGCAAAAAGGAATCCTTTCACCCTGACTCCTACTTTCCCACCAAGGGGTTCAAACCTACCCTTAATAAAGGCGAGCCCGCACCGGGCCCGCGTGGTTGACTAAGGCCCAACTTAGTCAACCACGCGGGCCCGGTGCGGGTTGGTCGACTTCAAACACAACATTAGAGTTTCTTCGCAGGCGTGTGTAGGTTTCCTCACGATGTTTTCCCTTAACCATAAGAGCGTCGGATAAACGCACATATAATATCGAAATTCGAGAAAAGAGGAAGCGCCCACCCTCTGGATATGAAGTGCTTGCAAGTTCGATTCTGGACCTAGGCTTATTAGTGCCGGCTCGTGCCTTTGTATGTATTCATGTATGTATGTACAAATAAACACTTTATGGCTCTTTGTATTGATATTAGCATTAATTCATTGATGTGTAACATCTTTGCTCTCGCTTTCCTGCAATTTGTGGGAGTGATTTCGTGAAATGGGACGGAAATGTGTAACAGGAAATGCGAACGTTTTTTAATTCTCGAAAACTAAGGTTGTCATAGCCATGCCGCCTAGTGTGATGGCAAAGGCAAAGATGACATACTACTATTCGAAGGGTCGGCCCGTGAATGTACGACCCGATAATTAATTAATTTCATAAGTATTTTGTCACATCATATGCGAGTACTGTAGGTCTCGCTCGTTTTTTTTCATTCTTCCTAATATTCCGTGTTTTATTTTGAAAGATAGTTAACAAAGTACATAACATCAGTTCATATATACATCCCCACCGAACAACTCGAGCCTACCCTGAATTAGGGCGATCGGTTCTTAGACGACTACGCGGTCCCAGTGCGGGTTGGTATACTTCACACACAACCTTCGAGTTTCTTTGCAGATGTGTGCAGGTTTCCTCACGATGTTTTCCTTTACCGTAAGAGCGTCGTATTAACGTACATATGAGATCGAAATTCGAAAAGACATTGGTACGTGGCAGGACTCAAATCACGACCTCCCGGATAGTAGGTAGCGCCCCTTGCCGTTGCGCCACCGACGCTCTCAAACTACAAACCGGTATAATAAAAATTCACTAATTGTAAATACTTACCATGCTACGATTAACTTCCTAAGTTAGTCGCATAATTATTACCGCATTCCTTAAACATCTCCAGTGCTATAACATTACTAAACCACATTTTTCCTAAAGTATCTCCAGTTACTACAATAAAGGTTACCTAATCACAAACTCATGTGAAAGGTCCTTTAGATCACAAAACACGCTGTTTCGACTAATTGCAGTTTGTATGTTAGAAGGGCCTTAACGATGCGTCGTGTTACGCCGGAAAAGTAAATAAACATATCCAGTGCCATAACATTACAAAACCACATTTTTCCTAAAGTGTCTCCAGTTACTAAAATTAAGGTTACCTAATCACAAACTCATGTGAAAGGTCCTTTAGATCACAAAACACGCTGTTTCGACTAATTGCAGTTTGTATGTTAAAAGGGCCTTAACGATGCGTCGTGTAACGCCGGAAAAGCGGGCCAAAGTTGCCGCGTAATTCACTTGATGAAGCGCTTAGTCGCTTGAAGCTGAATCAGGCTTCACCCGACTAATAAAACCCAAGGAATGCGGGGGGTAATTATCTAATAGATTGTGTTTTTAGAGTAAATAAATTTGTCGTAATAGTCTTCGTCGTCGTCATGGCTCGTATACAACAGATGGCCGTTGGGGTAGTAAAGTTCTCGAGTGGCGACCGCGCACCGGAAAACGTAGTGAGGGCAGGCCTCCCACTCGGTGGACCGATGACCTGGTGAAGGTCGCGGGAAGCCGCTGGATGCAGGCAGCGCAGAACCGGTCGTCGTGGAAATGCTTTAACCTCTAGTATTTTTGGAGCTGTCACGATCTGCTTGGGAATATCTGGGCAGAAAGCGATCTGCAGAATATTTGCCGCCGACATATACAGTATCGCTTAACCTTGCATCAGAAGTGGGAAGCATAATCTTCCCACTTCTGATGCAAGGTTAAGCGATACGTTGTTACGAAGGGACCATTCACTGGCTGGTTAAATCTATCAGTGCTACATATAAACTTGTAACGTGTAATTAACCCTTCACATGAGGCGCCATCTGAATCGGCATGGTAGTGTTACACGCTCAAGCGAAGCGTCATCCAAATCGGATGAAAAATGAGTGCGAAAAGGTGTGACGTAATTTATAGTATGACATAATAAGTCTACTTTTAGTGTTCTGATCTCTGTCAAAATTTACCATAGTACTGTGGAGGGACTGATACATCAATATATTTTATCGTTTATTTGAGTATTTTTTTTCCAAAATAAAGGTGTCTAACCTTTTTAGTGTCAGATTTAAAAATAAAAAATAAAATGGAACCTCACATCAGAAGCGGGGAGATTATGGGTTGTTACGAAGGAACCATTCACTGGCTGGTTTAATCTATCAGTGGTTCATATTAACTTGTAACGTGTAATTAACCCTTCACACGAGGCGCCATCCGAATCGGCACGGTAGTGTTACACGCTCAAGCGAAGCGTCATTCGAATCGGATGAAAAATGAGTGCGAAAAAGTGTGACGTAATGTATGACGTAATAAGTGTACTTATACTGTTCTGATCTATGTCAAACTTTACCATAATACTGTGGAAGGACTGATACATCAATATTTATCGTTTATTTGAGTATTTTTTTTCCAAAATAAAGGTTTATAACCTCTTTAGTGTCAGATTTAAAAATGAAAAAAAAAATGGAACCTCACATCAGAAGCGGGGAGATTATGGGTTGTTACGAAGGAACCATTCACTGGCTGGTTAAATCTATCAGTGGTTCATATAAACTTGTAACGTGTAATTAATATGCCCGTCTTTTGTATTAAAGGGTAAAGGGTTAGAGCAAGGGTCACATTTCCGTGTTTCGGAAGAGACCCGTGCTCTAGCAGTGGGACGTTGTGTGTTAACGTAAGAACATGCTGGGGCCTCGTATTGTATCCTTACTTAAACTTTATATTATGAACTAGCTGTATCCCGCGGCTTCGCCCGCTCAGATCCCGGTGAAAAATTTAATATACTTATTCTCAGGCCTACTGAATATACACAGAAAATTTCATGAAAATCCGTTCAGCCATTTCGAAGGAGTATGGCAACTAACACTGTGACACGAGAATTTTATATACAGGTTGTTTGGGAAGTAGTGCAGAAAGCTGAAAGGAGAGCCAGAAGCGGTCATTTGGAATAGATTTGAATTAATACACTTGTAGCCTAAGTCTCACAGTTTTCGAGATATTCGCTTTTCAATTTTCAGATTTTGTATGAAAAACGCATTTGTTTAAATACTGATTTTCCAAAAAAAAAATTTCCAATAAAAGTTATACTACAGTTGAAGTGCAAAATACTTCCCCATTTTATCGAACAACAGAGTTAAAAAGTAAAAAAAAAAAAACAAATGAGTTGCTACAAAAAACTATGATTGTTGTCAAAAGGGTGCCTCGAATCCCATACTAATTTTACAACAATTTTCTATGGAAAAAATAAAGTTCGAATTTTTTGCATGAACTTGTGAATTCAACGTTATTAAATGATTCTGGAGAGTCACATATGTCTGATATGCGAAAAACATGATACATTTTGGACTTTAAAAAAAACATGAAAATAATGTTTCTTGAAAATTTGTATGGGACTTAGGGCACCCTTTTGACATCAATCACTATTTTTTGTTGCAATTAAATTGTATTTTTTAACTTATAACTTTCTTGGAAAGCTGATAAAATGGGGAAGTTTTTATCGTATTTTGCACTTCGACTGTAGTATAACTTTTTTTTGGAAAATCACGAAATATTTAAACAAATGCGTTTTTCATACAAAATCTGAAAATTGAAAAGCGAATATCTCGAAAACTGTGAGACTTAGGCTACAAGTGTATTCAGTCAAATCTATTCCAAATGACCGCCTCTGGCTCCTCTTTCAGTTTTCTGCACTACTTCCCAAACAACCTGTATATAGATAGATAGATGTGGGGAAATGAGTATGGATTGGGGAATCTTGGTAAGCCCGCTTCCATCTTCGGCATCATCGTCACTTACCATTAGGTGAGATGATGCCAAGGGCTTACCAATTGTGAATAAAAAATAAAAATCGGGGACTGCCGCGGTAAAGCTATGCATAGCATTTTTATAGTCCTTGGGGCGCGGGATGTTTATGTAATAAATTAACACTAAGAATAGTTACACCAGTAAAATTGACTAAGTACTTTTGGTACCGCAAATCGTTAATAGATGGCACTGTAAGGTTTTAGAACGCGGTAACGTTACGTTACGCTCGGCCGAGCTACACAATAGGCGGAGTGGAGGGTGTTAGGTTTTATTTTCGTTACGGAATATCTTGATTCGGTCGCTGCGCTCTAAGCCCGCGATAAAAGCTATGCAAAAGCTTAAAAACGTATTTGTTTGTTTGTTACCTTTTCACGCTTCAACACCTCAAACAATCTTGACAAATTTTGGCATACACGTAGTCTTTGTCACAGAGAAGGATATAGCATAGTCCGATACAGTTCCTGGGGAAACTGAAGAAATACCCTTTTTTGGTTGATTCCTGAAACATCACAACGGAGCAACGAAATGCTGTGATTGTTTTGCACAGACAGGTTGAGGGGGTAGACTACTAATTAACATAGCCCGACATACAGTTTCTTTTTTCATAATAGTCTTAATTTGTACCATATTTGTGCGCTCACACACGTCGGCGTCGCAACGCATAGACGTGATTTTTTGCTTAGAAATAGTTGAAAGGTGGACAGTTACAAAGACCGCTAATCAGAATAGCCTGATATAGTTTCCGAGGCACCGGAGAAAACTCATGTAACGCTCGCGTGCTGCTTGCGGCTCGCGCACCACCCACCCTTAAAAACACTCATAAGAACGATATCTACGCGGGCGAAGCTGTGGACAAAAGCATGTAGTTTATAATTGATTCTATTTTAAAAATATTTTATTTTACTTGCAATATTCATAAGTATGTTTTCCGCTTCAAAATTTGGTTTGGTTAGTGGTAGGGCATTTTCTAAGCCCGCCTGGCTAGCTACCACCATCTTATATAAGTCTTGCCGCCAAATATCAATGTTGATATCATTCGTGTGTTCCGGCATGAAGATAAGATAGCCAGTTCCCTATTGCGTTGGGGAATCTTGGTAAGCTCGCTTCCATCTTCGGCAACATCATCACTTCAGGTTTTCGTTTCAGCTGAAATTTTGCGTACACGTTTAGGTTGAATGCCACGTTTAGTATAATGAGTAGAAGCCCCAGTTAACGGGACCTAGACCAATTTTGTTACAACCTGTATAGCTTGGGTTTAAGGAGAAGTCAAGTAATTGTGCACAGGTATAAAAAAGTTTTTTTCTTATTTGGACTACTTTTAAACACATGGAATTAGTAGACAAGTGCAGTTACAATAGAACTTAGGATAGACTATATAGTATCACCATGTTTGTATCTAACTATAAAACTCTTAAAAATCAGGACATCTTTGATAGATTTTTTATTAATTAATAACATTAAGTATAGCAATATTTATTTAATTAGTCCCAACAGCTAGGAAAATAGAAAAAAAAACGGAAATACTAGGTTGTTACTGTCTAACTATAAATTTACCAGCTGTCTCGGCGAATATTGTACAACCTTAAACTACGCTACACTACCCTACCCTACCATACACTACACTACACTACACTACTCTACTCTACACTACCCTACCCTAACCTACCCTACTCTACCCTACCCTATCCTACACTACATGAGAACCTTCTCTTACAAATAACGAACACAACAAAAAAAGAATTAGCGAAATCAGTCGAGACGTTCACGCGTGATGCGATCCGGAAGAAATATTGATTCATTTTTATATATATAGATTTAAAATTAGGTCATTTTTAATCGTTTTCAATCAAAGTTTGGCAGTATTAATTTAGGTAATTACTCCCAACAGTTAAAGGAATAAAAAAATCCCGGAAATACAAGATAGTTGTTGTCCAAAAAACTGGCATACTCGTAAGTCTGCCACTCGTGGAAGTCTAGGGTAGGTGGGTACCCACTTTTCCGTTTTTACCCAAATCCGGCCCAAGGATTTTCTGGAATAAGTAACTACCCAACTACCCAGTGCAGTAGGCCTTATTAATTTCTAGTTATTTACAAAGTTTCATCAAAATCACTGTAGACTTTTTTGAAAAAAAGTATCAGTCAACTTGAACTTGTATGGGATGTACCTTATTCCGATTTTTCTTGGAGTAACGAACTTCCGCGGGCCAGCCAAAGTTAGTAACGTACCGAGTTTCATCAAAATCGTTAGAGCTATTTTTGAGTAAAGCAATAATGAGACACATCATCATCATCATCAAACGTCCGAAAAAGATCCACTGCTGGACAAAGTCCTCCTCTAAGGATCCATCCATCATCTCGCATC
Organism: Coleophora flavipennella; assembly: GCA_947284805.1. NCBI lineage: Eukaryota > Metazoa > Arthropoda > Insecta > Lepidoptera > Coleophoridae > Coleophora > Coleophora flavipennella. Next base: position 5,845,674 of record OX369290.1, read on the forward strand.
CATCATGAGACACAAACACACACAAACACACACACGCACACACTTATATTTACACACTCGTATTATATGTAAGATACGTAAGTACGTAGGGTAGAGGAAGTATTGTTATCGCAAAAAAAGGTATTTCCAATTTTCGTTAAAATGTGTTCTCATGAACACATCACGAAAAACCGTACATCTCAATTACGTCCGTGCGTCTCCGTTTGTTACGCTTGGCTCTGGAGGCTAAATCTTTAAGGCCGATTAGGACCGAACTTGGAACTGAAGATATTGTTTTTAAGCTATTGTATAGCTTTTATCGCGGGCTTTGAGGGGACCCAATCAAGAAATTTCGTAACGAAAATAAAACCGAACTCCCCAAAAAAAAAAATATATATATTGAGTTCTAAAAAACTTACAGTGCCATCTATCTATCCATCATGATGATGATGATGACGATGACGGATGACGAATGACAAATGACGGATGACGAGGACGGAATGACGGATTACGGATGACGGATGACGGATGATGATGATGATGATGATTAACTTTCTTAGTGTTAATTTATTACATAAACATCCCGCACCCCAAGGACTATAATTATGGTACTGGTAAATACTGCATAAATAATTATAATTGCATAAGTTGATAAAAAATGCTATGCAATAGCTTTACCGCGGCAGTCCCCGAGTGCCACACGTCCTTTTTAATTTATTTTTTTATTAAAAATTTTAGTGCGTTTGGCTGCACCTCACCTCATGGTAAGTGCTAATGTAGCCGAGGATGAAACGAATTAAAAAAATATTTAATCACGGGATTATCAAAAGTTTCTTCGTACCGTCAAACCGAATAATAGCTGATATACAACAAATTGAGTGTTACTTTTTCCTAAAACGGCTCTAACGATTTTGATGAAACTTTGCACGTCGTATATTTTGTCTATTACATAAATATACCCATTGGTCTCCGAAAAACCGTGTTTGTATAGTTTTCTTACAAATGAAATTGAAACTTTATTGCAATTTACTCACAAATGGTTGGAGCTATTGAATTATCATGTATTACGAATAAGTTTACAGGGTGTCTTTGGCGTCGGTCTTCAGGGTGTCGGTCCACCGCGTGGAGGTCTGCCTACGCTACCATTCTTTACTGTTCCACCGGCCATTAGTTCTACGAGCTATGTGCCCTGCCCACTGCCACTTCAGTTTAGCGATTCTGTGAGCTATGTCGGTTACTTTGTAACAAAATTGGTGTTGGTCCCGTTCGTTGGGTCTTCTACTCATCAAACTGAAATCGCAAAAAAACAAATGAAATTTTCATAAAAAAATTCGAGCGAGACCTACAGTACTCGCATATGATGTGTAACATGTGACAAAATACTTTATAAAAGGACGGCAAAGATACGGCAGACTAGGCTGTATGGTCATAGATACCTTTGCCTTTTCCGCGCTTTTAAAGCCTGAAAAAAGGACGGCAAAGATACGGCAGACTAGGCTGTATGGTCATAGATACCTTTGCCTTTTCCGCGCTTTTAAAGCCTGCAAAAACGCGACTTCCTGTTACAATGGGACACATTTCCGTCCCATTTCACGAAATCACTTCCACAAATTGCAGGAAAGCGAGAGCAAAGATGTTACACATCAAAAACTATCATAATCGTCGCTCGAAAGTAAATATTAATAAAAGATCGCTGATAGAGATTCTACAGAGACATTACTATATTCCTTCGGGATTATATCTATTATAAATAGTGTTTACTAACTACAACCATAGTAAAAAGAAAGAATAGTAGGTTGTCTTCATACAATGGTACATCGCGTGGTTTGTATGTGTGCGCGTCAGTTGGCACGCACGCACACTACAACAATAAGAACGACTTATTTAGTAAAAGAAAAGAAGTCGTTCTTATTGTTGTAGTGACGCGCACACATACAAACCACGCGATGTACCATTTTATGAAGATAACCTACTATTATTTCTTTTTACTATGCTACTACGCTTAGTTTTATGTGGCTTGGCTACTAGCAAAAACATATATTAAACAACGAAGCCCCTTTTGCTGGGAACAAAATATTTTTTTAATTTATATAACCACGGCTACGGCTTCGGGCACTGTGAAAGCAGTTTCAAAGAACTTGAAGCAAAAAGCAATGAAAACGGTCAAGTCAAGGGCATACAGAAAAGAGTTACGTAATCACTTCGTATTTTGGTTTAATTTTTCACAGAATTTTGTAATAAAACTTTGTGATTAAAATACGTAACATAAATATATCTAACGTCGGTGGCGTAATGGCAAGGGACGCTACGTCCTTTCCGAAAGGTTGTGGTTCGAATCCTGCCACGTACCAATGTGTTTTCGAATTTCGATTTCATATGTAAGTTTATCTGATTTTACGGTGGAGGAATACATTGTGAGGAAACTTGTACACTCCTGCGAAGAAACTCGAAGGTTGTGTGTGAAGTCGACCAACCCGCACTGGGCCCGCGTGGTCGACTAAGGCCCGATCGCCCTAATTCGGGGTAGGGTCGAGCCCCTCGGTGCGGCCGTATATGAGCTGATATGATGATTTATATCTTCACCACCTCCGTGGCGAAAAGTTTAAAGTTTTTTTAATAAAAAATTGCGTATGGTTTCACTTCACCTGATAGTGAGTGCCGATGCAGCCGAGGATATGACAGACAAGCTCTATTCATTCTCGTCTTGAAGATTCCTATACCGGTAGGGAATTCCACTTATATAGATCTATTAGCTTCACATCAGAAGGTCGCGGGTTCGATTCCCGGTGGAGACTAACTTTGTAAGACTTGGTTTGGATGGTGGAAGGGACATTCTAAGCCTGCCTGGCTAGTTACCACTATTTTATCTAAGTCTTGCCACAAAACATTAATGCTGACAACAATGATGTGTTTCGGATTCAAGATGTGATAGCCGTTCCTCATCGCGTTAAGGAATCTTGGTAAGCCCGCTTCCATCTTCGGCATCATTGTCACTTACAATCAGGTAAGATGATGCCAAGGGCTTACCAATTGTATATTTAAAAAATGCTTTTGAAAACACCAAGTAGACTTACAATCACAAATATTTTCACAACCATTTATTTTTAAAGTTTTCGAAGCAACCCATTACGTCCCCACAGCTGGGATACGAGTCTCTTTCCAAACTCAGGAAGATTTGGAATTTTAACAACTTTATTGAAAAATTGGCGACATGACAAGTAGACACTTACCAACTAATTGCTCTTGGTAAAGCTCAAGTTATTTCATGTGGAAATTGGCTGAGGTTTCTGATTTCACTACGCTTTGATGTGGCGTCGGTCTATGATTACATCCTGTAGAGTGCTTGATTTAAAGGGTTTTTTAAAATTTTAGTCAAAATTTCTCGTCCCTGAACGTGTATTTTCTGCTCTTCTTCCTTTCGAAGGTAAATTATGGAAGAGAAGAGGGTTCCAGGATCTTGGCGTAAATACGTGTATTCCGTAAATACGGAAGATACTTCCGTAAATTTCCGGAAAACGTTAACTTGACGGTTATACCAATTATCTCATGAAACAGGAGAACTTTCTACAATGATCTTCATCGTTATCATCATATCAGCCGAAAGACGTCCACTGCTGGACATAGGCCTCTTCAAGGATTCCCACGACGAAATATTTGTGGTTAATTTGCTAAAAAAAGGTTTTTCGATACAAACTTGGACAATCCATCTTAGTATGAAATGTCCGTTTTTTTTGCGAATTGACAAACGTTTTGGGAAACGTGTTTAGTTTCATGAGTATAATTAGGTAGGTAGACGTACAAAATTTCAGCTAAACCGAAACCCGGGAAGTGGGTCAAATTTTACTCGCCCAGCTCAATCGAAAACAGGGAACTGGGTAAAATTTAACTTGCCCAGCTCAATCGAAAACAGGAAAGTAGGTCAAATTTAACTTGCCCAGCTCAGTCAGAAACACGGAAGTGGGTCAAATTGAACTTGCCCAGCTCAATATAAACAGGGTAGTGGGTCAAATTTGACTTGCCCAGCTAAATCGAAAACAGGGAAGTGGGACAAATTTGACTTGCCCAGCTCATTCGACAACAGGGAAGTAGGTCAAATTTAACTTGCCCAGCTCAGTCAGAAACACGGAAGTGGGTCAAATTGAACTTGCCCAGCTCAATATAAACAGGGTAGTGGGTCAAATTTGACTTGCCCAGCTAAATCGAAAACAGGGAAGTGGGACAAATTTGACTTGCCCAGCTCATTCGACAACAGGGAAGTGGGTCAAATTTAACTTGCCCAGCTCAATCGAAAACAGGGTAGTGGGTCAAATTAAAATTGCCCAGCTGAATCTAAAACAAGGAATTGGGTCAAATTTAACTTGTTAATTTTGAAGGGGACAACTTTGTAGCACGGTGCGCAGTTATTCAATCTTCTTTCGTTCGATCTTTTTTCATTCCATCTATTTCTTTTTCACGCATGCGCTGCCACCCATCTGACAATTTTATCAAAAATCACTCATTCTATTCATCCGTCATACTAATAAATAAAATACCTTAATAGTATTTAAATAAGACCCATTTCGGGTCTTGTATCTCCTATGTTTTCATAATCATTAAACTAAATTGTGCGCATGAACGAGTTTTAACCCACACCCTACTGTACTTACTCACCTACCTACCTGCCGTGCGACAACTTCATCATCATCATCATCGTATCAGCCACAAATCGTCCACTGCTTGACAAAGGACTCCCCCACACGACGACCGGTCCTGCGCTGCCCGCATCCATCGGCTTCCCGCGACCTTCATCAGGTCATCGGTCCACCGCGTGGGAGGCCTGCCTACGCTACGTTTTTCGGTGCGCGGTCGCCACTCGAGGATTTTACTGCCCCATCGGCCATCTGTTCTACGAGCTATGTGCCCTGCCCACTGCCACTTCAACAACAACTTACATACAACTTACATACTAAAATTGCAAGTTAAATAAAAGCCTATAAAAACGTAAAAAAGATAAGACGTTGCGAAACACGTTGGATGGACGGACGGATAGACAGACAGGACGATCTCATAAGGGTTTCTCGTAAGTAAGGACTACCGAATAATAAACAATTAAGCGAGCTGTTGGTTAAAAACTTAACCTTTCGTATTCATATTTTTTACTTAGGGTACCAAAAAGTGAAATTTTGAATATTTGTAAGGTATTTCATTACGCAAAAAAACATCAGAACCGATCTATCAGAGAAAACATTTTACATAATGTGAACTGCGAATAATGGCAACACCGCCTCTTTTTTCGACTACCATGACTGCTGTCTACGTGTTAAAAATTTAATTTGTTAGTTTTTATAAAAAAATATAGTATACAGTCCAAGTAATGGACATAGCTCACAGAATCGCTAAACTGAAGTAGCACTGGGCAGGGCTCGTAGAATAGATGGCCGTTGGAGCAGTAAAGTTCTCGAATGGTGACCGCGCACCGGAAAACGTAGCGAAGGAAGGACCTCTCATGCGGTGGACCGACGACCTGGTAAAGATCGCGGGAAGGCGATGTATGCGGGCAGCGCAGGACCGGTCGTCGTGTGGGGGAGTCCTTTGTCAAGTGTGGACGATTTATTTTCGGCTGATATGATGATGGTGATACAGTCTATTACATGTTTCATTGGTATTCGGAACTCGACATTGGTCCTTCGAGCCGCATATGAAACAGCGACCTACAACTGCCAACTAAAATATGTGATTTGTTTTATTTGTTGATGTTTCTGCGAAAATAAAGAATTTCAATGCTTCAACCCTGGAAGAACTAAGCGATATTTATTGGCATATAGGTATATCATAAGTTAGCTCAAAGCTACTTTAAAGTGGGAAAAATTGGACCGCCGCCGTTCCTATAATTAATTACGTACTTTAAATAAAGACTATATTTTTTGAAGTGAAAATGGGAAAAAACCATTGAACTCGCGATACCGTTACTGTTATCGTAAAGTTACCGTAACCGACACCGTACCAGGAAAATCACAGGTTCAAGACTTTGTCAACCTAGTCGTCCGCCAGGAACACTCGGAGGGTCAAAACTTATAAAACTGTATAAAGTTTTCACTTCTGTCGGTACTCCGGGATTGGTTAGGTTTTTTATGATTTAATTACAATAGGGATGACGGAAGCTAGTCATCTGAGTTACTTTTTATGATCTGTCAAAAACGACATTTTGTTCTAAAAATGTTTGAAATACCTAGGCGTGACGTCATAGTTTAGCAGCGTCATTTATGTACTCATTTTGTGATTTTGGGGAATTAAAATATAAAGACTTGATGGAAAACAAAACAAGTAAGGTTTTTTGAAGTTTAAGTAGGAGTATTTAGTGATTTATTTCTGATGCTGTCGTCATCCCTAATATATAGTTTTCAGTTTTTTTTCTCTATACTTATAGTATAAGATGGTATTACTTACCAAATTTCATAGTTCTAGGTCAACGTGGTTAAAAAAAAGTAAAAAAAAAGTAAAGTAAAGTACCCTATGTATTTTGGTTCCCTTGAGAGTGTCGAAAAATATATGTTTTTTGCGGCATAAACGGCCGTATAATTTTCTTACGTTAACAAAATTGATTTTTTCACAACTCTAAGGAACTGTAGACCGGAGTGTATAGTTTTAATTTCAACTCAATACCTGAACGCGTTCCTGAGATATAAGGTCTTGACAGAAAGACGGACAGATGGATCCTACAATGTGATCCTAAAGTGATCCTATAAGGGTTCCCTTTTTTACAAGCTTTTATTTAGTTTCACCTGTCCCGTGTTTATCATCAAATCTTGTAAATTAAATGTAATCCACTTCCCGGTTTCCGATTAAGCTGAAATTTTGCATTCATATGTATATCGCGTGACAATGCAACATTATGATGACATGGAGCTGATCTGATGCTGTAGTTGGAAGGTCGCCATAGGAACTCCGCAATAAAACGACACAACCCCATCGAGTTTGGGCTCGTTTGATTCGTACTGACGAGTGCTTTGATCCTAAAAAGCTTGTTCCTAAAAGATTTTAGATTTTAGGAAATTATTTTTTCTTTTGAGGTTGAGGTAGGGAACCCTAAAAATTGGCGTACAGAATGAACTGTTGCTGTTTATTTTTCCCCGTAATAATATTCCTTTATAAAATACTGTCTAACTAAGCTATTGCGAATTTATATTTTTAGATCGGCTTGGGCGCTTCTAAGTTATTGGGCTTCATAGGGTTCTGGTGCTTAATGGAAGGGAGAATAATAAATGATCCTTCCTGATGGTTTTTTGTTTTGCAGAAACATAGTGTTGAGAAGTCAACCTTTTTAGTTTATTTTCGTTCAGTTTTAATATTATCTTCTTTTTAACATTTTTATGTTTTTCCTTGCACTCCTCCATGTTTGTAAGAAAGGAGGCAAACTTAATGTCCTTAAAGCCATGGAAGTAAACAAACAGAGACTCACAACCAAATTTCTATTGCTTAACGACCAGACATATCTCTAGACATCGCCTATTTTATGTTATTTTAATTTTAATTTAAAAACCTAAGCTGACGTGTGGAATTTTATATTTAAAATTGTTATTTTTTTAATTTGACATTCAGATACAATTGTTATATTATTTATTTATTTATTTACTTATTAGTTCTTATTTCATTCAACCTTTTTAAGCTATTGCACAGCTTTTATCGCGGGCTTTGAGCGCGGCGACCGAATCAAGAAATTCCGTAACGAAAAAACCTAACACCCCGCGTTCTAAAAAACACTTACAGTGCCATCTATTAGCGATTTGCGGTACTAATTTTATCCTATCTATTTGTTCTTTCACGCATGCGCTGTCATCAATGTGACAATATGATTCAAAAATCAAAATCCGATCCATCAATATTTTTCACCAAACTTTCGCTAGCATAACAAAATTTAATACTTTGCGTATCTGTTTGCATATGAGAAACATGATATTCTCTTAGTCTTAGACCCATCTCGGATAAGATATAATTATGTTTTTGTTATCCTACCCTACCCTACATACACTACACTACACTACCCTACACTACCCTACACTACCCTACACTACACTACCCTACACTACACTACCCTACACTGCACTACCCTACCCTACCCTACACTACCCTACACTACACTACCCTACACTGCACTACCCTACCCTACCCTACCCTACCCTACCCTACATAAGAACCTTCTCCTGACAATAACGAACTCGACAAAAAAAGAATTAACGAAATCGGTTCGTGCGTTCTGGAGTTATAGCGTCAGAAAGGAAAACCCGTTTTCATTGTTTTTAAGATGTATTCTGCTATTCGGGACGGAAACAAATCCAACAAATCAAAAACCATGGCAATCAGTCCAGCCGTTCTCGAGTTATAAGTGTTGTAACAAACACGACTTTCTTTTATATATATAGATATATAATAAAACTGTAACGGGCCGTCTCTGTAAATGAAATATTTTTGGAAAATAATAATTGTGGTGAACATTACTAACGATTTAAAGGGCAAAACAACAACTTTCGGAAACTTCGTTTATCTGTCTGTATGTTTGCGCATTACGCCAAAACTACCAAGCCGATTTTAATGAAATTTTGTACGCTGGTTCCTTATAGCCCGGGTTAATATATAGAATAACTGTTTTTTATCCCGGAAAACTTGAGAGTTCCCGTGGGAAAATTCTATACTTCCACGCGAACGAAGTCGCGGGCACAGGTATTTTTTAATAAACTACAACTGACCGCGACCCTTTAAATCCATAATTAACTTTTGCCAGCTACGGTGCGAGTCGGAGGGCGCGACGAGGCTGTAACGTTTTGCTGCGGATTTTTGACTTTTTGACGTTTGACTACATCGATGAACTATAATTTTAATACTAGTTTACTCTTTAATAACCCATTACCATTAAACCGTTTTAACCACCTCCTTGGCGTAATGGTTTGCTCCATTAGCCTTACACCAAGAGGTCGCAGGTTCGATTCCCGGCGGAGTCTAACTTTAAAAGACTCGGTTTGGTTGATGGAAGGGCATTTTATAAGCCCGTCCAAGTCTTGTCGCCAAACATCAATGCCAGCAACATTAATGTGTTCTGGCTAATAGATAAGATGTCCAGTTCCCCATTGCGTTGGGGAGTCTTAGTAAGCCCACTTCCATCTCCGGCATCATCGTTATTATCTTCAGGTGAGATGATGCCAAGGGCTTACCAATTGTGATTAAAAAAAAACTGATAAGCGAACTTTGTATAAAGAGTCTAAAGTTATTCAGTGCCTTGACTAGAACTGTCATTTTAAGGTTAATCACCTGCAATTAATACTAATAGGTTGCGGGCAGCACCTGGATGCAGGCAGCACAGGACTGGAATTCGTGGACAACCTTGGGGGAGGCCTTTGTTTACCTGTGGACGTCTTTCGGCTGCTATGATGATGATGATAAACCCTGGATAAGGGTCCTTCTGAAATATTTACCTGAAAAGAAATAATTAGGTCATTTACTTGTGTATGTAAACCGCTTTTCTCATGGAACTTAAAAGGATTAAAATAAGGAGGTTCTCAATTCGACTGTATGTTTTTTTGTACGCTTGTTACGCAATATTTCCGCCGATTGTGAACCGATTTTCAAAAATATTTTTTGTTCGAAAGAGAATACTCCTAAGGGGGTCCCATTGGCACCAAGTCAGGATCTGATGATGGGATCCCAGGGAAATCGAGAAAAACCCTCAAATTTTATAGGTACACAAGTGGATGCCCGTAGCTTCACCCGCGCAGATCCCGATTTTTGCGGTTCCCGTGGGAATTTCCCAAAATCCTTTCTTAGCTATGATAGCGGACAGGTTTGATTGCAGCTACATGAATCAATGTTGCAATGTTCATGTGCCGGCAATCAAACCTCAAAGAAGTTTATGATTTTATGATTTTATATTTATGTACATTTTTACTAACATTTAGTGTATAAGATTAGTTTGTAAGATTACTAACACAAATTGATCCTAAAGTTGGTCGTAAATAAATTGATTATTATTATTATTATTAGCGGATGCCTACGTCATAACATTTTCCTGCATGCCAAATTTCAGCCCGATCCGTCCAGTGGTTTGGGATGTGCGTTGATCGATCACTATGTCAGTCAGTCAGTCACCTTTGAGTTATATAAATTTAGATTAAGATATTATGTGTTGCATGTATTTCCTAAAACTATTCAAGTTTTGGAGTCTGTTAGTCATCATCTCATGTTGATGAGTTGATGAAGGAAGGTACAACTACTTAACGGTAAAGAGTTAGAGGATAAATCTTCAAAAATTTCACGTAGATACGTAGGTAAGTATAGACCGATAGTTTCAGGTTATTCAGATGAGTTGATGATGGAAGATTTAACTCCTTAACTTTCATGCTGTTTAGATGATTATGGAAGCCACAGGAATCTGTATTTGGTAATGAAACAGATGCTTTATGATTTGATGGTTGCTAATGGCGACTGCGTGATTGGGTATAACGTTAGATAGATAGCATTATCACTAAAAATAAATAAAATAAAAATAAAAGTTAAAAAAACTTAAAAACCGACTTTAAAATAAATTCACTCAAAAGTATGAAATAATATTATTATACTTAGATACACGACATTAACCAACAATAACGAAATCAAAGGTAGGTACGAATTAAATTAGGGTCCTAAAATTTTTTTTGAGGTCGGTGTCAGCAATGCCATCGAATCTAAAACATTATAATTATACGTAAATTACTGTACATGCCAAATAAATGTAAGCAGCGGCCGTTAAAAGTTATCTGAGAATCCATATCTGTCGTATTTTAGCGGCCAAATAAATTACTATGTAAACTCATATCTGTCGTGTAGTTTAAAAATGGAACGATCTTTTACTCCGAAACATGGCAACCAAGGAGGTAACTTATCAAAGGTTTTATTTAAATTTCGAACTGGCTTGAATTTTAAAAGTTGTTTATTTAAAAAAAAAACAAATGAAGACTTTGGCGCGTGAAAAAATATTGTCGCTTAGTTACTACTTAGTTTTCATTTCCGCGCATTATTTGAGAAAAGTACCATACAAGCCTTGGCCACAACAAGGCATTGATGGACTTACGTATGTGTGCCTCGGCTTTTTACACATTCGTCCATAAATAACTCTTTTGCCGGCCGCTTCAGTAATGCACTATTATTCCAATATTAGCTAACATTGAGATGTCGAAATTCTTCTGCCAAATTACCTTAGTTTCCGTGTCAAAAGTCAATCATATCATACTTTTTTCTCTTTTCTTTTCGTACTTAATTCCATCTATCGATTTTTGTTTGTTTCCATTTTAAACACGCTTTTATTATCCTTTTTTGGTCACAATTGGTAAGCCCTTGGCATCATCTCACCTGAGGTAAGTGACTACGATGCAGATGATGAAAACGGTCTTACCAAGAATCCCCAACGCAATGGGGAACTGGCACACGAGGTTACTGATACCTGGCAAGTGGAATCCACCGAGATCATCCCCGTTTCTATCCGTGAACAGGTCAATCCCAGCTGACCTTGAACGACACCTAAGGCGGCTGGAACTCCGAGGTAGACCTATAATTGCGGCAATGCAAAAAGCACTCGATAATGCCCGGATAGTCCGACGCTTTCTCTCCCCGTCACACTGAGTTCGCCTCATGCCAAGTGAGCAGAGTAACTTAAGTTTTGTATTTTTAAATAATTATATTAATTGTGGATAAGAAAACCTTTCAAATACCCCAGGAAATATACAATACAATTTTACTTGTAATCCGGAAACTATTAATATTGATAATGGATCGTCTTTCTGTACACGATATGTTTACTACGTGTCCTTAACAATACAATTTAACGCCTACTTCACTTCGACAGGTAAACCAATAGCAAATAAAACATAATATTTCCTACAATGAATATTATGTATAAAAAACCGGCTAAGTGCGAGTCGGACTCGCACACGAAGGGTTCCGTTCCATCTTACATGATTTAAAACTATGTACTTTTTAAATACTTTTCACGTTACAAAAAATTCACGTTGCTTGTATGGGGGCCTTTAATTTTTAATTTAATTTATTTTTTATAATTTGTGGTTATAGTGGCAATACACTCTTTGAAAATTTCATCTGTTTACCTTTTACAGCTTATGAGATATAGCCCGCTGACACACAGACGGAAGGACGAACAGCTGAGGCATCCTTAGTATACGGAACCCTAAAAAGCTTTCACTTTTACTTTTCTTTTTTACTTTATGAATAGTATCAATGGCTTAATGAAAAGTGAAATAGCCTTTTATCAGGCAAATACAAGAAGCTTCAGTGCTTATTCATTTTCTTTTGATGTCTAATGTCGGTTCTAGAATTTTATATTGATTTTTTTCTGATGCTTTATTTAAATAAAAAAAAAACAATATACAATCCCAGAACCTTTTGTATCTGGAACCCCAAAAAGCTTTTTCTTTTCTTTTTTACTTTATGAATAGTATCAATGGCTTAATGAAAAGTGAAATAGTCTTTTATAAGGCAAATACAAGAAGCTTCAGTGCTTATTCATTTTCTTTTGATGTCTAATGTCGGTTGTGGAGTTGTATATTGTTTTTTTTTTTGTTTAAGTGATTGATGCCTACATTTTCATATCATACATACATTAATATAATAGGGTTTTGTTGGAGTCCCTTTGTTAACGGAACCCTAGAGTTTTTTTTTAAATCTATAGGTACTATCAGCTCATGAAACTGAACAACTTTCCCCAAAGAACCTATACCCAGTTAATGAAATATACATGGTGTAACAAAATTGGTGTAAGTCCCGTTAACTGGGGCTTTTAAGTAACATACTGAACAACTTTTGTTCGACGACTTTGCTGAAATCTCAAACAAAATTTTTAACTCTTCATACAAATCGATCAGCTGATCGTCCATTTTTGTGCATTTTTGTATGGAGGGTCAATTTTTTTTGAGAGTTGACTATAAGTTCCTTGGGAAAAAATATTCAGTAAGATGAGTAGAACCCCCAGCTAACGGGTCCTACACCAATTTTGTTACATACTTTATATAATTTTTTGACTTGTCTAACTAAATAATGTTATACTGAAGTTTGTTTGGCAGGTCCAAAAGTTTTTTTGTTATTCATTATAGATTCAACTTCATGTTGTACAGTGTTCAGTTCAATGAACTTCGTAGCAACCCATAAACATCTTACTTTTTTAAAATTTAACTCGGTTTGACTATATTTAAGAGGTTAGGCTGTATTCCACACAAGGGGGCCTAGTCCGGGTTGGTGAAGGTATGTGGAGTATATGATGATGACCTATGATCTATCCTACCGATTTCGTTCATGGCGACCACTTCGATTCCTAGTCGGTTTGCCGCACGTGCGCTTAAAGATGGTTTATGTAGCCAAACTTCGCAGCGAAACTCCTTGTGCACTGAGGGCATTTAAGAATGCTACCCTCGTAATTGTATGAAATAGTCGCAGGTGGTCGGGCCTTCAACTGGTCGCGTTTAGTATCAAGGTCAGCTTTACGCTGATCCTCGAACTCGCGCACTTCCCTTTTCACAATCCTGCGCCATTATGGCCGATCTGCTGCCAAACTATCCCATTGAGAGGGTTCTATGTTGCATCCTTTCATATGTCGCTTCATGTGAAGTATAGTATAGCCTTTATGTGAAGTATAGTATAGCCTTCATGTGAAGTATAGTATAGCCTTACCTCTGAAATGTAGTCAATCGCACTCAAATTTAGAGACAATATTTCCGAGTTTGTAAAGAGAGAGACCCATGCACCAGTAGTTACGTTTCTGGGTTGTTACGAACTCAAAAGTAACGTAATCCTATTGCTAAGCCGACGTTGTCTGTCCGGCTGTCCATCATATCAGCCGAAGGACGTCCACTGCTGGACATGGGCCTCCCCCAAGGATCTCCACGATGACCGCTTCTGCGCTACCCGCATCCAGCAGCTTCCCACGACCTTCACCAGGTCATCGGTCCACCGAGTGGGAGGCTTGCCTACGCTACGTTTTCCGGTGCGCGGTCGCCACTCAAGAACTTTACTTCTTCAACGGTCATCCGTTCTTCGAGATATGTGTCTCGCCCACTGCCACTTAAGTTTAGCAATTCTGAGAGCGATGTCGGCCGTCCATCCGAACTTTTTTTATTTTTTTTCTATCGTAAGAACGGTAACACATGCAAACGTCAAACGTGGTGCGATAACCAGCCCTAAAGTAAAACACCAAATAATAAAACCCGGACAATCGTGAGTCATACTCTCTATAAAAATTCAAACTGAATATAAATAAAAAAATTCTGTTGCTCACGTTGATGTCTTTTCAAGCGACTTCCAAAAAGGAGGAGGTTCTCAATTTGACTGAATGTTTTTTTTTTGTTTTTTTTTATGTGCTTTACCTCAGAACTTTTGACTGAGTGAACCGATTTTGATGATTCTTTTTTTTATTCGAAAGCTAGTACTTCCCGCGTGGTCCCTTATAAATTTTATAAAAATCGGTGTAGTACTTTGTTAGAAAATTAACAAAAACCAAAATAATAATGCAAAATTGTTCGAAGTTGTTGCGATGCAAGTCAGTTTTTAACGCGTTTTCAGTTATAATTGAAATGAATAGTTATCATTGTTGTACTCATGTGTAGAGAAATGGTAGTACGGAACCCCCTCTGCGCGGGTCCGACTTGCACTTGGAGGTTATCTTAATTATCCACCATAAAAATATTTGGCACACACAGATCTATGGACATTTGGAGTCTTTTGTTTTAAGCAAAAATAAATATGAATGCAGTCGTCGATAATGGAGGTGACCAACCTTTTTTTGACATTTATTAATCTCATCAACAACTTTTCCCAAGGAAGTAAACATTAAAAAAAAATTGGACCCTCCTTACAAAAATACACAAAATTGTTTGATCAGCTGATTCAGCTTTCAACAAAGGTTGTTCAGTATGATGAGTAGAAGCCCCAGTCAATGGGACCTACACCAATTTTGTTACACCCTGTATAAACAGCGTTCTTGGCGCGCGCCCGTGATACGTTGAATACAATTAAACCGTATGCCCTTTGTAATCGTAAATGCAATCGCAAACCCTTTATTTCGGACGTCATTAGGGGCGTTCGCAATTTGAAATTCAGTAAGAGTGAAAAAAAATTGGTTTTGTTGGATAAAAATTGTTATTCTTTTGATGACTTTTAAAATTGTGACATTGAAATTTTACATTAATTTACTTTATATTTGACATTAAATTTGTTTTATATTTGACATTAAATAGGTTTCATAAAATGTTAACATGGAATTGAATATTATGTTATTAGATTTAAGTTTTTAAAATTGTTTCGCACACAGATTGTCTGTTTATGAAATAAAATGATGATGAATGGTTTACGATTATGTTTACCATTTCGATGGAACTTACAAAATTATTGCGTTGGGGAATCTTGGTAAGCCCGCTTCCATCTCCGGCATCATCGTTACTTACCCATCAGGTGAGATAATGCCTAGGGCTTATCAGTTGTGGATTTTAAAAAATCTAGGGCTGAAGTAGGTAACACTTTTCTTCATCGTATGCCCGGTCTTTTTTTTAAACCCACACTTGGTAAGCCCTTGGCATCATCTCAGAGTGACGATAATGCCGAAGATGGAAGAGGGTTTAACAGCTTTCCCCAATAAATGGCAAATTGCCTATCTAATCTTTATGCCGGAACACATCGATGCGGTCAGCATCGATGTTTGGCGGCAACACTTATATAAGACTAGCTTTTGCTCGCGGCTTCGCTTGCGTGGACATCGTTTTTATGACTGTCTTTGAGGGTGAGTGAGGCAGGACTTCACTCTAGACCTCTCAGAAACTATATCTGGCTATTCTGAGCAGCAGTCTATGTCACTTCCCACCACTTCATCTATTTCTATGCAAAAAAAACCGTTGCTCCGTTGCGATGGCCTGCGCGCCAGGAAATGTGTTTTCTCTGTATCCCTCGGGAACTTTCTCAGGCTTTGCTGATTAGTAGTTTATGTCATTTCCGGGTTCAACCATCTTTGATTAAAAATCCACAGCAAACCGTTGCTCTATTGGGATGAAAAAAAATCAACCAAAAAAGTATTTGTTTTAGTTCCCTCAGGAACTATGTTTATAATTTTTTTTTTTTCTCGAAAACGGCTCTTACGATTATGATATAAAAATATTTAGGTATTATTTTCACTAATTACCCGTGGACCCGGTGATTCGACCCATTGACGGGTCCACGGGTAATTTTATTTCCCTGTAGACCCATTACAGTAGAGATTATCAGGATTTACTTTGCAAGTTGATCTAGGTAGTCATCATCCCTGATAATATATGTTTTCTAACAGAACAATAAATTTTTGTTAGTTTAGCTACTCAACAGTAGATGTCGCTGCTTGCCTAGGAGATTCTGAGCAATGCTCGGTGTCCCAGGTTCTTAAAACTAATGAGCTAGAAAAGGATATCATTATACTGGGTATATAACAAAAACGCTCAGGAGGGATCTGCTGCGCTAGTATACTGAGTAAAAGGATACTATCTAATAATTACATTAATATCGTTACTTTTTACTGCAGTGACCGAGTCGTTTACTACAGATAAGTAGGCTAAGTCGTTTTGGGAGTATTTTGTAAATAATATATCCAATTTGTACTTAGGAATTTATAAGTCAACTAAAAATATTTTTTTTACTTAATTAAATCTTAAGGCGAGGCACCGGTGAAGAAGCGGAGAAACCCTTTTGCTTGATAATTTTTTTTGGGTCATCATATCAGCCGAAGGACGTCCACTGCTGGACATAGGCCCCCCAAGGATCTCCACGAAGACCGGTTCTGCGCTGCCCGCATCCAGCGGCTTCCCGCGACCTTCACCAGGTCATCGGTCTACCGAGTGGGAGGCCTGCTTACACTACGCTTTCCGGTGCGTGGTCACCACTCGAGAATTTGACTGGCCCAACGGCCATCTGTTCTACGAGCAATGTGCCCCGCCCACTGCCACTTAAGTTTAGCAATTCTGAGAGCTATGTCGGTTAATTTGGTTCTCCTACGGATCTCGTTTCTGATTCGATCACGCAGAGAAACTCCGAGCATAATACGCTCCATTGCCCTTTGGGTGACCTTGAGCCTTCTCATGAGGCCCATAGTAAGCGACCATGTCTTAGTTTCGTATGTCATCACTGGCAACACACACCGGTCGAAGACCTTGGTCTTAAGACGCTGCGGTATCTGGGACGTAAAGATATTGCGAAGCTTCCCGAACGCTGCTCAGCCGAGTTGGATTCGACGATTGATCTCTTTCTCGAAGTTGGACCTACCTAAATGGACTGTTTGTCCCAGGTATACAAATTCGGTAAAAATTTTTTGGGTAATTACTACTAAATATCGGTCTTAAAGAAAATATTGGACATACTTAAATATATTGTCTGAGAAATGCGCTAATATGTTACACGATAGATCAATTTTCAAGGTAGTTGATCAACTCCCGGAAAATAATAAACAGCAGTTAAAATGTATTATTTAACGTATGTATTTTAGTAAATTGATTAATTTACGGCGCCTTGTCGTAAGATCATCCGACGAAGGCGAGGTGTACGTTGATTGGTTAAACGACTCACGTGCTTGCTTTTACACTGCTCCCCGCCCGCCACCTTCACCCGCCGTTGCCGGTCTAAACGTAAACAAACCGAACTCGTCCGTACTTGTTTTTATTTATTTACAGTAGTGATCTTTCACATCTCAACATCGGTATTAAAATAACATATCTAAGTGTTTGTTAACTCTATTAATAAACACTAACCAAATGCTTATAAAATGCCCTCGACCAATCAGAGAACAGTGTATTATGGGACGGGTAATAGTATACCGTTAAATAGTACACTGAGCAACGATTGGCCCGTTAGTGGATGATTTTACTTGTGGCACAATCGTAAATTATTAAATTACTGCCAGGTACTGTAAGTTGACCAATTAGCTAAAATGTCGTGTTTTGGCGTTTCCGAGGCACCATGCCAGTCCATTAGTCATCAAAAATTACTAACATAGATTAAGGTAGATAAACTTGCCTCATAATGTATTTTATTTATAGTATCTATGTCATGTTATTTTTATAAGTTTTTATGTATCTATGGGCCTGTATTTTAGTACTAAGTTGCCTGAAAATAAATAATTAATAATAATAATATACATACCTATCATACACCCGAAAAACGTTACTCTCTTTTTGTAGTTTACTCCTTATGAATTTATTCATATACAGGTTGTAATAACAAAATTGGTGTCAGTCCCGTTAACTGGGGCTTCTACACAACATACTGAACAACGTTGGTTTTACGAATGTGGTGATAACGTAAAAAAAATGTTTACTCCATAAAAAAAATAAAAAAAAATAAAAACGATCAGCTGATACACCAATTTGGTGCTTTTTTTTTAGAATTGACTATGGGTTCCTTGAAGAAAGTTGTTCAGTATGATGAGTAGCAACCCCTGTAAACGGGACCTACACCAATTTTGTTACACCCTGTATATAGTCCGACATGAAAAATATATGAGGGGTGAAATCATGTGATGATCGGTAACGCTTTACCGTTACTTTTGCCAAAGAGTAGGGAAGTTGCTTTTACAGTCATTACGTTTTTTCAGTCACGAAGGCTAAGGCAACATGGTCATGCCACCCAATACGATTTTTCAGTCACATGAACTACATGGCTGTGCCATCCAATGCCAGGCCGGAGGCCGAGCTCTGCTTAGGATGGTGCCGAAGGCCGAAAAAATTGCTTCACGAGTAAACTGCTATCGCACGTCGGGGCTGACACGCACACTGTTTCGGGCAGTCAGGTAAAAAAGAGTATATTTTAGATCACATCAAATGCAAGTTTAAGAAAATATAGCTTTAACTTCTTGTTGAACTCATAACTTAATGCTACGTCAGCCATTTGCCATGATTTAAAAAAAAAACGGCCAATTGCAAGTCAGAACCGCACACTTAGGGTTCCATCATACTAGATGGCGCTAGTTTCTTCAGTTCCGTACTATCATTAGATGGCGCTAGGTTCTTAAAGTTAAAAAAAAACACGTTCTATGTACGCAGAATTTCACTTTTTCCAATTTTTAGTTGTTTTTTTGTTATAGCGGCAACAGAAATACTTCATCTGTGAAAATTTCAACTGTCTCGCTATTACGGTTCATGGAATACAGCCTGGTGACAGATGGACAGACGGACGGACAGCGAAGTCTTAGTAATGGGGTCCCGTTTTTACCCTTTAGGTACGGAACCCTAACTAAAGAATCTCTAACGTTTTAGAAGAAAGCGTTTCGTAACAAGCACAGACATCTTATCAATATGATAGACATATTTGTATTACAAAGTAATATTGTTCTTATAATAATAAGCATAAATATATTGACAGGAATCAGAACTACATATATTGAAAAAGATTTTTTCGGCTTTCGGCCTGGTAATTGACAGGAATCCGAACTAAATATTTTATTGAAAAATATTTTTGCTTTCGGCCTGGTATATTATTATTTCGCGTAGAAAAAAATCATCAAAAACATTAATTTGTACAAGCGTCGGTGGCTCAACCGGTAACGACTCGGTCCATCTAACCAGAGGTACCGGGTTCAAATCTGGACGGCCAATGTACCAATGAGTTTTTCCAAAAAACTTACGTATATATACTTACCGATTGCTTTAACGGTGAAGGAAAACATCGTAAGGAAACCTGCACACGCCTGCGAAGAAACTCGAAGGTTGTGTGTGAAGTCGACCAACCCGCACTGGGCCCGCGTGGTCAACTAAGGCCTAATCGCCCTGATTCATGGTAGGCTCGAGCCCCTCGGTGGGGACGTATATGAGCTGTAATGATTGGTATGTAGGTATTAGTTAACGAATACGCAAGTTAGACTATGTACTTACTCTATATATAATCATCAAAAAGTGGTCGAGAAAAAAGGTATGTGTGTATGTATGTATGTTCGATCATCTGTTTTGCGAGAGACACTGCTGGACTAATTTTGATGGAATTTTTCATCATCATTACAGCTCATATACGTCCCCATCGAGGGGCTCGAGCCTACCCTGAATCAGGGCGATTAGGCTTTAGTCGACCACGCGGGTCCAGTGCGGGTTGGTCGACTTCACAGTGTGAAGTGTGAAGTTCACACACAGCCTTCGAGTTTCTTCGCAGGCGTGTGCAGGTTTCCTCACGATGTTTTCCTTCACCGTTAAAGCAATCGGTAAGTATGTACGTAAGTTTTTGAAAAACTCATTGGTACATTGGCCGTCCAGATTTGAACCCGGTACCTCTGGTTAGATGGACCGAGTCGTTACCGGTTGAGTCACCGACGCTTTTCATATTATATAGTTTTTGATTGTTTTGCCAGGATTTTCTTTTAGATTTTTATATCTACCTCGCTTACAATATTTTTTGAATGGCTTTAGAAAAGGTACCTCCCATATGAATTGAACTTCATGACAAGCTTCCGCCTTAAAATGATGTTCTCGCTTCGCCCGCGTGGGTATGGTTTTTATGACTATCTTGAAGGTGAGTGATGCACAAACCGCAAGCGGCTCGCGTGCGTGGACATGAGTTTTCTCCAGATCCCTCAGGAACTATATCAGGCTATTTTTATTAGCAGTCTATGTCATTTCTCACTCCCTCAACCAATTCAATACCAAAAAAAAAACTTAAATCTGTTGCTCCGATGCGACGCCAACATGCGCGAGCGTAGAAATGAGTTCTCCGGAATTTTTGACGGGAATACGTCTTTAAAATTACCTCCATAGGGATGCAATCCAAAAAAACGAATGATAACAAAATCGGGGGATAGAGTTTAGTGTTGTAGCTACATATCTATCATCTCCATCCAAATTTCGTTTACACCACTTGATAGCTAAAGAATCAAAGAATTGATTACGCTAAGTAAGGACTGTAACACATCGCGCGCGGGGGAGGGGGCAGCCCCGCCATTTTGAAGGTCATTTTGCTGCGTATCGAGATTTCCATTTAGTATAACTTTCGACTCGGTGAAGCTACGACGTTCATTCAAGTTTCAATCGTCAGCTCTCGTCAAAATCTATCGATTATATTATATTATCTATGATTATGACATACATAAATAATAATATTTTATATAGAAACTACATATTACCCGTTACGAGACGTATTTACGTTAAAACCAACGGCCGTGTGCCCCGACACAGCCCCACCCGTTTTTTCGATGAATGTACGCCGCCGCGCTATATCTAGAGAGTAAATAATCAAGCCTAGCTCTTAAGCTGGTGATAGACAAGCGAGCAAGTACGCCATACTAAGTGCTCTATCACTTTTTAGGGTTCCCTACCCAAAGAGTAAAAACGGGACCAAAAACTAAGACTTCGCTGTCCGTCCGTCCCTAAGTCTGTCCGTCTGTCACCAGGCTGTATTTCTTGAACTGTGACAGCTAGTCAGTTGAAATTTTCACAGATGACGTATTTCTGTTGCCGCCATTACAACAAATTATTAATATTAGAAAAAGTTAATAAACAAGGGGGGTTCTCCATACAAAAACACCTGTTTTTTTTAAACATAAGAAACTAGCGCCATCTAGTATGATGGTATGGAACCCTTTGTACTAGCGCCATCTAGTATAATGGTACGGAACCCTTTGTCTGCGGTTCTGACTCGCACTTGGCCGGTTCTTATTTCACCTGTGTGTCACCCTAAGTATGCGAAAGAAAAAATGCAATGGAGCCTTGAGTACGGCGTTTCTACCACCAGCTATAGAACTAACTACATTTTGCCACATTCCGCGGGAGGTGTAATAAACAAGCACACCATACATTTATTCACTCACTTCTCTTTAATTTACGGTAGGCTCAAACCCCTCGGTGGGGACGTATATGAGCTCATGATGATAATAATGATGACACACTTGCGAAAAATTTAGATGTCACCAATAGCGCACTATAAGTCAGCTTAAGGCGTTAATATTACAGATTTTCGTTATTTTTGACGTCAATCACTCCTAAATGATAGAAAACCCAAGGTTAAGAAAAAAATACCCTTATAGTTGATGATGATCCTTAAAGTCAAAAGATCCTACGGATCTCCTTATTACTGATTCGATCGCGTAGGGAAACATAGCTTGCTGCACGCACGCGTAGGAATAGGTATTACGTAGGTGTAGGTATGTATTACGTAGGTGTAGGTAGGTATTACGTAGAAAAATGAAGGAAAATAAAATTTATACGCGCCGCAAACACTTTTTCCCCTATGATTGGTAAGGTGTGTGTGCCTTTACACATTCATATGAGGAGATTTTCACACACCCTATGGTTATCAATAGAATCCACTCGTCCAAGGCCCACATCTCCCAGATCACGAAAAGGTTAAGCCATATTCCTCACTAGGGTGAAGTACGGATTTGTAAGGATAATAGGAAACCCTTTTGACCTTGCCTCTGCTTACTACGTAAAGATGCTTTTCATCTTGAGAATTTATTTCCAATATTCGTCAATATATTAAATTCTCCGTTTGCATATTAATAACTTCCATTGCTGAGGAAAAGTATACATATAAGTACCAACATACAGTATGGACACTCCCTGCCGCTCTCTGGATTCCGACCTCACCCCCTCGTCACCCAGATTGATACAGATTGGTTACTGTTTGGTTCTCGAACGTATAGGATTCGCGGGGATTTTGTTTTTAGAAATGTCATTTCTTGCCCGTTACATAAAGTGTCCGAGGTGTGGCTGAGGCTTTCACGCGTGATACTTAAAACCAACTAAGTGCGAGTCGCTCTCGTACACCGAGGATTCCGTACTACCACCACTTTTCACACAAGTATCACAATAATAATAATAATGATACGGACGGGCTACCGAGCGAGGCTGCACCAAGAGTTCTTGCGGTTAGAGCCTGCATTGGCTGTCTCGGAGCAAAACCTAGCGGATCGAGTTCGGTACATATTGCGCTCGTACATCTTTAGCGTGACCGAACTCGAAGGACTACGACGCGAGGTCGTTCCCGCCTCAAGATCTTCATTAAAAGGCTCGCGCCGATTATCGGCACATATGCCGCAAGTGGCCGATCCAATTTCAGACCCACCGCCACCACCATCACTTGGTGAGGATCATGAGACGGAAATTATTTCCCAGGAATTGGAGCGGATTAGGAGTACACTAGAGGAGGCGACTCAGGAATTCCGTATTTTGCCTCCAGAGGAGAGGCCGCGGCTTCCACGATTGCCCCTTAGCATCCAAAATCGGGATGTCATTGAAGCCGTAAACCGCATGCTGCCAGAATATCTGGCGAACAGCAGCAACCTCAGCGATACGAACTCAATCCTGTTTGGTGCTGCAATGATAGTCTGCCGTTTTATCGGTGCCAAATTGCCAGAACCGGCTCGAACATCCCATCCACGGGAAAAGCCGGCATGGCAGAAAAGGATTGAGCGTCGTATTGCTGAGGCTAGAGTCCTCATTGGCAAACTGATTGCATTCAGGTCAGGCAACAGTAGGCCCCGAGTGATGCGCTTTGTCAGGCTCGCATTTGCGGGATCGGAGTTTGATCCCGCAAGACGTAATGCCATGCAGTCAGTGACGGAGCGCATCGACGACCTGAAGCAATGGATTGCTGCGTGGGCAAACCATATTCGGCGATACTAGGAGCGGGTAGACCGGTTTCACCAGAATCGCCTATTCATGAGTGATCAGAAGAAGTTCTATAGGTAACTGGACCGACCTGCTGTGTTAGACACAGGCGAGAGACCGGATCATGCGGGTATTGTAGCCTTTTGGCGCAACCTGTGGTCCCGGCCTGTGCAGCACAACGAGGGGCAATGGACGGCTGAGCTGGAGGAGGCGTGTGCTCGCATCGAACCTATGAACCCCGTGGCCATTAGTACCGATGATGTGTTGCAAGTGGTCCGTAAAGCTCCGAACTGGAACACTCCAGGGAGCGATGGACTGCACCACTATTGGCTTAAGGGGTTCCATGCGAGTCACGAGACCTTGGCTAGCCAGTTCCAGCAAGCACTCGAGCAGCGTCAGGTCCCGAACTTCTTGACCACTAGGATCACTCATTTGGCTCCTAAGTCGATTAATACCGCTGACCCTAGTCAATATCGCCCCATCACTTGTCTTTCCACCACCTACAAGACACTGACATCCATTCTGAAGGCCAAAATTGACGCCTTCATTGAGGCGAATGATATCATGGCGGTAACTCAGAATAGCTGTGGGGGCGGTAATGGCGGTACGAAGGAGCTACTCCTGATTGATGCGGTTGTGGGTTAATTGGTCGCAACGAACCGCAATCGACGCAATTTCTCCGCTGCCTGGATTGATTATAAGAAGGCTTTCGACTCGGTCCCCCATTCATGGTTGAAGAAGGTCCTCGAACTGTACAAGATAGATGAAACAGTTCGAGACTTCCTCGGATCGTGTATGGGGCAATGGAGTACGATCCTAAGTCTCCATGGTCAGCGGTTGTCGAATGCGGAGGAACAGATTTGGATTAAGAGGGGAATTTTAGCCTGTCCCTGAATCCACTCAGCTTTCTGCTCAAGAAATTAGGGACGGGATTTCAGTTTCGGAGAGGTGATTCACGCATGACCCACCTTTTCTACATGGACGATCTCAAACTTTTCGATCCAAATGCCACACGACTGGAGGAACTGTTGAAAATCACTTCTGATTTCAGCAGTTCCATCAACAGGAGCTAGGAGTGGATAAGTGCGCGATCCTTCATGTAGACAGGGGTAGGGTGGTACACTCAGATGGAGTAGAAATCGATTCCATGAAAATGAAAATGAAAAGTTATACATTAAAATCATTGAATATCATAAATGCCTTAAACAAGTGTAGGCCAGTCCACACGGACAGCACCCGGTTACGAGTATAACGCGAGAGTCAGCCATCGCTCCTCTCAACCATATCAGAGGGAAAGGAACGACCTATGAATTGACGACCACGACCGCTCTGTCAAGATTGTGCCGACAAAAAGACGATGTACACCTTAATTGTAGTTTATATTTTAAATAAAAACAATAGTGGAATGCCCTAGTGATGTCCTCGTAGGCAAATTTACGGCAAATCTCATTTATTACAAACATAAAAAATTACTGAAAGTATCTGGAATCTAATAATTGGAAAATTACCGCAAAAGCTTATTCCTCGAAATGTTTTTTTAATTAAGTTGGATTCACTAAAACTAAACCACGCTAATACTGAAACATAAACCTCAAGATATTGTTGATCTACTCCTAAGAAACGAGTCAAAGAGTATAAGAAAACAAAATAGAAAAGAATGAATTTTATTACAGTTTATTGCAGTCATAAGCACCTCCGTGGCGTACCGGTTAGTCCATTCGCTTCACATCAGGAGGTCGCGGGTTCGATTCCCGGTGGGGTCAACTTGTAAGAATCGGTTTTTTTAAGCCCGCATGGCTAGCTACCACCATTTTAACTAAATCTTGTCGCCAATGTTCATAGCCAGTTCTCCATTCGCGTTTGGGAATCTTGGGAAGCACGCTTCCATCTTCGGCATCATTGTCACTTACCATCAGGTGAGATGATGCCAAGGGCTTACCAATAGTGAATAAAGAAAAGGTACCTCTATAAATATTTTTAAGTTAAGATATCACACTGAGAATTCACCAGTTCCACGAAAATACTATTAAAGTTAACAATGACAGAAAAGCAACAAAAATATTTTTGACAATTATTCTCGCACAAATAAATAAAAGTAAACAGTTTTTGGGATACGATAACGTTGTTTCAACAGAATGCAACTCTATAGTGTAACAAAATATTAGTGAAACGAATAGAATAGAAAAACGTTTTATTCCCAGAAACACAACACAATAAAGAAAATCATCATCATCATATCAGCTCATATACGTCCCCGCCGAAGGGCTCAAGCCCACCCTGAATTAGGGCGATCGGGTCTTAGTCGACCACGCGGGCCAGTGCGGGATGGTCGACTTCACTCACACACAACCTGCGAGTTTCTTCGCAGGCGTGAGCAGGTTTCCTCACGATATTTTCCTTCACCGTAAGAGCGTCGGATAAACGTATATTATTATTTTTTATTATATCAGCTCATATACGTCCCCACCGAGGGGCTCGAGCCTACCCTGAATCAGGGCGATTAGGCCTTAGTCGACCACGCGGGCCCAGTGCGGGTTGGTCGACTTCACACACAACCTTCGAGTTTCTTCGCAGGCGTGTGCAGGTTTCCTCACGATGTTTTCCTTCACCGTTAAAGCAATCGGTAAGTATATGTACGTAAGTTTTTGAAAAACTCATTGGTACATTGGCCGTCCAGATTTGAACGTTGACGTTGGAAGTTGTTGACGAATATGTATACCTGGGACAAACAGTCCAGCTAGGCAGGTCCAACTTCAAGAAAGAGATCAATCGACGAATCTAACTCGGCTGGGCAGCATTCGGGAAGTTTCGCAATATCTTCACGTCCCAAATACCGCAGTGTCTCAAGACTAAGGTCTTTGACCAGTGTGTGTTGCCAGTGATGAGTTACGGTACTGAGACATGGTCGCTTACTATGGGCCTCATAAGAAGGCTCAAGGTCATCCCAAGGGCAATGGAGCGTGCTATGCTCGGAGTTTCTCTGCGTCATCGAATCAGAAACGAGGAGATCCGCAGAAGAACTAAAGTAACCGATATAGCTCACGGAGTCGCTAAACTGAAGTGGCAGTGGGCAGGGCATATAGCTCGTAGAACAGATGGCCGATGGGGCAGTAAAGTTCTCGAGTGGCGACCGGAAAACGTAACGTAGGCAGGCCTCCCACGAGGTGGACCGACGACCTGGTGAAGGTGAAGTGGTTCGCGGGAAGCCGATGGATGCAGGCAGCGCAGGACCGGTCGCGGAAATCCTTGGGGGAGGCCTTTGTCCAGCAGTGGACGATTTCCGGCTGATATGATGATGATGATGATTGGTACGTGGTGGGATTCGAACCACGACCTCCTGACAGGAGGCGGCGGCCCTAGCTGTTACTTCACAGACGCTCTATAAAATAAAGTAAATAATAATAACTAATAAAAACAAAAAGCTTACTTATATTAAATACAAATGCAACTAAAATATGCTACTAAGACTATCATACAGTATGGACACTCCTTGCCGCTCTCTAGATTGCGAACTCACCCCCTCATCACCCATATTGATACAGATTGGTTATAGTTTGGTTCTGCGAAGGTCATTTGTTATTAGAAATGTCATTTCACGACTTTTGTATGCAGTGTCCGGGGAGTGGTTGTGCTGTGTCCAGGAAACGGTCTCGACTAAGCATATTGCTGCAGGTACGAAGAAGTAGACACCACAGCGCTGAAATTCGGCCAGAACCGTTGTACGCGTCGCACAATACCATACAAATCAAAATACCCCAATATGACCAAAAATCACTTTTGAATATACTATGGCTAGGAAGACTCTGCAAAAATACGGAACCGCGCGTTAAGGTAGCACCAAAGCTTCAACAACTGGATATCAATCATGGTCCGCCGTTGGGAACAACAATTGAAATGATTTATTGCAATGCTGACCTGGATTTTTTCCGGTTCAGTTCAAGTGTTGTGTTATAGGCAGAAGCGATAATGATCATTTTTGTCAAATGATGGTATTGATGGCGATATTAAGGCTTTCATATTGTAGTTTTAACACTTATTAGTCTTATGTGACTCTTAATGAATATTGATTTAATGAGGAACAGGAACTAACAAATGCCATTTTGGCAAACCATGGTAGATCATTTTTGTCAAATGATGGTATTGATGGCAATATTAAGGCTTTCATATTGTAGTTTTAACACTTATTAGTCTTATATGACTCTTAATTAATATTGATGTAATGAGGAACAGGAACTAGCAAATGACATTTTGGCAAACCATGGTAGATCATTTTTGTCAAATGGTGGTATTGATGGCGATATAAAGGCTTTCATATTGTAGTTCTAACTTATTAGTCTTATATGACTCCTAATGAATATTGATGTAATGAGGAACAGGAACTAGCAAATGCCATTTTGGCATACAATGGTAGATCATTTTTGTCAAATGATGGTATTGATGGCGATATTAAGGATTTCATATTGTAGTTTTAACACTTATTAGTCTTATATGACTCTTAATGAATATTGATGTAATGAGGAACAACTAGCTAATGTCATTTTGGCAAACCATGGTAGATCATTTTTGTCAAATAATGGTATTGATGGCGATATAAAGGCTTTCATATTGTAGTTCTAACTTATTAGTCTTATATGACTCCTAATGAATATTGATGTAATGAGGAACAGGAACTAGCAAATGCCATTTTGGCAAACAATGGTATTGATGGCGATATTAAGGCCATATTGTAGTTCTAACACTTAATAGTCTTACATGACTCTTAATGAATAATGATGTAATGAGGAACAACTAGCTAATGCCATTGTATTAAACCTTTGTAGAAGGAAAGGCAGAAGCAAAAAGAGGTAAAGACATTGAGTTAGAAAAAGGAAAAAACTCTACTGTAAAAAAGTATAGTCAACTGCATGTCGGTAACACTGATGACCTTTAGCTGGTCTCGGTTCTTGGTTTTCTATCAAAACTAGCATACACATGGTTTATTTTATACTGGTAGTCTTACCACTGACGTGCGGCAACCGTACCTTTCGTACCATTATCATATCAGTCGAAAGATCATCATCATATCAGCTCATATACGTCCCCGCCGAGGGGCTCGAGCCTACCCTGAATTAGGGCAATCGGGCCTTAGTCGACGACGCGGGCCCAGCCAAAAGATGTCCACTTCTAAACAAAGTCCTCCCCAATGGATTTCCACAACAACCGGTTCGTTTCAAATCGTCGGTCCACCGTGTGGGAGGCCTGCCCCCGCTACGTCTTCCGGTGCGCGGTTGCCACTCGGGAACTTTTGTACCCAACGGCCATCTGTACTACGAGCTATGTGTCCCGCCTACAGGTAGGGAAACTCCGAGCATAGCTCGCTCCATCGTCCTTTGGATCCTTTATCTATCGTATCAAAAAGTGAAAAAGCTCTTTTAGTATAGCAAATAAATAAACTATTGAATTAAAAATTAAAAACCCGACTTAATAAAAACATTATCCCTCTTTTTAACCGACGTCCAAAAAGAAGGAGGTTCTCAATTCGATTGTATATTTTTTTATGTGTGTTACCTCAGAACTTTTGACTGGATGAACAGATTTTTATGATTCTTTTTTTTATTTGAAAGCTAGTGCTTCCCGTGTGGCCCCGTATAAATTTTATCAAAATCAATGTATTACTTCATTATAAAATTAACAAAAACCAAAAATAATAATTCAAAAATGTACAGTTGTTTCAATAGAAGTCAGTTCATTAACGTGTTTAGCGTTTTTAATTATGTGGGCAGTCGGTTAAAAATGTATCGTATGTCACTCGCGGGATCAAGACAAATAACGCGACACCTCTCACTTCAAAATGCATAAAGGCATCTAGGCTCAGCCAAAGAAACAGACATATATACATACATACATCATCATATCAGCTCATATACGTCCCCACCGAGGGGCTCGAGCCAAGCCTGAATTAGGGCGATCGGGCCTTAGTCGGCCAAGGGGCCCAGTGCGGGTTGGTTGACTTTACACACAACCTGCGAGTTCCTTCGCAGGCGTGTGCAGGTTTCCTCACGATGTTTTCCTTCACCGTAAGAGCGTCGCCTAAACGTACATATGAAATCTAAATTCGAAATCACATGGCTGGATTCGAACCACGACCTCCCGGACAGGAGGCGGTGGCCATAGCCGTTACGCCAATGACGCTCTACATACATACATACCCAAAAAACAATACCCTTCTTCCTTGGCAGTCGGGTAAAATTATTTTTAGTAATTATATTTTTAAATTTAATGTTAAGTAGGTACTTATAACTAGAAATAACTTTTTTTAAATTAAAATTATCAATTTAATTATCAGTTAATAATTATCTGCGTTGATTCTTATTTTTGGCTCTTGTTTTTTACTATAAATGAAAATACAAAAATATTATTTGGAAAATATAACCAAACAACTTTAATTTTTTATAAGTAAGTTTAATCGAGGCTATTAATCAACAATTTCATTTTTAGGGTTTCATACCCAAAGGGTTGAAACGGGACCCTATCACTGAGACTTCGCTGTTCGTCCGTCTGTCAGTCTGTCTGTCTGTCTGTCACCAGGCTGTATTTCATGAACCGTGACAGATAGACAGTTTAAATTTTGACAGATGATGTATTTCTGTTGCCACTATAACAACAAATACAAAAAATTAGAAAATGTGGAAAATAAGGGGGGGTCACCATACAAAAAAAAAAGCGAGACCTACAGTACTCGCATATGATGTGTAACATGTGACAAAATACTTTAAATTAGTTAGATTTGATGACGATATTGTACCTGGGTGGCGGATCTAACAGTAACGAAAAAAACCGACCAAGTGCGAGTCGGACTCTCGTAAAGTAGAATTCCGCGCTTTCGCGACTTGCTGTTACACATTTCCGTTCCATGTTACACATTTCCGTTCCATGTTACACATTTCCGTCCCATTTCACGAAATCACTCCCACAAATTGCAGGAAAGCGAGAGCAAAGATGTTACACATCAAAAACCTGTTGTTTTAAAAAAGTAAAGAAACTACGATGGTACGGAACCCTTTGTACTAGCGCCATCTAGTAAGATGGTACGGAACCCTTTGAACTAGCGCCATCTAGTAAGATGGTACGGAACCCTTTGTACTAGCGCCATCTAGTAAGATGGTACGGAACCCTTTGTACTAGCGCCATCTAGTAAGATGGTACGGAACCCTTTGTACTAGCGCCATCTAGTAAGATGGTACGGAACCCTTTGTACTAGCGCCATCTAGTAAGATGTCACACCTTGGACACTTTATACAACGGGCCAGAAATGACATTCTAAAAAGGAATGACGGAACAAACAAAATGGCGGCGAAATACTATACGTTCGACAACCAAACTGTAACCAATCTGTATCAATCTGGGTGCGGCAGGGAGTGTCCATACTGTATTTTAGTACTAATATATATACTTTGGCCGTCCAGATTTGAACCCGGTACCTCTGGTTAGATGGACCGAGTCGTTACCGGTTGAGCCAATGAGTTTTTCAAAAATTTACGTACATATCATTACCGATTGCTTTAACGGTGAAGGAAACCATCGTGAGGAAACCTGCACATACCTGCGAAGAAATTCGAAGGTTGTGTGTGAAGTCGACCAACCCGCACTGGGCCCGCGTGGTCGACTAAGGCCCAATCGCCCTAATTCAGGGTAGCCTTGTGCCCCTCGGTGGGGACGTTTATATGAGCTGATGTGATGAACTTATAACTGTTTTTTTCTTGATTTTTCACAAATGAAATTGTATTATTATTATTTATGACTATCAGTAAGAGTGTAATTTGCACCTATTTTGAATTAATACCTTGAATCTTGAATCTAGTTACTATATCGCTGTATCTTCGAAATTACGCCATTGGTATCGAATTGTGTGTTGACGTATTGTTATGGCGGTTGTTATTTTTCCAAGTTATCGGCACCATTGGTAGGAGTTCACGTAACCGTTTTCAAATTTATAGCATCACCCTGTTTGAGACAAATAACAACACAACACAATTGTCTGCGCCACAAATTGTCTTTAGGAAAATTCCAATAAATTTGTGAATATAACAGAATTGGTTGTAAATAAAATGTATATAAAAGACTATTTTTATTTCATTAAGATAAGACTAATGAATAACTTTATAACAGATTATAACTAATGGATCATCATCATCAACAAATCAGCCGAAAGACATCCACTGCTGGATAAAGGTCTCCCCCAAGGACGACGACCAGTCCTGCCCGCATCCAGCGGGTTCCTGCGACCTTCACCGGGTCGTCGGTCAACCGTGTGGGAGGCCTGTCTACGCTACGTCTTCCGGTGCGCGGGGCCACTCGAGAACTTTACTGCCCCAACGGCCATCTGTTCTACTAATGTAACTAACTAATGTTAGGGAACTAACTTACTATGTAACTTGCGTTGGGGAATTTTGGTAAGCCCGTTTTCATCTTCGGCATTATCGTCACTTACCACCAGGAGAGATGATGCCAAGGGCTTACCAATTGTGAATATAAATAAATAAACTAATGAATAGTGTTTTATTTAATCCACTTTCCCGAGTTTGAGGAGACACTCTTGCCCCATCAGAGGAGATGTTATGGGTCCACATAAAGATCGTAGAGTCCATAAATAAAACTAAATGAGTCATAAAGCTTCTTGTAATAATAATCAGTGTTAATTAACACAAATTATTATTACAGAGTGTCTAAGAGTCTGAACACGGCAAAGTCGTTGTAAACTGCTCGCCATCTTGCGTCTAATTAGTGTAGTGAAATAATTTTGTGGGATTTATGTTAAGAAACCATTTAATTGCAAGTCTAATTGGATTATTGGATTTCATTACTGAATTGTTTTCTATGAAATATAGTATCTGTATTATTATATTTACATGTCATAAAATAAGTGTCATTATGGCAAGGCATTGATTGGAACAGTTATCTCTTTTTTTACGTGTGTAAAGAAAACAACCAAACTTTTTATTTTTTTTCATTTCAATTAAAAACTTCTATTAATTAAAAAAAGACTAAGGGATTACTACTGTAAGCTTTCTGTGGTTATTTCTGTGGTTATTATTTATTATAATATGTATGTTACATGTAAGTATTGTAGGATCCATTAGGATTTATCTGTCAAGAATAAGCGTTACGGCCGCGTGGAGGGGGTAGACAGAGAAAGTCTGGCGGTGGCGGTGGCGGAAAGAGGGCAAGAGGCTGTATTCCTAGATATAAAAAATTGGGATGGAGATATACAGCAGGTACTTAGCCTGGGTTACCCTTTCCACTTGTCCGTTGAAGTTTCACTTCTACTATGTGTCCCAGCACACATTTTTTCCCATTTCTATTGTATTTATTTGTAACTAGATGTCTTGGCGGACTTCGTTCCACCTTACACTACACTACACACTACCCTACCTTACATTACACTACCCTACACTACACTACCCTACCCCACACTACCCTACCCTAACTACACTAAACCTACACTACACTATGCTACCCTACCCTAAAACCAATTATTTTTTGAATGATAATTTTTTTTATTGATGAATATCATATTTGAATACTTATTATCCTATTCTGGACGAAGACAAATGCAAAAACACAACAATCATAAAAATTGGTTCTTATTTTATTTATTTATTTATTTATTGTTTATTGTACACAGTAAATGAGAGATACATAAGTAAATCCAAAGTCGCATATATATATATATAATACTTACATGTAACATACATATTATAATAAATAATATAACTTTTATTTATTTCTTAATTACTATTGAATTACTGTTTTATGTTTATTTTTATTTATATAAATTTATTTGTTTTGATTTGTATTTTATATATTTATATAAGTATACATGTGTTAATTAGTAAAAAAAAAATTTGTTTTTTTATCTGCAGCCACCCGCATTTAGCCTTTTACCTACCAACTCCTACCGGTTACCTTAAGGTTGCCTGGAAGAAATCGCTAAAAGCGATAAGGTCGCCTTTGCACTGAACATTTTTAAATTAAGTTTCTGTAAAGTTTTTTTGGTATGCAATAAAGAATATTTATTTATTTAATTTAAAAAATCCAACTGGCATATTGAAGTGTATGTTTAGACTAATCGACTAAGAAAATTTAGAGCTACTGAATCGGTCTAGTTTGCTTTGCTTGTAGAATACAAATCTCGGCTTTAAAAGAGGTTTCTATGATATATTTTTTTCTGTTACAAAAATTGATGAATCGTGTTTCTGCAACTGACAAAATAAAGTCATTAAAATGAAGCATCAGGTTACATAATATTATATGTTTTGTAGTCGCTGAGAAAAATTTAGATCCCTGCGTCCAAAGTTTTTAATGCGTTGCCTTAAGAAATCACTGAATTGCCAGTCTAAATGGATTAACGGATTTCATTGCTGAATAGTTTTTTAAATTAAATATAGTATCTGTATCTAAAGCGTCGGTGGCTCAACCTGTAACTACTCGGTCCTTCTAACTAACCAGAGGTACCGGGTTCAAATCTGGAAGCCAATGTACCAATGAGTTTTTCAAAACTTACGTACATATACTTACCGATTGCTTTAACGGTGAAGGAAAAACGTCGTGAGGATACCTGCACACGCCTACGATGAAACTCAAAGGTTGTGTGTGAAGTCGACCAACCCACACTGGGCCCGCGTGGTCGACTAAGGCCTAATCTCCCTGATTTCAGGGTAGGCCCGAGCCCCTCGGTGGGGACGTATCATCATCATCATCTTCCGAGCCTTATTAATCCCAACTATTTGGGGTCGGCTTTAAATGTTTTTTGTCGCCATTCTGGCCTCATACTGGTCAACTCCTGCGTCACTCCACACTCCTCCATATTTTTCTGGGACGTATATGAGCTGATATAATAAAAATAATAATATAGTATCTGTATTTTTATAAAATAAATATTAATACCAAGAGTAAACTAATTTTCTATACGCAGTTATTGGTTTTAGTAAGAATGTTTTTCTCAAATAAGTAACTGCTTATTTTTGCCAATTCGCTATTCAGGGAAAAACAGTTAAGGCAAACGTTCACAGAAAATTAAAGTGCTGTCTATAGCAGACTCTAGCGATACTTCGTTAGTACTTGCTGTGTTCTTTAAAAGCGCGAGGGTTTCAAAGTAAGTTTGGATTGAATTAGTTTTTTGTATGTATATGTTTCTGTCGCCCTAATTAAGGGTAAGCTTAAGCGCCTCGTTGGAGACTTAAAATGAGCTGATATGATGATGATTTGTCTGCGGACAACTCACACCTTATCCGGTTGTTATAAAATTTTCAGAGATGCTAGTTAATTATTTTTTTTAATAAAAATTTAAGTGCGTTTGACTGCAACTCACCTGATGGTAAGTGATGAAGCAGTCGAGGATGGTACACGCAAACTCAAATAATGCATAATCACTCTTGCCTTTAAGATCTCCAAATTATAGGAATCGGGAAACACTGACGCAGACAAGGAGTTCCACTCCTTCGCTGTACGCATAATAAATGACAAGAGAATCTGTATGAAAGAATTTGAACATGACTGGTTTTAGCGAGCGGGGTCCAGTTTAAGACGAACTAGTAAGTGGTTATATCAGAACAGGCTGACAACCTTGGAGGTAGGACACCAGAGGAGATCTTGCAACCCAAATCTCCATATAAAAACAGCGGGACGCGGGGGGATGAGGTCACTGCGTTGCCCCGCCTTAATATATGAAAGCCATCTAGCGATTTTACCAATTATACTCGTAAGAGAAAATTACATGAAAACCGGCCAAGTGCGAGCCGGATTTGTCAAAACCTCAAAGTCACCCGTCAAGTTCGTCAGCGTGCTATGCTGGGAGTTTCCCTGCGTGATCGAATTACTTAGAAACGAGGAGATCCGTAGGAGAACCAAAGTAACCACATGGCTCTCAGAATCGTTAAACTTAAGAAGCAGTAGGCGGGGCATATAGCTCGTAGAACAGATGGCCGTTGGGGTAGTAAAGTTCTCGAGTGGAAACCGCGCACCGAAAAGTGTAGCGTAGGCAGGCCTCGGTGGACCAACGACTTCGTATAACTCACGGGTAGCCGCTGGATGTGGGCAGCGCAGGACCCGACGTTGTGGGTGTCCTTGAAGGAGGCCTCTGTTTACAAGTGAATACTTCGGCTGATATGATGATGCTAAAGATACGGTGTCTAGGTCTATATCTAGATTAGCTGTCAGCACGGAGGTATAAAGAGGGAGCCGAGAAATCGAGTAGCGACGTCTTGATTGAGGCGGAGACGTAGACATAGATTTTGAGAGAGCTGGTTGCATTTTTTAAATCGTGTTTTCACCAATAAGACGACATGAGCTTATATGACGCGGGGTCTCCCCTGGTTGTCTTGACCACTTGATTCTGTATTGCACAGAAAAAACCTTTAGGCTCCGTAATAAGGTCTCCGAAATGCAGCCAGTGCACGGAGGCCTTCTGATCTACGAAGGATCCACAAAGAGCCTTAAAAACCTTTTATTGTTATTACAACTTAAGCTACTCTGCTCACTTGGCACCAGACAAAGTAGCAAGGAGCACCTCCAGCGGAAGCACAGTTGGCTGGAGTTCAGTGCGACGGGGAGAGAAAACGTTGAACTATCCGGGCGTTATTGAGGAGGACTGCTTTCTGCATTGCTGCAATTATTGGTCTGCCTCGGAGTTCCAGCCACGTTAGGTGTAGTTCAAGGTCGGCTGAAATTAGCCCGTTCCCGGATAGGACTATGGGGATAATTTCGGTGGATTCCACTTGCCACATATCAGTAACCTCGTGTGCCAGGTCCAGGTACTTGGTCCCTTTATCGGCATCAGCCTGAACGAGGTTTTCATCGTATGTGATAGTAATATCAACCAAAAACACCCTTGACTGCGCCCGATCCATCAGCACGATATTATTATTATTATTATTATAACCTATTATACCTTCACCACATAAACATAGTTGATGTGTAAAATAGCATGAATGGCGTTAATGTACCACTTATGTATTCTACACATCAACTAACGCCATTCGTGCATCATAAATGAACCGAATTCAAATTAACAGAGTGGTCAACTTGATTCATTGGAGTTTTCCCCAATCGGCATTTTGCGGTTTTGCTTTTTGCGACACAATTCCCTAGTTAACGTTCAAATCAGAACTGTCATTTTAACTATCCCTATTTATTCCTATAGTTAAATATTTTTTCGTAACATTTTATTTATTTGTGAGCTCTGAATGAAATAATCGAATTATTAGTGTAATTACTAACATTGTTAAATAACGAAAATCGCGTTTTTTTCCATGGCACAAACATTGGATTTATCATGCTATTCACATAATTCTTTTTAATGACAAATCTTTTATTTCAGCCCAAAAATACCTATACAGTGTCAAATTGTAAATCCTTACTAATATTCTAAACGCGAACGTTTGTATGTATGGATGTTTGTTACTCTTTCACGCCACAACAGATAAACGGATCTGCATGAAATTTGGTAGGTAGACAAATTAGGACCTGAATAACAACAAACGCTACTTTTTTCCTCGCTTGCGAGCCGCAAGCGGTTTGCGCACTGCGCACCCCCGAAGACAGTCATAGAAACTATGTTCGCGCGTAGCTAAGCCAGTACACACATAAAATATAGTTTAATCTGTATATTTAAAAAAGCGTCGGTGGCTCAACCGGTAACGACTCGGTCCATCTAACCAGAGGTACCGGGTTCAAATC
Organism: Coleophora flavipennella; assembly: GCA_947284805.1. Taxonomy (NCBI): domain Eukaryota; kingdom Metazoa; phylum Arthropoda; class Insecta; order Lepidoptera; family Coleophoridae; genus Coleophora; species Coleophora flavipennella. The sequence goes on from OX369290.1 coordinate 5,882,978, forward strand.
TGGACGGCCAATGTACCAATGAGTTTTTCAAAAACTTACGTACTTACATATACTTACCGATTGCTTTAACGGTGAAGGAAAACATCGTGAGGAAACCTGCACATGCCTGCTAAGAAACTCGAAGGTTGTGTTTGAAGTCGACCAACCCGCACTGGGCCCGCGTGGTCGACTAAGGCCTAATCACCCTGGTTCAGGGTAGGCTCGAGCCCCTCGGTGGGGACGTATATGAGCTGATATAATAATAATAATAAATTTAAAAGAAAAAGGTGACTGCCTGCTATATCAACGCACAACCGAAGCCACTGAACGGATTTCTCTGAAATTTGTAATACAAATAGCAATTAGGACGTGGGCATCCGCTAAGAAAGGATTTTGTGAAATTCTCACGGAAATGGCAAAAAACGGGATCTGCGCGGGCGAAGCTGCGGGCATCCACTAGTGAACAATAAAAATATATGTCGTCCAAATCATAAAGAATGTTAACGGAAAGCCAACTATTTAAAATAGGGCTATCCACGTACTGGGATAATGCACGGAGAATCCCATTGGATGAACTATCTTTATCTTTCGATGCCATTCACTTAGCTGGTAATCAAGGCCAATTTTGTCATCCAGGTATTTTGCGGTCTACCTCTCCCCCTCTTTTCCTAGCTGTCCCTCTAATACGGTTGATGGGAGCGACGGCTGTCTCTCTCATTATACTCGTGACCGGGTGCTGCCCGTGTGAACTGGCCTACTCTTGTCAAAGGCAGTATTGAAATTCCATTATTTTTATGTATAACTTTTCGTGTCATATTGTTTTCATGTTCTAATGACATAATCTGGTATATTTCAAGTATTAAATTTTGACGTGTCTAACTAATGATTGTTTATTTCTTAATTATTCACAAATGACATTTTTATTATTATTTTATGACTCTCAGAAAGAGTGTAATTTGCACCTGTTTTGAATAAATACCTTGAATCTAGCCATGGAAAGCCTGTCTATCGGCTCTAACCTGGACTCTGTACATTTTCTCGTTCATAGCTCTAGAAAATCGGTGTGTTCCTCTTAGAGAGCAAAGGTAGATACTCGTATCTCCGCCAGGCGAGGTGGTATGCCTGGAGTCCGGCCGTGGACCAACCGTTGATGGTTGGTACTTGTACTTATACTTAGTGCTGAAGAAATGTTAATAGCGCGTTCTAGATGCCTTATTTACTATGTCCTCTCGTCGCTTGTGTTAAGGTTCAGTGGTGGGTTCCTGCAGTTTCCACCACAAGGCGTTACTTTGAAACTCTCCCTTACGTGTTCGTTAAGTACTTTGACTTTGAGAGTGACTCCAACGTAACAGCATTTCAGTGTAATAAAAATAAGTCTAGACTAAAACCGGCCGAGTGTGAGTCAGAACCGGACACATAGGATTCCGTACCATCATATTCTAGCTCTAGTTTCTTCAGTTCCGTACTATCATACTAGATGCCGCTAGTTTCTTCACGTTTAAAAAAAACACCTTTTTTGTATGGAGACTTTCACTTCTTCAATTTTTTTTTTGTAATTATTGGTATAGCGGCAAAAGAAATACTCGTACATCATCTGTGAAAATTTCAACTGTCCTGCTATCACGGTTCATGAAATACAGCCCGGTGACAGATGGACGGTCAGCGAAGTCTTAGTAATAGGGTCCCGTTTTTACCCTTTGGGTAAAGAAGCCTAAAAATAAATTGTATTTTTTGTATAATCTAGGTACTCCAATACATCTATTGGATTGATTGATCTGTCTATCAATGCCAAATGCAAACACCTTCCTAGCCACGAAATACAGAATTTCAATTGAACAAAATTTTCAGACAAATGAATCGGCACCTTTCACAAATTCAATTTACAAATTCACAAAGTTATTTTGGAAAAGCTTGCGACAAATGCAACTAAGGTAGCCGTTTGAACCCCCAAATGAAATTCCAAATGTAATTTGGGTTTAAATTCTCCCCTGATACTAATGGCACAGTATTACAATATAGCGGCTTACAGTAGCGCAACGAATGTGCTTACGCAGAGCAACGGAGGGGTACTTGCGGGGCAGCGGGCGGCGGGGCACAGCATGGCAAACTTCGCAAGTTTGCCAGGCTGAGTACAGACTAGACTAGTACCGAAGTATATTATGTATTAGTAGTAACATACAGTATGGACACACCCTGCCGCTCTCTAGATTGCGACCTTACCCCCTCGTTACCCAGATTGATACAGATTGGTTACAGTTTGGTCGTTGAACATATAAGATTTTGCCACCATTTTGTTTGTTCCTTCATTCGTCTTTTGAAATGTCATTTCTGGCCCGTTGTATGAAATGTCCAGGGTGTGCTTGTACCTACGCCGGTAGCGCATCGTGCGAAATAAAAGGCGTTGCGCTACTGTAAGCCATATCGTAATATTGTGATAATGGTAATAAAACCACGTAGACAGCGCTTCTTGTCACGTCCAAGGCGACGAAATACGCTTTCTGTCTCTTTCCAACCTTCCAGTTTGAAAGTGACGATTGTATTATTGACCCGCCTGGAATTTCAATCTGAGATAGTTGTACGTCCTTTGCCATCCTTTTGCAAATATTAAATTTAAGCCTTGCTTAGTCTCGTCTCGAGTCTAGACAAAGCAGTTTCGAAACTAAAGAGCAAATCTTGGAGTTAACTACAGTTATGTGACTTTAAAACAATTCGCTGTGTCGTATTGATATTCTTTTTTTATGCACAATTGGGATAAGCCCTTGGCATTATCTCACAAGATTGTAAGTGAAGATGATGCCGAGGATGGAAGAAGACTTACCAAGATTCATCAACGCAATGGGGAACTGACTATCTTATCTTCAAGCCAGAACAAGTTAATGCATTTAACATTGATGTTTGGCGTCAAGATTCAGATAAGATGGTGGTAGCTAACCAGGCGGGCTAAGAAAATTCCCTTCTGCTAACCGAACCGAGTCTTACAATGTTAGATTGCGCCGGGAATCGAACCCGCGACCTGAGAGAGAATCATGACCATCCCGCCGGCTAAACCCTAAAAATAAAAATAAAAATGTTATAAAAATGACACTAGAGTCATCCAACGAAGACATCTAGACAGGGCAATCATGCGGGGGCTGAGGGGTAAGACTGGGGGGTAGGCTAAGCCCCAACTGCCCTAGTCACCGTTCGGGACAATTCATTAGAGGCGCCAGCACATTTCGAGCGTGCAGCTCTAGCATTGACCAGAGATTAGTGATATCGGCTTTGACGCAAACATCACAGGCGTGATAATGGTGACGGGCAATTTTTGTCGGCATCTTTGTGGGCTACAGACAAAGAGGATGGACGTATTCACTACATTTTGGCTACAGCAGATCTGGCAACACTTGCGTCGGTAGCGTAACGGCTAAAGCCGCTATCTACTGTCCGAAAGGTCGTGGTTCGAGATTCAGCCATCGCTTCCATTAACCATACTAGAAAGAAAGGAACGACCCGGCTCCCGATGCACCACCATACAAGTTAACCCCTCAAGCCCTTTGGAATGTTTACGTTCCAGTGGAGAGGGCACCAATTTGAAGTCAACTCGAGAATAAATAAGATACATAATCGTGTGTCTCTTTGTTGTAGTCCGGTACTAGACCGGTTAAAGATAACAATACAGTGTAAACCCTGTAAAACGTCACTCGATATAACGATTCACTCTTTGAAACGTCAAAATTTTTTGGCTCCAGTTGGTTTACTTTGACGCTAATTTCTCTCTGTATAACGTAAACTCTCAATAACGTCACAAAGTGCCCGGTCCCTTGAGTGTCGCTATATAGAGTTTACACTGTATCTTGAAAATACATAAGCCGATTCTTATGCAACTAAATAGACAGAAGCAAAACAAGAAATTGTTCCTAGGGTACTAACTTATCTAAGTTCATAGAGTATTTTGACTACTTTAAAAAAAATGTTGCCAATAAATTAAAGTCATTGTAAGCGACTAGAGGAAATAAACCCTCCAATTTGTAAATAATGTTTTTAAGCACTTATGTTCCTTTGTTTTAATTGTTCATGTCTATAATTAGTTTCTAAGTATTTTTTGTATTGTTGTCCTTTTCTAAATAAACCGTCACCCATGATCCCACTAATAGCGAGATAGATAAAATCTTACAAATAAAGGCAATCACCGCCATACTCCCTCTCTAAAACTATCTCACTATATGTGTCTCGCTCTGACGTCGAACTTCGAACAAATCTATGGAGTTTCAATTCATACAATCCCCTTCAGTTTTGGTCCATCGAGTGCCGGATTTAGAAGAATGAAACAGCACATGGAAGAAAGAAGTCAGTAAAGAAGAAAGAAGATTCATTATCGAAGAAAGAATATTCATTATCGAAGAAAGAATATTCATTATCGAAGAAAGAAGATTCATTATTGAAGAAAGAATATTCATTATCGAAGAACAGAAGAATCAATATAGAAGATCTTCAAATAAGAAGGTTCACTTCGGGCAAGCTGACTTCGAGGTTAGAAGAGGACAGCGGCGTTCAGAGCAGAGCATCATCGAGTCCACGCACCGTCGAGAGGTCACCGCTGGCAAAGAAGACACCCAACCGTCAACCGTCATATAGTTTCTGACCTCAAAGTTTCTGAATTCATAAGTTTCCTAGTGAGTATTTAGGCTCCAGCAATAACCTTGCAGGAGTAACTGCCGCAGTCTTTTTCAAGGCTTAGTACGCGGTGGGGCGGCCTTTTTCAAGGTAGCTTCTTCATCGCACCGTTCCGTGCAGAAGAGCCGGTTCGGTAGCAGTGAGATGAAGACGAGGTCGCAAAGGGGAGAAAGCGAGGGAACTGATAAGTCGGGTAGTGGGAACACAACGAGCGAGACGGAATCGGGTACGGTATCTACGGAATCGGGTACGGTATCTACGGAATCGGGTACGGTATCTACGGAATCGGGCACGGTATCTACGGAATCAGGCACCGAATCTACAGCTACTAGCACAGCAACGAACGCGACGGATCGGACGATGAGCGAGAACAAGACCGGCGTTGAGGAACAACCGCCGCGAGAGGGAGACGCACCTATACTCGAGAGAGAGAAGGTTGCGAAGGATTGCACAGACACATCAAAGCTCACTTCAGTGATGCCCGTCCTAACCAAGTCGAGAGGAGGAAAGTCAATAGCGGGGCGCCGCAGGGCCGAAATACAAGCCCAACTAGAGCTAGAACAGCTCAACCTGGAAAAGGCGCGCGCCGCTGCCGACTGCGCTCGGCTACGTCTGGAACTACTGCAGGTGAACTCCGACTCCGAGTCTGACGAAGAAATCATTACCGTCAACGAGAGAGTAGACCAGTGGGTCGGACAACACGCACACATTGCTACTGAAGTGGAGGCCATATTGCCGCAGCCGGCGGCAGGGGAGAAGCGTGAGGAGAGCGCGCCCCGACCGGCTCCTAAGGAAGAAAGGAAAAAGGACACGGAAAGTTCTTTGGCAAACGCCATAATGGAAGCTATCAAAGCGAGTACCACGGGCAACAGACCGAAGACCGCGCCGCGCTATATAGCAGAGCTGCACTCCTTCAACGGGAACCCAAACGAGTGGATCGCATTCCGCGCCACTTACCGGGACACGGAGTCGTACTTCAGCGGCATAGAAAAGGCTACGGCGCGCTGTACAGGGTAGAGCGAGAGAGGCAATCAAAGGCAGGCTCTACACAGCGAGCGACCCAGAAGACATCCTCACCGCCCTGGAACGACGATTCGGCCGCCCATCATACCTCATAAAGAACGAGATGGCAAATATCGACAAATTACGCCCGATGACGGACGACGCACGAGAAATAGTGCAATTTGCAGGTGTTGTAGCCAACACAGTAGCCACCATCCTCCAGATGAAGAAGACCAACTTTCTACACTCGAGCGATTTGTCTGAGAAAATCATTGAGAAGATGAGCCCCATCATACGGTTCCGGTGGTTCGATTATCGAGCTTTGGACGAGGAGCAACCCATACTACTCGCGTTGTCAACATTCCTAAACAAGATAGCCGACCAGTTTGAAGCTTACGACACAGGGAGCGTTAAGCGGGAAACAAACAACGGCGGCGCATTACGAAAACCACGAAGGGTGAACGCAGCTACAGCAGTGGTCGAAGAAGCAAGTTACGAGTCAGATTACGACTGCGGCAGAACGACGAGTGACGAGGACGAAGCATGCGAAAGAGAGATGCAACATGTCTTCGCTACTAATCAAAAGAAAGAGACAAAAGATGCCGCCTGCCCTGCGTGTGAAAGAGACCACCAACTGAAGAGCTGCGCGATATTTACAAACGCTAACGTGGAAAAGAGATGGGAGATAGTGAGAAAAGCTCGCGTATGCTTTCGCTGTTTACGAAGTGCAAAACACAGAGGTTTCAACTGCAAGGCGAAACCGTGTTCCAAGTGTAGGCGTGGCCACCACGTGCTACTGCACGCAGACTCAGCGCCTGAAAAGCAAGAAAAACAGGAGGAACACAAAGAAGATAAGCAAACTGCATCGGTCAACACGTTGGTGGCCACGAAGGCCTACCTAAAGATCGCTCCAGTAGAAATCTCGGGTCCAACGGGAACAAAGAAACTCTTCGCTCTTCTCGACGAGGGCTCCACCGTCACGCTGATCGAGAAAAGCGTAGCCGACGAGATAGGCGCGCGGGGCCCCAAGGAGGAACTGTTCATCGAGGGAATGGGAGGACAGAGACTAAAGGAAGCTACTTCCCGGCGGCTTGAACTGAAAATAAGAGGACTCTACTGCCGCGAGTACGAAGACATGACCGCATCTACAATAGAAAAGCTGGAACTGGCACCTCAAGCGGTCAGGAAGAAAGACCTGGATGACTGTGCACACCTGGAAGACGTGCCCTACGAGCTCACGTACGACACTGCCCAGCCTTCACTGCTGATTGGGCAAGATAACTGGCACTTGATCGTGTCACAAGACGTACGCAGCGGAAGCAAGTCTCGGCCCGTCGCTTCGCTTACAACCCTAGGATGGGTCCTTCATGGCTGTAACTCCAATATAACGAAGCCTGTAAGGTCGATACAAGTCATCAACCACCTCACACATGGCAGTGCGCACGAAGACACCGTTGAGCAGCTCATAGAAGAACATTTCACCATCGATTCGCTTGGAATAGCGCCTAGTAAACCGGCGAACGATCCGGAGGAACGAGCTCTCACAATACTGAAGTCCACCTGCAAGTACGTGCCCGAGGAAGGATGGTTCGAAACCGGGCTTTTATGGAAGACAGACGACACACGAATGCCTGAAAGCCGACCCAACGCTCTGCGAAGACTGCTCGGCATAGAAAAGAAAAAGAAAAAGGATAAAAACTTCAAAGGAAGCTACGAAAATAAAATGAAAAATTTGATAGACAGCGGCTACGCGGAAAATGCTACGAACTACGCGCCTACTACGCGTCGCGCTTGGTACTTAACTCACGCTAGAAAGGGACAGATACACAACCCCGCTACACCTCTCGCTCGCTCGTCTATGAGAAACAATCTACCCGACTCACTCGCTACCCCTCTCGCTCGCACTAACGAACTCGTGCCTATGTTGGAAGAGACAATAAAAAACGCCGAAGAAAGGCTTTTCGAAATTGTTCAGCGAGACTGCTTTGAAAGGGAAATAAAAACCCTAGCGAAGGGAGAAAACGTAAAAGAAGATACGTTCAATTTCGCTTTAAACATGCGACACACGCCCAAAGAGGCGCTTACAGGACAACGCGCGCCTACCAAAACTAGCGCTGTGATTTCAATATATGACCCGCTAGGCCTTGCTTCAGCTACGCTCGTCCAAGGAAAGATGCTCATCCAAGATCTGTGGAGAACGAGAGCCAGATGGGACGAGCCCGTGCAGCTCGCACAAGACCTGCAATGGCGCGCATGGCTATCGCACCTACACGAACTAACTAGTTTGTACATACCAAGATGCGTATCGCAAACGAACCAAGAGGCGGCGCTACACATGTTCTGCGATGCCAGTGAAAAAGCATACGCCACCATACAGACAGAAATGGATAAGAAAATAAAGAGAAGATTATACTGGTCCGACTCACGCACCGTTCTTGCCAAGTCCGACCCACGCACGTTCAAGATGTTCGTAGCTCACCGGCTAGCCGAGATGGAAGATCATACCAAATCCGATGAGTGGAGATGGGTACCCACGAAAGAAAACGTGGCTGACGACGCAACCCGCGGCACCCCAGGAAACTTCAACTCAAGCCATAGATGGTTTTCCGGCACCGCCTTCCTACGAAAGTCCGAGTCAGAATGGCCGCTTGACCGATCCGCTACTGTACCAGTAACAATCGGAGAAGAACGTCTTACAACCCACACGATTAGACGTGTAACCATTGTTACTCCCGATCCGACGCGATGCTCTACATGGTTACGCCTTTTACGAGCCACAGCCCGATTCCTGCAGTACATCGCCTTGTTCAAAAACCTGCTTGAAAACAAAACACGTATAGCAACTCGTGTTAAGAAAAAACCGCAAGATGCGTACTGGCGAAAGCACAAGAGAAAACGTCGCTACCCCGATCACTATGGGTGCTATTAAGCGCACCGAGGGGGAGACTGTAAGCGACTAGAGGAAATAAACCCTCCAATTTGTAAATAATGTTTTTAAGCACTTATGTTCCTTTGTTTTAATTGTTGATGTCTATAATTAGTTTCTAAGTATTTTTTGTATTGTTGTCCTTTTCTAAATAAACCGTCACCCATGATCCCACTAATAGCGAGATAGATAAAATCTTACAAATAAAGGCAATCACCGCCATACTCCTAGGGGGGGGCGTCGCTCCGATGTACTTTTAGGGTGGCTCTGCTGCCAAAGTTCTTCGGGGGGTGTTAGTGGGTAGTGCGGCTCGACAGCTGTGAGTCCCACATAACCGGTGCAGTTTTAACGCTGCACAGGTATACGTAAATGTATTCACCTCTCTCCCCACCAACCATCTTTCGGGGAAAAAAAAAAAAAAAAAAAAAAAAAAAAGCCATACTCCCTCTCTAAAACTATCTCACTATATGTGTCTCGCTCTGACGTCGAACTTCGAACAAATCTATGGAGTTTCAATTCATACAATCCCCTTCAGTCATGTAAAGTTTGAATAGGAACTTTTAATTAACCTGTACTTTTTTTTGTAAAAGTAGACAAAGACGGAGGCTCGTAGACTTTGAATAATTTGCTGTGTATAAAAATGTATTATAATCAGCTCATCCTATTCGGTATAAACATATATATTAGTTTTAATCTTTATCTATAGTTAGTTTAGTGCCTAATATTCATTTAGTTTTTCTTTTTTAGTTGCCAAATTAAATTCATTTCTTTCTCTCGAATGTGTTTAAAAACGTTTTCAGTAAGGCGTCTTATGCTGTGTCTCTTAGGGTCACACACAGCAGTTCTTAAGCGGCGGTAGCCACTTTAAATCCGGTGGATTATCAGTGTGGAAGTTTGGAAAGGGAAGTTTGAGACTCTTGTTGGAGGTAATACATGTATTATCAGAGATATGCTGTATAGATATGCTATAAAATAATATATCTGTAATGGTTGTAGGGTTTTAGTTTTGAATTTTACTTTTATTTTATTTTTTTACTATGTTTAAAGTTTTATTTTGTTTAAATTTATGATGTGTACTTCGTTTAGGTTAAGTCCTTCCCTGAAGGGGTAGTAGCTGAAAATCAACGCTGTGATCTTTGTGATGACAGCATAATTGCTGAGCTGCTACCTTTTCAGTGATAGGTACAAACTTTTGTATTTTAAAAGCTACGAAATATTTCACTTGTGTGTACTTATCACTGAATAAACATTTATTCTATTCTATTCTATATAAGGTGAGGTAGATAGGTTACATGCGTCCAAAAAGTGAAGAAATTAAAATTATTAATTATTAATTGGCTTTTCTTTTCTTAATAGCATTCAGTGCAATGGAAGCGAACTACCTATTATATTGTGTGCGTAAATGGGCTCGATTTTCAAAAGTTGTTTGCTAGTGCTTAACCCAACTATGCTAACAAATATCTGGGTATTATAAAGATTATAAAAACACCGATCTTCTGCGCCATTATACTTTTCCAAGAGAACGTTTTTATTAATTTTTTAACGGCATTGGATACAGGGTTGTTCATAGGTTATCTTTGACAGAGATCGCCAACGATCAGCTTTTCAATTCAGCAATTTCATGGGTCTGCTGCAAAACATAAAAAATTGAGAGTCGTTTGCGAGTTTAAAATGAATCTTTTGTAGGAATCCGGATCATCCGGAATCCAATCAACGACGTAAAGCCATAACCACATAGCCGGCCAAGTGCGTGTCGCACTGGCACATGAAGGATTCAGTAGGCCCCCTTTATTTATTTTTATTCAAATCAGCTCATATCCGTCCCCACCGAGGGGCTCGAGCCTACCCTGAATTAGGGCGATCAGGCCAGGCCACGCGGGCCCAGTGCGGGTTGGTTGGTTATTTATATTATTTGTTGTTAATAGCGGCAATAGAAATATTCAATCTATGAAAATTTCAACTGTCTACCAATAGGTAATAACGGTTCTAAAATACCGCCCGCTGATAGACAGACAGACGGACGGACAACGGAGACTTGGTAATAGGGTCCCGTTGGTCACCCTTTGGGTGTCATCATCATCATCATATCAGCTCTTATACGTCCCAACCGAGGGGCTCGAGCCTACCCTGAATTAGGGCGATCGGGCCTTAGTCGACCACGCGGGCACAGTGCGGGTTGGTCGACTTCACACAAAACCTTCGAGTTTGTGTGTGAAGTGAACCCTTTGGGTGTACGGAACAATAAAAAAAAAGTATAAAACCACGCATTGACACCCAAAAATGGAAACCATCAATTCCATTCGACAAAACCACTTTTTATCGCGCTCTGTCGCACTCCAATACTCAAATAGCCATTACATATTATTGCTACAGATAAATTTGGTGCACCCAGCCGCAACGTTGGATGGAAGCCAGGACATGCATTTTATGTCATATCAGTTTACAGGATACAGAGTTGTCGTAATTTGGGGCAAGAGCGTCGGTGGTGTAACAGTTACGGTTGCTACCTCCTGTCCAGGAGGCCGTGGTTCGAATCCTGCCACGTACCAATGTGTTTTCGAATTTAAATTTCATATGTACGTTTAGAAGGAAAACATCGTGAGGCAACCTGCACACGCCTGCGAAGAAACTCGAAGGTTGTGTGAAGTCGACCCACCCGCACTGTGCCCGTGTAGTCGACTAAGGCTCGATCGCCCTAATTCAGGGTAGGCTCGAGCCCCTCGGTGGGGACGTATATGAGCTGATAAGATGGGGCAAGGGATATAAGAAACTTTACTGAGAAACGGTTGTGAATTCAGAATCATCGTCTCTTGTTTCATAAGTCTTATGAAATTTTTGGAATAATCATTTTATAACTGAGTTTTGTTTTAGGAGAATTGTTTTATGGCATCGTATCAGAGTATCGGTGAATCACAAGACATTCATTGAATTCTTAAGGCGGTTCGTTTTCGATTAAAGTCTATGAGAAAGATTTAATTATTTATTTCTATTTGCGGCGCTAATGTGCTAATCTAACCGCCTTAACACGAAACACACATACAATATCGGAACAAATTAAAGAGCCAAAAATTTGGAAAAATGAAAACATTACTATAATTATATAAAACATGACATACTTTTGAATAAAATAAATACATTACTATGTATTATTTACGAATATAAAACTAGAGCCTCTCTGCTCACTTGGCACGAGGCGAAGTGGCAGGAGCTCCTCCAGCGGAAGCACAGTCGGCTGGAGTTCAGTGTGACGGGGAGAGAAAGCGTAATATTTTGTGATTATTATTATAATTATTATTATTTTCTTGATATCCAAAATAAGGTATTTCACATATGACGAATTCAATAAAATGCTATTAACTTTAAATGTAAAGTATTAACTTTTTTAAACTGTAAATTAAAGGTATACACTTAAACTCCTAATTGTTTCAGAACTTCAGACAAAAGGGAAATTGTTTCAATAAATTTCACAGTACAGGATTCAATAGTGGTGTGTTGTAAAGAGACCCATTTATTGTTTGAGATGAAAGTTCCATAATGCAATCAACAAACTTGCGAAGAGTTGCGCCAATTTCCCCCAAGAGGCGCAAAGTCATATAGAAGTCACGTAAAGAAACGAATAGGGAGAAATTTAAAAGGAGCTGTTTTGCACAAAACGCTGTAGGGGAGAATTATTATGTTTCTAGAGTTCCGTACAACAACAAAAAAAGGAGCACTTGTAGGATCACTCGTGCGTCTGTCTGTCTCCGCCCGGCTGTCACAGCCAATTTGCTCCGAATCTACTTGACCAAATCAGGTGAAATTTGGTAGGATGGTGTAATGACCCAAACACAGATGTGCAAAGTGAATAAATATTTTTTTTGTAAAATAAGTCATTTTCGGAGGAACAATTAGGAAATTTAAAAAAAAGTTCCGCAAACCATACTGTGTCATATATCAAATGAAAGGGCTCGTTATGAGGATCTCAAATATATTTTTTTATTATTGTAAAATAAATAGTTTTGATTTAACTCATTACTGAAGTCGAAAATTGACCATTCCTCCCCCCCCCCCCCTGATCTCCAAAACTACTGAGTCTAAAATTTTGAAAAAAATTCAAAATATAGTTCATTGCTTGTAGATTATAGGAAAACCTAAAAGAATTATATCAATCTAAATATATCTAACTCAAAGGTGACTGACTGACTGACTAGTGATCTATCAACGCACAGCCCAAACCACTGGACGTATCGGGCTGAAATTTGGCATGCAGGTAGATGTTATGACGTTTGCATCCGCTAAGAAAGGATTTTGGGAAATTCCCACGGGAACCGCAAAAACCGATTCGCGCGGGCGAAGCTGCGGGCATCCACTAGTTGAAAATAAAGTGGTAAAATCAATATAATAAATTCACCTACGGAAAATAGTTCACTAAACACCAATATATAGCGCTAGTAGTATTTTTCTGTTGCTCGCGTTTGTGTTTTTTGTTCATCATGTGAATAGGTATCATTGTCATGGTTGTGTGGAGAGGTGTGGTGGTACGGAACCCTCATACCGCGAGTCCAACTAGCACTTGACCGGTTTTATTATATTTACCATTTTTATGTCATAACGGACACAAAGTTATCATTAAAGCTCGAAATTTGATTAATAGTTATGCGACCAAATTTGATTGTTAGCAATTACTAAAATTGATAGTGCATTAGTTGGGCACCCTAGAGTTTTAGATAATAATGATAATGTAACAATTGAGATTTTATCAAATACATAACATCAAACCACTAATGAAAATAGGGATGACGACAGCGTCAGAAATAAATTATGAACTCTTGATTACTAAATTGCCCTCCTACTTAAACTTCGGAAAACCTTACTCGTTTTTTTTCTATCAAGCATTGATTTTTAATTCACCAAAATCACAAAATGAGTACATAAATGACGCTGCAAAACTATGACGTCACGCCTAGGTATTTCAAACATTCTTAGAACAAAACGTCGTTTTTGAAAAGTAAATCAGATGACTAGCATTCGTCATCCCTATTGGTTGTACGTAAAAGGTTGTAAATGTTTAGGAAATACAATCGTGACATTTTAGTCAGGTCATGAAAAAATTACAAGTTTTATTTGTGTTATCATATTGTTATGGTCACACTGAGATAGAAGCGACGTACAGCACAGCGTCAAATTTGTCTAGAGGCATTCATGGATTTAGAAGTCTATCTTAAAATTTTAGAAGATTGAAAACCGCCCATCACATCAGCTCATATACGTCCCCACCGAGGGGCTCGAACCTACCCTGAATTAGGGCGATCGGGCCTAAGTCGACCACGCGGACCCAGAGCGGGTTGGTCGATTTCACACACAACCTTCGAGTTTCTTTGCAGTAGTGTGCAGGTTTCCTCACGATATTTTCCTTCACCGTAAGAGCGTCGGATAAACGTACATATGAAATCAAAATTCAAAAACACATTGGTACGTGGAAGGATTCGAACCACGGCCTCCTGGACAGGAGGTAGCAACCGTAACTGTTACACCACCGACGCTCTTGCCCCAAATTACGACAACTCTGTATCCTGTAAACTGATATGACAATGAGGTGGAAGCAGGTTTCCTCACGATGTTTTCCTTCACCGTATGAGAGCGTCGGATAAACGTACATACATTGGTTCGTGGCAGGATCAAACAACGACCTCCCCCCCGGACGGGAGGTAGCGGCCCTTGCCATGACGCCACCGACGCTAACCAAATCTAATTTTGTCTGTGGAATCGATGCGGCAGCGGCGTAGCTCGCATCGAGGTGCAACATGCAAACGTCACGGCATACACATGAAAGCCACAGGGTTCCATTTTTTACGCACCTCCGCATGAAGACGCGTGCATTTGCTTCTCGCTTCGCGTCGCTTTGCCTCCAATGTGTATTACAGTCGCAAGGCCTAAGCTCAGCTTTGCATTTGTGTGTGCACGTATCGTTTACATGCCCTCTCGTATATCTACCAGATACGCTGGACTACCGGGTTTCTGATATAGCGTCCTCACTGACCGACCCCTTAGGCATGCAGTGGGGGCCGCTCTTCCTGATAACGCCGTGAGGCGAAGGCAAGGACAAACTACGGTAGTTCTTGCCGCCAAGACGCTTGTCCTGGTACTCTGCAAGGCAAGTGCCTCGTGGAAGAGAACCACCTTCTACTCTTCAGGTAGGTCCCGGAGCTGTAACGCAAGCTCACCTCCCACGGCTTTCGCTGCTGGCGGTGCGATCCCCGCTCAGGATGCCAGAGAAGCTGGTTCCCACATCTCCAGTGTGGTACCGGAGTTGTTGGCGTGCTCACATTCCGGCGCTTATCACACCTGTTCATCTTACTCCTACGCGACTGGATCACCTGGAGCGGTACTAGCGTAGCTCTACTTACTATCGAGGCAAGTGGCGGAGATGCTTTCCCGCCAGTAAAGAAACCAGCAGTTTTGCTTAATGGACAACTCACGTGTCCCGTGTTGTTTTCGCCCAGAGTCCACGTGGCCGGCTACGACAACACTAGTTGCGTGCGGGGAGGACGCCTGGACGCCACGTGCTTGCCAGACAACATAAATTTCCCAACCCCTGCAACTAACCACATATACCACTACGTGTCCTTGACCCGGGGACCGACAAGCCTGCCGAAGGCAATGGATCCGACAGCAAGCACCCTAACCCCGTAATACCCTGATCCAAACAGCCGGACTCCGTAGTTTCTGGCTGCGATCTCCACCTAACCGGGAAGCTCTAGAGGGAGTATACATTCCCTCTCGTATATCTACCAGATACGCTAAAACTACCAGGTTTATGATATAGCGTCCATACTTTCCTACCCTTGGACATACAGTGAGGGCCGCTATTCTTGCCAACACCATAAGGTGAAGACAAGGATCAGTTACGGTAGTTCTTGCCGTCAACACGCTTGTCCCGGTACTCTGCAAGGCGAGTACCTCGTGGAACAGAACCACTTCCTAATGTCCAGTGTACTACTGTAGGAGTATACAGTGGGATACCGACTTGTGGCGCCACTCGTCCCGGCCAATGCTTTAAAATAATTAACACTTTTTTAAAATTTTACAATTTGTTAACCCTTGACAACATCTCACCTGGTGGTAAGTGACGATGTTGCCGAAGATAAAAGCGGGCTTACCAAGATTCCCCAACGCAATGGGGAACTGGCTATCTTATCTTCATGCCGGTACACACCAATGATATCAACATTGATATTTGTTTTGTTGTGTTTTTTGTAACCCGTTTGAGGCGCCGCCCGTCCCTTACGCGTCATCTCCCTATTAATTTTGGCGATCACTTATACCAATGCAAATCTGAGCTTAAGCCTCGCGAACTGTACCCCTTAATTTAATTGTAATTGTGAAATTTATTAGTTTTTGGAGACATTAAATTCTAATACTTGAAAGGGTCCACGAATTGTGACGCGTTATGACTATAGAGTCACAAATTCTATTCACATGTGTCAGGATTTATGATTTAAGGGTTTAATCTTCTTTGTCGGTATGAAAAACCTTCCCAGGAAGTAGCAACCGGCCGGATTATCCTGGGTCCGGATAGGGATCCCCCCATCCTAACAAAAATATCAAACCTTTATCGTTGTGGGTGGCTTTGGACGGATCAGCCAGAAATGGGTTGATGGAGGTGACTAAGCTTGATGTGCGTAAATGAAATGACCTCTGTTATTAAGTTTTCTGTCTGATACAGGTTGGAATTTGGAAATTTGCAAACGTAGGCACTTTAACCGCGAAAATAATGCAAATCTGTACATCTGAGTGTTAAAAAAATAATCATGTCATATCAGCCGAAAGATGTCCACTGCTGGAGATAGGCCTCCCCCTAGGATTTCCACGATGAACAGTTCTGCGCTGCCCGCATCCAGCATCACCAGATCATCAGTCCACCGAGTGGGAGGCCTTCCTACGCTACGTTTTCCGGTGCGCGGTCGTCACTCGAGAACGTTACTACCCCAACTGACATCTGTTCTAAAAGCTAGTGCCCCGCCCCTTAAAAAAATAATAATACTTGTAAATTATTTAAGATTAGGTTTTAACCGCCTCCTTGGCGTTATGGTCAGTTCATTCGCTTCACACCAGGAGCTTGCTGGTTTGATTCCCGGTAGGGTCAACTTGAAAGACTCGGTTTAGTTGGTGGTAAGGCATTTTCTAAGCCCGACTGGCTAGCTACCACCATCTTATCTAAGTGTTGCCGCCTAACATCAGTCTTAACAACATTGATGTGTTCTGGCTTGAAGATAAGATAGCCAGTTCTCCATTACGTTGGGGAATCTTGGTAAGCCCACTTCCATCTTCGGCATCATCGTCACTTTACCACCAGATGAGATGATGTCAATGGCTTAGCAATTGTTAATAATAAAAATAAAAAAGGTGTATTTGAAGCGGTCGTAGCTAAGAGTGACTTGTGTGGTTGAGTTAATCACGCAGTTAACTGACCAGAAGCCCGGTCATTAACTAGATGGGTAAGTTTGTTAATCGTTTTTTCTCGACCGTTTCCGTCCTTCGTAAGGCACAATAAGTCAAGCCGTTGGTGCCGGTTGCTATCACTAGATGTCTAACTTGTGTGCTTCGCAACTAGCTTTTACTCCCACCAACCCGGACTTGGCTCCCGTGTGTGGAGTGCTAACTAACTTTGGCAAGAGACCCGTACATCAGAAGTGGGAACATTTATGAGTTATTAAAGGTATATTAGGAGTTCCCTTATAGTTATTATTCTTTGCTCATATATGCATCCAGATTAATAAACATGTTTTGCATTTTTTGGGGGGGGGGGGTTTCCTAGAAACCCATAATTTAAAAAATAGGCCAAGTGCGTGTCTGGCCACGCATAGTGTAGCGTTCCGGAGTCATTGCTTAGCTATTGTTTCTCCCAGAATACCATAAATCGTTTTTAATAAGTCCAATAGTTTGAAAAGGGGCCAGGGACCCGTTATCAACTTTTCATAATTTTATTAGTATTTACAAGTAAAACAACTCAATTCAGGTTTACGAAAATTGGCCATATTTAATTTAGCTAGGCACACGTACGTATAAGAAAGTTTTTTTTTTAATATTATCATAAATAAGGCAATTATATTATCCTAAGATAATATAATTGTAAGCATTATAACCTTCTTGGAAAATATGACCTATTCCTTGGTGTAACCTATGCGCTTCATTAATATTTATTACTCCTTTTTTTTCACAAAGATATAAACCAAAGAAAATCTTGTCAGATAGCGTTATGTAAACTTATGTACTAACCTCACGGAAGAACAAACTATCTCTTTTAAAATTCTTCTTCCAAAAGTCTTACAGAAGATTCAGTATCTTTGGTTATTATATTTTTTTATTTGCTAGAAATGTCTTGTTCCTCAGAGCTACAAAAAAAAACTGGCAAAGTAAAAAGCACATAGGTGGTAAAATAAATTTTGCGCACAGTAAAATAGCAAACAAAGTACCACTTTTCGAGAAAATAATTTTGTTTAACAAGATAACTCCGTTTTTAAGTTTGCGATATAACTTTAAATGTTAAAATACAAAGCTTTTTTCTATTTTGGTTCTACATTAGGTGAGGCTGTATGGGCGCATGGCCTTTAGGTCATCCATACCAGCAAGTCGCAGTATACTTACTTGCTTTATTTAAATAACTGCATGAATTATATTAATTAAAAATTAAAACCGCGTCGGTGGCTCAACCGGTAATGACTCGTCCTCCTAACCGGAGGTGCCGGGTTCAAATCCGGACGGCCAGTGTACGAGCACCAGTGAGTTTTTCGAAACTTACGTACATATACTTACCGATTGCTTTAACGGTGAAGGAAAACATCGTGAGGAAACCTGCACACACCTGCGAAGAAACTCGAAGGTTGTGTATGAAGTCGACCAACCCGCACTGGGCCCGCTTAGTTGACTAAGGCCCGATCGCCCTAATTCAGGGTAGGCTCGAGCCCCTCAGTGGGGACGTATATAAGCTGATATGATGATGATGAAAAATAAAAAACCCGACTGTATAAAAACATAACCCCTATTTTTTGGCCAGTCGGATAAAATTGTATCCTATGACACTCACTGGATCAAGATGAATCTAACGACACCTCGCACTCCGAATACCATCTAGCCGTTATGGCTACAGGCGTGCCAAAGAAATATACATACATACAGGGTGGACCGACGACCTGGTGAAGATCGCGGGAAGCCGATGGATGCGGGCAGCGCAGGACCGGTCGTCGTGGAAATCCTTAGGGGAGGCCTTTGTCCAGCAGTGGACGATTTTCGGCTGATATGATGATGATGACAGGGTGTACAAAAATTTGTATAGGACCTATTAACTAGGGGTTCTACTTATCATACTGAACAGCTTTCACCAAGGAACCCATAGTTAATGCTAAAAAAAATTGGACCCTCCATACTAAAATGCACAAAATTAGTCGATCAGCTGATCGATTTGTATGAAGAATAAATATATTTTTTTGCGATTTCAGCAATGTTGTAGAAAAATTGTTGATCAGTATGATGAGTAGAAGCCCCAATAATCGGGACCTACACTATTTTTTTTACAACCTGTATATGCATACATCATCATCATCTCAGCTCATACATGTCCCCACCAAGGAGCTCAAGCCTAACCTAAATTAGGGCAATCAGGCATACTTACACTCGAAATATATAACGCTCCTTCTAGCGTAGTGATAAAAACCAGACACTGAGTGCGTATCAAGTTTGTTTGTTTGTTTGTAAACTCTTTATTGTACAATAAAATATACAATTATTGATACATAATAGCAGTACCATCAGGTGAGATAAACTCAAACGCACTCAAATTTTTAAAAAAGAAAAGAAAGAATAAAAAAAACGAGCGAGACCTACAGTACTCGCATATGATGTGTAACATGTGACAAAATACTTCACACTAGGCTGCATGGCTATGACAACCTTAGTTTTCGAGAATTAAAAAACGTTCGCATTATTTCCAAATACTTCACACTAGGCTGCATGGCTATGACAACCTTAGTTTTCGAAAATTAAAAAACGTTCGCATTTCCTGTTACACATTTCCGTCCCATTTCACGAAATCACTCACACAAATTGCAGGAAAGCGAGAGCAAAGATGTTACACATCAAAAAGTAGTATAGCATTGTATAAGTTAGTTTTGACAAAAGTATTTTTCACATCAAAAGATTTTTAAAACTCCAATACCAATCGATTAGCTGATAGATTTATGAACTTTGTATGAAGAGTCCAAAATTTGATTTAGGATTTTACTATTTTGTGTTGCTCAGGAAAGACATTATTTTTTCCGAGAATCTTCTATAAAAAAACTCTCGCCTAACAGCCAGCTGATATTAAGGATGTCACCTACCCTTGCCACCTGAAAGGCTGTTTGAAGCATAATGTATAAATTCTCCCCACGTGCCTTGAGTTTATATACATTTTATTTTATGATAGAGGGTGTAAAAAAATTGTGAAGGACCTGTTACTGGGGCTTCTACTCATTATACCGAACAACTTTCCCCAAGAGGCCCATATTATATTTTAAAAATAAATCGACGCTTTATACAAAAATGCACAGAACTGGTCAATCAGCTGATCGTTTTGTATGAAGAGTGTTTGCGATTAGCACCAAGATAGCCAGATAATAAGCGTCGGTGGCTCAACCGGTAACGACTCGGTCCATCTACCAAGAGGTACCGGGTTCAAATCTGGACGGCCAATGTACCAATGAGTTTTTCAAAAAACTTACGTACATATACTTACCGATTGCTTTAACGGTGAAGGAAAACATCGTGAGTAAAACTGCACACGCCTGCGAAGAAACTCGAAGGTTGTGTGTGAAGTCGACCAACCCGCACTGGGCCCGCGTGGTCGACTAATTCAGAGTAGGCTCGAGCCCCTCGGTGGGGACGTATATGAGCTGATATAATAAAAAAAATAGATTACTGAAGTTTAAAAGTAATATTAATTGTATTAAGTTTATTTTACTGCCTTCTAATTATTTACGTATTTATTAGCCCTGACTGGAGGAGACTACTCTAAGAGATAAGTCCGCTTTTGTACATACTAAATTATTTTTAATGGTTGTATTAAGATTACATTTCGTACAATAAAGAGTCAAACACACAAACAAACAAACAAAATATTTTGAGAAGATATTGTTACACCTATATAATAGTAGTATTTTAAGTGAGTACTAAAATTGGAACATGACAGCAGTACGTTCTCATGTGTGCTAATATATATGTCGATTGAACGACTAGCCCGTTGATTGAATGGCGACATTCAATTGAATGACTAGGCCGAACTTTGATTGATCAAATGTCACTCAATGTTCAACTAGTTGGCTGATTGTAATCTGGCTAGTAGTGAGTATCGTGTAGCGTGTAGAGCGTAGCGTGTAGCGCCAAGCAAGTAGCGTGAAGCGTTTCTTCTTCGCAGCATTCTGCTACCCATGCTTTTTACAAAAAACAAATTTTGCAAACTACCTTTTCGTTGTATGTGATTTGTAGCGTGTAGTTATCAATTGTATTTTTTTTTTATCTACTTATTAAAATAGTTTTTAAATGAGCGAGCGAAGCGAGCGATATTAGGTTCGATCAGGTTTGATTGATTATACAGTCAAAGAGCCTCATCCCCAGCCATGGGTAGCAAATGCGTCGCATAAGAAGAAATTATCGGATTTATTTTGAGTTACGTAGTTACGACTCGGCTAAATGACGTTTAGCCAAGTCATTGAACGTTGAATTTGGTCACTTGTCCTTTAGTCATTCAATTGAATATCTCCATTCAATCAACGTGCTAGGCGTTCAATTAAATGACAGATTTAACCAGATAGCTGCGACATATATACTTTGACAGCAGCATGACAATACTATCCTCGCCACCGCAGTCGCTCACATACATCATGTCGCCGCCTATTTTTTTATCAACATCCTGTGTAACGGTAACTAGGTTAGTCTAACCGATCGCCCGCCATCGCCGGACGAATATGAAATTTCTTGCCAAAAGTCGACACTCGACGTATATTGATACGTCCGAGCGGTATTTGGTAAATAAAATGTTATTGTTGGTTTGGACTGTTCCTGCTGTTTGCTTGTTCCGAAAAACAAAATGAATTTTAACAGAGCATATACGATTATGTACATATTTGAAATCTGTAATCTTGTCGAAATGTCTTATTATTTTTTGTATATGTAAGAAAAATAAATAAATAAAATCTTAACCCATATATGCCAACAAGGCTGCATAAAAAATAACCTCTTTTTAGGGAAGCCGGGTTAAATTTATCCTTCGAGGGGGGTTCAAAAAATACGCGGAAGGAAATGATTGCAATGATAATGAAACAGTAGAAGTATTTTTCTTTTTCAATATAATTACCCACGAGTTTAATGCACTTTTCTGATCGACCAATTAATTTGTACAAACCATCAAAAAATATTTTTTGTCTTTGCCACATTTACATATTGCTTCTTCGTTCATTGTGCGAACGGCCAAGGAGTGGATTCCCTGCCGGTGTCTGGATTCCCTGACTCTTCAACGAATCTTCAAGTTGAGAGTGAATAGGCACTATTTGAGCTTGCAGGTTACACCCTCGGCTGCATCGTTACTTACCATCAGGTGAGGTGCAGCCAAAAGCACTCAAATTTTTAAATTAAAAAAATGAGCCGAAATCGCCTCCTCCACTACTTCATCGGTATGATTGATTTTTTCCCTAGTAATTCTTTTTTAAAATTTGGGAACAAATAATAGTCGCTGAGGGTCAGATCCGGGCTGTAGGGTGGGCAGGGCGATTCGAAGCCCCACTTGTGAACCGGTGCAATAACAACACACTCCTCGACAGCTTCCACGCATTTTTTCTTTAATGGCTTCTCGTAGTCTGATAGCATTGCGTAATACATCCCAGTTCTGGTGGCACCCTTATCATGAGAATCGCCGTTGAATGCTAAAAAATGGTAGCCATAAGCTTTCCGGCCGATTCTGATACCCTGAACTTCTTCGTAGGAGGTGCATCCTTCCAATGCCACTGCATAGACTGTTGTTTCGACTCAGGTTCAAAGTGATGAACGCATGTCACAATTCGTTCCAATATGTGTGTACCGCATAAGTTTAAAAGAAAAGGTCGACGCATCAACTCGTAGATTAACGCCCGTCGATTTAGGGGGGGGGGGGAGAGTTGAGTGTGGGGAGGGGGTAAACCCTACAAGATTTTTTTTTTAAATTGTAGAATTTAGAATTATAAGGTCATCTTGGAAGCACTTTAGAATTGGCAACACCACAAAGGGAGTAGTACCCCACTGGTGTCACTCCGCCCGCGGAGGCCTCCCCTCTTTGAGAAAAAGAATTTAAAAAATTTGTTATTTAGTCTAGTCGGAATTTTCTTCAAGCGTGGCGAAAATATATAATAAAACTGTAGAGGTCGAATGTCTGTACAAAGAAAAAAAAATGCTTAAAACCAAGTCAGGGAAGTAAAAAGAGGGAAAATACCAAAAAAATGTTTTTTTTTTTAAATTTTTTGTTTCTCTGTCTGTTTGTCTGTCTGTACGGGCTAATCTCCGAAATGGCTGGACCGATTTCAATGAAATTTTGCATGCTGATACCTTGTATCCCTGGTCGACATCTTAGATACTTTTTAATCCAGATAATTAAAGGGTTCCCGTGGGATAGTTGAAAAACCATAGTAACTTAGACATCTTAGTAAACACAACTTATGCTGATACTTTATATTACCAATCGAATTAAGTTAGATACTTTTTATTCCGGAAAATTAAAGGGTTCCCGTAGGATAGATAAAAAAACCATAGTAACTTGGACATCTTAGTACACACAACTTATGAACTTACCTTATGCTGATACTTTATATTACCGATCGAATTAAGTATAAATAAATCCATCAAACCTAACTGAACCTAACATCGCTGGCTCTGCTCGCTCATTTATATAATGTTATTCACTTCGCTTTTATTTTACTATTTTTTTATCACAAACAATTACCAGCCAATGCATTTGGTAAGTTAGGACACCAAAGATACCTTTTTTTAAAAAAAAAAAGTGTTGAGTTCCGCGTTTTAAAATTTCGTATTCAGGCTTGGAATCGGTGTAAAAAGTTTCAAGTTCCAACTCAATGGGCGTTAATCTATAGTCTATAGTTAAGCCCAACTCGTTTTTATTTTTGCAGCGGTTTAAGCATTCGCGTTACCCCCCCACCTTGCACTCACTTTCATCGTGCCAAGATGGTCATGTAAGATACTTAATATTGTTGCATCCGATACTCCAACTAATGCTGATAATTGTGTTTTTTTAAGACGAGCATCTTCTGGTGCGTGTTTTTCAACTTTTTGTACGATATCCGGCGACGTGACTTCATTCGGCCTTCCTGGGCGAGGGTCATCTTCAAATGACTGTCTGCCATGTTTGAAGAGGCTATGCCACTTGTAAATAATGGTTTTACCACGGTAATGGTCGCCGTAGACAGCTACCATTTTATTAATTATAATTTGCGGAGTTTTTCCTCGCATAAATAGGAATTCTATTAAATTTGCTCCATAGACGCAGGTTTGAAAGGCAATATTTTAAAACAAAACACGGTTTTGGCTTGACATTTGTTTTTTTTTTTCCAAAGAGTTCTTATACACAATAAGCAAAAAGGTTCTGTAACATTTCTTAATAAAAGCGAATCTAAAGATACATTGCACTTTACAATCCATCAGGTCATTTAGAAGATATCGTGAACTTAAGCAATTTAATTCAATTCAATATATTTATTCAAATAATTTTGAACAAAAAAAAGCGACTTTAAATAGGAAACTAAAATTCCCTTCGATTTCTCTGAGATGACTCATCAGATCCTGGTTTCCTTATCATGGCACCACCCTTGGGATATCTCCTTTCCAATAAAAAAGAATCGTCAAAATCGGTTCACAAACGACGAAGTTATCCGCGAACACACATAAAAAAAATATATATATGGTCGAATTGAGAAACCTCCTCCTTCGGTCGGTAAAAAATAGGTGCAAATTAAACTATTCCTGATAGTCATAAAATAATAATAATAATGTCATTTGTGAAGAATCAAGAAATAAACAATAATTAGTTAATAACGTCAAAATTCAATCATTGATATAAACCAGATTATGTCATTAGAACATGAAAACAATATGACACGAAAAGTTTTTTACATAAAATCATTGAATATCATTAATACCTTTAACAAGAGTAGGCCAGTTCACGCGGACAGCACCCGGTCACGAGTATAACGCGAGAGTCAGCCATCGCTCCCAACAACCATATTAGAGGGAAAGGAAGGACCCGGCTCCCGATACGCCACCATTCGCACGAACATTTAAGCGAGCATGCACATACATACATTAGACCTGAAAACATTACACTCATTTTATGTGCGCAGTCGTGTTAAAAGGAAATTGTGTAAAAATTTGGGAAAACATTCATGTAACAACACCATATCGATGCAAATCGTTAATTAACTTTTACACACCACAAGCAAATACAACTCGATTTCAACGCTTAGAGAGGTCACCGCACCGTTTTTACGCCCATGAATTAAAAATGAGGCACCTACCACCCAGATCCCACTCTAAATTAAACGGTCATACGCTGGAGCCTTTTTAGGATTAATTGAAACATATTTTCGCCCCTAAGGCTGTATGTCCACCAAATTGGAATGGAAGGGTCAATTTACATTGGCGCAGAAGAGAAGGACAGGGAAGCGTCAAATTCGTCTCGATCAAGACGAATCTAACGACACCTCCCACTCCAAAATCTTTTTTTTTTATTATTCACAATAGGGGATCGGACTGCATCAAAAATAAATCCTGAAATATGATTTCCAAAATTGCTCTACTCTTGATGAAGTTTCAAAAATCTTTACTTGTTTTGTTTTTACATCACGTCTCCAATTTTTAATTGATCAAATTCACAAAATAAGATCGTCAATGACGCTTAAAATCTATGACGTCACTTGTGGGTATTTCAAACATTTTTAGAACAAAATTTCGTTTTTGACAGATTATAAAAAGTAACTCCAATGACTAGCAGTCCGATCCCCTATTTGTAAGCCCTGGGCCAGGGCCTTTTCACTGGCCTGGCACTTACTGAAATTGTGCTTGGTGGGTGAATAAATGGTTTATTTATCTATCTATCTATCTTAGCATCATCTCACCTGTTGGTAAGTGACGATGATGCCGAAGATGGAAGAGGGCTTACAAAGATTCCCCAACGCAATGGAGAAATATCTTATCTTCAATCCGGAACACATCAATGTTGTTAACACTGATGTTTTGTAGCAAGACTTAGATAAGATGGTGGTAGCTAGCCAAGCGAGCTTAGAAAATGCCCTTCTACCAACCAAACCGAGTCTTACAAGTTGACCCCTCCGGGAATCAAACCCGCGATCTCCTGTTGTGAAGCGAATGGACTGACCATTACACCACGAAGGTGGTTATCTATCAAGCTGTTTATATTTAGGTTCTAGAGCCTAACCTAATCTAACCCTACTTCTGACGCAATTGTGTAGAATTAAGCGTTAAAGCTTAGATCACATATAAAATGACGAGATTCAAAGTTACGCGGTCAAAAAAATGACCGAAAATAAAGTCATCCTTTTTGGTCACGGCGGTATATTTTCGCGGTTCACCCTCTCTGTCTAACATAGCTATTTTGATATTTTTATCCTAGTCTCCTTTCAAATGACTGTCCAAAAGTTTTTGAAATTTTTTTGTATGAAACCGGTGATCTACTTCTTTTACATTTATACTAATATTGTAAAGAGGTAAAGTTTTAAAGTTTGTTTGTAGGAAGTAATCTCTGGGACTACTAAACCGATTTTGAAAATTCTATCCCCAGTAAAAAGCTAGGGAAAGCTTTGCTAGCTAAGCTCTCTGACATAGGGTGTATCTACGCTCGCGAACCGCTTGCGGCTCGTGCACCACTCACCATCAAAGACAGTCATAAACAAAAACGAGCCGTCACGGGACGCCTGGCAGATGTGAAACACACACTACTACATATATACTGGATACAGGATGTAACAAAATTGGTGTACGCCCCGTTAACTGGGGCTTCTACTCATCATACTGAACAACTTTTGTTGTACGACTTTGCTGAAATCGCAAAAAAAAATTTTTCTTTATACAAATCGTTCAGCTGATCGACCAATTTTGTGCATTTTAGTATGGAGGGTACAATTTTTTTTTTTGAGAATTGATGGGTTCCTTGGGGAAATTTGTTCAGTATGATGAGTAGAATCCCCAGTTAACGGGCCCAACACCAATTTTGTTACACCCTGTATAAATACCATCATATAGCGTGGCGACGCATCGCCACGCCAGAAATCGGTTTTACGTGCGGCTATAGATGTTTCACATCAAAACGATGCCCACTCGAGCAAAAGCCAGTGTGACATAAAATTAAATTTGTGTGTTCCCCTCATTCCAGCCCGCTCCCCTCCTTTCGGCTTTGTTTTTGAAAGGTCAGCCTAATACTCCGCATACAAGGTAACACATTTGCGGTTGAGTGTTTACTGGACAAACATGTTTCATCCTCTCTCGTCAAAAGGACGTTTAAAACGTAAAACAAATTTTTAGGCCCACTCTCTGTGAGGGGTTGTTTTTGTGTTAGCGGTCAAAGAGAGGTCTCACAGTAAAAAGGGTTGGTAACGACAAAAAATGTGTCTCAAATGCTGTTCGTGAACGTAGAATTAACCGGATATGTGTTGTTTTTTATGGAGAGCGAAATAGCCGTTGTTTTGAGGGTGTTTTCGTCAAGGGTTTGTTTGCTCAACTGGGACCGACCCCTTATCATGGACGGGACGATTCCTTCGAATAGGCCTGTTATCGCGATGATGGATCGGGCGCAATTAAGGGTGTTTTTGGTGGATGTCACTATCCCATTCGACGAGGACCTCATGCAGGCTGATGTCGAAAACACCGGCCAAGTGCGACGCGAGGTCACATTAAAAGGGATCCGCATCAAAACTTTACCTACCAACAGAACAAGACCTCTCAGAACATACGTTGCTCTAAGTAAATACAATATCTTCTTATTGTAGATTTATAAAATCTTATTTTTTCTGTGGGAACGGAACAGAAGGACTTTAGATTTTCTCATAGATTTTCCTGTAATCTATGCATTTTATTTCATATACTGATTTTTTTATAAACTATTCATCTTAAAATTATAAAATTGATATATCACACAATATATTTTGCTGCATTCACGAAAAAGTGTGACTTCATTGTCTCGTTACGACCATTGTCGCGTTACGCCAGTGTGACGTCATTGTCACGTTACGCCTGAGCCGAGCGTGTATGCGAGAGTTGTACTTGTACTTCTTCTAGTACTTGGAAAGACGGACGGACGGACGGACGAACCGTCAAACAAGTGTGTCAATGGATTTAAAGTACTAGGCTTCCAGGAGCTTACAAGAGGTGTTCTAATGCAGTCGATTTTCTGTGAGGAAAACCGTCATACTAAAAAGAGGCGTTTCTTATACCTCATCATCATCATGTCAGCTCATATACGTCCCCACCGAGGGGCTCGAGCCTACACTGAATTAGGGCGATCGGGCCTTAGTCGACCACGCGGGCCTAGTGCGGGTTGGTCGACTTCAAACACAACCTTCGAGTTTCTTCGCAAGTGTGTTGTGCAGGTTTCCTCACGATGTTTTCCTTCACTGTTAAAGCAATCGGAGAGATTAATGTACGTAAGTTTCGAAAAACTCATTGGTACATTGGCCGTCCGGATTTGAACCCGGCACCTCTGGTTAGGACGACCGAGTCGTTACCGGTTCTTATACCTACCTAGCATCAGTGTGCCGATGGATTAAAAGTACTAGCACAGATTACTAATTAGTTACTACGTGTACTAGGCTTGCAGTAGCTTACAAGCGGTGTTCCAACTGAGAGATATGTTGTAGTTGTACTTTAGTATTCAACAAAAAAAAATACCAGGAGCACATAAGAGCCAAGGAGTTAACTAACCCGAATATGGGCGGTATTTTACATCTCCTTAAAGATGGAGCTGAAGAAGTTTTACTTTAGTTGTGTGGTATGAAAATTTCGGCTTGTGACATACGTCATCACGTAAAGTTATCGTCCGTTTTTTTTTATTTTTTTTTTTATTCACAATTGGTAAGCCCTTGGCATCATCTCACCTGATGGTAAGTGACGATGATGCCGAAGATGTAAGCGGGCTTACCAAGATTCCCCAATGCAATGGAGAACTGGCTATCTTATCTTCAAGCCGGAACACATCAATGTTGTTAACACTGATGTTTGGCGGCAAGACTTAAATAAGATGGTGGTAGCTAGCCAGGCGGGCTTAGAAAATGCCCTACCACCAACCAAACCGAGTCTTACAAGTTGACCCCGCCGGAATCGAACCCGCGACCTCCTGGTGTAAAGCGAATGGACTAACCATTACGCCACGGAGGCGGTTAAAACCGTAAACCGACTTTACAGACAACATCGAATTTTTTTTTCGTGTTATATTGGTACGACAAGAATGGACGTATCTAATTCCTTACACAACTCCCCTTTCACGGTATTTATTAGATTACGCCGTTATTCTCGCATCGCCGGGGATCCCCCAGTTTGAGGCTCTTTTTCTTCTAATCTTGTTTGGGCCTAACGCGTCTTTAGGGAGCACCATTGGGACGTAATACGTATGTGGCGTATATTGAAAGAACGGTAAGAAAAATTGAATTAAAAGTACAAATAATGTGGAAAAGTTTGTTTGTTTGTAAACTTTTTTACTGCACAAAATATACACTTAAAATAATATTTAAAAAAAGGTTAAGTACAAAGGCGGATTTATCCCTTAGAGGGATATCTTCCAGTTAACCTTTGCAATAATAAATAGAGGACTTAACTAGGACAAAGAAACACTTAATTACGTACAAACGAGTAAAAGAACATGAATACAACTAATCTTATATATAAAATTCTCGTGTCACAATGTTCGTTCCCGTACTCCTCCGAAACGGCTTGACCGATTCTCATGAAATTTTGTGAGCATATTGAGAGGTCTGCATATTGAGCATATCGGCCAACATCTATTTTATTTTAGGGTAGGGTAGTGTAGGGTAGGGTATGGTAGTGTAGTGTAGTGTAGTGTAGGGTAGTGTAGGGTAGGGTAGTGTAGTGTAGTGTATGTAGTGTAGGGTAGGGTAGTGTAGTGTAGGGTAGTGTAGTGTAGTGTATGTAGGGTAGGTTAGTGTAGGTTAGGGTAGTGTAGGGTAGGGTAGTGTAGTGTAGGGTAGGGTAGGGTAGTGTAGTGTAGTGTAGGGTAGGGTAGGGCAGTGTAATTTAATGTAAGGCGGTACGTAGTTCGCCGGGACAGCTAGTATTATATAAAAACTTACGTAACCTTATTTTAATAAATACAAACTAAATGTAATAAATCTATATAATACTCTATCTAATCTAATCTACAATAATCTAATAAAGTATATAAACGTGGCCTAATTAAACGTGGCGTAAATGGTTTAGTCTATTAGCTTTACACCAGGAGGTCGCGGGTTCGATTCCTGGCGTAGCCTAAGCTTGGAAGACTCGGTTTGGTTGATAGAAGGGCATTTTCTAAGTCCACCTGACTAGCTACCACCATATTACCTAAGTCTTCCCGCCAAACATCAATGTCAACAACATTCATGTGTTCCGACTTAAAGATAAGATAGCCAGTTCTTAATTGCGATGGGGAACCTTGGCAAGCTCGCTTTCATCTTCGCCATCATCGTCACTTACCAATTACCATCAGGTGAGATGATGCCAAGGTCTATTGTGAATAAAAAAAGCTTGTGTAGCCAAGGATGCCAACGGGAGCTTAATACTAAGCCTCCGCTATCCGTCTGTCTGTTAGCGGGCTGTATTTAATGAACTGTAATAGGTGGCTAGTTAATTTTTTTACAGATTGTGACCAAAAAATCATAATAATATAATTAAAAAACCGGCAAAGTGCGAGTCAAAACCGCACACATAGAGTTCCGTACCATCATACTAGATGGCGCTTGTTTTTTCAAGTTATAAAACAAAACGTATTTTGTATGTAGACCACCCCTTGTTTTTTCACTTTTCCTAATTTTTAGTATTTGTTGTTATAGCGGCAACAGAAATACATCGTCTGTGAAAATTAAAACTGTTTAGTTATCACGGTTCATGAAATACAGCCTTGTGACAGACAGACAGACGGACGGACAGCGAAGTCTTAGTAATAGGGTCCCGTTTTTACCCTACCGGTACGGAACCCTAATAAAGAGAACCCCTAAAATTAGTAACATGATGTTTTTTTAAGTCTTAAAGCTCACACCATGGTACAATACGACTCTTACTTGACCAGTTCAATTTACTATCAATTGGTAAGCCCTTGGCATCATCTCACCCGATGGTGACAATGTTTCCGAAGATGTAAGCGGGCTTACTACGATTCACCAACGCAATAGAGAACTACATGCATAAGTACATAGACTGCAAAAATCGCAATCCTTACTTTTCCCTTTGCCATCATCTTATCAGCCGAAGGACGTCCACTGCTGGACATAGGCCTCCCCCAAGGATTTCCACGACGACAGGTTCTACGCTGCCCGCATCCAGCGTCTTCCCGCGACCTTCACCAGGTCATCAGAGGTACAAGGTTCACGATGGTGGCGCATCGGGAGCAGGGTCGTTCCTTTCCCTCTAATATGGTTAAGAGGAGCGATGGCTGACTCTCGCGTTATACTCGTGACCCGGTGCTGTCCATGTGAACTGGCTTGCAGTTCTCAAAGGCATTCATGAAATTAAATGATTTAATGTACAACTTCTCGTGTCATATTGTTCTCATGTTCTAATACATAATTATATTTTTTATATGAAAGATTGGATTTTGACGTCATTAACCAATGATTGTTTATTTCTTGATTTTTTACAAATAAAATTATGTAATCACTATTTTATGACTATCAGAAAGAGTGTAATTTGCAACTATTTTGAATAAATATCATGATTCTTGAATCGGTCTACCGAGTGGGAGGCCTGCCTACACTACGTTTTCCGGTGCGTGGTCGCTACTCGAGAACTCGCTTTGCCATAGTCGGTTAAAAAATAAAACTTTACTGAATTTTTCATAAATAAAAACCAAAATTAGAAACGTCCAATGCGATGTAGACAACGCCAGTCAACACCAGATAAATTTGCAGATTCTGTCGTCAATTTACGTCAAAACGTAATTAGTATCGAAAGATGAGTGGATAGAATTTGCCAGAATTACTTCCACTTTGTAGGAAGGGAGGCTGGGAACTTCGGAGAATTGGTTTTATTTAGGCACCCTTTGAGACATGGCTGAGAGGAGCTTTGTTCGTTGAAAGTAGGTATTAAATTTTGTGTTTCTGCTAAGCGTTTGATGAGAAGAGGTAAGCTAGGACAATTTCTTTGATCGGTAAGAAAGCCGGCCTGTTTTCTAATAAGCCTTCGTTGCGATGAAGTCTCTAATTTGGGTGGGTTGCAGCGAAACCAGGTTCAACGGTGACTGAATAAAATATTTAATATTCAATATTCTTTGTCCAGCAGTGGACGTTTTTCAGCTGATATGAAGACGATGATGGTGATGAGTATTATAAATACATAAAATACTTACAATCATCATCATCATCATATCAGCTCATATACGTCGAGCCTACCCTGAATTAAGGCGATCAGGCCATAATCGACCGCGCGGGCCCACAACGGCCAAATTCTAACAATAACAAAATCAAAATAATGAATATATAAATCAAACCAAATATATTTGTTTGACAACCGCCTCCGTGGCGTAATAGTTACTCCATTTGATTTACATCAGGAAGTCGTGGGTTCGATTACCGGCGGGGTTAACTTTGTAAGACTCGGTTTGATTGGTGGTAGGGCATTTTCACAGCCCGCCTGGCTAGCTACCACCATCTTGTTGCCAAACATCTGTGTTAACAGCATTGATGTGTTCCGGCTTGAAGATAAGATAGTCAGATCCCATTGCGTTGGGGAATCTTGGTAAGCCCGCTACCATCTTCGACATCATCGTCACTTACCATCAGGTGAGATGATACCAAGGCCTTATCAATTGTAGATAAAAACACACTTTTAAATAGTCACAAAAAAACTATAGTCTATTACAAATAATGTCATGATTCAGATTACCGTCTCAGGTTATGGTATTTGTTATAGAATCAACACATAACCATATATCTTTGTCATCTACATTAATCTTTTTATTTATAACTAGTGGGTGCCCGCAGCTTCGCCCGTGCAGATCCCGATTTTTGCGGTTTCCGTGGGAATTTCCCAAAATCCTTTCTTAGCGGATGCCTACGTCATAACATCTACCTGCATGCCAAATTTCAGCGCGATCCGTCCAGTGGTTTGGGCTGTGCGTTGATAGATCACTATGTCAGTCAGTTAGTCAGTCACCTTTGAGTTATATATATTTATATATCCTCTAGAGCACAAGCATTTTTTGACATGATTCATGAATTTATTCTCTGACAAACTAGTTACATTTTCAGGAATTTTATTGTAGAATCTTGTCCACTGCCCCCGTAAATGACCTTTAAACCTTACTCAGTCTCGAATAGGCTATTTCTTAAATTCAAATTATGCCTGTCACTGTTTTTAGAAAATAAATGCAAATTCTTACAAACGTACATAAATATGAATTGACTAGCAACATTCCCTCTCGTATATCTACCAGATACGCTAAAACTACCAGGTTTATCATATAGCGTCCCCACTTTCCTACCCTTTTATACATTTTGTTTATATATAAAATATGAGGTGGGACTGGGTTGGGGCAAAATGCCGTTCATTTAACGTGAATCATTTAATTTTAACGTCCCTAACAGTCAGCGTCGCAGGGAGCACTCCAAGCTTTAAGGAGCTCGGCCGGCGGGCTCGAGGTTAAGGCTTTATGGCTATAGAGCCTTAGTCTTCCTGATATGAAAGGTTGCTATGAAGCCGCGGTGTGTTACGTGGTTGCTATGGAGGAAACAGATTCTTTCGCCACTTCCGTTACTCTATTTCGTCACTTCCGTCACGGTCTTGATTTTGACTTTGTACCCCGTATGTGACTTCAAAGACGTTTTACGTCCAAAACTGACAGCATTTCATGCTTCAAAACACTAAACGATTAAAAAACGATGATTATAATTATATTACGATCATAAAATCAAACATAACCTTTGATCTGCAAGGATCTAAGATCACAATCGCGAAATAAAATACGAAAATCCTTCGCAAATATCAAAAAAAAGCTATCTTAAAAGCCGACAATTTGCCAAAGAAAAATATCCTCGTATCTTTCCTTTCATCTGTGAGCAACAAAATGAAAAGGAAGGCCGCGAAAATGATTTTCGACAGCACTGGACGCAGCTGTTACTCAAGGGTCTCGCTAAAATTATACTTGGGACACCTTGTGTGTTATCCTATCCTATCCTATCCTACACTATTAAACGAGCAATATTTGTGAGTATACATGTTTTGAGATCTCAAAAACGGCTCTAAGTCATCATCATATCTGCTCATATACGTCCCCACCGAGGGGCTCGAGCCTACCCTGAACTAGGCCTTAGTCGAACATGCGGCCCCAGTGCGGGTTGGTGAACTTTACACACAACCTTCGAGTTTCTTCGCAGATATGTGCAATTGTGCAGGTTTCCTCACTATGTTTCCTTTCACCGTAAGAGCGCCGGATAAACGCACATATGAGATCGAAATTCTAAAATACTTTGGTACGTGGCAGGACTCGAACTACGACTTCCCGGATAGGAGGTAGCGGCCCTTGCCGTTTGCGCCACCGACGCTCCCGAAAAGTAGTTATTTAAACAAAATTAAAAATGTACTACTACCAGCCACCAATTAAAAAGAACCCGCGACCTCCTGGTGTGAAGAAAATGGGCTAACTACGACGCCACTGAGGCGGTTAGTTATAGAGCAAACAAAGCCTGTTCGTCACTGGAATGTTTGCTCTGGGTGGGGATCAAACTGTGTCAGGTATTGGGTGTCAGTATAGAAAGTGTCGGTGGCGTAATGGCTAGGGCCGCTACCTCTTGTCCGGGAGTTCATGGTTCGAACTTTGCCACGTACCAATGTGTTTTCTAATTTCGATCTCATATGCGCGTTTATCCGACGCTCTTTCGGTGAAGGAAAACATCGTGAGGAAATCGTGAGGTCTCAGTTACGAAGGCTAAGGAAACATAATGCGAGGCTGGTAGGTTTTTTAATTACGTCAGATGTTACACATCATATGGGACTTCTGTAAGGCTCACTCGTTTTTTAGAAGCTATATTAACTTGCGGTGTTATTTAGTTTGGGACAAATATCAGAAGTTAAATTTCCGGTTTTCGACTGAGTTGAAATCTAAATATATATAACCCAAACGTGACTGACTGACTGACATAGTGATCTATCAACGCACAGTCCAAACCACTGGACGGATCGGGCTGAAATTTGGCATGCAGGTAGATGTTATGACGTAGCCATTCGCTAAGAAAGGATTTTGGGAAGTTCCCACGGGAAGTGCAAAAATCGGTATCTGCGTGGGCGAAGCTGCGGGCATCCACTAGTTTTGCATACATGTTAAGTTTGGATAAAAATACTTGGTTAGCTAAGTGACGTCATTCTAAATCCAATATGGTGGACTCCCAAAGATGGCGGACCAGTTGTTTTTTATGCACCCCCATGATGTGGGTATCATATAAAAGGGTTTGCTGAGAAAAATGCAAAGTAATTAAAATTATTTTCAAAATAAAACTGTACCCAAAAGTTTTTAGGTTTTTTGTTAAAAACATTTCGGATCATCAGAAGGGTTTTGGCCGTATCTAAGAAATAAACTCGTCTTTGAGAAGTTTTGGAGTGTACAATCAATATTCACACACGTTTGCAGCACGAGGCTTAACGATGATTCGGATGAAAACCGATTATTTTATAGACTGCGATGAGTTCAGCACGGGGCTGGCTTCCCAAGTTGACAGTTCAGCTGCTCGATCAAAAGTGCTCGTAAAATAATTGGCGCCTCTGTCGTAGCCTCTGTAGGTTGGCTGCATTGTCTTTAATGGTTCGATAATCACAACGATTCTGATTGGCTAGCTAACAAGTACCAACACTACCAACTTCCGGGTTCCGGTCTCGCACAGACGACGCCTTGGCCAAAGATGACTATTATTACTACCCTAGCTAACCGTTTGACGTTTCAAGATAAAACACACGGTGCTTCGACGGATGCATAGATGGCGCCACGTCCTTGCGCTCCGACAAACATTTTATTTATTTTTAAAAACAGGTGTTGACATTGGACTCTAATAGATTCCGGCAAACGGTTGTAAACGTCGCGGCCTATCTGTCTAGATTAGTTAGTCTATGTGCTTCTACTACCAGACGGTAGTAGGCGGTCCTTATCATCATATCAGCTCATATACGTCCCCACCGAAGGGCTCGAGCCTACCTTGCTTTAGTCGAGCACGCGGGCCCAGTGCGGGTTGGTCGACTTCACACACAATAACGGCGGTCCTTATAGAGAGTGTAAAAAATTTGTGTAGCACCCGTTAACTGGGGCTTCTACTCATCATACTGAACACCTTTCCCCAAGAAACCCATAGTCAATTCGCAAAAAAAAATTTGCTATGAGAAAAGTCAAAATATTCAATATCGGTGGCGTCCGCTGTGTAGCGAGCCGACCGCGCGTCTGAGCCCCCGCGAAGCGATTATTATTCTTATAGTATTTTGTTTGTTGAAATTCGTTATATTATTGGTCGATCAGCTGATCGTTTTGTATGAAAAGTTCAATTTTTTTTTAGCAAATTCAGCAAACTTGTAGAACAAAATATGTTCAGTTTGATAAGTAGAAACCACACCCTTGGCCAGTATTTGTTTTCAGTTTGATGAGTAGAAACGATACCCTGTATCATCATATCAGCTTGCGTACGTCCCCACCGAGGAGCTGGAGCCTACCCTGAATTAGTGCGATCGGGCCTTAGTCGACCACTCGGGCCCAGTGCGGGTCGGTCGACTTCACACACAACCTGAGAGTATCTTCGCAGGCGTGTGCAGGTTTCCCCACGATGTTTAATAAGTAATAAATAATAATCTTATGTTTGTTAAACCTTTTAGAGAAGTGAATAAGAATCCGAACTGAATAACTTTCCCTAAGAAACCTATGGCCAATTAAAAAAAAAGTTTGGACTTTTCATACATATTGATCAGCTGATTAGCTAAGTTTTTCGGCTCCGTAAAAGGTGTCTTGGGTTTTTCTAATCATGCTGTATATTATACATAGATACTCATTGCAATCTACAGACAACCGGTTACCTACGATTATGTGACAATGCGACAAAACGTCTCAGCGTTTGTAGCATTTGTGACTTCCATTAGGTATTATTATATCAGCTCATATACGTCCCCACCGAGGGGCTCGAGCCTACCCTGAATCAGGGCGATTAGGCCTTAGTCGACCACGCGGGTCCCGTGCGGGTTGGTCGATTTCACACACAATCTTCGAGTTTCTTCGCAGGCGTGTGCAGGTTTCCTCACGATGTTTTTCCTTCACCGTTAAAGCAATCGGTAAGTATATGTACGTAAGTTTTTTGGAAAAACTCATTGGTACATTGGCCGTACAGATTTGAACCCGGTACCTCTGGTTAGATGGACCGAGTCGTTACCGGTTGAGCCACCAACGCTTTTTCCATTAGGTATACAGCAGCATAACTCTATAATAAAAACCTTTTCATACTTTTTCCGTCTTAAGGGGCTACCCGCACTTGACTAGCGCCGCTATCAGTTTAATAATAATAAATCGCAAAGTGTATTCTTTAACGAAAAAATTAAACGATAAATTTTAAGAATAGGTATATTGTAGTTAAGAGCGTCGGTGGTGTAATGGCAAGGGCCGTTACTTTCCCGTCCGGGAGGTCGTGGTTCTAATCCTGCCACGTATCAATGTTTTTTCGAATTTCGATTATGAAGTCGAACATATGAATGTACGTTTATTCGACGCTCTTACGGTGTAGGAAAACATCGTGAGAAAACATTGATTGCACTGGGCCCGCGTGGTTGACTAAGGCCTGATAGCACTAATTCAGGGTAGGGTCGAGCCCCTCGGTGGCGACGTGTAGGAGCTGATATGAATGAATAAATATTGTAGTTAGACTTCCATTTAGTTATACAGCAAAATACTCGTAACTATAACAAAGATAAACCTTAGCATAATCTTTTCGTCCTCGGTAGCCCAGCTAACTGGCGCTGCTATCAGTTTAATAATAATTAATCGCTATGTGTATTCTTTTACGAAAATTTTAAACGATAAATTTTGAGAATAGGTATATTGTAGTTTATTTAGAAACAAGAGGGTCCGAGGTGAAAATTTTCAGTCTAACTCCTTCCACAAGTTCAGAAGTCTTCTAGGAAATTCACATCAATTTCCTGTTCTCTACCACTAATCAAGGACTTAAGCACAGCTTACACCACAAAGACTTTCTGACCAAAATAATTGAGTTTAACACCTAATTTCATAACCTCATAATTTCCTTTTGAAACCCCTTTACGGTGGCGTTAAATTTCAATTTACAGCAGAATTTCACTCTCCCGAAACCGCAGGAAGTTGTGGTGTGGGTGTGAACACGAAATATATATTGAGGACGCAGGGGATCTCACGTACACCCATAAGACCTGTTGTACTATATTCTTACAAATTTCTATACGCTAATCATAAGACCTGTTGTACTCGTACTATATTCTGACAAATTTCTCTACGCTATTTATAAGACCTGTTGTACTCGTACTGTATTCTGAAAAATTTCTGTACGCTAATCATAAGACATGTTGTACTCGTACTATATTCTAACAAATTTCTATACGCTAATCATAAGACCTGTTGTACTCGTACTGTATTGTGACAAATTTCTCTACGCTAATTATAAGACCTGTTGTACTCGTACTGTATTCTGAAAAATTTCTTTACGCTAATCATAAGACATGTTGTACTCGTACTATATTCTAACAAATTTCTATACGCTAATCATAAGACCTGTTGTACTCGTACTATATTCTGACAACTTTCTACACGCTAATCATAAGACCTGTTGTACTCGTACTATATTCTGACAAATTTGTATACGCTAATCATAACACCTGTTGTACTTGTACTATATTCTGACAAATTTCTATACGCTAATCACCCCACAGCTGCCTAAAGGTTTTACTTTTTCATGGTTCCGTACCCAAAGGGTAAAACTGAACCCTATTACTAAGACTCCGCTATCCGTCTGTCACCAGGCTGTATTTCATGAACCGTAATAGATAGACAGTTAAAATTTTTACAGATGATGTATTATTATTGCCGCTATAATAACAAATACAAACAAATTTGAAAAAGTGAAAAAATAAAGGGGGTCTCGATTAAAAAAAACGTTTTTTTTTTTCGAAACGTGAAGAAACTAGCACCATCTAGTATGATGGTACGGAACCCTTTATGCGTGGTTCTGTCTCGCACTTGGCCGGTTTTTTTTTACTACAAGACGAAAGTACCGAAATTTCTAAAGTTAATTAAAATGTTTTGGAAGGATAAACTATAGAGTTTATACATCCAAATTTAACATTTCAATAATTTGAAATGATGAAAAAATAGAACTGTCACGCATATTTCTACGGGAAACAGAATCTGTACTAAAAGATTTCCCAAAGACTTGCCTCAAAAGAAAAATAATTAAGCAGTTTCCTTAAAATACTTTTTATTTTAAACATTCGTTTCGAATCCAATACCAAGATGTAAAATCAATAAGAAAAACTCGTTCCATAAAAACGCTCAAACGCCTTCACTCAAAAGAAGCCATTAACAAAAGTCATTCACTCTTTCTTTCGCTTTTTCGTAAGTCATAGAAACCTTCAATTAAAACCACAGATATTGATCCTTTTTTTGTGAATTCAGAAATATACAGTATATCGTTATAAATATCGTTTAACAGACATACAAAAACATACAGTCGAATTGAGAACCTCCTCGTTTTTGGAAGTCGGTCAAACTCTCAAGGAATCTTTTCTCTTTTGCTTCAAGTCTTTGGGGTCTCATTGGGTACAGATTAAGTCTTTTTCACATAGAAAAGATACCAGACAGTTGTAAAATTTTAGTTTTTTGGAGATCCTTAGCTCAAAACGAAATGATAAACAAACTTAATTAAAACTTAAAAACACAAATGCATAAAAAATTTTTGTTGTGAAATATAAGAAAGTAGTCCATCTATCTGTCAAGACCCTTTCTCTCAGGAACGCGTGGAGGTATCAAGTGGAAATGTATACAGTCAACACTCACTTGGAGCTATTAAAAAAAAAACTCAAGTAAACTAAGTCAACGTAAACAAAAAAAACCGGCCAAGTGTGTGTCGGGCCACGTGAAATGTAGGGTTCCGTGGTTGCCAATATGTCTGTTATAGTGATTTACTTACATTTTGATATATTCTAAAACGCGCTTGCAACATTTTTTGAGTAGGTTAGTGTATATACGATTTTTTTTGATCGACTGTTGCTCGTCAAATAGTAAAGCCTTATTAGCTTTTTTAATTTTCCTTTTTAATTCATTATAATAGACTACTTTGATGATTTTTTTCAAATTTCCAAATAGAACGGTTTAGTTGTAAGGGGGTGGGGACACTCAACTCCAACAAAATTTAGCACTTTCAAGCCTATTTTTTCTAAAACGGAACCCTAAATTATAAAACTTATAAAACTAAATTATATTCTAACTAACGATACCCTACTCGACTGGTTTTGACGAGAAAAAAAAACATCCCTACTTTACTTATAGGGGAGGTAACCTTAAAAAGTTAGTTTTCCAAAAATTTTTTACAGTTCTCTCCGCGTTATTATTGTATACAGCGTGTAACAAAATTGGTGTAGGTCCCGTTAACTGTAGGTTCTACTTGTCATACTGAACAGCTTTCTCCAAGGAACCCATAGTCAATTCTCAAAAAAAAATGAACCCTCGATACTAAAATGCTCAAAATCGGTCGATCAGATGATCGATTTGTATGATGAGTAAAACAAAAATTAACTTTTTAGCAAAGTTGTTCAGTGTGATGAGTAGAAGCCTCAGTTAACGAGACTTACATCAATTTTGTTACACCCTGTATATCTTTGCCAAATTTCAGCTCTTAACTACTAATAGTCTAGGAGCGAGGCCACGGACAGACGGACAGACAGACATGACGAAACTATAAGGGTTCCTTGTTGTACTACCCTAAAAAATGGCCATTTAAGATGTATATTTTGACACTTGCAAATAAATCTAAACGTATAGGGAACTTCATCTTCCCGTTGATCTGGAATCATATGATTTGGCAAAAAGCAAAGTCTCACAGCACAAGTAAAGGAAAAATTGATAATTTGTTGTTAATATCAAAAGAAAATATTATATTATTTTCGATTTTAAACTTACATTTTTAGTTAGAGAATAAACCGTGGTGTACCTAAAATATATATATTTTTTTAATTTAGTGCGTTTAACTGCATCTCACCTTATGGTAAGTGCCGATGCAGCCATAGATGTAAAACGCAAGCTCAAATTGTGCATATTCACTCTCGTCTTGAAGATATCGAAATTATTCAAATTGGGGAATACAGACAATATAAACAGACAAATGCAGGGAGTTCCTCTCTATGGCCGCTCGAATATTGAATGAAGAAGTAAAAAGATGTATGGGTAACATTGCTTTGAATTGTAGTACTTATTAATGCCACTGCCAAGTTCAGAGAGAAATTGTAACATAGTGCTAGTTTGTGGCACGAACCGAAGCTGAGTGGCACAATAGACAGTACGCGTGTTACAATGGCTAATTGCGTGCAGTGGCATACAATAAAAATACATTGAAATTTCGTCATAATCACATATTAAATTTTTGAAGCCAAAGCCATAAAATATTTGAACGAAAAAATACTGGTATTATTGTGAAAAAAAAGCGTGTGGCGCTTTGTTACATATTTTTCGTATATAGAGCAACCCACGCTTTTTTCACAATAAGTATTTTTCGTTCATTATTGTTTTCAGCTTATATTAAGAACTAGCTTTTGCCCGCGGCTTCGCCCACGTGGACATAGCTTTTATGACTCTTTTTGAGGGTGAGTAGTGCGCGAGTCGCATCAGCTCGCAAGCGTGGACATGAGTTTTCTTCAGGTACCTCAGGAACTGTATCGGGCTATTCGGATTAGCAGTCTTTGTCACTGCCCACCCCCTCAACAAATTCTATACAAAAAATCACTTTAATCCGTTGCTCCGTTGCGACGCCACCGACGTGCGCGAGCGTAGAAAACAGTTGTCCCCAGATCCCTCGGGAACTATGTCAGGATATACTTATCAGTAAATTATATCATTTTCCACCTCATCTCTGTGCTAAAAATCACACCAATCCATTTTTTCGTTACGATTTTAAATAAAACGAACAAAGAGTATTGTTTTCGTTTCCTCAGGAACTGCATCGGGCTATGATAATTTCCACAGATAAAAGGTTGACTATTTCATTCCCAGTGATACAGGCTACCTGCATGCCAAATTTCATCAAGATTGGTAGAGGTGTTGAAGTGTGAATAGGTAACAAACAAACAAACACATTTTTACATTTATAATATAAAGTAAGGATTTCTAAATCTTAAATAAAATATAGAGCGTCGGTGGCAAAACGGTTAGGACCACTACCTCCTGTCCGGAAGGCCGTGGTTCGAATCCTGCCACTTACCAATATCTATACGAATATCGATTTCATACTGGTATGTACGTTTATCCGACGCTCTTACGGTGAGAAAAACATCGTGAGGAAACCTGCACACGCATGCGAAGAAATTCGAAGCTTATATGTGTGAAGTCAATCAACCCGCAATGGGCCCGCGTGATCGTCTAAGGCTTGATCGCCCTAACTCAGGGCAGGTTGAGCCCCTTGGTGGGGACGTATATAAACTGATATGATGAAATATTATCAAAAAACTATTTCAAATCATTATAGGTATCAATCTAGTAATAAAATTTCCTAACAATATTAATAAATAAATAAATAAATAAATATGGGTCAAATCCTCGAGTCGTATCAGCTCCAAATCCTCGAGTCGTATCAGATCCAAGACGCACTTCTCGTTGCCGCGCTGGATGGCAATAAGCAACCTTAGCAGCAGGTAGAAGAGTTCCCATATCTGTGCCTCCTGTTAAAAGATGTTAAACTCGATTTATGTGTTTTTATTTTTTACACGATTGGAATCTGTAAAAAAATACCTCTCTGTTCGTCTATGAAACACATCGCTACGTACCATAGTTCCAGAGTTTAAAGTAGCGTATGCTGAAAAATACATAAAAGAAATCCACTCAAAAGTATGAAATAATAATTTAATGTTTTAATACAACTTAAGCGCGTTTTATTATTCCTGCAGTGCCATCTATTGACATTCTGCTGCTATGATTATAATGTGTGGTATGTGTAGCTAATATGGGGAAAAGTATTCTATTG
Source organism: Coleophora flavipennella (assembly GCA_947284805.1). NCBI lineage: Eukaryota > Metazoa > Arthropoda > Insecta > Lepidoptera > Coleophoridae > Coleophora > Coleophora flavipennella. The sequence goes on from OX369290.1 coordinate 5,926,022, forward strand.
TTATTATTGTAAGTATCGATAGATAATTTCCCAAGGGACCTCTTTAGTTTTCTGGGATAAAGAATACCCGACTATACAATGATGGTCAAAACACCCCATCCCAATGTAAAGGTTTCATATTGTTACGTTGATTTATTCTAAAGATACAATTCTTTGCATTCCTGTAGGATCCCTAATTTTTTTGGGATTCACAATGTCCCAGTTTTAGTCCGCGATAAGGGTATCAACGTGTAAAATTTGATTGTAATAGGTCAAGCCACATTTGCACGGTGAGCCATTCTATAAATGAATACTTTTGATTTTCCCACGGGAACTCTTGAATTTTCTGGGATAAAAAGTATCCTATATGTTAACCCGGGCTATAAGGAACCACCATACAAAATTTCATCAAAATCGGCCTGGTAGTTTTTGCGTGATGCGCGAACATACAGACAGACAGACAGACAGACAGACAGACAAAAATTCCAAAAGTTGTTGTTTTGGCCTCTGTATCGTTAGTAATATCCACCACAGTTATTATTTTCCAAAAATATTTCATGTACAGACACGGCCCCGTTACAGTTTTATTATATTATAGATCATTTTTCACTTAAAAGCGTGTTTTTATTTTTTTTAAAACAATATTTATTTTTAATTTTTTTTGGAGATAAACTTATGAAATTATTGTATTGTCACTGATTCTTGATAAATGTACAAAGTTTGAAATAAATATAATCGTGATAAACTAGAGGGAACACAAAAGTTCGTTTCGATTCTGAAACTAGAAGATTCTGTGTATGTACTCAGTACTTATTCGCGTCTGTACAAGTGGCATAAAAAGATATATTTTAATCTTCAGGTATTTAGGAAAAAATAAAAGAAATTAGTTTAAGTAAGTTTTTGATGTGTAAAATCTTTGCTCTCGCTTTCCTGCAATTTGTGGGAGAGATTTCGTGAAATGGGACGGAAATGTGTAACATGAGACGGAAATGTGTAACAGGAAGTCGCGAAAGCGCGCGCTATTCGATCTGACCAAGTGTGGGTCGGACTCACGCACAGCAATTTGTGGGAGTGATTTCGTGAAATGGGACGGAAATGTGTAACAGGAAATGCGAACGTTTTTTAATTCTCGAAAACTAAGGTTGTCATAGCCATGCCGCCTAGTGTGATGGCAAAGGCAAAGATGACATACTACTATTCGAAGGGTCGGCCTGTGAATGTACGACCCGATAATTAATTAATTTCATAAGTATTTTGTCACATGTTACACATCATATGCGATCTCGTTTTTTATTTTTTCTTTTTTTTATATAAGATGTAAATGCGGTCAAACAGAATATAACCACTACGAACATAACTAGGACAAAGTATATATTAGTATTAACATACAGTATGAACATACCCTGCCGCTCTCTGGATTGCGACCTCACCCCCTCGTCACCCAGATTGTTGCAGATTGGTTACCGTTTGGTTGTCGAACGTATAGGATTTCGCCGCCATTTTGTTTGTTCCGTCATTCGTTTTTTGAAATGTCATTTCTGGCCTGTTGTATGAAATGTCCAGGGTGTGACTAGGATTTTTTTTAGCGGAAATGGCAATTTCAGGTCTTTTCAAAGCTTTGTTTCATTTCGTTCCTTAGCAATAATGACGTACTATTCCACAAAGTTGTAATTTATTCCTTTGGCCAGGAGAACTAATAATCTAGAAAGCTCGCAGGAAGCTGTTGCTGTATGCAAGCGAATACTAAGTGGAACACTGTTGAAGTCAGGGCTTACAGAAACCCGAGTTTTTTTTAAATAGATTAAGTACTGTAAATTATCTTTGTAATTTTTAAATTCTATAATATTATCGTATTAGGTATTCTTAACCTGTAAAAATAATGTTATTTTGGTTACAAATAAATAAACCTACTGGAATATTTCTTTTTTTTTCGGGTTTTTGGCGATGATTGGGTTTTAATTTAATTTATAATTTAAGTTTTTAATGGATTTTCTAACAAATCTATATATATATAAAGAAAAGGTGACTGACTGGTATATAAACGCACAGCCGAAACCACTGAAAGGATTTCGCTGAAATTTGGAATACAGATAACAATTAAGACGTGGGCATAGAAATATATATATAAATATGTGGGCTAAGAAAGTATTTTGGGAAATTCCTACGGGAACGACAAAAAACGGGATCTGCGCGGGCGAAGACGCGGGCAACCACTCATCCTCCTCATCATCATATCAGCCGAAAATCGTAATCAAAGGCCTTCCTCAAGGATTTCCACGACGACCGGTCCTGTGCTGCCCGCATCCATCGGCTTCCCGCGATGCCAACCACCGAGGGCGCTAGTGGTCGCTACTGAATAAATGGTAATACTGTTTGACAATAAAAACCATGAAGGGGATTTCCCTGAATAATAGTTCATGGTTTTACAGTTGTAGTGATATTTAGCGCTATTGACTATAAAGGAAGAATTCATAGCTTTATCAGATTTTTTAATTACTGCATTTAAAAAAACCCTCTTTTATCAATAACCTTCGGCTTTTTTCAGGTGGGTCTTACCCAATTTGACCCAGAGGAATTTTCGGGTCTAGCCAACCCTGCACCTATGAAGGATACCTCTGTTCAGCTTTAAACAACCGTAAAGATACCGTTCATATCTAAATAATTTCATTATTAACACGTTAACAGTTCAGTGTACCGTTTGTGGTACACAAGGAGCGGGTCCAACGAGTTCATGTTCCCTATGAGGCACACGAGTCCAACGACACTTTACGGGTTCACAAATATGGACATAATATGTCGTCTTTCGGAACACTTCTATGAGGACTGTTAACGGGTTAATAGTTCGTATTGTGAAATATCTTTGCCAGTCTCTTTATTGGTTTCTCTAGTCAGGTTCTTATTAATGACTAGCTTTTGCCCGCGGCTTCGCCCGCGTGGACATAGCTTTTATGACTCTTTTTGAGGGTGAGTGGTGCGCGAGCCACAATCAGCTCGCAAGCGTGGACATGAGTTTTCTCCCGGTACCTCAGGAACTGAATCGGGCTATTCGGATTAGCAGTCTTTTTCACTTCCCACCCCTTCAAAAAATTCTATACAAAAAAATACTTTAATCCGTTGCTCCGTTGCGACGCCACCGACGTGCGCGAGCGTAGAAAACAGTTGTCCCCTGATACCTCGGAAACTATGTCAGGATATACTTATTTGTATATTATATCATTTTCCTCCTCATCTCTGTGCTTAAAATCACACCAACCCATTTTTTCGTTACGATTTTAAATAACTTAACGAACAATGAGTACTGTTTTAGTTTCCTCAGGAACTACATCGGGCCATGATAATTTCCACAGATAAAAAGTAGACTATTTCATTCCCAGTGATACAGGCTACCTACATGCCAAATTTCATCAAGATTGGTAGAGGTGTTGAAGTGTGAATAGGTAACAAACAAACAAACACATTTTCACATTTATAATATTAAGTAAGGATTTCTAAATCTTAAATAACATATAGAGCGACGGTGGCGTAACGGTTAGGGCCACTACCTCCTGTCCGGAAGGCCGTGGTTCGAATCCTGCCACTTACCAATATCTATACGAATATCGATTTCGTACTGGTATGTACGTTTATCCGACGCTCTTATGGTGAGAAAAACATCGTGAGGAAACCTGCACACGCCTGCAAAGAAGCTTATGTGTGAAGTTAATCAACCCGCAATGGGCCCACGTGATTGTCTAAGGCCTGATCGCCCTAACTCAGGGCAGGTCGAGCCTCTTGGTGGGGACGTATATAAATTAATTTAAATTGAAATGATGAAATAAAACATATACCTGTACTATCAAAAAACTAATTCAAATCATTCTATCAATTAAGTAAAAAAAATCTAAAAATATTAATATGCGTCAAATCCGCGAGTCGTATCAACTCCAAAGGAGCCCATAACGCACTTCTCGTAGCCGCGTTGGATGGCAATAGACAACCTTAGCAGCAGGTAGGACCTCATGTCACATCTCCTCTCTCAAAGGCGACGGCCAATCTCCTTTGTGAAGGCAAAGGCCTCTGAGGGTTCAGCAGCCGGTTGTCTCACAGACCAGCGGCACAAAGCAGTAATTTGCCTCTAAGACCGAGTACTTATTATGCTTCTTTCTCGCCGCAAATTGAGCAGCAGTACCGTATGGGTGAGGAGTGAGGCAGAAAAAGTGGCGTCCCAAATCAAGCACGTTCCTAGAGAGGCCATAGCACCTGTTTAAACCCTCCGGCCTTTTACCATCAGATCGACTAAAGCCCGGCGGTTGCAACAAAGATGGAATATTCCATCTGGCCGAGACCAGTTCCCTCCGAGTGAGGTCATTATGGAATTGGTGACGTGGGAATCTTCACAAACAACGACCGCAACTCAGTGAGTGATGGCCAATTGCCTCCACAGTGGACCCGCAAATACGATGATGAGCTTCACAGATATTGATATTGCAGGCGGAGAGCAACTGGCACACGCAAATAGTCGTCGTCAGAAGAGTTCCCGTATCTTTGCCTACTGATAAAAGATGCTTAACTCGATTTATGTGTTTTTATTTTTTTTACACGATTGGAATGTGTAAAAAAATACCTATCTGTTCGTCTATGAAACACATCGCTACGTGCCATAGTTCCAGAGTTAGAGTTGTGTAAAGTAACTTATGCTGAAAAATACATAGAAGAAATCTACTCAAAAGTATGAAATAATCTTTTAATGTTTTAATACAACTTAAGCGCGTTTTATTATCCCTGCAGTGCCATCTATTGACATTCTGCTGCCAAGATTATAATGTGTGGTATGTGTAGTTAATATGTGGAAAAAAGTACTCTATTCTTATAATTGTAAGTTACTATGGATAATTTCCCACGGGACCTCTCTAGTTTTCCGGGATAAAGAATACCCGACTATACAATAATGATCAAAACACCCCATCCCAATGTAAAGATTTCATATTGTTACGTTGAGCCATTCTAAAAATTCATTTTTTTGCATTCCTGAAGGAACCCTTAATTTTTTTGGGATTCACAATGTCCCAGTTTTAGTTCGCGATGTTGTTTTTACATGTTGATACCCTTTATCAACATGTAAAATTTGATTGTAATAGGTCAAGCCACATATGCGTGGTGACCCATTCTATAAATGAATACTTTTGAATTTCCCACGGGAACTCTTGAATTTTCTGGGATAAAAAGTATCCTATATGTTAACCCGGGCTTTAAGGAACCACCATACAAAATTTCATCAAAATCGGCCTGGTAGTTTTTGCGTGATGCGCGAACATACAGACAGACAGACAGACAGACAGACAGACAAAAATTCCAAAAGTTGTTGTTTTGGCCTCTGTATCGTTAGTAATGTCCACCACAGTTATTATTTTCCAAAAATATTTCATGTACAGACACGGCCCCGTTACAGTTTTATTATATTATAGATATCTCCACCAAAGAGTATTCCCTTATTAATTCGGTGGACGATAGAAATGAATGGGGCGGTGCCGCTTAGATAAATATTTGGGGACCCATTTCCCGACCGCGTCATCTGTGTAACGGTGTGTCTTTACCAGAGATCGGTAAAAAAAATGTTTTTTGTGTCACTTTCGAAAGACGACGGAGAGAAAATAAAAAGTCATTACCTGTGTCAAAGACATTTGATTGGATTTATTAAAAAACCTGTGACCTGTGTGATAGACAAGTTCGAGATACAAATTTATATATCACTAATAGACACCGAAAAAGTGGTTGAGAAAAAAAATGTGTCTATGTGTTGTATGTGTTTATGTATGTTTGTATGTATATCCGTCTACCTGTCTTGCGGAGAAACTGGATTGTTTTTTTTAAATCTGTGACCTGTGTGAGATAAAAATAGGACATCGAAAAAGTGGTTGAGAAAAAAAATGATTCTGTGTGTTGTATGTGTTTATGTATGTTTGTATGTATGTCCGTCTACCTGTCTTGCGAAGAAACAATAGTTTCTAAGTCTTAGACTTTGATAAAATTTTGTACAGTTTTATAAATAAGTTTCCAGTTTTCCAAAAATATATATTTGAGTTATATCTTTCTATAAAGTTAAATTACTCTAATTCTAATAATAATAATATATTAGATATATGTATGATTGAAAAAATCTAAGCGCTATATCAAAATGCGACAACGACATTTTTTGAAGAAAAATACGAGTATACCTATTTAAAAAGTTTTTTACAGTGTTTTTTTATTTTTTTATTCACAATTGGTAAGTCCTTGGCATCATCCCACCCGATGGTAAGTAACGATGTTAAGTGATGATGATGATGGTTTTTTTTGGATATGTAACGGCTTTGCTTTAATTAAAATGTTAATTCGGCTTACCTTATTGTGGACAAAAAAAACATGAATTATGAATAAAATAAATTGAAAACATCTATAAAACTATTTTCGAGAAAAGATAATGTATTTTTGTATAGGATATAATCATCCTTAATATTTTGTGAATAAAAAATGAAAAAAAAGGTTGTCCTGGCAAATAAGTTAAAAACTACACGATATTACAAAATTTAATCAAGATCGGTCCAACAGATTCCCCGCAAATCAGGTTGCCGGACATACGCACACGCACATAAAATTTTTCTAGACCACTTTTTTGGTGTGATACTTATAACTTAGAGTAACTTAATTTATAGAAAAATCTCGAAAACGAATTTAAGGGTGGTTACATAACTTTCAATTGACTCCTACGTCACTCGAAATAAAAAAAAAACTGCCAAGTGCGAGTCAGAACTGCACACATAGGGTTTTGTACCATCATACTAGATGACGCTAGTTTCATTTTAAAAAAAAACACGGTTTATGTATGGAGACCCCGAGACCCCTTATTTTTCATTTTTTCTAATTTTTTGTATTTGTTGTTATAGCGGCAACGAAAATAAATCATCTGTGAAAATTTCAACTGTCTAGCTATTACGGTTCATGAAATACAGCCTGGTGACAGACGGACAGACGGACGGAAAGCGAAGTCTTAGTAATAGGGTCCCGCTTTTACCCTTTGGGCACGGAACCCTAAAAATAACTTTGGTTTTTTATTCACAATTATTAAGCCCTTGGCATCATCTCACCTGATTGTAAGTGACGATGATGCCGAAGATGGAAGCATAATTAATTCAAAAGTTTCAAACTGTTACGATCAAATCAAATCAAAACAATTTATTTCAAATAGGTGTTTACACACACTTTTAAATAGTCAAAACAAAAAAAAATACTGTATATTACAAATAATGTCATGATTCAGATTACAGTCTCAGGTAATGGTATTTGATATAGAATCAACATATATATCTTTGTCATTTACATAATCTATTATTTTATAATATCCTCTAGAGCACAAAACTTTTTTGACATGAGTCTTGAACTCATTCTCTGACAAACTAGTTACATTTTCTGGAATTTTATTGTAGAATCTTATACACTGCCCCACAAATGACTTCTTAACCTTACTCATTCTCGAAAAGGCTATATCTATTTTATTTACATTTCTTAAATTCAAATTATGCCTGTCACTGTTTTTAGGAAATAAATGCAAATTCTTACGAACAATTTAATCTATCAGGACAAAAAAACAACACTGTAAAAGTGATTATACTAAACGTAAATTTAATAGTATCTTAATCCAGCCCACGATTTTATAAATCTTAATAGTTAATCTTAATAAATTAGTAGTATCAACACTTACCCCGAATCAGTCCACTTCCGAGCACATTTCACTGACACACACAGAGAAAATCGTCTACTTAGTTGCAATACACAAAAGCACAGTAAACTGAAAAATAAAATCACATATTTTAAATGTAACGCACACACACTATTTCGAATTCGCGCGCCTAGTATAGGGTTAAGCCAGCGCCTAGCGTCCGACCACAGCGATAGCGGGGACGATTTGACCCCCACCTAGTGTTCGCTGCGAAATCTTCTGCGCATGTGCAGAAAAGAATTTACGAATAAATTTGCGATTGTTTCCGAAAAATTTGTGTTAGGTTTACGTGATTAAAGCTGAAGTACAAGGTCTCTGAGGTTCCCGTTGGTTTGTTTTTAAGGCCTTCCTTTCTAGGAAGGCGCTATTCTTAGCGCTTGAAGGGGATTTCTGGTATTTATTTTTGGGTGTATTACTTTTGAAGGGTGGAGTTAGGAAGTACGTTCACGATTAACCACCTCTGCTCCATGGGGACATTAGCTTCACATCAGGAGGTCGCGGGTTCAATTCCTGGCGGAGTCTAATTTTGTGAGACTCGGTTTGGTTGCTGGAATGGCATTTTTTAATCCCGTTTGGCTAGCTACCACCATCTTACCTAAGTCTAGCCGCCAAACATCAATGCTAACAACATTTATGTGTTCCGGCTGGAAGATAAGATACCCAGTTCCCCGTTGCGTTAGGTAATCTTGATAAGCCCGCACCCATCTTCAGCATCATTGTTAATCACCATCAGATGAAATGATGCCAAGGGCTTTAAAATTGGTTATTTACAAAAAAGTGGATTTGATAATTCATAATTGAGCATAGATATATTTATGTTAGTTACAGAGATAAATTTAATGTCATTAAAGGACACATATACACCGAGATTAATAAAAACCGTCCAAGTTCGAGTCAGAACCGCACACAAAGGGTCCCGTATCATCATACTAGATGGCGCTAGTACAAAGGGTTCCGTACCATCATACTAGATGACGCTAGTTTCATCACGTTTAAAACAAATACGTTTTTTGTATAGAGAATTGCATGTTTTCTGATTTTTAGTAGGTATTTGATAGCAAAGCGGCAACAGAAATACATTATCTGTGAAATTAGAAATGTTTAGCTATCACGGTTCATGAAATAAAGCCTAGTGACAGACGGACGGACAGCGGAGTCTTAGTAATAGGATCCCGTTTTTACCCTTTGGGTACGGTCCCTTAAATGAATATTTTTAAAGACACAAAACCTAAATAACCAATTTTATCAAAAACTACAATTCCGACATCATAGAAAACATTAGGTACCTCTATTTTTTGGACAGTCAGAAATTAATTATCCTAACGACACCTTGTAGTCCAAAATCCATTAATTAAGCCGTCTAAGCTACAGTCTCAGCAAAAGAAACAGACTCAGACTCTTATCTCAGTCTTGCCGCCAAACATCAGTGTTAACAGCATTGATGTGTTCCGGCTTGAAGATAATATAGCCAGATCCCCATTGCGTTGGGGAGTCTTGGTAAGCCCGCTTCCATCTTCGGCATCATCGTCACTTACCATCAGGTGAGATGATGCCAAGGGCTTATCAATTGTTGAATAAAAAAGGACATAAATACATACAGGCAAAAACCATTACCCCTCTTTTTCGACAGTCGAGTAAAAAGGATAGAATTTGTGTAGCTCTATAGACAGGGTGTAAAAAAATTGGTACAGGAGCCGTTAACTGGGCGTTCTACTCATACTGAACAACTTTCCCCAAAGAAACCATAGTCAATTCATAAGAAAAAAATTGGACTCTCCATACAAAAATGCAAAAAGTTGGTCGATCAGCTGATCGATTTATCATCATGACAGCTCATATACGTCCCCACCGAGGGGCTCGAGCCTACCCTAGTCGACCACGCGGGCCCAGTGCGGGTTGGTCGACTTCACACACAACCTTCGAGTTTCTTCGCAGGCGTGTGCAGGTTTCCTCACGATGTTTTCCTTCACCGTTAAAGCAATCGGTAAGTATGTACGTAAGTTTTTTTTGAAAAACTCATTGGTACATTGGCCGTCCAGATTTGAACCCGGTACCTCTGGTTAGATGGACCGAGTCGTTACCGGTTGAGCCACCGACGCTTCGATCGATTTATATGAAGAGTAAAACTTTTTTTTTGCTATTTTAGCAAAGTCATAGAATAAAATGTTGTTCAGTGTGATTAGTAGAAGCCCTAGTTAATGGTACGTACACCACTTTTGTTACACCCTGTAAAAGATGTTCCAGAAAAAGTGACAAGTGATAGGATAGGTAGGTAGAATCAGGATATTTTTAGAAATCTGATAAAATTAGGAAGTTTTTCTTGTATTTGGCTGCGTTAATTGTACCTATATGATACATAATGTTTTATAAATTAACTTCAAAGTCCGACAAAGAAGTTTTCCTTAAAAAATCTGAAAATTAAAATGAGAATATCTTAAGGCCTTAAGATGGGTCAAATGACAATATTAAATTCACATTATTGAGATACTAAGCTATGACTATGGAAAAAAATTATATTATAGGTACTTAAAGTAATAAAAAATCGATTTAATCCAATACAATTTTAAAAATATTACCACTTTTGATGTAAAAAAATATATTGTAGACCATGTTTTTGCCATTAATTGCAAAATTTCTCAAAACAAAAAAATCGTTGATGTTGAATGAAACTCACACACAAAAATGATCTTTAACATCTTTCATTCTAATTAAAAACTTGTTTATAAACTTTTTTGAAAGTGATGATAAATAATAAAAACATGTAAAAATCGAGAATTTGGCGTTCGGTTTCAACGTAACACCCGCGTTGAAGCCCGCATTGATTTGAACTTAAAATGAATAGACTTACGTTCGATATTATTATAACACGTCTCAACCTGCCCGGATTGAGTCATCTTAAAGCCTTAAAATTATACATGGGGGTGATTCGGATACTCTAAAATGCTCTATCTCTTGTCTTCCGCTTAACATTATTTCTGAAACATAACAGAACAAGAAATTAAACAACATATTATACGACAGGCAAAAAACACAACAATCATTCGTGGCCGCGGATAGCCCACGCTCCATACAATTTTGCCCATTCTCCTTTCAAAATTGCCTCGAATGTGGAGCCTCGAAAGCGTCGGTGGCTCAGCCGGTAACGACTCGGTTCTTCTAACCAGAGGTACCGGTTTCAAATCTGGAAGGCCAATGTACCAATGAGTTTTTCAAAACTTATGTACATACTTACCGATTGCTTTAACGGTGAAGGAAAACATCGTGAGGAAACCTGCACACACCTGCGATGAAACTCGAAGGTTGTGTGTAAAGTTGACCAACCCGCACTGGGCCCGCGTGGTCGACTAAGGCCTGATCGCCCTAATTCAGGGTAGGCTCGAGCCCCTCGGTGGGGACGTATATGAGCTGATATGATGTGGAGTGGAACTCCTTAAACCTGCGTTTGTGTTTCCCGACTCCTACAATTTGGGGATCTTCAAGGCGAGAGTGAAACGGCATTATTTGAGTTTGCGTGTACCATTCTCGACTAGATCGTCACTTACCATCAGGTGAGATATAGTCAAACGCACTCAAATTTTTAATAAAAAAAGAACAATAAAAAAAGTAAAATTGGTTGTGGTCCCAGATCAAAGAAGTTTTTAAACTGATTGCTGCGTACTATTTGAAGCCACTCTTCGAAACATGGCTTAGACGATGTGTCAGAAAATATCTATCGAGTATTTAGGCCCGATCGATGCAGGGTAGGCTCGAGCCCCTCGGTAGGGACATGTATGAGCTGATATTATGCTTCAGAAATAGTGTCAAGCGGAAGACAAGCTTTAGAGTATCCGAATCATCCTCCTGTATGACGGTGAAGGAAAACATCGTGAGGAAACCTTCACATCTGATTCTAGATGTGTATGAAGGTCGCGTTGCACACGTCCGTTAGGTGTTAATCTAAATGCCCTATACGTGACCGCGGGTGATGCTAAGTGCAACACCAGGCAATCTCCGTCTATCCCTTGGATAGCACGGTGAATTGTGCCACTCGTTAAGAAAGACGATCGAGTATTTTGGAGTACTTTTGATATCTATTATGTGCGTGAGCAGTGTACGTAGTTTTGGATTGGCTTACATTGGCTTCGCATTCAATTTACGTGGAGTCTATCTGGACCTCTTTGATCTTAGGTTTTGGTAAAGGTTGGCAAAAGACCGACGACTAACCTAAAGACAAGCGGTTTTTTTTTCTTTTTATTAAAAATTTATAATGCTTATTCACTCTCGCCTCAAAGATCCCCAAATTATAGAAGTCGGGAAACACAAGTTTAGTTTTAGTTTCTTTTGGATAAGAAATACGAGAGGTATAAGCAATTCGTTAGCACCCCATTAACGTCCCCACTGCTGGGGCACGGGTCTCTTCCCACGCTTGTAGGCCACGTTCGAGTTGGTGAGGTTTTAGAGCTAGAGGCAAACACCACTCTTAGAAGTTTTTCACGCTGCCTGTAAGGCATCTGACCCGACTTTAGACTGCAGTCTATGAGCGTGAGCGCACTAACGACATAACGCACGAATCGGTCAAGGAAAATGTCACTAACAGTAAAACCAAAGTATATAATATAATATTAGTACTAACATACAGTATAGACACTCCCAACCGCTCTTTAGATTGCGACCTCGCTCCCACGAACGTATAGGATTTTGCCGTCATTTTTATTAGCTTCACCTGAAAGTTTGTATGTAACCGGCGAATTTGAAATTGAACCACTATCGAGATCTTTTTTGCCAGACTTAAAGTCATGTGAGTGTAGTAAATTGAGTACGCTTGCACTTTTTTATCACGCTTTTATTAGCTTCACCTGTATTTTTGTAACCTGTATTTTTGTATGTAATCGACTCCTTTGGACTCGATTTTGACCCACTTTAAACGGACAGATTCAATTCAAACTTTGTAGACTTATCAAGAATCAGCGACAATATAATAATTTCATAAGTTTAAAATAAAAAATAAATAGTGTTTAAAAAAGCTAAAAAACACGCTTTTAAAGTACATGAAAAAGTAAAAAGTAATAAATAATCCCTACTAATATTATAAATGCGAAAGTAACTCTGTCTGTCTGTTACGCTTTCCCGCAAAAACTACTGAACGGATTTGGCTGAAATTTAGTAGGTAGACAGATTAGGACCTGGATTAAGACATAGGCTACTTTTTACCACGCTCGCGAGCCGCTTGCGGCTCGCGCACTGCGCACCCTCGAAAAGTCATAGAAACGTGGTTCACGCGGGTGAAGCCGCGGGAAACAGCTAGTTCTTAATATAAGTTGAAAATAATAATTAACAACTTACTAGTATTATTGTGAAAAAGTGTGGGTTGCTCGATAGACGAAAAAAATGGCACAGAGCGCCCCACGCTTTTTCACAATAATACTAGTAATTTGTTAATTATTATTTTCAACTTATATTATGAATTATTTTTTACTTTTTACTTTTTCATGTACTTTAAAAGCGTGTTTTTTAGTTTTTTCAAACTCTATTTATTTCAAATTTCATTTCTGGCCCGTTGCATGAAGTGGGTGTGGTAAAACCCACTTCCTGCCGCTCTCTAGATTGCGACCTCACCCCCTCGTCACCCATATTGATACAGATTGGTTACAGTTTGGTTCTCGAAAGTATGGGAATCCGCCGTGATTTTGTTTGCTCCGTCATTTGTTTTTAGAATTGTCATTTCACGACCATTTGTATACAGTGTCCGGGGTGTCACGTAAGTTACAGAGCTATGATCGCTTCCCTAACAAGCAGAACTTTTGAAGTAAAAATTAAAAAAAACCAAATGCTATTTTTTTTAATTTTTATTCGTGTGCTTGCGATAACTCGCTTGGGTTAATTATAATAAATCTGAGAGAAAAGTGACAGCTGCCATAGAGAGCCATGAAGCATTGATACCATCAGCCATAAAGAAAATTGACACTACGGAGAAACAGAAAATCTACGGAGTCATGGATCTGATCAGAACTCCAAATATGAGGCTCAAAACCATCTGCATCGTCTTCAATTGGCTCAAGTGTGGCATGGTGTTCTTTGGTATAGAACACTACCTAGGCCACATGAGCGATAACGTCTTGAGCGACCTCGCCATCTCAGGTACAAACTGTCTAAACCTTCTCCATCAATCTGGACAATCTTGAGCTCTATCTTCACAACATGTTTCATCTTTCAGCTGCCTTCCAGCTCCCAGGGCTACTGATAGTCTTCGTCCTGATTTCGCGAGTGTCCCGGCTGAAAATTTTGATTGTCGCGAACGTGCTAGCAGGAATCAGCTTGCTGCTGATAATTCCGTTCTACAACAGCGACATCGCGAAATTGGTACTGGTGACAGTGGCTCTCACCTGCATGACCATCAGCTTCCCGACGATTTTCTTGTACACGGGAGAGCTCTTTCCGACAGTTGTGAGGAACATCGAATTCGCCGTCTGCAGCGTCGCTTCTAAAACCGGGAGCATTTTCGCGCCATTTTTAATTGACTACGTAAGATATCTACTTTTTTTCTATCATTTGAACCACTGCTGTAATTGCCAATTGCAATAAATGTTTGATTGTTTTCAGGTGGATGATCTTGCCTACTGGGTGATTCCTGTAGTCTTTGGAATGGGACCAATCCTGGGGGCGATTCTCTGCATATGGTTGCCTGAGACCATGAACTGCAAGCTGCCGGAGACCATTGAAGATGGTGAAAATTTCAAGAGGCAAGTATTGAACACTTCTCATTACGAACTACTTGAAAAACAAATACTTGTAATTTGTGCTAATTTTGTTTTTGTTACAGAAACAAAGAGAAGAAACCAGCCGCGTCTCCGATATAGTTCAATTTTTTTTTAGATAATTCTTAATAACTAATTATTGTACTGCTAGATAATAATTATCGATGTAAATATTGTTTGTTATTTTTAATCTAGTATTTAAGTTTGTAAATAATTGTAAATACATTAATTGTAAGATTAGGTTAATATTTATCACATCCTGAAGCAATGGTACCCTCAGGAGATAAGGATACAAATGTATACATTTAATGCAATGCTTATAATGCAATTACAAAAAACTATTCTATAACTCTAAACTTTTCTTTCCATACCTTATCCTTTAGTACATTTCTTCTTGACTGCTGATGGTCACGCCGACCTGTTGCAAATGTACCGTAAATGCTACAGTAATTCTAACGGTACATTACAATTTATATAAAACAGCTGTAGATAACCTCAAATAGAAAAATTAAGTACTAGGTATGAGAAATAATGTTGATTTTCAACTCTAATCATAGATTTTAGAGTAGACGCGATCTAAGTACTTTAGAAGTTTTACGTTATTGAAACTGTATGTCTTTATTAAAATTAAAAGTTAAAAAAGTCATCATCCAAATAATTTGGAACCAATATCACGATCGCCATAGAAAAAGCTTTGGTAGATTATTTTCCAGCGGAAGTTCTGGTATTTCTTTTTTATAACACAAATGGCTGTAGAAAGCACAGGCCATATGGCAAATTCGTCTGTGCAATGAGTTATTGTTCATCTTTATGACTCAGTGTAATAATAAAAGTTAAGATATATGTTTCGTGACTGCATTCAATTAATCAAACAGACACGCAAATGTTGACTCAGAATCGGACATGTAAATCAACGATATCTTGACAGTTAATTAACGTTTATTGGATACAATTCCGTAGATATTCTCTAATGGTCTGAAAAGATTAATCATCAATATGACCTTAAAGGTGGTTAGAAGTAGAAAATCCTTCCTAAACTGACAGAACCACGTAATTATTTAACTTGTTATCGACTATTGATCTATTGTATGACTGACTTTATACAAGTGTCCTATTAACTCGCAAATAACAAAATTATGCGTCTTCGAATGTCTTCTAGATGTCCTTTACAAAAGTCTTGACTGTAAATGACTGAGTGTTAGATTTCAAGAACCAGGACTTTGATCAAATTCGTTGAACTCAAGATAAGAGACACAAGTACCGTATACCGATTAGCTCGTAGCGACAAAACATTATTATTCATATGGTTTTCCTTGCTCAGTATCACGCAATTACGCTATAACAATACATTTAGAAGCGTGACTTTTTTAATGACCTCGTTATCTTATGCGGCCATGGTATGTTATGATGTCTTAGTTCACATTGTTAACGAATGTTGCTGATAGGTTAGGTGAGAAATTTTCAGCCGCTTACTTCTCTGATGAAATTTGTATTAAGTAAAATATCCAGTAGATAGAAAGGTTTAAAAGTAATATGTATATGAGCCAACTTTTATTATACTAGCATTTGAATTTGCGCGCGCAAGCGCGTGCCTTAAATATAGACTTGCATATATTTTCATGCTTATCATATATTTGACCAATCACGTTACGAATAGTTTGATGCCACAGATATTTCATCTCAATTTTACTTTGGGACTAGTATACGTTACGCGCGCAAGCGCGCGCGTTAATATAGAATTAGATATATTTTCATGCTTATGATATATTTAACCAATCACATTACGAATAGTTCATTTACCCATATATTTCATCTAAATTATATTTGTGGATAAAAATATACTTATTAGTTTAAATTAGTGATTTCCATAAAAATATACTACCGAAAAAATAAAATTTAAAACGTTTAATTATTTTTAACAACTTATTTTAGGCTATAAAAATAAAACATATAATTTCCAGTAATTAATAGTACAGATAAATATTTTTTATTGTACATAAGAACAATTCGAATAATCTGGTCAAGCACTGGGTACTTTACTCTAAGAATTGCATCATCCATTATCTGACCGTAAATCTCTATTTTATCGACGGAACCCTAATACTTACGTCAGAGAATGTTTATACCGACATTGTGGCAGATGATATTATCATTGCCGGGTTGCCGGTAGGGATGGGCGATATCCGTAAAAAACATCGATATCGAACTATCGATTTTTTTTTAATTTTCGCCATCGAACCATCGATGTTCTTAGAAAAACATCGCAACATCGATTGTTGATATCGATATTCAAAATGAGGGCGAAAATTAAAAAAAATTGTAATTATCTCTAGAATAAACATACAAAAATGATAATTCGAATTTTCAATTTATTTTTTGTTCTAATAATTAAAATCATTAATAATATAAAACAAGTTATCTTATCATAGATGAAATTAAAAATATTTTATTTAAAAATAACAATTATTTATAAACGAATACAAATTTAAAATTAAATTAACAATTATAATTTAATTTATAATTAAATTCAGTAATTAAATATTGCATTAAATTAATAATTTAATTATGCCAAGAAAACAAAGTCTAGCTATCTTTTTATCTGCTTGCCGCCTTTTTAATTCGCTTGCACTATGGAGACTATACACTAGTGTATAGTCTCCGTAGCTCGCACAGTTGAAAAATTATAAAAGAAATTTACCATCTGTAGATAAATCACTTAACGATGTCGATAGTTCAAATTATTCCATCGACTATCGATGTTTCGACCTAGAAAAAATATCGTCTAAAAATATCGATGTTTCCCCCGAAAACAATCGATAGTTAAAACATCGATGCATATCGCCCATCCCTAGTTGCCGGGCTCGTTCATTCTGTCCGATCCTTCATATACAAGCCAATGGTGTTGAGCGTTAGTCATTTAATTGAGCGCTGCTAGCGGAGCGCACGTTTTCTTCTTGGAAAATTAATGGAAACAATATTTCCATAAAACATAAATTATTGTAATGAAGGCATACACGGAGAAAAAAATATAGTCAGAATAACTATTCAAAGTTTATAGTTAAATTAGTTAAAAGACGTATCGTTAATATAGTCAACTGTTTTCTCGAATTGAGGATCTGTATAGCCAATTCAGCGATACAGATCCTTAGTTTGACGAAACAGTTGGCTATATTAACGATACGTCTTTTAACTAATTTAACTATAAACTTTGAATAGTTATTCTGACTATATTTTTTTCTCCGTGTACCGGATTGAGAGATAGAAGCCTGGATACAAAGGTAAGATTTTTTAACATATTCTAGTACAATATATTCAGTGTCTACATAAATTATTTCTCAAATGAGTTTTTGAGTATATTTTCTTCCCATACCCTTACCTCATTCAGTACGAAAACAGCGCATGCGCTAAATTTTGTACGCTTAGGCTGATCTAGACTGTACATAGCGTCATCTGTTTGTTAAGCACAAGTTGTGCTTTGAAGGTCAAATTTAGAGATACCAATTGGGTGATTGAACTCTCGCGGAAACTATAAATTTGCGTAACAACCTTTAAGTGGCTGATTTATTTGTTTGGTTTTAGATGAAAGCAAGAAGAGTCAACAAAAAAATAATTTATGCTATTAAATTTAAGCACTTGCCGTTTCCGGAGATTGATAAGTACGTATGCGTGCCGTACTCTTGGATAATACATCGACTAGAGGGTCGGCAAGTTCTTGCTGCATACCCGAAAAATGAAGCTCCTTTTGTGACTCGGAATCGCACGAAGAATAGAGAGAAATACAGTGACGAGTGGAGCTTCTATATAGGGTTCATTAAATTTGAATCAGGTAACTGTTGTTTGAATTATTTTTGTAGTTACTTTTGGTTCGATGTGAGCAAGCAATAAGATGATTGTTTTTTTCAGAAAATTATGAGGAAGTTGTGCAATGGATTGAGGAAATGATTGCTAAAGGTGGTGACGACCAGGAAGACGAACCAGAAATTCAAGGTATTAATTTTTCATCATAAATTTGGTTTAAGATTTCTTGTGGGTTGAGTATTTATTTTTTATATTTTTTTTCAGATCCTCTAGCAGAGCCTGGAGGAAGTAGGCAGCTACGTAGTGCCAAAAATCCGGTTTTGTCAGATATATTACCGGAAAAACCACATCTGGCAGTGAAGCCTTATGATAATCCTCGGAAACCGCTACCTAGAATGCTGATTAGACGACCACTACCCCTGAGACCCTGGAAACCGAAACCAATAGAGCCGAGTAAACCTGCTGTCAGTTCTGCAAACGCACCTACGAAAGATCAATCAGTTATTATGGAACATCAAAGCAAGCCAGAATCTGTTGATACTTCAGCCCAGTCTCCACCAAAGCTCCCAGATAATAGACAGCCTTCACCAAAGCCAGCAGATGGAAGACAACCGTCACCTGTTCAAGATGAGCAACTTCCGGACAACAATGTCTCTTATGTGAAAATAGAGATTGATGCTGAATCTGAGCCTGAAGTTGAATCTGTAGTTGAATCTGTAGTTGAAGAAGAAAGACCACCAAGCTCAGAATAGGCTCAACCTGATCCAGCTTCAAATCATGATTATTCACTTATAGAGTTACGTCTGAACGAAATTCATAATGGACCTCAACCAGCCAATGACACACTGAAAACTTTGCTTGTACAGAACTCGGCAGCTAGACCTCCCAGTAGAGCGAATCCACCTTATGATTATGCTCAACCAGTCAGTGCATCTTCGAAACCTCAATTGCAAAAGACAGTTGGATCCAGCTCTGAAGTGTCTAACAGCGATAAAAACTGGCACCTTCAAGGCCTTGGGAAAACTATACCATCTACTACTAACTATACACCAACTCCAATTAATCTATCCTCTCAGCTACAGATACCTGCCATCAGAAGAAAGTCTTCGGCAGCGATAAATAACCCTGCTGAGAAGAAAGCTCGTGTAGAAAGCATCACCAAAAATATACCTACGTCGCAGCAATCCTTGTACAACAAGCAACCACCGAATTATGCTGGTAATGTTGGAGACCAAAGACATCTTCAAAGTATGAACACATCTGCTGCTCAAAATCTCTCGCACTTGACTCACCAGGCTCGTTTTTATGAACCCTCTCAATTGCAGTACTTACAGCAAATCTCGCGAATGCAAGATATGATTAATCGACCTAACATGCCATACATTGATCAGAGAAGCTACCTCCCAAATCCTATGCCTGGTTATGTTCCACATCAACCAAATCAAATCATCCTCAACCAGTTTCTTCCACGTCAAAATCAACGGCCAATGGTAAGCACATACCAAATCCCCGAGCTGATGCGGCATGTTACTGCGCCTTCAGTCGCAGCTTCGCAAATACAAGACCCACCGAGTTATCAAGATCCGCGTACAGTCAAGCCTCCCGAACCCCAAAGCAATCCTACGCCTCAAGTCGCTGAAAGACCCGTTGCTTCGCCGGAAACAAACCAACAGGTTTCGAACGATCGAACAAACAATTCACGCAAAGATCTACTTGCAAAGCTAAGCCTGGGTCCCATGAGGTGTATTGACATACTCGCAGATCCTGCAACTTGCCCAGATTCAGAGACTCAGGCTTCATCTGAATCCCAGGAGCCACAATCCAAGGTTCCGGAGAAGAATGTCTACCAACACCCAGAGTCTAAGAAACTGGTGGCTGACCAGTCTACGGAAATGGAATCAGACGATCACCACAATAATGGAACTCAAAGTTCTCCAGAATCAATAGGAAGTGGGTATGAAACAGAGAAACATCCAACAAAAGAACAAGAGTCCCCAGAGGTTCCAGATTCTGGTATGGTCTATGATGATGAACCTTCGGACAACGTTTCTGCAGATGATTCAGACTGCATGATCGAGGATTACAGTGACGAAGATACTCTTGTAAGCATTACAGATGAGAGATCAATGGATGCTCATAATCTTATGCCAGAAGTCCAGGAGAAGCTTTCTAAAATAACAGAGGATGAATTGCTGGAGGTTCATGGTCTTCTTCTTACTAAAATGTACAAAAATTTTCTCAATACCGAAGAATATCATAATAACTTGCGAGTTTCTACTTTGGGATGTCTTAAGCTGTACGAGACACTATTGAACAAGACCGAAAAAATCAATGTTATTGAATCCCTTACAAATCCTACGTCTGAAGCACCAGAGGTTCCACAGGTTCAAGAGACACCAGTCCCAGCGCCAGAGCAGAATTCTACCAGCGACCAAAAAAACAACCCCAGTGTCAAAAACTCGCCGAAAAAAAGCAAACGAAGACACACGTTTGTTCTACCACCGGAGTACGATTCAAACGACTCCAGATGGACTTTAAAGCACCGAGAGCCTGGACCAAACCTGATGGAACTGATACCTCGAAGTCGCGTCTATGTCAGCATAGATGAATACAATAAGTGCATACGGTCATCTAATGACTGCAGGACACTAACAAGGTCGCTACTGACCGCAATTTTCAGCAAGAACGCCCTGAGCGTATGCTCTCCAACAGGCTCAAAAGCCAGAGCGTTCAATAACGTGAAGATTGATGTTAGACCTGGATTGGATAAGGATTCGAGATTGGCCTTGTTGGCGTTTATTGATAAGTATGGGAAGGAAAGGAAATGGAACACCTCAGACACAGCTGGAATCATGAGCAGTATTCGTACAAAAATTCAGGATATGAGAAACAAATATGGTAAAACAAAAATCGTTTAAATTGGACTTGGCTCCAGCCACTACCGAGTCTCTAGATAACAATATTATCATGCAACTGTGCAACTGATTACGGGTTATGTATACAAATTAGGTTAATTAGATTGTATTTTACTTTTAATGAGTTCTGTGCTTATCATGATGTATTTAGAGTAAGCACACCTCGCAGTAAAGGCTGATAGGTATAGTTTGCAAATGCGTATGTTTTTTTGAAAGACACCTGTGGTCATATCAGTGTTTCTACGAAATAACGGGATAATTTTATGCTTATTAGTAAACCCTTAATAAACAACATGATTAGAAATGATTTAACTCCCATAAGGAGCAGTATTTGAAATGATTTGAAATGTTGAAAATTAAATCATTTTTAATCATGTTTATCCCCTTTAAATCATTTTGTTTAATCAGGGAACAATTAAATAATTGTGTATTATGAAATCATTATTTGGTTTTCCTCAAATCCTTCGGTACTTCCCTTTAGAAACAACATAGTAAAATAATATTTCCATTCATAACTAGCACACAAATTAAAGACGCTAACAGCAATTGTCAGAAGTGCTCAATTGAATCTAATGTTCTTGACCTGGTGTTCTTAATTGACTCTTTTCAATTGTTCATGGAAGTACTTCTCTTAACTGGAACAAAACCGGATATTTTATCTAGTAGCTCTGTTACTATCGTAGTAAGGACAAACTACAGCACCCTGTACATTGTTATTTCCTGCACAAGTACAAAAAATGATAAGGGCCCTTGCCAACGCAAAAAGTCCCTGCTCTGTACGTACCAGAAAAATACCGAATATAATGGAAGGTCCCGCTGGACAAAGTTAATGCATGGCCTAGTTGTCTCAGTATAGTTGTCAGATTTCTAAATTTACATACAAAGCTTATTATCACGACTGTTATTAAACTTTGGACCATGATAATCTTTGAGCAGTAAATAACAATTTTTCTATCGTAGGTCATATGAAGGGCATTTTTTGTTCAGTTCGAATGCATTCTTATTCTTACAAACTTGACGACTCACGATTATGAAGGAGCAACATGACCTAAAACAAGTTTCTAGGAAAGTTTTGTCACTTGTAGTTATATGCCATCATTAGACTATTGTGAGTAATGATAATTCAAAGAAGTATGAACAAACAAGTTTTTGTAACGCCAAAGATATTCATGAGTTAAAGAAATAGACAAATAATACGCATAAATATGTAAAATCGTGTACCATAAGTCTTTAATCATAATAAATTATAATGCCAAACTTGTTTTTCGAGACTGAACCATGCATAATCAATGAACCAGAATGAATTCGTACAGTCGTGAACAGTTTGAAATGTCGCAACAATCAACATTTATAATTATTTATATTTGAAATCAGCGGAACGTTGCAGGGACGGCTTGATGAGGTCAAATAATCCTGACCTCTTTTGTTGTTTATGTACAGGGACAGATAACCTTTGATAAGAAGGTGACAAAACAAATCTAGAAGCGAAAAGTCTTCTGGTTTGACCACAAATCTTTTGCAAAATAAAGTAAACCAAAGTGTAAAGGAAATGTGTTCTACTTAGTGAATTTAAAAAACTAGTTCTGTAGCATCGCTATGCGTCTGTACAAAAAATATATTCTATGCGTCACGTGTACTGTTATTTTTGTGACCTTATTTCAGAGCAAACTGTATATTAACAGATAACATATTATTCGCTTGCTACCTTATCGACTGAAGGACTATGTTTATTCTATAGTCAATAGCGCTAGCTACCGAGACCGAAATATACCAAAGTCTCCCCAGCGTAACATTTCTCCACGCCATAGTTGTCGATTATTTATAGTCCAGAAATTTCGCGTTATAACCAGAGTGTTTTATTACATTGGTGTGGGCCTTTATTGATCGTAAAGAGAATAGACCAACGTAATATGACTTCCTCTCTCTCTCATAACAACGCGTTGGCTGCTCTTGGTATAAAAACACACATACAAAGTTTCTAATAGTAAACCGCGGCCGGCGGGCGTACGAAGCAAACGTGCTCAAGTGGAATTGAACGTTATTTTCACATTTATGAGCTTATTGTGAGTCAGGATAGAAACAATACTACTACGCCGCAATGCAGGTGAGCGTACAATGTTGAATCTTTAGATTATTTGACTGAAAATCAGTATGAGGCCAGTAAGGTGATTTCAAGGCTACTTCAAGCGCTGCGTCACTGATTTCACGCACAATTATCAGTTTGGTCTATTTAATTTTCCA
This sequence comes from Coleophora flavipennella, assembly GCA_947284805.1. Classification (NCBI taxonomy): domain Eukaryota; kingdom Metazoa; phylum Arthropoda; class Insecta; order Lepidoptera; family Coleophoridae; genus Coleophora; species Coleophora flavipennella. Next base: position 5,949,424 of record OX369290.1, read on the forward strand.
GTTAGATGCCAAAAAGTATCAATATACAGTAGTCCGTTTTTTTGAACAACCTTGTGAGGATATCGGTGAATTTGTCTGTGTACCACATTCTTGGATACGAGTACGCAGAGTCGGCAACGAGCAGAGTATCGTCGCGTATCCTAACGAGCGCTCGTCGGTAACACGGAGACGGGTCGAGGACAAGGAGCAGCCATCGGAAAAATGGACTCTCCATCTGGCTGTTGTGAAACTTGAAACATGTGAGTAGTAGACTACTCATTAGCATACTAAATTTAGCATATCAATTTTTGCAGTGAAGTTATTGTAAATCGGTAACTCGATGTTTATTTTTTCCAGATACTTACAAAGATGCTAAGTTTTATATCTTGGAGAAGAAATATGGCGTCGCAGCTGAGGATTTGTGCACATCTGTTGGAAATAGTGGGTGATGTAAATTTAAATTGGTAACATAATGAAATGTTACGATCTTACGCAAAGTAATAAAACTTTTTTTTCCAGGAAATACTTCGCTAAAACGTCCTCGAACGTCAGAATCTCAATACAAGCAACGGGTAGAGAGGACTAATGGAGGTTCTATTCCTAATAAAATATCAGCTAAAAATAAAGCGTTTGTATATCCGTATCTTCAGCGAATACCTGACTATTGTAAAGACTCTGAATATGATTGCGAAAAAATCGTGAAAAAACCTTGTCATATTTCTCGAGAGTTTCTAAACTCCCTGAAAAAACACCTTCTGAAATCGAGTAATGAAAATCAGGTTATAAACATCAATGATAACAGTGAAATTCTAAAAGCTTCAGAAGTTGATCAAGACAATCCACAAGTTCTGCCTACAGGAAAAGACTCTGAAGAATCTTCAGTAGCAGAGCCCCCCCAACTTTCGCATGGGTCCCAGGGTTCAGAAATCCAGCCAATGATCGTCGATGAGCCAGAAGGAAATGAAGATACAGTGGAGGTGTCATCGGCGCGAGATGATGATAGTGATCGAAGCGGTTCTCCAGGAGTAAGTACAGAAAATACAGCCCCGCCAGTTGGTCATCCAACAGATAGGATCCGCACTCAAGCCAATTTTATAGCTCGTATTTTTGAAAAGATGGAAAAATGTGAAATAAATTCTTCAGAGAGGGTTTTAGAGGTCCACAAATCGTTCGAGCAGTCTATAAAATTGGTAAAACGCATTAGGAATTCCTCCAGTTCAAAAAAATTGGAATTAAACAAAGAAAAACAAGATGAGGCGGAAACTCCTGATGTAGAGGTGCGGAATGATGTCAAAAGCAGTAGCAATGATGATAAAGATGAAGATGAAGATGATATTGAAGATAAAGATGAAAAAGCTCCGAAGAAACCACGTAATTTGCGAAACTTTGTCCTACCACCAGACTACGATCCAAATGATACTCGATGGACTTTGAAGTACCGCGAAAATGACCCGGAACTTGGTCTTGAAGAGCTTATCTCTGGAAGTAAGGTGTTTATTAATTCTATAAGGCTGGCACACTGTCTAAGGGTGTCTAAAGATTGCAAAACGCTAGCGCGAATGTTACTTGTCGAAATATTTTCACAGAGTGCGTTGGCTGTTTGTTCATTAACTGGCGCGAAAGCAAATGCTTTTCACAACAACGGTACGTATGTGAGGCCTGGGTTGGATAAGAATGCCAGGGTTACGATATTGACATATGTTGAACGTCATTCTCGCAAAGAAAAATGGACGACATATGATAGGCAGAGTGTCATCAATAGCATTAGGAGCAGAATTCAGGAGATTAGAAATAAGCATGCTAGAACATAGTGATTGTCAATAAAATCTATTGTCAGTTGAATATAAATACAGTTGACGATATCAAAAAATCGTTTTTTTTTACCCGACCATGAGCAGTTTGATGAATGTATCGCTATAATGGACTATTGTCAGTTGACCTTCAGTTGCTGACTCATCGGTCTGTCAGCTTTTATCTTGACAAGAAAATTAGTTTGATTACTAACCCAATTTTCTTGTCAAGCTGATTAGGCAATAAAAAATTTAACCATGCGCACTGTTTTTTATTGCGAAAATACTGGGAGAATTCCAAACACTGTTTATAATTGTACAGGGAGCGTTAAATGAAAAACAGATGTTATCCGAAATGATTTATTATGGCTGAGTAATGGCATTTTCGTAAACAAGACATCACATCAGGTTCATAACATATATTCAGTGGATTTTGATATTCTAAAACATGTAGGCGCTAAAGAATGACCATTTATTGTGTTGGATGGCTATGGTTCTATGCTGACTCATAATGGTTGATAAATAGTGAATTTTATGGTATCTGAGAGCTTACAAATCTGTGACTAGTTCGCAAATTTGTAAGCTTTTTTAATACTGAACAAAAGTACTGAATAAAATAGAGTTTGTAGGTCTCTAAGTATATTTCTTCTTTGTTTTCTACAAACTGTCGGTTCGATTTTCATTAGAGTCCATCATGAACTCCAGTCAGTTTAGAATGGATTCATGTATACGTATACAAGCCAAAAAATTCAAAAACAAAGTTACTAACTTTCAGGTTAGAGTATTTTTCTTGTAAGCAATTCAACCTCTTATTATAATAAACTAGATTTTGCCAGCGGCTTCGCTCGCGTGACCATAGTTTCTATATATGTACTTTTATATGACGCTCTTACGGTGAAGAAAAACATCGTGAGGAAACCTGCACACATCTGCGAAGAAACTCAAAGGTTATGTGTAAATTTAACCAACCTGCACTGTATGTCTATCTACCAAATTTCATCCAGATTGATTCAGCTGTTCTAACCTGATTGATTAACAAACATCAATTCATTCAAAATTTCACATCCTACTAATGTTATAAACGCGAAAGTTTGTATGTATGGATGTAATGATAAGCCTGGTACAGTCAACTTGTAAAAGTGTATATTTTTTATCATAGATTTATCAATTGGCTTCTTTGAGTACAGTCGGTTTGTAAAAGTGTATTTTTCTTATTATACCTATTCTTATTAAATGATACAGACTATTTAATAGCATAGCCAAACATAGCTCCCGAGAGATCCAGAGTATGTAGATCTAGATCTATGTCCATGCTCGCAAGCAGCTTGCGGCTCGCTCACAGCGCACCCTTGTAGACATTCATCGAAAACGCATAGAAACTGTGTTCACGCGTGCGAAGCCGCTAGCAAAAGCTAGTGTCTACATAATAGGGATGACGACAGCATCAGAAATAAATTATGAACTCTTGAACACTAAATTGCCCTCCTACTTAATCTTCGGAAAACCTTACTCGTTTTGTTTTCGATCAGGTGTTCGATTTTTAATTCACCAAAATCACAAAATAAGCACATAAATGACGCTGATAAACTATGACGGCACGCCTAGGTATTCCTAAAATGTTTAGAAAAAAATGTCATTTTTGACAGATGGTAAAAAGTAACTCAGATGACTAGCATTCGTCATCCCTATTGGATAAACAAACGTAATGTTATACGCAACTAAACGTAGACAAAGGTCACAGAAATGTAAAGTTTAAATAAAACATATTGCCTCTTGAAAACTATATTAGCTGGATAGGTACGTGACAGAACGATGCCTTTAAACCTTAATAGCTTCATCAATTGGCTTCTTTGAGTACAGTCAAAGACTATTTAATACGTAAAAAAGGTTAACTCCGCAAAATCATTTGAATGAATGGCGACTCTTGCTACGACACAATAAAGTGCAAATTCAGGTTCCACAGTGCTAATTACCTACAGTCATATTCACCTACAAGTTGCCTCTCTTGCTATCACGTAAGTCTTATTTCTTCTTACTACTGATTTTGCTCCTTGCAAGGGGCCGCGCGGCTTGGCGCGGGTTTGTAAAAGTGTATGTTTCTTATAATAGCTTTATCAATTGGCTTCTTAGTGTACAGTCGGCTTGTAAAAGTGTATATTTCTTATTATAGCTTCATCGATTGGCTTTTTTGAGTACAGTCGGCTTGTAAAATTCTTAAAGCATCTTTACTACTCATTAAATCAGTACCAAAATTAGATTATATTCTCACTCCAAATGTCTTTATGTCTCTTATATTTCACTTTCTCTCTTCTTTTCTTAATATATGTACTAGTCATTATTTATCGATTTTAGTCAAATTTACCTGTAGTGCGTAGTAAACGATCCGCAAAAAACTTCCTCGTTTATCGTTCTTTCTATTAGTGAAAACCGTATAAAAATCCGTTGCGTAGTTTAAAAGAAGTAAGCGGAGAAACAGACAGAGGCAGACAGCAACTTTTTCATGCTGTGTAGAAATATCGTCATCATCAAATCAGCTGAAGGACGTCTAACACTGGACAAAGGCCTCCCCCAAGATTTCCACGACGACCTTTCATGCGCTGCCCGCATTCAGCGGCTTCCCGTGACCTTTACTAGGTCATCGGTCCACCTACGATACGTCTCCCTGTGCGCGGTCACCACTCGAGAACTTTAAGACCACAGCGACCATCTGTTCTACGAGCTTTGTGCCCAAACCCACTGCCACTTAAATTAGTAAAATACTTTTGTAGAAATATATTTAACATTAATTTTATCTGCTTTAAATCATCATCGTCATATCAGCTCAAATACGTCCCCACCGAGGAGCTCAAGCCTACCCTAAATCACGCGGGCCCAGTGCGGGTTGGTCGACTTCACACACAACCTTCGAGTTTTTCCTCATGAAGTTTTCCTTCACCGTTAAAGCAATCGGTGAGTATATGTACGTAAGTTTCGAAAAAATTATTAGTTAATTGGCCGTCCGGATTTGAAGCCGGCACCCCTGGTTAAGAGGACCGAGTCGTTACCGGTTGAGACTGCTTTAAAAAAAATAATTTATCTTTTGTATTCTGTATTTAGTTAGTTTATTGTTGCTGACTCTACAAATTATTTAACGCAGGTACGCTCGTGCTCTCACGTACAGAGATTAACTGGCAACATTCACTCCCTCGAATAAAGACCTAACTTCATTTTGAGATCTTCCATTTCTTGTATGAACATAACGTTCTCATGGTTCGACGAAATTAACTCAGCTTGCTGGGTGCACTGGAGATTCTTTGTGAAGGGATTTTACAGTTTAGTTTTATTGTTCGCTCGAATACTTGCTTAATTTATAAAATGCGAGAATCGAGATTTATTCTGATTTTAGGGTTTCGTACACCAATGGTGCCAACGGAACCCTGTTAATAAGACTACGCCAGAACTGTATTTTTTACTTTCGGGCGACGAAGGAGTGAAGAAGTTATTGTGATGGCAAAAAAACCGCAGTTGATATTTTTATAGGGATCTATTTGCCTTACAATATTATAGTCTAATGACTTTAAATTTAAAAATTTAATAAAAAAACGACTGCATCAAACATTACTCATCTATTTTTGGGAGGAAACTAACCATAGCTCACACTCTAAAATCCATCAAGCCATTTAGAAGATATTGGGGAATAAAGGTACATAATACATACTATACATTAGACCTAAAAACTCCTTTTTTGTGGGTAGTCGTGTAAAAAAATTACGTGTGTGTGTGTGTATGTATGTATCCGAGAGTCTGTGCGTCCGTGCTCTAGTTCCTTAACTGCTGGACAGATTAAACAGGGTAAAATTTGGTTAGGAGCTATATATTTTATTATCTCTTGTTTTTTTATATATATTTTATTATCTCTTGTTTTTTTATTTATTTCTCCTAACTTTTAAGGTTGCTACTAGAGTGAAAAAATCATTTTTTTTACTTAAAAAAGCTCACGATGAAACTCGGTTTGTTACTGTAACTTTACATGGCCTTCAGCACGCAAAAGATTGTAACTATAACTTTACATGGCCTACAGCACGCAAAAGATTGTAACTATAACTTTACATGTCCTACAGCACGCAAAAGATTGTTACTATAACTTTACATGGCCTACAGCACGCAAAAGATTGTTACTATAACTTTACATGGCCTACAGCACGCAGAAGTTTGTTACTATAACTTTACATGTCCTACAGCACGCAGAAGATTGTTACTATAACTTTACATGGCCTACAGCACACAGAAGATTGTAACTATAACTTTACATGTCCTACAGCACGCAAAAGATTGTTACTATAACTTTACATGGCCTACAGCACGCAAAAGATTGTTACTATAACTTTACATGGCCTACAGCACGCAGAAGTTTGTTACTATAACTTTACATGTCCTACAGCACGCAGAAGTTTGTTACTATAACTTTACATGTCCTACAGCACGCAGAAGTTTGTTACTATAACTTTACATGGCCTACAGCACGCAAAAGATTGTAACTATAACTTTACATGGCCTACAGCACGCAAAAGATTGTAACTATAACTTTACATGGCCTACAGCACGCAGAAGTTTGTAACTATAACTTTACATGGCCTACAGCACGCAAAAGATTGTTACTATAACTTTACATGGCCTACAGCACGCAGAAGTTTGTTACTATAACTTTACATGTCCTACAGCACGCAAAAGATTGTTACTATAACTTTATATGGCCTACAGCACGCAGAAGTTTGTTACTATAACTTTACATGGCCTACAGCACGCAAAAGATTGTTACTATAACTTTACATGTCCTACAGCACGCAGAAGTTTGTTACTATAACTTTACATGTCCTACAGCAAGCAGAAGATTGTAACTATAACTTTACATGTCCTACAGCACGCAGAAGTTTGTTACTATAACTTTATATGGCCTACAGCACGCAGAAGTCTGTTACTACAACTTATCATGTCCTACAGCACGCAGAAGTTTGTTACTATAACTTTACATGTCCTACAGCAAGCAGAAGATTGTAACTATAACTTTACATGGCCTACAGCACGCAAAAGATTGTAACTATAACTTTACATGGCCTACAGCACGCAAAAGATTGTAACTATAACTTTACATGGCCTACAGCACGCAAAAGATTGTAACTATAACTTTACATGTCCTACAGCAAGCAGAAGATTGTAACTATAACTTTACATGTCCTACAGCACGCAGAAGTTTGTTACTATAACTTTATATGGCCTACAGCACGCAGAAGTCTGTTACTACAACTTATCATGTCCTACAGCACGCAGAAGTTTGTTACTATAACTTTACATGTCCTACAGCAAGCAGAAGATTGTAACTATAACTTTACATGTCCTACAGCACGCAGAAGTTTGTTACTATAACTTTACATGGCCTACAGCACGCAAAAGATTGTAACTATAACTTTACATGGCCTACAGCACGCAGAAGTTTGTTACTATAACTTTACATGTCCTACAGCAAGCAAAAGATTGTAACTATAACTTTACATGTCCTACAGCACGCAAAAGATTGTAACTATAACTTTACATGTCCTACAGCAAGCAGAAGATTGTAACTATAACTTTACATGTCCTACAGCAAGCAGAAGATTGTAACTATAACTTTACATGTCCTACAGCACGCAGAAGTTTGTTACTATAACTTTATATGGCCTACAGCACGCAGAAGTCTGTTACTACAACTTATCATGTCCTACAGCACGCAGAAGTTTGTTACTATAACTTTACATGGCCTACAGCAAGCAGAAGATTGTAACTATAACTTTACATGTCCTACAGCACGCAGAAGTTTGTTACTATAACTTTACATGGCCTACAGCACGCAAAAGATTGTAACTATAACTTTACATGTCCTACAGCACGCAGAAGTTTGTTACTATAACTTTACATGGCCTACAGCACGCAAAAGATTGTAACTATAACTTTACATGGCCTACAGCACGCAAAAGATTGTAACTATAACTTTACATGGCCTACAGCACGCAAAAGATTGTAACTATAACTTTACATGGCCTACAGCACGCAGAAGTTTGTTACTATAACTTTACATGTCCTACAGCACGCAAAAGATTGTAACTATAACTTTACATGGCCTACAGCACGCAAAAGATTGTAACTATAACTTTACATGTCCTACAGCACGCAGAAGTTTGTTACTATAACTTTACATGTCCTACAGCACGCAAAAGATTGTAACTATAACTTTACATGGCCTACAGCACGCAAAAGATTGTAACTATAACTTTACATGTCCTACAGCAAGCAGAAGATTGTAACTATAACTTTACATGTCCTACAGCACGCAGAAGTTTGTTACTATAACTTTACATGTCCTACAGCACGCAAAAGATTGTAACTATAACTTTACATGGCCTACAGCACGCAAAAGATTGTAACTATAACTTTACATGTCCTACAGCAAGCAGAAGATTGTAACTATAACTTTACATGTCCTACAGCACGCAGAAGTTTGTTACTATAACTTTATATGGCCTACAGCACGCAGAAGTCTGTTACTACAACTTATCATGTCCTACAGCACGCAGAAGTTTGTTACTATAACTTTACATGGCCTACAGCAAGCAGAAGATTGTAACTATAACTTTACATGGCCTACAGCACGCAGAAGATTGTAACTATAACTTTACATGTCCTACAGCACGCAGAAGTTTGTAACTATAACTTTACATGTCCTACAGCACGCAAAAGATTGTAACTATAACTTTACATGGCCTACAGCACGCAGAAGATTGTAACTATAACTTTACATGTCCTACAGCACGCAGAAGTTTGTTACTATAACTTTACATGTCCTACAGCACGCAAAAGATTGTAACTATAACTTTACATGGCCTACAGCACGCAGAAGATTGTAACTATAACTTTACATGTCCTACAGCACGCAGAAGTTTGTTACTATAACTTTACATGTCCTACAGCACGCAAAAGATTGTAACTATAACTTTACATGGCCTACAGCACACAGAAGTTTGTTACTATAACTTTACATGTCCTACAGCACGCAAAAGATTGTAACTATAACTTTACATGGCCTACAGCACGCAGAAGTTTGTTACTATAACTTTACATGGCCTACAGCACGCAAAAGATTGTAACTATAACTTTACATGTCCTACAGCAAGCAGAAGATTGTAACTATAACTTTACATGTCCTACAGCACGCAGAAGTTTGTTACTATAACTTTATATGGCCTACAGCACGCAGAAGTCTGTTACTACAACTTATCATGTCCTACAGCACGCAGAAGTTTGTTACTATAACTTTACATGGCCTACAGCAAGCAGAAGATTGTAACTATAACTTTACATGGCCTACAGCACGCAAAAGATTTTAACTATAACTTTACATGGCCTACAGCACGCAGAAGTTTGTTACTATAACTTTACATGGCCTACAGCACGCAAAAGATTGTTACTATAACTTTACATGGCCTACAGCACACAGAAGTTTGTTACTATAACTTTACATGTCCTACAGCAAGCAGAAGATTGTAACTATAACTTTACATGTCCTACAGCACGCAGAAGTTTGTTACTATAACTTTATATGGCCTACAGCACGCAGAAGTTTGTTACTATAACTTTATATGGCCTACAGCACGCAGAAGTCTGTTACTATAACTTATCATGTCCTACAGCACGCAAAAGATTGTTACTATAACTTTACATAGCCTACAGCACGCAGAAGTTTGTTACTATAACTTTATATGGCCTACAGCACGCAGAAGTCTGTTACTATAACTTATCATGTCCTACAGCACGCAGAAGTTTGTTACTATAACTTTACATGTCCTACAGCAAGCAGAAGATTGTAACTATAACTTTACATGTCCTACAGCACGCAGAAGTTTGTTACTATAACTTTACATGGCCTACAGCACGCAGAAGTTTGTTACTATAACTTTATATGGCCTACAGCACGCAAAAGATTGTTACTATAACTTTATATGGCCTACAGCACGCAGAAGTTTGTTACTATAACTTTATATGGCCTACAGCACGCAGAAGTTTGTTACTATAACTTATCATGTCCTACAGCACGCAAAAGATTGTTACTATAACTTTACATAGCCTACAGCACGCAGAAGTTTGTTACTATAACTTTATATGGCCTATAGCACGCAGAAGTCTGTTACTATAACTTATCATGTCCTACAGCACGCAGAAGTTTGTTACTATAACTTTACATGTCCTACAGCAAGCAGAAGATTGTAACTATAACTTTACATGTCCTACAGCACGCAGAAGTTTGTTACTATAACTTTACATGGCCTACAGCACGCAGAAGTTTGTTACTATAACTTTATATGGCCTACAGCACGCAAAAGATTGTTACTATAACTTTATATGGCCTACAGCACGCAGAAGTTTGTTACTATAACTTTATATGGCCTACAGCACGCAGAAGTTTGTTACTATAACTTTACATGGCCTACAGCACGCAAAAGTTTGTTACTATAACTTTACATGTCCTACAGCACGCAGAAGTTTGTTACTATAATTTTACATGGCCTACAGCACGCAGAAGTTTGTTACTATAACTTTACATGGCCTACAGCACGCAGAAGTTTGTTACTATAACTTTACATGGCCTACAGCACGCAAAAGATTGTAACTATAACTTTACATGGCCTACAGCACGCAAAAGTTTGTTACTATAACTTTACATGGCCTTCAGCACGCAGAAGTTTGTTACTATAACTTTACAAGGCCTACGCAGAAAATTGTTACTATAATTTTACATGGTCTACACGAAAAACGAATTTATATTGGCATACTTTATAAACACAATACCGAAATTTAAACACTTTATAACATTATTTCTCTAACAAAATAATGTTATAATAGTATAATGCAACTAGTAAATAAAGGACGGATTTAAAGCGAGAGCCATAGATGAATCACGAGCAAGTGAAGGGTTCTAAAGACTGAATCACGACCGTAGGGAGTGAATTATGATGATTGAATCGCAAGCGTAGCGAGTGATTCAAGTATTAGAACCCTGAGCGATGCGAGTGATTCATAGCCTTCAATATAAATCCGTTTTTTTCAAGAGTTGCATACTATACTTTACACCATGACTCCGAGAAATAGAAACATTTAAGCGAAAATAGACATTTAATGTAGAAAAAAGTAATGTTAATATTCATTAAAATTGAAACAATAACTAAAATAAAGAGTATTTTTTTGTGTTTGTACAACTTGTAGTATTCAAAATATGGCCAATTTACTAATGAAAAATGGCAGTAAAGAACACAAAACAGTTTTTATTCTAATACTAAACTCCTTTTCGAAAATATCAAACAATCAAATCTTGAGGAATTATTTGCACAAGGAGTTTGTATGTCATATATTCTTTGGATTAGGACTTGGTATCAAGTATTTTTTGCGCAAGGATGTTATTTAACTGAGATGTGAGGTCGAATATATTAGTGTTTTCTTAATTCAAACACCACAATAGTGATTAAAAGAGCTTTTTATTCACTGTATTCAGTGAATAAAATAAGCTTTTTAGAGAAGCAATGGTATAAAGTTTTTTTTCCACTACGTTACAAGTTAATCCAAAAAGTTAATATCACCAACGAAGTTCCATATCTTTTTTTTTTATTGGAACGCACATGCGTTTCGCGCCATTTTTACAGCATTACAAAAAGTTTTCATTTAAATTTTTACTTGTCTGTGACAGCGCCCGCTTTAACGCATGCGCGGTGATGTGCTAGGTTTTGGCGCCATTCATTGAATACGTTTTGTCGTAGTTACTGAATTTCGTGGATAATTTTCATTCTTGCTTAAAAATGTCTGAGATCAGTGAAAGCATTGTTTTTACCTGACTGTGACAGCGTCCGCTTCAGCGCAAGCGCGGTGATGTGCTGGGATTTGGCGCTATGACACGTTTTTTTGTAGGTACTGAATTTCGTGGGATTTTTTTTTCTAACTCTTTTAACTTTGATCTTTGTTGTTTAGTTAATTCAATCCCAATGTATGAGATAAGATAAAGTAGTGTATGAAACTGCAGGTATGCAACAGTTTCATAAACTACTATTAAAGATTACAACCAATTTTTACCTTTCTCTGCTGGAATTCTTCAGGAATCTCGCCTTGTGGGTGAATTTGATATTAATTAATTATCATCTCCTATCGGCCTGCTTCCCTAACTAGATTGCCGAAATTAATAACCAAACCGGATGAGTCATCATTGGTTATTTCGTTATAGCGTTACTACGATTGGGTCTGTCGATTATTAATAACGTTTTATTGTTTTGATTAATGATCAAAGTTTGGTTCAGAAGTTGGTAGGGAATATCATCTTACGCATAATTCCATGGAGATGCATATGGCCCGAATAGCAAAACGACTGTTCGACGAATGTTTTGACCTAAATGTACCTAAATGAGAGATGTGCCTCGTTGGATAAGAATAACAAATAGTAGATCTAATTCGAAATTCGTGTATTTATTCTCTTATGATTTAAATTAAGATTTTTGACATTTTTTTGCGCGTACAAACTTATTTTATCATCATATCAGCTGAAAACGTCCACTGCTAGACATAGGCCTCCCTCAAGGATTTCCACGACTACCGGTTCTGCGCTACCCGCATCCAGCGGCTTCCTGCGACCTTCACCAGGTCATCGGTCTGCCTACGCTACATTTTCCGGTGCGCGGTCTCCACTCGAGACATTTACTGCCCCAGCGGTCATCTGTTCTACGAGCTATGTGCCCCACCCACTGCCACTTAAATTAAGCAATTCTGAGAGCTGTGTCGGTTACTTTGGTTCTTCTACGGATTTCATTGTTTTTGATTCGATCATGCAGAGAAACTCCGAGCATAGCACACTCCATTGCCCTTTGGGTGACCGGAAGCCTTCTTATGAGGCCCGTAGTAAGCGACCATATCCTTCGTTGCGTTCCAGGAATGTACTGATCTGCCTAACTTCACATAGTTTTTAAAGTTAATCATTATCTAGTCCACTTTTTACGTAGGCCTCCTCTAAGGAGCGCAACTTGCTATTGATCTTGTGCATATCATTGTGTTAACTGTATCTTTATATTATATTATTGTTATACTCAGTTTGTAAAAGCATTCTTACATTAAAGATAAGATAGCCAGTTCCCCATTGCGTTGGGGAATCTTGGTAAGCCCGCTACCATCTTCGGCGACATCTTCACTTACCACCAGGTGAGATGTTGTCAAGGGTTTACCAATTGTGCATAAAAAAAAAAAAAAACTTTATTTACTAAAAAAAGGTGTAAAGCAGGGTTAGGCCTATAGTGCGGCTCTAGAATAGTACCACCCTATCTATCCCTTTCCAAAGGAGTCGAAAGAGGTGACTAAGGGATCAAAAACCTAAGGATGTGCAACAGCGTTCTTTCCGCGTACTGTGCACACACTATACTGTACACTAAATCGCTAACCCGCCTGCCAAGCGTGGCGATTACGGCAAGAAACCCCCCACTTTTGGTGAAGCCTATGTCCAACAGAGGACGTATTTTGGCTGATGTGATGAGGCAGAATACATTTTCCAAACTATATATTCAACCCCTAAATTTATTATCACTCTCTCTCTTTGCCTAACCTTATCCCATTTCATTTGGGGTCGGCTCTCCTAGTCATTTTTCGCCAGGCACGTCTGTCCTGGGTCATCGAGTCATCTGCTTGGGTCTTCTTCAGTTCGTTGTTGATGACTGACTGCCAAGTAAGTAGGGGTCGTCCTCACCTTTTTGGACCGGTATTAGGCGTCAGAACCTTCCTGGTCATATGATCCCCTAAATTCATTATCACTCTAATACTCGAAAAATATTCTAGATGTATGTCAATGGTACTTTAGGGACACAGTAGTGTCAGCACTTTTTGTAGCAAGGTGAAGCTCGCCCGTTCTACATACAGAGTCGGCAGTTGCCGCCAGTTCGTGCTAAAGTTTACCGGTGACCAGTACTCTAGTTAGAAATAAAACAGACATTTATTTTATTTTATTTCATTTCGTTTCATTTCATTTTATTTATTAAGGAAAATCAACAGCCTTTAATTATAGTAATATTAAAAACAGTACAGATTTTTATGATGTGTAACATTTAATTGTGTAACAATAAAAGGTCTTCTTCTTCTTTTGCCTAGCCTTGTCCCTTTATTTGGGGTCGACTCTCCTCGTACCGCGGCACCAAGACGCTCGGTCCTGGGTTGTCTGGATATATAGTTGTGCCCGCTTGGTATCCCTATTTACGGTTGTTATTTACTATGTAACAATACAACGTAAATTGTTTAATCTTTGTTCACTGAACACCCTCCCTCTGACCTTAATTAGTGATAGTAATTGTTAGGTAGATCAGAATATTGGATTTACCTACGTACAGACTGATTATTTATACCTACGAACAGTGGAGAATATATACCGTACGGACAGTACAATTATTGTAAACAGAGGGAGCAGCACTAATCTTTACGCTGGTGTTGCGATGTTGTGTCTTTAGATTGGTATCATAATCAGATTTAGAGCTATTGCAATCGAATGACGTTTTGCGCATTAGACATCCTGCTCTTCTCTTAAGTTTTCGCTTAATTTTGTTTCAGACTTTTTGATCTACGGACGTTGACTTGATAAACCTTTTGTCCAGTGTTAACGGGGTATTCAAACTGGTATGTTGATTGCAAATGTTACTGAATCTATTATCAGTATAATTATTATATTTATCGATTGACCTTTTATAAGGTATGCAGACTGATATACTGTAACGCGGCAACGCGTTGCTGATATTCATTATTCTCTCATTTGACCTATTTCATTCCATCTATTTGTTCTAATATACATGCGCTGTCACATAACAATGTCATTCTTCAATATTCTTTGCCTTTCCAACTTATTTTAAAACAAATTAAAATAAAACAACTTGTACACAGAAACTGCTGCTTTCTTTAATAACCCATCTTGAGCAAGTTAAAATTATGTTTTGTTGTGTGATATTTATTTAATGTGTAAATACCTTTTTTTTTAATTCCTGTGTACTTTTTTTAGGTCTTTTACCGCAAAATAAAACAATAATTTGCGCAAAATAAAATACTAGTAACTCCGGTTATTACCCACGCCCTATCCATACCTACCCACTGTACCCATTGTGCTACAATATTGCACCATCATAGATAAGTGTTAGTACGTGGCACGATGGATAGGAGTAGGAATATGTAGGTATAGTAGGGCAAGGGTTAAAACTCCATTTGGGCGCACAATTTAGTTTAATGGTGATGTTAACCGTCTCCGTAGCCTCTGGGCAAAGTTCACTGGCTTTACAGAGGAGGTTGCGGGTTCGATTCTCGGCGAGGCCTCGGTTTGTTTGGTGGCAGGGGATTTTCTAAGCCCGCCTGGCTTAGCTACCACCATCTTATCTAAGTCATGCCGCCAAATATAAATGTTAATATCATTAGTGTGTTCCGGCATGAAGATAAGATAGCCAGTTCCCCATTGCGTTGGAGAATCTTGGTAAGCCCCCTTCCATCTTCGGCAACATCTTCACTTACCACCAGGTGAGATGTTGTCAAGGGTTTACCAATTGTGAATAAAAAAAGAAGTAGTAAGTATAAGAGAAATATAAGACCTAGAAAAAAGTACACAGGAATTAGAAAAGGGTTTCACAGTTAAATTATTATCATTAACCACGGAAATATAATTATATCCCATCCGATATGGGTCTTTTAAAAGAGTATCAGTTTAAATTAATTAGTTTATTATGATGGTGAAAATTTTGCTGGATGATCGAACTTTTTGGTTTTTAATAACAAATGTAAAAAAAAGATGCAATGAAAAAGATCAAATGAAAGAAGAACACATAATAGCGTGCCGCGTTACAAGTACTGATGAATTCATCTCAGAGCCGTCATTACAAAACGTTTTGAGAATAAGTAGGTAATGGTTTCCCTAAACCTACTTCAATATTAACTTTCTTATTACCGTTTCTTAAATAAGGGCAATCCTGCTAAGACCGACTACTAGCCGTTAATATTTTTACACGGAAAAAGCGAAACACTCTTCCGATAATCCTTAATCCCTTAAGCTTCGCTTGCCGATCGGGAAGATTACTCCTCCCAACTTGAGAAGTCATTGGATTTTCCCCTCTATTTCGTTTGTTTGCTCACTGGTTTTGTTTCTTTCGATATTTGTTTCAGAAAATAATCTGTTATTTAATTTATTTACGGTCAATTTCAGGAACGGAGTTAGCAATTTAATCCAATATTTGGCCACTAATGGGTCGTTAATTACATTCATCTTTTAAAACTAATGGAAACATTAATGTTAACAAACGTCTGTGCAATTCACTGTTAGTTGTAAAACGGTTGTTTTGATAAGCCCTTGGCATCATCTCACCTGATGGTAAGTGACGATGATGCCGAAGATAGAAGAGGATTTTCCAAGACTCCTTTAGGCGGTATATTGGCAAATAAGCAGTGAGAAGTGCTAAGTAAAAAAAATGGAAAATTATTCCCGCTTAATATTACGGCCTGAAAAAAACTGTTATATTCAAGGACATTACCTAGGGCTCTTGTAAGTTCATTACGCGATTAGATTAACTTGACTTTATCATAAAAATCCCAAACGTAGCATAAATTGAAGCAAAGCCTGTAAACATTTGAATGAAAAAATATTTCTTTTAAATTTGAAATTTATATTATAATTTTCTTCTTTTCAAACTACGTAGTCTTTGTTTATTCAAATTTAATTTATTTCAATTTTTAGAAACTTTTCATCGAAAAAAACATTAACAAAGTGAAAAAGTGTGGTTATTTTCTTTACTCTTTACACGTAAAGAAGAAGACAGAGAAAACTGTTCAATCAATGCCTCACCTTAACACAATGGGCATCTGGCTATCTTATTTTCAAGCCGGAACACATCAATGGTGTTAACATTGATGTTTGGCGGAAATACTGAGATAAGATTGTGGTAGCTAGCCAGGCGGGCTATGAAAAATACCATACCACCAATCAAACCGAGTCTTATAAAGTTGACCACGCCGGGAATCGAACCTACGACCTCCTGGTGTGAAGCGAATGGACTGACCATTACGCCAAGGAGGCGGCTAAAAACCATTATGATCCTTCCCTAAAGGTATACCTGTAGTTTTACTTAGCTCAAATCAGAGACATCTACACAGTGTTAATCCGTTTAACACAGCGTATACAAAATGCATGTACTAGAATCTGCCTTGATATCCCACGCAGAAGCCATATCACTCCATATCTCAATAGTGCAAATTTTATAAACATGAAATCCCAACGTCACAAACATTTAGTTGTGCTACTGTTTGGTATTATTAAAAGAAAAAACCAAAATATCTCTATGATAAACTTACTTGGTCCAGCAATACAAATAAATACTGTACCCGAGCATCGTCGTATTTACTGGTCATTCCGCGACACAAAACAACTACTTTCCGGGGTAGTTTTAAATACGCTGCGAGTACAATCTGGAACAACCTACCTCCACCTCTAAGAGAGTGCCCCTCGGTTTATAGCTTCAAGCATAAAATTAGTACGTTTTATCTTGAGGAACAAAAAGCCGGGCGTACCGCCCATCTCGTGTGACGTATGAAACTACTCCAGCTGTTGTCCGTCGTCCTTCTAGTATATATTTATTCATTTTTTATTTATTTATCGTAAATTTACCTAACTTATTATAATTATTATTATTACAACCTATAATTATTATAACCTTTTACTGTCATTATAACCACAATAATATTGTATTTACTGATTGATCGCCTTCACACCAATGAAATCCTACAATGTGATAAGTGAGTCCGCTTTATTCGTAGGCCCACCCCTTTTCCTTTTTCTCCCCTCCTTTTTTGGGTCTGGACAGAATATTAGCGCTATGGTTTAGTAATAATGAAACCACAGCACCATGCTGAGTCTTGGACCTATTCGGCATAAAATTTAATTTTACTTTTTAGTTTTAATCTTTAGCTATAGTTTATTTAAATTAAGTACCTTATATTGTGATTATTTTTCTGTTTATTTTTTGCCGAATAAACTTTAATTCTTTCCTTCTACAGGTGTAGCGAAATTGATAAAGAAGCAATTAGGGGCTAAGTTTTAAAAACTTTTAAAAAATAATTTAAATTTAAACAATTTTCACGCCTGCAAAATATATTTTGTACTCTTTATTTGTATTTAACGTAATGGTTATTTAAAAAATTGTCTTTGTGTGTCAAAGTTAACTACAAAAATATCAAAGGTACCTCGATTTTTCATAAATTTGACAGTTAGAAATGAATCGCTGGCAGACTAAAGCTTAAATCAGTTTTAATTAACAAATATTATGTAATGTATTAGGTAAAGCGTCGACGGCTCAACCGGTAACGACTCGGTCCTCCTAACCAGGGTTGCCAGGTTCAAATACGGACGGCCAATGTACCATTGAGTTTTTCGAAACTCACGTACATGTACTCACCGATTGCTTAACGGTGAAGGAAAACATTATGAGGAACCCTGCACACACCTGCGAAAAAACTCGAAGGTTGTGTGTGAAGTCGACCAACCCGCACTGGGCCCGCGTAGTCAACTTAGGCCCGATCGCCCTAATTCCGAGCCCCTCGGTGGGGACGTATATGAGCTCATATGATGATTATGTAATAGATGAGCGTCGGTGGCATAACGGCTAAGGTTGCTTCCTCCTGTTCAGGCGGTCGTGGTTGAATCCTGCCACGTACCAATGTGTTTTCGAATTTCGATTTCATTTCGTTTATAAGACGCTCTTACAGTGAAGAAAAACATCGCGAGAAAACCTGCACACGCCTGCGAAGAAATTCGAAGGTTGTCTGTGAAGTTGACCAACCCGCACTGGGCCCACATGGTCGACTACCGTGCGATCGCTCTAATACAGGGTAGGCCCAATCACTTCGTTGGGGATGTATATTAGCTGATATCATCATTTTATAGATGGTAATAAGTTTTTTGGTCTTTTTTTAGAATCTCTTATTTAACTTTTAATATTTGTATGTATATGTATATTTGTTAAGTTCAAATCTTGCGAGCGATTTCTAGGGGTCCAATTAAGCTGAAATTTGGAATGAAGCCGTATTCCTGGTGACAATACGAGTTGATCCCTTTTTTATTGTGAAGTTGATCTGATGATGAACTTTGGAGGTGAAATCAAGGTCACAGAATCGTCTTCTACTTTTAAATAGAATCGTATGAAATACAATACTGTGCTCACCTTTTTTGAATTGGGAACCGTGTATTTTTTATATTCATTTGAATAATTGGCTTTTGAAGTAGAAAGACTATTTTCAAATAAAAGTTTGTACCAAAAATCTTTCAGGTTTTCCGATAATTATTATAAATTGATGAGCTTCGCGCTAAAATTCGCGATAAAATCATAAATAAATAGATCCGTAGGAGAACCAAAGTAACCGACATAGCTCACAGAATCGCTAAACTTAAGTGGCAGTGGGCAGGGCACATAGCTCGTAGGAAAGATGGCCGTTGGGGCAGTACAGTTCTCTAATGGCGCCCGCGCAACGGAAGACGTAGCGTAGGAAGGCCTCCCACACGCTGGACCAACGACTTGGTGAAGGTCGCAGGAAGCCACTGGTTGCGGGCAGAGCAGGACCGGACTGCCGGAAATCCTTGGGGGAGACCTTTGTCCAGCAGTGGTCGTCTTCCGGCTGATTTGATGATGATCTTCGCACTGCTCGAACGTGAAGACAGTGAAGTACTTCTCTGAATCCATCCTTGCTTTAAAAAGTAACCTTAAAGAAAAAAGACTACACTAAATATATCGTTTTTTTGGAGTAAAGATATATGTCACCGCGCACCGCCACCGCTGTGCATGCGCCCACGGCTCGTGCAATCGCATCACAGAATGCTTTGCTTGCTCAACAGCCAAACGTAGATGTGTTTTTCACTAGTTTTAAGAATTTTGTAGAATGTTGTCTAACATTTTTAAGTTAATTGTCTTGCTGCACGCTTTGGTTCGCTGTAAGTGTGGCAAGTAATTGTTATAATAAATAAATAAATAAGTGTCAGACTTTATGTACACAACTATATGGATTTTTAATTTAAAAAATAAATAGAAACATTATAAGTACAGTTGTTTTATTCTATAAATAATATTTGTTCGTTAGTAAACTCTTTATTGTACAAAAAATATACAATTATTGATAATAGCAGTAGCATGCACAAAGGCGGACTTATCCCAAGCAGGGATCTCTTCCAGCCAACCCTTAATTACTGAAAGGATTTACACTATAAGCAAAGAAACAAAATAATTAGTACACACTTAAAAAAGTGAAAACAATAATCTAAAGTTATAAACAGATGTTATATTACAATTAGATACATATAATAAATATACTTACTTACATATTAAGTAAAATATAATAAATATATATACATACTATAGTACTTTATATACTTACATATTTAAATACGTAAATGAAAATAAAAATAAAACTAAAACATTAAAAAACAATGAGATGACTATTACAGTTTCCTATTTATTTTTATATTTTTTATTTATTTATATAAGCCTTTATTGCTGTTTTACAAAGTTTACAATAGTATATATTTTTTTAATTATTTTTATCGACTGTATTTTA
Source organism: Coleophora flavipennella (assembly GCA_947284805.1). Lineage (NCBI taxonomy): Eukaryota > Metazoa > Arthropoda > Insecta > Lepidoptera > Coleophoridae > Coleophora > Coleophora flavipennella. The sequence goes on from OX369290.1 coordinate 5,969,841, forward strand.
TGTTAAGCTATTTATTACACGTAATATTTTATTAATATTTATGAAACGATCAGTTTCAGTTTACAGCTTGTCCTTCGACAAAGGCCTCCTCTAAAGTCTTCCATTTCTCTCTATCTCTCGCTTTCCTCATCCATTCTGGACCAGTTACTTTTTAAGGTCATCTTCCTAACGTTTCGTTTGTCGCTCTTTGCTTCTTTTTCCATTTCTGGGTGGTTTGTATGGTAGGTCAGCTTGCTGAGAGACGCGAATGACATTGATACAACCGTGGCTAGTTACAGACTGCTTTATTCACCAGACAACATTTACTTATAACTAATTTAACACAATAGGTAGCAAACTACCGCGCATCTATCTATTGCTACGCTAGATAGATAAATATATGTAACATCTCTCCCCCAAATATTATAACTTAACTAAAAATAATTAACGCCAGTACGCTTAGGTCTAGCTGCTGGGTTAGGTTCCGCTATTGCCAGCTCCAGTGCCTGCGCTGGCGTATTAACGTTGGAGGGCATGTTAGAGACGGGACCTTTGTCAAGAGAGGTGCCATTCACTCCCTGCGCCCCACTCTCCCCTTCCAAGGGCTGGTCTTCCTGGCGTTCAACAGAACCAGCACTGTCGCGTACATCGTTGATGGTGATAGCTCCACTGTGATTTCGGATTTGATCAGATTGACATGTTTAAAGTGGAACAATATCAGGATCCCAGTTGTCGACAGATGTTTTATATGGTAGGTCAGCTTGTCGAGAGACCCGAATGACATTGATACAACTGTGGCTAGTTGCAGACTGCTTTATTCACCAGACAACATTTACTTATAACTAATTTAACACAATAGGTAGCAAATTACCGCGCATCTATCTATTGCTACGCTAGATAGATAAACATATGTAACACTGGGACACCACTCTGTTTTTATTTTTGTCCATTTCTCATTCATCTCTCTTAGCATGTGTCCTGTCCACCTCCATTTTAACGTCTTGCAGACCTTTTTTGCATCTTTGAATTTAGTTATATTTTTTATTTCTTCTAATCTTATTTTATCTTTTCTCCTGACGCCATTACACTTCTCTCTATTCCGTTTTGACATACGTTTACTATACTCATTAGTTTTTCTGTCAATGCCCATGTTTAGCAACCATATGTTAAACATGGTAAAATACACATATTATATACCTTTCTTTTCTCTTTGACGGGCATATCCTTATTTTTCATAACTTCGCCGAGAGACCAATAACTTTTCAAGTATTGGCTATCCTTCTTTCAATTTCTTTATGCATAGTATTTTTTGTGGATATAAGCTGTCCTAGACACACGTACTCTTCTACATATTCTATTTTCTCTGTATTGATTATGATGTTATAGGTCTGTGAAGTATTAGTCATAATTTTTGTCTTTGCCGTGTTCATTGTATTTCACCCAAGTTGTTTTCAGCAGCTTATATTCAGGAATCTGCAATGGGATCACGAAGGACTGAATATAAACGGTGAAAAGTTAAACGGTAGAAGTTTTTGCAGACGATCTAATTTTATTTTCAGAATGTACAAAAAAAACTAGAACAAATGTTACAACAACTGTACGGAAAAGCAGGGCTTACAATGAACACGGCAAAGACAGTTTACTATTTACAACCCTACAAAATAATCCAAAAATCGCCGGCGGACGTTGTCAGATATTTAAGCCTATTGATCCCATGTTCCCAGAAATTCACTTTTGTCCGGGAATATTTCCCTGAATTCCAAAATTCATCAACCGCCCCTTAAACGTTACTGGGTAATGTACTCGTCTCGAACACATTACCTACTGGCAACTGGTAATCAACAAACGCATGCCAGTTGAATCGGATAGTACGCAAACTGTACCGCAACAGAACAATATTAAGTGCTATATTCGATATTGGATTCTACGCACACTGAACCACAACAGAACAATATTAAGTGCTAAATTCGATATCGGATTCTACGCACACTGAACCACAACAGAACAATATTAAGTGCTATATTCGATATCGAATTCGACGCACACTGAACCACAACAGAACAATATTAAGTGCTATATTCGATATCGGATACTACGCACACTGAACCACAACAGAACAATATTAAGTGCTATTTTTTTCTATATCCGTTACTACGCAGTACGCACACTGAACCACAACAGAACAATATTAAGTGCTATATTCGATATCGGATACTACGCACACTGATCAACAACAGAACAATATTAAGTGATATACTCGAATCAAGTTCAATCAGTTGTCAATAGTCGCGACTATACACTTACATCCCTACTATATTTATAATATTATAAATGTGAAAATGTGTTTGTTTGTTTGTTACTTTTTTACGCTTCAACACCTTGACCAATCTTCATGAAATTTGGCATGCAGGTAGCCTGTGTCTCGGGGAAGGACATTGGCTACTTTTATCCCGTGAAAATAGCATAGTCCGGTGCAGTTCCTGAGGGAATTGAAGAAATAGTCTTTTTTGGTTCATTTCTTTAACATCGCAACAGAACAACAATAAATTGTTGTGATTTTTTGCACAGAGACGGTTGAGGGAGTGGGAAATGACATAGACTACTAATTAGAATAGCCCGATCTAGGATTTGAATCTGGAGAAAACTAACGTCCATCGTGCGAGCCGCTTGCGGCTCACGCACCACTCACCCTCAAAGACGGTCATAAAAATGATGTCCTAAAAGCTAGTATCAAATACTCGCGAGTATACACTTACATATCAAAGTCGGTACATACATGTAGTATCGCAGTTCGCGCACGTTCGCAAACACGACTGCAGCGTTGCAATTCGAAACTACTGTCAATGCCACTACTATGTACTTTTGCAATATTGACTGGAATTCCAATTCAAAAGACAGAATTTTATGAAGACGACTTGCATGCAATATAAAAGGAATTTTTGTATACAGTGTGTATCGGATAGGGCTACCGATATTTTATGTATACGTCGCCGGCATACTGTATAATTCGTCATTATACATACGGTCAGGCAAATTATATAATGGCGAGGGCGGGAACTCTTGGACAGTTAAATCAATTAAACTTGACCGAACCTAACATCGCCCATTTACAATCTGCCATACGGCATTTTGACAATTTACCTAACTCGGCATTTACCGTTTGTATACGTACGAATTATTACAATTTGCCTGGCCCGGCATTTTTTAAATCTGCGTACAGCATTTTACATTTTGCCTGCCCGTTTACATACGGACGAATTATACAATTTGCCTGACCATATGTAAAATGACTAATCATACAATTTGCATGTCACATATACATCACATTTCATCGACAAAAACCCCCTCATTAGGGCGTCGCATCCTTCTCCCCTCTAAATGGCGGCCATTATTATTTTCATATTTTTTTTTGTAGTTGTTTATTAAAAATATGTTTTCTCTTGAATTAGCGGCAGTACAGACTTAAAAATAGTCTGCTTTGAAAGGTTATTTAATTTCTCTGGTGATCCACATTTAAAATTAATCAAAACGTCTGAAGGCAAAACACAAAAAAACACTGCAAAAATGAGGTCGTTAACGTGTTGTTTTCTCTTCTTAATCGATAAATTTTAAGCTAGGCGTCAGCGGCGTGCAATGTCAATCTGGCATCTGATAGATAGATGAAAAATTTATATCATCATTTAAACATTAATATCATATATATTTAAACATCTGCTTCTTCATGAGATGAAGATGACATTTCCACTGCAAATCCTGATGAGAAAAAATACTTTTTTTTAGAGGTATAGATGACAGTCTTTCCATCAACTTGAATTTCAATCAGGTTTTTTTGACAGCAGTATAAAAAAAACGAGACCTACAGTACTCGCATATGATGTGTAACATGTGACAAAATACTTATGAAATTAATTAATTATCGGGTCGTACATTCACGGGCCGACCCTTCGAATAGTAGTATGTCATCTTTGCCTTTGCCATCACACTAGGCTGCATGGCTATGACAACCTTAGTTTTCGAGAATTAAAAAACGTTCGCATTTCCTGTTACACATTTCCGTCCCATTTCACGAAATCACTCCCACAAATTGCAGGAAAGCGAGAGTAAAGATGTTACACATCAATAACTATTCGTTGTACTTGTCGTGAGCTAAGAACTTTTTCAAAGAGATCTTCACCGATTTCCTCGCTGCTACCTGATTTCCTATACCCCTCAACTCTCGTGTGTGCGCTTTCAAACTTCCTTCTAATGTACAGTTTGATACGGTATCAGCTTTTTATGTGATTGGAAAAAAGTGCATGGAAAACGTGATTGCCGTTGACAAAGGTACAGTCTAATGAACAATTTCCATCATGCGGCCAAACTTTTTTATGAATAGTAACTCACACCTCTCTAGGTTCATACCTACTATTAACCGGGCGTGAATGAGGTGAAAAATAGTTACACCAACTGTGAGGTGGGTATGACATACCCAAATATAGAAATTGACGATTTTGATAACTGAAATGAATACTTATTACTGTAATTTATTAATTTACAAGTAGTATAAGTAAGCGTTTTGCTTCTTCGTTCATTATGCGAACGGGCAACAAGTGGAATTCCCTGCTGGCGTCTGTATTCCCCGATTCGTATAATTTAGGAATCTTCAAGACGAGATTGAATAGGTACTTTTTGAGCTTGAGTGTTACATCCCTGGCTGCTTCAGCACTTACCATCACGTGAGGTGCAGCCAAACGCACTGACATTTTTATTTAAAAAAAGGAGTTCACTAAAACACCACTACATTGCGTTAGTAGTAGTTAACTGTATGGAGTACTGCTCTCACTTGTGGGACGGTTCGGCTCGTTACCAGCTATATGCCTTGTATTCTATCGACTGACGCGCTAGGAGACTCATTGGCGACGAGGAACTTGTATCAAACAGGCTCCAAAGCCTCGAGCATCTCCACAAAGTCGCCTGTCTATCGGTGTTCTACAGGATTCATTTCGGAGAGTGTGTCCTAGAGCTTCACGACCTCATTCCCCCTCTCCATTTCATCATCGGACGACCAGGTGCGGAGGGCGGTTCTGACCCTTTGTCGTCAATGTTCCACCTTTACACACGAAGCGTTTTGCTTCTTGGTTCATCATGCGAACGGCCAAGGGGTGGAATTCCCTTCCGTCGTCTGTATTCCCCGATTCGTAAAATTTAGGAATCTTCAAGACGAGACTGAATAGGCACTTTTTGAGCTTGCGTGTTACATCCCCGGCTGCATCGGCACTTACCATCAGCCAAACACAATCAAATTTTCAATAATAAAAACATAACTCGCATCTTACTGTGAGGATTTCAAATGTGATATTTGTATTTGACTTTGGCATTGTACGGAACCCTCTCCACGCGAGTTTAACTCGCACTTGGCCAGTTTTATTTGTTAACTTCTGTCACAACGCAATGAAGCCATGGATTGACGTGCTATTTTGCTCAGAGATAGTTGTGGGGTTGGAAAGTGACACGTACTACTAATTAGCATAGCCCGACATAGTTCCTGCGAGTTCTAGAGAAAACTCAATTTCCGCGATCGCGCGCCGCTTGTGTCTCGCGCACTGCGCACCGTCGAAGACAGTCATCGAAAATATTTTCATACGAGCGCAGCCACGGGCAAAAGTTAGTAATAACATAAAATAAAAACTAAATAAAAACATAAGCTTACTTCGCTCGCTCGGTGATAAGGTTACTTTGATGAATAGTAAAGTACTCGCCCCAGAGAGTGATGACCTCGCGCTCAGAAACCAATTATATTAAGATTCTGTCATATGTTGTTATGATTTAGCATCTCTGATATTAATTATTACGATAATCGGATAAGGCGCTCAGAGACAAACATAAATACATACAAACAAAATCAAAAAAAGCTCCAGCCAACCGTGAAACGTTTGTTCGCTTCGCTCGCTCAGTTACTAATATACACCTTTTTGTTATACCATGTAGGTTGACGGTAAATCATCATCATATCAGCTCATATTCGTCCCCACCAAGGGGCTCGAGCCTACCTTGAACTAGGGCGATCGGGCCTTAGTCGACCACGCGGGCCACAGAACAAGTAACAATAGGTTAACCTATTGTTACTTGTTCTGTGACGCGGGCCCAGTGCGGGTTGGTCGAATTTTCACACAACTTTCGAGTTTCTTCGCAGGCGTGTGCAGGTTTCCTCACGACGATGTTGTCCTTCACCGTTTAAGAGCGTCGAATAAACGTACGTATAAAATCGAAATTCGAAAACACATTGGTACGTGGCAGGATCGAACCACGACCTCCCGGACAGGAGGTAGCGGCTCTTGCCACCGACGCAAATTTGATGATTAATTAGTGAGTCAGCCGGCCAAATTATTGTTAGTTACTAAGAAATAAAATCCTTTACTGTCAATAATAGCCAATAGACGATCTAGATCCGTAATAAACAGAGCTATAAATCTCAAATTAATAGAAGCTAATAACATCGCTTACAGGTCACTGGCTTCCAATCAGTAATATTGCTTGTTAGTGAACATATTGTTACCATTTGTAACATCAATATTGTTCACACATATCGGTATATATTTACACTAATTCCAAATTAAAAAAACTGCGTTTATAATTTTTCAACGACCGGTTTCGAACACCATCTTCAGGCAGACTATTTATTTACACAATGTGTGCGGGTACATTTGAAATATATTTTAGGGTTACCAGGTAATTACGATGTCTACGGATTTGGTAAAAACTAACTACCTGGAAACCCTAATATATTTTTTTTATGTGGAATTAGTGTAGATATATACCAATATGTGTGATATATAAGCGTAGTGTAGGCAGGCCTCCCACTCGGTGGACCGATGACCTGTTGAAGGTCGCGGGAAGCCGCTGGATGCGGGCAGCGCAGAACCGGTCGTCGAGGAGATCCTTGGGGGAGGCCTATGTCCAGCAGTGGACTTCCTTCGGCTGATATGATGATGATGATGATGTGTGATATAAAGTTCCACCAAGAACCTACAGTCTAAGGCATCAACTACATCAATATTGTTGATTACAGAATCAGTAACTTTATGTGAAAAGGCCTTTCAAAATCTATTTCCCTTACAAAAGTAAATTTCAAATAGAAAATTCTAATAAAAAAACGGGTGGGCCTAAACTGTCAATTTAATGTAAAATGTCAAGTTTTAACGTGTTGCTCGATAGGTAGCTACTCTTTTCAAAGGCATTAATGACATTCAATGATTTTTATGTATAGCTTTTAGTGTCATATTGTTTTCATGTTCTAATGACATTATCTGATTTATATCAAGGATTGAATTTTGACGTAATTAACTAATGATTGTTTATTTCTTGATTTTTCACAAATGACATTAATATGTTATTATTATTTTATGACTATCAGAAAAAGTGTAATTTGCACCTATTTTGATTAAATATCTTGAATCTATTTATTGTTATTAAATTACTATTTACTGTATAAAATCATTATACATCCAAATGTTTTTTTGTCATTTTCATGCCATAAAAAAAATTACAATCTGACTACATCAAAAATAAAATCTGAAATATGATTTCCTAAATTTCTCTCCTCTTGGAGTTTCAAAAAACCTTACTTGTTTTGTGTTTCCATCACGTACAATTCATACGTAACTAACGTACGTAAATTCACAAAGTACGTTCGTCAATGACGCTTAAAATCTATGACGTCACTTGTGGGTATTTCAAACATTTTAAGAACAAAGTTTCGTTTTTGACAGATCATAAAAAGTAACTCAAATGACTAACAGTCCGATCCCCTGAACCAATTGACTCTTTAGAAAATCCTAATTGCGTTAGTAAGAAAGGTAGGTAGGACCATGCGTAGCCACTTCACAAAAAAGCGGTAAAAGTTCGTCTTTGAATTTTTGTGTAGAATTATATTGGGTACCCTTGGTAGGGCCCGGTAAACCCACGAAGGCCGAGAAGTGCCGTCTATTTATCATAGTCCGCTGCTTCTGCGTCCTGCGACGGAATTTCAAAAAGACTTGCATTTTTGGAGCGCCCGCCAATTCCGGATAAGTCCGCTTTGAATTCAATAATGCCACATTTATTCTGAGTATAGGAATTTACTTGGTTTGGGAAGAGCTGGGAAGAAAAATGCTGTCTAAAGTGTTTTTAGTTTTCAGTGAAGACGAAAACTTCAATAAAATGAGTGTTTTCTGGATGTCGTAATAAACCTTTGTTAAATCTAGAATACTTGTAGGTACAGTCAATAGCAGATCAAGCTAGATACTTTGGAGTTTGTACCGCACTTATGCCGTGCACGTATGGGTCATAATCGCACTATGGATCTGCTCTTGACTGTACCTATCTGCTCGGAGTTTTGTGATGTTACATAGCAATTTTCATGGGTCATAAAGTGAGGGCTGCTATTCCTGCCAACGCCGTGAGGCGAGGGCAAGGACCAAATACGGTAGGTCTTGCCGCCAAGACACATTTCCCGCGTGGAAGAGAACCACTACTTACTGTCCAGGTAGATCCTGGAGCTGTAGGCACGCTCACCTCCCGCAGCTTTCGCTGCTGGCGGTTCGATGGATTTTTGGCACGGAGATGGTTGAGAGGGTGGGAAATTTAATCATTTACTAATTAGCATATCCTGACATAGTTGCCGAGGAATCTGGGGAATACTTATTTCCACGCTCGCGAACGTCGGCGTGGAAATGGAGCGATGGATTGAATTGATTTTTTGTATAGAATTGATTGATTGAGGAGTTGGAAAGTGACATAGACTGCTAATCAGAAGCCTGATCTGGTATAGGGATCTGGAGAAAACTCATATCCACGCTCGTGAGCCTCAAAAACAGTCATAAAAACGATATCCAAACGATATCAAAAGCTAGTAGATTTAATTATAATACATAAGTATTACATACAGGCTGTAACAAAATTGGTGTGGGTCCCGTTAACTGGGCCTTCTACTCATCATACTGAACAACTTTTGTTCTACAAGTTTACTGAAAACGCGAAAAAAATTTTGAACTCTTTTACAAAACGATCAGCTGATTGACCAATTATGTGCATTTTTGTATGGAGCGCCGAATTTTTTTTTTTTTTTTCTGAGAATTGTCCATGGGTTCCTTGGGGAAAGTTAACGACCTACATCAATTTTGTTACACCCTGTATACTGTGACAATACACACCACAGAAATGTTTGATAGAATTTTGATAGATAAATAGTCCTTGTTCGGTTTTCTGAGCTCTCAGACTGAGCTTTAGGTAAGATAAGATAAGATTATCTTAAGATTCTCTTAAGAAAATAAGTACTCTTTATTGTACACACAAATTAAAAAATAAACACTATGTAAAACTTCAAAACTATAACTTAAAAATTAGGTGTATTTTAGTTACTTCCATAGTATAATGTCTTATGGCATATTACTGGGGGCATGCGGCTGATATAGAAACTATTTTCATCCTGCAGAAAAGAGCTATCCGCGCAATCTATCAGATGCGATCACGTGACTCGTTACAGAATAAGTTCAAAGAAATCAATATTTTAACTGTTGCTAGTCAATTTATATATGAAAACATCATGTACGTTCGTAAGAATTCGCATTTATTTCCTAAAAACAGTGACAGGCATAATTTGAATTTAAGAAATGTAAATAAAATAGATATAGCCTTTTCGAGACTGAGTAAGGTTAAAAAGTCATTTGTGGGGCAGTGTATAAGATTCTACAATAAAATTCCAGAAAATGTAACTAGTTTGTCAGAGAATAAATTCAAGACTCATGTCAAAAAAGTTTTGTGCTCTAGAGGATATTATAAAACAATAGATTATGTAAATGAAAAAGATATATATGTTGATTCTTTAACAAATACCATTACCTGAGACTGTAATCTGAATCATGACATTATTTTTAATTTTATTTTTGTTTTTTTATTTTTTGTTTTGACTATTTAAAAGTGTGTGTAAACACCTATTTGAAATAAATTGTTTTGAATTAGGTAAATTTTATTAGCAGGCAAACTATTCACAAAGCTAGCAATTCTAAATCTGTTTATGATGCTTTTTCACCTATGAGTACATAATAATATTTTTTATCTATGACAACACTTTACGCGGAGGCGACAAAGGCGGCAGATAGATAAGCCCACATCCTCTTCCTGTTCCGCTTCGAGGCGTCCGCGATATGTTGCTGTCAAAGATATCAAACGGCCAAAGTCAAGACGCTCTTACGATGACGGAAAACATCGTGAGAAAACCTGTACACGCCTGCGAAGAAACTCGAAGGTTGTGTGTGAAGTCGACCAACCCGCACTGGGCACGCGTGGTCGACTAAGGCCCGATCGCCCTAAATCAGGGTAGGCTCGAGCCCCTCGGTGGGGATGTATGAAAACAAGGTGTCTGATTCAAAGACAGTCGCGTTTCATATTAAGGTGAATAAAAATACGTAACTTGACAACTTTTCGCGAAAACTTACGGTGGATTGTCATTTTTAAGGTGGACTGCCGACAAAATTAAAAACATAAAACTTTGAAGTAACGATGGTTTTTACTTCAACCAAATATAATGGACCGGTCCTTTCAATACATTAAGCTTTTAAAAAATGGGTCAAGTACAACTGCACGCAAACACACACTCCCACCGCTCTTGTTCTATACATGGTATAAAAAATTGGTGAAGGTCCCGTTATCTGGGTGTTTTACTCATTATCATCATCATTAGCTCATATACGTCCCCACCGAGGGCCTCGAGCCTACTCTAAATTAGGGCGATCGGGCCTTAGTCGACCACGCGGGCCCAGAGCGGGTTGGTCGACTTTACACACAACCTGCGAGTTTCTCCGCAGGCGTGTGCAGGTTTCCTCACGATGTTTTCCTTCACCGTAAGAGCGTCGGATAAACGTACATATGAAATTGAAATTCGAAATCACATATTGGTACGTGGCAGGATTCGAACCACAACCTCCCGGACAGGAGGCGGCGGCCGTAGCCGTTACGCCACCGACGCTCTTGAACTTATTAATCATAATATATAACAGCTTTCGCACGTCACTTTTTATATTTTTTTGCCCATATTTCATCGTTTTTTTAATGAAAACTACGCATTGAATTTATATTTCACGAGAACAGTGATAGTTGTTGACAGACTTGGACAGCTTAAAATCGTTGCCATGTTAAAACTTTTAAAAATATTCGGGACACGCTTTCGTTGGCCAGACTCGTAAGGATAAACGTGCCAATTTTGACATCATCGTCATCATATTAGCCGAAAAACGTCCACTGCTGAACAAAAGCCTCATCCAAGGATTTCCACGACGACCGGTCCTGCGCTGTCCGCATCCAGCGGTTTTCCGCGATCTTAGATAGATAAAACATTTATTCAAAGCTACATTACATACAATTGATACACAAAAAGAAATCCAAAAAATAATAATAACTTCTTATATCTAATCCTAAATGTAAAAAGAGGGTAGATACATAAAATTGTGCCGTAGCTGATAAATGGCTCCGACGCAGCATACACTGCAGGTAATTATGTACTTACAGCGCTGATATTCTGCCGGCGCCGGGACGGAAACCGGTCCGACGGATTTCTCCGTGAGACGAACAAAGTAACCACGTTCAAAGAGTACTACGTAACAAACAATAATGGATAAGTATAACAGAAAATATATCTTCACCAAGTCTTCCGTCCACCGCGCAGGAGGCCTACTACGCCACGTTTTCCTGTGCGCGAATATAAGTCTGTGACCCCAACGGCCATCTGTTCTGCGAGCTATGTGCCCTGCCCACTGCTACTTCAGTTTAGCGATTCTGTTAGCTATGACGGTTCTCATTTCTGATTTGATCACGTTGGGAAATTTCGAGCATAGCTCGCAATTTAGACATAAGTCCAAACAATATTGTCGGTAACGTTGAGAGTAACAATAATATTAATCAGGTAATAGAGCCCAAACAAACAAACGCGCAGTCAATTTTCACTGTCAATATTGGTTCGGGATGGTTTGTACACATACCCAATTATGCAATAAGCCATCATGAACAACATCCTGGCTTTCTGGATTTTATTAAAAGTGAATAATTGAAAACGCTTAACACGTTGTAAGCAACCAATTTACTAGATATTTTTTGGTTTTTGTTAATTTGCCAAAACAGATATTAAGCATATTCCATAAAACTATAAAGAATAATATTATAATATTTGTGTGCAATAAAGAATCGATCCCCTCGATGGGGACGTATCTTACCCTGAATTAGAGCGATCGGGCCTTAGTCGACCGGGCGGGCCCAGTGCGGGTTGGTCAACATCACACACAACCTGCGAGTTTCTCCGCAGGCGTGTGCAGGTTTCCTCATGATATTTTCCTTCACCGTAAGAGCGTCCGATAAATGTACATATGAAATCTAATTTCGAAATCACACTAGTACGTGGCAGGATTCGAACCACGACCTCCCGGACAGGAGGCGGCGGCCCTAGCCGTTACGCCACCGACACTCAATATATAATCAATAATCATCAAGATCGTCAAAGAAATCGCCATTCGCCAATTCTTAGGCCATAAGTATTATAAGCTTATATATTCGAACTTTGTGTATGTTTGACCAGTGTGTGTTGCCAGTGATGACATACGAAAATGAGACATGGCCTTTTTTTAGGAGGGTAAAAATTAATCATGCATGTTCCAGTACAGCTGCCTGTACTGATTATGTGGGACTCACAGGTGAAGACTGCACCTACCCACTAAAAACCTCCTGAAGGATTTTAAGTCTACTAAGACTTAAGAGTCGTACATCGGTGCGACCAATACCCTAGAGAGGGGGGGCACGTAGTGACATGGTCGCTTACTATGAGCCTCATAAGTAGGCTCAAGGTCACTCCAAGGGCGATGGAGAGAGCTATGCTCGGAGTTTCCTTACGTGATCGAATCATAAATGAGAAGATCCTTAGGAAAACCAAGGTAACCGACATAGCTTACAGAATTGCTAAACTTAAGTGGCAGTGGGCGAGGCACATAGCTCGTAAAACAGATAGCCATTGGGACAGTAAAGTCATCAAGTGGCGACCGCACCCCGGAAGAAGTAGCGTAGGCGGACCTCCCACACGGTGGACCTACGACCTGGTGAAGGTTGCGGGAACCCGCTGAATGCGGGCAGCGCAGGACCGGTCATCTTGGATATCCTTGGGGGAGGCCCTTTGCCCAACAGTGGACCTCTTTCTGATATTATGATGATGATTCCAATTTAATAATTGAGTAACACTCACGAAACCATTTCGTATAGTCTTATTTTCTCCAGACTCAATATATAAAGTCCTTTTCCATTACTCACTGAAATAAATAGTGGGTACAATAAATCTTGCTGGGAATGCAAAATGGCTTTTCGAGGTGTTCCGGAGACTTCATTCGTCGAAACTGACAAATCGCGCTTCCAACGCTTTGTTTGAACGTAACCCGTGTTTTTTCTATTGCTGATTAAAGTGGGTGCAACTTAGTGCAACTTACGTGATTGGGTCTATGCTTTCATCAACATCATCATATCAGCCGAAAATCATCCACTGCTGGACAAAGAATTCCCCCAAGGATTTCCACGACGACTGATCCTGCACTGCCCGCATCCATCGGCTTTCCGCGAACAGATGGCCGATGGGTCAGTAAAGTTCTCGAATGGCGATCGCGTATCGGAAAACGTAACATTATGATGTGTTGATGCCAAGATAATATTTTTTAGCATAAGATAACTATAGAACACTATCGACCTGTCGTACAAAAAGATTTAAATTTAATATAAGATAAGCTAAATATCCTTTATTGCACACCAAATATACCGAAATGAAAAACATATTAACTAGCAAAACATACAATGATGTGCAAAGGCGAACTTTTAGAGGCATGCTGAGATATATTCTACCTATTTTTTTAAATCTAGCTTAGCTAACATAAAGTTGAGGATTTACATAAACTATTACATAAATTATTTTTAAAAATATAAGAATCATTTAAATTGTAAATCAAAATTTTTAAAGATAGACTAAGATTAAAATGTTTAATACAACAAATTTATCAAGGTGTGTCCGATAATATTTTTATCTTTTATCTATGGAACTCCCCTTCTTCCTTTCTTGACCGCAACCTTGTCACGCGAGTGCATTGCTCGTCAAATTAATTTTTTTTTTGGAATAAAATGACTTTCTCTACCTTTCTCCAAACCTAAATACAGACACAATTGACAGAGAACTTATAAAACAGTGTCTAAGTCGATGTGTTCGTGGATTTTGTGTGCTTGCAAGTCGCCGGCGGCGTGTGCTTCGTTTTTTTCCGCCGCGGGACGTTTTTTGTCGCAAAAACTGCAGTTCAGTGCATGGATTGTGCGTAGCCTGCTGCGTTTAGTGGTAAAGGGTGAACTTTGAGCTATAAAAAGGTTTTATCCTTTCGAACATTTCGTTTCTTGTGCGGCGGCGGGTGCATTGCTCTTTAAATAAATTATTTTTTTTGGAATAAAATGACTTTCTCTACCTTTCTCCAAACCTAAATACAGACACAATTGACAGAGAACTTATAAAACAGTGTCTAAGTCGATGTGTTCGTGGATTTTGTGTGCTTGCAAGTCGCCGGCGTGTGCTTCGTTTTTTTCCGCCGCGGGACGTTTTTTGTCGCAAAAACTGCAGTTCAGTGCATGGATTGTGCGTAGCCTGCTGTGTTTAGTGGTAAAGGGTGAACTTTGAGCTATAATAAGGTTTTATCCTTTCGAACATTTCGTTTCTTGTGCGGCGGCCATCTTGCACGCTTGCGTGGTTGGAAACCGGGTGTTCGTTTCATTGGATCTGACAGCGGTGGTGGACTGGATTTGTGTAAACAGATTTCTATTGGAGTTTTTACATAAATTTATTTAAAAATGTCGGAAAAAGATACGGAAAATTAAAGTGAATTGAAAAAACTAAGAGCTGCAGCTGGACAGTGCAAGGCAGCGTTTACTCGTTTTGAAACTTTTTTTGACTCCGACAAACATCAACCTATGATGGACGAAACATTGAAGAGCAGATTTAGTTTCTTGGACAGAACTCTAAAAGAATACAAGGATATAACTTTTCAGATAAATCTTCTGTCAGACAAGATTATGGAAGCAGATTTTGCGTCAGACGATTTGGAAGAACGATATTATGTGTTATACCCAAAGGTTAATGCACTGACGGCAAGAAAATAAAATAAAACATCCGTGTCATTAACTAAAACCACTTCCACCAATAGAAATAAGCTGCCCTGCCTTGATAACCCATCGTTTTCAGGAGCAGACATAACAAAATACAGGCCCTTTATGAATCTTTTTCTGTCCATCATAGATGCTGAAGTCACCTTGAAGCTAGTTCAAAAGCTGTGTCACCTGCAAAATCACCTTAAGGGAAAGACTGAAGTGCTAATTGAGGGACTTCCTTTGGTGGATGACTCCTATCCAGAAGCAATTTCATTGTTAAAACAAAGATATGATATTTCAATATTTTTTGAAGGATTTTAATTTTAATTTATCAACTTTATTTATCAACATGATGACGAAGGAGGTTTGACTCCCACTGTCAAGAATACCACAGACGTTCAAATGAGTTCCATCCGGGCAACCAATTTGCAATTTAACACCAGTAGACAACAGAACTATGCCAGTATCACAGCCATACTCGTAATTAGAATTTTGAAATGATGTGGCATCAGACATTGCCTGTTCTTTTAAATAATTCAGAAGAGTGTTATGTTATTTGGAATGAAATAATGTACATTTAAGTCTAAATTAATTACATTAGTCATTTTTGTGGCAGTTTAAATATGTTAACATGGGTGTACCTGAAGGTTCTATTTTAAGAACTTTCCTTTATTTTAGTTTATATTAATTATCTGCCATTCATAGTTGAATCACTGTCGAAAATTGTGTTGTTTGCGGATGATACATCACTAGTTTTTAAGGTTGACAGAAAAACTGATATGTCTGGCGAAGTAAATGACACTTTCAAAAGTATACAATTGGTTTACTATAGATAGTCATGAACGCAAAAAAGACCAAAATATGTATTAAATTCACATTACATAATGTTATTAAAGTAAACAACAGTGTATTGTTAGCTGGTAATGTATTAGAATTTGTAAATCAAAGCGTGTTTCTAGGATTAACTGTAGATTCAAGGCTTCAATGGGGCCCGCATATAGAAACGCTAGCTGGCAGGCTTAGCTCAGCCGCATACGCAGTCAAAAAAATCAGGCTCCTTACAGATATAGACACCGCAAGACTGGTATATTTCAGCTATTTCTATAGTAGTATTTTGTGGGGACATGCAGCTGATATAAATACCATATTTGTTCTGCAAAAAAGATCAGTTTGCGCGATTTATTGAATGCGTTCTCGAGATTCGCTCCGAGAAAAGTTCAATGGTATTAAATAATGGCTTTCTCTTGTCAGTACCTTAATGGAAATATAATGTATGTTCGTAAAAATCTGCGTCTCTTTTCACTAAATAGCGACAGACCCAGTCGTAATCTTCGGAATAGAGAGAGAGCGAGTTACGAGACTTAGCAAAATCAACAATTACTTTGTGGGACAATGCACACTCATGTATCAAATTACTCGATGATGTCTTAAATTTGTCAGAATAACTGTTTAAAAGTTGTGGCAAAAGAACTCTATGTAAAAAAAAAGGTTATTTACAAGACAATGTTTAAATGACAAAATAGTATGGGTAGACAGTGTTTCTTCGCTACTAACGCTACTAATTATGTTAAATAATAATAAAATAATGACCAATCTAAGAATTGACGTGGAAGCGGTGAGACATGAGAAGTCTAGTACTTCTTTTAATTAATATTTTTATCTTAGAATGAACATAAGTGGTCCAGGTTAAATGTTTTTGCGGATGGTGGCGCATCGGGAGCCGGCTTGTCCTTTACCCTCTAATATTGTTGATGGGAGCGATGGCAGACTCTCGCGTTATACTCATGACTGGGTGCTGTCCGTGTAAACTGGCCTACTCTTGTCAAAGGCAATAATTACATTCAATGATTGTAATGTATAAATGTTCTTATGACTTATTCTGCTTTATTTCAAGTATTGGATTTTGATGTTATTAACTAATGGTTGTTTATTTCTTGATTTTTCACAAATTACATTAAGTAATTACTATTTTATGACTATCAGAAAGAGTTTAATTTTCACCTATTTTGAACAAATATCTTAAATCTCGAATCTACTTTGTATCTTATGTAGATAATGATGAAAATATGTGTATTTACGAAGACCACTTAGCAGATGGTTTGTTAATAGTTTCGTAGACTGTTTTCTAAGTTACCGTAGCGTGGCTCTGGTATACCATCAACATTTTGCCAGGAAATGTTCGTTTTCTTACATTTATCTCTGCAAAGATGAAGGTAACCTAAACAAATATTTTCCTCACAAATGTATCAATACAAAATGTATTGTTAGATAAATGTTTTCTATCAAATTCAAGAGATTCTTACTTATGTGTCAGAGAAGTCGTTTGATTGAAGTATCCTTACTTAAGCCTTTTATTGGGAACAAATATTTAGATAAGGAATTCTTGCTTGACTGGGAATTGACAAGAAAAATATCGCAATGTAATACTAACATTCTTATGAAAATACCGATTTGAGTGGTATCAGATTGGTATCAGGCTTATCACTTAAGAGTGCGTATTAAGCAAATTGTTTGTGCTCCTCACTCTCGTACTATTTTTAGCTTGCCATCCCAACGGTTTAATACAGCGAAAGCCATGAGTTTTGATTGAATAAATACCGACTTAAGTGGTGGACGAAAATAAAAAAGCTCAAAAAGGGTAGGTGACAGTATATCTAGTAAAGTTTACCAACTGTGAATAAAAAAAATATAAAAAAACTGTTTTTAAATACATTTTTTTCTATCTTCCTTAAACTATCTCATTTTCCTTTCTTTGCCATGGATAGATAAAATGTATAATTTATTTATGTATATATTTATTATTTCATATATTACTGTTATAATATTTAAGTATTTTATGTAACTGTTTATTTTCATTTTTTTCTGTCTTAGGTTATTGCACCGCCCCTTAACTTATTCTATCGTTGTTTCCCCACACAAAGGTTGCCTGACAGAAATTTCTACCTAGCAATAATGCCGCCTATTGTATAGAGTTTCTTCTATATTGTTCATTTCTTTTTTTATGTTGTAATGCAATAAAGAATATTGTATTGTATTGTAGTACAGGGATACTGGGATAACAAGGCCAGGTGGCCACATTCAAACTAATTTTTCATTAAAAAAATTTGAGTTTGATGTTTCTAATTGTTATATGAGTACGCAAATGACGTTAGTATTATTTTAGAGGTAGCTTCGCTTTTTTTTTCTATAGAGAAAATTATATGAAATTGTGATTTTATTTAAAACTAGCTTTTGCCCGCGGCTTCGCTCGCGTGGACGCTTTTATCGTGGACATGAGTTTTCTCCAGGTAATTCAGGAACTGTATCGGGCTATTCGGATTAGCAGTCTTTGTCACTTCCCACCCCCTCAACAAATTCTTTACAAAAAATAACTTTAATCCGTTGCTCCGTTGCGACGCCACCGACGTGCGCGAGCGTAGAAAACAGTTGTCCCCAGATCTCGCGGGAACTATGTCAGGATATACTTATTAGTAAATTATATCATTTTCCACCTCATTTCTGTGCTAAAAATCACACCAACTCATTTTTTCGTTACAATTTTAAACAACTTAACGAACAAAGAGTATTGTTTTAGTTTCCTCAGGAACTGCACCGGGCTATGATAATTTCCACAGATATAAAGTTGACTATTTCATTCCCAGTGATACAGTCTACCTGCATGCCAAATTTCATCAAGATTGGTAGAGGTGTTGAAGTGTGAATAGGTAACAAACAAACACATTTTCACATTTATAATAATAAGTAAGGATTTCTAAATCTTAAATAACATATAGAGCGTCGGTGGCAGAACGTTTAGGGCCACTATTTCCTGTCCGGAAGGCCGTGGTTCGAATGCTGCCACTTAACAAAATCTATACGAACCATTGTATCAATCTAGTAATAAAACTTCCTAAAAATATTAATATGGGTCAAATCCTCGAGTCGTATCAGCTCCAAAGAAGCCCATGACGCACTTCCGCGCTGGATGGAATAGACAACCTTAGCAGCAGGTAGGACCTCACGTCACATCTCCTCTCTCGAAGGCGACGGCCAATCTCCTTTGTGAAGGCAAGCAGCCGGTTGTCTCACAGACCAGCGGCACAAAGCAGTAATTTGCCTTCAAGACCCGAGTACTTATTATGCTTCTTTCTCGCCGCAAATTGAGCAGCAGTACCGTACGGGTGAGAAGTGAGGCAGAAAAAGTAGAGTCCCAAAGCAGGCACGTTCCTCTCTTCCATAGCACCTGTTTAAACCCTCCGGCCTTTTGCCATCACATCGACTAAAGCGCAGTGGCTGCATCAAAGATGGAATATTCCATCTGGCCGATACCAGTGCCCTCCGAGTGAGGTCATTAAGGAATTGGTGACGTGGGAATCTTCACAAACAACGACCGCAATTCAGTGAGTGATGGCCAATTGCCTCCACCGTGGACCCGCAAATACATTGATGAGGTTCACATATATTGATATTGCAGGCGGAGAGCAACTGCCACACGCAAATAGTCGCCGTCAGAAGAGTTCCCATATCTGTGCCTCCTTACACGATTGCAATCTATTAAAAAATACCTATCTGTTCGTCTATGAAACACATCGCTACGTGCCATAGTTCCAGAGAGTTGTGTAAAAAGCGTATGCTGAAAAATACATAAAATGCACTCAAAAGTATGAAATAATATTTTAATATTTTAACACAACTTAAGCGCGTTTTATTACTCCTGCAGTGCCATATATTGACATTTTGCTGCTATGATTATAATGTGTGGTATGTGTAGCTTATATAATGTTGAAAAAGTACTCTATATTTATTATTGTAAGTATCTATAGATAATTTTCCACGGGACCTCTTTAGTTTTCCTGGATAAAGAATACCCGACTATACAATGATGTTCAAAACACCCCATCCCAATGTAATGGTTTCATATTGTTTATTGTTACGTTGAGTCAATCTAAAGATACAATTTTTTGCATTCCTGCAGGAATCTTTTTTTTTGGGATTCACAATGTCCCAGTTTTAGTTTGCGATAAGGGTACCAACGTGTAAAATTTGATTGTAATAGGTCAAGCCACATTTGCGTGGTGAGCCATTCTATAAATGAATACTTTTAATTTTCCACGGGAACTCTTGAATTTTCTGGGATAAAAAGTATCCTATATGTTAACCCGGGCTATAAGGAACCACCATACAAAATTTCATCAAAATCGGCCTGGTAGATTTTGCGTGATGCGCGAACATACAGACAGACAGACAAAAATTCCAAAAGTGGTTGTTTTGGCCTCTGTATCGTTAGTAATGTCCACCACAGTTATTATTTTCCAAAAATATTTCATGTACAGACACGTCCCCATTAAAGTTTTATTATATTATAGATAGACAATACCCTCAGTCAAATAGTCATTTTTTTTAAGAATTTATAAACTAGGCCGGGTCGTTCCTTTCCCTCTAAAATGGTTGAGAGGAGCGATGGCTGACTCTCGCGTTATACTCGTGACCTGGTGCTTTCCGTGTAAACTGGCCTACACTTGTTAAAGGCGTTCATGACATTTAATAACTTTAATGTATACCTTCTCGTGTCATATTGTTTTCATGGTCTTAAGATATTTTTTGTTTTTTTTATATCACGGATTGGATTTTGACGTTATTAACTTATGATTGTTTATTTGTTGATTTCTTACAAATGAAATTATGTAATCACTATTTTTTTTGACTATCAGAAAGAGTGTTATTTGCACCTATATATATATATATATATCATATTCTTTTCAGTAAGCCCTCTCATTTGATACCCATAACATGGGGGTGTCTAAAAAATATCCGCCATCTTTAGAAGTCCGCCATATTAGATCTAGAATGACGTCACTTAGCTACTTAGCTAACCATGCGTTGTTCTCCAAACTTAACGTGCATGCAAAATTTTAGCTCAATCGAAAACCGGAAAGTGGTTCTAATTTTGCTTCCAAGATTTGTCCCAAACTAACAGCCAGACTTACTAACTAACACGGCAAGCTAATATAAAGCTTGTAAACTATTAGTTTTGCTCTTCCTAATGCGAGAAAATAATATTTCCGTGATATAAGGACATGACAATCTATAAGTATTAGCCATGTAATAGACCGAGCGAGCGCGAAGCACGAGCGAAGCGTCTCCGTTTCCGTTTGGGCAAAAATGTTTCAATTCTCAACCGATTCTCGTGAAATTTTGTGAGCACGTTCTATAATTATTTAGATTTTTTGTTTATTCAGTATTTGGAAATTTTTCAAAATGGCGGAGCGTAATGAAAACGTAAAATATATCATGTTTCAGCCATTTCGAAAAAGTCGCGAGGCCTACCCAGCTCACTGAGCCACTAGTTTTAAGGTTTTGTAACTGGACCAATTTTTATGGTATTTCTCTGAAAGATGTTCTATAAAATCTACTTTCCTTATCTTCCGTGGAAACACTTAGATCATCTGTGATAATAATTATTATTAATTTCAAATATAAAATTAAAGTCTCTCTGCTCACTTGGCACTAGGCAAAGTGGCAGGAGCACCTCCAGCGGAAGCACAGTCAGCTAGAGTTCAGTGCGAGGGGGAGAGAAGCGTTGGACTATCTGGGCTTTGTCATGGCGGACTGCTTTCTGCATTACTGCAATTATTAGTATGCCCCGGAGTTCCAACCGCCTTAGGTGACGTTCAAGGTTGGCTGGAATTAGGTCGTTCACGGATAGCACTACGGGCATTATTTCGGTAGATTCCACTTGCCACATATCGGTAACCTCGTGCGCTAGGTCCAGGTACTTCGCCTGCACGAGATTTTCATCGTATTTCAGCACACTGTCGGGTCTGTCTGCCAGTACCCTCAGGATGGTGTTGTTGCCGCCCAGCATTCTACTGCGGACCGAGTCTATTTTTTTTGCGCATTAATGCGTGAAATCCGTCTACTCGGGCTGCGACAAACATGCCTGAGGCACTGCAGAACCTGGGCAACCTCAACATCATCCTGAACATATTATTATACTGGACCCGTAGGGCATTGAAAGCCCGGAGGGTATAGCTAGCCCACAGGCCACTAGTATAGAATGATTGACAGTATGATTTAAACAAAGTGACCTACACATCATCTGTGCAATAGCGAACCTGCGTGCCAGCATATTCCCGCGCACCGTCAATGCCCTACGTTCCCTCTCGATATCACAATCGTCTTTTTAATCTGTGGTAACAATGTGCCCTACCTAAGTATTTAAATTGGCTGACTCTTGACAGCTCCTCATCGTACAGTCTGATGGTAGGCACATGACCAGGAGAAGTGTCGCGCGCTGCGAATACCACTTCTTTGTCTAGTTGAATTTGATAAGATTTTGGTAGTTTTCAGTGAAATTTGAAAGAGACTATGTAGAATCCAGTAGAAATCACTCGATTCTACAGGGAATTTAATGAAATCCCAATACAAAGTGGTGAAAATTCATGGTAACTCTGTAGAATCCAGTGGATTCTAATGGGAACCGGTGGTGTCCAGTTAAATTTGATAAGATCTTGGTAGTTTACGGTGAAAATTAATAGAATTTATGTAAAATCCAGTAGATTTAATTAGAAATCACTGGATTAATACAAGTTTCCAGTAGATTCCACTGAATTCTACAGGCTTTTCATAAAATTTTACTCTGGGATCCTCCCTCCCTGATGAGAAGCAGGTTTAAAAAATCTGGAGGTTTTCCTTAACTTATTGGCACTCATCCTCCAAAACATACATAATTTTTACCCTTCATAACTTCTAGGAAAAAAAATATAATAGACGATTTTGTATAGGCTGCTCCCTTATGATGAGCAGGTTTTGAAGATCTGGAATTCTCTTAATACTCACTAGCACATAAAATACAACAAAAAACTTTTTTCTTTACACTACAATACTAACGTAGAAAAAAAATCTGCGTCGAACATTTTATGAGCATGGTCACCAGTGCTATGGATATAAACATAGCGGCCGAGCCATTCGATATTTCGTAGGCGGATTGTATTACAATACCGCTAGCTGTTTTACAATACGGAGGCACATTACGATACAGCGCGTCGACGATACGCTGCATCGTCATCGCGACATATGAGGCAGGGAAATTGTATGATTAGTCATTTTACATACCGTCAGGCAAATTGTAAAATTCTGTACGCAGATTTTAACCACCTCCGTAGCTCAGAGGCAAACTTCACTGGGTTTACACAGGAGGTTGCGGGTTCGATTCCCGACGGGGTCAATAGTAAGACTCGGTTTGGTTGGTGGTAGGGCATTTTCTAAGCCCGCCTGGCTAGCTACCACCATCTTATCTAAGTCTTGCCACCAAATATCAATGTTGATATCATTGGTGTGTTCCGGCATGAAGATAAGATAGCCAGTTCCCCATTGCGTTGGGGAATCTTGGTAAGCCCGCTTCCATCTTCGGCAACATCGTCACTTACCACCAGGTGAGATGTTGTCAAGGGTTTACCAATTGTTAATAAAATAAAATAAAAAAAATTGCAAAATGCCGAGCCAGGAAAATTGCCAAAATGCTGTACGGCAGATTGTAAATGAGCTCGCGAAGCGAGCGATGTTAGGTTCGGTCAAGTTTGATTGATTTAACTGTCAACTGTCCCGCCCTCGCCGTTATATAATTTGCCTGACCGTATGTAAAATGACTAATCATACAGTATGCCTGCGACACAATGCCAGCGGTAATGCAATCTGCCTTATCGCCGAACCGCTGTATTGTATTACAGCTCCGTATTGTAAAACAGCTAGCGGTAATGAAATAAGACTAAACATACAATACGCCTGCGACAGATATAAACATAGCGGCCAAGCCATTCGATATACTTCAATCTATTGAAACACGTTGAAAGTCGCGAGGGCGGCCATCCGCTGCTGCGCGTCCGCGGACTCGAGCGGCTGCGCCGCTGTTCATATAATTCGATGCATACAATCTCATGTAATGACGCGACACGGCGGCCGAGCTACCGTTTTGAGCAGACGCATATAATTGGAGCCTTAAAAAATACAGTTTTTCTATAAAAGAGCTGATGCCAAAACTACGTTGTTTGTATGAAAATTCTCAAAACTCATTACGATAGGCGAGACTGAACAACATGTAAATAATATGGTACATTTACCGTAATTACGGTGTAGTTGGCAACTCTGACGCGGAGAGCGACAATTTTGTCACCCGTGTTTGCGCTGCTATGAAAATCTAACGGCGCGGTGACAGTTTTATCAAGGACTTGTTCGCAGGTCGGCCGACAAAAGTGTCAGCCAGTTATCGCGTCGTAAAATGCGCGCACCTCCATATATCGCATCTGCACTACTTACCCTCAAAGACAGTCATAAATACGATGTCGACGCGGGCGAAGCCGCAGGAAAAAGTTAGTATTAAATAAAATCAACGAGTATACCACAACCAGAGCGACAGAGTTTTTTTTTTCATTTTTCAGTTCGGGGTCCTTAGCACAAGTACGTCTCACACTTGGCTAGGTTTTATTATATGTCATTTTTGCACTATAATCGCAATATGTTTGACTCCTGTCTATTACGAATAAGTACATCCCTTTTTACAACAGAGCAAAAACAAATCAATCTTTAAAAAAAATTAAATGTAAATTCTCCAAAATAAAAAAAACATATTCTGTGATTAGCCGGCTACTTAATACAATTAAAAAAAACAGCCTTTTAAAGGTTGGACGGACGTGTAGCGCAGCTTAGTAATAGGGTCTGGTTGACATCCCTAAAACACCCAATAACATTAAATGTGACCTCTATTTTGATAACCATAGTGGCGTACCTATAACAAAGTATCAAAGTCATATTGCCGCCCCTCCAAACTTATACCGGAATAAAGGTGGTCTCAATTTCCGTATACCCTCCAACTCCATTGTTAAAGTCGTGACTGGCAACTTGGTAGATGTCCAAAACAAAAATCTTAAATTCCCACTAAGTAACACAGGCAGTGTTTTTGAAATTGTGTTCTATTTTTTGTACTTTTTTATTGGTTTTTCGAGTGGCAAAGGAGTAGAGGAAGGTTATGTGTTCGTCCGAAAATCCTAAATTGGGTTTTTTTTACGAATGTGCACTACAATGTATCAATTGGATTTTAAATTAAATCAAAAAGCACTTACACTTAAAAAGTGTTCCAGAAAAAATGTGGTGTGTACGCCCCGTACCCTTGATTTGCAAAGAAACTGTAGGACCGGATTTGATGAAATTTTACACATAGAAATCAAAATAAAAATAATCTCTTTTAAATAGGTATTTACACACACATTTTCAGAAAAAAAAACTTATTGTATATTACAAATAATGTCATGATTCAAATTACAGTCTCAGCTAATGGTATTCGTTATAGAATAAACATACACAGGGTGTAAATTTGCATTTTTGCAATATTTATGGAGGCGGTAGTTTACAATTATACAAATCACTTCAGCTAATGCAGAAAGTCTGATATTTGAAAGATAAAATATTATTATATGAAATTGTTTTGAAGTTCACGTAAGAATAAACCATTTTTGTGTAGGTTCCCAGTGGAACACACCATACGCGACTGTGATGTCAACTCATTAATGGACAGTTAATTTACCCCTCATACAATTATTTATTCGTACACAGCTGATTTCAAATTTTTCTTCCTACTTTATGAGTTTAGGACCTTCAAAAACACAATTTTTACTATTTTTACCACTTTTTGTTCGTATGCCAATGCACTTTTAGGTATTTTTGGCGTAGTTACTAATCAGCCTATTTACACATTTACACATAAATAAACAAAAAATTAGAAAAACTTACAAATTTATGTGCTATTCAGTAACTTTTCGAAATGACCACCGTTCTGCGCGTGGCACAGTCAAGCACGCCGAAGCGAATTACGTTTTAATTTACGTAAAACAAAAGTATTGTATTTTACAGTTTCGAACGCTGCTAACACTTTCTCACGAAACTCAACCACACTATCAATTTCCTCCTAGTACACTAGACGTTTCACGTCGCCCCACAACTAATAATCCAGCGGGGTAAGGTCCGGGAGTCGTGCTGGTACAGGTGCTGGCCAGGCCATGGGTCCTCCACTGCGAGCGAGCGAGCTCAGTATACACAAGTGTCTCAAACAGCAACGCGGCGGCTACTGAAGTGACAAACGCGACGCGGTCCCTTTGTGCTTTGAGTGAGACCTACTCTTTTAAGAACGCCGCAACCGATGTTGTTCTCGCGGATAGAGTTGAGCGATTTCGATTTAATTTACTGGTGTGAACTAAGTATTGTCGATTAAAAAAATATCATTAAAAACAATAAAAAAAGTGACAATTTTCTTAATGATTTTTGTATTCAGTATCAGCTATATATTAACATCCGTGAATATTGCAAGAATGCAAATTTACATCCTGTATATATCTTTGCAATTTACATAATTTATTATTTTATAATATCCTCTAGAGCACAAGCATTTTTTGACATGAGTCTTGAATTTATTCTCTGACAAACTAGTTACATTTTCTTTAATTTTATTGTAAAATCTTATACAATACCCCACAAATGACTTTTTAACCTATATCTATTTTACTTACATTTTTAAAATTCAAATTATGCTTGTCACTGTTTTTTAGGAAATAAATGCAAGTGATGTTTTCATATATAAATTGACTAGCAACCAGTTAAAATTTGAACTTATTCTGTAACACTCACGTGATCGCATCTGATAGATTGCGCGGATAGCTCTTTTCTGCAAGATGAAAATAGTTTCACTTGGCTAAAAAGTACTAAATCGACTTTTATACAATTTACATGAAACCACCCTGAAGGCACTATCTATAAAGAAAAAACAGATGTTTGAAACTATTTTCCTGAGCACAACTGTATTATTATTCTTTATCCATATTTATCTTTATAGATAGTGACTTCAGGGTGGATTCATGTAAATTGTATAAAAGTCAATTTAGTACTTTTTAGCCAAGTTAACAATAAACGAAGCAAATTGTAGTCTTTGCGATTGAAGTCGGTCGTTTTAAACGTGTATCTAAAAATAACCATATTATAGTTAAGTACACCCGATATATTTATTGCACAATTAGTTCATTAGAATAAGTAGTTAGAATAAGTATGCTGACGTATGCACAAAAATGGCTAGAACGCTATTAAACTCAAGCGAGTTTAGTGAAATTGTAGCGGTGACAACGACAAATTAACGTGCGACTAACTTCGGCTGTAACAGTGGAAACATACGGTCGAAAATTGCTTGACAGTAAGTATGAGAGTATGTGCAGGAGTTGTTGTGATTGAAACTAGTTCATTGGAGTAGATACTTATGAAGAGAAAGTGACAGTGAAACACTATTTCATTTTAATTACCTATTTAACTATTTATCAATTTCTCAGAACACGGAGTTTAAGTACTTTTTTAACTATTTAACAATACCTCAGAACACGGAGTTTGAATACCTATTTAACTATTTAACAATACCTCAGAACACAGAGTTAAAATACCTATTTAACTATTTAACAATACCTCGGAACAAGGAGTTTAAATACCTATTTAACTATTTAACAATACATCAGAACACGGAGGTAAAATACCTATTTAACTATTTAACAATACCTCGGAACACGGAGTTTAAATTCCTATTTAACTATTTAACAATACATCAGAACACGGAGTTTAAATACCTATTTAACTATTTAACAATACCTCAGAACACAGAGTTAAAATACCTATTTAACTATTTAACAATACCTCGGAACACGGAGTTTAAATACCTATTTAACTATTTAACAATACATCAGAACACGGAGTTTAAATACCTATTTAACAATACCTCAGAACACGGAGTTAAAATACCTATTTAACTATTTAACAATACCTCGGAACACGGAGTTTAAATACCTATTTAACTATTTAACAATACATCAGAACACGGAGTTTAAATACCTATTTAACTATTTAACAATACCTCAGAACACGGAGTTAAAATACCTATTTAACAATACCTCAGAACACGGAGTTAAAATACCTATTTAACAATACCTCAGAACACGGAGCCTATATATTTTTATGGTTTTTAGGGTTCCGCAGTCAACAAGGAACCTTTATAGTTTCGCCATCTCTGTCTGTCTGTCCGTCTGTCCGCGACTTAGCTCAGAGATTATAAATACTAGAAAGCTGTAATTTAGAGTTAACAAAAAAAAAGTCTTGAAAATTTTTTTTTTGTGTACTCCCCTACATGTAAAGAGTGGGTGAATTTTAACATAGGTATACATTTATTCAAGCACATAAAGCGGTACAATAATGCACCTCCCCTACCCTACATGTAGAGGGGGAAGAATTTTTTTTCGTTGACGTAACCTATCGTGTGGGATATTCTTGAATAGGTCTTTTAAAACTATTGCGGGTTTACTAAAACCATATTTTGATATTCGGATTCGTTTGCAAAATATTAAGCAAAACCACTATTTCAGGACATCTAATAAATTATATAGTAGAAATACTATAACGGCTAAGATATCTCTCGTAGTTTACGAGTATTAATCGACCAACGATGTGACAACGTAGGATTTGTAAAAATCCATAAAAATGTTCTGTAGCGGCAACTGCAGTAGCCCGCTACTGAACCTTAACACAAGCAATGAGAGGACAAAAGAAATGCGATACCTAGAACGCGTTATTAACATTTCTTCACCACTTAGTATATAAAAGTACCAACCATCAACGATTGGTTCACGACCAGACCCCAGGCTCACCACCTCTCCTGGCGGAGATATCTTCCTTTGCTCTCGAAGAGCAGAAATACACCGTTCCTACAGTTAGCTGCAAAATATTTTTGTTTTTCAAAATATTCATAAATTTTTTGAAAAAACTACAGAACCCTACTTTTTGCAAGTCCGAAACGCATTTGGCCGGTTTCTTAAATGTATAAGAGCAAAAGTATGCAGAAATCCTCCTTATATAACAGTTATCATCATCACAATAATACTTCATTACCGAGGGGCTCGAGCCTACCCTGAATTAAGGCGATCGGCCTAGATCTTCGCAAACGTGTGCAGGTTTCTTTACGATACTGTCCTGAACCGGAGTGTCGGGCATCAGATAAACGTACAGATAAAATCGAAATTCTAAAACACATTGGTACTGGTAGAGATCGTATAGCTCTGTTCGTATAGATCGTATTCTAATAATCAGTCAGCCGGCAAAGCCCTATTACAAAAGCCCTATGACCCGACCTGACGGGCCTGTGGTGAAGATATAGAATCAATGGAACACTTACAGTGCGACGTCCTGGCTAGCAAGCTTATGTACCTCCCTAAGCTACCCAAAACTGGAGAACTAAAAGCACGTTCCAATTGTGGAACTGCTGCATAGATGCAGCACATCTTCGAGTAGGTTTGGGGTGCAAAGGCTATAGGGGTTGAAAGAAAAGATCCCACTGGGTCAAAGTGTCGCTGCAACTACAGCCTCCACTTACAAAGATAAGATAAGATAAGCCCAATATATTTCTCAAAGTGAATAAAGGAGGTCGCGGGTTCGATTCCCGGCGGGGTCAATTGTAAGACTCGGTTTGGTTGGTGGTAGGGCATTTTCTAACCCCGCCTGGCTAGCTACCACCATCTTATCTAAGTCCTGCCGCCAAATATCAATGTTGATATCATTGGTGTGTTCCGGCATGAAGATAAGATAGCCAGTTCCCCATTGCGTTGGGGAATCTTGGTAAGCCCGCTTCCATCTTCAGCAACATCGTCACTTACCACCAAGTGAGATGTTGTCAAGTGTTTACCAATTGTGAATAAAAAAAAAAGATTGCTCTACCTCTTTTTCACACCTTACAATTGCATTTTCAATTATATCACTGAGCTTTCTCCCCCTGACGACTTGTTGGTGCTTCATAGTACATGCGTGGCAGGATACGAACCATGACCTCCCGGGCAGGAGGCAGCGGCCCTAGCCCTTACTTCACCGACGGTCTTATTGGACAGTATAGTTACTCTTATTGTGCTTAAAATAGAAGAAAAAAGCTCGCATTACTAATGCTTTGGTAATTGTAAGGGCTTACTAATTGTGAGTAAAAAAAATAAAAAAAATAGCCGCGTCAAAGTTAGATAGCAAATAAAAACCATATAGACTGTGATGATGATGATGATGCGAAACGATTATCGTCATTGTTTTCATCTTTGATGACTGCGGTTAGTCGCTAGTACAACGATGAACCGATCACGCGCGGGTTTTTCGTTGCGAGAGCGATTTGCCGCTGAACCGCTAGGAGCCGGCCCGTGTTCCGCTAGTTCCTTCCTCTTGTGGTGCGTCGATCAAAGGTGTATATGTTTTGGCGGAAGTATATTAACAGCTCGTACAAATACAAAGAGTACAATGGCATAATGCGTATAGTCTTTTGAACTGATCCCGGCATCTGTCTCTTAAGCATGTTCCTAATAATGTCCTAATTGCTCTTTTCTGCAGGACATACACACGATCCGAATCTGTTGAGTCACCCCATAAGATATTATTGAATGGAAGTGACCAAATTATGCCTGCCTAAGAATCTCCTCTCTCAGTTCTTATGAAAGCTTTTAATTTCAAAATGTAAGGTTAAATATTGGTAATTTATGAATTTGCTGCTGGCTATCCTGTAATGGACTTGGAGCTAGTTGCAATTTTCTCGGCTTAAAGGGGTAACTAGCGCCGCTCTCAATTTCAAAATAATTACTCGCTAAGTATTTACTTAAAAGAAAATTAGAAAAGATGAAAATGAAGAATAGTTACAGTAGTTTGCGGCTACGTTTAGCACGTATGCTATTTGTAACTACAGCGAACTACACTACTTAACATTGCCTAGGGATAATTGAAAACAAATCATGCAATACATAGTTTCTTGAAAAGCTATTAAAAATTACTAAGGACATGTGTAGTACAGGGTACACAAACTTTCAAGATGGGCAAGTACTATATTTACGAGTACCTTCTCTGTGAACTTTCCATATATGTCTCTATATTAACCGCCTCCGTAGCTCAGAGGCAAAGTTCACTGGCTTTACACAGGAGGTCGCGGGTTCGATTCCCGGCGGGGTCAATTATAAGACTCGGTTTGGTTGGTGGTAGGGCATTTTCTAAGCCCGTCTGGCTAGCTACCACCGTCTTATCTAAGTCTTGCCGCCAAATATCAATGTTGATATTATTGGTGTGTTCCGGCAAGAAGATAAGATAGCCAGTTCCCCATTGCGTTGGGGAATCTTGGTAAGCCCGCTTCCATCTTCGGCAGCATCGTCACTTACCACCAGGTAAGATGTTGTCAAGGGTTTACCAATTGTAAATAATATATATATATATATATATATATATATATATGTATATTATTTACAATTGGTAAACCCTTATATATTATTTACAATTGATAACTTCATGAGAATCATATATATATATATATGATTCTCATGAAGTTATCCAGATACTACAGCGCGTCGGGCATGTTTGCCGAGGGGGGAGTGCCGGATTTCTTTGCTGTTGTTAGGGCCCGTATAGCATCCTTTTGGAGGCGATTGGATTGGAGGAGGGAACTGACAACAGCATTCTGAGAGTAGTGGGTGAGGACTTCTCTGGGTACATATATAAATACTGGATTAGTGTCCACCTTGACGCGAATCGTAAATGATTCTAGTCAGTACTGTCCATTTAAATTTATCTTTATTTAGTTTACTTTGTATTATTATTATGTTTATCTCAGAATTTTTCAAACTTGGCTTTTTAAAAGGCCGGTCCTTTGGAAGGCGTACGTGGGGACACGCAGAGGCCCCTTTGAGATATTATAATGTGTTGTGATGTGTACACCTAGCGGGTGCCGCCTCTGCCTGTACCATAGAGATTCACCCAAAGACAGCACCCGCCAAGTGCAAGGACTATTACACAAAAGATGGGAACTATGCCGGGTTATGGGTGGGTAATTGCTGGACTGGTTGCTGGGATATTGATGAGACTACGGGACGCCTGCCAATATCAATTGTCTCATCTTGAAATCATGGCAGGTGGTGACTTGCCGCTCACTAAATGGGCCCCCTATAAGTGCTACCAAATGGCAGCAGGGTGGCAACATTGGTGTGAGCGTCTAAGGTTGTCGAGAGGTGAGACTGCGGGGTCCAGATCCCTACACGGTCAGCAGGCCCCCGGCGTTATGACATTTTACACTTCCAACCTGGAGCATAGGTTCCGCTCTTGCTATCTCCACTCTCGGCCGGCCAATTAAGTCAAGCACAAGAGGCGAGGGTCAAATGAACACGGGCCCTCTGGAGTCGGGGTGCGAGGTGTCGCCACTCACCTACAGCTCGCCACAAGCTGCCCCTGCGCTTTTATTATTATTATTATTTTGTGTATTTTCTGTATTTTACCGTGGGTCTATTGCCTGAATAAAGAATTTATTATTTATTAGTATTATTATGTATATAATCTGTGCCATCCTTCTATCACAACCATCACCATATCATTGTGTTTTATATTATCATTTTTATTTTCCGCGCGTTTTTACAAAAACCACTTAAAACTAAATTAAGTTATAAGAACTAAGATGGTATATATAGCACTTGCTCAACTCGAAATTTCCTACCCTGCACATGTCCTATGTAAAATTTTATAGTTCTTCAAAAAATCATGTTTTGTGTGAAAAGTCAAAAAAATATCCCTGGGCAAAGTTGATGTGTATGTGTGTATAATTTTACAGAGATGATAGTTTCTTAATAAACTACCTTTTTCTTTATTTTCATAGTTTAAAATTTACGTTAAAGTAAGTATTCAATGACGAAACGTTTATGCTCCAATTAAAGAACTTCTTGTTAGATAATGAATTTTATTTTGAATAAATTTAAATATTATACCTCTAAACAAGCAATTCTTATAAATATATAGGGTGTTAAAAAATTGTGTAGGACCCATTAACTGGGGCCTCTACTCATCATACTGAACAACTTTTCCCAAGGAACCTATAGTCAATCAAAAAAAAAATGGACCCTTCATACTAAAATGTACAAAATTGGCCGATCAGCTAATCGATTTGTATGAAGAGTATTTTTTTTTTGCGATTTCAGCAAAGTCATAGAAAAAATGTTGTTCAGGATGAAGCCCCAGTTAACGGGACCTACACCAATTTTGTTACACCCTGTTTATAAATCACGGTATAGTATATCTGAATCTCAGAAACGGCTCCCACGATTTGCTTGAAAATTAGTATATGGGGAATTTTGCGGGCGAAAAATCGATTTAGGTAGGTCTCATCTGTGGGAAAACGTAATGTTCGGAGATTTTCGCACTGGAAATAAGTGTATCATATTATAGCGTATTTTTTTTAACGGCTCTGGGTATAAGTACACAGCAATTTTTTTTTGTTTGTTTACCCTTTTCAGGGCAGGCTAAGACTCATTGGCCATACTGCCTTGTCTTCAGTACATATAGTTTTTTCAGCAGTATTAGTTTACGTCTTCAGTAATAATAATTTACAATTTTCAGTATTGTTCAGCGTCATTGTATTTTTTTCCCTTACACTATATAACTAACTTAACCTACACACTCCAGCAAAATGATAGCACTTTTTTAAAGCTTTGGCAGACTTCTTTTAGGAACTCGAAACACAGCACACACTTTTATTTCATTATCCTACAGAATAAATGGTACTTTACTATCAATATCACACAACCACAAATGTAATTTTTAGGATAATAAAATAAAAATAATAAACTGAACGCTACTAATTTCCGCCGAAAAGTCTAGAACACACCAATATATTCGACCTTCATCTCAATGCTACACAACCCCCTTACACAAAAACTACTCGAAATAAACTCCTTGTTCAAAGAATATTTGACATACAAACTCCTTGTGGAAATAACTCCTCGAGATTTGATTGTTCGATATTTTCGACAAGTAGTTTAGTATTAGAATAAAAACTGTTTGGTGTTCTTTGCTGTAAATTGGCGCTACTTTAAATACTGTAAGTTGTACCAACACGAATTAAAATACTCTTAATTTTAGTAATTGTTCCAATTTTAATAAGCATTTTTATTATTTTATAATTATTTTTTTCTTAATTAAATTAATATTTTCGCTTAAATGTTTCTTTTTCTCGGAGTCATGGTATAAAATATAGTATGCAACTCTTGAACAAAACGGATTTATATTGCGGGCTATGGTATAAATCACTCGCATCGCTCAGGATTCTAATACTTGAATCATCATGCATCACTCCCTACGGTCGTGATTTAGTCATTAGAATACTTCACTTGCTCATGATTCATCTATGGCCCTCGCTTTAAATCCGTCCTTTTATCACTAGTTGCATACTACACTAGGCTTAGGCTAGGCTGCCACCTCCTGCCTGGGAGGTCGTGGTTCGAATCGTTACGTTTATCCGATGCTCTTACGGTGAAGGAAAATATCGTGAGAAAACCTGCACACGCCTGCGGAGAAACTCGCATGTTGTGTGTGAAGTCGACCAACCCGCACTGAGCCCACGTAGTCGACTAAGGCCCGATCGCCCTAATTCAGAGTAGGCTCGAGCCCCTCGGTGGGGATGTATATGAGCTGATGTGATGACTAAAGTAAAACAGCAAATGATAAAAATCGACCAAGTGTGAGTCGTTCTCCCGCTAAGCGGTCCGAACTGAATGATGAAAAACCGTATTTTTGTCACTCACGTTGATGTCTTTTGTTTCTTATGTGAATAGGTATCATTGTCATTATACTATGTAGTTGTGTGGAGAGGTGTGGAGGAATGGAATCTCTCGAGTGCTAGTCCGACTCGTACTTGGCCGGTTTTTTATTGATTCATAAATAAATGATCGTTCCATTTTGGTGCGAAAGCGTAATAAGCGAATCACGGAATCGCGAAATCACCGAATCGCACATCATATCTTATCATATTAGGCTGAATGACGGCACAGAGCATTCAACATTGCGGATGATATACGTCATTTATCCGCCTCCGTGGCGTAAAGGTTAGTCCATTCGCTTCACGCTTCAGGAGGTCGCGGGTCCAGATTCGGTTTGGTTGGTGATAGGGCATTTTCATAGCCCGCCTGGTTAGCTACCACCATCTTATCTAAGTCTTGCCGCCAAGCATCATTACCAAGATACCCAGATAGCCAAGATAGCCAGATGCCCATTGCGTTGGGAAATCTTGGTAAGCCTGCTTCCATCTTCGGCATCATCGTCACTTATTACCGGAGGATTAAAAAAATCTTTTGTCGGCTTAAATTTTGCGAAGCTCAGAACTATAATATATATCTCTTTATAATAAGTATGATAAGAGTTGCTTAACTTAAGTGGCAGTGGACAGGGCACATAGCACGTAGAACAGATGAACGTCGTTGGAGCAGTAAAGTTCTGTAGTGGCAACTGTGCACTGGAAGACGTAGCGTAGGGAGGTCTCCCGCACGGTGGACCGACGACCTGGTGAAGTTCGTGGGAAGCCGCTAGATGCGGGCAGCGGAGGACCGGTCGTCGTGGAAAACCTTGATGGAGGCCTTTGTTGAATGGATGTTTGAATAACAAGGCAATAATGTCTTACACATGCATTACTTCATTTGTCAATGTTTAAACATGCCACCGTATTAAAATCTGCTTTTGAAATAAGTACAAAAAACCGGCTAAGTGCGATCTTTAGTACTAATATAACATGAGGGGTATAGAAGCAAAATGACCTCAGTACTATGTCACTGAAAATCGAGAATCCATCTTTTTTGTTTAACATGAATACAGTTTGCATTGGAATGGGGCGTGTTTGCTGCTAAAGTCATTTTAGAAAATAGATTTACTCGAGACTGAAGCGTATTTGCACCTAAATTTTTTTGCTGACATATAGCCATAGACACAAAGAAAAAGTTGACATTCACAGATTAAAAACCACCAAATATGGACTGTGGTCACTTTGCTCTCAAACCCCTAATATATTCTTTGGTGCGAGTCAGAACCGTACACAAAGTTAAAAGATACTAGATGGCGCTAGTTTCTTCACGTTTAAAAAAAACACGTTTTTTGTATAGAGACCCCTTTATCTTCTGACTTTTTCTAATTTTTAGTATTTGTCTTTATAGCGGCAACAGAAATACACACTCTGTTAATATTTTAACTGTCTATCTATTACATTACAGTTCATGAAATAGGTACAGCCAGCTAACAGACGGACAGACACAGCGGAGGCAAAGTGTATATTATATTAATACTAACATATAGTATGGACACTCCCTGCCGCTCTTTAGATTCCGACCTCACCCCCTCGTCACCCAGATTAATACAGATTGGTTACAGTTTGATTCTCGACCGTATAGGATTTCGCCGCCATTTTGTCTGTTCCGTCATTCCATTTTTGAAATGTCATTTCTGGCCCGTTGTATGAAGTGTCCAGGTTGTGGCGGAGGCTTAGTAACAGGGTCCCGTTGGGTAGACGAAACCCTAAAAATGACGTAACACATCGTCAAAATAACGTCAGTAAAAAACCGCATACCCTCATCTGTACGTGGAGCCATGAATGCTTAAAATATATTAATTCAGAGGGCGCCTTGCGACGCGTCGCGTCATGAATTTTTATGTTCCACAATTACATAGGCGTGGCCTCATACGGTATGACATTTTATTAAAAAAGTAAGTGTGTGGTTTCATAAAACCACGGTAAAAGTGAAACTTTACAGAGGACGAAACGATCATGGCTGCTCTCACTACGGTACAGAGAACGAAACGATCATACCGCTGACGGTTCGTCTGAACGAAAGCGACCGTCACGCGACATGCAACACACAGACGAAAAAATTTGAGACGATGTAATAATAGTTTCACTTTAAAAAATATGTACTGGGGTATAGCATACCTATTATAGTTGTGCCTACCTTCATTAAAGTAGCCAAAAGACCTCCTCTGCTAGACAAAGACCTCCTCCAACAATTTTCACGACTACCCGATTAGCGCTGCCCGTGCGGCTTCCCGCAACCTTCACCCGGTCGCCGGTCCACCAAGTGAGAGGCCTTGCCTATGCTATGTCTTCCGGTGCATGACAATGGACATCATAATGGAGATTATCCACAATTAGTAAACCTATAGTATCATCTCTCCTGATGGTGACGATGATGCCGAAGATGGAAGAAGACTTACCAAGGTTCCACAACGCAATGGGGAACTGGCCATCTTATCTTCAAGCCGGTACATTTATATTGGCTATTGACATTGATGTTTGGCGGCAAGAGTTCGTATATGGCTATTAAGTCATTAACTGCAAACGAAAAGTGCAGCATTGAGGTTTTTTTTTATTATAATTAAAACAAGATTAATTTCCAAATGGTAAGAGAACCAAACGATTTCATAAATTTATCATAGTTTTTCGATGAACATTGCAGAAGCTCAATTGTCACAACTAGAAGCTACAAAAAATAGTACATAAGGATTTTTTTCTTAGTTTTGTATATTAAAATATAATATGAGGAAAACTAAATCACTCTTGTAGATTATTTCCGATAAAAATATCCTTAGTTGAAGTTATCATCATTATTATATCAGCCGAAGTACGTCCACTGCTGGACATAGGCCTTCCCCAAGAATTTCCACGACGACCGGTTCGGCGCTACCCGCATCCAGCGGCTTCCTGCGACCTTCACCAGGTCATCGGTCCACCTTTCACGCAAAAACTATTTAACGGATCTGGCTAAAATTTGGTATCTAGACAGATTAGGACCTGGATTAATACAAAGGCTACTTTTTTCCACACTCACGAACTGCGCACCCTCGAAAAGTCATAGAAACGTCCACGTGGGTGAAGCCGCGGGAAACAGCTAGTAAAAAATAAAAAAGATCCGACAAATTGAGAATTTTAACCGCCTCCGTGGCGTAATGGTTAGCCCATTCGCTTCACACCAGGAGTTCGCGGGTTCGATTCCCGTTGGGGTCAACTTGTAAGACTCGGTTTGGTTGGTGGTAGGGCATTTTCTAAGCCCGACTGGCTAGCTACCACCAGCCAAACATCAGTGTTAACAACATTGATGTGTTCCGGCTTGAAGATAAGATAGCCAGTTCTCCATTGCTATAGGGAATCTTGGTAAGCCTGCTTCCATCTTCGGCATCATCGTCACTTACCATCAGGCGAGATGATGCCAAGGGCTTACCAATTGTGAATAAAAAAATAGCCTCCTCCTTTTTTCACTAATGTCGGTTAAAAATTGGTTATGAAGTTACCTAAGAGTAGTTCAAGATCCTTGGCAGCGCGGCGGTGTAAGACTCAACTATTTGATGAACAGTCTTAATCCACTCTGAGAACAACGTTTACTAGGTAAACATAATATGTTAAGTAGAACGTATAAACTAACAAACGAACAAACCATGCATGAGTGAGCGACACAAGTTGCGCTTCCAAATGAAGACGTATTCGATGAAAGGCAATTACTTTAATGGCAACGATGTATTCTACGAAAGGAAACTACGATCAGTCCTCAGCTCTTATAATATTGTGTGTTACTGTGATGAAGTCGTCCTTTTTAATTTATTTTCAATCTATTTTGATGCTCTTATTTGCATATAATAGCTGTCTCGGCAAACTTTGTTCCACCTTACACTACCCTACACTACCCTATCTACACTACCCTACCCTACACTACCCTACTCTACCCTGTAATACCCTACCCTACCCTACCCTACACTACATTACCCTACCCTAACCTACCCTGCCCTGCCCTACACTACCCTACCTTACACTACACTACCCTACCCTAACTACACTACACCTACACTACACTTAACTACACTACACTACACTACACTACCCTACCCTACATTGAATCCAATTATTTTTTGACTGATCATATTTTTATACTTATTATCCTATTCCGTACGAAGACAAATGCAAAAACACAAAAATCATAAAAACTGGTCCAGCCGTTCTTGAGTTATAAATATGGTGTAACTCAAACGACTTTCTTTTTACACGACTACGAAAAAGGGGGGTTATGTTTTTGACAGTTTATATGTACGTATGTATGTATGGATGTGCATCTGTTCCCCCGCATTTCCTAAACTACTTTCTTTTATATAATACTAGCTTTTGTCCGCGGCTTCGCTTGCGTGGACATCGTTTTAGGGACAGACTTAGAGGGTGCGCGGTGCGCGCGTTAGCGTGGACATGAATTTTCTCCAGATCCCTCGGGAACTATGTCAGGATATGCTTATTAGTAAATCGTGTCATTTCCCACCCCTCAACCATCTCGGTGCAAAAAATCACACAATCCATTGTTCCGTTGCGATGTTATTTAATCAAAAAAGAGTATATTTTCAGTTTCCTCGGGAATTGCATCGAGCTTTGCTATTTTCACGGGATAAAAAGTAGCCTATGTCCTTCCTTTTGATACAGGCTACCTGCATGCCAAATTTCATTAAGATTGGTCTAGGCGTTGAAGCGTGAAAGGTAACAAACAAACTTGACTGCTGATCCGAGGGTTGTGGGTTCGATCCCCACCCAGGGCAAACATTTGTGTGATGAGCAGATTTGTTTGCTCTTTGTCTGGGTGTTAAATATCTATATATGTATGTATTTAAACGTAGGTATATAAGTATGTATATCAGTCTCTGGTTCCCATAACACAGGGAATCCTACTTTGGGGCCAGATGACGATGTGTGATTTGTCCCAGAATATTTATATTTATTTTATTATTTATTTAACAAACACATTTTCACATTTATAATATTATATAATTATATCATATATAATTATAATATAGACGAGATTAGTTATAAGGACCGAGCGTTCTTGAGCCCATACCCGCTTGTCTGAGACTAGTAAAGGAGCATGGCATGTTCCAAAACAATTATAAGGGTACTTTAAGCCCACCACTTTTATGAAATGAGACTGTTTTGCTAGTTGGTTACTAGTAGACTATAGTCTCTAAGGCCTAAGCTAAGCCACGAATATACGGACAGACAGACATAGCGAAACTATAACGGAATTATAAAAAGACTTTAAAAAATATGCTTATTGTATGAGAAAACCCTTTGTTTAATGTTTGTTGATGTAGCGGAAATTCGAAAACACTGTGATTTGAACTGTCTACCTATTACGGTTTATGTATGCCGGAAATAGGGTCCCGTTGGTCACCCTCTAGGTGTACAGAACCCTAACAGGCACAGATAGATAGATAGATAGATAAAACTTTATTTCACTAAAAAGGCACAATACATTTTAACAATAAACAAACAAACAAATGAAACTTATTGACAAATATTAATAGTTTATATAAAAAATATGAAACAGTGTCAGTGGTGCCAAGTTAGTGAAACTGGTCCAGGCTCAGCATAAATGTTGTGGGTCGCAGAGTACTCACAACGCTGTTTTTCAGCCAAAACCAAGAAAAACGTACACGCACCTCAGTGGTCAACAACATAGTTATGAAAAAAATAAAAATTTAAAAGAAAATTTGTGCATTTATACCTGAGATGAGATACTATTTCGGAGAGTGTGCCCTGGACCTTCACGACCTCATTCCCCCCACTCTATTTCATCATCGGACGACCAGGCGTGGAGGGCGGTTCCACCCCTTTGTCTTTAATGTTCCACCTTTACGTACGAAGCGTTTTGCTTCTTCCTTCATAATGCCAACGGCCAAGGAGTGGAATTCCATGCCGGCATCTGTATTCCTCGATTCGTATAATTTAGGAATCTTCAAGATAAGAGTAAATAAATAGGCACTATTTGAGCTTGCATGTTACATCTTCGACAGCATCGGCACTTACCGTCAGGTGAGGTGCAGACAAACGCACTCAAATTTTTAATAAAAATAATAATAATAAAAAACTAGTTATTATAAAAGTACCAAATATTTACTAAAACAATCATAATTAAGTGTTAACGAAGGTGCAGGCACACTGAGAAATTTCGATTTACGAAAATTTCCCGTTCTATAGATTTAAAATCAGTTATTAAGGCGCTTCGATCACTTAATCCGAGCAGGTTGATATGTGTTTCAGTAATATCAAACGTAAGTCTATTAATTTTTAAGTTCAAATCAATGCGGGCTTCAACGCGGCTGTTACTTTGAAACCGACCGTCCAATTCTCGATTTTACATGTTTTTATTACTTTTCATCAATTTCAAATAAATTTATAAAAAAAATGTGTTCAATTAACGTGAAAGGTCTTAAAGTGACCCATTTTTGTGTGTTTGGTTTCATTCAATATTAACTATTTGTTTTCGAGAAATTTTGCAATTAATGCCAAAAACAGGGTGTCTACAGTATATATTTTTTACCTTAAATGTGGTAATATTTTTAAAATTTTATTCAATTAAATAGATTTTTTATTACTATTAGTTTATAGGGCCTTAACAAAGGTATGAAATTATTTTTAACTGGAGCTTGTACTCATGAAACTTAACAACTTTCCCCTCGAAACCCATATTCAATACGCAAAAAATATTTTTTGAACTTCCAATACAAATCGATCAGCTGGCGGACAAACTTTGTATGGAAGTTCAAATTTTTTTTTCGAAATTTCCATGGGTTTCTTAGGGTAAGTTGTTCAGTTTCACGAGTACAAGCTCCAGTTAAAAATAAGTGCATACTTTGTTAAGACCCTATATTATATATATTTTTCCATGGTGATAGCTTTACACAGTCTATTATTAATTTGAACTGAATATTGTCATTTGATCCATTTGAAGGCCTTAAAGTCATATTTATATTTTAACTTATTATTATGTTTTATTTATTATGGTCTGTATAAATTTATTTTATTGACTATGGGGCTAGTACCTGAGAATAAATGATTTCATTTTATTTCATTTCATTATACGATCCAGTTAGGTTTTACCACACTCCGGACACTGAATACAAATGGTCGTGAAATGACATTTCCAAAAACAAATGACGGAGCAAACAAAATCACGGCGTAATCCCATACGTTCGAGAACCAAACTATAACCAATCTGTATCAATATGGGTGACGAGGAGATGAGGCCGTAATCTAGAGAGCGGCAGGGAGAGTCCATACTGTATGTTAGTACTAATATATATACTTTGACCAAACTATAACCAATCTGTATCAATATGGGTGACTAGGGGATGAGATCGCAATCTAGAGAGCGGCAGGGAGTGTCCATACTGTATGTTAGTACATATATATATATATACTTTTACCAAACTATAACCAATCTGTATCAATATGGGTGGCGAGGGGATGAGGTCGCAATCTAGAGAGCGGCAGGGAGTGTCCATACTGTATGTTAGTTAGTACTAATATATATACTTTGACCAAACTATAACCAATGTGTATCAACCTGGGTGACGAGGGGGTGAGGTCGCAATCTAGTGAGTGGCAGGGAGTGTCCATACTGTATGTTAGTACTAATATATATACTTTGACCAAACTATAACCAATGTGTATCAACATGGGTGACGAGGGGGTGAGGTCGCAATCTAGAGAGCGGCAGGGAGTGTCCATACTGTATGTTAGTACCAAAATAATACTTTAGTTTTACTGTACTTCTGTGGCTAAAGTACGATCAAATTGTTGCCGTTCGCAGAATACATCCGAACGAAGCAGATTGGACCCGCTCCAGTATTTTAATTACAATCCCATGAACATTGTAACTTTGCTGTTTGGGAACTCGAATGCATGGAAAACTCGGATGAGCATTTAAATGTTACATATTGTCATCCAGAAACAGTTGACTCTCATTAATTCGAAACTCGGGGGACTCTTAAAATATTACGAATTATCGAGTGTTTGAAATGTCAAATGGTTCGAAAGTTTGTCGATTCGAATTATCGCAACGCAAGTTTGAATTAACAATAGTAGACTGTATTTATAACAAGCAGTTTCCCGTGGCTTCAACCGCGTGGACAACGTTTCTATGACTTTTCGAGGGTGCGCAGCGCGTGAGCCGTAAGCGGCTCGCGAGCGTTAAAAAAGGTAGCCTATGTATTAATCCAGGTCCTAATTTGTTTACCTACCAAATTTCAGCCAGATCCGTTCAATAGTTTTTGCGTGAAGGACAAACATACACACTCACACCCTCACAAACTTTCACCTTTATAATATTAAGTGTGATTACGTTCTAACAAGTAAAGCGTTACTCGTATTCAACCGAGTTTTAACTTTTAACCGCCTCCGCTCCGTGGCGTAATGGTTAGTCCACTCGCTTCAGACCAAAAGGTCGCGGGTTCGGTTCCCGGTGGGATCAACTTGTAAGACTTGGTTTGGTTGGTGGTAGGGCATTTTCTAAGCCCGCCTGGCTAGCTACCACCATTTTATCTTAGTCTTGCCGCCGAACATCAGTGTTAACAACATTGATGTGTTCCGGCTCGAAGATAAGATGGCAAGTTCTCCATTGCGTTGGGGAATATGGGTAAGCCCGCGTCCATGTTCGGCATCATCGTCACTTACCATTGGTGTGATGATGCCAAGGACTTCCCAATTGTAAATAAAAAAAAGTGTGTGTGTCAGCTCCGACGCACGACTGGAGTTTACTTCTTAAGTACGATTGTCTAAACAGGCACAAAACAGGGCTTGACTTTGGTTTTAAGTTTACTCTGCACAGTTTTTATAACTGATGGATGATTCCAATTTCCGGCCTCTTTTCTTAGCTGATGTGTCAGGTGTTTTAGCTCCCATGATTGCAGCTACTAATGATCCATCTGGTGTTTGGCAGCAACTAACCTAATATGCTTTGGATGCGGTTATACGAGCATATCTTAGGTCATACCATAAAGGGCTCTTACATTGATTTCAAGTTGACTCTTCAATTAAATCAAGAGCATTTTTGTTAAGTTTCTCTTGTAATGTTTCTAGTAATTTGTGGACATCA
This sequence comes from Coleophora flavipennella, assembly GCA_947284805.1. Lineage (NCBI taxonomy): Eukaryota > Metazoa > Arthropoda > Insecta > Lepidoptera > Coleophoridae > Coleophora > Coleophora flavipennella. Next base: position 6,013,751 of record OX369290.1, read on the forward strand.
TTCTTTATATCATCACTCGCTTAAATAAGGAAATGATGAAGTGAAAACTTTCTAACATCACTGTGTTTAAAGTCGTTCTGATACTTCAACAGTTCACAATTCATAATTTTCTTCTTTTTTGCTTCTTGAAGAAACTCGTGGAAAAGGTCTGTGCTGGTTTTGCACATATCCAATAGCATCGTCACCATAAGATTCTCTTGCAGCCCTGAAAATGCAAACTAATTACTTACTGTAAACAAAATTTATTCTTTATAACCTAAAAAACTACAATTGAAAGAAAGACCATTATTTTGCCTTCGCAGGATTAAGGTTACTTACGTAGGTAGTGTTATATTATTTTATAGTACTTACATTGCTGTTTTTACATTTCTCAGCTCTGCAGAATAAAAATCGGGGTTATTTTTGAAGAACATTTCAATCCTTGATTGCGTACACTTTGGGCAAGTTTCTGCTATCTGCTTTCACAAAATTGACATCCATGATGGAGTGGAATACCAAATTATACGATGGAGATTGTAAAATGTCACAAATTTTCAGTATATTTATGATCATACATATTTTATATTATAAATATACTGAAATTATATATACAGATCAAAAATAGTAAAGGCGCGTCTCCTCCGACCTGTTTTGCAAAACAATACACAGATACAGTACAATTATACTCCCCGCGCGGGTGGAGAGGGCAAGGATTTGTTTCATTTTTCTACAACTGCCGTGTCGCGCACATTTTTTGTTTCAGAAACATTTCCCTGTAGCAGGAGACGGCTTGAGTATGAAAACAAATGTTTTTGTTTCATGTTTTCTGTTGTTTCAAAAAGCGGGCGCAGGAGACACGCCTTAAGACTGCAACAATGACAGAACGTCATCTTAGATTCAGCCAATCCTGACTGTTTTGTATCACGTGACAGAGGTGCGCACAATAGGTTGCGCGTAAAAAACGTAACGCGCAAAGAGAATATAACAAACTACGTTTTCGATCACTAGATTTTACTCCTCATATTTTTTTCATACCGGGCGCCTTATATGCAAATCGATTCTTAAGGAGTAAACTCCAAAAAATAGAACAAAAAGACTTCGAAAAAGGAGGAGGTTACAATTCGACTGTTTGTTTTTTCTTGGGTGTTTGTTACGCAAAATCTTCGTAGATTGTGAACCAATTTTCATGTTTTTTTTGTTATTTGTAGGCTTCAGAGTTGGTACTATATAAATTTCATCAAAATCGGTGTAGTAAGTCGAAAGCCTTATAGGATTACTCGTGTGTCTGTGTGTCTATTTAGTGTGCCTCGAGGCTATTTTATTACCTCAAGTTTTTAGTAGTATGCTGACTGCCTCGGGGTAATTCCGTCAGACACTACTTTTGAAGATGTGTCCTGTACATTAATTGATGATTTTATTCGGATTCTGGGGAAAGCGACAATCGTTGTTTATCCGGTATTCAACAAAAGCCTTTTTCAGTTAGTATTAAATTAGTTCCTTCTTAACTTAACAATTTATTTAATAAAGTTTTGCATGTTGCATGTCTAGTCTAAGACGACATATCAATCACGACCATCACATTTTTATTGTCCTTGTTTACCTTTTTTTTTAATTTTAAAATATATTTCTTACTTACCCCACGAATTTTTTTTTATATATCCACATTAGGTCCTAATTCTAAATTTTACGTATTATGTAGTGAAACCGTTGCAGGGTATTATAATTCAATTTAATTTATTTTTGCTACAGTATGTGTTTTTTCCCGCATCTTCACCCGCATGGAAATGGTTTTTGGGGTTCCATAAAAGGTAACGCACATAAACGTAATGCATATAGTTCGTAGAACAGAAAGCCGTTGGGGCAGTAAAGTTCTCGAGTAGCGACCGCGCACCAGTAAACGTAGCCTAAGCAGGCCTCCCACTCGTTGGAACATTGACCTGGTGAAGGCCACAGGAAGCCCCTGGATGCGTGCAGCGCAGAACCGGTCGTTGTGAAAATCCTTGGAAGAAGCCTTTGTCCAGCAGTGTTGGACCTCCTTCGGCTTATATGGTGACAATGTAACGGTACCCTTTTACTAAGCCTATCAGTCAGACCGTCTGTCTGTCTAACTTTTTAAAAAGCTGTAAATTTTGTTACACTTAGTAATAGCACAGTATTACAATATCGTGGAAATCCTTGGGGGAGGCCTGAGGCCTTTGTCCAGCATTGGACGATTTTTGGCTGATATGATGATGATGATGATTACAATGTAGGTGCTAATAGGTTCTAGTTACCTATTATGAAACCCTTAAAATCATCACATATAGTACACGAACCTTCTAAATAGGTTAGGCACCATCCTTAAGACATTAGTTTGCAGTCGCTTCAAAAACCCTTCTGCACAATAGTATGCCCACCTAAGGGCCCAGCCACAGCTTCTGGCGACGCGGCGGGCGGCGCGATTTGCGGTTGTATGTCACAGCTCGAATATACAACCGCGGCAAATACGTCCACCACCAGCCGCCGCATAAGCGCCGCTCATAAGGCGTAACCGCTGCGCCATGTTTTAAACAGAACATTGTTCTTGAACAATATCTTCAAAACTTTTCCCGTCCACTTTGGACTTTGGCAATGTTCAGGAATCAAATCAAAATACTTTCAATTATTCCTGTGACAAATCGAACATAAAATGAAAGATTCCCCCCGCTCGCAGACGAACGCGGGGGATGTTTTCCATAAACTCCGGCAAACACGTTCAAGTGTATTTGCTGCACAGAACAATTAGGCCACGCCCCTTTTTAATGTTTTCGAACAATGTTCTGTTCTAAACATCGCGCTGCGGACCCGGTTTTAGCTGTGGCCGTGACCGCCTCGATACTGGCTAGTATATTTTGTTTCATTCGCTCACCGCCGCGCTGCATTTTGCGTCGCGATTCACATCGCATCGCCAGTAGCTGTTGCAAACCTCATAAAATTTTCTTACGTTTGTTTTTGCCGCTCGCCGTTTGCCGCGCCGCTTGTGGCTGTGGCCAGACCCTAACAAATAGTTATCTCTAATGCGGATGCTTTTTCAGTGGATACCAACATGTTTTGGGTGAATTTGGTGAGTGATTGTACTCGCCAAATTGAACCATTATCGAGATCTTTTTTGCTAGCTTTAAGTCATGTGAGTGTAGTAAATTGAGTACGCTTGCACTTTTTTGTCACGCTTTTATTAGCTTCACCTGTATGTTTGTAACCTGTATGTTTGTATGTAATCGACTCCTTTGGACTTGATTTTGACCCACTTTAAACGGACAGATTAAATTCAAACTTTGTAGACTTTCAAGAATCAGCGACAATATAAAAATTTCTTAAGTTTGAACTAAAAAATTAAAAAATTAATAGAGGTTTACTTAAAAACACGCTTTTAAAGTACATCAGACTAAAAAGTAAAAAGTAATTTTTATTATAAGTTGAAAATAATAATTAACAAATTACTAGTATTATTGTGAAAAAGCGTGGGGCGCTCTGTGCCATATTTTTCGTCTATCGAGCAACCCACCCTTTTTACAATAATACTAGTAATTATTATTTTCAACTTATAATAAGAATTACTTTTTACTTTTTAGTCTGATGTACTTTAAAAGCGTGTTTTTAAGTAAAACTCTATTTATTTTTTAATTTTTTAGTTCAAACTTAAGAATGTGTTTTTTAGTTTTTTAAACTCTATTTATTGAACATGACAACCTACTGTAATCAACAAAAGGTACATAAAAGGGCAATTAACGAAGCCGCCACACCTCGAAAAAGCTGTTGCTGTTATTCCCGAATGCAATACAACTCCAGCTAAATGATATTAACGGACTTTATTACGTTTTGCTAAAGTTCATTATATTTTGATAACCTCAAGCGAGACGTCCGAACTAAACCACTGCTTGAATTTGACTAGCGAAAACACTCAATTTAATTTGAATGTGTTTTTCTTTTTATACATTTTATATGGTTTTTTTTTTCTTATGTTGTGCAATAAAGTATTTTTAATCAATCTATCAATCATAATACAGTTATATGGCTCTGGGAGTATGTTGGGCCAGTATGTTGGATTGCTGCAACAAATCTCTTTTCTCGACAGCTGTAGCTGTAGCTGTAGTTAACTGGCTTGAAATAGATGATGTTGACTTACTTAAGGGTTGAGGCATGTTTTTATCGACCCATCTAATTGAGCGTAAACAGAAGTTATAAGCCCCCGAGACCCAGAGCCGAGCCTAATTGGAAAACTCCGAATTTCAATGGCCTCTCATATTTCTGACGGAAAAATTTAATAAGCCTGACGATTGTTTTGCAGATTGCGTGCGGTATATTGGAAAATTCGGACCGTTGGACGCATGACGTGTATAATTGGGCCCACTGTCGAGGGAGCGAGCCCATGTTTGTGCCTTAATCGTACCCGTTATATTTACCAGAAAAACATATTGGAGATACTATACAGTTACTGCAGAACTTAGTAACGCAATGACTTTTTTGGCACCTCATAGATTTCAATTAAGCGAGGCATATTGTCTAGTGCTTAAATCGTTGCTGTTCTTATTACTGTTACGTAGCGTAAGTACACAAACAGTGGTCTGACCGTGTGCAAAACATGGAGGTGCTGCGTCGAGCCTATGTTGGTGGCATTGAGGCTTACTTAATGCGGCAAAAGCTTCGATGGTGCGGGCTTGTGTCACGAATGGCGAACGACCGACTGGCAAAACGCATCTTTTACTCTGAGATTCAGGGGGGCAAGCGCAAGCATGGCGGCCAGCTACTCAGATATAAAGATGTCCTGAAAAGGTATCTGAAAGGATGCGATATTGAACTAGGGACTGTGAAATTAAATAATACAGCCGATGTAATTAGATTTATATAATGAAAATAAACTTGGTGACACATACAGCGCATCGAGAGAAGTGACCACAGACAGTGAGTAAACCAATAGTTTTTTTTTTAAAGCTACGTTTAGAAACTTGTTACAACACTCTCCCGTAAACAAAGCTTTATAAAAAAATAAACAAAATGAAAAAAAAATAGAATTTCTCATTTTATACCCCCTATAAAAGTAACATTCAAGTTATGTATGATCTTAAAAATTATTAACTCTATGTTAATTACTAATACTTAGTAAAAAAAAAATAACTCATGAAACTTTTACACAATTCTAGCTAAAGACACTATGCCTTAACATACTTACAAGTCTTACAATAACCTTATGACATGATAAACAAATAGGATGATATAGTAGTATAATAAAAAGATAGAGTAATTATTATACTGTCCCTACATTTTCCAAAAAAAAAAACTTGTAAGTATAAACTATTACACCTTACTTACTAATAGAGCATTTAGAACTCTCTTAGTGACATGTAACTTAAACAACTATTATGTTTTATTTTATTTAGTGGCTTTGTCAAAACATCAGCTGGCATATCCTCTGTACATAGGTATTTAATATCAATTAAATTATTATTCAATGCCTCACGTATGAAGTGATGCCTAACATCTATATGTTTTGTTCTACTATGAAACATCTGATTAGAACACAACTTAATAGCCGACTGATTGTCATTATACAACATAACAGTGTTACACGGTTTTACATTATGTAAGCATTCATCAATGAAATTTTTAAGGAATAGAGCCTCCTTTGTGGCATCTGAAATAGCCATATATTCGGCTTCAGTAGTCGAAAGAGCAACCGTTCTCTGTTTCCGGCTTTCCCATGACACCACAGAATTCCCTACTTTGAATAAATAGCCTGTATATGATTTCCTATCAATTTCATTAGAAGCAAAATCCGCGTCTACGTAGCCAAAAATATTCATGTTGTTTTTCTCAAAAACAAGACAATACCTTTGTGTACCTTTTAGATACCGGAGGACACGCTTTGCTGCTTTCCAGTGAGTCTCGCCGTGGCAGTCATTGAACTGGCTCAGCACACTCGTCGCATGTGCTATGTCTGGCCTGGCGCACACTGCAATATACATTAAACATCCTATTAAGTTTCTGTACTGAAAATTAGTGGAATTTTCTTCAGTTTTCACCAATTTCAAACCAGGTTCCAGGGGAGTTGATACAGGTTTACATTCTGTCATATTAAACCTGTTTAGAATCTTCTGTATGTACGTCTCGAGATCCAGATAGATTTTTCCATCTTTTCGCCGTAGTCTCATCACCAGAACATGATTGGCGGGTCCTAAATCTTTCATATCAAAAGCTTCCATCAACTTATTTTTCACAATTTTATTTTCTTGGTCATTGCATAATTGGAAGAGAATTATGTCATCTACGTAGAGTGCCAATATCATGATGCTTTTGAATGTTTTCTTTAAATAAACACATGGCTCACAAGATAATTTTGAAAAATCCATATTTACCAGAGCTGCGTTGATCTTTTCATACCACGATTTTGACGCTTGTTTCAGTCCATAGATAGCTTTATTCAGTCTGAATACCTTGTTTTCAGTACCTTTAATCTTCATATATTCTGGCTGTTCCATGTAAACTTCCTCTTTCAAGTCTCCATTCAGGAACGCGGTCTTCACGTCGAGATGGTCTATGTCAAAGTTGTATTCAGCAGCTAATGCCAATAATATTCTAATTGTGGAATACTTTACAACTGAAGAGAATGTCTTTTCGTAGTCAACGCCTAATTGTTGCGTGAAGAAGATGAATCCAACTTCTTCTTGAAAACCCACTTGCATTTGACTGGTTTCTTTCCATCAGGTATGTCCACCAAGGACCAAGCCTCATTTTTCTCAAAGGAATCATACTCTTCTTTCATTGCAGAGAGCCACTGATCCCTCTCAGATCCAGTCAATGCATCCTTCACGGTGAGTGATTCAGCATTTTCGTCTGTAGTGTACAGAAAAGAAGCAATGTGTGGCTCACTTTTATCAGAGCTGTCAAGATCTTCAGGCGTAGAGTGCACCTGCCTGGTGCGTGCCCGCGTGTTGATCCAACGCTCAGGCGTCAGAGCATCTTCGAAGCCTTCAGAAGTTGAGGAGTTTACATCAGGTTCTGGTAACCACTTGACATCCGATGAGTTGCTTTTCGAAATTGAGCTCGTAGTTTGATTCAAGCTTTGTTCTGAAAATTCATTTACAACAGTTGAACTACTATTTTCTACAGTAGGTGATGAAGTCCCCATATTTTCTGCTGTTTGTTCAGTATTCTGCCGATTTTTATCATTTTCAGGTGATTCATTCATAATCACGCAGTCAGTTGTGAGTAAATCTGAACCCACGTACTCCTGGCCGGTTTTATAGTTATACGAAAAATAATTTTCAATAAATTTCACATCACGAGCTTTTACAATGACACCTGGTCTGCTAGGGTCTACTAGTCTATAACCCTTTGTGTCCTCACAGTACCCTACAAAAATTAATTTCCTACTTTTTGCATCTAATTTTGTCCTGTGAACCTTAGGAACATGAACAAAGGCTACGCAACCAAATACTCTAAAGTAACTCACGTTTACTCTACTCCCTGTCCATTTTTCCTGTGGTGTCATGTTCATAACAGCCTTAGTGGGCGAACGATTTTTGATGTATGCCGCAGTATTGATTGCTTCTGCCCAGTACTGCTTGCTGAGACCAGAGTCCCTCAGCATACATCTCGCAGCTTCCACCAAAGTTCGGTTCGCTCTTTCGGCCACTCCATTGTGCTCGGGAGTGTGTGGTACCGTAGTTTGGTGACGAATACCACATCTCCTTAGCTCCTCCTGAAATTTATTATTAACATATTCATTCCCGTTATCAGATCTCAACACTTTAATTTTTAAATTTGTTTCATTTTCTACCATTGACTTAAAAATTAAAAATTTATCATAAGCTTCACTTTTAGTTTTCAGAAAATGAACAAATATTTTTCTACTAAAATCATCTATGAAGGTCATGAAATATTTTGATCCACCAAACGATGTTTCTGGCATAGGGCCACACAGATCAGAGTGTATTAAAGCTAATTTTTCGGTTGCCCTACTACCAGACTTCTTAGGGAAAGGAAGTCTACACTGCTTGCCTTCAATACAAGCTACACAAGGCTGAAAATCTGAGTCCTGATAGTCAATTCCAAGAGCCATACCTTGTTTTAGAAGTTTCATACTTCTCACATTCAGATGCCCAAGGCGCTGATGCCATAGTTGCTGTGGCACTTGAGCAGCACTGTGATATGCAGTCGCTGAAGCCTCTGTAACCGTCATGATTGCCGGATTCTCCACATCCAGCCTATACACTCCGTCCTGCAAGCTCCCCGTAGCTACAACTGCTCCACCATCCATGATGCGGCATCCATCTTTGTCAAATGAAACCTTCAGTCCATTCTGAACCATCTTGCTGACAGACAGCAAGTTCGCTGCCAATCCAGGACTTAATAATTGACTTGTCCAATTGTCTTGAGATCTCCTTGTCTTAATTGTACTTTTATGTCTCCTTTTCCGACAGTTTTCAAGACATTTTGATTTGCCACTTTCACGTCTTGTGATGTACAACTTGTGTAGTTACACATGCCGTCTTTGGAATTCGACATGTGAGTGCTAGCCCCAGAGTCCACATACCATGCATTTTGTTTGATATTGGTAGCAAGCGCAGTCAGTAATGCGTTTGAAGTTTTCTTCATATCAACCTTTTTGTCACTATTTTTACTAGGACAGTCTTTCATGATATGCCCTGCTTTCTTGCACCGATAACATTTCACTTTGTGTGATTTGTTTCCGCCAGCACGCTTCACAAACAATGCAGTGTCCTCACTAGACACATCACGACGTATTCTTTCCTGCAGTAGTTTACTTTTCACCAAGTCGCTGCTCAATTTCACTGTAGTATTTTCTAGGGCCATTATCAGTGGGTCATAATCAGCAGGAAGCCCGCTCAATATTATCACAGCAAGAAAATCATCTTCTAGTTGAGCATTTATGTCCATCAGCTGTTGAGCTATTTCCGATATCTTTGCCAAATAGGCTTCCATTGTAGGAAATTGTTCCAATTTTAAACCAAACAAAATACGTAGCAAGCCAAGCCACCTGCAAAGCCCCTTGTCTTCGTATGCGGCTTTGAGGTTAACCCATGCATCAAAAGCTGTCTTCGCATTACGCACATATGGAAAAGAATTGGATTTTACGCTCAAGCAGATCTTGGCCAAGGCTTTTTGTTGTTTCCTTTGATCAGAAACCTTAGGCTCATTGGCATCAATGGCCTCCACACATTCCCACAGGTCCTCGTGAATAAGCAACATTTTCATTAGGAATTTCCAGTTATTGTAATTTGAAATACCTTCTAATTTTTCGATCAGCGGTAACGTTGAGTTTGAAGAGGTGGATTGCAGCACGGACACACCTATGTTGCCCCCGGTAGCCTGATTTTGCGGCGCGAGAGCACCGGTTTCCACGTTGCGTCCGTCGCTGGTCATTTTTGTAAAATACGTTCGATTTTACCGAAATATAACCTCTACTTGTTTTTGTCACTCGCGCTGGGCCCATAACCGATGTTAGAGACTGTGAAATTAAATAATACAGCCGATGTAATTAGATTTATATAGTGAAAAGAAACTTGGTGACACATACAGCGCATCGAGAGAAGTGACCACAGACAGTGAATAAACGAATAGTTTTTTTTTTTAAAAGCTACGTTTAGAAACTTGTTACAACAATGCGATATTGAACCCTTGCAATGGGAGGCACTGGCAGCACAGCACCCTGAATGGCGACACTTGGTATAGGCCAAAACCGACTCATTTGAAGACCGTCGCAAGATAGACTTGGACAACAAACGCGACGAAATAAAAGCCCGAACACCAGCGGTTATAAACTACAACTTCGTTAACAGCGTTCTCACTGTGCGCGGGAATTTGCCGCTAAGGTCGGCTATTTTAACCATATTAGGGCGCAAGGACACCATAACCCGGCCTAGGAGTAGTATGCAGTCGCCATGGATGAAATCGGCTGAGGAGGATATATTATATAAGTACACAGTAATTTTCTGAAATCCATCAAAAGCAGGTTCCAAAGCCTCGATCATCGCTGGAAAGTCACCTGTCTATCGGCGTTCTACAGGATGCATTTCGGAGAGATTACCTTGGAGCTTCACGACCCCATTACCCCCTCTCCATTTCATCATCGGACAACCAGGCGCGGATGGCGGTTCCTCCCCTTGTCTACAATGTCCCGGTAACCCCACTCGTGTACTCGATGACGTAGTTCCACCGTATTTCCTTCCTTCTATTGCTACGAAAAGGTTTCATTCGTGTACAAGAGTGACATAGATTATTCTCCTCCACTGTACCGAACCTGCTAGGATGCAAATTGACAGACCAAAGTTTTGTAGGTCTTATAGGCCACTAAGCTTGCTTTAAAGTGGCATATTTCGTGTATTCGATGACGTAGGTTAAGTTGCAGTGTCTATTATTGGTTTATTTTTGATCAGTAATTTATAAATCGTAACCTATAAACCTAGCTTTATCGCCGTTTGTACGAAAAGTCATTTTTTTATCCGCTATTGGTAAGCCCTTGACATTAACTCACCTAATGTTACGTGACAATGATGCCGACGATGCTTCCATTACCAAGATTCCCCAAAGCAATGGGTATCTGGCTATCTTATTTTCAATCAGAAACACATCAACGGCAAGACTAAAATAAGATGGGGGTAGCTAGCCAGGCGGGCTTAGAAAATGCCTGTTCACAAACCAAACCGAATCATAGAAAGTCAGACTCTGCCGGGGATCAAACCGGCGACCTCCGTTGTGAAGCTAATTGACTTATACATTACGCCACGGAGGCGGTCATTATTAAGCGCCTAATTTTCGCAGTAGGTTGACAGTAAGTGACCACGATAGCTTAGGATAGGAAGATTTGGTTATTACTCCACAGATAAGAGCAACGCTCATAATTTGAAGGAAAAGCGTAGGTAAATAAATAAATTAAAAAATAATAACAAATAATTCAAAATAACTTCTCATTTTTCCTTTATCTAAAGGTTGCCTGGAAGAGATCGCTTGTTAGCGATAAGACCCCCTAAATGTACAACTTCCTTAATCATTGTATTTTTTTTTCCTCTTATGCTGTGCAATAAAGTGTTATCATTCATTCATTCATTCATAACTATAGAAATAAATAAACAATTAAAAACCCGACTGCATAAAAACTAAACCCGTCTTTTTTGTCCAGTCGGGTAAAAATATATCCTTTGTCACTCACGGGATCAAGAAGAATCTAAAGACACATCGCATTCAAAATCCATCCATTTATCCAGCCTTTAGGCTACTTTGCGTGCCAAAGAAAGAAATAAGTAAATAAGTAAGTAAATATATTTTATTGCACGCCAAAAATCAATACAGGACTTATAATTTGTAATATACATAGAGTGAAAAGGCAGCCTTATTGCTTTAAGCGATTTCTATAAGGAAACCTTAATTTAGGGAATAAACAAAAATAAAAATTAACATTTACACATTACTTACACTACAAAAACATAATTCCCCCTTTGGCGCAGTTAGGTAATAACCTATAGTGACGTACATTCAGCAATTTTTCTTATGGTGATATCAGCTCATATACGTCCCCACCAAGGGGCTCGAGCCTACCCTGAATTAGGGCGATCGGGCCTTAGTCGACCACACGGATCCAGTGCGGTTTGGTCGACTTCGCACAAAACCTGCGAGTTTCTCCGCAGGCGTGTGGAGGTTTTCTCACGATGTTTTCCTTCACCTTAAGAGCATCGGATAAACGAATCTAAATTCGAAATCACATTGGTACGTGGTAGGGTTCGAACCACGACCTCACGGACAGGAGGCTGCGGCCTTAGCCGTTACGCCACCGACGCATTATGAATTCTTCTTATAAAGTGGATCTAATAGCTAAAACTTTTCCGAAAAACTAGTGTCAATATAACGACTTTTATCGGTATTTTTATCCGACTGCACCAGAAGGAGGGTTATGTTTTTCTTATGTATTTATTTATTTATTTTATTTATTTACGCTTATAGTACACCAAAAAATTTCGTAAAGCTAATTAATACATATAGTTATTATGATGAAGTGTACAGTAGGCGGTCCTATTGCTAAAAGCAATCTCTTCCAGACAACCTTTAGTTACAGAAGAGCACGAAATACTTAATTTTACAAAAGGGCAGAGAAATAAGCAACTTAATAAACTAATTTAAAAACAATACATGCTAATTTTATTATTCAATACATATTGTAACAATTATATAACTATATATATATTTTGTCCGTATGGTTCCCGGCTAAGAATAAGACCATCCCATCTCTTCCAATGGGTGTCGTAAGAGACGACTTAGGGACTTAAAACCGGAGGATGGGCAGCAGCGTCTCTCCGTGCATTGCAACACACCTGCAATCAAACTGCGATCGCCAACCCGCCTGCCAAGCGTGGCGATTACGGCAAAACCCCCCCTATGAATTTCACACCCAGAAAACGGCCCCTAGTCCCCGGCAGCCCCGCTATTCCTGGCTCCGGTAGCAGTCATGGTAACGGCGGGGTAGGGGGTGCGAAGAATCCCCGGCAGATGCCAGGCTACCAAACCCAACGACGGAACTGAGACATGGTCGCTTACTATGGGCCTCATAAGAAGGCTCAAGGTCACCCAAAGGGCAATGGAGCGTGCTATGCTCGGTGTTTCTCTGCGTGATCGAATCAGAAACGAGGAGATCCGCAGGAGAACTAAAGTAACCGACATAGCTCACAGAATCGCTAAACTGAAGTGGCAGTGGGCAGGGCACATAGCTCGTAGAACAGATGGCCGATGGGGCAGTAAAGTTCTCGAGTGGCGACCGCGCACCGGAAAACGTAGCGTAGGCAGGCCTCCCACGCGGTGGACCGATGACCTGGTGAAGGTCGCGGGAAGCCGATGGATGCGGGCAGCGCAGGGCCGGTCGTCGTGGAAATCCTTGGGGGAGGCCTTTGTCCAGCAGTGGACGATTTGTGGCTGATATGATGATGATGATGATATATATTTATATATATACACATATATGTACATGTATTCTATACATACAAATAAATATATACTAATACATATTTAAATTTCATAGATAAATTACGAAAAAATAATAATACCTATACCAAATTCCAACAATTACAAAATGGCGAAGCGACAAAAAGAACACGGAAGGGAGGAACAGAATTACAGAGACAGAAAGTAGAGTTTCACTTGAGTTTTAAAGATAGGAAGTGACGGAGAGCGTTGTATAGGGTCTGGAAGGAAATCCCACAAGTGGATGGCACGCAGAGTGAAAGAATTGGAGTAGAATTTAGTAGAGTGTGGAGGTACATGCAAACGGAGCGAAGTCGCTGAACGGAGCGGTCGGTTGTGTGTAGAGAACAAGTAGTGAAAAGGGGTTTGAAGATAAGTAGGAGATTTATGGCCAAATAATAAAGAATTTAGAAGAGATAGAACGTGTGCGTCTCTACGACGGCGGACAGATAGCCACTTTAGTTCTTTCCGAAACCACACCCCGGACACTCCATACAAACGAGCGAGAAATGATATACATAATTATAACTGACGTATCTATAGGCAAGAATGCAGGTAGGGTTGAATCACACCGGCGGTATTGGTCACAAAATGTTTGTTAGTTATTTACTGAATGCTGTGTGAATACTAATTTTTTTTCATACTTTTCGTTGTAAACAAACACCGTTCGAAAAAAAAACACCACTTTCCGAATACACCATACACATTATGAGACTAAAAAACATTTAAACACTTTTTCCTTGACCAACAAATCGCTACCGCTTATTAAAAAAAGGTCATCTACTTCTATGACGCCGAAAATCGCTGCCGCTTATTAAAAAAAAGGTCCTCCACTTCTCTGACGGCGAAAATCGCTACAGCTTATTTCAAAAAAAGGTGAAGTCAATTTGATTATTATTAAAACCCCCAAATTTTATGGAAAAAGTGTTATAAGATGACCGTATAAAATAATAGCAGTTTTCAGTGTTAATCAATGTTTTATAGTCTCATACTGTGTATGGTGTATTCGGAATACGTTCGGTAACTGGTTGGTTTTTATGCTTGTGAACGAAATCACAGCGGCGCGCAAAGTGAATATAGCGAATAAAAGTGCTTGCGTAGCTCGTCCTTTACGTTTGGTACCCAATCTACACCCAATCTGAGTGATGGGGGGGTGAGGTCGAATTTAGAGAGGGGCAGGGAGTGTCCATACTGTACGTTAGTACTAATATATATACTGTGCCGAAACTGAGAGACGTGATCATATTTTCGTAGGCCATATATAAATCTAATCGCCAGGTTCTGCATACGCTCTAATTTATTCAAAAGGTCGACATTGAGGTCAGGATAGCAGGAGTCGGCATAGTCATGGATAGGAAGAAGAAGAGACTGGGCGAGAGCAATTATAGTAGCATTTGGAAGGAAATTGCGGAGACGGTTTAAGGATCGCACAGAAGCAAATACTTTTCTGCTGACTTCGGAGACATGAGTGTATGTATGTATGTATGAATGTTTATTTCTTTGGCATGCCCTGTAGCCTAAACGGCTTAATGGATTTTGAAGTGCGAGGTTTCGTAAGATTTGTCTTTGCCCTTTGAGTGACATTGGATACAATTTTACGCAACTGGCAAATAAAACTTATTTATTTCTTTGGCACGCTCTGAAGCCTAAACAGCTTGATGGATTTAGAAGTGCAAGGTGTCGTTAGATTCGTCTTAATCCCGTGAGTGACATAGTATTTATTGTTACCCGACTTGTCACAAAAATAGGGAGGGGGTCGAGTTGGGATCTCTGGTTAGGAGGACCAAGCCGTTACCGTTGCTGACGCTTTTTTCTCTTGTAGTCCTAGCAAACTGAAACAAAATTTATTTGTACAGCAACGCTGTGCGTTAATTTTTATAAAACTTTTACCGTTTAGCGTAGTCGCGCATACGTCGATGGCCGATCATAGAATTGGGCAGATCATTACGATTATTTATAATTAAAGCTGTCACACACAAGCGCTGTACTATAATATTTTATCTGCGAGTATCTGCGAGTCTGCAAGTATCTTAAGATAAAAACTTATACCATAGCCAGGTATCACACACGGGAGCTATACTATAATATATGAAAACCCAACATTCCGTTACGAGTCTTTGAATGAGCTACACCTAAAACGTTTTATACATGGTGATTAAGAAAAGAAATTAGCGTATGTTGCTATTGGACTTAATAGAATGTTCGTCAGAGGACGAAACCGACTTTGACGAAGTGACGATGATGCCGAAGATAGACGAGGTTACCAAGATTCCCCAACGCATTGTATCTTATCTTCAAGCCGGATCACATCAATGCTGTGAACCAACTCCATGGCGTAATGGTGAGTCCATTCGCTTCTCACCAGGAGGCCGCGGGTTTGATTCACGGCGGAGTCAACTTTGTAAGAATCGGTTTGGTTGGTGGTTATCTTCATAGCCCTCCTGGCTAGCTACCACCATCTTATCTAAGTCTTACCGCAGGCGGTTAAAAACTCTTTTTAATCATGCTGTATATATCTTACTGTAAATATCTGTGAGCTTTGCGATATAGCGCGCGCTATCGCTCGGTATCTGCATATAGACGACAATGAAATATATGTTATCTGCCCCGTGTGTGTACTCTCATTGATTTCTATGAAGAGCGATATTGTAAGATATCTGTTGCGTTAAAGATATCTTATAGTATAGCTCCCGTGTGTGACAACCTTTAGTAGCAAAGAATAAAGTTACTATAATTATATTTACAGATTTACAAATAATTTGGGCCTGTTTGAGAGGTACCTTGTTAATTTTTGGTAGGCCTTATTAAGTCGGTCCTAGTTATTTACAAAGTTTCATGAAAATGGTCAAATCCATTTTTGAAAAAAAAGTCACAAATAACCTGAATTTGTATGGTAAGTAACTTATCCCGACTTTTCTTGGAATAACAAACTAACGCATTTTCTAGTCCATATAAAGTTAAAATAACGTTTATACAGACATTGATTAAAAATCTTTACTACGGTGGCACCCTAAAAATTAAGTCAGGGGAATTTTGAAAAAAAAGGCTGTGGATATAAAAAAATATCGCCCCAACCCAAGCCGGACGGACGTTCAGACACACAGACATTTTTGTTTTTATTACCCGACTGGGCAAATATTTGGCGTTAGGTTTTTATGAGAGCGACTTTTAAATTTTTAATTAATTCCTAAAGTTTTTGTCATCACAATACCTTCTTCATTCCTTCGTTGCAACTTAAGAAAGTAAAACGGAAAAGAGCTGAATAACATATGTAGTGTCAAAAATTTCCGAATTGTGTAGGGGTAGTTCCCCTGAACAACGTCAATAAAAGTCTTCTCCATTACAGGCGCTGCGATGGGTGGAAGGTCCCTCTTTTCAAATTTTCGCTCGAAACTCGAAAACAGTACGCCTTAGGGACAATACTTGTGTAATGAAATTAAAGGTTTTTAAATTTATCACAATTTTGTTATTTTATATGATTATGTAAAAATGCCGTTGATATTGATGCCGAGTCCACCCCAGTCCAGAAGCTTAAAAACATCTTCCAGGGCGGCGGTGAACAGTTTCGGAGATATAACGTCTCCTTGTCTCACCCCTCGCTGCAACTGGATAGGTTTCGAGTTCTGGTCCTGGAGGCGAACCGACATGGTGACGTTTTCATACAGGCACTTCAACACCTCGATGTATCGATGGTCAATTTGGCACCGCTGGAGAGACTGTAGCACAGCCCAGGTTTCGACTGAATCAAAGGCCTTCTCATAGTCCACAATATCAACGGCGAGTACATATCCCACCTCCGATTCGCTGACGATATCGTGGTCATGGCTGAGACTATGGAAGACCTAAGCACAATGCTCGATGGCCTCAGTAAGGTCTCTCAACAAGTGGGTCTTAAAATGAACATGGACAAGACGAAAATAATGTTAAATGTCCGTGTCGCACCCACTCCTCTAAAGGTTGGAGACTCTACACTGGAAGTTGTTGACGAATATGTATACCTGGGACAAACAGTCCAGCTAGGTAGTTCCAACTTCAAGAAAGAGATCAATCGACGAATCCAACTCGGCTGGGCAGCGTTCGGGAAGCTTCGCAATATCTTCACGTCCCAAATACCGCAGTGTCTCAAGACTAAGGTCTTTGACCAGTGTGTGTTGCCAGTGATGACTTACGGAACTGAGACATGGTCGCTTACTATGGGCCTCATAAGAAAGCTCAAGGTCACCCAAAGGGCAATGGAGCGTGCTATGCTCGGAGTTTCTCTGCGTGATCGAATCAGAAACGAGGAGATCCGCAGGAGAACTAAAGTAACCGACATAGCTCACAGAATCGCTAAACTGAAGTGGCAGTGGGCAGGGCACATAGCTCGTAGAACAGATGGCCGATGGGGCAGTAAAGTTCTCGAGTGGCGACCGCGCACCGGAAAACGTAGCGTAGGCAGGCCTCCCACGCGGTGGACCGATGACCTGGTGAAGGTCGCGGGAAGCCGATGGATGCGGGCAGCGCAGGACCGGTCGTCGTGGAAATCCTTGGGGGAGGCCTTTGTCCAGCAGTGGACGATTTGTGGCTGATATGATGATGATGATGTAAAAATGCAAGGTTTTCAAGATATACCCTGTCCAAAATTAGTAATTCTGTAATTGAAAGGACTTTCATTGACATTGCTCAGGAGACTTACCCCTAAATAATTCTGAAACTTTTCCACAGATTTTTCTACTTTTCTTAAACTATTATGTGATTTCTGGCGACGCTAAAAGTGCAGCAAAGAATCCTTGTAGAAAATACCTCGCTTGGGATCGCAAGGCTAATATAATAACTTGGAAAAAGTTCAAAGGTAGGGAGGCATTGAAAGAACCTCTGTAAAGTATTCTCCAAACAAAACTTTAAATACACGAGAAATGTTTTAACAATAATAAATTTTTCAACAAAAGCTTTTTTAAAGCAGGATTTCGAAGTTTCTATTTTGGAAACGCTGTTAATGTTAAGGCTCGTTTACACAACATCAACTCATTTGCACAAAAAAGTTGACAATACGTAAAAATTTCATGAATCAGTTGATGTAGAAACACACTGAGCCTTGGGCGCGCTAATAAGGCTAAAGTTTGGTGTACACCGTCTTCTACACAAAAAGCAGCTAGCTCTATTTGGAAGTGGCATGACAGATCGTTAGGGTACAAATATGTTGAATTAAATATGTCAAAAATGTAATATTCATAATTTTGATTAAAGCCGTATAAAGCCATGTCAGGGGTTGACTGATAAGCTTAGAGTGGTAAGAACATCTATGGATTGAATTTTAAGATTTTTTTACAGCATTTTCCTGATGAGGAAATACGTGGGTTAATATTTAGTGAAGAAGCGATCACAAGAAGAGGATTAACTTGGAAGGCAGCTCTGTTTCGAGTTTTAATAGCAAATACACCACGTGGAAACATATTATTAAGCGCTTATAGCGCATGATATTTATTTTAAATTGGCGTTGCGCTACAAGATTATTATCTTTATGCTTATCTCTTTTCATTTGACGAATATACGTTAGCAAAGCGTGCTATGCTTGAAGTTTCCCTATGTGATCGAATCACAAATGAGGAGATCCGTAGGAGAACTAAATAACCGACACAGCCTTAAGTAGCAGTAAGTGGGAAAGGCCTTTGTCCAACTGTGGACGTCTTCCAGCTGATATAATGATGATGATAACGTTGGCAAAATCACTCTTTATAAATATAAAATTTCAAAGATTTCGACTTCGGACTATTTTTACTGTTTAGAAGTGGGTTCTAAAACTAGATCAGTTACTTGTAGCTAGAGCTTTGTGCGAGCCAACTTGCCATGAAAACGAGCGAGTAGGCAGTTTTGAGTGAGCAAAGTTTGGAGCGATGACATCCGGCTGCGAGTGGCGAAGTGTGTTCTAACCAAGACGGTGTTTGGGCACCGAGGTAGGGACCACTGGAAAGGACTTCTTGCAATAATTTTCTTTTACATTGTTTTTTTTTTTCAGATGAATTCAAAGGTGGCGCCCATCCACCAAATATCTACAAGTCAACTAAAAACCGCTTGCAACACAACTGGCCCAAAAATTAATGTTTTAGTTATATAATAAACTAGCTGTCCCGGCGAACTTCGTACCGCCTTACATTACATTACACTGCCCTGCCCTACCCTACACTACCCTACACTACACTACACTACCCTACCCTACCCTACATACACTACGCTACACTACCACACTACACTACACTACCCTACCCTACACTACTCTACACTACCCTACACTCACTACCCTACCCTACCCTACAATACCCTACCCTACACTACCCTACCCTACCCTACACTACCCTACCCTACCCTATCCTATCTCTCAAGTTGGATCGAACTGCACATGGTGTGCGAATTTTATTATAATCGGTTAAGTGGTTTAGGAGTCCATTGAGGACAAACATTGTGACACGAGATTTATATATATTAAGATACATTAATAAATATATAATAATTATTGACAAGCGATCGCGAAGCGCGAGCGAAGCGTCTCCGTTTCAGCTTGGGCAAAAATGCTTTTGTATGTAAATCCAGGGGATGTCCAGCTTACTCGTATGTCCAGTGAATGTTCGGTGGTTCTCTTCTACAAGTCGCATTGCTCAACCGATTCTCGTGAAATTTTTTGAGCAGGTTTTACAATTACATAGATTTTTTGGTCCAATTTTAGGTGTGGGGGTTGAAAATGTAAAAAAACCGGCCAAGTGCGACTCGGGGTTTCAGAAACAGGGTTTCGCACCAAAACTTTAACTACCAACAGGACAAGACCTCTCATTACTACTTTAATCAAGGTAAATAGGGGTCTACTTATTCTGGAATATGGAAATTGTTTTTCCTGTGGAGAAGGAAGAACTTTAGATTTATTATAGGTTTTTCTGTAACCTATAATTATGCATTCAACACCATATACTGTGATTTTTTAAGATAGCCAGTTCCATATTGCGTTGGGGAATCTTGGTAAGCCCGCTTTTATCTTCGGCGTTACCGTCACTTACAATCAGGTGACATGATGACAGGGGCTTACCAATTTTGAATAAAAAAAAATATCAGGCACCGTAGTTTTGGATAAGGGTGGAATGGTAAATTTCGCCTATTTTTAAAAATCGTTGTAACTGTTTATTTCAAAATTATAAAAAGGAATATTATTAAAATTTTGACAAGAAAGTTTTTCTAATTTTTTTTATTTTAAAAAAGTGGCCCCCAAGTTTAAAATATTTACGTTACTCGTCCGTATTTTGAAATTCGAGGTATCGTTAGATTCGTCATGATCCCTGGAGTGATACAAGACACATTTTTACCCGACTGGCCAAAAAACAGGGCTAAGTTTTATGCAGTCTGGTTTTATATTTTTAATTAAATCGTGTAGTTTTTGAATGAACCCTTAATTTTGAGATTTCAAATCAAAAAAATTACGAATGTTTTTTCAATTGTCGAAAACTTCGTTTTCCTTTAATAATTGCATAACATAAACAAAACAGAATTTGTCTACGAATATTGAAATGAAAAGTCGGGTAACAAAATATCACTTTTATAATATGTTTTGTTATAGCTGAGAAAAATCGAGATCCTTGGGACCAAAGTTTACACGTCGCAGTCCATAGTAAATTATTTATCAAAATCGCAATAACTTATTTTAAATAGATGTTTACACACACTTTTAAATAGTCAAAAATAACTAATTGTATATTAAAAATAATGTCATGATTCAAATTACAGTCTCAGGTAATGGTTTTTGTTATAGATATATATCTTTGTCATCTAAATAATCTATGATTTTATAATATCCTCTAGAGCAGAAGCATTTTTGAGTCTTGAATTTATTTTTTGACAAATTAGTTAAAATTTCTGGATTTTTTTTGTAGAATCTTATACACTGACTTTTTAACCTTACTCAGTCTCAAAAAGGCTATAATATTATCTATTTTATTTACAATTCTTCAATTCAAATTATGCCTGTCACTGTTTTTAGGAAATAAATGCAAATTCTTACGAACGTACATGATGTTTTCATATATTGTTCATAGATTTCATAGATTGTTTTCATTAACCGCCTCCGTAGCGTAATGGTTACTCCATTCGCTTCACACCAGGAGGTCGCGGGTTCGATTCCCGGTGGGGTCAACTTGAAAGACTCGGTTTGGTTGGTGGTAGGGCATTTTCTAAGCCCGCCTGGCTACCTACCACCATCTTATCTAAGTCTTGCCGCCAAACATCAGTGTTAGTAACATTGATGTGTTCCAGCTTGAAGATAAGATAGCCAGTTCTCCATTGCGTTGGGGAATCTTGGTAAGCTCGCTTCTATCTTTGGCATCATCGTCACTTACCATCAGGTGATATGCTGCCAAGGGTTTACCAATTATGAATAATAATAATATTAAATGACTAGCAACAGTTACTAAAAATAATAATTTCTTTGAACTTATTTTGTAACGACTTCTGTAGCGGTGCTAGTGTGCTAATCGAACCGCCTTAACATGCCTAAGGCACACCCTGGACACTTCATACAACGGACCAGAATTGACATTTCAAAAAACGAATGACAGTACAAACAAAATGGCGGCGAAATCCTATATGTTCAACAACCAAACGGGGTGACAATCTGGGTGACGAGGGGGTGAGGTCGCAATCTAGAGAGCGGCAGGGAGTGTCCATACTGTATGTTAGTACTAATATAATATACTTTGCCTAAGCAGACTTCGAGTAGCGCTCGGTCGCCCATGAGGTTCTATTTATTAACAGAGTATCTCTTCCAGATTTAAAATATATCCATGCAAATTTTATTCGCCCAAAATACGTGAACCTGAAACTTTTGTCGGAAAACTTGCGCATTGTCCAAAGCTAGGCCTTAATTCAGGTTTAATGACCCCGAAGATAAATGGTTGGGAAAATGGTTTTTCTTGGGCCTGAATTCAAGTTGGGCTCAGATTACATCTGATGGCATCTGTGAGCAAGATTGACTGAAGTAGATTCTTTGTTCTTGCCATCAAGCTACCTATATATTAAGCGCCTCCGTGGCCTAATGGTTGAGTCCATGAGCTTCACATCAGGAGGTCGCGGGTTCGATTCCCGTTGGAGTCTACCTTTGTATGACTCGGTTTAGTTGGTGAAAGACCTGCTACCACCATCTTATCTAAGTCTTGCCGCCAAGCATCAATGTTTACAGCATTGATGTGCTCCGGATTGAAGATAAGACAGCCAGTTCTCCGTTGCGTTAAGAAATCTTGGTAAGCCCGCTTCCATCTTCGGCATCATCGTCACTTACCATTGGGTGAGATGATGTAAAGGGCTTACCGTGTGTAGAAAAAAAATACTTTTGAGGATGAAGGTGTAAATAATGTATTGTGAGGGAAAAAACAATATTGAAATTTTTATGGGGATCCATTGTGGATGGGAATACACTCAATAGAGTCCAAAAAACCCAAAAAATTAAAATTGTGTGTCTATCCAGGCTCAACCTCCTAAATTACCAATCCTATTTGGAAGAATCTGGGGTTTGAAAAATATTACTTTTATGTCTCCGGCCGTTTTCCTTTTTTTAATTTTTCTTATCATGATTTTTTAGGGTTGCCACCATAATAAAAATCACTTAAAGCTTTAGTGGTCCTCCCACTCGGTGGGACGATGACCTGGTGAAGGTCGCGGGTA
Source organism: Coleophora flavipennella (assembly GCA_947284805.1). Lineage (NCBI taxonomy): Eukaryota > Metazoa > Arthropoda > Insecta > Lepidoptera > Coleophoridae > Coleophora > Coleophora flavipennella. Next base: position 6,036,392 of record OX369290.1, read on the forward strand.
GCCGCTGGATGCGGGTAGCGCAGAAGAAATCCTTGGTCCAGTCTAGCAGTGGACGTCCGTCGGCTGATATGATGATGATGATGATGATGACGATGAAAGCTTATGTATTAAATTTGTCTTCAAAATGGATATAAAACGATTTTAATAAAACTTTGCTTGTTACACTTAGACAAGGTTCTATCTTGTCTTACCTTTATGCTATTATTTGTTAATTGTTGACTTGTAATGTATATTATTAATAAATGATGTCTATGTCTATGTATATATTGCTACTGCTGCTACTATTAAAGTTAATTATTCCAGAAAAATCGGAATATGGTACTTCTAATACAAATCCAGGATTTTTGTTTATATTTTTTTATCATTTTAATGGGTATTAACTAGGGCTTATTATGGCCTTACCACAGTAGTTAGTTTCCTCATTCCATAAATAATCGTATTAGGGTAATTTCCATACAAAACCAGATAATTTTTAAATTTTTTCATCATTACAGCTCATATACGTCCCCACCGAGGGGCTCGAGCCTACCCTGAATCAGGGCGATTAGGCCTTAGTCGACCACGCGGGCCCAGTGCGGGTTGGTCGACTTCACACACAACCTTCGAGTTTCTTCGCAGGCGTGTGCAGGTTTCCTAACGATGTTTTCCTTCACCGTTAAATTAATTTAATTAATTTTTTAATCAAGTACAATTTGTCTTTTTTTATCTGCTTCTAAGTAAGGGTGTTTTAATGCTTATTTATGTTTGCCAGAGGTTAAAGCTAAGTATGCACAGCGTGGCTGTACCATTATTTTTTTTTTTTTGAAATTTTCTTTTTTTAAATGTAATAAATTATGTTACGTAGGTATCTACACATCTTCACTAATATTATAAATGTAAAAATGTGTTTATTTGTTTGTTACTTTTTCATGCTTCAGTACCTCAACCAATCTTGACAAAATTTTGCCAATGCATGCATGGAGGTAGTATGTATCTCGGGGAAGGACATAGACATTCTATGAAAGTAGCATAGAACGATACCTGTAGGACCTGAAAAACCAGACACTTTTTGATGTGTAACATCTTTGCTCTCGCTTTCCTGCAATTTGTGGGAGTGATTTCGTGAAATGGGACGGAAATGTGTAACATGGGACGGAAATGTGTAACAGGAAGTCGCGAAAGCGCGCGCTATTCGATCTGACGAATGAGCTTTGCTCTCGCTTTCCTGCAATTTGTGGGAGTGATTTTGTGAAATGGGACGGAAATGTGTAACAGTGATTTATTACACATCATATTATGCGAGTACTGTTATGTAGGTCTCGCTCACTTTTTTTATTTTATTTTTTTAACATCGCAACGAAGCAACGGATTGCTATGATATTTTGCACATAGATGGTTGCGGTATTTTTTTTGCTATTCTTTGATTGAGGGGGTGAGAAATGAGAGTACTAATTAGCACAGCCCAAGATAGTTTACGATAGGGATCTGGGAAAAACTCATTTCCAGCCTTGCGCACGTGAGCGTCACAACGGAGGAATGGATTGACGTAATTTTTTGCATAGTAATAAAGTTGAGGGGGTGGGAAGTGACATATACTGCTAATCAGAATAGCCCGATATAGTTCCCGAGGGATCTGGAGTAAAATCCTGTCTACGCTCGCGAGCCACTCACCCTCAACGACAGTCATACGCAAGCGAAGCCGCGGGCAAAAGCTGAAACACAGTCGCCCCGCCGAGTCCCTCTGTTTGTCTGACCGCGATAAACTAAAAAACTACAAAAAGCATATTTATACGGCTTCTACCATCAGATGAATTGATTCATGAGGAAGGTTTGGGGTGTATAATTCCCTGTGAGCCACAATTTCGATACGCGTTGATATCGAAGCCGCGTTCAAAAGCTAGCATCTACATTATTAGGTACTGCATATTCATTGATATATGAGTTATAGAAAAATAAAGCTACTTATAAGGTTTGTTATCAGCTCATACACGTCCCCACCGAGGGGCTCGAGCCTACCCTGAATTAGAGCGATCGGGCTTTAGTCGACCACGCGGGCCCAGTGCGGGTCGGTCGACTTCACACACAACCTGCGAGTTTCTTCGCAGGCTTGTGCAGGTTTTCTCACGATGTTTTCCTTCACCTTAAGAGCATCGGATAAACGTACATATTATGAAATCTAAATTCGAAATCACATTGGTACGTGGCAGGTTCGAACCACGACCTCCCGGACAGGAGGCGGCGACCCTAGCCATTACGCCACCGACGCTCAGACGAAGTTAATTTCAGAACTTATAAGGTAAACCTTACTAATATTACAAAGGTAAAATGTGTTTGTTTGTTTGTTTGCTTGTTACCTTTTCACTCTTCAACACCTTGACCAATCTTGATGAAATTTGGGATGCAGATAGCCTGTGTCACGGGGCTACTTTTAATCCCGTGAAAATAGCATAGTCCGATGCAGTTCCTGAGGGAACTGAAAAAACAGCATACACTGCTAATCAGAATAGCTAGATCTGGGATAAGAATCTGGAGAAAACTAATGACCACGCTTGCTAGTCACTTGCGGCTCGCGCACCACTCACCCTGAATGACAGTATAAAAACGATCTCCTCGTAGTCGAAGCCGCGGGGAAAAGCTAGTAAACAATAATTACAAAATGCTATATTTTCACAAGTTTATGCACGTGGGTCCTGAAGCCTGGGGGTCAGTCCAGAGGATGTCAAGGAAGTCAATTTCAGGCGGCTTGAAACTCTCGACAGTGGGGTTCGCCACTATCCCTATGTTATCTTATCTTATCTTATCTTATCTTATCCCTACGAACCCCCACCAATTCGGACCTGACTCTCACGTGTTGCTTATGACGTAACCTTCTCAAATTTGAGGGGAAACTCGCACCCTAGCAGTTTAGTAGGGACGTCAAGTTATATTTAATTTTATTTTAATTTATTTGGAAAATTAACAACGACATGTGTTTAAATGCCTACCGGAAATGCACTTTTATATTACTTCCAATAAATTCGAAATACCTGCCAAAACGGATAAATACTCACTTAATTGTGTTTCGGGAAGTATTGTAGAAATGCAGCTAAAATCCTTTTTTGCATACCTCAAAGATATGCAAACGCCGTTAAAGTTAATTTCAGACCAAATATTTTATATTATCGCTGAATAGATGTTACCAATTTTTTAAATACCAAATATAATATTGCTTTTTTTATTGCAGGGGGGAGAGCCTCGCGAATTTTTGTATAATCAATCAAACCTGACCGAACCTAACATCGCTCGCTCATTTCAGTAAAACCAAAGTATATATATTAGTACTAACATACAGTATGGACACTCCCTGCCGCTCTCTAGATTGCGACCTCAGCTTCTCGTCACCCAGATTGATACAGATTGGTTACAGTTTGGTTGTCGAACCTATAGGCAATCGCCGCCATTTTGTTTGTATCGTCATTCCGTTTTTGAAATGGCATTTCTGGCCCGTTGTATGAAGTGTCCAGGGTGTGGTAAAACTATAATAGGTGAGCATTTATCCATTTCCGCAAGCAAAAATAATATTTAAACAAAACGTTTTATTTTATTTGGTACTCAGTCTTAGGGTATTAAACATTATTTTGGTGAGCAATTAAATTGTTCCCATTAATAACTCATATAACATAATAAAAAATACTTATAAGTCTTCACTAATAGAAACATTGGAAGTTTAAAAACAGCTAATTGGAAAGATCACAACAAAACGCAAGTACTAGCAGCGACAAAAATAATTTAACAAAGAGAATAGGTAACAAAAAAGTACAGCTATTGGAAAATATAAATTAACTAGCTGTCCCGGCGAACTTCGTACCGCCTTACATTACATTACACTGCCCTGCCCTACCCTACACTACACTACACTACACTACCCTACACTACCCTACCCTACCCTACATACACTACACTACACTACCCTACCCTACACTACTCTACACTACCCTACACTACACTACCCTACCCTACACTACCCTACCCTACCCTATCCTATCTCTCAAGTTGGATCGAACTGCACATGGTGTGCGAATTTTATTATAATCGGTTAAGTGGTTTAGGAGTCCATTGAGGACAAACATTGTGACACGAGATTTATATATATTAGAAGAAAGGTATTGTAAATGACGGACAAAAAACGGGCAAGTGCGAGTCGGACTCACACATGATGAGATCCTTTCCATTGAAAGAATCATGTTTCCTTGTTTGTTTTGTAAATAGTGATTTAAAAAAAATATCAACGATTTTAAGATTTCAAAATATTTGTTTAAAATGGGTGCATATTTAACACTCTTTCTGGTGATCATAAAATCGCTATTTACTTTAGTTTTATTACCTATTTATTGTTAAAGCGGCAACAGAAATACTCACTCTGTAAAAAGGTCATTGGGCAGCATAGTATGAAACCTATACCCACGGCCTACAGAAAAAAAATTAGGTAGGATGTTTAGATAAACGTCTCTAGTTCACGAATATATATGTCGCATTAACGTAGTTAATGGGATTCAAGCCAAAAGCTTAAAAAAGAAAAATATAATATTGAGCTTAAAACTTTCGTGTTAGCAACGTGACAGAACGTCCTTAAACGTTCTTGAGGTAAAAAAAATAGATGGAGCCTATTGCTAGTGAAAAGCAGAGTTGTACAAATCGATGGAGCCTCTTGCTAGTGAAAAGTAAAGTTGAAAAAATGGATGAAGCCTCTTGCTAGTGAAGAGCAGAGTTGAAAAAATCGAAGGAGCCTCTTGCTAGTAAGGAGCAGAGATAAAAAAATAGATGGAGCCTCTTGCTAGTAAGGACCAGAGTTGAAAAAATCGATGGAGCCTATTGCTACTGAAAAGCAGAGTTGTACAAATCGATGGAGCCTCTTGCTAGTGAAAAGCAAAGTTAAAAAAATCGATGGAGCCTCTTGCTAGTAAAGACCAGAGTTGAAAAAATCGATGGAGCCTCTTGTTAATGAAGAGCAGAGTAAAAAGAAGTGATGGAGCCTCTTGCTAGTAAAGACCAGAGTTGAAAAAATCGATAGAGCCTCTTGTTAATGAAAAGCAGAGTTAAAAAAATCGATGGAGCCTCTTGCTAGTAGAGTACGGAGTTGACAAAATAAATGGAGCCTCTTGCTAGTGAAGAGCAGAGTTGAAAAAAAAGATGGAGCCTCTTGCTAGTAAAAAGCAGAGTTGAAAAAATCGATGAAGCTTCTTGTTGATGGACAGCAGAGTGAAAAAAAGCGATGGCGCCTCTTGCTAGTGAAGAGCAGAGTTTAAAAAATCGATGAAGCCTCTTGCTAGGGAGGAGCAGAAATGAAAAAATAGATGGAGCCTCTTGCTAGTGAAGACTAGAGTTGAAAAAATGGATGAAGCCTCTTGCTAGTGAAGACCAGAGTTAAAAAAATCGATGAAGCGTCTTGTTAATGAAAAGGAGAGTGAGAAAAAGCGATGGAGCCTCTTGCCAGTGAAGAGCACTGGTCTTCACTAGCAAGAGGCTCCATCACTTCTTTTTACTCTGCTCTTCATTTACAAGAGGCTGCATCGATTTTTTCAACTCTGGTCTTTACTAGCAAGAGGCTCCATCGATTTGTACAACTCTGCTTTTCACTAGCAATAGGCTCCATCGATTTTTTTATTTCTGGTCTTCACTAGCAAGAGGCTTCATCCATTTTTTCAACTCTGCTTTTCACTAGCAAGAGGCTTCATCGATTTTTTTAACTCTGGTCTTCACTAGCAAGAGGCTTCATCCATTTTTTCAACTCTGCTTTTTACTAGCAAGAGGCTCCATCTATTTTTTCAACTCTGCTCCTCCCTAGCAAGAGGCTCCATCGATTTTTTCAACTTTGCTTTTCACTAGCAAGAGGCTCCATCGATTTGTGCTTCACTAAAATTGTTTTATTTACGCATTTATATATTTTTTTTACATTTTATTCCCATGGTTTAAAAAAAAAAAACTATTTGTAATGAAATGTGGGTTAATACTTAACAATTTAAAACTAATTTGGTTTTTGTAGGATAACTTTAGTTAACCGGGTCAGATTTTGCCCAATGACCTTTCAACTGCCTACCTATATCATATCAGCTCATATACGGACGTATATTATACGTCCCCACCGAGGGGCTCGAGCCTACCCCGAATTGGAACGATCGGGCCTTAGTCGACCACGCGGGCCCAGTGCGGGATGGTCGACGGGTTGGCCTACCTATTACGGTTCATAAAGTACAGCCCGGTGACAGACAGACCAAAACAAACAAAAATCGCGTTTCTTTAATGGGGGCTTGCTTTTATAGTATTTTTTATTATTATTATTATTCGTTATTATAATTCGTTATTAAAAATACACATTCTGTGAAAATTTCAACTGCCAGCAGCGAAAGCCGTGGGAGGTGAGCGCGCCTACAGCTCCGGGACCTACCTGGATAGTAGGTAGTAGTTCTCTTCCACGAGGCACTCGCCTTGCAGAGTACCGGGACAAGCGTGTTGGCGGCAAGACCTACCGTAACTGGTCCTTGTCTTCACCTTATGGTGTTGGCAGGAATAGCGGCCCCCACTGTTATGCCCTAGGGTAGTTAAGTGGGGACGCTATATCATAAACCTGGTAGTCTAGCGTATCTGGTAGATATACGAGAGAGGGGATGTCTACTGTAGCATTTTGGTTACTATATTATCTTTTTTGGGCTGTATTAGGTAATTCTCGGTCTTCGCTCTTTGGGTTAAAAATTTGATTTCAAATGCGGCGAACTAATAGTTTTGTTTTTTAGAAGTGACTTTGTCACCGTATGATGGTCAGGACAATTGTCCTGATTTACTATTTAAAAATTCAATATTTAATTATTTTTTTGAAGAAAATTTAATTAATTAAAATGCTTCGGTGTTAATTTACACAAAAAATGTGCCCTCTTTACCATCTGGAGATATGTCTTATTTTCTGATTTTCTTTGTGGTGGCTGTGTACTTTTTGAGATGGAGATGGAGATTCTTTTTCTGGATTAATTCTCAACTGCACACATTTTTTCTTTAAAAAAATATTATAAGTTTCTAAGGTTTTTATGTTATGACAAACACGATTTATTATATTTAATAATTTATATTCTTGTTACTAAATAATATCTTCTTCCTTTTACCTTTTCCAATTTTTTTTTCCCATCCTACAAACGTTTAGGTCTTAGTTCCAAATTACAAAGTTTTTGTGGCATAAAAAAAATCTACTACAAACTAACTAAGTTTCCCCTCGATTTCTCTGGGATGCCATCATCAGATCCTGGTTTCCTTATTATGACACCACCCTTGGGACATCTCCTTTCTAATAAAAAAATAATTATCAAAATCGGTTCATAAACGACGAAGTGGTCCGCGAACACACATAAAAATATATATATACGGTCGAATTGAGAAACCTCCTCCTTTTTTGAAGTCGATTAAAAAAAGGTCTTGTTTATATTTACGAGTATAAACCCTATTTTGCTACACTACGTGTTAAGGTTGATGAGATACAGCCCGCTGACAGGTGTCTGTCGGACGGACAGCGGGGACTTAGTAATAGGGGCCCTAAAAAGAAGCGGGATTTGTCCAAAAATAGGGATGTCCGTAAATAGGGATGATAACTGCTAAAACGAAGGTTTGTTCTTAAGTTGTTTGAAAAACATAGACGTGATGTCTTAGTTTTTGAGCATCATATAAACATATACTCATTTATATATACTCATTTTGTGATTGTAAGCAATACAAAATTGAAGATTTGATTGAAAACATCATTTATGAACTCATTTTGTGATTGTGAGCAATAAAAAATTGAAGGGTTGATTGCAAACAAAGTGGGGTTAAGTGTTCTGGAATTTCAGCAAAAGGGCAATCGAGTGATGTATAATCCATAATTAATTTCTGATGGTGTCATCATCATAATTATTTAAGTTCTTTCTCCGTTTTTTACGCTCCTAAAACCCGGTATTGGACTAATAGTCATTTGAGCTACTTTTTATCAACTGTCAAAAGCGATCTTTTGTTCTGTCATTGTTCGTGTTACCAGCTTGTGACGTTATTGTGTTTGACGAACTATTTTAATGATTTAAATAAATATAAAAATGAAAATTATAACATCGAATGAATAAGTTTTTTTGTGTTTTTGAAGTAAAAACTTCTTTAGCGGCGTTGTGCACTTTTTTTGTAATGGGTAAAAAATGTTAAACTCGCCTCAGGACACGTGACCTGATCGAAAATTCGTAAGACGGATGGAGTAGTGAAAACTTCTTTAGCGGCGTTATGCACTTGTTTTGTAATGGGTAAAAAATGTTAAACTCGCGTCAGGACACGTGACCTGATCGAAAATTCGTAAGACGGATGGAGTTGATTTTTTGTTGATTTTTCTGAGATATAAACTTTTTATGTAATATAAATGCACAACGTTAATATTCAAGTTTTCACTTCTGCCAGCACTCCCGGAGTACAACCCGTTTTTTTAGAGAAAAAGCTATTAAGTTTATAATATTTTATATATGGTAAAAAAAACAAATCAAATCAGAGAAAGAAATTCATGTCGATGGATGTGCTTCATTTCAAAAGCTAAAATTTCAATAAAATAAACATTTGGAAATTTTCGATTTTAGAGAGTCATAACGAATCGTCTCGCACGCAGGTTTGACGACTTCCAGCCACCCGAACAAGCCGGTTTCCGAAAAGGCTTTAGTACCATAGACCGCATACATACGCTGCGGCAGATTATACAGAAGACTGAAAAGAACAATCAGCCACCATGCTTGGCGTTTGTGGACTATAAGAAAACCTTTGGTTCTGTCGAAACCTGTGCTGTGCTACAGCCTCTCCAGCGGTGCCAAATTGACCATCGATACATCGAGGTGTTGAAGTGTCTGTATAAAAACGCCACTATGTCGGTTCGCCTCCAGGTCTAAAACTCGAAACCTATCCAGTTGCAGCGAGGGGTGAGACAGGGAGACGTTACATCTCCGAAACTGTTCACCGCCGCCCTGCAAGATGTTTTCAAGCTTCTGGACTCGGGTAGACTCGGTATCAATATCAACGGCGAGTACATAACCCACCTCCGATTTGTCCGAGTCTTAGTCACGACTGAGTTTATGGAAGATCTAAGCACAATGCTCGATGACCTCAGTAGAGCCTCTCAACAAGTGGGTCTTAAAATGAACATGGACAAGACGAAAATAATGTTAAATGTCCGTGTCGCACCCACCCGTCTAAAGGTTGGAGACGCTACACTGGAAGTTGTTGACGAATATGTATACCTGGGACAAACAGTCCAGCTAGGTAGTTCCAACTTCAAGAAAGAGATCAATCGACGAATCCAACTCGGCTGGGCAGCGTTCGGGAAGCTTCGCAATATCTTCACGTCCCAAATACCGCAGTATCTCAAGACTAATGTCTTTGACCGGTGTACGTTTCCAGTGATGACTTACGGAACTGAAATATTATGGTCGCTAACTATGGGCCTCATAAGAAGGCTCAAGGTCACCAAAAGGGCAAGGGAGCGAGCTATGCTCCGAATTTCCCGACGCGATTGAATCAGAAATGAGGATATTCGCAGGAGAACCAAAGTTACCGACATAGCTCACAGAATCGCTAAACTGAAGTTGCAGTTGGCAGGGCACATAGCTCGTAGAGCAGAAGGCCGTTGGGGTAGTAAAGTTCTGGTGTCAAGACAGCGCACCGGAAAACGTAGCGTAGGTAGGCCTCCCACACGGTGGACCGACGACCTGGTGAAGATCGCGGGAAGCCGCTGGATGCGGGCAGCGCAAGACGGGTCGTCGTGGAAATCTTTCGGTGAGGCCTTTGTCCAGCAGTGGACGTTTTTCGGCTGATATGATGATGATGAAAATAAACATAACACGAGTAATAATAACTAAAAGAAAATCTTCATTGCTTGAAAATCATATTAGTAATCAGTAATCAAATTCTCGTGCGTTAAAAAAATCTGTTCGGGATGTGACGTACATTCAACTTTTGAGCTGGGCGCCAAACCAAACCTCGGATAAAACAAGTATCCACTTCACAAAAAAAACTAAATAAAAATAATGGCTCTTTTGAAATTCAAAATAAAAGTAGGTATAAATCCAGCACAAAGCAAAAACCAAACTAAAGAACAGAGTAGCGAAATTTAAAATTCAAATTTTCGCATTGGTAAAGCGAAAATGTGTAACTAAGTGTCAAAAAACTGAAAAATCGGGCCGCGCTAAAATGGTTTGGGTGACAAAAGAATTCCTTTTTTGTTTTATGGTTCCGTACTTCAAAAGGAAAAAAACGAAACCCCTTATAGGATCACTCGTGTGTCTGTCCGTGCGCCTGTTACAGTCGATTTGCTCAGAAACTACTAGACCGATTGAGTTGAAATTTGGTACTTATAATAGTATGTAAGTCGGGGACCCAATGACGGACATGTAACGTAAATAAGTGAATTTTAATCATGGAAGCCACTTTTGGGAGTTAAATGATAAAATATTAAAGAAAAATACAAACTGTAATTATGTGACACATCAAATGAAAGGGCTTGTTAATACTGATTTTTGATAATTTAAGTAAAAATAATTTTGACGTTATTTAAGAAAATAGGGAAAAAATGACTGAATAGTAGGGAATCCTCTTATCTCGAAACTACTGGGCCTAAAATTATGAAAAAATCACAGTTAATGAGGTTCAATGCATAGATTACAGGAAAATCTATGAGAAAGTCTTGAGTTCTTTCATTATTATAGGAAAAAATCAATTTCCTTAGTAAGATTGCTTACAAACTAGCGATACCTAGTCGAATCTACACCCTATTTATTTTAGGGAGCTAGTATCGAGAAATTCGTCTCGTTTGTGATTGGCCGTGATGTGATGACGCTAAACTCGCGTTCACGGTGCTTATTTTTTCATTCTATTCATGCTACTCGTACTGTTTAGACGTCTCCACCTCTCTGCAATCGATTGTTGTGAACCAAGTGGTTTGGCGTGTAATTTGGACTTTTGATTCTTCTACTTTTTAATTGTGACTTGGCTTGTGGCTTGTGGACTCCGAGATTCATTTTTAATACCTATTTGGCGTAATTTTTAGTACTGGACTCAGATTACTTTTACTTTCCGACTGGTAAGTCGAAATAGTGTATTTTATTTACTTTATATCTTAATCTTGACAAAAAATATTAAACTATTTTTGTATGTTTTGATTTTGTCAAGTAAGTAAGTACACTACGGGAATATTTTTTTTTGTTAATACTGTGTTTCAAATTGCTTTTGTTATTAGAGAAGTATGTTACAGAATATCAGATTTATTTAAGTATCTGAGAGTTTTAAAACCTATTAACACTACACATATTTAAAAAAATAGCATAAAAGACACATGAATTAATTAAAGCTTAAGTACTTTCCCACAAAAGTTAGTATTCCTTATTTACAGTAAAATTAAAAATAGTTTATTTGTTTTTGTAGAAAATGGCTGACGTTCAGAAAAGACGTCGAAGGCCTTTTTCATCGATTGAAAAAATATGATGTGTAATATGTATCACACTTTTTATAATGCTTTGCATAATGATATTTGCAAAACTATTGCGCCTTCAATGGGCGTAATTTGGGTGTCCATTTATAAAGTTACCGGGGAGCAGAAAACTAAAGACGGTGCAATGAAATCTCCCGACAAAAGAAGGCACATAATTTCGATCACTGATAACATTGACGATTTTAAAAAGTGCGCAATCAATGTGCACGAATTTTTTCGAGAAAGGAGATTCCCACGTTGGATAAAATCCTACAGGCTGTGAGTAATGATGACACATTGAGGAAATACAAACGATCGACTTTACTTTGTATAAACTTTTGAAAAATATTGTCTTTAAATACAACAAAAGTAACAGGGATAGATTGTTAATTGACAGAGACGATATTTTCTTTTCGAGCCGAAATAATTTGAATAGCATCAAAACAGCGAGGGAAAATATAAAAAAAAAATACTTAGATGAAACATTTTTAAATTAAGGATGAAACATCGAAAACTTGGATGGATAAAACTATCTTAAGCAAACGAGACGCCTTCATCAAAGGTTTATCTACCGGCTTTAATAATCCATCATGTGTGTATTTTTTTCTTTGTTGTATCCTTTGTCTTGTCTATTGTTAAGTTAAAGCAACCTTTTTCTTTAATTGTAATAGAATCGCAAATTTTTTTGTTATCTACAAAAGTTTTTAATGTTTTATCTATTGTTGCAGGCAAAGACAAAAGGTTAATATAATAACGCATATTTGAAGTGAAGACGGTTTCTTGGAAGAAGGTTTGCACGTGTTCGGTCGACAACAAGGCGATTATCATCACGATATGATGGCGGCAGTGTTTGAAAATTAGTTTGGCGCCATAATGGAAAAGCTGAATGATTACAGTGTCATTGTAATGGACAACGCCTAGTATCACTCACGAAAACAAGAACACGTGTCAACAGCAAAAAATAAAAAGCAAGAAATTATTGATTGGCTTAAAGAATTAAACATTGCTGTTTACGACGACCTTTATAAAATAAAACTATTAAATATCGTCAAAAGACACCAAAGGCAATACGAGGTGCGTGTTTTTGATAAAATGGCTAAGGCGAAAAATAAAACATTCCGCCTTGTTCCATAGTATCACTGCGAACTAAAAACTTATCTGGGCTCAAGATAAAGACCGCTTCCCACAACAAAACATTTTAAATGGCAGAAATAAACGATTTATTAGTCGAAAAAATTAAAAAAATTGATAGCGATAAATGGAAAAAGTTCATCAAACATCCAGCTTATGTGATATAACCAGAAATGAACCAAATGGATAAGAATGTAGATGTAATGACGGAAAATTTTATAATAAATTTAGGAAACGAAAGCTCTGATGTGTAAATTCAATTTAAAAAAATGTTTTTTGCCGAAATTGTGCATTTTTTGTAGTATATTTGTAAAAGTAGAAACTATTTTCAAAAAAAAACAATCTGCTTTTTTGTTTTCCTTCCAAAAAGATACAGAAATTAAATTTAAAAAAAAAATGCAAATGTAAACAAACCATTTACGATTAGGTTCATTGTAAACGCACCTTATAATTCTTTGCATTGGTTGACGCCTATTTGACCTATTGGCGTGATTTTCTATCTTTGTCATTTGTTAGTGATTGTACGCTATAGAAAGCGCTTTGCTAGCTCGCTAAAATAAATAGGATATAGGAGTATCTTCTACATAGTTGATTTACGTAGTAATACAACAACAGCAATTAGTTCCATTTTACCTATATCTATAGATGTCACTGTAAATGAAAATTAGTTTTTGGTACGGAACCCTTAGTGTGCGAGTTTGACTCGCACTTGGCTGGTTTTTAAGGTTCCGTTCCAGGTGAGATGACCCTATTACTAAGACTATGATGTACGTCCATCTGTCCGACCTATGTAACCTATATACAGACAGAAGATGTGTTATTATGGCGAATTTAATTACGATTAATAAAATTATGGGGGTTCAACGCGTTTTTAAAAGGTTTCATTTTTCTCTTTCGTAAAAACAATTACACAGGCAAGCATCAAATTTGGCGTGATTTTAGTACAAGGTATAGTAAAACAAGAAAAATTGTGAGTCGTATCCCGAACTGAATGAAAAAAAAAAATTATGTCGCTCTCGTCGACATATTTTGATTAAAATGAATATATACATGTATGTATTTACACACGAGTGCAAAAATACACTCGAGTGGAGATATGGTGGTACGGAGCTCACGGTGTACGACACCGATTCAAACTTCGCCAGTTTTTTTTTCAGTAATTTACAAAAGTTGTAGTTAACATTTTTTCCGAAATCACCACGCTTTGGCAGGCGGGTTGGTGAACACAACTCGTCGAACAGATGGCCATTGGGGAAAGAAAGTTCTGACTGGCGACCGTACACCAGAACCGTAGCTTAGGAAGGCCGCCCACTTGGAAAACGATGGATGCAGGTGGCGCAGGACCGGTTGTTGTGTAAATCATGGGGGAGGGGGGGAGCTCCGTCCAACAGTGGACGCTTTTTAGCTGATATGATGAGAAATTGTTTTTCTATTCGAAAAACAACGATTGGTTGTTTTCGAAATTGCTCTGTGGGGAGTTTCGTTTCTCTCTTCTGATTGGTCTGTTTACGTGAAGGTTAAATCTGAATAAAAATAAATATCAATAACTAACATTAAATTATATGGTGATAAACTCACTTTTGTGATTGGTTAACAATTAAGGAGTTTGTATTAAAATACTAACTCCTTGTTGGTTAGTACGTGAAGTTAACCAAAGAGGTCGAACGCATAATGTATGAAGAAGTTACTAGTCGGTTATAGGTTTTGGCGGCAATGCGCGCTGAGAAAAAAAAGGACGGTCATGTGCATTCTTCTTTCTTTTAATTTCTTTTTGTCACGCTTTTATTAGCTACACCTATATGTATGTATGTTTGTATGTATGTTTGTAAATACTCCTTTGTACTCTATTTTTAACCACTTTAAACGGACAGTTTTAATTCAAACTTTGTACATTTAACAAGAATCAGTGACAAAACAATAATTTCATAAGTTTATCTCATTATCGTGAACTAAAAATTGAAAAATAATTATACTTTAATTATTTTTTTTTAAAGCACGCTTTAGCTTTGATGATGTGCTTTAACATCAAACTAAAAAGTGAAAAATAATTCTCAATATTATAAGCTGAAAACAACAATGAAAGAAAAATACTAGTATTTTAAAAAAACCGTGGGGCGCTTTGTGTTATACTTTTCGTATATATTTAGCAACCCACGCTTTTTTTCAAATAACACTAGTATAGTTTTCGTTCATTATTGTTTTCAGCTTATATTAAGAATTATTTTTCACTTTTTAGTTTGATGTGCTTTAAAAGTATATTTTATAGCCAAAATATTTTATTCTCGGGCGACGTAGATTGAATTCCTCGCTAAGCACAGGATTGTACACTTAGATTCCCTTGTTGTGCTCGGGAATCTATTAAAGAAACTTTCGCATATCTCAGAATTAAACCATCACCCTCGGAACAAAATATTAATTTATACCATAGCTCCTCTAAAAAGCTTAATTTATTCACTGAAAACAGTAAAAAAAAAGCCTTTTTTAATCACTATTTTGGTAATTGAATTTAGAACACACCAATATATTCAACCTCGCATCTTAGTTAAACAACCTCCTTACGCAAAAGAATACTCGACACAAACTCCTAATCCAAAGAATATTTCACATACAAACTCCTTGTGCAAACAACTCTTCGAGATTTGATTGTTCGATATTTTCGGAAAGCAGTTTAGCATTAGAATAAAGACTGTTTTGTGTTATTTACTGACACTTTTTTTTAGTAAATTGGCGCTATTTTGAATACATACTATAAGTTGTACGAACACAAAGAAAATAACTCTTTATTTAAGTTATTTGTTTCAATTTTTAATGAATATTTTAATTAATTAACCATTACTTTTTTCTTCATTAAACGTCTATTTTCGCTTAAATGTTTCTTTTTCTCGGAGTCATGGTCTAAAGTATAGTTTGCAACTCTTAAATATAACGGATTTATGTCGAGGGCCATGAATCACTCGCGTCGCTCAGGATTCTAAAACACTAATTCAGTGATTCTTGATCGTGATTCATCTATGGCCCTCGCTTTAAATCCGTCCTTTATTCACTAGTTGCATAATATACTATTGTCCCCTTTTTACACAAATAACTATTTCACTCACAACTAAATATTATAAACTTATGCACCTTTTTGGAATTCTTTATAAAATCACTAAGTGAACCTTACTAACCCTTTAAAGAGAAACCTCCTATTGCAATATACAGGTTGTAACAAATGGCATCATCTCACGATGATGGAAGCGGGCTTACCAAGATTCTCCAACGCAATGGAGAACTGGCTATCTTATCTTCAAGCCGGAACACAGCAATGTTGTTAACACTGATGTTTGGCGGCAAGACTTAGATAAGATGGTGGTAGCTAGCCAGGCGGGCTTAGAAAATGCCCTACCACCAACCAAACCGAGTCCTACAAGTTGACCCCAACGGGAATCGAACCCTTGACCTCCTGGTGTAAAGCGAATGGACTAACCATTACGCCACGGACGCGGGTTATACTTATCATAGTGAACGATTTTCCCAAAGGAACCAATAGTCGATCAGCTGATCGATTTGTATTGAGAGTTAAACATTTTTATTTGCGATTTGTCTTAGAACAAGGTACCAATGAGTTTTTCTAAACTTTCGTATACTTTCCGATGACTTTAATGGTGTAGCAAAATATCGTGAGAAACCTGCACAGATGATTCCAGATGTGTATGAAGGTCGCTTTCCACACGACCGTTTGTATAAATCTAAATGCCCTACACGTGACCGCGGGTGATGCTAAGTACAACATCAGGCAACCGCCGTCTATCCCTTGGATAGCACGGACGATCAGAAGAAGTACCTAGAATAAAAGTTGTTCAGATGATGAGTAGAAGCAAAGTATATAATATTAGTACTAACATACAGTATGGACACTCCCTGCCGCTCTCCTCTCTAGATTGCGACCTCACCCCCTCTTCACCCATATGGATACAGATTGGTTACAGTTTGGTTCTCGAACGTATGGGCTTTCGCCGTGATATTGTTTGCTCCGTTATTTGTTTTTAGAAATGTCATTTCTCGACCATTTGTGTGCAGTGTCCGGGGTGTGGTAGAAGCCCCAGTCAACGGGATCTACACCAATTTTGTAACACCCTGTATAATATGTTGGTGGCAGAATGTAACAATCCGGCAGATCGCGATCTTCCCAGGTATTCCCAGGCAGATCGTGAAACGCCTTGAAATTTTAATTTTATTTTATTTGCTTATTTTTCGCATATATATCAGCTTATTACTTATAAGAAATACAATTTATGGTTTTACATTTTAAAAAGCAAATTGTAATATTCGACTAATTAAAATTTGAAAATGGACGAAGGTTCAGCATTCCAAGTTTGACTGGAAGAGAAAGGGATAAGTCCGCCTCTGCTATATTTATATTCTTGTGTTAACACCTTATTTGTTTCAAATAATAATAATAATAATTTAATTGCAATAAAGCAATGCAATAAAGAGTTTACAAACAAACAAGGAGGCTAAAACACAAATATTGTAATAGAAAATAATATAAAGCAATAATAATACTAAAGCAAAACTACATAATACAACAAAAACAAAAGTTATAATAAAAAGAAATCATAATTTCAGCTCATATACGTCCCCACCGAGGGGCTGGAGCCTACCCTGAATTAGGGCGATCGGGCCTTAGTACCACGCGGTTAGCCACGCGGGCCCAGTACGGGTTGGTCGACTTCACACACAACCTGCGAGCTTCTTCGCAAGCGTGTGCAGGTTTCCTCACATATCTAAATTCGAAATCACAATGGTACGTGCCACGAGTAGAACCACGACCTCCCGGACAGGAGGAGAATAAAAAGAAATAAGAACAATTATATTGAAACGGGCAGCGCAAAGTGTTATGCGTTGTATTTCATCGCGGGTCTCCAAAAAATACTAAGTTACTTACGATCTGCCGCCTACCTATACAAAGAATTTTTGTACTTCTTCGCCCCCCTCCTCCCTAAGGGATCCTATCCCCCGGGCGTCGCTCCGATTGGCTTTTAAGACAGCTAAGCTGCCAAAGCTACAGGGGGTTGTTAGTGGGTAGTGCGGTCCTGTACTTGTGCATATTTATATATACTTATACCTTATGTATATATATGCATATCATCATCATCATATGCATAAAGGCATAGGGCTGTGAGTCCCACATAAACAGTATAGCTGGCTGTACTGGTATGCGTAAATGCATTTATCCTCCCCCCTCCTCCGTTTCTTAGAAAAAAAAAGACGTGTGGCACTCGGGGACTGCCGCGGTAAAGCTATTGCATAGCATTTTTTATCAACTTTTAACACTAAGAAAGTTACACCAGTAAAATTTTACTAAGTCCTTTTAGTACCGCAAATCGCTAATAGATGGCACTGTACGTTTTTTTAGAACGCGGTAACTGTACGTAACGCTCGGCCGAGCCAGTAAAATTTACTGTCCTCTTAGTACCGCAAATCGCTAATAGATGGCACTGTAAGTTTATTTAGAACGCGGTAGTGTTCGGTTTTTTTCGTTACGGAATTTCTTGATTCGGTCGCCGCGTTCAAAGCCCGCGATAAAAGCTATGCAATAGCTTAAAAAACCTCTTCGCCTTTGGATATCCTATTAAATATGCATGACTTTCCAAAATGGCCCCTAGCAAATACAAATCTCACAGCTTTAAACTTTCAAAACTTCTGACGTGTAACCTGACATATGACAGGCAGCTCTTGACAGGGTTGAAAGGCGCTAACTAATATTAATAACGAATGAGTTACAACTGAGAACTTAAAATAGAAATGTCTATCAACGACCCAAAGGGGGATATACAATACACACATCAACTTTGCCTAGGGATATTTTAAAAATTTTCGTGCAAAACGTGGTTTCCTGAAAATCTATTAAATATTACTTCGGACATGTGCAGTATAGGGATAAAAACTTTGAAGGTGGGTAAGTGCTGTATTTACAAGTAGTACCTTCTCAGTTCTTATAAACATCATATCAGCCGAAAAACGTCCACTGCTGGACAAAGGCCTCCCCCAAGGATTTCCACGACGACCGGTCCTGCGCTGCCTGCAACCACCGGCTTCCCGCGAACTTCACCAGGTCGTCGGTCCACCGTGTGGGAGGTCTGCCTACGATACGTTTTCCGGTGCGCGGTCGCCACTCGAGGACTTACTATAACATGGGTTCTACTAATTTCATACAATCTGTGCCATCCTTCTATGACTATATAAAAAAAACAACTTAAATTTCCGCGCGTTTTTATGAGAAACACATGTACAATTGAGATGGTATATATAGCACTTGCTTATCTCGGAAAGTATCTACCCTACAATAATTACGCTTAGTAATTTTTTACAGTTCTTCAAAAATAACCATGTTTTGTATGAAAAGTGTAATAACTTGCGGAATTAATTAAATAAATTAATTAAAACTTGTCCTCTATTTTTTTAGCCAGTCGGGTTAAAATATATCCTATGTTACTGTCTACGAGCGCGTCTTGCGCGGTGTGAAGGGGCCGCGGGAGGCCGCGGCGCCACGCCATTAAAAAACGCGAGGAAAATTATATACTCTTTGACCGTCGCCCTTTTTCCGTTCTGGGACCTCATGAGTGCGCATCGAATCGATTTTGCTTTACTATTTTGTAAAACCAAGTGCCATATTAAACAACAGTATTATACAGTCCACTGTCTTTATCTACACCATTTTGGAGCCAAAACAGTTACTATGAATCTAACGACACCTCCCACTAAAAAACCATCAAGCCGTAGAGGCTACAGAGCGTGCCAAAGAAATAAATAACCTCTTTTTTTTAAAATAGGCTCTTTTATATATCCTATATAACTGACGGAATCAAGACACCTCTCGAACTCCAAAATCCATCAAGCCGTTTAGACTACTGGTTTAGGCGTTCCAAAGAAATAAAAACACATATATACATACTAATGGCCTAATCGCCCTGATTCAGGGTAGGCTCGAGCCCCTCAGTGGGGACGTATATGAGCTGTAATGATGATATACATACTAACATAACATAACCCTCCTTGTGGCGCAGTGAGTAAAAATATCGCTAGGCAAAGTTGATGTGTATGTGTATAGTTTGCGCAAGGGGCCATCAGAATTTAGAATAGCAGCTTGTGGGACTTTTTTTTATTCACATTGGTAAGCCCTACCATTTAAGTTACTTTTACAGTCAAGCGGTCGAAGCTCAATGTGAAGCGGTCAAAGCTTACTGTGAATCGATCGAAGCTCAGTGTGAAGCGATCGAAGCTCAGTGTAAAGCGGTCGAAGCTCAGTGTGAAGTGATCGAAGCTCAATGTGAAGCGGTCGAAGCTTGGTGTTGGCATGGGTGGGACGATCACGCAGGTTAACTAAGGTCATCACCTGGATGGGTTTGGGTTTTTTTTTTCGACCGTTACGCAAGGCTCATAGAATAGATGACCGTTGGGGTACTAAAGTTCTCGAGTGGTAACCGCGCATCGGAAGACGAAGCATAGGCAGGCGTCCCACTCGATAGACCGACGACCTGGTGAAGGTTGCGGGAGGCCGCTGGACGTGGGCAGCGCAGAACTGGTCATCGTGGAAATCCTTGGGGAAAGTGTATGTCCAGCAGTGGACATCTTTCGCTGAAATGATGATGATGATGACGCAAGGCACATTAAGCCGCTGTTGCCGGTTGCTATCACCATTATGCCGTGTCCGATGCCTTATAGGTGACTTGAAAAACTCCTTATAGTGGGGTTCGCCCCTCAGCCCTTCAACCTCCACGAACCAGGATTTGGCCCCCATGTTTGGGGTACGGCCTTCCCAAGAAACCCGTGTCCCATAAAAGAGGACTTCATGGGTTGTAACGACTGTTATGAGAAAATGGAGACTGAAACAATGTTATCAAGTTATCTGTACATAGTATTGACAAAGTATATATATTAGTACTAACATACAGTATGGACACTCCCTGCCGCTCTTTAGATTGCGACCTCACCCCCTCGTCACCCAGATTGATACAGATTGGTTACAGTTTGGTTGTCGAACGTACAGGATTTCGCCGCCATTTTGTTTGTTCCGTCATTCCTTTTTTGAAATGTCATTTCTGTATAAATAAAGGTATACAAGTTATCTGTAAATGAAAAAGCTATGATAATAAATACACTGGATCGCAAAGAAAACGGGTCAGTTATAAAAAAAATGCGCCATTTTGTTTGTTCCGTCATTCCTTTTTTGAAATGTCATTTCTGTATAAATAAAGGTATACAAGTTATCTGTAAATGAAAAAGCTATGATAATAAATACACTGGATCGCAAAGAAAACGGGTCAGTTATAAAAAAAATGCGATATCTTTTAAAATATTTGAGCAATCCTTTCAAAATAAAAACTTAATATAACTTTATTTCATTACTATTAAATAAAGGAATTAAACCTTTTTATTTCTTTTTAGTGATTCTATTAAAAACCAAAAAAAAAAAAATAAAGACGATTTTCAAAATTGACACATCTAAAAGACCATTTGTTTTACTTTTTTTTCTGTTCTGTCATATAAATAGGACATTTCTTGTGCAGAAATTCATTATTTTGATCAAATTCAGTTAAAAACATGTCACTAACCCCTAAAGAGTGTACTCGAATTCTGACAATGCTTGGAGACGGGCGCAATCAGTGTTATACAGCGAGAACTGTTAGTGTGTCGCTATAAACCGTTGAAAGAGTGCTCCAGCGATTTGAAGAGACTGGATCCAATATTCGCAGACCAGGAACAGGCCGAACATGGTGCACGATAGATCTGTAGGATCGATATATGGTGTCGACAATATTGAGAAATCAAAAATCACCTTCTACGTAATGGAGGGAGCAATCCGAGCTCGTGTACAGTGAGGCGGACTCCTCAGCACGAGTTCGGACTTCTTAGCACAAGTACGACTCACACTTGGCTCGCTTTAATTATTTGTTGTTTTACATATCAGTACTTTAATCACACCAAGTTTCACGCTTGTATGTATTACCGTTTTTAAGATAGAGCTGTATGGGTACCCCCTCATTTTTTCTCTTTCTAATTTTTATATTTTTACTAGCTGTCCCGGCGAACTACGTACCGCCTTACATTACACTACCCTACCCTACCCTACACTACCCTCCCCTACACTACACTACCCTACCCTACACTACACTACCCTACCCTACACTACCCTCCCCTACACTACACTACCCTACCCTACACTACACTACCCTACCCTACACTACCCTCCCCTACACTACTCTACCCTACACTACACTACCCTACCCTACACTACTCTACACTACCCTACACTACACTACCCTACCCTACCATACCCTACCCTACACTACCCTACACTACACTACCCTACACTACACTACACTACCCTACACTACACTACCCTACCCTACCCTACCCTATCCTACACTACCCTACCCTACCCTACCCTACCCTACACTACCCTACACTACCCTACCCTACACTACACTACACTACCCTACATTCTCCTTCTCCTGACAATAACGAACTCGACAAAAAAAGAATTAGCCAAATCGGTCCAGCCGTTCTCGAGTTATGCGCTTACCAACACATTTTGCGATTCATTTTTGTATATTAGATGATAAAGCAGCAATAAAAAAAATACTGTGTGAAAATTTTAACTGTCTACCTATTACGGTTCATAACATATAGCCCGCTGACAGACAGACAGACAAACAGACAGTGGAGGTGTAGTAATGTGGTCTCGTTTGTCACCCTTTGGGTGTAACAGAACCCTAGCAGACAATAATGAAATATTAATTCCTTTTTAGCCCGTAATTCCCAATACCCTTTTAACGCTGGTCTCGTGGCCACAATAAATAACAAAATTGTTACCACGACAAAGACCCATGTCCCATATGTGACCCGTCTACCTCTCTCGAATACCTTATTAACTACCTAACCCATTCTTGACTGACTAACTTTAACATAATTTAACATAGGTCTGACTTTGCTGTGTTTTGACTTGCGCGCTTGAATTATTAAAACAGTTAGTTTCTTTATGGTTGTTATTAAAATGTCAATAGATGTTTGCGTTGATATATCTGAGTACATTATTTTGTTTGAAATAAGTGTAGGTAGTAGTTTTAACAATTTGTTTAATACCTTTTCAAGAAATCTCAAATCTCCCAACCGTCTGATCGATTTAAAATTTGGTGTCTTGTTACTTTAATGATATTACAAGAATATAGTAACCTATGACCTGATGCTGCAACATCGCATGGAATCTGCAGGATACCCAACTCCTCACTAACACACAGCTGCAGAGGTATCGTGTTTGGGCTCGTTGGAATCATCATATCCGTTCATATATGTCCCCACTGAGGGGCTCGAGTATACCCTGAATTAGGGCAATCGGACCTCAGTCGACCACGCGGGCCCAATGCGGGTTGGTCGACTTTACAAACAACCTTCGAGTTTGTTCGCAGGCGTGTGCAGGATTCCTCACGATGTTTTCCTTCGCCGTAAGTACATATGAAATCGCAATTCGAAAACAGATTGGTACGTGGCAGGACTCGAACCATAACCTCTCGGACAGGAGGTAACAGCCCTAGCCGTTGCACCACCGGTGCTCGTGCGCTCGGCTCGTTGGAGTATTCTCAATGAGTAAGTGTTAGATAGAACATAGCAACCTCGACATGATGCTGTGGCGTCTCCTGGTATATGTAGAATACCCAGCTCTTCGCCAACTTACAGAATAGTATCGTGTTTGGGCTCAACAGAATAATCTCAGTGAATAGGTGTTAGAACATGGTAACCTTGCCCTTATGCTGTAGCATCTCCTGTAATCTGCAGGATACCCACTTCTCACCAACTTACAGCAGAAGTATAGGCAGAGGTAAAAAATAATAATATCTTCAGCTACTTTCCTTACTCATTAAGGATCTCAGAAACTTGCACAGGTCCAATTGATTTGAAGTTTTCAGTTATACATACTTTTAATTGCAGCTTCAATAAGGGAGGTGAGCAATTTCCACAAAAAAAATCGTATAGATTTCTTAGAGAAAGTTGTTCAGTTTCATGAAAAGATTTTTTGTTTTAAAAATTATACGTCAATGATTCCAACTTCAGCCTGTGTTTCACCTTTATCATTTTATCGTTTTAGTTATGGGCAGGCGGGTTTCCACTCTTATCGTATTAGGTACCTATTCGTTTTAGTTAGGGGTAGAGGGGCCTTACCGTTATAGATACCTTATCGTTTTAGTTATGGGCAGGCGCGTTTTTACCCTTATAGTAATAGGTACCTTATCGTTTTAGTTATGGGCAGGCGAGTTTTTACCCTTATTGTAATAGGTACCTAATCGTTTTAGTAATGGGCAGGCGAGTTTTTACCCGTATTGTAATAGGTACCTAATCGTTTTAGTTATGGGCAGCCGAGTTTTTACCCTTATTGTAATAGGTACCTAATCGTTTTAGTTATGGTCAGCCGAGTTTTTACCTTTATTGTAATAGGTACCTTATCGTTTTAGTTATGGGCAGGTGCGTTTCCTCCCTTATGGTAATAGGTACCTAACCACATGAACGCGTGAACATAGTTTTTATGTATGTCGTGCTGTCGAGCGTGGGAACTGAGTCAACTCTGATCACTTGGGAACTATGTCGGGCTATGCTAATTAGTAGTCAATTTAATAATCAGTATTAATTAACACGTCAATCCTTCGCTTCATTGCAAAGTGTCAGATATTATCAAAAAAGAGAGAGTTAACAGCTATCCCAGGGGAACCACTTAAGAAATCTGGATAAAAAGTAGCCTATAATGTTAATCCAGGACCTAAACTATATGCGTGCCAAGTTTCATCCCTATAATAAAACATCCATCCATTCGTACAAACTTTCGCATTTATAATATTAGTAGGATTGTACACAAACATTTAAATGACAAGAACTTAGAGAGGACGTGTACAAAGGTGGAATTATCTCTTTAAGAGATATCTTCCAGGCAACATTACCGGGTGTTAGGAAACTTTTTTTCATACTGTTTAGGCCTGGAAGTGATCACTTTTTGTCACGCTTTTATTAACTTCGCCTGTATGTATGTTTGTAAGTTTTTATGTTTGTAACCGATTGACTTTTGCACTCGATTTTGACCCACTTTAAACGGACAGTTTGTACATTTATCAAGAATCAGTGAACTTACAATAATTTCATAAGTTTATCTCATTATCCATCGCCAGGATCGCCAGAATTAAAGTGAATATAGTTTAAAAAACTAAAAAACACGCTTTAAAGCACATTAAGCTAAAAAGTGAAAAATAATTCTTAATATAAGCTGGAAACAATAATGAACGAAAAAATACTATTATATTACTAGTATTTATCGTTCATTATTGTTTTCAACTAATATTTAGAATTATTTTTCACTTTCTAGTTTGATGTCTTTTAAAAGCGTGTTTTTTAAAACTATATTTATTAATATTTGAATTGCACTTAGCATCATCCGCGGTCTCGTGTAGGGCATTTAGATTTACACCAACGTACGTGTACATCGCGACCCTCATACACATCTGGAATCAGATGTGCAGGTTTCCTCACGATGTTTTCTTCACCGTTAAAGCAGTTGGTAAGTATATCTACGTAAGTTTCGAAAAACTTATTGGTACATTGGCCGTCCGTATTTCAATACAGCACCTCTGGTTAGGAGGCAGAGTCGTTACCGATTTAGTCATCGAGGCTTTTGTTTCTTAAAGTGGTCTAGGTATGTTTTCATTAAAAAAATACCTTGATATTTTTTTACATTGCCAATTGGTAAGCCATTGGCCTCATCTGACATGATGGTAAGTGACGATGATGCCGAAGAGGGAAGTGGGCTTGCCAAAATTCAAAACGTAATGGGGGAACTGGCTATCTTATCTTCATGTCGAAAAGAAACATATCGATGCTGTTAACATTGATGTTTGCAGGCAGGACTTAGATACGATGGTGATAGCTAGCCACACACGAAATAAACTAATCTTCTCGTTGGCAGTAGTCCTAAAACTGTGTCTTAAGTACTCCACTTAAGACAGTGTATATGACAGACAAACTGAAAAAAGGTTTAGACTTATAGGGTTCTAGAACAAAAAATACATATATACCAATCCCAAAAGTGCAAAGATCAAAAACCATAAGTATTCACATCTCTACTTTTGTGACCATAACATTGAGTAAAACTAATATAAATAATATAATTATCTGGATAAAATCGACAATAGTTCGCTACTATTACTAGTTGAGTGGGAGTTCCATTTCATACAATTTTGTGGGTCCAATACGAGTGCAGCTGCCCTGGGAATCATTTTAGGAGGAAACATGTTTGTCATATTTTTAAATCTGTATCTTTTGAATCAACTGAACTTTTTTGGAGTTTGTTTGTTTGTGTAAGAACTAAAAACAAGCAGGTTCTCTATTCGACCGTATGCTTTTTTGTATGTGTTTGTTACGCGATTTCTTCGCCGAATTGGAACCGATTTTGATAATATTTTTTTTATTTGTTAGCTATGCCTCGAGGTTAGTCCCTTATAAATTTTGTCATAAATTTATAAGGGATTTTGTGAGAAATTAATATAAACAAAAAAATGTGCAAAATTGTTTTTAACTTTTTTAGTGTTTTCTAATTATAATGGTAGTTGAGCTAGCAAGTAGTGACTTGACAGCAAAGAAAACGTGTCGTTAACAAAAACCTCAATAACTTCCAAAATATCTTAGCTTGCTTTATGAAATAAAAGCTGTATAATAGACAATTGTATAGTGCTCAAATAAAAATAAGTCATAAAAGTGGAAGATTATAAAGTTAATTTTGAAAAAATGACAATTTTTCACTAGATTTCGAAAAAATTGCTACTTTTTTTTTTTATTGTGTCAAATGTGCAATTTTCACACATTTTAGTATTTTACGGGCTATTAAAACAGCTGTTACACGATTTGGCATGCTTTCCACCAGATTTCTGAGCCGATGCTGAGGAATATTTTCCCATTCCTATATCAGTACTTCTTTCAGTTCACGAAGCGTGATTGGAGAAACAATTCGCTGGTGTACACATCGTCGTCCCAGTTCATCCCAGGCACGCCCAATGGGGTTCAAGTGTGGGCTTTATGGTAGCCACTCCATGCGTATGATAGCAACATCATCAAAGATGGCGTTCTAGCCCATGGTTACTAAAAATGAGCCAACATACTCATTTAAGATTTCATTCATGTATCTCTCTGCAGTTAAAGTTCCATTTTCGATCACTACTAGGTCAGTGCGACTTATGGAAGAAATTCCAGCCCACACGTGTCCATGCTCCATAGCCTCCGCCATATGACACTTTCTCTTCAATGCAAGCTTTGTTATAGCGTTCTCCTGGTCTTCTGTAGACTCTTTGCTTCCCATCGTGCTTGTATAGCATGAATCTCGACTCGTCCGGAAACATAACTGTTGACCAGTCATCGAGAGTCCAATTCATGTGTTTTCTAGCGTAACTCGGTCTTGAATTTTGATGCTGCCTTTCGAGTTTTGGACCATTGGCGGGTCTTAATGGCTTCAATTTCTTCCTCCAGCACGTAGAAGGTGATTTTGACTTCAACAGCCGTTTGAAATCGATTTCTCAATATTATTGATACCATATATCGATCCTCCCGCGCTGTCGTGCACCTTTTTCGGCCTATTCCTGATCTACAAATATTGGATCCAGTCTATTTAAATCGCTGGAGCACTCTTTGAACGGTTGATAGCGACATACCAACACTTCTCGCTGTATAACACTGACTGTGCCCGTCTTCAAGCATTGTCAGTATTCTGGTACACTCTTCACGGGTTAGTCACATGTTTTTTAACTGAATTTGTTCAGAATAATGAATTTCTGCACAAGAAAAAAAATATTTTTAGAAATTTATATGACAGAACAGAAACAAAAGTAAAACAAATGGTTTTAAATTAGATGTGCAAATTTTTAAGATCGTCCTTTATTTTTTCTGTGGTTTTTAAAACAATCATCAAAAAGAAATAAACAGGTTTTACTCTTTCATTTATTCGTAATAAAAAAAAGCTTGAATTTATTTTTTATTTTGAAAGGATTGCTGAAATATTTTAAAAGATATCAAATGTTTTAAAATCGACCCGTTTTCTTTGCGATCCTGTGTATAATCAGATTACCTATGATTGTACACAGGATACATAACTAAACGGATAAACTTTAGGTATCATTATTTCCTACGTTTCTTTAATTTATAAGACACCTAAGGTGCCCGTTAGAAACAAATCCCACTAAAAGCATAAACTTGAAAGAGAGCCAAGTTCTTTACAAAAAATGTCCAAGATATTCGGCTAACAGCTTCGCAAATATAAGAAGTGAGATCTAAGTAACATGTTTTGTATAAAGGTTTTTTAAATAATAGCTACCTACGGAAATTTAAATTGATTTATTTCATTCATTTCTTCTCCAAATAAATGGATTTAATAATTAATAGTAAATATATCACGGTTTTCAGTTGTAGAAAAGAAAATTCGTTATGTTCTGTAATATTTATGATGCAACTTGAAGTGTTTTCACTAACCAATTATATTCTATACTTTTCTTCAGAATACCTTATTAATTTTTACGAATATTAAAAACAAAATTTAGCAAAATCTGTTCAGTCCTTTTTAAGTTTTGCGTTGACTTACAGCATTTTATATAGATTGGCATATATTTTAAAAAGCTAATGTTTGCTTGCTTGGGGACTGGACTATTTAAATTTGCCAAGTTACACCATTTAGTAACACACAACATAACAGATTTTCTTTTTAGAACTTAAAACCGTTGTACATCTATTTGTTGAAGTCTGAAAAAAATATTTCAATTTGAACTCCCTTAGACATGATTAAGAAAACCACTTTAGAACTTGGTACCCATTGATTTTTTACGTCCTTTATTGGGAAGCCGTAAGCCGACTGTCTTGTAAATTTTTTGTATACTCCCTTCACATTTTGGTGAGATATCATTATTTTTTTTAAGTTAATATTTATCTCTTTTCTGTGTAACAAAATTGGTGTAGGTCCCGTTAACTGGGGCTTCTAATTATCATACTAAACAACTTTTGTTCTAAGACTTTGCTGAAATCGCAAAAAAAATGTTACTCTTCATACTAATCGATCAGCTGATCGACCAATTTTGTAAATTATAGTATGGTGGGTCCAAATTTTCTTTTGATAATTGACTATGGGTTCCTTGCTGAAAGTTGTTCACTATGATGAATAGAACCCCTAGTTAACGGGTCCAACATCATTTTTTTTACACCCTGTATACGTGTTTATATTTTTAATAACGCGTTATTTTCACATATTTTTGTAACAATTTATTTATAACACAATTATTGTAGTGTTTCGGATACCTCAGTGTGCGAGTCCGTTTCGCTCTTTGCCAGTTTTTCTTTTTTTTTTTCTTAGTATACGCCCTTTTTTAATGACACTCATTCGACTACCCGCTGCACGAGATAGAGCTACTGGGGTGACAGTAAACAGGTATAAAATTTGTGATTTTCGAACGTTGTATCTTAGAAATGGTAAAAAAGTGCGAATTAAGATATTTCTAGATCATACTAGATGTCGCTAATTTTCTCATGTTTCTTATTGATAATTGGAGTTTACTCCTTAAGAATAGATTTTTAAGAGTTATAATAATTTTCAAAACAGTAAAGAATTGTAAGGAAAATTATGCGATTTCCATTTATGCGAATAAACTAGTGCCGTGCGTCGGAGCTGATGGCCATACTTTTGTAATGTTTTTTTTTATTTGTTGTTATAGTGGCAATAGAAATACATAATCTGTGAAAATTTTAACTCTCTCCCTATTGTAGTTTTAAGGATATTATTTATAATAAGACAGACAGACGAGCAGACGCAGATCGAAGACTTAGTAATAGGGTCCCTTTGGTGTACAGAACCCTAAAAATATATTTAACGAAATTGAAATGAAATGAAATGAAAATTTATTTGCATAAAACATGGTTATAAAGCTGTTAACATTATTAAGGAAGTTCTCATAATCTTATCATAATTATTACTTTTAAAATTCACACACAGTCAATTATACTACAAAATAATTTATTAAAACGCAATTGTCATAGTCAATGTTAATTGTCAAAAATGTCTATCTAGGAGTTCATTTACGGAATAAAATATTTTTTCTTTTAGAAATGCACAAGTTTGCGTTTAAATGGTATAATATTAGGTATTGATTTTATGTCAGTAGGTTAAGCATTATAAATTTTAACACACATTACTACACACTGTCTATGTATACTGTTTAAAACTAATTTGTTTGGGTCTCTTACAAACCTTTTGTGCACATCTCTCGTCTTTTTAAATATATGTAAGTTATTTTTTACGAAAGTAGCGACCTCTGAAATATACATACAGGGCAAGGGTAACAGTCCTAACGACTTAAATAATGGCCTGAATGACTCACGGAATGTTTTGCCACACATAGCTCGTATGTATTTCTTCTGTGCAATGAAAACATTATTAAAATGAACAGAATTTCCACATATTAACAAGCCGTACTTCAGAATAGACGCTACGTAACCATGGTATGCCGAAAGCATAGTCTCAACCGTTGAAATATTTCTTAATCTGC
Organism: Coleophora flavipennella; assembly: GCA_947284805.1. Taxonomy (NCBI): domain Eukaryota; kingdom Metazoa; phylum Arthropoda; class Insecta; order Lepidoptera; family Coleophoridae; genus Coleophora; species Coleophora flavipennella. The sequence continues at coordinate 6,066,587 of OX369290.1, forward strand.
TTAAGACATACACATAGCGATTCAGTTTTTCTGTCAAAGTCTCTGTATGTTTTTCCCAGCTACAACTATCGTCCAACAAAACACTTAGAAATTTTGTATTAATAACCTCTTGTATATGTGATTCATTGCTACGTATGTTAAGTTTTAATTTGTTATGTCTATTTGTGTATAACTGCGAATTGTATATAATTAGTTTTATTTATATTTACAATTAAGTTATTTTGGTCCATCCAATCAATTACCTCCTTAATTTTATTATTTATGTGAGTTTCATAATTATGCGATTTAATATTATACGGTATTATGATGGAAATATCGTCAGCAAATAAGATACTTTTTCGTGGTGTTACCTCAGGAAGGTCATTAACGTATAGCAAAAACAACAATGGACCAAGTACACTTCCTTGAGGCACACCACATTTATTTACTATAAATTCAGATTTGGTTGAAGTAACACAATTTTTTTAATCCAAATGTCTTATTTCCACAGCCTGAATTCTATTGCTTAAATAAGATTTAAACCAATCAAGCGCTAAGCCTCTTATACCTAAGTTGCTCAGATTTTCGATCGATTTCATGTGATACAAAATCGAAGGCACGAGTCATGTCATTGGGATTCTAGTTGATCGGGGGGCCCCTCCTTTACTATACTTACACACAAAATCTCAAGTGTGAGTCCATGTTACGGGAAGGCCGAAAGTAGCCAGAAATGTTACGTAAAGTACCACGTCCGGTATCGCCTTTTTCCTTTACGAACTTGGCTGACACACTGTAGTGTGTCAAGATGGCAGCGCCTGCAGTTCATTGATAGCGTTACAGAGTCAGTCATTTGACAAAGTTACCGAGTCATTCAGTATAGCAATATCTATCTTCATGAGGCTGTTTCTTTTACAATCATTGGTTTTTAAAACATTTTTAAATTAGATGAAGTCTAATTTTGTATGGCTTTCCCTTGAATTTCCAAATTAATTAAATTAAATATTCTATTTATTTAAAACAAAAATCATTTAATAGGTTCATCCAAGAAATTTATACAGCTTACATCTATGCTCACTCCGATATGTTTCTTTCCTCCAAAACAAATGGAATGAGTTCCATTCGGAACAGCCATTACACGTGATTTCATATAAATTGAAAGTTTTAATACAGACAGAAAATTATCAATAACTACATACCTTCATTTTTTAAGGTTCTGTAGAGGTACATACCTACCTACCACATATATCGCAGCGTAAGCGATCGTGGCTCGACTCGGCTTTGTTCGTCAGTCGTCCCGAACTCGCGTCCAGATATAGACATACGTACAAACACTTAAGTTTGTAAATCCTATTTTGCAACCAATATAAGCGAAACATTCGTGAACTGAAATCTATCCTTTTCATTGAACATTCCACGCAACCTTAAGCAACTGGTCCCCTAACCTAGGACCCCTAACAGTTCCATACCAGATAACGGAACCCTATACGTCTACGCTGTCCGTCTGTCTGTTTGTCCGTCCGACCTTTATAAGGCTGTATCGTTAGAACTGTAATAGACAGCTGAATGAAATTTACACAGAATATATTTAATTATGGAGAATGGTTATTTTTAATCTATTGTAATCAATGATAGATTGTCATTTTATTAATGTAGGTAGTATACACTAAAAAAATAAAACCATTGTACCCTCCTTCTTCCCTTCCTTATTCATCTGCCAGTTCGCGTGGACTTGCTCCGAAAATTAATTTAAAATAAAATATAATCAGTGCTCAAAAAGGTGAAAACTTGGGGTGGGTCGACCCAAAACATTAAATTCCAGGACTACAACAAATAATTAGTGTTAGAATCAGCGCCAAACTATGTATGGCGGCAAGTGAAATACGAGCCACGGTGATTGCCTGCAGGACTCCAAAACCTTAAGTTAACTGGCTCCCATCCCATTTTTCTACCCCATACATTCCATTATCAAAAATACTAAAAGTCAAAAATTAAGGGGAGTCCCCATAAAAGAAACATATTTTTTGTTTTTGCGCTGTCGTAAAAATGCTATTATATTTAATGACACGCGGAGTGATGGCACCAATCTAAAGACACCACATTTGTCAAAATCGGTTAAGTGGTTTAAGAGATACGAGGTAACATATGAACATACACATATGCATAGACTGACAAAGCATAACCCTACTTTTTCCGCAGTCGGGTAAATCGGTATAAAACATCATCATATCAGCTCATATTATACGTCCCCACAGCGGGGCTACAGCATACCCTCAATTAGGGCGACCGGGCTTTAGTCGACCACGCGGGCCCAGTGCGGGTTGGTCGAATTCACACAACCTTCGAGTTTCTTCGCAGGCGTGTACGAGTTTCCTTACGATATTTATCCTTCACCGTAAGAGCGTCGGATAAACGTACCTACAACACATTAGTACGTGGTAGGATTCAAACCACGACCTTCCGACAGGAGGTAGCGGCCCTAACCGTTACGCCACCGACGACGCAAGCAACGGTAAATACATACAAGCGTGAAACTTGGTGTGATTATAGTAATAAACCTGAAGTCAATTCAAATAATAAAAAAAATTAACCGACCAAGTGCGAGTTGTATGGAAATGTAGGGTTCCATAGTCTTTTAACAAAATAAATATAGCGTCGATGGCGTAACGGCTAGGGCCGCCGCCTCCTGTCCGGGAGGTCTTGGTTCAAATCCTGCCACGTACAAATGTGATTTCGAATTTAGATTTCATATGTACGTTTATCCGACACTCTTACGGTAAAGGAAACCTGCACACGCCTGCGAAGAAACTGGCAGGTTGTGTGTGAAGCCGACCAACCCGCACTGGGTCCGCGTGGTCGACTAAGGCCCGATCGCCCTAATTGAGGTTAGGCTCGAGCCCCTCGGTGGGGACGTATATGAGCTGGTATGATGAATAAAATATTTTGTAAGGAAATAAATAAATAAAAATAAATATTCTAGGACAAATCACACATGGTCATCTGGCCCAAAGTAGGATTCCCTGTGTTATGGGAAGCAGAGACTGATATACATACTTTATATTCGTTTAAATACATACATATATAGATATTTAACAGCCAGACACAGAGCAAACAAATCTGCTCATCACACAAATGTTTGCCCTGGGTGGGGATCGAACCCACAACTCTCGGATCAGTAGTCAAGAGCACTAACCACTGAGCCACCGAGTCAGTCAATGAACTTTTTACATATCCAACTGCACATCTTAAGTTGGTCGATGATTACTCAGAAACTAATAAAGCCTATTTAGCCGTGATAGTTTTCCTTATAAATTGATTGTATGTCTTATTGTTTAAAATTTTTTCAGATGTGCTGAAATTGTGGTTTAGCTGGAAAGGGGAGAGGGAGGGGGAAACATGATTCTCACAAAAATTTGCTCTATAAAGCTAAATTTTTCTCAAAACAATCCCTAAATCAAAAACCAGTGTTTTTCAAACCATCAGTACTCGTAGTTTTAAAAGATATATTCAACGAAACCTCCACGATAGGTTACGTCAACGAAACCTCCACGATAGGTTACGTCAACGAAACCTCCACGATAGGTTACGTCAACGAAACCTCCACGATAGGTTACGTCAACGAAACCTCCACGATAGGTTACGTCAACGAAACCTCCACGATAGGTTACGTCAACGATAAAAAATTCACCCCCACCTTACATGCGGGGGAGGAACCCTAAAAATATTTTTTTTCTAGATTTTATTGTACCACTTTGTCGGCGTGATCAATATGTATACCCATGCCAAATAACAGCTTTCTAGTACTAATAGTCTCTGAGCTAAGTGGCAGACAGACGGACAGACAGACAGATATGGCGAATTGTGAGTCGTATTCGCGCTAAAAAGTCCGAACTGATTAAAAATTCATTTTTTTTGTTACTCGCGTTGATGTTTTTTGCTTGTAATGGATAGGAATCATTGCTGACGTTGTCTGCTTCCGTGAAGCGTCCCCGTTTCAGTTTGAGTAAAAATGTCTGGCGGATGTCCAGCGGATGTCCAGCGGATGTCCAGCGGATGTCCGGCGTATGTCGGAATGTTCTCCTCTACAGGTCGCATGGTCGCATTTCTCAACCGAAACCGGACCACTCTCGTGAAATATTGTGAGCGGGTTCGATAATTAAGTATACTATGGGATTTTTTTGTTGATTTATTTTTTGGATTTTTTTTTAAATAGCTTTTTTTTTTTTTTATTCACAATTGGTAAACCCTTGACAACATATTACCTGGTGGTAAGTGATGATGAACTTGAAGGAAAAAACTCACATTTCAGCTATTTCGAAAAACCCATGAGGTCTACAATTCTCAGAATCACTAGTGATTAAGAAACAACATATCGTCTACTAGCTGTAGACCTCGCGAGTTTTTAAAAATGGATGAGCCACGGTGATTGGAAACGTAAAAAAATATCATAATTCAGCCATTTCGAAAAACTCACGAGGTCTACAGTTCTCAGAGTCACTAATGATTAAGAAACAACATATTATCACCTACTAGCTGTAGACATCGCGAGTTTAAAAAAATGTCTGGATTAAAATATTTTTTACATTTTCAACCCTAATGGCTCCGACATTTTAAAAAAATTTCCAAAAACTAAATCGACGAAATAAATCAAACCTGCTGTCAAAATTTTACGAAAATCGGTTAATAAATGCGACTGTGCATACCAGTACAGCCGGCTGTACTGGTTATGTGGGACTCACAACGAAGCTTTGCCTGCCCACTAAACTTCCCCCTGAAGTGGATTGTAAGTACAAAAACTCTAAGTCCTACATCGGTGCCGACCCCTGGACGGGGGGGAGGGGCGGCGAAACCCGAAGAAAGCATTTTTTAACCCCTGACGCAACAAGACGTGTGTTTTAAGTTTGACGCCAATGTGTGTTTTTGTGTGTCTGTCTGTGGGATCGTAGTACTTAAACGGATGGACCGATTTTGATGCGTTTTTTTTACGTGAAAGCAAGTTTCCTTGCTATATCGGTGGTTCTTAGCTATTTTAGGTAAAAATCGATTCAGCAGTTTGAAGATCATCAGCTTTTATCTAGGTGATGAAGGGATGTGGACAACTTATACCGGTCTGAGCGATTCGAAGTTTGGTGCCCTGTAATTGTAACAATATTGCCAAACCATGGTAACCTCGAGCTGATACTGCAGCATCTCCTGGAATCTCCAGGATACCCAACTTATCACCAACTTACGCGTACTTACTTACTTACTTACTTAGTGCGCGTGTGAACTACTGTGAAAAATGGCGCAAATCGATACCAAAGTGCTTCATAGTGCGATTTTAAGTATTGTACAACCATTAGAACAAAAAATATGTGATATTTATGATAAAATTAGTGAAATAGTTGACGAAATACGTGAATTAAAAACAATGACGATAGCCCAAAACGGCGAGAGATCCCCGACGCTGGACGGCAGCCGTCCTACCAACGTAACTACGACTGCGCCGCCGCGCACCCGTCTCGCTCCCACCCGTGAGCCGGCATCTGCAGCTCCGCGCGTTATACGCGCTAGCGCTGCAAGAGCGAAGGAGACCATTAAATCATTGCAGACCAAACGCCCAAACCGGCTGCCATCAAAACATGACCCCTCACCGAAATCACTGCTACCGCCTCGTAACGAACTAATTTCAAATTTTACTTTGAATTCTTCAAAACTGATGAGCGTCAAACCCCAAAACGACAATGGGAACAAGGATATTTCTCAGGCTTCTACCTCAACACCGATAACAGGTTTGTCAAAACCATCAATAGCGGGAAACTCAAACAAATTTGACGAAAAACCGCGGGAAACCACCAATATCAACGACGGCGAATGGACAACGGTTGACAGGCGTCGGCCTAGGAAAAACCCAACAAAAATAATGGGATCTGCAACCAATACCAAATTAGCTGGAATCGAACATTACAAATTCTTTCATGGGTGCTATTTTACAAAACAAACAACAAAAGACGACATCCTAACGCACCTAAAAGGGATACGAAATGATTTTGAATATAAAGTGGAACAAATTCAATCCAAACGTGATACCTATAACTCCTACAAAATAGGTATTCCTACTACCATAGTCTCTGAGTTCCTGACAGCTGCAGCATGGCCAGTAAACACGAGAATAACGGAGTGGTGGCCCTTTCTCCTTAACAGAGGAAGCAAAACACCTCATAAAGCCGGCAGCCCCATCACCGGCACCACCTCGTGAATCACACGCGGACATTACCCTGACCGTTCTTCATCAGAACATCAACCGACTAAAAAACAAAACCCACAAACTGGAATGCGAACTTCAGATACATGACAACGTGGATGTTCTGTGCGTGACGGAGTTGTTCCTGCAGTCAGACCAGCTTGCCAGCGTCCACATTATGAACTACAAACTCGTGGCCCAGTACTGCAGGTCCAACCGCGGCGGAGGCGGGGCGTGCATCTACGTGAAGGAGTCACTACTGGCAATCGAGCGCAAGGAGGTAGCCCAGCTGTCTCAAGAAAGCCACTTCGAGGCCTGTGCTATTGAGTGTGTGGGTTTGGACACTATCATAATCTGCATCTATAGACCGCCTAACAATCAACTAAATAATACTGGTAATGTAGATATTTTCTTTTCTAAATTAGATCAACTAATGCAATTACAGTGTACAAAAAATTATAAGGTTATTATTACCGGAGACATTAATATTGATCTACTAGTAAAATGTAATAACAGCAAACGCTTAGCTGAACTGTTAAAACAGTCTGGCTTGACGATATTGGTTAAGTTCCCTACCAGGATTACTGAAAAAACAAAGACTTGTTTGGACCACGCCTATACAAACATAGCTTCGTCGGATGTGATGACGGTGGCTCCGTGCGAAATGTTTGTATCTGACCACCTGGGTATTGTTGTAACAATTAAATTTACTAACAAAAAGACACTATTCAATAATGTTATTTTAAAAAGGATATTTACCCAATGTAATATTAATAATCTTACCCTAAGCTTGACATTGTATGACTGGGAAAATTTAATTAACAAATCAGAAAATCCTGATAGATTATTTCAATTATTACTTAACGTAATTAAAAATTTTTATGACATTAACTTCCCTGTAAAAAAATATCCTGTACGTCACTCGCTGAGCACTTGGGTCACTAACTCTATTCGTTACAATAGAAGTAAAATTCGTAATATAAAAATGACACTTGCTAATAATTCCTCTATTCATAGTGACGCATTGACCAACAAACTACTACAACTTGAAATTCAGCACAATAAGGACCTACGAATCGCACGAAAAGGTCACATAAACTCACAATTGTCGAAATGTAATCCATCGGACATGTGTCGGGGCATGTGGCGAGTTATTGCGTCGGAGACCGGGCGGGCGAGCGGCGGCGGCGGCGCCTTGGACGTGCTGGTGAGCAGCGCGCCGGGCGCGGACGCCGCGGAGCGCACGCGTGCCGCCGCTGCTACGCTCAACCGCTTCTACATAGAGGCCAACGATAGTTCGGCAGCCTGCTCTGACCCTACTAAAGCGACCACTTACCTGAATAAGTTTCTAGAAAGTACACCTACCCAGATGTACGCGCATGAACCGTTTTCATTGGGCGAGTTTTTGAAAATCGTAGGAGGTATAAAACGTAAGCACTCTAAAGACATCAATGACATGTCAACGTATGTACTGGACTACCTACCACCAGTTGTACTATCCTTGATACGCATGCTGTGTGACCGATGCATCCAGTCCGGTGTCTATCCTGATAGTTTAAAAAATGTAAAAGTGCAACCTATTTACAAAGGAAAAGGGGAAATGAACTTGTACAAGAATTTCCGCCCAATATCCCTCATACCTGTAATATCGAAAATCTTTGAAAATATGCTCAGCAAGAGGCTCATGTCATTCTTCACTACTAACAACCTGTTGAATAAACAACAATACGCGTACCAAATGGGCCGGTCCACAGTAGACGCGACTCGCGACGTGCTGGAGCGGGTGATTGGTCACCTCGAGGGCGGGCGGCAGGTCGCAGCGATCTTCTGCGACCTTTCGCGCGCCTTCGAACTGGTTAGTCACCCGCTGCTTCTACAAAAACTGTACGCGTACGGTATACAGGGAAACTTCCTTCATACAGTTGCCGCCTTCCTAAGACATCGCAAACAGAGCACACAGGTACACGAACATAGGTCGAATCTCGAAGTGATGGGTGACAGCGCTGTCCCCCAGGGCTCAGTGATGGGAAACAACCTATTTTTAATATTGGTAAATGACATCACAGCTGCTACTGATGAAAGTGAATTTGTAATGTTTGCTGATGATACTTGTATCATAGTAGCAGCTGACAACTTTGATAGACTTAAAGGTAAGTTATCCCTGGTAATGAATAACATATCTGACTGGTTTACAGCAAACGGTATGATGTTAAATCTTGACAAAACTAATATAATGCATTTTCAGCTTAGAAAAACTAACACTGACGCCTTAAACATTTCATGTAAGGGCTTCAATGTACCGCAAGTCGAAAAAACTAAATACTTGGGCTTTACGATTGATTCTGGCCTGTCGTGGTCCGACCATATTGATGTCATCTGTGGCCGACTATCCTCCGCCTGCTTCGCCTTGTCTAGGCTAACTCCTACCTTGACCACTGAAAACGTCATGAAAGCTTATTACGGGTACTTTAGCTCAATACTTACCTACGGCCTTGACCTGTGGGGTGATGCTGCAGATAGGCTACGGGTATTCAGACTACAAAAACGTGCTATACGCATAATTGCAGGTGTTCCAAATGACCATCCGGCTCGGGAACTATTTAGAACCTACAAAGTACTCACGATGCCGAGTCTGTACATCCAAGAACTAGCTAAATACGCTAGGAAACATATACACATGTTCGAAACCGTCGGCCAATCGCATCAATTTAATACTAGGCACCAAAATCGACTTCGATTACCGATGCACCGACTAGTTAAGTCGAAGATGTGTATAAAAGCAATGGCACCGAAGGTTTACAACAAACTACCGCAAGGAGTGAGAGACAGCCCTAGCTACGCGACCTTTATGAATAAATTAAAGGAAATGTTGGTTGATGCGGCATTATATGACACAAATGAATTCCTTAATAAAAAGTGGTCCAAGTGACTCAGCACTACGAAGGTAGAATAGATAAATTATTTTTTAATTAATCATAATTTTATATTTTATTTTTAACTAATATTATGTTTTAAATTGTGACGTGTAAATTTATTTAAATTTATAAATAAATGATTGTATTGTATTGTATTACAACAGAGGCATCATATTGGGCTCATTCGAATAGTCTCAATGAATAGGTTTTAGATGTAACATGGTAACCTTGACCTGATGCTGCAGCATCTCCTAGCATCTGCATGATATCCAACTCCTTAATAACTTACTAACTAATCGTGTTGGAAATACATTAAGTTTAAAAAGCATGAAATAAAACTCAGTTTTAAAATTTAAAAAACCCCCGAAAAAAAAACCTCTAAAAAGTAGAAAATAATATATTCCCTTTAAGTTTTTTTTTAAATTTCAATCTAATAGTCGTCGCGTTGGGGGACCGCTAAGTAAATATAATAAAAAGAGAATACAACTGTTTTACTTTATACTACAATTAATTTCTAATGATTTCACAACTTAGCGGTCCCCCTACGCGACCACACCCTGGACACTTCATACAACGGACAAGAAATGACATTTTAAAAAAGTGAATGATGGAACAAACAAAATGGCGGCGGAATCCTATACGCTCGACAACCAAACTGTAACCAATCAGTAGCAATCTGGGTGACGAGGGGGTGAGGTCGCAATCTAGAGAGCGGCAGGGAGTGTCCATTGCATACTGTATGTTAGTACTAATACTTGACGCGACGACTCTTAGATCAAAGTATAACTACTTAAATATTAAACTTAGAGAGCCAAAACATATTATTTTCTACTTTTTAGAGGTTTTTCTTGCATCTCGCTCGGTCAATAGTACTCGTACTTTGTAACTAGCGTCTCCTTTTTAGCTTGGGCAAAAAAGCGGCCAAGAGCGTGTCAGAAACGCACACAAAGGGTTCTGTACCATCATACTAGATGGCGCTAGTTTCTTCATTGCTAAAAAATAAGGGGTCTCTATACAAAAAAAAGACGTGTGGCACTCGGGGACTGCTGCGGTAAAGCTATTGCATAGCAGTTTTTTATCAACTTATGCAATTATAAATATTCATTTATTTTTTATATAAGCAGTATTTACCAGTACCATATAGTCCTTGGGGCGAGGGATGTTTATGTAATAAATTAACACTAAGAAAGTTCATCATCATCATCATCAGCAATCGCCATCATCAATCGACATCATCAATCGCCATCATCAAGCGTCATCATCAATCGCCATCATCAATCGCCATCATCAATCGCCATCATCAATCGCCATCATCAGTCGCCATCATCAATCGCCATCGCCATTGCCATCGTCATCGTCATCATCATCATCATGGTGGCTAGATAGATGGAACTGTGAGTTATTTAGAACTCAATATAATATATATTTTTTTGGGGTGTCAGGTTTTATTTTCGTTACGAAATTTCTTTAATTCGGTCCCCTCAAAGCCCGCGATAAAAGCTATACAATAGCTTAAAACACGTTTTTTATATAGAAAACCCCCCTTTTTCACTTTTGCTAATTTTAAGTGTTTGTTGTTATAGCGGCAACAGAAATACATCATCTGTGAAAATTTCAACTGTCTAGCTATCACGGTTCATGAAATACAGCCTGGTGACAGACGGACAGACAGACAGACAGACAGACAGACAGACGGACAGACAGACGCACAGACACACAGACGGACGGACAGCGAAGTTTTAGTAATTGGGTCCCGTTTTTACCCTTTGGGTTTTAATGTGTGTTACCTCAGAACTTTTGACTGGGCGAACCGACTTTGATGTTTTTTATTTTTATTTGAAAGCTAGTGCTTCCCGTGTGGTTCCATATAAATTTTATCAGAATCGGTGTAGTACTTTACTTGAAAATTAACAAAAACCAAAAATAATAATGTAAAAATGTACTAAGTTTTTGCTACGGAAGTCGGTTTTTAAACGTGTTAACCGTTTTCAATTATTTAACTATTACTTTTTGCATTTTAAATAGGTAGGTTCAGTGTCGGATTAAATCGAAAATTTGTATTCAATTTGTATTCTCCAATAACAAACAATAATTTAGTTAAAAATAACATATGAGTTAGTTCGGTTTGCCATCAAGACGTATTTTTTAGTTTTTTAAACAAGCATTTTTTATTAGCATTTTGAATCGCTGGCAAATATATTTTTTTTATTGTTTTCGCAATAAAATAGTCAGCCATACTAAAGTCTGAGTTATTTTGTTTCTGAGAAACCCCTTAGTCGATGCCATTATGAATAAGGAAAAGGATAGTTTCTGAGAAATGAGTCATTGCTAGTGCTGAAGTCTTTTTAAAAATGTACATTTCTTATAGGTAGGCCAGAGATATGCTATATATAAGCATATATATATATATATATATATATGCATCTCTTTTCATAGTAGCATTCGGTAGGTACTTATTATAATGTGTGTGTAAATGGATTCGATTTTCAAATGTGGTTTGTTAGTGCATAACCCATCTATGGTAACAAATCTCTGAGGTAGGCAACTAGTTTAGGATTCGTGATGTTGTATCATTTGCTCTTTATTACCCGACTACGCCAGAAGGAGGGTTATGTTGCGAGTGTATGTATTTATAAATGTTTATTTATTTCTGTTGCATGCTCTGTAGCCTAAAGGTGTGGAGAAAAGGTGGAGGTGTCGTTCTGTCTTCATGCCGTGAGTGACATAGCAGTCACTCACGGCATGTGACTGGGCAAAAAAGAGATGTTCAGTTTTTATGCAGTCGGCTTTTTAATTTAAGACTATTCATAATATCAGCCGAAGAGAAGAAATCTACGTTAAAAACCGACTTCCATCGCAACAACTTTACATTTTTGCATTATTTTTTTTTGGTTTTTGTATAATTTTCTGATTAAGTACTACACCGAATTTATATGGGACCACGCGGGAAGTATTAGTTTTAAAAATACATAAAAATCTATTTACACAGCCAAGAGTTCTGAGGTAACACACATAAGAAAAACATACAGTCGAATTGAGAACCTCCTCCTTTTTGGAAGTCGATTGAACTAGAGAACCAAACTGTAACCAATCTGAATCAGTCTGGGTGACGAGAGGGTAAGGTTGCAGTATAGAGCAGGCAGGGAGTGTCTATATCTGTATGTTAGTACTATTATATTATATACTTTGGTACAACTTCCAACAAGCCATGGTAAGTCCATTCACTTCACAATAGGGGATCGCGGGTTCGATTCCAGGTGGGGTCAACTTGTAAGACTCGGTTTGGTTGGTGGTAGGGCATTTTCTTAGCCCGCCTGGCTAGCTACCACCATCTTATCTAAGTCTTGCTGCCAAACATCAGTGTTGACAGCATTGATGTGTTTCGGCTTGAAGATAGGAAAGCCAGATTGCGTTGGGGAATCTTTGTAAACCCACTTCCATCTTCGGCATCATCGTCACTTACCATCAGATGAGATGATGCCAAGAGCTTACCAACTGTGAATAATAAAAAAAATACTACTTCTTAAAAATGAATGGGCCGATTCTAATACAACTTTATACACATGAGCAAGTTACGAAATTTTAGTTTGTGAATAGATTACAATAGGGATGACGAATGCTAGTCATCAGATTTACTTTTTATCATATGTCAAAAATTACATTTTGTTCTAAAGATGTTAGAAATACCTAGGCGTGACGTCATAGTTTAGCAGCGTCATTTATATGTCGGAGCGTCATTGAAAACGCGACCAATACCAGCTCGAGATAAGTTTACATAGTTACACTTTGTTTGGATCAAACGTCAGGTATTAGTACCTGGTGTGACAAAAATAGGAAGAACTGGGGATAAAAACCCTTACGGAGTTTGCCACATATGATACGTAAGATTTAGAGGTTCGGGCCTAAACGGAGTTTTAAGGAAAAAAAGGTTATGGGGTAAATTAGAATATATGTATTTTCATGATTATTTTAAAAGTAAGGAACAATAAACAATAGGAGTATAAAAAAGGTGCGATTTCATTGGTTGACCGTGTAGACAATTAAAAAAACAATGACCTAATATATTTATGGAGAATTTACGGAAATAAATTTAAGGTTACAATTTTATTTGTATATAAAATGGTTATTTTATAGTATGCTGGCAGGCAACGATCGTCACCGTCCCTTTGGTACTTAAATAAGTTACTAAGTTTAAAATTTCAGTTTGATCTGAATTACCCTATCTTTTTAACAAAATATGTATCAGATACAAAACACTTTTAAAATTTAAAATAAATAACTAATGGTCAGAAACTGGAAACAGGAAATCTTCTAGGTCGGCGGAAAGGTCAGAGAGTCAGAGAGTCGCTCGGGATAAAAGATAAAATAAATTCACTTCCCTTATGGCGAGCAGCTGGGCGGGCAGTAGAAAGGAGTGGCTGGTGATCAGCACTGCTCCATCCCGGGATTAATCCTTTATTGTAAAACTTCGGGGACGTCAACCTCGTAGGGGCTGGATGAAACCCTACGGAGATATAACAATGTAATTCGCCGCAGAACCAAAAATACACGCAAAGCGGTTTCCTTATACAAATTACTTACCACAGAATAAAATTGTGGGCCTCAATAACGACTTATAAAACAATTTATCAAAAAAAATTTAAATTCGCATCTGTAGACGGGATCACGGTCAACCTTTTGTTTTTCTTGTCAAAAAATAACAACAATTTTCAAATTCAAATACCATAGAGCAACGACATCAAAAAAGAATTTAATTATGAAACGCGACAAAAGAGATCGGCTCGAAACGATAGTTAGCGTTTCAAAATACCCACAAACTCACAAAAAAAGGCGAGAAGTCCAAAAATTTTTTGAAATTTGGACAACCCTATGGACGTTGGACAGCCCTGAAGAAGAAATAAATAAAAACTCTCTAAGTAACTAGTTAACTACGAACGTTTACTTGAAGCTGGTAGAAATTGACATTTATACACGAACGTACACATACAAACGGCAAAAACTCCATCTAAAAGTGAACCAACTTAATAACCCCAACAACACACTAGTGTTAAGGGATCGCTATGCACAGCCTAAAATAGTCAACTAATGCCGAAAGAGCATAACTAAACAACTAATTAAAACTAGATAGTATAAAGAGAGAACGAAGAAGGAAAAAAGGAGCACTCCGCACAATAGGCAAGTAGGGCTGTCAAGCTTAACACATCTCGAGGGAAAAACCCCAGAACTAGTAAAACATTAAAGACCAGTAGGGTTGTCAAAAACTGAAAAACTTGCGAAACATAGTCGGTTACCCCAGCGAAAATGTGGACAAAAGCGGTAAAGGCGGATGCGTGAAAATCCGACTCACGGATAAAATTAACACCGGAAGTCTGAAACGCAATACGCAAGAGTCTAAAGGGACAACTCTACCGAAAAATAGGCCATTTGAGGTAGGACAAGGGCAAGATTAATGAAAGAAATTTGAAAAATGGGAAATTGTTATAAGACCTCAAGAAATCTAAACAATACTGCGGAATACAGAAACGTTGTCACATAAAAGTGAACAGGGTACGCCAAAAATTTAAGAAGTACCTCGCAAAGCAACGCGTAAAAATATTCTAAACAGTAACCCTTAAAGATTTTTCCCTTAAACCAACGTTAAATAATCGTGAACTAAAAGTAAGTCTGTCCCGACTTTCGATTGAAAGAAATCTAGAGTCTGGCCATAGACTACTTAAATTAAAAATTCTCTTGGAATCGTAAGGGAATACACAGGCAAAAACAACTCATCAACACGTAAGCAATTATCCGAAAGAGGTATAATGCCATTAAGCCGGGAAAAAACGACCCGTGCGAAGAGAAGCAAAAAAAATACCGTGCATACAAACAAAAAAACCTTATGTTTCAAAGAAAACTGCACGATTAAATTAAGTAAGGGTCTTGAGGTATTAAAACTTGAACCATAATATCCGGAAAACGGATACACCCACGAACGACAAAAAAACGGGTTCGTTAGGGAAAGATTAAAGGCATAAAAGGGGTTAGAAAACATTAGTTCGAGCGCCATAAATATGTGACAAAAATAGGAAGAACTGGGGATAAAAACCCTTACGGAGTTTGCCACATATGATACGTAAGATTTAGAGGTTCGGGCCTAAACGGAGTTTTAAGGAAAAAAAGGTTATGGGGTAAATTAGAATATATGTATTTTCATGATTATTTTAAAAGTAAGGAACAATAAACAATAGGAGTATAAAAAAGGTGCGATTTCATTGGTTGACCGTGTAGACAATTAAAAAAACAATGACCTAATATATTTATGGAGAATTTACGGAAATAAATTTAAGGTTACAATTTTATTTGTATATAAAATGGTTATTTTATAGTATGCCGGCAGGCAACGATCGTCACCGTCCCTTTGGTACTTAAATAAGTTCATCATCATCATCATCATATCAGCCACAAATCGTCCACTGCTGGACAAAGGCCTCCCCCAAGGATTTCCACGACGACCGGTCCTGCGCTGCCCGCATCCATCGGCTTCCCGCGACCTTCACCAGGTCATCGGTCCACCGCGTGGGAGGCCTGCCTACGCTACGTTTTCCGGTGCGCGGTCGCCACTCGAGAACTTTACTGCCCCATCGGCCATCTGTTCTACGAGCTATGTGCCCTGCCCACTGCCACTTCAGTTTAGCGATTCTGTGAGCTATGTCGGTTACTTTAGTTCTCCTGCGGATCTCCTCGTTTCTGATTCGATCACGCAGAGAAACTCCGAGCATAGCACGCTCCATTGCCCTTTGGGTGACCTTGAGCTTTCTTATGAGGCCCATAGTAAGCGACCATGTCTCAGTTCCGTAAGTCATCACTGGCAACACACACTGGTCAAAGACCTTAGTCTTGAGACACTGCGGTATTTGGGACGTGAAGATATTGCGAAGCTTCCCGAACGCTGCCCAGCCGAGTTGGATTCGTCGATTGATCTCTTTCTTGAAGTTGGAACTACCTAGCTGGACTGTTTGTCCCAGGTATACATATTCGTCAACAACTTCCAGTGTAGAGTCTCCAACCTTTAGAGGAGTGGGTGCGACACGGACATTTAACATTATTTTCGTCTTGTCCATGTTCATTTTAAGACCCACTTGTTGAGAGACCTTACTGAGGCCATCGAGCATTGTGCTTAGGTCTTCCATAGTCTCAGCCATGACCACGATATCGTCAGCGAATCGGAGGTGGGATATGTACTCGCCGTTGATATTGATGCCGAGTCCACCCCAGTCCAGAAGCTTAAAAACATCTTCCAGGGCGGCGGTGAACAGTTTCGGAGATATAACGTCTCCTTGTCTCACCCCTCGCTGCAACTGGATAGGTTTCGAGTTCTGGTCCTGGAGGCGAACCGACATGGTGGCGTTTTCATACAGGCACTTCAACACCTCGATGTATCGATGGTCAATTTGGCACCGCTGGAGAGACTGTAGCACAGCCCAGGTTTCGACTGAATCAAAGGCCTTCTCATAGTCCACAAACGCCAAGCATAGTGGCTGATTGTACTCTTCGGTCTTCTGTATAATCTGCCGCAGCGTATGTATGTGGTCTATGGTACTAAAGCCTTTTCGGAAACCGGCTTGTTCGGGAGGCTGGAAGTCGTCAAACCTGCGTGCGAGACGATTCGTAATGACTCTCGAAAACAGCTTGTAGACATGGCTCAGAAGTGAGATGGGTCTGTAGTTCTTCAGCAGGGTGTTGTCGCCCTTTTTGAAGAAAAGCACGACCACACTTCTGTGCCATGCCTTAGGCGTTTGTCCCTCGAGTATAACGGAATTAAATAACTTCTGAAGAGCTTTTAGTACCGGTGATCCACCTGCTTTCAGAAGTTCAGCCGTAATTCCATCATCACCCGGTGCCTTGTTGTTCTTGAGCTGTTTGAGAGCCATTCTAATCTCGTACAGGCTGACGTCCGGGATATCTTCGGTATAGTGTCGGGTTAGTCTGGCTCTTGGGTCTTCAGCCAGATCACTGACAGGCAAACGTGTGGTCTTGTACAATTGTCCATAGAACTTCTCAACTTCTTCCAGCAACTCAGTCTTAGACGATATGGTCCTGCCGTCCTCAGTCTTCAGCTTAGTCAGTTGGCTTTGTCCAACAGACAGATCTCTCGCGAACACTTTTGAGCCTTTGTTGTGCTCAATCGCCTCTTTAATACAATTTGTATTATATTGGCGTAAATCGCGAGTTAGGGACTTAGAGATCTGCCTGTTTAGTTGCCGATACTGAGTAGCGTCTTCAGAGGACTGCAAAACCAATCTGCGTCTTTGTTCCATGAGGTTGCTGGTGAAGTCGGAGATTTTTTTGGTTCTGTTTGAACGGCGAGTTTTAAAAAACTTAGACCCGACCGTTTGAACAATTTCCACGAACCTGTCATTATAATCGTCCACATTCTCGCAGTCTCCTAGGCATTCGAAACGATTGTGCAACTCGAGCTGAAAGCTCTCGGGGTTTTGGAGCTGGATGGGCGCTGGTCGGAGCGTAGACTTCATCAGTCGACATCTTTCTAGCTTGGTCTTTAGATTCAATGTGCCTCTGACCATCCGGTGATCGCTTCCTGTTTTGACTGAATTGATCACGGAGACATCATTGAATATTTGCCTCCTTGTCGACAAGATGAAGTCTATCTCGTTTTTTGTTACGCCATTGGGATGCAACCATGTCCACTTCCGCTGTTTCGACTTTTGAAAGAAGGAGTTCATCATAAAGAGGCTCTCCTTCTCCATAAAGTCGGCCAGCATCTGGCCACGTGCATTTCTTACTCCATATCCAAATTGCCCCACTCTCAGCTCACCATCGCTTCGTTTGCCCAGTTTCGCGTTAAAGTCCCCCATAACAACGGTATAATGGGTCCTGGTGCTATGTAAGGCTGTAGAGATGTCCTCAAACATAGCCTCTACCTCGTCGTCGGAGTGTTCCGTAGTCGGCGCGTATACCTGTATGACCTTCATCGAATACCGTTTGGTGATTCTGAGTATAAGGTATGCTACCCTTGTCGAAACGCTCACGATTTGGACCACATTGTTAATGAGGGACTTGTGGACGAGAAACCCGACACCACCCTGGGACTGTTGGTCGCCCTCCCGGAAATAGAGCAGGTTTCCGGATTTGAGGATCATGGTGTCCTCTCCCTCTCTTCGGACTTCACATAAACCTACGATATCCCACCGTAACCTGCTCAATACTTCTTCGAGTTCTGCAAGTTTCTCGTCAGTCCGCAGTGTGCGCGTGTTGTAAGTTGCCAGGGCCAAAGGTCGTTGGGTTTGGTAGCCTGGCATCTGCCGGGGATTCTTCGCACCCCCTACCCCGCCGTTACCATGACTGCTACCGGAGCCAGGAATAGCGGGGCTGCCGGGGACTAGGGGCCGTTTTCTGGGTGTGAAATTCATTGGGGGGGTTTTGCCGTAATCGCCACGCTTGGCAGGCGGGTTGGCGATCGCAGTTTGATTGCAGGTGTGTTGCAATGCACGGAAAGACGCTGCTGCCCATCCTCCGGTTTTAAGTCCCTTAGTCGCCTCTTACGACACCCATTGGAAGAGATGGGATGGTCCTATTCTTAGCCGGGAACCATACGGACGTAATAAATTAAATAAGTTACTAAGTTTAAAATTTCAGTTTGATCTGAATTACCCTATCTTTTTAACAAAATATGTATCAGATACAAAACACTTTTAAAATTTAAAATAAATAACTAATGGTCAGAATATGGAAACAGGAAATCTTCTAGGTCGGCGGAAAGGTCAGAGAGTCAGAGAGTCGCTCGGGATAAAAGATAAAATAAATTCACTTCCCTTATGGCGAGCAGCTGGGCGGGCAGTAGAAAGGAGTGGCTGGTGATCAGCACTGCTCCATCCCGGGATTAATCCTTTATTGTAAAACTTCGGGGACGTCAACCTCGTAGGGGCTGGATGAAACCCTACGGAGATATAACAATGTAATTCGCCGCAGAACCAAAAATACACGCAAAGCGGTTTCCTTATACAAATTGCTTACCACAGAATAAAATTGTGGGCCTCAATAACGACTTATAAAACAATTTATCAAAAAAAATTTAAATTCGCATCTGTAGACGGGATCACGGTCAACCTTTTGTTTTTCTTGTCAAAAAATAACAACAATTTTCAAATTCAAATACCATAGAGCAACGACATCAAAAAAGAATTTAATTATGAAACGCGACAAAAGAGATCGGCTCGAAACGATAGTTAGCGTTTCACTGGGTAAAACCGGTGGTGGCGTGACAATCGCTTGTACTCGTGAACCGATCGTATGTGGTAGCAAAGTGACGCATTAGCAGTAGGCTGTTTGTGATCGAGGTGGCAGCACTGAGTCACAGATGAGATACTAGTTACTTCGTACTGAGTTGGGAATTTATTGGATCTGTGGAGAAGCCATATTAGATGGACGTCAGTCTCGAGGCAGACACTTTTTGACGGAGCGTCGAGCAGAACACAAGTAGTGGTGGTCTGTGAGCAAAATGGACGTGTCTCGCCATCGCTGTGATCACCGCGTTTGCATCCATTGTAATCCAAGGCATCCTGTACAATTTATATTGCCGAATGATCAAGACTATTGAAGAAGGACCCCTGTGATATAGCTGCATTGTTATTTCGACGCCCAATACCGAAATAGTTAAGGACGTGAACCACGAGGCCATCCATAACCTAACCACACCCTAACCCTTCGACATCAGAAGTTGGATTGTTCCCAGCGCTCGCAACTAGTGGACGACGGGAAAATGTGAAAAATAATAATGGAGCAGCGAAATAAAAACTCACTGGCAACAATTCTTCGTGCTACAGAACCAGAACATACTGCGATTAATTGAGGCTATGCGAGCACCATCCTACATCTGCTGCAATCATATTGCCAGTATTCAACCGGAATATACCTGAAGCTAATACACGTGCACGGTGCTCAACTGTCGCCATCTCCCTTACGGAACAATCGTTGGAATGAGGTGACAGCATGAGCTGCACTGGCAGCAGCGGAGATCCACGCAAGCGGCGCGTGCAGCTTCAGCGAAGTGCGTGATGTACGCGGAGCTACGAAAATCCGGTGAGTCGTACCCCTTTTGTTTTGATGGTGGTAGTAGTACGTGCGTAGTACTATTACCTAATCTGTAGTGGTGCCTACTGTTCTCTCGTTAAAGAAAGTTTCGTGTATAGTCTTTCGGGAGTGTGTTCAATACTAACGCACTATTGACTTTTGTAGGCAACTCTTTAAGTTTACTGTACAGAACAAATATCGAGTGAGGGTAATATTGACGGGCATTGTTCAGAATGGTCATATCTTATGCCAGACGAGTACGAACGATATTATGATCGATTCAGATATTTTAAATCTAGGATTGACGGTATTCTTAAACGAGTCTGTCAATAACAAAACAGCTTGACTGTCGGTAAGGATGTCTTACCCTTCTAGTAGTGATTGCATTAGCAGCTAAAATGATGCCTTGTGGAAAGTACTCTTTCACATGCTTTCGGATTTTTACTTGTGACACAACGTCGTGATAGAACGGAAGATTTAAAAAGAGGACTCATTGTAAATATGATGATTCATTTAGTTATCTAGAGTTTCGGTTATACAAACCTAAACCAGAATTGAAAGTATTGAAACCCCTTTAAGCTTTTATAATATTGAGACCGACATCTTAACATGGAGTAAACTCTTAGCTTTCGTAGTATTGCGACTGATATCCTCATTGATCATAGGCCAATGTTGTTGCCTATTTTTAATAGCTTTCGTGATGAATTTGTCGAGGGCATCCTTAATGCCCCGCTATCGTGTAGACCCTATGAAGGTAGATTAATTTCAGTGACCCCAATAAAATATTTTGTTTACCAATTGTAAAAAAAAATGAATAATAACAGGGTAGTATGCGGAGTGCAGTGGTGGACGTCTTACGGCTGATGTGATGATGATACAGGATTCATGGGCTGGAGGCTGCGAATGTCATAAGCCCCGAAGCTTTCCCTTTTTGACGGCCTTATCATGCTGGTAAAGAAAAAGGATAGCATAGAACGCAAGTGTTGATAACCGTGAAAAAAATGATAACAACATGCCTGAATGGAAATTGCTTCCTCTGATAGCTTGGAACATCGATTGACTTCATAGGTGGTCACTATTTCACCACGTCAGGCATAGCTAGTGGTTACATCAGGTGCATTCTATTCCTATTAAATCGAAATGACTGATTTTGTAATTCCGGAGGGTCTGTTCGAATACGTCCACGTTTCATTCGATCTACGTAATGCCCCCTTGTGTTTCAACTCACGTTCATAAACGCTTTAGTTAATTAACCTAAAAACTTGCGTGGCAACGGTCAGGTGAATCTTAGTACGTTCAAACGTTGGGGTTCATAGTTAAGTGTCCTTTAAAATATGCTTACTTCCTTAGAGTATAGTAATGAGATTTCATCTTACAAGTCCCTACATGATGATCATTTGGCAACAACCGAACTGTTGGGTTAACCAAGTTACGAAGTACAGCCTCCTGGAGTTGCTTGTAGGTACGAGTAAAGTAGCTTAACCTCTAAATGTCATGTATGTCGATTACACACACAGGCTGTAATTTTATCTAAGTGAATCACGACAACACACTAGTAATAATACGGAGAGTAACGCATCCTATTACAGGAGTTGTTAATCAGCTTGCTGCTGATGTGATAATAGACATGGGCCTCCCCCATGTTGTAGCGGTTTTACCAATTGTAAAAAAAAACGCTACGCTTGGCGGGCTGTTTGGCGGTACAGTATGAGCGTGAAGGACGATGTTGCTTATCCTCAAATTTTTGGTCCCTTAGTTGCTTGGGTGTTACATTGCTCTGGAGCAGCACCACAGGCTGATTTCTAAATTAAAGCTTAGCTTCACAAGTTACCTAACTTTATGTTGTTACAAATGGAGAAGCGTTACCGACCACTTTAGATATCAAATACCTTCAGAGTTATTGAGGTGCTGGAAGGAGACCGTTATATCCTTAAAGCGTTAAGTTCTAACAGGACCTACAAATACGCTTACGACAGACTACGTTAAATACCCGATAGTAACAGTATTATTGACTTGGACAGAATTGATGATTAAAAAAAAGACTGAACCTTAATTTAACCAGATTAAGGACTTTTGTACTTGACCGTGACGCAATGTTTCGCAACAGAACGCCAATAGTCTCAGCCATTCGTAGACGTAGGCGTAAAACACCGAGTTGATTTTCTCGTTGCTGTGCGGCCACAACTGTGTGTGGCGTGCGTTTGGCTCGCAGGCGTATCACCGGGGAGGTGATGTTGGCAATCACCAGAAAGAGGTGATGTTTGAGATCGCCGCATGGAAGCGATAGTGTGGTTGGACACCGGAGGGAGGTGGTCCAAGAGTCGCCAGGTAGGGTGACTGTGTTTTTGGGCGGACACCTGAGAGGTTGTCTGAGAGTCGCCAGGTAGAGCGACTGTGAGTTTGGGCGGGCACCGGATGGAGGTGTCTGAGAGTCGCCAGGTAGAGTGACTGTAGTTTGGTTGGGCACCGGATGGAGGTGGCCCAGAGTTGCCATGATGGGTGACTGTTGTGGTTATCAAACGAATGGGCTTACCGAACTGCAGTTAATTTGTTGCGAAGCATTGCGATACAATTCAAGTGATTAAACGAGTGAAATTGTTAACAATTGACATTGACTTGACTGTTTTACTGAAAGTGCCTATTTATTTTGAAAGCTTAGTGAAAAATTTCTCTGTAAACTGTGATAAAAATCTCTTGATGCTTATTGTATTTTATGTCAGGTTGGCCGAGCGGGCCAGTTAAGAAAAGAAATACTCTGGTGGTCATGTTTTTCTTTCAGGTGACCCACACGGGGACGTGTGATGCGTCAAGATGGCCGTGTCGGAGCGTCATTGAAAACGCGACCAATACCAGCTCGAGATAAGTTTACATAGTTACACTTTGTTTGGATCAAACATCAGGTATTAGTACCTGGGTGAAACCGGTGGTGGCGTGACAATCGCTTGTACTCGTGAACCGATCGTATGTGGTAGCAAAGTGACGCATTAGCAGTAGGCTGTTTGTGATCGAGGTGGCAGCACTGAGTCACAGATGAGATACTAGTTACTTCGTACTGAGTTGAGAATTTATTGGATCTGTGGAGAAGCCATATTAGATGGACGTCAGTCTCGAGGCAGACACTTTTTGACGGAGCGTCGAGCAGAACACAAGTAGTGGTGGTCTGTGAGCAAAATGGACGTGTCTCGCCATCGCTGTGATCACCGCGTTTGCATCCATTGTAATCCAAGGCATCCTGTACAATTTATATTGCCGAATGATCAAGACTATTGAAGAAGGACCCCTGTGATATAGCTGCATTGTTATTTCGACGCCCAATACCGAAATAGTTAAGGACGTGAACCACGAGGCCATCCATAACCTAACCACACCCCCCTCTTCGACATATATATTTATTTTGTGATTTTGGTGAATTAAAAATCAAAGAAATGGAAAACAAAACGAGTAAGGAAATCTAAAGTGTAAGTATAGGAGGGCAATTTAGTGATCAAGAGATCATAATTTATTTCTGATGCTGTCTTCATCCCTATTTCGAAATTCTTTATTTTAAAAAAAGATTAGCGAATTTTAGGATTATTATTATGAAAACCTTAAATCACTATTATTTAGTGACAACACATTTTTTACAATTAGTAGGTATGTACCTAGGAAGGTGTGAGTTACAACTCATGATAAATTTGGCCGTATTATGCAAAATGTTCATTAGACTATCCTTAAACATAATTTGGGGGGAGAGTAGGAACTTTCCTTGCCAAACGAACGATTTTTACGTCAAAAATTAATTTGTTGCGGTTGCCTGGTGTTGCACTTAGCATCACCCGCCGTCACGTGTAGGGCATTTAGATTTACACCTACAGACGTGTGCAACGCGATCTTCATACAGATCTGGAATCAGATGTGCAGGTATCCTCACGATGTTTTCCTTCACCGTTAAAGCAATCGGTAAGTATATGTACGTAAGTTTTTTGAAAAACTCATTGGTACATTGGCCGCCCGGATTTGAACTCGAGACCTCTGGTTAGGGAGGCCGAGTCGTTACCGGTTGAGCCACCGACGCTACCGACGCTTTTAATTAGTAATTTCATATTTGAACCCCTATTATTAGAAAATGTTTTTCTTGTCACAATATCCTTTTAAAATATTCTCGATTTTTTACCAAGTAAAAGTTATTGCAGGTGGGGGGTTAATGTCTAATTGTCAGTTATGCAGACTTAATACGTTGTTAAGGTTTCTATGGTAACGCGAGTCTGACTCCCGTTTGGTCGGTTTTTAAATAGAAAATTTTGAAAAAGTTGTCAATGCATTTTGAACAATTTCCTGTCATTTTATGTAAAGTTGATATGGAATCGGCTCATATATTTTTTTTTAAATGTATTTTATTTGTATTATTGTCTTTTAACCGCCTCCGTGGCATAATGGTTAGTCCATTTGCTTCACACCAGGATATCACGGGTTCAATTCCCGGTGGGGTCAACTTTGTAATACTCGGTTTGGTTAGTGGTAGGGCATTTTCATAGCCGGCCTGGCTAGCTACCACCATCTTATCTAAGTCTTGCCGCCAAACATAATTGTTTAGTTGAAGCTAGATTCCTATTGCGTTGGGGAATCTTGCTAAGCCCGCTTCCATCTTCGGAATCACCGTCACTTATCACCAGGTTAGATGATGCCAAGGGCTTGCCAATTAAGAATAAAAAAAAGTGTAAAACATGAGTTCTGGTAAGGCGTCTTAAATCCTAAATAGGCAGCAAATTTATTATCTCAGCATATCCAATATTATAATGGGTATAAATAGCGCTCGTTTTTTTAGGGAAGGCAAAAGATATCTTTGCCGAAGCATCCATAAAGTATCAAAAATTTCCCCGTTAGGGCAAGAAGAACCCCGATACTGCCAAGTTTTAGTAACATGAAATTTTCCAAGTGCCAAGAGAATTTCAACTCTATCTCGTGCTCAAAAGAAATACAAAGAATTTGAAGGGTAGCAAAATAAGTTTGTCAAATGCGTTAGATATAATCTGAAATCGATAAAACGGTGGTGACGGTGTAACCCTTAATATTAGGCCGGGTTTTCTCGGGAATGATGATCTGAATTTTCCTTTCGACTTCTTAACTTAGATACGTGTGTGTGGTGTCAGATATAATTTTAGATGTCGTAAGTACTTATCTCTTGGGTGATATTATCATAAATTAGGTGATTTGGACGTTGTAAGTACTTATCTCTTGGGTGATATTATCATAAATTAGGTGGTTTGGATGTTGTTAGTACTTATCTCTTGGGTGATATTATCATAAATTAGGTGATTTGGATGTTGTAAGTACTTATTTCTTGGGTGATATTATCATAAATTAGGTGATTTGAATGTTGTACGTACTTATTTCTTGGGTGATATCATAAATTAGATGATTTGGATGTTGTAAGTACTTATCTCTTGGGTGATAAGGATAAGATCATAAATTAGGTAATTTGGATGTTTTAAGTACTTATCTCTTGGGTGTAATTATCATAAATTAGGTGATTCTATAAAACCAAGGATTTAAGGAGATGCAGGTAACAGCGTGTCACCTTGAGAAATCTCTCTTTTAGCAACACCTAAATTTTCTTCAATGCTCATCATCATATCAGCCGAAAGACGTCCACTGCTGGACAAAGGCCTCCCCCAAGGATTTCCACGACGACCGGTCCTGTGCTGTCCGCATCCATCGGCTTCCCGCGATCCTCACCAGGTCGTCGGTCTACCGCGTCGGAGGCGTCCCTATGCTACGTATTCCGGTGCGCGGTCGCCACTCGGAACTTTACTGACCCAACAGCCGTCTGTTCTACGAGCTATGTGCCCTGCCCACCGCCACATTCTGTTTTACTTTGATGCTCAACATACACTGTAACAATAATAACAAAATAGTGGAACTCAAAAAAGAGAATTACAATCAAAATGAAATGGATTTTTAGAATTTCGTACGAAAAGGGTAAAAACGGGACCCTATTACTAAGAATTCGCTGTCCGTCCGTCCGTCCGTCTGTCACTAGGCTGTATTTCATGTACCGTGATAGCTAGACAGTTGGAATTTTCACATAATATGATGTACCTATTTATGATGCCGCTATAACAACAAACACAAAAAATTAGAAAGTGGTTTTTTTTAAACGTGAAGAAACCAGCGCCATCTAGTATGATGGTACGGAACCCTATGTGTGCGGTTCTGACTCGCACTTGGCCAGTTTTTTGATATTGGTAGTTCTTAGGGACTTAGGGTTCCATACTTCAAGAGGAAAAAAGGAACCCTAACGGAATAGATAGATAGATAAGATCATTTATTGTACCACTTCGATTAAACACAGCATAAAATAAAAGTCACAAAAAATAATAAAAAGAACAGAAAAACATAAAAATAATATAATACAAAATGAATTGCACAGCCACGATATGCATACTTTCGCCACGAAGCCTTCACCGTATACACAAATTAACAATAAACATTTACACATAATGTCATCATATCAGCTCACATATTACGTCCCCATCGAGGGGCTCTAGCCTACCCTGAATTAGGGCGATCGAGCCTTAGTCGACCACGCGGGCCCAGTGCGGGTTGGTCGACTTCACACACAACCAGCGAGTTTCTCCGCAGGCGTATGCAGGTTTCCTTACGATGTATTCCTTCACCATAAGAGAACGTACATATGAAATCTAAATTCGAAATCACATTACATCACAATCATTACGTGGCAGGATTCGAACCACGATCTCCCGGACAGGGTGTACCTTATTTCGATTTTGGGAACAACGGACTACCGAATACTGTAGGCCATTTAGTTATAGTAACATCATCATCATCATATCAGCTCATATACGTCCCCACCGAGGGGCTCGAGCCTACCCTGAATTAGGGCGATCGGGCCTCAGTTGACCACGCGGGCCCAGTGCAGGTTGGTCGACTTCACACACAACCTGCGAGTTTCTTCAGGTTTCCTCACGATGTTTTCCTTCACCGTAAGAGCGTCGGATAAACGTACATATGAAATCTAAATTCGAGATCACATTGGTACGTGGCAGGATTCGAACCACGACCTCCCGGACAGGAGGCGGCGGCCCCAGCCGTTACGCCAGCGACGCCCTAGTAACATACCAAATTTAATTTAAATCTTTAGAGCCATTTTTGAGTAAAAAAACTAATTAGTGTTTTTTTCAGTTTGGTGGTAGCCCTTAAAAATTAAGGTTAGCGAAATTTGAAAAAAAAAAACGCCTGGAGATATAAAAATAACATTTTCCCCCGCATTTCACCTAATGCGCCTAAACCCTGATGACGTACAGGCACACACACACAAACACACACTTTTATTTTGTTTTTAAGACTCAATTACTCGTAGTGTAAGACAATCGATCCCCATCAAAATCTCAACTTCGACTTTTTGCCATCACAACATCTTCTTCCCTCCTTCGTGACTCGAAAGTGAAAAACAAAATAAATTATTTAATATTTTTTTTTTAATAAGAAACAATTGGTAGGTACTTTTAAAACTGATAGATATTAAGTACATAATATATGCAGTCGACAAGTGGGTGTAAATCTCGCGCTAAACTTAATAACGGCTCTGAAGTTGGTCGCTAGACGTGTCGTCGTAGCAGCAAACTTTGGGTGTTAGTGGGACGTACAGGTACCCATTATTCGATTGTAAAGTACGTTTGGGGAATTAGCTGTAGTACACCCGAACGGAGCTCTGGAAATTAGTTGAAGGATAAAAACATTCATTGGGGGAGGCCTTTGTACCTAATATTGTAATTATTTTTCTATTTATTTTTATTATATTTATTTTCTAATTATTTATTTCATTTACGGAATAAAATATTTTTTCTTTTAGAAATGCACAAGTTTGCGTTTAAATGGTATAATATTAGGTATTGATTTTATGTCAGTAGGTAAAGCATTATAAATTTTAACACACATTACTACACACTGTCTATTTTAATGAGTCAGTTTGGGTATACTGTTTAAAACTAATTTGTTTGGGTCTCTTACAAACCTTTTGTGCACATCTCTCGTCTTTTTAAATATATGTAAGTTATTTTTTACGAAAGTAGCGACCTCTAAAATATTCATACAGGGCAAGGGTAACAGTCCTAACGACTTAAATAATGGCCTGCATGACTCACGGGATGTTTTGCCACACATAGCTCGTATGCATTTCTTCTGTGCAATGAAAACATTATTAAAATGAACAAAATTTCCCCATATTAACAAGCCGTACTTCAGAATAGACGCTACGTAACCATGGTATGCCGAAAGCATAGTCTCAACCGTTGAAATATTTCTTAATCTGCTTAAGACATACACATAGCGATTCAGTTTTTCTCTCAAAGTCTCTGTATGTTTTTCCCAGCTACAACTATCGTCCAACAAAACACCTAGAAATTTTGTATTAGTAACCTCTTGTATATGTGATTCATTGCTACGTATGTTAAGTTTTAATTTGTTATGTCTATTTGTGCCGAATTGTATATAATTAGTTTTATTTATATTTACAATTAAGTTATTTTGGTCCATCCAATCAATTACCTCCTTAATTTTATTATTTATGTGAGTTTCATAACTATGCGATTTAATATTATACGGTATTATGATGGAAATATCGTCAGCAAATAAGATACTTTTTTGTGGTGTTACCTCAGGAAGGTCATTAACGTATAGCAAAAACAACAATGGACCAAGTACACTTCCTTGAGGCACACCACATTTATTTACTATAAATTCAGATTTGGTTGAAGTAACACAATTTTTTTCATCCAAATGTCTTATTTCCACAGCCTGAATTCTATTGCTTAAATAAGATTTAAACCAATCAAGCGCTAAGCCTCTTATACCTAAGTTGCTCAGATTTTCGATCAGTAGGTCATGTGATACAAAATCGAAGGCACGAGTCATGTCATTGGGATTCTAGTTGATCGGGGGCCCCTCCTTTACTATACTGACACACAAAATCTCAAGTGTGAGTCCATGTTACGGGAAGGCCGAAAGTAGCCAGAAATGTTACGTAAAGTACCACGTCCGGTATCGCCTTTTTCCTTTACGAACTTGGCTGACATTGTTAGCGTTACAGAGTCAGTCATTTGACAAAGTTACCGAGTCATTCAGTAATTCAGTGATGAGCATCATCAAATATCTATCTTCATGAGGCTGTTTCTTTTACAATCATTGGTTTTTAAAATATTTTTAAATTAGATGAAGACTAATTTTGTATGGCTTTCCCTTGAATTTCCAAATTAATTAAATTAAATATTCTATTTATTTAAAACAAAAATCATTTAATAGGTTCATCCAAGAAATTTATACAGCTTACATTGACTGACTCTGTGGCTCAGTGGTTAGTGCCCTTGACTACTGATCCGAGAGTCGTGGGTTCGATCCCCACCCAGGGCAAGCATTTGTGTGATGAGCAGATTTGTTTGCTCTGTGTCTGGGTGTTAATTATATCTATATATGTATGTATTTAAACGTATATAAGTATGTATATCAGTCTCTGGTAACCCATAACACAGGGAATCCTACTTTGGGGCCAGATGACCATGTGTGATTTGTCCCAGAATATTTATTTATTTATTTATTTACATCTATGCTCACTCCGATATGTTTCTTTCCTCCAAAACAAATGGAATGAGTTCCATTCGGAACAGCCATTACACGTGATTTCATATAAATTGAAAGTTTTAATACAGACAGAAAATTATCAATAACTACTTACCTTCATTTTTTAAGGTTCCATACCAGATAACGGAACCCTATACGTCTACGCTGTCCGTCTGTCTGTTTGTCCGTCCGACCTTTATAAGGCTGTATCGTTAGAACTGTAATAGGCAGCTGACTGAAATTTACACAGAATATATTTAATTATGGAGAATGGTTATTTTTAATCTATTGTAATCAATGATAGGTTGTCATTTTATTAATGTAGGTAGTATACACTAAAAAAATTAAACCATTGTACCCTCCTTTTTCCCTTCCTTTTTCATCTGCCAGTTCGCGTGGACTTGCTCCGAAAATTAATTTAAAATAAAATAGAATCAGTGCTCTAAAAGGTGAAAACTTGGTGTGTGTCGACCCAAAACATTAAATTCCAAGAAGACTACAACAAATAATTAGTGTTAGAATCAGCGCCAAACTATGTATGGCGGCAAGTGAAATACGAGCCACGGTGATTGCCTGCAGGACTCCAAAACCTTAAGTTAACTGGCTCCCATCCCATTTTTCTACCCCATACATTCCATTATCAAAAATACTAAAAGTCAAAAATTAAGGGGAGTCCCCATAAAAGAAACATGTTTTTTGTTTTTGCGCTGTCCTAAAAACGCTATTATATTTAATGACACGCGGAGTGATGGCACCAATCTAAAGACACCACATTTGTCAAAATCGGTTAAGTGGTTTAAGAGATACGAGGTAACATATGAACATACACATATGCATAGACTGACAAAGCATAACCCTACTTTTTCCGCAGTCGGGTAAATCGGTATAAAACATCATCATATCAGCTCATATTATACGTCCCCACAGCGGGGCTACAGCATACCCTCAATTAGGGCGACCGGGCTTTAGTCGACCACGCGGGCCCAGTGCGGGTTGGTCGAATTCACACAACCTTCGAGTTTCTTCGCAGGCGTGTACGAGTTTCCTTACGATATTTATCCTTCACCGTAAGAGCGTCGGAGAAACGTACCTACAACACATTAGTACGTGGTAGGATTCAAACCACGACCTTCCGACAGGAGGTAGCGGCCCTAGCAGTTACGCCACCGAAGACGCAAGCAACGGTAAATACATACAAGCGTGAAACTTGGTGTGATTATAGTAATAAACCTGAAGTCAATCCAAATAATAAAAAAAATAAACCGACCAAGTGCGAGTTGTATGGAAATGTAGGGTTCCATAGTCTTTTCACAAAATAAATATAGCGTCGATGGCGTAACGCCTAGGGCCGCCGCCTCCTGTCCGGGAGGTCGTGGTTCAAATCCTGCCACGTACAAATGTGATTTCGAATTTAGATTTTATATGTACGTTTATCCGACACTCTTACGGTAAAGGAAACCTGCACACGCCTGCGAAGAAACTGGCAGGTTGTGTGTGAAGCCGACCAACCCGCACTGTGTCCGCGTGGTCGACTAAGGCCCGATCGCCCTAATTGAGGTTAGGCTCGAGCCCCTCGGTGGGGACGTATATGAGCTGGTATGATGAATAAAATATTTTGTAAGAAAATAAATAAATATAAATAAATATTCTAGGACAAATCACACATGGTCATCTGGCCCCAAAGTAGGATTCCCTGTGTTATGGGAACCAGAGACTGATATACATACTTTATATACGTTTAAATACATACATATATAGATATTTAACAGCCAGACACAGAGCAAAAAAATCTGCTCATCACACAAATGTTTGCCCTGGGTGGGGATCGAACCCACAACTCTCGGATCAGTAGTCAAGAGCACTAACCACTGAGCCACCGAGTCAGTCAATGAACTTTTTACATATCCAACTGCACATCTTAAGTTGGTCGATGATTACTCAGAAACTAATGAAGCCTATTTAGCCGTGATAGTTTTCTTTATAAATTGATTGTTTGTCTTACTGTTTAGCGTCGGTGGCTCAACCGGTAACGACTCGGTCCATCTAACTAGAGCACAGATTACTAATTAGTTACTACGTAAACTAGAGGTACCGGGTTCAAATCTGGACGGCCAATGTACCAATGAGTTTTTCAAAAAAAATTACGTACATACTTACCGATTGCTTTAACGGTGAAGGAAAACATCGTGAGGAAACCTGCACACGCCTGCGAAGAAACTCGAAGGCTGTGTGTGAAGTCGACCAACCCGCACTGGGCCCGCGTGGTCGTGTAAGGCCTAATCGCCCTGATTCAGGGTAGGCTCGAGTCCCTCGGTGGGGACGTATATGAGCTGTAATGATGATGTCTTACTGTTTAAATTTTTCAGATGTGCTGAAATAGCGGTTTAGCTGGAAAGGGGAAAGGGAGGGGGAAACATGATTCTAACAAAAATTTGCTCTATAAAGTTAATTTTTTTCAAATCAATCCTTGAATCAAAAACCAGTGTTTTTAAAACCATCAGTACTCGTAGTTTTAAAAGATATATTCAACGAAACCTCCACGATAGGTTACGTCAACGAAACCTCCACGATAGGTTACGTCAACGAAACTTCCACGATAGGTTACGTCAACGAAACCTCCACGATAGGTTACGTCAAACCTCCACGATAGGTTACGTCAACGAAACCTCCACGATAGGTTACGTCAACGAAACCTCCACGATAGGTTACGTCAACGAAACCTCCACGATAGGTTACATCAATGAAACCTCCACGATAGGTTACGTCAACGAAACCTCCACGATAGGTTACGTCAACGAAACCTCCACGATAGGTTACGTCAACAAAAAAAAATTCACCCCCACCTTACATGCGGGGGAGGAACCCTAAAAATATTTTTTTTCTAGATTTTATTGTACCACTTTGTCGGCGTGATCAATATGTATACCCATGCCAAATAACAGCTTTCTAGTACTAATAGTCTCTGAGCTAAGTGGCAGACAGACGGACAGACAGACAGATATGGCGAATTGTGAGTCGTATTCGCGCTAAAAAGTCCGAACTGATTAAAAATTCATTTTTTTTGTTACTCGCGTTGATGTCTTTTGCTTGTAATGGATAGGAATCATTGCTGACGTTGTCTGCTTCCGTGAAGCGTCCCCGTTTCAGTTTGAGTAAAAATGTCTGGCGGATGTCCAGCGGATGTCCAACGGATGTCCGGCGTATGTCGGAATGTTCTCCTCTACAGGTCGCATGGTCGCATTTCTCAACCGAAACCGGACCACTCTCGTGAAATATTGTGAGCGGGTTCGATAATTAAGTATACTATGGAATTTTTTTGTTGATAGTATTTTGGATTTTTTTTAAATAGCTGAACCATGAAGGAAAAAACTCACATTTCAGCCATTTCGAAAAACTCATGAGGTCTACAATTCTCAGAATCACTAGTGATTATGAAACAACATATCGTCTACTAGCTGTAGAACTCGCGAGTTTTTAAAAATGGATGAGCCACGGTGGTTGGAAACGTAAAAAATATAATATTTCAGCCATTTCGAAAAACTCACGAGGTCTACAGTTCTCAGAGTCATTAGTGATTAAAAAACAACATATTATCACCTACTAGCTGTAGACCTCGCAATTTTTTAAAAATGGCTGAGCCATGGTGGTTGGAAACGTAAAAATATCTTATTTCAGCCAATTCTAAAAACTCACGAGGTCTACCAGTTCTCAGAGTCACTAGTGATTAAGAAACAACATATCACCTACCAGCTGTAGACCTCGCGAGTGTTTAAAAATGGATGAGCCACGGTGGTTGGAAACGTAAAAAATATAATATTTCAGCCATTTCGAAAAACTTACAAGGTCTACCAGTTCTCAGAGTCACTAGTGATTAAGAAACAACATATCAACTACCAGCTGTAGACCTCGCGAGTGTTTAAAAATGGATGAGCCACGGTGGTTGGAAACGTAAAAAATATAATATTTCAGCCATTTCGAAAAACTCACAAGGTCTACAGTTCTCAGAGTCATTAGTGATTAAGAAACAACATATTATCACCTACTAGCTGTGGACCTCGCGATTTTTTAAAAATGGCTGAGCCATGGTGGTTGGAAACGTAAAAATATCTTATTTCAGCCAATTCTAAAAACTCACGAGGTCTACCAGTTCTCAGAGTCACTAGTGATTAAGAAACAACATATCACCTACCAGCTGTAGACCTCGCGAGTGTTTAAAAATGGATGAGCCACGGTGGTTGGAAACGTAAAAAATATAATATTTCAGCCATTTCGAAAAACTCACGAGGTATACAGTTCTCAGAGTCATTAGTGATTAAGAAACAACATATTATCACCTACTAGCTGTAGACCTCGCGATTTTTTAAAAATGGCTGAGCCATGGTGGTTGGAAACGTAAAAATATCTTATTTCAGCCAATTCTAAAAACTCACGAGGTCTACCAGTTCTCAGAGTCACTAGTGATTAAGAAACAACATATCACCTACCAGCTGTAGACCTCGCGAGTGTTTAAAAATGGATGAGCCACGGTGGTTGGAAACGTAAAAAATATAATATTTCAGCCATTTCGAAAAACTCACAAGGTCTACAGTTCTCAGCGTCATTAGTGATTAAGAAACAACATATTATCACC
Organism: Coleophora flavipennella; assembly: GCA_947284805.1. Lineage (NCBI taxonomy): Eukaryota > Metazoa > Arthropoda > Insecta > Lepidoptera > Coleophoridae > Coleophora > Coleophora flavipennella. Next base: position 6,101,016 of record OX369290.1, read on the forward strand.
TACTAGCTGTAGACCTCGCGATTTTTTAAAAATGGCTGAGCCATGGTGGTTGGAAACGTAAAAATATCTTATTTCAGCCAATTCTAAAAACTCACGAGGTCTACCAGTTCTCAGAGTCACTAGTGATTAAGAAACAACATATCACCTACCAGCTGTAGACCTCGCGAGTGTTTAAAAATGGATGAGCCACGGTGATTGGAAACGTAAAAAAATATCATATTTCAGCCATTTCGAAAAACTCACGAGGTCTACAGTTCTCAGAGTAACTAGTGATTAAGAAACAACATATCACCTACTAGCTGTAGACCTTGCGAGTTTTTAAAAATTACTGAGCCACGGTGGTTGGAAACGTAAAAATATCTTATTTCAGCCAATTCCAAAAACTCACGAGGTCTACAGTTCTCAGAGTCACTAATGATTAAGAAACAACATATTATCACCTACTAGCTGTAGACATCGCGAGTTTAAAAAAATGTCTGGATTAAAATATTTTTTACATTTTCAACCCTATAATGGCTCCGACATTTTGAAAAATTTCCAAAAACTGAATCGACGAAATAAATCAAACCTGCTGTCAAAATTTTACGAAAATCGGTTAATAAATGCGACTGTGCATACTGTGCATGTGTGCATGTGACACAGCCGGCTGTACTGGTTATGTGGGACTCACAACGAAGCTTTGCCTGCCCACTAAACTTCCCCCTAAAGTGGATTGTAAGTACAAAAACTCTAAGTCCTACATCGGTGCCGACCTCTGGACGGGGGGGGGGGGGGGAGGGGGTGGGGCGAAACCCTAAGAAAGCATTTTTTAACCCCTGACGCAACAAGACGTGTGTTTTAAGTTTGAAGCCAATGTGTGTTTTTGTGTGTCTGTCTGTGGGATCGTAGTACTTAAACGGATGGATCGATTTTGATGCGGTTTTTTTTTACGTGAAAGCAAGTTTCCTTGCTATATCGGTGGTTCTTAGCTATTTTAGGTAAAAATCGATTCAGCAGTTTGAAGATCATCAGCTTTTATCTAGGTGATGAAGGGATGTGGACAACTTATACCGGTCTGAGCGATTCGAAGTTTGGTGCCCTGTAATTGTAACAATATTGCCAAACCATGGTAACCTCGAGCTGATGCTGCAGCATCTCCTGGAATCTGCAGGATACCCAACTTATCACCAACCTACAACAGAGGCATCATATTGGGCTCATTCGAATAGTCTCAATGAATAGGTTTTAGATGTAACATGGTAACCTTGACCTGATGCTGCAGCATCTCCTAGCATCTGCATGATATCCAACTCCTTAATAACTTACTAACTAATCGTGTTGGAAATACATTAAGTTTAAAAAGCATGAAATAAAACTCGAATTTAAAATTTAAAAAACCCCCGAAAAAAACCTCTAAAAAGTAGAAAATAATATATTCCCTTTAAGTCTTTTTTTAATTTCAATCTAATAGTCGTCGCGTTGGGGGACCGCTAAGTAAATATAATAAAAAGAGAATACAACTGTTTTACTTTATACTACAATTAATTTCTAATGATTTCACAACTTAGCGGTCCCCCTACGCGACCACACTCTGGACACTTCATACAACGGACCAGAAATGACAAAAAAAAGGAATGATGGAACAAACAAAATGGCGGCGAAATCCTATACGTTCGACAACCAAACTGTAACCAATCAGTAGCAATCTGGGTGACGAGGGGGTGAGGTCGCAATCTAGAGAGCGGTAGGGAGTGTCCATTGCATACTGTATATGTTAGTACTAATACTTGACGCGACGACTCTTAGATCAAAGTATAACTACTTAAATATTAAACTTAGAGGGCCAAAACATATTATTTTCTACTTTTTAGAGGTTTTTCTTGCATCTCGCTCGGTCAATAGTACTCGTACTTTGTAACTAGCGTCTCCTTTTTAGCTTGGGCAAAAAAGCGGCCAAGAGCGTGTCAGAAACGCACACAAAGGGTTCTGTACCATCATACTAGATGGCGCTAGTTTCTTCATTGCTAAAAAATAAGGAGTCTCAATACAAAAAAAGACGTGTGGCACTCGGGGACTGCTGCGGTAAAGCTATTGCATAGCATTTTTTTATCAACTTATGCAATTACAAATATTCATTTATTTTTTATATAAGCAGTATTTACCAGTACCATAATTATAGTCCTTGGGGCGAGGGATGTTTATGTAATAAATTAACACTAAGAAAGTTCATCATCATCATCATCAATCGCCATCATCAATCGACATCATCAATCGCCATCATCAATCGCCATCATGAATCGCCATCATCAATCGCCATCAAGAATCGCCATCATCAGTCGCCATCATCAATCGCAATCGCCATCGCCATCGTCATCGTCATCATCATCATCATCATCATGATGGATAGATAGATGGCACTGTGAGTTTTTTAGAACTCAATATTTTTTTTTTGGGGTGTCATTATTTTCGTTACGAAATTTCTTGATTCGGTCCCCTCAAAGCCCGCGATAAAAGCTATACAATAGCTTAAAACACGTGTTTTATATAGAAAACCCCCTTTTTCACTTCTGCTAATTTTAAGTGTTTGTTGTTATAGCGGCAACAGAAATACATCATCTGTGAAAATTTCAACTGTCTAGCTATCACGGTTCATGAAATACAGCCTGGTGACAGACGGACAGACGGACAGACAGACAGACGGACAGATGGACAGACAGACGTACAGACACACAGACGGACGGACAGCGAAGTCTTAGTAATTGGGTCCCGTTTTTACCCTTTGGGTTTTAATGTGTGTTACCTCAGAACTTTTGACTGGGCGAACCGACTTTGATGTTTTTTTTTTATTTGCAAGCTAGTGCTTCCCGTGTGGTTCCATATAAATTTTATCAGAATCGGTGTAGTACTTTACTTGAAAATTAACAAAAACCAAAAATAATAATGTAGAAAATGTACTAAGTTTTTGCGATGGAAGTCGGTTTTTAAACGTGTTAACCGTTTTCAATTATTTAACTATTACTTTTTGCATTTTAAATAGGTAGGTTCAGTGTCGGATTAAATCGAAAATTTGTATTCAATTTGTATTCTCCAATAACAAACAATAATTTAGTTAAAAATAATATATGACTTAGTTCGGTTTGCCATCAAGACGTATTTTTTAGTTTTTTAAACAAGCATTTTTTATTAGCATTTTTAATCGCTGCAAATATATTTTTTTATTGTTTTCGCAATAAAATAGTCAGCCATACTAAAGTCTGAGTTATTTTGTTTCTGAGTAACCCCTTAGTCGATGCCATTATAAATAAGGAAAAGGTAGGATAGTTTCTGAGAAATGAGTCATTGCTAGTGCTGAAGTCTTTTTAAAAATGTACATTTCTTATAGGTAGGCCAGAGATATGCTATATATAAGGGAGGAGGTAGGCAACTAGTTTAGGATTCGTGATGTTGTATCATTTGCTCTTTATTACCCGACTACGCCAGAAGGAGGGTTATGTTGCGAGTGTATGTATGTATGTATGTTTAATTATTTCTGTTGCATGCTCTGTAGCCTAAAGGTGTGGAGAAAAGGTGGAGGTGTCGTTCTGTCTTCATGCCGTGAGTGACATACGATACATTTTTACCCGACTGGGCAAAAAAGAGATGTTCAGTTTTTATGCAGTCGGCTTTTTAATTTAAGACTCTTCATAATATCAGCCGAAGAGAAGAAATCTACGTTAAAAACCGACTTCCATCGCAACAACTTTACATTTTTGCATTATTTTTTTGGTTTTTGTATAATTTTCTGATTAAGTACTACACCGAATTTGATAAAATTTATATGGGAAGCCAAGAGTTCTGAGGTAACACACATAAGAAAAACATACAGTCGAATTGAGAACCTCCTCCTTTTTGGAAGTCGATTGAACTGGAGAACCAAACTGTAACCAATCTGAATCAGTCTGGGTAACGAGAGGGTAAGGTTGCAATGTAGAGCAGGCAGGGAGTGTCCATATCTGTATGTTAGTACTATTGTATTATATACTTTGGTACAACTTCAAACAAGCCATGGTTAGTCCATTCGCTTCACACCAGGATATCACGGGTTCAATTCCCGGTGGGGTCAACTTTGTAATACTCGGTTTGGTTAGTGGTAGGGCATTTTCATAGCCGGCCTGGCTAGCTACCACCATCTTATCTAAGTCTTGTCGCCAAACATAATTGTTTACTTGAAGCTAGATTCCTATTGCGTTGGGGAATCTTGCTAAGCCCGCTTCCATCTTCGGAATCACCGTCACTTATCACCAGGTTAGATGATGCCAAGGGCTTCCCAATTAAGAATAAAAAAAGTGTAAAACATGAGTTCTGGTAAGGAGTCTTAAATCCTAAATAGGCAGCAAATATATTATCTAAAGCATATCCAATATCATAATGGGTATAAATAGCGCTCGTTTTTTTAGGGAAGGCAAAAGATATCTTTGCCGAAGCATCCATAAAGTATCAAAAATTTCCCCGTTAGGGCAAGAAGAACCCCGATACTACCAAGTTTTAGTAACATGAAATTTTCCAAGATCCAAGAGAATTTCAACTCTATCTCGTGCTCAAAAGAAATATAAAGAATTTAAAGGGTAGCAAAATAAGTTTGTCAAATGCGTTAGATATAATCTGAAATCGATAAAACGGTGGTGACGGTGTAACCCTTAATATTAGGCCGGGTTTTCTCGGGAATGATGATCTGAATTTTCCTTTCGACTTCTTAACTTAGATACGTGTGTGTGGTGTCTGATATAATTTTAGATGTCGTAAGTACTTATCTCTTGGGTGATATTATCATAAATTAGGTGATTTGGATGTTCTTAGTACTTATCTCTTGGGTGATATTATCATAAATTAGGTGATTTGGATGTTGTTAGTACTTATCTCTTGGGTGATAAGATCATAAATTAGGTAATTTGGATGTTTTAAGTACTTATCTCTCGGGTGATATTATCATAAATTAGGTGATTTGGATGTTGCTAGTACTTATCTCCTGGGTGATATTATCATAAATTAGGTGATTTGGATGTTGTAAGTACTTATCTCTTGGGTGATATTATCATAAATTGGGTGATTTGGATGTTGTTAGTACTTATCTCTTGGGTGATATTATCATAAATTAGGTGATTTGGATGTTGTAAGTACTTATTTCTTGGGTGATATTATCATAAATTAGGTGATTTGGATGTTGTAAGTACTTATTTCTTGGGTGGTATTATCATAAATTAGGTGATTTGGATGTTGTAAGTACTTATCTCTTGGGTGATATGATCATAAATTAGGTAATTTGGATGTTTTAAGTACTTATCTCTTGGGTGGTATTATCATAAATTAGGTGATTCTATAAAACCAAGAATTTAAGGAGATGCAGGTTACAGCGTGTCACCTTGAGAAATCTCTGTTTTAGCAACACCTAAATTTTCTTTTACGCTCATCATCATATCAGCCAAAAGACGTCCACTGCTGGACAAAGGCCTCCCCCAAGGATTTCCACACCGACCGGTCCTGTGCTGTCCGCATCCATCGACTTCCTGCGATCCTCACCAGGTCGTCGGTCTACCGCGTCGGAGGCGTCCCTATGCTACGTATTCCGGTGCGCGGTCGCCACTCGGAACTTTACTGCCCCAACAGCCGTCTGTTCTACGAGCTATGTGCCCTGCCCACCGCCACATTCTGTTTTACTTTGATCCTGAACATACACTGTAACAATAATTTAATAACAAAATAGTGGAAATCAAAAAAGAGAATTAGAATCAAAATGAAATGGATTTTTAGAATTCCGTACCCAAAGGGTAAAAACGGGACCATATTACTAAGAATTCACTGTCCGTCCGTCTGTCCGTCTGTCCGTCTGTCCGTCTGTCACTAGGCTGTATTTCATGTACCGTGATAGCTAGACAGTTGGAATTTTCACATAATATGATGTACTTATTTATGTTGCCGCTATAACAACAAATACAAAAAAATTAGAAAGTGTTTTTTTTAAACGTGAAGAAACTAGCGCCATCCAGTATGATAGTGCGGAACTAAAGAAACCAGCGCCATCTAGTATGATGGTACGGAACCCTATGTGTGCGGTTCTGACTCGCACTTGGCCAGTTTTTTGATATATTGGTAGTTCTTAGGGACTTAGGGTTCCATACTTCAAAAGGAAAAAAGGAACCCTAACGGAATAGATAGATATATAAGATCATTTATTGTACCACTTCGATTAAACACAGCATAAAATAAAAGTCACAAAAAAAAAAAAGAACAAAAAAACATAAAAATAATATAATACAAAATGAATTGCACAGCCACGATAAGCATACTTTCTCGGCGAAGCCTTCACCGTATACACAAATTAACAATAAACATTACACATAATGTCATCATATCAGCTCACATACGTCCCAATCGAGGGGCTCGAGCCTACCCTGAATTAGGGCGATCGAGCCTTAGTCGACCACGCGGGCCCAGTGCGGGTTGGTCGACTTCACACACAACCAGCGAGTTTCTCCGCAGGCGTATGCAGGTTTCCTTACGATGTATTCCTTCACCATAAGAGAACGTACATATGAAATCTAAATTCGAAATCACATTACATCACAATCATAACGTGGCAGGATTCTAACCACGATCTCCCGGACAGCCGTGTACCTTATTTCGATTTTGGGAACAACGGACTACCGAATACTGTAGGCCATTTAGTTATAGTAACATCATCATCATCATATCAGCTCATATACGTCCCCACCGAGGGGCTCGAGCCTACCCTGAATTAGGGTGATCGGGCCTTAGTTGACCACGCGGGCCCAGTGCGGGTTGGTCGACTTCAGACACAACCTGCGAGTTTCTTCAGGTTTCCTCACGATGTTTTCCTTCACCGTAAGAGCGTCGGATAAACGTACATATGAAATCTAAATTCGAGATCACATTGGTAAGTGGCAGGATTCGAACCACGACCTCCCGGACAGGAGGCGGCGGCCCCAGCCGTTACGCCAGCGACGCCCTAGTAACATACCAAATTTAATTTAAATCTTTAGAGCCATTTTTGAGTAAAAAAACTAATTAGTGTTTTTTTCAGTTTGGTGGTAGCCCTTAAAAATTAAGGTTAGCGAAATTTGAAAAAAAAAAACGCCTGGAGATATAAAAATAACATTTTCCCCCGCATTTCACCTAATGCGCCTAAACCCTGATGACGTACAGGCACACACACTTTTATTTTGTTTTTTAGACTCTATTACTCGTAGTGTAAGACAATCGATCCCCATCAAAATCTCAACTTCGACTTTTTGCCATCACAACATCTTCTTCCCTCCTTCGTGACTCGAAAGTGAAAAACAAAATAAATTATTTAATAATAAACAATTTTTTATAGGAAACAATTGGTAGGTACTTTTAAAACTGATAGATATTAAGTACATAATATATGCAGTCGACAAGTGGGTGTAAATCTCGCGCTAAACTTAATAACGGCTCTGAAGTTGGTCGCTAGACGTGTCGTCGTAGCAGCAAACTTTGGGTGTTAGTGGGACGTACAGGTACCCATTATTCGATTGTAAAGTACGTTTGGGGAATTAGCTGTAGTACACCCGAACGGAGTTCTGGAAATTTGTTGAAGGATAAAAACATTCATTGGGGGAGGCCTTTGTACCTAATATTGTATATATTTTTCTATTTATTTTTTGCCGAATAAACTTTATTTCTTTCTTTCTTTCTTTTTTGGAGTGTACTCCTTAAGAATCGATTTTCATATAAGGCGCCTGATATAAAAAAAATATGAGGAGTAAAATCTAGTGATCGTGTCACGTTTTTCGCGCGCTACCTATTGTGCGCAGCTTCACTTCTAGTAAAACAGTCAGGATTGGCTGAATCTAAGATGACGTCACACCACAGATTATGCGACCTATTTGCGTAGGCGTTGTGGGAAGTAATAATATGCTAGTCACTTCCTACAACGCAAACTTAGTCGGATATTACACAAGTGTCATTTTAAAATAAATTGTCGTTTCGGTGCATGTTTCGATATGACTTCAGTGGGTTTTAAAGAAAATTAGAAAAAACTTAATGCTTTTTCCTAAGAAAACATTATTATACATTATATTCACAGCTTGTGCTATCGAACAAGGTACGTATTATTAAGTAATTTCATACAATCTTCTGTTAAAAACCCATTCAGTTTCTGAAGCTGATTGGTAACAAAGTAACAAGTTCAATTTTCTTTCAGATGCCTCGATATTGTTGTGTACCTGGCTGTAAATCAAATTATGATTCTAGTTTGAAAAATGGAGAAAAGCCAGTTTCTACTTTTGTTTTTCCACGAGATGAAAACCTTCGTAGCCGTTGGACAAGGGCAATACCAAGAGACAAATGGCAGCCTTCGAAAAGATCTTTCGTGTGCTGCAAACATTTTAGTGAAAATGAAATAATACGGAGTGAAAATATAAGAAAAAGTGATGGAACGCGCGAGGTTGTTCTCTTGAGAAACCCAAAGTTAGTTGATTGTGCTGTGCCTCATATTTTCCCCAACCTGCCTTAATATCTGAGTAAAACGAAGATGTCTAGGGTGGATCCCGCTGAAAGACAAACAGTGAGAGAGCAGCGCTGTGAAGAGCTTCATAGAAAAATACAGGAACAAGACTCTGTAAAAGGATTTAAAGAATTTAAATCAAAGATTAGCAGTAACAAACACAACAGTGTGTTGTGGCTGGAATTATTGAAGAAAATTATGAATTGTGAACTGTTGAAGTATCAGAACGACTTTAAACACAGTGATGTTTGACAGTTTTCACTTCATCATTTCCTTATTCAAGCGAGTGATGATATGAAGAATGATGTCAACAAATTACTAGAAACATTACAAGAGAAACTTAACAAAAATGCTCTTGAATTAATTGAAAAGTCAACTCGAAACCAATGTAAGAGCCCTTTCTGGTATGACCTAAGGTATGCTCTTATAACTGCATTCAAAGCCTATGAGGTTAGTCCCTGCCAAATACCAGATGGATAATTAGTAGCTGCGATCATGGGAGCTAAAACACATGATACATCAGCTATGAAAAGAGGCCGGAAATTGGTATCATCAGTTATAAAAACTGTGCAGAGTGAACTTAAAACCAAAGCAAGCCCTGTTTTGTACCTGTTTAGACAATCGTACTTAAGTATTAAACTCCAGTTGTGCGTCGGAGCTGACACACACACATGTTGTAACGCATGCTTTCTCCATCTTTAAGGCGAATGTTATGGACTGAGCTGTCTCATGGTCAGATTCACTATGAATTTCCACTTCGACGTTAATAATGTTAGAAGCTATTTGGTCTATACATGAATTTGATCTAGTGGGAGACAAGATGTGTAATCGAAATTGTAAATATGTAGAATACTTATAAGATTATGTGAAAATTCATATTTCTTTATAATGTCCCCGTTCCAATCTCCACAAATCACAATCTTTTTTTTCTTGTATCTCTCAGTAAGATGGTGAAGCAAATTATCAAGTTTATGAAGGAAAATTCCGATATGGGATTATGTTTGTTCGGAGATTCTATAGATAGTAACTACAATTAGCTTTAAGTCCGTAACTTATAAACCGCAGCATTCAAAATAAAGCTTTGTAGCTAAGTTTGTCAGATCAATGGCCCTACAATGGAATCTCCTCTTAATAAGAATGCATGTACCTCCTCTACATTTGTCTCTACAGTAACAAGATGCCAATTTATACCTACGTAATTTTATATTATTTTCCGTTCCCTGTTTAGCGAAAGTTTCGCTCAAACATATTATATCAACCCCCTTTTTATTAGTTTCCATTTCATTTAGACTTAATTCTAGAAAATCTTATTTGTTAATAATACCTGGTATATTTTGATGAAAAATTCTTATTTTTGATAACAGACAGTTGACAGGAGAACTTAAATGACAGTTAGGAACGATTTTTTTTCCATGGGATTGATTCTATCCTGAGTAACCTGTATATTTTTCATACTCTTTTTATTAAGTTTTCGTATATAATTGGTTTGATATGTAAGATAATCAATTTCGACATTTAATTTAAAACACATTATATTTTTGTATGGAATTCTTGGATAAGTATTAGAATTATAGCATACTTTGATCAACTGACAGTTTGGGTATTGATGTACATATTGTTCCAATTCGTAATTCAATTTATTTATATTCAAGTACTTGTTATATCTCACATTGAAAATGAATATATAGTTCTCTTGGAATTTATTTAAAGTATTGCATAAACTAGTTAAAAATAGATATGGATTATCATCGTTGGCTCCGACCAATAAAACAATTATATCATCCTTTTGAATTCTATTTTCTAAATTATTTTCATTTTATAATATTTCTGTCGAGGAAGCGTGAGGTTTAACAATACTAGACACGTTGTAATTATCATTCCATCTTCCTGTTCTCTTATTAATCAAATTTAAGGAGAAACTCGCGCCTGCTCGTCACCAAATATGTATATATTTCCATTAACATCCGACACTGGCTGAATGAACTTCGATTCTGTACGTGTTGATGAGGAGGCCTGTGTATCAGGTTTTTTTGATGTCTCAGAGACATGTAGCATTTCAGAGTTTTCATGTACCAGTCCGTCTTGAGTAAAATCTAGTTTGTTTTTTTTAGATTTCTCCTTTTCTTCCTTCGATTGTTGCGGTTTTTACGGGACGGTGTCGACTAACAAATACTCTTCAGTTGATTTACTCTACCTTAATAGTTAGCAATTTTTTTCTTCAATTCACTGTTCTCGGATAATAGTACTTTTTTTTCCAGGTCCTCAATTTTACCATATAATGCCTTGGCACGCCTTCCTAACCGCGCCCTTGCTAGCACGCACGTGAATAGTAAATGATAATGCCTTAGCACGCCTTCCGACCCGCGCCGTTGCTAGCACGCACGTGAATAGTAAGTGATAATGCCTTGGCACGCCTTCCGACCCGCGCCGTTGCTAGCACGCACGTGAATAGTAAGTGATAATGCCTTGGCACGCCTTCCGAACCGCGCCGTTGCTAGCACGCACGTGAATAGTAAGTAATAATGCCTTGGCACGCCTTCCGACCCGCGCCGTTGCTAGCAGGCACGTGAATAGTAAGTGATAATGCCTTGGCACGCCTTCCGAACCGCGCCGTTGCTAGCACGCACGTGAATAGTAAGTGATAATGCCTCGGCACGCCTTCCTAACCGCGCCGTTGCTAGCACGCACGTGAATAGTAAGTGATAATGCCTTGGCACGCCTTCCGACCCGCGCCGTTGCTAGCACGCACGTGAATAGTAAGTGATGATGCCTTGGCACGCCTTCCGAACCGCGCTGTTGCTAGCACGCACGTGAATAGTAAGTGATAATGCCTTGGCACGCCTTCCGATCCGCGCCGTTGCTAGCACGCACGTGAATAGTAAGTGATAATGCCTTGGCACGCCTTCCGACCCGCGCCGTTGCTAGCACGCACGTGAATAGTAAGTGATTATGGTGGACAGGTTCAGGATCCAATTAGGTAAAATAAAGGGTTTCACCACCGGAAAAACAGTTATATTATATAAGTAAATAAAATAGTTAAAACTGAATAAATAAATAAATGATACCTTCATTTTTATATTATGTACGTTTATCCGACGCACTTGCGGTGAAGGAAAACATTGTGAGGAAACCTGCACACACCTTCCTAGAAACTTGCAGGTTGTGTGTGAAGTCGACAAACCGACTGGGCCCGCGTGGTCGACTAAAGCCCGATCACCCTAATTTAGGGTAGGCTCGAGCCCCTCGGTGGGGACGTATAGAAGCTGATGTGATGATAAAACACATAGTTATTAAAAAATGAAAGATGAATAGGTGATATTAGAAAAAGGATAACTTAATAGATGATGATTGAAGATACAAGACAGATGTAAAACAAACTAAAAAGTATCACTTCGTCTAAAAATGGAGATATTCGTCATTGAATATCTCATTCAGAAATAATTTTGGTAATTTTTTTAAACTTTCTCCGTGGCGTAATGGTTAAGTCCATTAACTTCACATCAGCAGGTCGCGGGTTCGATTCCCGGCGGAGTCTAAACTTCTAAGACTTGGTTTAGTTGGTGGAAGGGCATTTTCTAAGCCCGCCTGACTAGATGCCACCATCTTATCTAAGTCTTGCCGCCAAATATCAATATAAACAGCATCGATTTGTTCCAGCTTGAAGATAAGATAGCCAGCTCCCCATTGCGTTGGGGAATCTCGTTTAGCCCGCTTCCAGCTTCGGCACCATCATCACTTACCGTCAGGTGAGACGATGCCAAGGGCTTACCAATTAAATAAATAAATATTCTGGGACAAATCACACATGGTCATCTGGCCCCAAAGTAGGATTGCCTGTGTTATGGGTTACCAGAGACTGATATACATACTTATATACGTTTAAATACATACATATATAGATATTTAACACCCAGACACAGAGCAAACAAATCTGCTCATCACACAAATGTTTGCCCTTGTTTGCAATTTGTAACGCGATACGCTGCTGTTATTTGTTTTTTTACGCATGGCGTTGACACATGGTACTTTTCATGCAAAAACCAAAAATTCAATCATCATCATCATCATTAGCTCACATTATAATAAATTTAATAAATTCATACCTTGATACTTTCTAAAACACCCATTAGTACGGGTAAGATTAATTTATGTTTTTGCACGTATTTAAATGTTATTTATTTATTTATCAAAATTACATGGCCAGCTTACAGTATATACAGGTACCAAAGCGCCAACCAAGTCAATGAATTTAAATTATGTAATAGAGTGGTATTGCATGCAAAGTTTAAAAGCGTCGGTGGCTCAACCGGTAACGACTCGGTCCATCTAACCAGAGGTACCGGGTTCAAATCTGGACGGCCAATGTACCAATGAGTTTTTCAAAAACTTACGTACATACTTACCGCTTGCTATAACGGTGAAGGAAAACATCGTGAGTAAATCTTGCACACGCCTGCGAAGAAACTCCAACCCGCACTGGGCCCGCGTGGTCGACTAAGGCCTAATCGCCCTGATTCAGGGTAGGCTCGAGCCCCTCGGTGGGGACGTATATGAGCTGTAATGATTGCATGCAAAATTTATAATGTTTTTCTAATTGTTATTTTCTTTTCAGTTCTTTTACTTTTACTTGTCATTAAATTTTGTTAGCACGAACAGGCATCGTTTAACCCACGCCCTTACTCTACCTACCTGTCGTGCTACAAATTGTGAACAAAAAAAACCTGGTAAAGTGCGAGTTAGAACCGCGCACTAAGGATATCGTACCATCATACAAGATGGCGCTAGTTTCTTCACTTTTCAAATAAAACACGTTTCTTGTATAAAGACTTTCACTTCTTCTAATTTTTAGAATTTTTTGTTATAGCGGCAATAGAAATATATCATCTGTGAAAATTTCAACTGTCTAGATAACACAGTTCATAAAATACAGCCTGTTTTAGTAATAGGGTCCCGTTTTTACCCTTTGGCTACGGAACCCTAAAAAAAGAGTTCTCTGGCTATTTGATCTCTTGACTGATTTCATGTAACGTGGTGTCATGTTCAAGCTCAGACTTAGAGGCAAAATTAATATTGAACATGAACGAGATTTATCGACACACAAACAATCAAACCAAAATAAGAAGGCATAGGTGCCTATGTTAAACATAGAATTACAATATTTACCAAAAAGTAACATCTTTGAAATTCGAAATTTTTCCAAAAAAAACTGATAAACGGGGAGTCCGTTGTATGCGGGCAACTCAGGAGCGATCGTTGTGGATTTTTCTTTTTTACAAGCCTTTGTTTAACTTGCAATGTATGTATGTTTGTTCGGGTGAAATCTTCCCGGTTTCCGATTGAGCTGAAATTTTGCATGCATATTTATATCGCGTGACAATGCAATATTAAAAGTTTGGTCGGTCGCCCCAGGTATCGATGGCGCGATGTGGTGAACGCGGACCTACGCGAGCTCCAAGCTGACGACTGGCGCGAAACCGCACAAGACCGGGACAAATGGCGAGTTCTCTTATCGGAGGCCAGGATACACTTTGGGTCGTTGAGCCAGCGGAGTAAGTAAGTAAGTAAGTAAGTGCCTAAAAGTTTTAGGTTTTTTAAAAATTATTTTATGAAATTTTGAGTGCGTTTGCCTGCAACTCACCAACTCATCATCATCAACATTATCATATCAGCCGAAAAACGTCCACTGCTGGACAAAGGCCTCCTCCAAGGATTTCCACGACGACCGGTCCTGCGCTGGCCGCATCCATCGGCTTCCCGCGATCACCAAATCACTCACTGCAAATACTTGGAGGAGACCTTTGCTTAGCTGTGGACCTCGAAGGACCAATGTTTGTGCTGAAATTCAGTTAATAAAATGAATGATTTAAAACAAAACTGTATTATCTCTGGTATTTAGAGAGTAACGTTTTAATAATTTTTGAAAAACCTAAAAGCTTATGTAGGTACATGCTTTTATTTGAAAATAGTTTTATGCTTTTATTTGAGAAGAGTTTTATGCTTTTATTTGAGAAGAGTTTTATGCTTTTATTTGAGAAGAGTTTCATGCTTTTATTTGAGAAGAGTTTTATGCTTTTATTTGAGAAGAGTTTCATGCTTTTATTTGAGAAGAGTTTCCTGCTTTTATTTGAGAAGAGTTTCATGCTTTTATTTGAGAAGAGTTTCCTGCTTTTATTTGAGAAGAGTTTCATGCTTTTATTTGAGAAGAGTTTCCTGCTTTTATTTGAGAAGAGTTTCATGCTTTTATTTGAGAAGAGTTTCATGCTTTTATTTGAGAAGAGTTTCATGCTTTTATTTGAGAAGAGTTTCCTGCTTTTATTTGAGAAGATCTTTATGCTTTTATTTGAGAAGAGTTTCCTGCTTTTATTTGAGAAGAGTTTTATGCTTTTATTTGAGAAGAGTTTCATGCTTTTATTTGAGAAGAGTTTTATGCTTTTATTTGAGAAGAGTTTCATGCTTTTATTTGAGAAGAGTTTCCTGATTTTATTTGAGAAGAGTTTCATGCTTTTATTTGAGAAGAGTTTCCTGCTTTTATTTGAGAAGAGTTTCATGCTTTTATTTGAGAAGAGTTTCCTGCTTTTATTTGAGAAGAGTTTCATGCTTTTATTTGAGAAGAGTTTCCTGCTTTTATTTGAGAAGAGTTTCATGCTTTTATTTGAGAAGAGTTTCCTGCTTTTATTTGAGAAGATCTTTATGCTTTTATTTGAGAAGAGTTTCCTGCTTTTATTTGAGAAGAGTTTTATGCTTTTATTTGAGAAGAGTTTCATGCTTTTATTTGAGAAGAGTTTCCTGCTTTTATTTGAGAAGAGTTTCATGCTTTTATTTGAGAAGAGTTTCCTGCTTTTATTTGAGAAGAGTTTCATGCTTTTATTTGAGAAGAGTTTCCTGCTTTTATTTGAGAAGAGTTTCCTGCTTTTATTTGAGAAGAGTTTCATGCTTTTATTTGAGAAGAGTTTTCTGCTTTTATTTGAGAAGAGTTTCATGCTTTTATTTGAGAAGAGTTTCCTGCTTTTATTTGAGAAGAGTTTCATGCTTTTATTTGAGAAGAGTTTCCTGCTTTTATTTGAGAAGATCTTTATGCTTTTATTTGAGAAGAGTTTCCTGCTTTTATTTGAGAAGAGTTTTATGCTTTTATTTGAGAAGAGTTTTATGCTTTTATTTGAGAAGAGTTTTATGCTTTTATTTGAGAAGAGTTTTATGCTTTTATTTGAAAAGACTTTTATTCTCTGAAGCCGAATGTTCAAAATATGAATATTAAATACACGGTTCCAAATTCAAAAAAAGCTGTATTCCCTACGATTTTAATGAAACTAAAACACGATTCTGGGACCATGATTTCACCTCCAAATTTCGTCATCAGATCAACTTCAAAATACCAAAAGGATCCATTGTCACCGGGAATACGGCTTCATTCAAAATTTCAGATAAATCAGACCCCTGGAAGTGAAAACATACATACATACATACATTACAAGTTAAATAAATGCTTTAAGAAACTTTAGCACGCCAATGGGTTTTTTTGGACGCTTTGACAAAAAGAATATTAGTTTCGAAGGCGTTTTAAAAGCTTTCAAAACTTATATTTTACACCATAGACAATAAAGGATTTTATACGCAGTGTCGTCACTATAACGAGCGCTAACAGGTCGTGTTTTGACTTGTATGATGATGGTGATGATACGATGATGAACATTTTCCAACCTCAAAAAACATCTTTACTCAAACGTGTCAACGTAGGTTTATACACGTTATTTTATTAAAAGTTATTCCCGTTTCATTTTTCAGATGGTGCGAAGGTAATTTTTCATCTGGCAACTCTGTGTATTACGTGGGGTGATCATAGCAGAAAATCACCGTCGCCTATACAGAACTAGTGATGTGGAAGAGTGTTCGGATAACGTGCACGCGGACACTTGTATCGATAGGGATGGGATGGTTTCGATGTAGATATACAGGGTATTGACAAAGGTATGCACTTCTTTTTAAACTGGAGCTTGTACAAACTGTACAACTTTCCCTAAGAAATATGGTCAATTCTATTTTGTTTTCTTTAAATAAAAATAATTAAATTGCGTGGAATACGCCAGAATAGGTACCATTGCGGGCCGACGCGGTCATTGATCTTTGGCATTTGCCTGTCAAGTTCGTAAACCTGGGAGTTATTCTGATAGTTTAATTGCGATTTGACCATGGGTTTCTTGGGGAAAGTTATTCAATTTCATGAGTACAAGCTCCCGTTGAATAAAGGGAATACCTTTGTTAAGACCGTATATACATAAAAGTAAATTTTCTATCAAATCAGACCACAAGTTACGAAATTTAAGCAGTTTATGGTCCACAATCGCTAAGTTAAGTTTGAAAACATTGAATTAATCTAATTTCCAGATCGATGGGAAAAATACATACATAATAATATATAATGGCTAAAGTAACGATAGTTTGATTTGTGCACCCAAATAAATTTTTGGCCCAGTTTACATGAACTCTAGGTAAGAAAATATTTATATTAGGTATAACTGCGGTTACGTAAGCAAAAAATAATATATATTACGATTGCTCAGACTTAAAAGGCTAGTCTAGGGACAACATTTTATCGATAAGTAATCGTTATTTTTTGTACATCACTAGGTACAGTACAAAACAAGCGGTGTGGAAACCCATGGACTGGATAACGTCAGTTACGTGACATAGTGGACAATGATTAGTCGATATTGTTGTGGAGAAAATATAGATAACACACTTGTTATTTTTATTATAAGCCTGACTACATAACCTACATATCTATTCATGTATATAATGACTTCCGTCAGCACAAACAATCTCCCAATCCGTTAATTCAAAAGGCAGCGGACTATACCACGCCACTGGAAAACAATCTCCCAATCCGTTAATTCAAAAGGCAGCGGACTATACCACGCCACTGGAAGTATCTAGTAATATGGTCCGTAGACCAAGACACGTACTATCGGATCCTCCCGATCAAATTTCAGCCAACCTGAACTGTCTCTTGGCAGCCCAGGGAGGAACCAATAGTGTCAATCTTCAGTTGACACAACTCCCCTCCCCTCCCCCCTCACAAGCACAACAAATGTAACTCCCTAAGCGGTAGCTCCTATATCAGGAGCCCCTTTTTCGGAAGGGGGGAAAACGCGCCGCTAGGCTTTTAACCATGTAGACTAGGTACGATTTGTATGGACGGCGCCTTCAGAACTATCAAACGCCCCCACTGCTGGGGCACGGCGAGTCTCTTCCAAACTTAGGAATGTTAGGCCATACTTTTAACCGCCTCCGTGGCGTAATGGTTAGTCCATTCGCTTCACACCAGGAGGTCGTGGGTTCGATTCCCGGTGGGGTCAACTTGTAAGACTCGGTTCGTTTGGTGGTAGGGCATTTTCTAAGCCCGCCTGGCTAGCTACCACCATCTTATCTATGTCTTGCCGCCAAACAACAGTGTTAACCCGGCGCCAATGACGTGTAAAAAATGACGCGGACAATGACGCTGGGTCAATATTAATTATCTGGTTATCTGCTGAATTATAAAAAAAATAATACAATGTAAGAAGTATTGCATGACCACAGAAATCGGAATAATATAGGCACTGCATGACCATGGAGTCAGTGTAGTACCAATATGTTTAAGTTACTTTAAATATCAAACTATAATTTAGTTTTAATGCAACAACCTCAAAAGGGCAACTAATATTCATTCTCTTTTGGAACTAGAAATGTATGGAGCAGTAGCCGTTTTATTTAAGAAAAGGGATTTTACTATTATTCACTGGCGCTTGCTCACTACACTATGGTACAAATCATATGAATTCTTATCACCAGCTACTGAGAAAACCAATAAAGTTTTTAATAGGTTTTTAACGAAATTTCCCCAATTGAAAATCGCTCGGGTCAATATGACCCAGCGTCATTGTCGCCGGGTTAACAACATTGATGTGTTCCGGCTTGAAGATAAGATAGCCAGTCCTCCATTGCGTTGTGGAATATTAGTAAGCCCGCTTCCATTTTCGGCATCATCGTCAATTACCATCGTCAGGTGAGATGATGCCAAGGGCTTACCAAATTGTGAATAATAAATAAAAATACTCTAAACATGGTGGCCAATTCCGGGCTGTAGAGGTATTGGCGAACCCCATCACTGTCAGAAGATTTCAAACCGCCTATAAGGTGTAACCGACCTATACCTAACCTACCTATAAATTTGCGTACATACATACAAGCATACAACCATACAACCTACTACCAACTACCCACAAGCAATATGGAAATGAGACAAACTATACCTAAATTTTAGTTTATTAAAAATTTAATTAACCCTAATTTGTGATCGTAATAACTCATAACATATTAGGAAGAGCTTAATTTTTATTACGTTCGGTTTAGAAGAACGATGCAGTCTAACTTAGAATATTGAGGTATTTCGCGCGGTACCCTAGTTTTCCTAACAAAATGGGTCTCTACATGGGATTTTCCCCTCGTGTAGAGAAAATCCTGCCCCCGATGCCCTGAATAATGTAAATACATAACTGATGTTAGTACTACATTGTTTTAGTGATTGAAAATATAAAGCTAATGCAAAATTAATTACCGAGCAATTTTAGCTCAAAGCAACTCCTAATTCAAAAGGACACACGCAGAATTTAGTAGTCTGCAGCCGCTGATCTAACCAGACCTCCGCCCCCTGCTAGTGTTATTTGGTTAAGCTACACTTTAGTCTCACAAACATTTTGCAAACATTAGCTTTGGGAAATTTGGGCGGGACATGGTTTAGTACACAATACAATTTATTGTAAAAATGTTTGTGAGACATTCTGATCAAACGAGTGTAGTGTAGAATATAGCAGAGTAATTACAGCCATAAGCCCTCCATCTCTATACCTCAGGTAGTTTTAATACCTACGAACAGCGATAGACCGTGAACACATGTAAGTACTAGGTACTAAAACAAAGTAGGTATTTCACCTTGTACGTTGCTCAAAACTAAAAGCTGAGCTATGACGGATAATGAACATTATAAAATTGTTGCTTCTAGACCTAGACATGTGCTATACAGTTGCTGTAAAAGTAAAAAATGTAACCCAAGGTGTAAAAAATAACCTAAAAATTCCTGCAATATCTACAAAAAGTAGTGTATTGTAGTGGTAGTGTAATGGTAGTGGTAGTGTTAGTGGTAGTAGTAGTGGCAGTGGTATTGGTAGTGGTAGTGGTGGTGGTGGTGGTAGTGGTATTGGTAGTGGTAGTGGTAGTGTAGTGGTAGCAGTAGTGGTAGTGGTAGTGTAGTGTTAGTGGTATTGGTGGTGGTAGGGGTAGAGTAGTGGTAGTAGTAGTGGTGGTGGTGTAGTTTTAGTAGTAATGGTAGTGGCAGTGGTAGTAGTGGTGGTGGTGGTGGTAGTGGTATTGGTAGTGGTAGTGTAGTGGTAGCAGTAGTGGTAGTGGTAGTGGTAGTGTAGTGTTAGTGGTATTGGTGGTGGTAGTGGTAGTGTAGTAGTAGTGGTGGTGGTGTAGTTTTAGCAGTAATGGTAGTGGCAGTGGTAGTGGTGGTGGTGGTGGTAGTGGTATTGGTAGTGGTAGTGCTGGTGGTAGTTGAAGTGGTAGTGTAGTTTTAGTGGTAGTGGTAGTGTTTGTGGTAGTGGTGGTGTTAGTGGTAGTGTAGTGGTAGTGGTACTGGTAGTGGTAGTGTAGTAGTAGTGGTAATGGTATAGTAGTGGTAGTAGTAGTGATAGTGTAGTGGTAGTAGTAGTGATAGTGGTAGTGTAGTGGTCATGGTAGGTGTCGTGGTAGTGTAGTGGTAGGTAGTGGTAATGGTAGTGGTAGTGTAGTGGTAGTAGTAGTGGTAGTGGTAGTGATAGTGATGGTGGTAGAGTAGTTGTATCACGCGTCAACAACTGGACCGATTTCGCTTATTCTTTTTTTGTTGTGTTTGATATTGTGAGGAGAAGGTTGTTATGAAAGAAAAAAATAAGAAAGCAGCAAAAACGGGTACTGCGGGGGCGAAGTCACGGGTAACAGCTAGTATAACATAAAAATGAAATCCTATTTCTTCTAGTCATTGCATCACGCGTGAATGGCTGGACTGATTTCGCTAATTCTTTTTTTGTTGTGTTCGTTATTTTCAGGAGAAAGTTCCTATGTAGGGTAGGGTACGGTAGTGTAGTGTAAAAGTACCCTACACTGGGTACTGTAGGGTTAGGTAGGGTAGGGTAGTGTATTGTAGTGTAAGGTAGTGTAGTGTAAGTTAGGGTAGAGTAGTGTCACACCCTGGACACTTCATACAACGGGCCACAAATGACATTTCAAAAAGGAATGACGGAACAAACAAAATGGCGGCAAAATCCTATACGTTCGACAACCAAACTGTAACCAATCTGTATCAATCTAGTTGACGAGAGGGGAGGTCGCAATCTAGGGAGCGGGAGGGAGTGTCCATACTGTATGTTGGTACCTTCTAATGATGATGATCTATCCGACCGATTTCGGTCATGGCGACCACTTCGACTCCTAGTCGGTTTGCCGCGCGTGCGCTCGAAGATGGTTTATGTAGCCAATCTTCGCAGCGAAACTCCTCGTGCACTGAGGGCATTTAAGTATGCCACCCTCGTAATTGTATGAAATGGTCGCAGGTGGTCGGGCCTTTAACTGGTCGCGTTTGGTATCAAGGTCAGCTTTACGCTGATCCTCGAACTCGCGCACTTGCCTATTCACAATTCTGCGCCATTCAGGCCGTTCTGCTGCCACACTCTCCCATTGAGAGGGTTCTATATTGCATCCTTTCATATGTCGCTTCATAAAATCTTTGTACCGGAGGAGGTGTCCGTCATGTTTCCGCTTACCCTCCACCAGTTCAGAATAGAAGATGCGCTTCGCAACTCTCTCCTCCTTCATACGTGACACGTGACCGCACCACCGAAGCTGCCGACGTATTAAATAGACTTCAATGCCACCGACATTGGCTCGTCGCAGAACTTCGGAGGCATTTGAGGTGGAAACGATCCAGAGTGAGTATGTGGCGGCGATACACGCACCACGTCTCGGAGGAATATAAGAGATTTGGCAGCACAATTGCCATATATACCGATATTTTAGTAGCCAGCTTAAGGTCGTGCGAGCAGAAGACCTTGGAACACAGCTTCCCAAATGCTGCACTTGCAGCACCGATCCTGTTGTTGATCTCAGCATCAAGGTAATACTTGGATGAGATAGTGCTCCCCAGATAGCGAAATTTATCCACCTGCTTAAGCACATCCTCACCAACCTTTATGAACAGTGCCTCGTGACCATGAATGTCCAGGGACATGACTTCTGTCTTTTTGACACTGATCTTGTACCTTCTAATATAATAAGGTCTAACAAAATTAGCTGAAACTATTTTAACTGGTGCTTCTACCCATGAAACTGAACAACTTTTCCCATGAAACCCATACCAAATACCATAGTCAAATTTCAACAAAAAAATTGAACTTTCCATACTAAGTTGGCTGATTAGCTGACCGAGTTAGTATGGGAGAGCCAAATTTTTTTTGGCGATTTGACTAGTGGTTCCATGGGAAAAGTTGTTCAGATTCATGGGTAGAAGCACCAGTTAAAATAGTTTCAGCTAATTATGTTACACCTTATATATACTTTGGTAGTGTAAAGTGTTACGAAGTTCGCCGGGACAGCTAGTAATAATTATTAAAATCCTTTATTTCATCATTTAACTAGAAAAACTTCGTTACTTCCATAGTATAATGTTTTGTGTCATCTATGCGGCTGATATAGGAACTATTTTCATCTGGCAGCGCTATCGATCTGCGCAATTGTCAGATGCGATCACTTGAGTCGTTACAGAATTAGTTCAAAGAAATAGTACATTACTGCAGCGGCCATCAAAAGAGGGATTGATGGACGAACGTGTAAGTGTGGGGCGAGGCGAAGCGCGGAAATTAACATGTAGTACTTACATTTCTTTCGTTTTTGGCGGCAACAAGTTTTCTTTTACTGCTCTTGCCGCCTCTTGAATTTCAGGTGACGTTAAAGTAAGTTCATCACACTTATTGTCTTAACATGAACTCATTTTGTTAAATACAAGTACTTTTCAAAATCAATGACGAACAACGAACAACTATATTTTTCACGCGCCATAGTGTTCATTTGTTTTTTTTTTTTCAATAAACAGCTTTCTATTTGCAAACCAGTTCGAAATTTAAATAAAACCTTTGATAAGTTACCTCCTTGGTTTCCACGTTTAAGAGTAAAAGATCGTTCCATTTTGAAATAACACGACAGGTATGAGTTTACATAGTAATTTGTTTGGTCCCTAAACACGCCAGATATGGATTTTCATACAACTTTTGTCGGCCGCTGCTCGCATGTATTTGGCCAGTACAGCAATTTCGATTAAACATCATGTACGTTCGTAAAACAAATAGTTTATTTTCTTAACACAGTGACAGGCATATTTTTAATATAGGAAATTCAAATAAAATGGATATAGCCAATTCGAGACTAAGTTAAAAAGTCACATGTATAAGATTCTACATTAAAATTCCAGAAAATTAAACTAGCTTCTCAGATAATAAATTCAAGACTCATGTCAAAAAATGCTTGTGCTCTAGAGGATATTACGTATTTATAGATTTTGTAAATGACAAAAATATATAATATGGTTATGTGCTATCCTCCAACAAATACCATAACCTGAAAGTGTGATTTAAGTCATAACATTATTTGTAATAGATATTAAGGCGAGTTATTGATTGGAACTATTGTCTGTTTTAGTGTCTTTACGTGTCAAGAGTAAAGAAAATAACCACACTTTTTCACTTTTTCACTTTTTCAATGGTTTTTCTACAACTACAATGAACTCACTTTGTATTATTATAACAAATATTGTTGTATATTTTTTTTAATTTATACTTCAAAATATTAGTCATAACTAGAGTTGAAAGTAATGGTGTAGATCTATCTTTGGGGTATTTTCTATCGAGCCAAAATTGCTCAATCGTGTTTCTAATAGCTTTTGATTTTTTTTTATTCACAATTGGTAAGCCCTTAGCATCATCTCACCTGATGGAAAGTGACGATGACGCCGAAGATGGAAGCGGGCTTACCAAGATTCCCCAACGCAATGGAGAACTGGCTATCTTATCTTCATGCCGGAACACATCTATGTTGTAAACACTGATTTTTAAGGAACATCGTCAACAATAAGGGTATTTTTTTCAACCTTGGGGTTTTTATCGTTTAGGTGTAACTGACGTCAAAAATAACGAAAATCTGTAATATTACCGCCTTAAGTTTTTTGACTTTTTAAAAGTGTGTGTAAATACCTATTTAAAATACATATTTTGTGAATTGAAATTTGTGGAATTTCGAAATCATCTTTGTCTTTGCCATTGACAAAGCACCGAGATGAAATTGGCCCGCCAAATGATAAGGGTCCACTTTGACAGCTTCTGACAATCAACTGAGTGGATTTAAAGACAAAATTAATTCGCGGTGTTGTCATAATTATAATCTACTTTCCACTAAATCAAATAGAGGATAGGACTGCTAGTTATTTGAGTTACTTTTTATGATCCGTTAAAAACTATTTTTTTTTCTAAAAATGTTTGAAATACGTAGTGACGTCATACATTTAAAGCGTCATTGGCGAACTTATTTTGTGAATTTGATCAATTAAAAATTGAAGACGTGATGAAAAAAAAAACAAGTAAGGTTTTTAGAAAATTCAAGAGGAGAGCAATTTAGGAAATCATATTTCAGATTTTATTTTTGATGCAGTCCGATCCCCTATTAAATTGACTGAAAATATATATTATTAAACATTACAAGTTAAATAACCCTTCCAGGGGGGATATCAAACGCGCTGTCGAGGCTCACGCGGGGAGAGTAATTTGCCCGCACGGTAGTCCGTTTGGCGCTTTGCCGATATCCAAGGTTTTTTTTTCTGCATTTTTGTAAAAAATCTATAAAAATTAATTACTTATCTAATTAGCTACTAAAATCTTCTTTCTATCTATACCAATTTAAGCAGGATTGCTTTTTTTTCCATTTTTTTGCAAACCACTTGATTTTTTTGACGTTTGTATGAAATTTGTATGAATTTTATCTTAGCATTGACATGAGTGGTGCATGCTCGCTTAAATGTTCGTGCGGATGGTGGCACATCGGGAACCGGGTCGTTCCTTTCCCTCTAATATGGTTGAGAGAAGCGATGGCTGACTCTCGCGTTATACTCGTGACCGGGTGCTGTCCGTGTGAACTGGCCTGCACTTGTCAAAGGCGTTCATGACATTCAATGATTTTAATACATAAGTTCTCGTGTCATATTTTTTTCATGTCATAATGACATTATTTGTTTTTTTTTATATCACGGATTGGATTTTGACGTTATTAACTAATAATTGTTTATTTCTTGATTATGTAATCACTATTTTAGGACTATCAGAAACAGAGTAATTTGCACTTATTTAAAAAAATCTGAAACTAAAAAGTTTTTAAAAACACAAGAAATTCAGATGACGCCCCGCTTGAAGGGATAACAGCTTTTAACAATATCTTACTTGCTTGCTCTCTAACTAAAGTTTGCTTAAACAACAAAGTGGTTGATAAAATATCACCCGAGTGTGATTTTGGTGAATGTAGCATACAATTTATTTTATCGTTCAATTACGTAGGCTGCGGGCAGAAATAATGAAGATAGATTTCACAAAAGAAACTAGAATCAACCATATTAAGACGTTATTTATATTGGTTCATTATTCACTGACGCATTTAAGAAGAAATGTGTTGTTGACATGTCGGTTAAAACGTCGATGTAAGTCGACTATAATATGCAAATCAACTTGTTTTAGGAAAATAATGTAATTAAAATAATTACTAAATAATTTGATGATAGATATTGTTGGTATTTTAATGAAAATTCTGATAAAACACTATCGTTTACACAATGCCAGGAAACACAATCATTCTACTTTTATTTTTGCTTAAACTGTCTATGAATAAATTTATTATCTACTAGCAGTTGCCTAAGGCTTCGCTCGCATGGATATCGAGGGTGCGCAGATTGCAAACTGCAATAGGGGTTGTCGGGCGTTATTAAAAGTATAATATATCCCCCTTATATATTGCATATCTCTGAATACATCCCACTCTACGAAATAATCAACTGTAATGCCCAATTTCATTTAAATACATCCAGCCTTTTATGAATTAAGGACAAGAGTTAAAAATACATTGTTTCACATTTATTATGGTAGTATCTTTTTACTGGGTTTGACAAAAAACAATAAGGATATTTGAAATAAAGAAAAAACTGGGCAAGTGCGAGTCAGACTCGCACTTGACGATTCAGTATCACCATTAAATATTTGTGTTATGCGATTACGAAGAGCGTCGGTGGCGTAATGGCTAGGGCCTCCGCCTTCTGTCCGGGAAGTAGTTGTGCGCAATAAAGTTATAAATATGGGTCACATATTTGTTTATCCATACCAAATTTCAGCTTTACAGCTGTAATAGTTTTTGAAAGAAATGGCTGTGACATGCCGACGGACAAACGGACATGGCAAAACTATAAGGATCAGTCGGATAAACGTATATATGAAATCTAAATTCGTAATCACATTGGTACGTGGCAGGTTCGAACCACGACCTCCCGGATAGGAGTAAGCGGCCCTTGCCGTTGCGCCACCGACGTTCTGTATGTATGTATGTATATTTAATTGTTTCTTTGGCTCGCTCTGTAGCTTTAACCACAGATGAGATACTAGTTATTTCGCCTAAACGTCTTGATTTATTGTGGAGTGCAAGGTGTCGTAAGATTGTCTTAATCTCGTGAGTGACAAAGGATAAATTTTTACCCGACTGTACAAAAAAGAGGGGTTGTTTTTATGCAGTTTTAATTAATAAGTTTTAATTTTTAATTTGTTCCTATAGTTGTTTGATTGTTTTTTTTAAATATTGCAACGAAGCAACGAATTGTTGTGATTTTTGATGTGTAAAATCTTTGCTCGCGCTTTCCTGCAATTTGTGGGAGTGATTTCGTGAAATGGGACGGAAATGTGTAACAGTGGTTTGTTACACATCATATGCGAGTACTGTAGGTCTCGCTCGGATTTTTTTTACACATAAATGGTTGAAGTGGTGGCAAGTGATATAGACTGCTAACCAGAATAGCCCGACATAGTTCCGGAAGGA
Organism: Coleophora flavipennella; assembly: GCA_947284805.1. Lineage (NCBI taxonomy): Eukaryota > Metazoa > Arthropoda > Insecta > Lepidoptera > Coleophoridae > Coleophora > Coleophora flavipennella. Next base: position 6,127,702 of record OX369290.1, read on the forward strand.
TCTGGAGCAAACTCATGACTACGCTCGCGAGCCGCTTGCGACTCTCGCACCACCCACCCTCAAATATAGTCATAACAACGATGCCCACGTGAGTGAAGTCGCAGTCAAAAGCTACTGTAAAAATATATTTGGGTTTAAACTAGAAATATTTTTTTTAAAAGACTACGTAACTCCACTTCGCGAGTGGTTCGACACACACTTGACACTTTTAATTTGTTGTTATACTATAGATAGAGTTTACCAAGTATTAAGCTTGTATGTATTTCGGTGGCTCAACCGGTAACGACTCGGTTCTCCTAACTAGAGGTGCCGGGTTCAAATCCGGACGGCCAATGTACCAATGAGTTTTTCGAAACTTACGTAGATACGAATATACTCACCGATTGCTTTAACGGAGAAGGGAAAACATCGCGAGGAAACCTGCACACACCTGCAAAGAAACTCGAAGGTTGTGTGTGAAGTCGACCAACCCGCACTGGGCCCGCGTGCTCGACTAAGGCCCGATCGCCCTAATTCAGGGTAGGCTTGAGCCCCTCGGTGGGGATGTATATGAGCTGATATGATGATGTATTACAATTGTTACAATAAAGCAAAAACAAAAACCTTAAGAAACCAGGTTTCTGGTATGGGGACCGTTTTTAATTTAGTCGTCTGTTAAGACACCCACGGGAAGATATGGGATAGCTTTTTTTATCCCGGGAGCCATAGAGCCTTAATTATTACTTTTTTTTACTTTTATTTTTATTTTTTTTACTTTTATTTTTGTTAATCCTCAGTAATATTCATCATCATTATCATATCAACCGAAGGACGTCCACTGCTGGACATAGGTCTCCCCCAAGGATTTCCACGACGACCGCTTCTACGCTAACCGCATCCAGCTAATATTATAAACACGAAAGTTTGTATGTATGGATGTGTGGACATTTGTTACTCTTTCACGCCACAACGTATAAACGGATCTGGATAAAATTTGGTAGGTAGACAGATTAGGACCTGGATTGACATATAGGCTACTTTCTGTCACGCTCGCGAGCCGCTTGCGGCTCGCACACTGCGCACCCTCGAAGACAGTCATAGAAACTATGATTACGCGAGCGAAGCCGCTGGCAAAAGCTAGTAACACATATCTGTAAAAAAACAATAAGCTATCAATTACAGTTCAAAACGATATAGACAGACACACATACGAATGGTGTAGACTTAGAAATAGAGCCCCATATTCACCCTTTGCTTTGGGTACCGAAACCAGAAAATATAAAAAAGAAAACAGTTCAATGTTTTTGGTGTGAACCACAGAGAAGCTTAATCAGTGTGTAAAAAAGCGTCGGTGGCTCAACCGGTAACGACTCGGTCCATCTAACCAGAGGTACCGGGTTCAAATCTGGACGGCCAATGTACCAATGAGTTTTTCAAAAACTTACGTACATACTTACCGATTGCTTTAGCGGTGAAGGAAAACATCGTGAGGAAACCTGCACACGCCTGCGAAGAAACTCGAAGGTTGTGTGTGAAGTCGACCAACCCGCACTGGGCCCGCGTGGTCGACTAAGGCCTAATCGCCCTGATTCAGGGTAGGCTCGAGCCCCTCGGTGGGGACGTATATGAGCTGTAATGATGATATATATATAAAATACTAGTTGATGCCCGCAGCTTTGCCCGCGTGGATATTAAGGATGCGCGGTGCCGCTCGTGGGTTTTTTTTTAATTGAACCTTCCCAGGCGTGCGCACAACTATTCGCCAAAGTTTAATCGTAATCGATAGATTAATTTTTGAGTTTTTGAACACAAACACATAAGGCAGCTGATTTTTTACAAATAAAAATTTTAAATTTAAAAAACAACCATTGCCTAAAAAAAAATAATTACGCGGCTTCAAAATCTTCTGGTAGTGGAGTTCCCCATCAGCCCTATAACCTCCATCAACCCAGACTTGGCCTTCGTGTTGGTATATGGCCTACTTGACCTTCACAAATATAGGGGGAGAGCCGTGCTCCAACAGTGGGGTTTTTTCATTTACAATTGGTAATCCCTTTATATTATCTCACCTGATGGTAAGTGACGATGATGCCGAAGATGGAAGTGGACTTACCAAGATTCCCCAACTCAATACGGACCTGACTATTCTATTTTTAAGGCGAAACACATCGGTGTCGTCAGCATTAATATTTGGCGACAAGAATTAGATAAGATGGTGGTAGATAGCCCTTCCACCAACCAAACCGAGTCTTACAAAGTAAGACTCCACCGGGAATCAAACCCTCGACCTCATGATGTGAAGGTGATGGCTTTAACCATTACGTCATGGAGGTGGATGATATGGGTTGTTAAAGAAAACGTCGTTTCGTTATATTTGTCATACTCGTATATAAAAATAAAACAAAATGTCCAATCAATGGCACAATGACCTCTTTCCTCGCATACAATACCAATCCAATAAAATTTACAACATAACGATCGATAAGAAACGAGTGAGCACCCATCGAAATACAGGGTGAGAAAAAATCTAAAATATTTTTTTACAAAATATCTAGGTACTTCACAACTTTACTTTCCATTACTCACCACGAAACTAAACCGCCTATGTGGCGTAATGGTTAGTCCATTCGCTTCACACCATGAGGTCGCGGGTTCGATTCCGGCGGGTTTAACTTTTTAAGACTCGGTATGGTTGGTGGTAGGGCGTTTTAATAGCCCGCTTGGCTAGCTACCACCACCTTATCTAAGTCTTGCTGCCAAACATCAGTGTTAACAGCATTGATGTGTTTCGGCTTGCAGTTAAAATAGCCATATCCCCATTGCGTTGAGGAATCTTGGTAAGCCCGCTTCCATCTTCGGCATCATCGTCACTTACCATCAGGTGATGATCAATTGTTAATTTTTTTTAAATACTATTCCCAACCACCAAGTACCTACAACTTTACCCACCTTTAGTACCTACAATTTTACCTGCGTTTAGTACCTACAACTCTACCCACCTTTAGTACCTACAACTCTACCCACCTTTAGTACCTACCTACAACTTTATCCACCTTCAGTACCTACAACTTTACCCTTCTTTAGTACCTACAACTCTACGCTCCTTTAGTACCTACAACTCTACGCTCCTTTAGTACCTACAACTTATTTTTACGTTTAGCAATATTCTTTAGATGGGTTGAGCAATTTTTTTGTGAATATAATGGGTTCGCATCTCAGACATGCTTGAAGGAAAACAAGTGAAAATTTATTTCGGCGCGTTGAGAAATTTTTTGGTAGGGGAATATCTTATAGGACGTTTTTGTTAATTTTCTGGACAAGTAGTAAATCAATTTAGATAAAACTTATATAAAAAAATACATTAAAATCAAAAAAATAATATTGATCCAAGTTCCAGTACACAATAGAATTTTAATTAAAATAACCTACTCTCCAGGAATACTTCTAACGACGCAAATACTATCCGCTACGACGCCAGCGCAATTAGACTCGAAGGTACTAAGACGCTCAGAATGGGGGGAGGCCAGGAAGCGTAAACAAAAAGGCGGATGCAACATAGACACAGTCAGTTAAATACAGTTGTTAATTCGAGAGGCACTATACCCTGCCACTAGAACTATCTAGTAATATGGTCCGTAGACCAAGATACATACTGTCTGATCCTCCCGATCAAATTTTAGCCAACCTAAATTGTCTCCTGGCAGCTCAGGGAGGAACCGATAGTGTAAATCTTAAGTTGACACAACCCCCCTCACTAGCACAACAAATGTAATTCCCTCAGCGGTAGCTCCCATCAGGAGCACCCCGCGCAGTCCCCCTAGCGCGCGTTTATTAAGCCCCTAGTAAGCGCCCTTTTTTTGCATCCCGAGTCTCTCCGATAGGCGTTTAAGGTAACCAAGCTACCAAAGCTTCAGCACGTCGTTAGTGGGTAGATGCAGTTTTAAACCAAAGTACATAATATTAGTACTAACATACAGTATAGACACTCCCTGCCGCTCTCTGGATTGCGCCTCACCCCCTCGTCACCCAGATTGATACAGATTGGTTGTCGAACGTATATGATTTCGCCGCCATTTTGTTTGTTCCGTCATTCGTTTTTTGAAATATCATTTCTGACCCGTTGTATGAAGTGTCCAGGGTGTGCTTAACCCGGCGAGCATGACCCAGGGTATGCCATACCCAGGTAAATTTTCAAAGTTGTGTACTTTTTCAAATATTTGTCTGGCAACACTAGCTTGCTCAGTAGCTGGAGGTAAGGGTGTGCGGGAGGGGTTAGTGGCGTGGTCGCAGTGTGGCGCGGGGGCCGCGGGGCACAGGCCGTGATACTCGTGCTCAAACCTGTCTCGGGTATGTTGTACCCTGCTTCATTCTTGACGTGTTTTTTTTATGTAATGATAAATTTTAACTGTTTTATTCTAAACTGTATTATTATTGGTTCTTTCTATTGATTGATATTACATGGATATGTAATTTGTTTTTATTTTTAGTTTTTGACCAAAATGAATATTGAAAGCAAGAAGAAACAGGTTTGTGCCAAGCCCATATGTATGGAGCATGCAAATTTTATAAGTAAGTGAAGATTGTGTTGATTTTGACGATAGTGATCAATCGTATTTTCAATTTAAAAAAATATTAATTAGTTTTATAACGAGGAGGATCTCATTTTCTTTAAGTTTTAAGTTGATTTACATTCCAAAGAATAATAATTTAAGTTTTTTGTTAATTTTTCAAAACCTCTAATATTTTGTTTGTAAAATTACATAGTTTAGGAATAACGTAAATAAATAATGAAAAGTTAATAAATTAAAACCTTTTTTCATTTAATTACATTGACTAATTCATTATTTTACAAAGTGAAATAAAAGAATAAAAAAAATATTTAACTAAGTTATGGTACATTAAGTTACGGGTATCTCCCACCCTGCCACATTCTTAATGTAACTTTTTTCCACCTCATGCTCGCCGGGTTAAACTGTGAGTCCGTCATAACCAGTACAGTCGGCTGTACTGGTACCTACGTTAGAACTAATTTAAATACTTTGGTACTGGTATGCATGAGTATACAAGTATAAAAGTATCGGTGGCTCAACCGATAACGACTCCCAGAGGTACCGGGTTCAAATCTGGACGGCCAAAGTACCAATGAGTTTTTCAAAAAAAAACTTACGTATACATACTTACCGATTGCTTTAACGGTGAAGGAAAAACATCGTGAGGAAACCTGCACACGCCTGCGAAGAAACTCAAAGGTTGTGTGTGAAGTCGACCAACCCGCACTGGGCCCGCGTGGTCGACTAAGGCCCGATCGCCCTAATTCAGGGTAGGCTTGGGCCCCTCGGTGGGGACGTATATGAGCTGATTAGTATGCATGAGTATTTTCCCCCTCCCTCCTACGTTCCGAGGGGATAAAAAACAGACACAGTCCCACAGTCTGTGCCGCATTATCTTGCAGATGGCTTAAACCAGTCATTGTCTGTCCAAACCCAAGCTGCAAGACAGTGTGACAGCGGCTTGTAGTGCAGCCGCATTTGCCAAGTCAATGAATAGACGGATTTTACACAGATACCCATAGTCTGTGCTGCATAATCTTGCGTATGGCTGCAACATAGTATCTTGTAGTGCAGCCACATTTATTTCTATAAGATTAGCGAGCGAAGCGAGAGATAATAGGTTCGTTAGGTTTGATTGATTATACTGTCTAGGAGCCTCGCGTCTCCCTTTCTCAAACCTTCCCGATTCCCTGAGCTGAGGGGAATGGGAAGGCCAAGGAGAGGGGAGGTGAGTCTCGCTCCTCAGCGTTTGACGATAATATGACCAAGTAACAGTTCTGTAGTGAAAATGATTTTGTTATAACAATGTCTTTCTAACCGATCACAGTGCAGACAGTTTCCAAATGTTTGTTTGTTTGTTTTTAAACTCTTTATTGACAAAATTGAATACAGAACATAAAACAGATATGTATGGAATAAAGTGGGACTTATCCCGTACGGGATCTCTTCCAGTCTACCTAATAATGATATTTGATTAAAAACAAAGAAAAAGGTAAGAGCAAAAGTTACAAAAACGACTTAACTATAAGTTTACATAGTTTTAAAATTAATTATAGTTAAGAAAAAACAAACTCATTGGACATAATGTTACTCACTTTTATATATTATAATTATACTACTTATATAAACAGTAATGTAAACAATAAATATTATATAAATAAATAAATAATAAATAAAAATAATCTAAATATATACAACTCAAAGGTGACTGACTGACTGACTGACTGACTGACATAGTGATCTATCAACGCACAGCCCAAACCGCTGGACGGATCGGGCTGAAATTTGGCATGCAGGAAGATGTTATGACGTAGACTTTCGCTAAGATAGGATTTTAGGAAATTCCCACGGGAACGGCAAAAACGGGATCTGCGCGGGCAAAGCTGCGGGCATACACTAGTAAATACGTAAATATACGAGCTCAGGTTTCAGTTTTGGGACTCATCATCATCATCATATCAGCCGAAGGAAGTCCACTGCTGGACATAGGCCTCCCCCAAGGATCTCCACGACGACCGGTTCTGCGCTGCCCGCATCCAGCGGCTTCCCGCGACCTTCACCAGGTCATCGGTCCACCGAGTGGGAGGCCTGCCTACACTACGCTTTCCGGTGCGTGGTCGCCACTCGAGAACTTTACTGCCCCAACGGCCATCTGTTCTACGAGCAATGTGCCCCGCCCACTGCCACTTAAGTTTAGCAATTCTGAGAGCTATGTCGGTTACTTTGGGACTCCACATCTTCTTAATAGATGCCTGGAAGGTGGCTAAGGAATGACTTAACCTAACGTCGACCGGGAGAGCGTTCCAGAGACGCGCGGCTTGAACAGTGAATGACTTGGTGTAGGTATCCGTGATGTGGGAGGGGATCACGAGGGCATAGGTTTTACTGGAGCGCAACCTGGAGTCCGCAGAGGTGCGGAAGTTAAACCTCTCCCGGAGATAACGAGGAGCAGCAGGGTTGAACAAAACATTATGAAGAAGAGCTAAGGTATGGGAGTCCCTGCGTTGGCAGATGGACAGCCAATTAAGCTTCACACGATATTCCGAGATATGGTCGTACTTCCGCAGGCCAAAAATATATGGGATGCATAAATTTTGCAAAAGCTCCAGCTTTAGGAGCAACTCTACAGTGCGGTCCAAGAAGGCAACGTCACCGTAATCTAGAAGTGGTAGAAGAAGAGTACCAGCAAGCAAGAGTTTTGTTTTGAAAGGTAGAAAATTCTGCAGGCGTTTTAAAATGTGAAAGGAGGCAAACATCTTTCTACTCACCTTATTAATGTGTGCAGTCCAAGACAAAGTTTGGTCCATGATGATGCCAAGATTCTTAAAGGTGGATGATAAGGATATTGGTTTGTTATTAAACACGAGATCCGGCATCGTCATGTTATGGAACTTTGAAATCAAGTAAGGGCTACCAATGACGATGGCCTGTGTCTTGGCTGCATTGATTGCAAGCCCAAAGTTATTAGACCATTCCGCAATGGTCCAGAGATCAGCATTTGCCACAGCAACAGCCTGAGAAAAGTTATAAAGAGGAGCTGCGGTGTACATCTGCAGGTCATCCGCATACAAATGAAATGAAGAACAAAGAGAATTGGAAATACTGTTTATAAAAATGGATAAAAGAATAGGAGAAAGTACACCGCCTTGTGGTACCCTAGAACTGAGGGAAAACCAGCCAGATACTTGATAATCGATTTTCACCGATTAGAAACGGTTGAAGAGATAAGATTTGAACCAGGAGAGGGCTGTTGCAGATAGGTTAAGAGATTTGAGGATACCGAGAAGAATATCGAAGTCTACAGTGTTGAACGCACTGCTGAAGTCCAGGAGAATAAGGAGCGTTAGCTCCTTTTTTTCTATGTTTAACCGTATGTCGTCGGTGATCTTGACAAGAGCTGTTACGGTACTGTGTCCCGAGCGAAAACCGGACTGAAAATCTGACAGCAGACCGTTGTCACGTAAATAATGAGCCAGTCGCTGATGCACCAGATGCTCAAGAACCTTGGAAAACACTGTTAGAATCGATATTGGACGGAAGTCGGATAAGGAAGAAGGATTGAGTTTTTTGGGAAGAGGAATAATATGAGCATATTTCCAGGAGGATGGGATGTTTATGTTGTAGTCGTGTTTGTAATCTATATCTCTCTATATGTATAAAATTCTCATGTCACAGTGTTAGTAGCCATACTCCTCGGAAACGGGTGAACCGATTTCCATGAAATTTTCTGTGTATATTCGGTAGGTCTGAGAATAGGTCGTAATCTATTTTTCATTCGGAAATTTTAACGGTACCGTTAAAAAAACGGGATTTGCGCGTGCAAAGCCGCGGGAAACAGCTAGTATAATACACAAAAATGACCCCTATTTCTCCTGGTCATCTGATGATGCGTGAATGGCTGGACCGATTTTCGATTTCGATAACGTGGCAATAACGTCAAACTTTTTCGAGTATGCAGCCCGTGTCATCAATTTATAAGACGTTAATACGTCAAAAAAATTATTGAAGGGGAAATATAAGAAAAAAGCAAGAGAGAGACAAAGGATAACATTGAGTGAAAATGTGGAAAATGGACAGACAGCAAGGACGCTGACATTTAGCAGACTGCATGAACATAGAAAAAAAATCCGTGCGGAAAAACAACTGACGTCCGCTCGGATATAGCAGCACCAAGAAGAATAAGAAAACTACTGATAAGTAAAAAAAAGTACCCCCCTAACATCTGTTTTGCGGCACGTAGTGGAAGATGGCTAGATCATTTTTTATTATTTTTTGCTAGCAACATTATAATTATATTTATCGTTAGATGATTCATTTAATGGAAAATTTCAAGGAGGTTATTTTTGTTCAATAATTACCTAATTCAGGGTAGGCTCGTCCCCTCGGTGGAGACGTATATGAGCTGATATGATGATGATAATGATTATTTAGAGATTTTTGATAGAGTTGTAAGTCCTCAACCCCTCCCATTAGTCCCTAATTTACATAAACAATTCCTCATTTTATTTCATAATAATATTCCCAAAACTGATAAAAAACTTATTTAAATTTTTTTTTTCAGTTTCGTTTCTATTTCACTCTGTATATGAAAAATGTAAGTACCCATCAAAATATATTTCAGTGCTATATCGGCCCGTTCCAGCCATATACTGGGAATACCGGAAAATACTATGATATTGCCCCGGGAAATGTATATAATTTTATGAATTGTAAAATATTTCAACAGGCCTCGTAAAATGTAGGTATACGTGGCTTTTAGGCGAGACGTTATCAATTTTATGATTTAGAATAGTTTTCAAATCTTTTTTAACGATCATTTGATCGAATGAAGGTCGTGGGAAGTCGCTGGGTGCGGGCAGCGCAGAGTCGGTCGTTGTGAAAATCCCTGGGGTGGCTTTAGTTCAGCCTCGGACGTCTTTCGGTTTATATCATGATTAAGGGTAGTTAAGGTGTCTTTTTCATTTTCAGTCACTTAATCCTAGTTTAACGTTTCATTAAATAAATCTCATGGAGCTTTAAAACTCCAAAATAAACTTGTGAAACGATTTAGTTAAGTGCTTTAAGTTCTCCTTTAGTAACCTAAACAATTTATTTAAAAACTAGCTTTTGCCTGCGGCTTCACCCGCGTGCACATCGTTTTTATGGCTGTCTTTTAGGGTGAGTGGTGCGCGAGCCGCAAGCAGCTCGCGAACGCGGACATGAGTTTTCTTCGGAACCCTCAGGAACGATATCGGGCTATTCTGATTAGAAATGACACTTCCCACCCCCTCAACCAATTCTATACAAAAAATCACTTCAATCTGTAGCTCCGTTGCAGCGCTGACGTGTGCGAGCGCGGAAATGAGTTTTCCCGAGATCCCTCGAAAACAATGTCAGGATATCATCATCATCATATCAGCCGAAAATCTTCCACTGCTGGACAAAGGCCTCCCCCAAGGATTTCCCGTCCCGGTCCTGCGCTGCCCGCATCCATCGGCTTCCCGCGATCTTCACCAGGTCGTCGGTCCACCGCGTGGGAGGCCTGCTTACGCTACGTTTTCAGGTGCGCGGTCGCCACTCGAGAACTTTACTGCCCCATCGGCCATCTGTTCTACGAGCTATGTAGCTATGCAGGGCCCACTGCCACTTCAGTTTAGCGATTCTGTGAGCTATGTCGGTTACTTTAGTTCTTCTGCGGATCTCCTCGTTTTTTGATTCGATCAATCTTTTCATTCATTGTTTATTCAAGATTTCTGAAGGCATCAATATCAACGGCGAGTACATATCCCACCTCCGATTCGCTGACGATATCGTAGTCACGGCTGAGACTATGGAATAACTAAGCACAATGCTCGATGGCCTCAGTAAAGTCTCTCAACAAGTGGGTCTTAGAATGAACATGGACAAGACGAAAATAATGTTAAATGTCCGTGTCGCACCCACCCCTCTAAAGGTTGGAGACTCTACACTGGAAGTTGTTGACGAATATGTATACCTGGGACAAACAGTCCAGCTAGGCAGGTTCAACTTCAAGAAAGAGATCAATCGACGAATCCAACTCGGCTGGGCAGCGTTCGCGAAGCTTCGCAATATCTTCACGTCCCAAATACCGCAGTGTCTCAAGACTAAGGTCTTTGACCAGTGTTTGTTGCCAGTGATGACTTATGGAACTGAGACATGGTCGCTTACTATGGGCCTCATAAGAAGGCTCAAGGTCACCCAAAGGGCAATGGAGCGTGCTATGCTCGGAGTTTCTCTGCGTGGTTAGGATATGCTAATTAGTAAATTATGTCATTTCCCACCCCATCAGTCATCTCTGTGCTAAAAATCACATCAATGCATTGTTCCGTTGCCATGTTAATGAAACTAACCAAAAAAAAAGAGTACCTATATTTTCAGTTCCCTCAGGAACTGCATCGGAATATGCTATTTTCACGGGATAAAAGCAGCGTATATCCTCCCAATGACACAGGCTACCTGTGTGCGAAATTTCATCAAGATTGGTTAAGGTGTTGAAGCGTGAAAAGGTAACAGACAAACAAACACATTTTGACATTTATAATATTTAATGATTAAAAACCCGAGTGCATTAAAAATTAGGTACCTCTATTTTTTGGGCAGTCGAGTACAAATGTATCATATGTCACTTTCGGGATCAAGACGAATCTTATCTGTTTTGTGCTATAGGCTTAAATAAAGAAACAGACATACATATCATCATCATCATATCAGCTCATATACGTCCCCACGGAGGGGCTCAAGCCTACCCTGAATTAGGGCGATCGGGCCTTAGTTGACCACGCGGGCCCAGTGCGGGTTGGTCGACTTCACACACAACCAGCGAGTTTCTCCGCAGGCGTGTGCAGGTTTCCTTACGATGTATTCCTTCACCATAAGAGAACGTACATATGAAATCTAAATTCGAAATCACATTACATCACATCAATAGGTACGTGGCAGGATTCGAACCACGATCTCCCGGACAGGAGGTGGCGGCCCTAGCCGTTACGCCACCGACGCTCCATACATAAATACTTACATATCATCACATCACATCAGCTCATAGATACGTCCCCACCGAGGGGCTCGAGCCTACCCTGAATTAGAGCGATCGGGCCTTAGTTGACCACGCGGACCCAGTGCGGGTTGGTCGACTTCACAAGTTCACATCCATACATATACTCGTAATAAATTAGTTTTTTGGGCAGTCGCGTAAAAAATGGAGGTCCTTCTTGCAATTGAGTGTTATCGTTTTGTGTTTTTACAAGCTTTTATGTTCGTATGTGTAAGTCTTCAAATCTTGCGATCGATTTTGTAGCGACTGCCAGGAGTCCGATTGAGCTGAAGTTCGGTTTGAAGTAGATCCTTTTGGTATTTAGAAGTTGATCTGATGATGAACTACGAAGGTAGAATCAAAGTCCCAGGCTTATTCATTGTTTTCTCAATAAAATCGTAGGAAATACAGTCTCAGCCTGGCTTTTTAAAATTTGGAATCAAGGACACTGAATTCAAAAACTCTTTTTAAGGCGGTAATATTACAGATTTTCGTTATTTCTGATGTCAATTATTCCTAAAATATAGGAAACACAAGGTTGAAAAAAAATGCCCTTATTGTTGATGATGTTTCTTAAAGTCAAAAGCTAATAGAAACACGATTGAGCAGTTTTGGCTCGGTAGAAAAAAACCCAAAGATAGGTTTACACTGTTACTTTCAACTCTAGTTATGACTAATATTTTAAAGTATCATTACAGCTCATATACGTCCCCACCGAGGGGCTCGAGCCTACCCTGAATCAGGGCGATTAGGCCTTAGTCGACCACGCGGGCCCAGTGCGGGTTGGTCGACTTCACACACAACCTTCGAGTTTCTTCGCAGGCGTGTGCAGGTTTCCTCACGATGTTTTCCTTCACCGTTAAAGCAATCGGTAAGTATGCACGTAAGTTTTTGAAAAACTCATTGGTACATTGGCCGTCCAGATTTGAACCCGGTACCTCTGGTTAGATGGACCGAGTCGTTACCGGTTGAGCCACCGACGCTTATTTTTATATAATATTTTAAAGTATAAATTTAAAAAAATATACAACAATATAAGTTATGATAATATTAAGTGAGTAATATTATTATTTTTTATACTTTCATTATAGTTTTTGATTGAAACGAAAAACCATTGAAAAAGTGGTTATTTTATTTACTCTTTACACGTAAAGAAAAGACAGAGACAATCAATACCTCGCCTTGAAGAAAAGCGTATACCAAAAATTTTTTTTTAAATGAGCTTATTTTTGGTCTGAAGGCTATGGCATTCACGATAAGTTTTTATCAAAGGTGAAATCTTTGACCATGACTTTGAATTGTCTTTGCAAGAAAATTAATAAAAATGCGCGTTTGTCATGAATAGTTATTTGTGTAACAAGGGGACAAAGTAATATTTTGTTCCGAGGGCGTTAGTTTGAATTCTGAGCTAAGCGATGAATTAATTATGCTTCGCCGAATAATAAATTATTTTGTCCCCGAGACAAACAATTTTTCATCACAACCTATGAGAAAAAAAAATAAAAGAAAAAAGAAAGCACATGACCGTTCTTTTTTCTCAGCGCGCATTGCCGCCAAATCTAACCCACTAGCACACCCTGGACACTTCATACAACAGGCCAGAAATAACATTTCAAAAAAGGAATGACGGAGTAAACAAATGGCGGCGAAATCCTATACGTTCGACAACCAAACTGTAACCAATCTGTATCAATGTTGGTGACGAGGGGGTGAGGTCGCAATCTAGAGAGCGGCAGGGAGTGTCCATACTGTATGTTAGTACTAATACTTTGCCACTAGTAACTTCTTCATACATTATTCGTTCGCCCTATTTGGCTAACTTCATATACTTACCAACACAGTCAGTATTTCCACACAAACTCCTTGCTGACCAATCACAAAAGTGAGTTTATCACTCTACATAATTCAATTTTAGTTTGTGATACATATAAACATTTTTTTTACATTCAACCTTATCCCTATTCGCATTTACTGAGGAACCAAACGTCGTTCAAATAGGTGTGATGAAATAATTATTTATGCCACTGCCAAGTAATGAGTTCGTTTCGTGGCACAAACTAGTACTCATGTTACAATGGCTAATTGCGTGCAGTGGCATACAATACATTTTCTACGACTATGAATGAAATTAAATACCTACATTTAAATTGTGTCATAATCATATATTGAATTTTTGAAGCCAAAGCCATAAAAATATTTAAAAAGTTTCATTGTAGTACAGTTGTCTCATTTTGAAATGATCATTGTAAAACGAATTGTTAGAATGAATACTTATTTTTGAAGCCAAAGGCATAAAAATATTTAAAAAGTCTCATTGTAGTACGTTGTCTTGTTTTAAAATGATCATTATAAAACGAATTGTACACAAGTAGGAAGGGTGAGTGCAGATTCAAGTAGATGGATCAGAGTTGTATGTGGTAGATTGGTGATAGATTAGTAGATTAGTAGTTTATAAGATTAGTCTTTAGTTAGTTTGCTGGATTGGCTGATTGTTAATAGTTAAGTAGATTAGTAGTTTATAAGATTAGTCTTTAGTTAGTTTGCTGGATTGGCTGATTGTTAATAGTTAAGTAGATTAGTAGTTTATAAGATTAGTCTTTAGTTAGTTTGCTAGATTGGCAGATTGGTAATAGTTTAGTAGATTAGTAGTTTATAAGATTAGTCTTTAGTTAGTTTGCTGGATTGGCTGATTGTTAATAGTTAAGTAGATTAGTAGTTTAGAAGATTAGTCGATAGTTAGTTTGCTGGATTGGCTGGTTGGTAATAGTTTAGTAGATTAGTAATTTTAGAAGATTAGTCGATAGTTATTTTGCTAGATTGGCTGATTGTTAATAGTTTAGTAGATTAGTAGTTTAGAAGATTAGTTGATTGTTAGTTTGCTAGATTGGCTGATTGGTAATAGTTTAGTAGATTAATAGTCTAGAAGATTAGTTGATTGTTAGTTTGCTAGATTGGCTGATTGGTAATAGTTTAGTAGATTAATAGTTTAGAAGATTAGTCGATCTATTTTGCTAGATTGGCTGATTGGTAATAGTTTACTAATTGTTTAGTGAACCATGTTTTAATAGAAATTTCCAACAATGTAAACAATAACCTAACCTGAAAATTAAATGATTTCTTTATAAACAATCAAGGACGTTTTAATAATAGCCGGACCCCTATCGATAAGAAGCGACTGAAGTATTGCATCCACTCCCTCGTAGGTACAAGCCCGCGCGCACACATTCTTACTATATTGCACCCATGGGCCGCCATTACGCAGCGAACCTTTCGCAAAAGAACACATGTACGTAACGTGAAATAATATTTATTATGCCGACTTGCTTAGTGAAACGCTGTAAAAACAGATCCGAGCGTGGGAAAAAACTTATGGGGATCACATTCCATACGTTAGTTTAGAATATTTTAACTTAATTTCCTATATTTAACGCGTTAAAATTTGTAAACATTGGAACAAAAAACCCCGAACCAAACAACTAGTGTTGCCACTAATTTCAGAAAAAAAATACTTGAAATTGTGGGAGATCGAGTTTAATATGTGTTATCTCATGAAGTTTGGCATTTATTACTTGTTAATTATTTACTTTAGGTTTCCTCGTGTATCAAAGTATGTCCCCACGAAAGAAGCTGGAATGTTCGTGTGCTCGAAATGTTAACCAATCAAAGTATGTGTACTCTAAAATGTATGAGTTTGTTGGTTTTTAGAGTTCCTCACTAGGACAAAATGGAACCCTATAACATTACTCCCACGTCCGTCCATCCCCTGCGTCCGTCTCTCACGCCCGTTTTTAGGTTCCGTAGTAAAACTCGGAATTCTCTAGTTTTACTATGTCCGTCAGTATGTCACAGGCGTTTTACTCAATCACTGTTATAATATAAATAGCTAGAGACCCACTCAATAATTATTGACTGGCTGACCAAATCACATCCGTTGTCAGAATTGAAAAAAAGTTGCCACCATTTTGAACTTTGTGGTTACGGGACCGATTGCTTTCAAAATCGATATTAGAAGGCCCTTGAAGTCTCTGATCTCGAACTCGTTGTCAGAATTGAAAAAAGTGGCCGCCATTTTGAACTTTTCGATAATGGGTAAATTTCTTTGAAAATCGATATTTGAAAGTCTTTGGGGTCTCTGATCTCAAATCCGTTGTCAGAATTGAAAAAAGGGGCCGACATTTTTAACTTTTTGGTTACTGGACCGATGGCTTTCTGTTAAATAGGTTAAATACGGGAGCGAGATTAGAAACAACCGGCGGCCATTGCACACTGGTTTAATGCTCGTAGTAATATTGTATAGATACCCTCACAATATATATAACATATTCTCCCCCCCCCCCCTTAAAAAAAACTATTTTAAGAAATAAAAACAAATTATCTTCTAATTAATACCAAAGAACAAAGAAAACTATCTTCCTAATAATCTAGTTCACTAAGATGTATGTAACAGTTTCAGTTTTTAACATTTATCTTCAAAATATCTACAAGCCATTCCTAAATTCTATAATTAACTCTAGGAATATTCCGTCGAGGTATAGTACGCTCTGTTGGTTGTTCATTATTTGGTGGAACGTTTGAGTCGGGCCTTACTGGCGTTGGATTGTCTTGACTAACTTCGCTGGACTCCGGTGAGGTTTCTTCATTAGTCTCCGGAGGCCTGCTAGGTTCTATCTGGTCTGGCGAGGCTGCATCACGCCCAAGCTCATTTCTTGCTGGGGAGTTTTCAGGCATAACAGAAGCTTCATCAGGAGAAATATTCATCGGCGGTGAAATAAAATCATCAGAATAATCATATGAATTACGGTTGTTACTTTGATACAGCTCCTTATCAACATCTGATTTGTATGGATAAAGCTGATTAACGTGCCGCATAATTTTATCATCTGAATTGTTCTCCAACAGTAATATTTCATACATAACTTTAACACGCCGTAATCTTGACCGGAAAGCCCTTCCGCAGCCGTCGGCGCAGACGCAGCGGCGCCGGCGCGAGCGCAGCGTACGCTCTCTGCTTTCTCAACCGCCGAAGCAAGTGTCAAGCCAGCGATATCTTGTGCAAACAATTTATCCCGCTCGTGGCCTGGTAGCATACCCATAACAAACTTGTCCAATAAGGCATCTTCTAAGTTTTTGAAAGCGCAATGCGCAGCGAGACTTCTTAACCGCGCTGCCCACTGTACGTGCGTTTCGTCATTGCGTTGAATCGCACCATAAAACTTAGACCTTTCCGCAAAAACGCAGCGTTTTGGTGTTAAATGATTATCCAGAAGCGAAACGATACTGATATAGGTTTGGTTTTCTACTTCATCTGGTAGTGCGAGGTTACACACAAGCTGGTAGGTATTTTCTGTGAGTGTGCTTAACAGGAACGCCTTCCTCTTCACTCCGGCCTCGTCATTTTCGGAATCGATGCCATTAGCGATAAACCACTGCTGCAGTCTACTTTTATAAGTTTTCCAATCTTGACATTGATGATCGAAGTTAAAAATAGTCCCACACTGAGCGGTGAAGGCCATTATTTAATCCTTTCACAATTAACTACACGTAGGTACTCGTCGCCACTGTTAAATAGGTTAAATACGGGAGCGAGATTAGAAACAACCGGCGGCCATTGCACACTGGTTTAATGCTCGTAGTAATATTGTATAGATACCCTCACAATATATATAACACTTTCAAAATCGATATATGAAGATCCTTGAGGTCTTTGATTTCGAAACCATTGTCACAATTTAAAATGTCACTACCATTTTTAACTTTTTAGTTACTGAACCAATTGCTTTCAAAACCGATATGAGTACTCAGTTTCGTTATTGAATAAACATGCATATGAAATCGAAATTCGAAAACACAGTGGTACGAATCATGATTCGAACCACGACCTCTTGGACATGATGTAGCGGTCCTAGCCTTTACGCCACTGACGAGTTACAGCTATACAACGATATACATATTATATACTACGCACTAGATTTTTCGATTCGTACGCTCATTCTGTTCC
The DNA here is from genome assembly GCA_947284805.1 of Coleophora flavipennella. NCBI lineage: Eukaryota > Metazoa > Arthropoda > Insecta > Lepidoptera > Coleophoridae > Coleophora > Coleophora flavipennella. The sequence continues at coordinate 6,145,262 of OX369290.1, forward strand.
ACTAAACTGGTAATTTTACACAGCTCACTGCGACAATCGACTATACATGAGCGAACACTAACAATACCCCCTCCCCCCAGACGACTTGATATCAGCGGAGGGGAGGTTAATGTCGCATCTTTACGCTAGTAATAATAGGTTATCTTTGTTTACGAATAATATAGAAAAAGATAGGGAAATTTATATTAAAATGGCAACCATCCATTCACTCATACATTCTTAGGCCGCCGCCATTACTATACTAGTTGATTCTTATACGATATTCCCTCCGTCTTTTTTTCTTCCTTCGACTAAACAATCTGTAGATTAGTAGTTTGGTAGATTGACAGATTGGTAATTTGGTAGATTGGAAGATTATTGTTAGGTTGGTACAGTAGTTCGTCACTTCCGTCACGGTCTAGGTCCATATGTGATTTTAAAGACGCGTCACGTCAAAACATTACCTAAATACAGAATCCCATCCAAATCGTTAAAGACGTTCCCAAAAAACAATTTTAAAAGAATCGCTCACTTAAAGTCATAAGATATATAATATGAGTCTTATGACAAATTTCTGCGTCAACTTATGAGACACTAAAGTTATGTATGTTTCTTTAGGGGAAAGGCTCTATTACGGCCCAGACTGATGACTGGCAATATTTTTGCATTTTCCCGGGGTAGCCCGCGAAAGTAATGAGCACCTATTAATTTTGGGAAGAAACTGGAGAAAGTCGTTGGCTTAAAAATGAAGTTTTGTTTGCTTACTTTTAAATTTTTGTTCGCTTTCCAGGTTCAAAGAATGTGCTAGATTGTAGTTAAACAAAATCCAGACTGGAAAACCGGATTGTTTTAAAAAAGTAGACAAGTGTGAGTCGAACTCGCGCACCGAGGCTTCCTTAAATAACATCTATTTTTTTTCAATAAAATACATCAACGCGAGCGACTTAAAAACGATTTTTTTTACTCAGTTAGGACTCCTTAGACCTAGTAAGACTTCAATTTTATATTTTTTTTATTTCTTGTTTGATTAGGATTGAGCAACGCAGGACCAGTCGTCGTGGAAAACCTTGGGAAAGGCCTTTGTTCAGCAGTGGACGATTTTCAGCTGATATGATGATAATAAAAAGACTATTTAACAATATGAAAAATGTATTCAATAAAAAACGGTAATTTAAAAAACTAAAAAACCCGCCTGCGTTTCTGTGTAATTTGGAAATGAAAAACCCTAAAACAAGAAAGTCGTCATACCCGATTGCACTTAACTTAAGAAAAATTGTAGCAGTCGGGACCCATTCTAGAAAGTCAGCCGTCTAGTCAGTACATTGGAGTAATCTGCAATGTAATAAAGGTATGTGCTCTCAATTCACTAAGCCTCCATTTCTAGAATGGGTCCCGACTGCTACAATTTTTCTTAAGTTAAGTGCAATCGGGTATGACGACTTTCTTGTTTTAGGGTTTTTCATTTCCAAATTACACAGAAACGCAGGCGGGTTTTTTAGTTTTTTAAATTACCGTTTTTTATTTTATTCATTTTTTTAGTTTTATTATTGAACGAGTTCATTTGAATTTGGCGCTAAAAATCCGCCATTTTTTTTTTGATATACCCAGTGTCATTCTCACAGTAAAAACGTATCCAACGACAACCCTCAAGCTATAACTCATCGAGCCGTTCAGGCTTCAGAGCGTGTCAAACATTTGAATTTGGCGCCAAAAATCCGCCATTTTGTTTTTTTTTATTTTGATATACCCAGTGTCACTCTCACAGTAAATACGAATCTAACGACATGTCTCAAGCTAAAATCCATCCAGCCGTTCAGGCTGCGGAGCGTGCCAAACAATTATACATACATACAAACATACATACATACTCTCGAAAAACATAACCCTCCTTCTGGCGCAGTCGGGTAAAAATACATAGCATTTCTTAAAGAATAGCAGAAAAACTCGCAACCAATCCGTAGTCACACCAAGTTTCCACAACAGTGGTCTTTCGGCTGATATGATGATGATGATAGGATTAGTACTATAATCAGAAAGAAACAGAAAGTTTCACGTTTGCATGTATTACCGTTTTTACGTTACCCTTTTTTATTATTATTATTTGTTAGTAACTCATAAAAGGTATCACATATTCTGTGAAACTTGCATGGAAACCCTTTTTTTATTATTATTTGTTAGTAACTCATAAAAGGTATCACATATTCTGTGAAACTTGCATGGAAACCCTTTTTTATTATTATTATTTGTTAGTAAGTTAGTCATATTCTGTGAAACTTGCATGGAAACCCTTTTTTGTTATTATTATTTGGACAGACAGACAGAAGGAAAGCTTAAGCTTAGTAATAGGCTTCAGTTGCCTGGTACATAACCCTAAAAACTGAAAAGACACGCTTGAAAACCAATTAGTATATTCGTGGCGATTGTAATTACCAATACACGGCTAGAATACGTGTTTCTGTGTCCATCATCAAAAATTTGTTTCTCGGGAACGGCTGTAACGATTTGGATAAAGTTTTGTATCATCATATCAGCTCATATACTTACATTCCCACCGAGAGACTCTAGAGACTACCCTGAATAGGGCGACAGGGCCTTAGTCGACCACGGGGGCCCGTGCTGGTTGGTTGACTTCAAACACAACCTTCGAGTTTCTTCGCGGACGTGTGCGGGTTTCCTCACGATGTTTTCCTTCACCGTAAGAGCGTCGGATAAACGTATGCATAAGATAAGATAAATATACTTTATTGCACACCAAATATACAGAAATGAAAAAACTTATTAACTAGCAAAATACACAATGATATGCAAAGACGGACTTATCGCTTTAAGCGATTTCTTCCAGCTAACCTACATATGAAATCGAAATTCGAAAACACGTTGGTACGTGGCAGGATTCGAACCACGACCTCCCGGAAGGGGGGTAGCGACCTAGTCGTTACTCCCGCCACCGACGTTTTTTCATATATGGTTTTCTTTCCTGAGAAAAACCGCTTTCACACAAAAAAAAAAAACGAGACCTACAGTACTCGCATATGATGTGTATCATGTGACAAAATACTTATGAAATTAATTAATTATCGGGTCGTACATTCACGGGCCGACCCTTCGAATAGTAGTATGTCATCTTTGCCTTTGCCATCACACTAGGCGGAATGGCTATGACAACCTTAGTTTTCGAGAATTAAAAAACGTTCGCATTTCCGTCCCATTTCACGAAATCACTCCCACAAATTGCAGGAAAGCGAGAGCAAAGATGTTACACATCAAAAAAAATGTTAGTTTAGCTATTTAACACGGACGGTGCTACATGATTAGACGCCAAGCACAGAGTGTCATCACTTAGCGGTCATCATATAACGGCCTTACCAAAGTACTTATACAGGATGTATCAAAATTGGTGAAGGTCCTATTAACAGGGGCTTCTACTCATCATACTGAACAACTTTTGTTCTACGACTTTGCTGAAATCGCAAAAAAAATGTTTTCTTCATACCAGTTCCCCATTGCGATGGGGAATCTTGGTAAGCCCGCTTCCATCTTCGGCAACATCGTCACTTACCACCAGGTGCGATATTGTCAAGGGTTTACCATTTGTGAATAAAAAAAATATGAATCGATTAGCTGATCGACCAATTTTGTGCATTTCATTATGCAGTCCAATTTTTTTTTGAGAATTGCGTATGGGTTTCTTGGGGATTTTTTTTAGTATGAAGAGTAGAACCCCCAGTTAACGGGTCTATATGCTAGTTTCATGTGAGCAAAATTAATTTTACCGCACACGTGCTTTTCAGTTTTTCACTTTTTTTAATTTGTCGCTCTGAGAAACAAGAAGTTTCTAACAAATAAAAAAATAGCCCTAACATGAATCTACAATATTAATTAAATATTCTCATCCAATAAGCGTGAAAATCTTCCTTAATTATTTCTATACTAACTATCTCAACATCTTAATATTTATATTTATTTTATTTTTACTTCTTTTCATATCTTAAATTATTTTTTTTCTAATATACATATTTTATTTATCCTTTTTTTTTTTTTTCATTTTTTTTATAAAATGAAGAAATAATTATCTTTTAAATATTTACAACAAATTACATAACAATTGAAATTCTCTTATATTTTTTACATAATTATGTTAACGCTATTCTACCATAACCCTGGAAAAGAATTTAACATAACAACAAATAACATGCACAATATCTTGTCGTGCACCGGCCCTAAGTTTCTTAACCACATAATTACAATCACTAACCTGTCCTATCATCATATCTACCCATAAAAATATATCTTTTCAATTCATCCCTTCCACAACTTCATTATGCAGGATGATCCATTTTTCCCTAAAATACTTTGTCTTTCGAGTGCAAACCAAATTGATACTGCTATAAAATATGCAATGCCTTTCCTTCCTACAACTTCTTCTTATTCTCAAAACACATTTTCCAGAATGCAAATCCCCATAACATAATATTAAACACCATAAAACTTTACGCGACAGATAACCCAACACTATTAAACAAATATTATTGAGCCACCAAATAATCCAGCAAACCTGATCCCATACTGATAACTCAGTAGAAAAAGATGATAAAGACATATCCAGCTCCAATACCTTATTTTCTTGTTCCCCTATACCATTACTACATAATACACTCATAGGGCTATTTTTGAAAATTATGTGCCTAAAGATTGCCTCTTTTTTACACACATCCTGTACTTTAACTTCTTTTCCAATATCCGACTTATTACAAATAACTTCCTCAAGCAAATCATCATATCATTCTTGAAAAAACACATAATCTTGTTGTGATAATGTTGTCTGACATGATATTACATCCACTATTGATTCTCTTTTCCCTTTTTCTCTAAGGAGATCAACCCTTAAATCCATTTCCGGAAAACTTATAAACTTTTTTGAAAAGTCAGCTACAATCTTATGACAGTTAATAAAATCTTGTCCGAGAATTAATTTACATGACATTAGTTCAATTACAGGAAATTGAAATTGAAATTCCAGATTTTCAATTTTGAAAAACATATTTGTTTGTCCGACCTCTTTTAAAATATTTCCACCTATTCCCCTGATTATTCTTGAAAAAGACTTGTCTATACACAAATTTAATTTATTACACATTTCACTATCTATGCAGCTTATACTAGCCCCCGTATCTAAAAAAATATTTACATAAATATCACTTACTTTAATAGAAAAACAGGCAATACCTCTTCACTAGACGGATCTTGCACACAAGTCGTTTCTTCCTTCGGAATCTGTGATTAGTGGTTGACAAAACAGCTTCCCTATAAACTTCTTTCTTCGAAGTGGATGGATGTGGTATCTGTTTGCTTACTTCCCTGCTTGAAGGTTCCCTTGAATGGAAATATGGTGTGGTACGATTACATGAAAAACGTGTATTTCCCTTTCTCCTATGAGAAGAATTGCGTTTCCAACCAAACGGATACTCATACTGCGGTGACGTGGAAAAATACGTGTCGTGCATGTCTTCGCGGCTCGAACGCGGATCGCCGTTGTTCATGATTATAAAATTTCGGTTGCCGTTCTCGCAGTCCTTGCGAGATCTGCCGTCTTGGATAACCATCACCTCGATGGTTGTTTGACATACTAATGTTTGCAAGCGCAATTTGCTTAGGGAAAGGTAAAATTAAATCTTTAGGCACATAATTTTCAAAAATAGCCCTATATTGATTTATAGTAGCCTTCAGCTCTTCCTTCGAGTTGTAAATACGCATAGCCAGTTTTTCCTTATACTTGGTGTTCAATTTTCTTAAATAATGCACGATGAAGGTTTGTTCATCGATGCACAATTTGATGCTAATTTATCGAGTTCAATGTAAAAAGTGATGAGATCCTCATCCGGCATTTGGCTACGGTTAAAAAAGAGATCCAAGTATGATTTAATGGTCTTGAATTCTTTTTTGAACACATTTTCTAATTCCACAAAGTTCGTAGCAGTTGGCGTGATTGTTTTATGCAATGCTAGGGTCGGACCGCTCAGGTAAAATGAAAGGGCTGCTATTTTCTCCTTCTAATCATGCCCTTCTACTAACGTTATCGTGTCATATTGTCTAAAAAAAGTCTTCCACATCCTCTCCTAATCCACTGAATTTCGATGCCATTTTAATAAATAGTAATATCTAATATATAAAAATGAATCGCAAAATGTGTTGGTAAGCGCATAACTCGAGAACGGCTGGACCGATTTTGCTAATTCTCTTTTTGTCGAGTTCGTCATTGTCAGGAGAAGGTTTTTATGTAGGGTAGGGTAGTGTAGTGTAGTGTAGGGTAGGGTAGTGTTATGTAATGTAAGGCGGTACGTAGTTCGCCGGGACAGCTAGTAATAAATAAAACACTATACGGAACCCAGTAATTGTCTATTCGACTCAGCTTTGCCAGATTTTTCCTTCCAGAATTTTCTTTTGTTTCTATATTTTTGCTTCTGAAATAAAATGAATCCGGCCCGAATTTCTTATGTGGGTTTCACTTAGGACGAAAATTATTCGCGATTTTTTTGATATGCGTCACTTTTCGCATTTAATCAGGGTTTCGCACCTCCACCAAATGTGACGTCGTCTACGGGACGCCGTGGGGATATAGCTAGATTAATATTTTAAAATGAAAGATGGAAGTACGTATTAAATATCATCAGAAATGATCATATATTTAACACGTAAAAAAAATGGAGTAGGCTCTGTCGGCTGATTGATTATTATTTCTGCATAGATTCTGATCACTTTCTTGCCATTTCTTTAGGGATCTCAGCCCAGACGCCCGGATAACAAATATTATACTCTTGGAAAAAGGACCTCTGTCCTGGCTCACGGTCCACAATAGAATGAATATCTATTGTTTTGAAAAGTTTTCGAACGACTTACCAATTCAAATTTAAATTAATATTCTTACTTCGCGCTGGCAAGAAAATAACTACAACTCCTTAAGTTATTTTCTTGCCAGCGCGAGTCGAAGTAACTGTGGAAATGTAGAGATATAAGATCTCTACAGTATATACCTACCCATATATTTTGTTTTTCAGGCATGGTCCTTTTTTATTTTACCTGTTTTCTCACAACTTTATTGAAAGATGTCGTATGATACATGGGTGTAAAAGGAAATAACAAACGAGTTACATAATTTGTAAGCCCGAGACGCAGGTCACGAGTTTGTCATTTACCTTTTTACCACCCTTGTATCATAAATAACTATAAACGCACTCTTATCTACACCGTTGAATTCCCATTTATTAAATAGACAAGTCTAAGTTTCATCATCATCATATCAGTTCATATACGTCCCCACCGAGGGGCTCGAGCCTACCCTGAATTAGGGCGATCGGGCCTTAGTCGACCACGCAGGCCCCGCGCGAGTTGGTCGACTTCAAACACAACCTAAGAGTTTTTCCGCAGGCGTGTGCAGGTTTCCTCACGATGTTTTTCCTTCAACGTATAAGAGCGTCCGTTAAACGTACATATGAAATCTAAATTCGAAATCACATTGGTACGTAGCAGAATTCGAACCACGACCTCCCGGAGAGGAGGTAGCGGCCCTAGCCGTTACGCCACCGACGCTCTAAGTCTAAGTTTACTTTGTTGCTATGGGACCCCGCAATCACCCTGTAAGTATAAGATACATACAGTGAAATAGCTTAACTGTCTGTACTACAGTTTGCACTTAATAAAAGCGGCTGAGTGCACGAAATGTAGTTTCGTTAACGTAATATTGTATTCAGAGAACTATAATTAAAATAGAGAGGCTGAAAATGGACGAGCTTTCTAGATTTTTATTTACTGAACTTTAAGCTTGCGGAGATAAAATACCAAATAAAAAAAATTAAAAAGTTAATAGGCAATTTCTGGCAACACATATTGGTCAAAGACCTTAGTCTTGAGACATTGCGGTATTTGGGACGTAAAGATATTGCGAAGCTTCCAGAACGCTTCCCAGCCGAGTTGGAACGTAGCGTAGGCAGGCCTCCCACGCGGTGGACCGACGATCTGGAGAAGATCGCGGGAAGCCGATGGATGCGGGCAGCGCAGGACCGGTCGTCGTGGAAATCCTTGGGGGAGGCCTTTGTCCAGCAGTGGATGATTTTCGGCTGATATGATGATGATGAAATGACTATTTAACAGTTCGAAAAATCTATTCAAAAATACAATGCATTAAATAGCATTTCTTATTTCTTATTATAGAAAAACTCGCAACCAATCCGTAGTCACACCAAGTTTCCACAACAGTGTGACTACGGATAATTTTATTAAACCGTCGTAGGTACTTCAAAATAAGCAGAAGCAAAATATAAATAAACTGTACCGCAGCCCGCACTAAACTTTCTCGGCAATTTTCTTGCCCATTTGAAATTTTAATAAATAATAAAAAAATAAAAACGTTTATTTTCCAAAAATACGTTTAGATACATGAGATTAGTTTACTTGCGACCCCCATACCAGGCAAATCCTTGTGCACGTCCCAGGCCTCCTGAGACTGATAGCCTGTGTTTTAGTGTCAATTTGATCGCTAGCATCATATCAGCTCATACCCGTCCCCACCGAGGGGCTCAAGCTTGCCCTATCGCCGAGCTCTTAATTTCCCGGGATTCAGAAATTACCAAAGTGCGAGTTACATTTTTACAATTCTGAGTGAAGGGAATTCGTGAGCTCCCTCAGGAAGCCTCACTGTTGCGTGCAAGGGGTAAAATACGAGTAAAATATCTTGGTTGAGTCTTAAAAGAAATTCAAGTATATTGGACTCAAATTGTGGAGAAACCTTTGTTTTTATAGGCGTAAAACTCCACGTTTTACATTGATTTTAACTTATGACATTTCTTTGTTTATACAAAATATGATTGCAAAAGTTGCCCAACGTCTTGGTATTAACTTGGATAGTTTTAATTATAAGCACGACCGTACATCAGTGTTTACACACTTAACGGGCAATTCATTTTCGAATCGTAAGATTCTCTTCTACACAAGTATGACAGAAACGTTACGCTAAAGTTTACAGAGGATTTCATGTAAATGAAAAAGTTAGTTACAACTCTACATTTTATAGTTAATTATTGGCCCAAGAAGATATCACATTTCTTCTTATATCTTACAGAGCTCAGATAGTGCATAGAACGGTACAAATTTAGCGTGATGATGAGCTATGCAAGCTCGGTGCGATGTCTCGCACTGTCTTATGGACGTAGGTTAATTAGGATTAAATCTATTTATATAGGCAAGATCAAATAAAAATGGACATAATTGCATCAAATCATGCAAATAAAGACTTTAAAAGTTTCTGGAAAAACACAAAGAAAAAGAATATCAAGCCGAGCGTTCCCGTGAGCGTGGGTGGTGCTTCTGACAGTGGGAGCATCGCCAACACTTTTAAGGAACTTTTTACAGTGCAGTCGCCTCTTGGACCTTCAAACGGTGAGTTGCACGATGCTGGGGACGACGTAAATAAAGCGCTTAGTGTTAGATTTTCTGTTAAGCAGGTTACTAGGGTAATAATGAGTATGCATCGAGGCAAGTCGCCAGGTCACGACGGCTTGAGTATCGAGCACCTTAAATATGCTGGCGTTCATCTGCCGCGAGTGTTGGCGATGTTCTTTACGCTTTGCATTGGGCATTCATATCTACCCGAGTCTTTGATGAGAACGGTGGTTGTACCGATTGTCAAAAATAAGACAGAAGATGTCTCGGATCCGATGAACTACCGGCCCATCTCACTTGCCACTATAACAGCTAAGGTGCTTGACAGTTTGCTTAATGATCAGTTGAACAAACACATTAAGCTGCACGATGCACAGTTTGGTTTCAGAACCGGACTGTCCACTGAAAGTGCGATTCTGTGTCTTAAGCAGGCTGTCAAGTACTACACAGATAGAAAGACGCCGGTGTACGCGTGTTTTCTGGACTTATCAAAGGCTTTCGACCTAGTAGTTTATGATGTACTCTGGGACAAGCTGAAGGGCACGAGTATACCGGTGGAATGCATATCACTATTTAGATATTGGTATATAAATCAATTGAATCATGTGAGATGGGCTGGTGGTCTGTCTGACGAATACAAACTTGAGTGCGGAGTGCGGCAGGGTGGGCTGTCTTCTCCGAGTTTGTTCAACCTTTATATAAATCAGCTCATTGAGGAGCTCAGCAGCACGCATGTAGGCTGTCACATAGATGGTACTTGTTTTAACAACATTAGTTACGCCGACGATATGGTACTGCTGGGCCCCTCAATAGGGTCAATTAGAAAACTTGTCGTTGCCTGTGAGCAGTATGCGGCTAGTCATGGGCTTAAAGTACAACGCCAAGAAAAGTCAAGTTCTTGTGTTTAAGTCTGGGAACAAAAAGCCCTCAACTGTACCTCCGGTTATGATTTCCGGTACTGCTTTGCAGGTGGTCGACAATTTTAAGTACCTCGGTCACATGATTACGGTAGACTTAAAAGATGACCTCGTTAGAGAGCGGGAGCGCAGGGCGTTGGCAGTAAGGAGTAATGTCCTAGCTCGCAGATTTGCTCGATGCTCACCAGAAGTAAAAGTAACGCTTTTTAAAGCATATTGCACATCTTTCTACTCGAGCAGTCTGTGGGTTAGTTACACAAAACGAGCTTACAACGCCCTGCGAGTGCAGTATAATAATGCTTTCAGGATGCTGATGGGGCTGCCGCGCCACTGTAGTGCGTCTCAAATGTTTACGGAGGCGAGAACCGATGGATTTCACGCAATTATACGCAAGAAAGTCTCCTCACTTCTCCATCGGTCGCGCGGCAGCCACAACGGCATCCTGAGGACGATCGCCGCACGGTTTGACTCTCCCCTCCTGAAGTATTGGGTGGGGATAGTCACCGGTGCGGTAAAATGATACTTTTAATTATTCCCAAGTAGTTTTTAAGTACTAACTAACATAGGCTAGGTCTCTATTGTTACTAACACATATTATGGATTTTTGTGGTCCGAAATAAACTTATTTATTATTATTATTATTATATAAAACTCAAAGATGACTGACTGACATAGTGATCTACCAACGCACAGCCCAAACCACTGGACGGATCGGGATGAAATTTGGCATGCAGGTAGATGTTATGACGTAGGCATCCGCTAAGAAAGGATTTCGGGAAATTCCCACGGGAACTGCGCGGGCGAAGCAGTTTCAAATTTTCAGTACAAAACTAATTTAAGCCTTCGTTTAGTTACGTTAAAATTTACTACTATGAAAACTAATTACAAACATCTATATGTGTCTACTCAATATATTTACAAAGTTTAGATTCAATCCGGCATGTAGTTTTTGTATTAAAGTTGAACTACGTTTGTATGGAAACTCGAGCCTCCTGGCAGCCCTTAAGTCACCTTAAGTCAAGTACGAGCCCCTCAGTGGGGACGCATATGAGCTGATATGATAAACAATTTTAATGCCAGTACGCAGTGCGACTTTACCGATCGACATATTGACGCAAAATGAACTAGTCTCCCGCGATTTTCATCGACTCCTGTAAATGGGGCGGCGATTCGGCTTGGACAGGCGATGCGACTAGTGACTTGCCGCACGGCGAAAATCGACCCGTGTAAACACCACATCCGTGGCGTAATGGTTAGCCCATTCGCTTCACACCAGGAGGTCGCGGGTTCGATTCCCGGTGGGGTCAATTTGTAAGACTCGGTTTGGATAGTGGTAGGGCATTTTCTAAGCCCGCCTGGCTAGCTACCACCATATTATCTAAGTCTTGCCGCCAAGCATCAGTGTTAACAACATTGATGTGTTCCGGCTTGAAGATAAGATAGCCAGCTCTCCATTGCGTTGGAGAATCTTGGTAAGCCCGCTTCTATCTTCGGCATCATCGTCACTTACCATCAGGTGAGATGATGCCAAGGGCTTACCAATTGTGAATAAAAAAATAATAAAAAAAGGCTCCATAGCCATATCGCCTATTTCCAAAGAACCGGCCGGATGCCGAGGTCCTCGTAGAGCGAAGCCCGGAGCGTCCCCCTGTAAGGGACGTCAAAACTAGATCGACGTTTCACGTCAAACCAACCGCAGTGTACCCCGAAACAGCCATACCCGATTCTTTTTCGATGAACTTACGAATCAAAGTTCGTCAATGATGCTAGAAGCTTACAAAAATGTCTGATAATGCGAACGACATAATAAATCTCAGAACTAAAGAAGGCACCCTTTGACTTTTGAATCATTGTTATTGTTACAACTAATTTGTACAGTCGAGTTCATTAATAAATTGACAGTGTCAATGATTCAAAACATTGTAAACGTCGAAATTAATATAAATTTCTATACAAACAATTAATGAACGTTTAAATTATAACATTTTATTGATATCTACATATGTCTGTATTATTATTACAGCTCATATACGTCCCCACCGAGGGGCTCGAGCCTACCCTGAATCAGGGCGATTAGGCCTTAGTCGACCACGCGGGCCCAGTGCGGGTTGGTCGACTTCACACACAACCTTCGAGTTTCTTCGCAGGCGTGTGCAGGTTTCCTCACGATGTTTTCCTTCACCGTTAAAGCAATCGGTAAGTATGTACGTAAGTTTTTGAAAAACTCATTGGTACATTGGCCGTCCAGATTTGAACCCGGTACCTCTGGTTAGATGGACCGAGTCGTTACCGGTTGAGCCACCGACGCTTATGTCTGTATAGAACTTTATATTTATTTCGACGCTTACAATATTTTGAACCATTGGCCCTGCCAATATATTAATGAACTCGACTGTACCTTTTTGAAGTTTTTTTGCTGGAAAGCTGATAAAATAAAGAAGTTTTTTCCGTATTTTTCACGACAACTGTAATACCTACCTTGAACTTAAAAAAATCACGATACATTCAAACGAATGCGTTTTATAACAAAATTCCTAAAAAAGCTAATATTCCTAAATCCAAAAAAAAAATTGTATGGACGACGCGTATTAGTGTCAGATTTTACTTTCTTTATCATCCCCTTAAGGCCCGATCGCCCTAATTCAGGGTAGGCTCGAGCCCCTCGGGGGGGACGCATATGAGCTAATAAGATCATCCCCTTAAGTTTAACGTACTGGTTATAGGACACCCTGTATATGTACGAAGCCATATTTCATTTTCAATATTGACTGTCGTCCTTGTTAAATTTTATGCGTTACATACGAGACGATACATGGTATTAATAGTACAACCACGTAATCCCTCTCTCTTCTACCAGATACGTCAAAACACATGCTGTTTCATTTGTCGGCTTGAAATTAGAGAGAGACGGAAGAAGCTTGTGCTGTAGAGTCGTGTTACTTAGCTGTGTGTGATTCGGATGGTGTACGTTGTGTAGAATGTTGGTTCATCGAATGCTGTCTTTCACTGAACTCCATTAATGCTTTTCGAAACTTTGTATACCGCGTGGGTAGTAGGAACCTTCTATTTCTTTAAATTAAACCGACTTCCCATAAGATGTAAAACTTTTACTAAGGAAGATACTAAATTTTAAGGCGTCTTTTTTTATTCATAATTGGTAAGCCCTTGGCATCATCTCACCTTCACCTGATGGTAAGTGATGATGATATCTGCCAACCAGACGCTAAGGAAGGCCGGTGGTACGAAACCACCACACCTCTTCACACAACTATGACAATGATACCTCTTCACATGATTAACAAGACACAAACGCGAGCAACAGAAAAATACTACTAGCGCTATCTAGTGGTGTTTTAGTGAACGTATTATATTGAGTTTATCACTTTATTTTTATTGATAGAATTCTTATAGGTTTGTTTGTTTGTTTGTAAACTCTTTATTGTACAAAATCTTAAAATAATGTTATAAAAAAAAACCTTAAGTACAAAGGCGGACTTATAATACCTGTAATTTAAAAACAATGAAATATATTTTTTATTTTTTTCAAAATTTTAGGCTCAGTAGTTTCGGAGTTTAAAGGAGGGAATGGTCAATTTTCATCTTCTTTCATGAATAAAATCGAAACTTTTTATTTTAAAATAATAAAATAAAAATATTCGAGATCCTCATAATAAGACCTTTTATTTGATATATGACACACTATGGTTTGTAAAACTTTTTTTTAAATTTTCCTAATTTTTTCCATATGCCATAATCCATAATGCTTACATGCTGACTCGCCGTAGTTTGCCAAAGTTCAGTTTCGAGAGCCGCGCGCAGGCGTTAGGTATATTACATAATTTTGTATACGTTACTTATCTACTTAGTGTCTGTGTTTACTACTACGCTACATCATCATATATCAGCCAAGAGACGTCCACTGCTGGACAAAGGCCTCCATCAAGGATGATTTCCACAACGACTTGCATCCAGTGGCTTTAGGACTGTATTTTGTTTGTTGATTGATAGCTTTCATCGATAAAAGTACGTGCATAACTACGAACCTACCTACTTGGACCATAAAGTAGCGCAACGCTTTTGATGTCTCAAGATGCCACCACGGCGTAGGTACTAGCAGTACTAGCCTGTAGTAAAGAATAACGACTAAGAGAAAGTTAACTCCGCAAAATCATTCGAATGAACGACGACTCTTGCCACGACACAATAAAGTGCAAATTCAGGTCACACAGCGCTAATTACCTAAAGTTATATTCACCTACAAGTTGCCTCTCTTTCTATTGCGTAAATCTTATCTCTTCTGACTACTGAATTTGCACCTTGCAAGGGGCCGCGCGGCTTGGCGTGGCGTAGGTACATTTTTAAAATTTTCATACCTACAGCGCAGAATGGGGTTTGCCAGGCTGCGCCCCGCCGCCCGCTGCCCCGCAAGTACCCTTCCGTTGCTCTGCGTAAGTACATTCGTTGCGCTACTGTAAGCCGCTATATTGTAATACTGTGACCTTGTTTTGTTTGTGTATAGAGGTACGTATTCTTATGCCTTTCTAGTTGTAATTAACAGGCTTAGCGCTACCACGAGCTAGTGTATTATTATTCTCTTTGCCGCGATCGGTAGGTAGTTAGAATCCAGTTCATACATGACCAGTCTCTTCTTACCTACCTACTTTTTGCTTACATTGAATAATATTATATCCCCTTGAATTTGTCTTTGATATAGCTCATTGCATTGAAAAAAATGTTTTCTTCATTGAAAAAATTACGTCATTGCATGATCGACTTTTAAATTTTTACTAAATTTTAATCTTAAGAGATTTTACATAAATACTTGTGAATCTAAGAAATGCGTTGACTGACCTGCTGCTGTAATGGTTCCAGCGCTTGCTCCTTTTTGCTGGGCTGTAGGTCGTGAGTTCGATAAATAAATAGATAAATAAAAAAATAAATAGATAAATAGTTTCGGTAAATGACAGTCGTGTAACATTAAAATGTCTTCATGAGCGTCTTAAGGGGCTACCCCCAGCTAACTGGTGCCGTCAGTTTTCAGATTCAAAATAAAATTACTTTACCTAAAAATTTTCAAGAAGAAATGAAGATTATGTACTGATAATTATTTAGAAACTATTAACTCTGTGGCATACCTATAGTAAAGTTAGCTATAGTTACAGATAGCACAAGTGCTTAAAATGACCACAATTTTCGTTAAAGTATGTACTTAGTGAGTCAACATCATCACATCAGCTCATATATACGTAATAATTTTTAACTAATGGCGGCGCTAATTAAGTAGGGGTATCTCCTTAAAAAGTTTGATTTGGCTACTTATCCTACAACTCCACAAAACCTAACTTATACTGCATTCTATTTACTATTTATATTTTACTATATTATATTTCCGCCACTCGAAAAAGTTGACGTAGCCCAGATATCCGTTTCTGGGATATGTTTTATACTGTAGATCTTTTAATATTACCATTCGGTATTAGATTTGATTCCAAAGATTTCCATCCAGAATGTATTGCTCATATAAGGTAAACTTTCTTACAAAATTATCGATTCTGCAACTATCCGATGTTGCAATTTTCGACGAAGTGACATTCGATTACACGTACCTCACTTTATTGCGTACCCGATTCCACTCACGTCCAAAATCCCGGGGTGGCGACGAATCCCAGCAATGACCGGGATATGAATCCCGCGGGATCTCATTGCTACTGCAGGCTCTTCTACATGTTTCGTATGACAAATTGGATTTCGGTGCATGATGGTAAAGCGCTTTGGTACAGCTGTTGACTTGCTGGCATGTGCCGACATGAAGGGAAAAGGATTCCTTTGATCGCTCAGCGTCACGTGTGTCAAAAATATTAAAATCTGCCAGGGAGGAATATCTTCACTAATTCATAAATGTGAAAATGTGTTTGTTTGTTTGTTACCTCTTCACCCTTCAACACCTTGACTAATCTTGATGAAATTTGATATTCATGTAGCTTGTGTCATTGGGAAGGACTTAGGTTACTTTTTATCCCGAGAAAATAGCAAAGTCTGAAGCAGTTCCTGAGGGAACTAAAAATACTCTTTTTTTGGGTAATTTCCATAACATCGCAACGAAACAATGGATTGTTGTGATTTTTTTGCACAAAAATTGTTGAGACATAATTTACTAATAAGCATATTCTGACTTAGTTCCCGAGGGATCTGGGGAAACTCACTTCCACACTCGCGCATGTCGCCGTTGCAACGGAGCAACGGATTTAACTGGTTTTTTGTATAGAATTGGTTGAGGGGGTGGGAAGTGGCATAGACTGCTAAGCAGAATAGCCGAATATAGTTTCTGAAGGATATGTAGAAAACTCATATCCACGCTAGCGAGCTGCTTGCAACTTGCGCACCATTCACCCTCAAAGACAGTCATAAAAACGATGAACACGCGGGCGAAGCCGCGGGCAAAAGCTAGTGCCATAATACATAGTTGAACCTATACGCTACTAGTTTATCATATCAGCTCATATACACGTCCCTCCGAGGGGCTCGAGCCTACCCTAAATTAGGGCCATCGGGCCTTAGTCGACCACGTAGGCAGGCCCAGTGCGGGTTGATCAACTTCACACACAACCTTCGAGTTTCTTCGCAGATGTGTGCAGGTTTTTTCACGATGTTTTCCTTCACCGTAAGAGCGTCGAAAAAACGTACATATGAGATCGAAATTCGAAAACACTTCCCGGATAGGAGGTAGCGGCCCTTGCCGTTGCGCCGCCGATGCTCTCGACGCTACTAGTTACATTTTGATAACTACTAATGATTACAAGTTAAATGAATAGGACAGATAACTTTTAAAGCGTTTCGTTTCAAGTTTTTGATGCACTACTTTCTGCCATTTTCCACCTTTTTAGGAAAAAGGAACCTTTACAGGATTACTTCGTAGCCAGTCAGTCAGTCAGTCAATTTTGCACGACCCTTATTTTCTGGCACGCGTCGAGGTATCAATCCCTACTTAATATTATAAATGCAAAAGTAACTCTGTCTGTCTGTTACGCTTTCCCGCAAAAACTACTAAACGGATTTGGCTGAAATTTGGTAGGTAGACAGATTAGGACCTGGATTAAGACATAGGCTACTTTTTACCACGCTCGCGAGCCGCAAGCGGCACTGCGCGCCCTCGAAAAGTCATAGAAACCTGGTCCACGCGGGTGAAGCCGCGGGAAACAGCTAGTATGAAATAAACGGATACGGTCCCTTGAAGTTGTAAAAAAATCAAGCTTAGAAGTCAAAGTAAAAAAAACTCATTTCGCGTATTTTGATACTCGGAAGTAAATCAAATCATAATTATAGGGTACTTGTACTTCCCGTTGACCTAGAATCATAAAATTTGGCAAGAAGCAATGTCTTACAAACACACACACACACACACATACACACATACATACACACACACAAACTCACACACATACACGAATTGGCACTTACTATAGATACTTTTGTAATTTTATATTACTTTGCAACAATAAACAATAAACTTATTTAATTTATTAAAAAAAAAGTAAAGTAAATAAATTTTACAACAGCCCGCACTAAACTTTCTGGACTCGAATTTTTTTCAGTAATTGTTTTTTTCCTTATTAAATTGTTTTTTTGATAGTTTTTATGAATTCATAATGGATGACTAAATATACAGGGTGTAACAAAATTGGTGTAGGTCTCGTTAACTGGGGCTTCTACTCATCATACTGAAACACTTTTGTTCTACGACTTTGCTGAAAACGTATATATTTTTTTTACTTTTCATACAAATGGATCAGCTTTCGTGCATTCAACCGACTTCAAAAAGGAGGAGGTTCTCAATTCGACTGAATGTTTTTTTTGTATGTTTGTTACGCGATATTCAAAATTCTTGAACCGATTTTCAAAATTATTTTTTTATTCAAAAGAGTATACTCCCGAGGGGGTCCCATTGACACCAAGTCAGGATCTGATGATAGAGTTCCAAGAAATCGAGGGCAATCCCCAAATTTTATAGGCACGTATTACGTGTTTCATGTATTTCCTAAAATAATTAAACTAAGTATTTGCGTCTGATAGTCAACTTATCATGTTGAAGAGCTGATGAAGAAAGCTATAACTCCTTACCGGTTAGGAGTTGGAGGGCAATTCTTCAAATATTTTACTTAGGTACGTATAGACCGATAGTTGTTTTTTTTCAGATTATTCAGATGAGCTGATGATGGAAGATTTAACTCCTTAACTTTCATGCTGTTGAGATGATGATGGAAGCCACAGGAATCTGTATCTGTTAATGAAACACATGTATTATGATTTGATTGTTCCTAGTGCCGAGTGGGTGACTGGGTCTAACGTTGTTAGAGAGATATTAATATCACTAAAAATAAAGAAAATAAAAATTAACAGTTTAAATAAAACCGGCCAAGTGCGAGTTGAAATCGCGTGGAGAGGTTCCGTACAATGCCAAAGTCAAATATCAAATATCACATTTGAAATCCTCACAGTAAGATGCGAGTTATTTTTTTTAATTATTAAAAATTTGAGTGTGTTTGGCTGCACCTCACCTGACGGTAAGTGCCGATGCAGTCGAGGATGTCACACGCAAGCTCAAAAAGTGCCTATTCACTCTCGTCTTGAAGATTCCTAAGTTTTACGAATCGGGAAATACAGACGCCGGAAGGGAATTCCACGCCTTCGCCGTTCGCATGATGAACGAAGAAGCAAAACGCTTCGTGTGTAAAGGTGGAACATCATGATCATCATATCAACCGAAAATCGTCCACTGCTGGACAAAGGCCTCCCCCAAGGATTTCCACGACGACCGGTCCTGCGCTGCCCGCATCCATCGGCTTCCCGCGATCTTCACCAGGTCGTCGGTCCACCGCGTGGTAGGCCTGCCTACGTTACGTTTTCCTACGTACGTCCTTGTTTCTGATCCGATCACGAAGAGAAACTCCGAGCATAACACGCTCCATTGCCCTTTGGGTGATCTTGAGCCTTCTTATGAGGCCCATAGTAAGCAACCATATCTCAGTTCCGTAAGTCATCACTGGCAACACACACTGGTCAAAGACCTTAGTCTTGAGACACTGCGGTATTTGAGACGTGAAGATATTTCGAAGCTTCCCGAACGCTGCCCAGCCGAGTTGGATTCGTCGATTGATCTCTTTCTTGAAGTTAGACCTACCTAGCTGGACTGTTTGTCCCAGGTATACTTATTCGTCAACAACTTCCAGTGTAGAGTCTCCAACCTTTAGAGGGGTGGATGCGACACGGACATTTAACATTATATTCGTCTAGTCCATGTTCATTTTAAGACCCACTTGTTGAGAGACGTTACTGAGGCCATCGAGCATTGTGCTTAGGTCTTCCATATTCTCAGCCATGACTACGATATTGTCAGCTAATCGGAGGTGGGTTATGTACTCGCCGTTGATATTGATGCCTAGTCCACCCCATTCCAGAAGCTTTAAAACATCTTGCAGGGCGGCGGTGAACAGTTTCGGAGATATAACGTCTCCCTGTCTCACCCTTCGCTGCAACTGGATTGGTTTCGAGTTCTGATCCTGGAGGCAAACCGACATGGTGGCGTTTTCATACAGACACTTCAACACCTCGATGTATCGATGGTCAATTTGGCACCGCTGGAGAGACTGTACAGCCCAGCCCAGGAAGGCTTTCTCATAGTCTACAAACACCAAACATAGTAGCTGATTGTACTCCGGTCTTCTGTATAATCTGCCGCAGTACTAAAGCCTTTTCGGAAACCAGCTTGTTCGGGAGGCTGGAAGTCGTCAAACCTGCGTGCTAGTCGATTCATATTGACTCTCTAACAAGGAACATTGACGATATAGGGGTGGAACCGCCCTCCGCACCTGGTCGTCCGATGATGAAATGGAGAGGGGAAATGAGCTCGTGAAGCTCCAGGACACACTCTCCGAAATGAATCCTGTAGAACACCGATAGACAGGCGACTTTGTGGAGATGCTCAGGTTTTGGAGCCTGTTTGATACAAGTTCCTCGTCGCCAATGAGTCTCCTAGCACGTCGGTCGATAGAATCCAAGGCATATAGCTGGTAACGAGCCGATCCGTCCCACAAGTGAGAGCAGTACTCCATAAAGTTAACTATTACTAGCGCAATCAAGTGGTGATTTAGTAAACTTCTTTTTTTAAATAAAATCTTTAGTGCGTTTGGCAGCACCTCACCTGATGGTAAGTGCCGATGCAGCCGAGGATGTAACAAGCAAGCTCAAAAAGTGCCTTTTCACTCTCGTTTTGAAGATTTCTAAATTATGCGAATAGGTATATTTTTTTATTAAATAAATTTAAATTTAATTAATTTTTTAATTTTTTTTGTACGGAACCTTATAGGATCACTCGTGCGTCTATCAGTCCGTCCGTCTGTCCAAGCCCATTTGCTCCGAATCTACTGGACCAAATCAGGTGAAATTTGGTAGGATAGTGTAATCCTATGACACAAACACAGGTGTGCAAAGTAAATACATGTGAAATGTGATATTTTATATTTGACTTTGGCATTTTACGGAACCTCTCCACGCGAGTTCAACTCGCACTTGGCCAGTTTTATTTTTGTACGGAACCTAAAAACTAAAAACCGACTTCAAAATGAAATTTACTCAAAAGTATGAAATAATATTATTATACTATACTTAAATACACTACATTTACCATCAATAACGGAATCAAAGGTGGGTACGAATTTAACTAGGGACCAAAGATTTTTTTGGGGTCAATATCAGCACACACCTTCTCACATTTTACTTATGGCATTGCTGACACTGACCTCAAAAAAAAGTTTGCCCCTAATTTAATTTGTACCCACCTTTGATTCCATTATTGTTGATTATTCTAATGTATCTAAGTATAGTGTAATAACATTATTTCATACTTTTGAGTGAATTTCATTTTGAAATCGGTTTTTTATTTTTTTAAACTTTTATGTGCATATTACCTACCTTTGATTCCGTTATTGTTGATTAATGTAGTGTATCTAAGTATAGTGTAATAACATTATTTCATACTTTTGAGTGAATTTCATTTTGAAATCGGTTTTTAGTTTTTTAAACTTTTATGTGCATATTTCCTACCTTTGATTCCGTTATTGTTGATTAATGTAGTGTATCTAAGTATAGTGTAATAACATTATTTCATACTTTTGAGTGAATTTCATTTTGAAATCGGTTTTTTATTTTTTTAAACTTTTATGTGCAATGTGCATATTAGTATGGAGGGTTCAAATATTTTTTTGAGAATTTAATATGGGTCCTTGGAGAAAATTGTTCAGTATATCGAGTAGAACTCCCAGTTAACAGGACCTACACCAATTTTGTTACACCCTGTATATTTATTTGTAATATTTGTCGATTCAATAGCTCCAACCATCTGTAAGTAAATCGCAAGTAATTTTTTTTTGTAGGAGAACCATACAAACACGATTTTTCCCAGACCAATGGGTTTAATAGATAAATATTAAAAACTCCGACTTGCAATGTTTCATAAAAATCTTTAAAGCCGTTTTTGAGAAGAAGAAAAACAGTTTTTTTTTATAACAGCTTCTCTTCGATTTTACGGTACGATAAAGCTCTTGATGAATTTGGTAAATTTGGTTCCAAATTTGGTCCCAATCGGACTAAAGCCAACGGACGTGACGGACGGACGCACGGACACACAGACGTAATTGTGATATTCGGTTTTTCGGTATGTGTTAATGAGACCACATTTTCACGAAAATTGGAAAAACTTTTTTTTTTCGCGATAACAATATACGTACGTACAGTACTACGCGGTTCGAGAAAGTAAAATCTAAATCTGTATACTTAAAGTTGTACTTATCACACAAAAAAAATGAGAAAAAAAAATACATTTCCAGGTGGAAAATTGACCGTGACGTGAAACTATGTATCATTATATCAGCTCATATACGTCCCCACCGAAGGGCTCGAGCCTAACCCTGGCCGAACGCGAGCCCAGTGCTAGTTGCAATCGACTTCACACACAACCTTCGGGTTTCCTCGCAGGCGTGTGCAGGTTTCCTCACGATGTTTTCCTTCACCGTAAGAGCGTCGGAGAAACGTGCATATGAAATCGAAATTCGAAAACACATTGGGACGTGACAGGATTCGAACCACGACCTCCCGGACAGGAGGTAGCGGCCCTAGCCGTTACTCTATTGACATTATAAAAACATACGTACATATATAGATACATACGTACATATACAGGGTGTAACAAAATTGGTGTAGGTCCCGTTAACTGGGGCTTCTACTCATCATACTGAACAACTTTTGTTCTACGAATTTGCTGAAATCGCAAAAAAAATATTTTACTCTTCATACAAATCGATCAGCTGATCGACCAATTTTGTGCATCTTAGTACGGATGGTCCAATTTTTTTTTCCAGAATTGACTATGGATTCCTTGGGGAAAGTTGTTTAGTATGATGAGTAGAACCCCCAGTTAACGGGTCCTACACCAATTTAGTTACACCCTGTATAGATACACATATAGATACATACACATATAGGTACATATGTACATATATAGATACATACATATAAAGGTATTTTTTTTTATTATTCACAATTGGTAAACCCTTGACAACATCTCACCTGGTGGTAAGTAACGATGTTGCCGAAGATGGAAGCGGGCTTACCAAGATTCCCCAACGCAATGGGGAACTGGCTATCTTATCTTCATGCCGGAACACACCAATGATATCAACATTGATATTTGGCGGCAAGACTTAGATAAGATGGTGGTAGCTAGCCAGGCGGGCTTATAAAATGCCCTACCACCAACCAAACCAAGTCTTACAAATGACCCCGCCGGGAATCGAACCCGTGACCTCCTGTGTAAAGCCAGTGAACTTTTGCCTCTGGGATACGGAGGCGGTTAAAACATATAGATACATAGGTACGAGAGAACATATTTTTTAAACTACATAGTTTCCCTTAAATATCAATTCAATATATTTATTCGAAATAGGTGCAAATAACACTCTTTCTGATAGTCATAAAATAATAATAACAATGTCATTTGTGAAGAATCAAGAAATAAACAATAATTAGTTAATAACGTCGAAATTAAATCCTTGATATAAACCAGATAAGATAAGATAAGATAAGATTCACACGGACAGCACCCGGTCACGAGTATAACGCGAGAGTCAGCCATCGCTCCCATCAACCATAGTAGAGGGAAAGGAACGACCCGGCTCTCGATGCGCCACCATCCGCACGAACATTTCATATCAGCTCATATATAGGGGCTCGAGCCTACCCTGAATTAGGGCGATTGGACCTTAGTCAACCACGCGGGCCCAGTGCGGGTTGCTATTACATTAGATAGTATAAGGATTTGTAAATACTACGTTGTTTCTTGGTATTACTATACTCGTAGATGTTTTATTGCAATGCGGGCCACACATTGAAACTTTAGAAAAAGGGCTTAGTTCAGTTGCTTAATGAAAAAAAACGTGTGGCACTCGGGGACTGCCGCGGTAAAGCTATTGCATAACATTTTTAACTTATGCAATTATAATTATTTACTTATTTTTTATTTATGCAGTATTTACCAGTATCATTTAGTCCTTGGGCCGCGGGATGTTTATGTAATAAATTTACATTGAGAAAGTTACACCAGTAAAATTGACTAAGTCCTTTTAGTACCGCAAATCGCTAATAGATGGCACTGTAAGTTTTTTAGAACTCGGCCGAGCGTGGGGTGTTAGGTTTTATTTTCGTTACGGAATTTCTTGATTCGGTCGCCGCGCTCAAAGCCCGCGATAAAAGCTATGCAATAGCTTCAAACTAAATGCACACACGCTGGGACACAAAGTAGAAGTGAAACTTCAACGCACAAGGGGAGGGGTCAAAACTTATAAAACTGTAAAAAGTTTTTACTTCTGTCGGCACTCCCGGAATGGTTAGGTTTTTACAGTTTTATAAGTTTTGACCCTCCGAGTGTTACTGGCGAACGACTAGGTTGTCAAAGTTTTGATCCTGCGAGTGTTCCTGGTAAGGTGTCTGTTATGTTACATGGTTACAGTGTCGCAAGTTCAATGGTTTTTACCCCCAACGCGCCTTAATAAGTTTTTACTTCAAAAAACTAAACATTTTTATTAGTGAAATTAAAATATTTAAAACTACTGTACGTCGATGACACAAAAATATTTTTCAAAATTAACAATATTAATGACTGTCACAGACTCCAAGATGATCTGGACAGAATATCTGAATATTATATTTCTAATAGAATTGATATCAACGTTAGTAAATGTCAAGTAATTAGCTATACACGTAAAACTAAACCAGTAACATTTTCATATAATATGATTGAAGGTGCGTTTGTGGAGAGGACTGACCTGGTGAAGGACCTGGGAGTATTACTTGATAAGAAATTAACATCTAGTGAGAATATTAACTCGGCTGTCGATAAGGCCTATAAAAACCTTGGATCAGTTAACATTCACTAACCTGGATCCAGTTAACCATTCACTAACCTGCACTGCATTAAGGTTCACCTACGTGCGTATAGTTTAGTTTAGTACGCCAGTAGCATATGGAATCCGCAATATAAAATTTACAAAGACGGCATTGGGAAAATTCAAAAGACATTTCTACGGTATCTGAACTTCAAATTTGACATGCGTCTGAAAAATTATGAAGACAGGTGTGCACATTTTAAAATTCTGAATTCAGACAGTCGAAGAACGCTTCTCGACCAGATATTATTGCACGATGTGTTGCATGGACGACTGGATAGTGCTAACTTACTGGGTGAAATTAAATTATCTACACCTACGTGAAGAATTAGACTCACAAGGCTCTTCTGTACTACACTAAGCCGTACTAATTATGCGAAAAACTCAGTTATATCCCGCATTTGTAATACCCACGATCGTTATTTTAACAGTATTGACATATTTAGTCACAGTAGAACATCTTTTAAAAACAGAATACTCTTAGAACACACACACAGTCCTGGTTTGCCCTTTTCTGTTTCTGTTTTTGTTTTTTGTCTTCTGTTCTTTTATTGTTTTGTTTTTTTTAACCCCTCAAGCCAGCTGGAACGTATACGTTCCAGTAGAGAGCGCACGACTTTGAACTCAATTCGTGATTAAATACGATACATCCACTATCAAGATACTATCCACTTTTCCTTGACTTCCATTGTTGCACAATAGTTTTTAAGTACAGAGCCTTTACAATACTTAAGGACTTAGATTATTATAATTTTAAAACTATGAATGAAAGACAATGATCACGAAACCAAAGTAAAGTAACGCAACGCAAGCAAGACGGCGACAAATGACAAACGAAATTGAAACAATTTTCTGTTAAGATTCACCAATCACAACAAAAGTTCACACTCACTATATGCGTCATCAAGCACCAATCAGCGTCGTTCCGGCAAGCAGGAACCAATCAGCGCGAGAATATCGTGGCGCGGAAGGAAGTGTTATACTCTTTGGCAAGACAAGAACCAACTTGTTACATGGTGTTGTAGCGCAACGTGGAAAATGGACGGAATGTAACCTTTTTACGTAATTTACGCACAACGTTTTCACACACAATTTTGTTCCCCACAATTCATAATTTTTATCTTGAAAATTTTTATTGTTTTGCACGCAGTTCAAAAACTTGTATATAGGTACAAAATATGTATGACGTGACGATTAAGTCGTAGTAGTGTAGGTCACCACGACTTCCTCCGGGCACAACGACGTAAATTGATGATAAATACCTTGGTTAGGTTATAGACCAAACCTGGGCGTCGGTGAACGTAGTCCAATAGCAGACGACGGCACGATGCACTTCCCAGCTCAATTGCAAGCTGGGTTTTCCTCGGATGCACTCAGCACGTGGATCACTTTTACGGTCGATGCACTAAATAACTTTAACCATAAGGTTGAACTGCTAACTTGAAGGTTCGAAGGACCAACTTGAAGGGTGCTGGTCTAATAATAAAATGCCCTTCAGTAAATTTATGAAATGGACTGTATTTTTAATATTTTTAAGTTAGGATACATTGGTACCATGCTTGTGGCAATAGCCCACACGCAGCCATAAGGCAAATGAAATAGGATGTGACGTCAGACTACGTCATTACAATAATATTGCCATTGCAAATATTTATGTTCTAATCTAGAGGATTCTAACATTGTTTTCGACGCGATTATTTGAATAACTTCTTAATTTTAAACATAATAACTAGATATATCATCTTATTTATACCACATATTTACTGCGAATATATTAGATAATTATTCGTTCATTTCATCGTTCTCATTTATTGTTTTTGTCACTTTCATTTAAATAAATCAAATTCTAAATACATATTATAAAACAAAATAACTAGATATATCATCTTATTTATAACATATTTACTGCGATTATATTAGATAATCATTCATTCATTAGATCGTTCTCATTTATAGTTTTCGTCACGTTTATTTGAATATATTAAATTCTAAATACATATTAAACAAAACAACTAGATGTATCATCTTATTTATACCATATTTACTGCGAATATATTAGATAATCATTCATTCATTACATTACATCGTTCTCATTTATAGTTTTCGCAACGGTATTTTAAATAATTTAAGTTAGAAATATTAAACAAAACAACTGGATGAGCGCAAACTAAACACGTAAATCTCGACTGGGGCTAAAAGATAACGAAAAGTTCTGAACTTGGGATATTTGCATTAAAATCTGTAAGGTTTTAGTGATGGCGGAAATCCCCGCTTATCCAGTTCTTCGTTAAATATGGATTAGGTATATCAAATTAAAATATTCCTACATCTTATCTATACTTATATATGTATAAAAGAAAGTCGTATTAGTTACACCATTTATAACTCAAGAGCGGCTCGACAGATTTCGATAATTCTATTTTTGTTGAGTTCGTTATTGTCAGGAGAAGGTTTTAGTGTAGGGTAGGGTAGGGTAGTGTAGTGTAGTGTAGGGTAGGTTCGGGTAGGGTAGGGTAGTCTTGGGTAGGGTAGGGTAGGGTAGTATAGTGTAGTGTAAGGTGAAACGAAGTTCCCGTCGAACTCCCTTCGACAGCTAGTTTAAAAATAAAAATGAAATGCTGAACGAAAAATTTTGAGAGGAAAAAATTTGTACTTTTCCGGAAAATAAAAATTTTGGAAAAACTTACAGTGCTTTTAATTTAGGGTTAAGTAGCCAAAGATTATCAACGGGACCATTACTAAGCCTCCGCTGTCCATCTGTCTATAGAAGGCCTGTATTTTATGAACCGTTATAGGTAGATAGTTGAAATTTTCACAACTTGTGTATTTCTATTGGCGCTATAACAACAAATATTAAAAATTAAATTTAAAAACTAGAGGGGGCCCCCATATGTGATACGTGACTTTTTTGTACTATGGTAAGGGACCTTTCCTGTGCGAGTGTGGCTCACTTTTGACCGATTTTTTTTTGAGTATTTAAAGTACTCGAGACCAGCTCACGATTCGAACGAATACGATGCCCACGTGGGTGAAGCTGCAGGTAAAAGTTAGTAGATACATTTATTTAGGTAACCCCATTATCCATTACATTACATGAAATCAATTGCCAAATTTTGAAATAAGCATCATATCAGCCGTAGGACGTCCACTGCTGGACATAGGCTCCCCCAAGGATTTCCAAAACGAATGGTTCTACCATCCACCCATGTAACTGAACAATTCTTACCGAGCAACCTTTACATTTGGAGTAAAAAAATGGACTTTCCATACAAAGAATTTTCCTATGCGAGCGAATCAGAAATGAGGAGACCCATAGGAGAATCAAGGTTACCGACATAGCTTGCAGAATTACTAAAGAAATGACTGTGGGCCGGGCCTGTATATGAATGTAATGACGGAAGGACTGAAAAAAACTTAGCCTGGCTCCAAAATTCCAGCTTCAATAAAATTCCAGAAAATGTAACTAGTTTGTCAGAGAATAAATTCAAGACTCATGTCAAAAAATGCTTGTGCTCTAGAGGGTATTATAAAAAAATAGATTATGTAAATGAAAAAGTATATATGTCGATGCTATAACATATGCCATTAACTGAGACTGTAATAATTTAAAAATGTGTGCAAACACCAATTTAAAATAAATTATTTTGATTTTGATAGGGCCAAGAAATCAGTGTTAGCGTTATTTATTTAATTTTAATTTTAGCATTGACATGAGTTGTGCATGCTCGCTTAAATGTTCGTGCGGATGGTGATTGGTGGCGCATCGGCAGCCGGGTCATTCCTTTCCCTCTAATATGGTTGAGGGGAGCGATGGCTGACTCTCGCGTTATATTCGTGACCGGGTGCTATCTGTCCGCGTGAACTGGTCTACTCTTATCAAAGGCATTAATGACTTATGATGACATATTCAATTTTTTTTTACGTATATCTTCTCGTGTCATATTGTTTTTAAATCCTTACGACATAATTTGTTTTATATCAATGATTGTATTTTGACATTGTTAACTAATGATTGTTTATTTTTAATTTTTCACAAATGACATTATGTATATTATGTAATTACTATAATATGACTATCAGAAATAGTGTAATTTGCAACTATTTTGAATCAAAATTTTGAATCTTGAATTATGTACCTATACAACGGTATATTGAGAAAAGATATCCAAACACTTCTTATCAACTTGTTTATCTGTATGTATATATTTACCGCAAATTTACATTTTCTAAACCATAAAAGACTAAAAATCTAAATAAATCGCTTGCACTAGCACCCGACCCTTACAAAATGCCTGACACCATCACGTTCCCGGGATAACGCGTTCGCATTTCCAACTACGGCGGCGCTTAAATCAAGAGTTTTTGACTGTCCCAGCCATTTCCGTAAACACTGAAACCAAGGTTAGTAGAACATTATGATAGTTTATGGCGTATTTCGAAAGAAAACCAAATCAATTCGTGGCTCAATGCGGCTCTTTTTATTATTTATATTATTGAAGTGAAAACTTCTTTAGGCGCGTTGGGCATTTTTGAGATGGGAAAAGACTATTAACTCGCGACACTGTTGCCGTAACCGACACTGTTACGTTACCTACATTGTGACGTTACCGAAACTTTTAGTCAGTCTGTATACCTGTATGTATATAAGGTCTAACAAAATTAGCTAAAACTATTTTAACTGGTGCTTCTGCCCATGAAACTGAACAACTTTCCCCATGGAACCCATAGTCAAATCGCAAAAAAAAATTGGCTCTCCCATAATAACTCGATCAGCTGATCAGCCAACTTAGTATGGGAAGTACAATTTTTTTTGAGATTTTACTATGGGTTTCATGGGGAAAGTTGTTCAGTTTCATGGGTAGAAGCACCAGTTAAAATAGTTTCAGCTAATTTTGTTAGACCTTATATATTCACCGCAAGTTTACATTTTCTACGCCATAAAAGGGTAAAAATCTAAATAAATCGCTTGCACTAGCACCCGACCCTTACAAAATGCCTGATACCATCACATTCCCGGGATAACGCGTTCGCATTTCCAACTACGGCGGCGCTTAAATCAAGAGTTTTTGACTGTCCCTGCAATTTCCGTAAACACTGAAACCAGGGTTAGTAGAACCTTATGATACCGTATGGCGCATTTTGCCAGAAAACTAAAACGATTCCTGGCTCAGTGCGGCTTTTTTCATTATTTATATAATTGAAGTGATAACTTCTTTAGGCGCGTGGGGCATTTTTTGAGATGGGAAAAAACCAATGAACTCACGACACTGTTCCGTTACCGACACTTTTCATCAGCCTGTATACCTGTATGTATATATTTATCGCAAGTTTACATTTCTACGCCATAAAAGAGTAAAAATCTAAATAAATCGCTTGCACTAGCACCCGACCCTTACAAAATGCCTGATACCATCACGTTCCCGGGATAACGCGTTCGCATTTCCAACTACGGCGCTTAAATCAAGAGTTTTTGACTGTCCCAGCCATTTCCGTAAACACTGAAACCAGGGTTAGTAGAACATTATGATACTTTATGGCGTTTTCGCCAGAAAACCAAAACAATTCGTGGCTCAGTGCGGCTTTTTTATCACATTACACTAATATTATAAAGGCGAAAGTTTGTGAGTGTGTATGTTTGTTATTTCTTCACGCAAAAAAATTTGGTAGCTAGACAGATTAGGATCTGGATTAACACATAGGCTACTTTTTTCACACTCGCGAGCCGCTTGCGGCTCGCACACTGCGAACCCTCGAAAAGTCATAGAAACGTTGTCCACGCGGGTGAAGCCGCGGGAAACAGCTAGTTATTTATATTATTGAAATGAAAACTTTTTTAGACGCGTTAGGCATTTTTGAGATTGAACCATTGAACTCGCGACACTGTTACCGTTACCAACACTGTAAGGTTACCGACATTGTTACGTTACCGACACCTTATCAGGAGCACTCGCAGGGTCAAAATGTTGTCAACCTAGTCGTTCTCCAGGAACACTCGGAGGGTCAAAACTTATAAAACTGTAAAAAGTTTTCACTTCTTTCGGCACTCCCGGAGTGGTTAGGTTAGGTTTTTTTAACAATTGGTAAGCCCTTGGCATCATCTCACCTGATGGTAAGTGACGATGATGCCGAAGATGGATGCGAGCTTACCAAGATTTCCCAACGCATTGGGGTACTGCCTATCTACAAGGAACTGATTATCTACAAGCCGGAACACATTAATGTTGTTATCATTGATGTTTGGCGGCGAGACTTTTATAACATGGTGGTAGCTAGCCAGTCGGGCTTAAAAAAATACCCTTCCACCAAACAAACTGAGTCTTACAAAGTTAGACTTCGCCGGGAATCGAACCGGCGACCTCCTGATGTGAAGCCTTAACCATTACGCCATGGAGGTGTTTTTGTGCTCGCAACCATTAGTAGATCCAAAACGCAATAAAATATATGTCACGTACATTACTTTTGTTTTTTTAGGGTTTCGTAGTCAAACTAGGAACCCTTATAGTGTCGCCATGTCCGTCTGTCTGTCGTCGGTAGGTCAAAACCGTTTTGCTTAAAGATTATTACAGCTGTACGGCTTGGTATGATTGATTACGCATATCTTTGACCCCTATAAAGATATGAAACAAATTGTAAAGAATGTATTGGGGGTTCAGATTAAAAATAATTTTGGATCTAGGTTTGGAGGTGAATTTTAGGTTAACGTACACTCAACGGGACCCTATTACTAAGCCTCCGCCAAAGTATATAATTATATTAGTACTAACATACAGTATGGACACTCCCTGCCGCTCTCTAGATTGCGATCTCACCCCCGCGTCATCCAGATTGATACAGATTGGTAACAGTTTGGTTGTCGAACGTATAGGATTTCGCCGCTAATTTCTTTGTTCCGTCATTCGTTTTTTGAAATGTCATTTCTGGCCCGTTGTATGAAGTGTCCAGGGTGTGCCTCCGTTGTCGTCTCAGCGGTTCATGAACCGTAATAGGTAGACAGTTGAAATTTTCACATAATAAGTATTTCTGTTGCTGCTCTAACGTAAAATACTAAAAATTAATAAAAGTGAAAAAAATGAGAGGGGGTCATCATACAAAAACGTGTTTTAGGGTTCCGTACCCAAAGGGTATAAATGGGACCCTATTACTAAGACTTCGCTGTCCGTCCGTCTGTCTGTCTCACCAGGCTGTATTTCATGAACCGTGATAGCTAGACAGTTGAAGTTTTTACAGATGGTGTATTTCTGTTGCCGCTATAACAATAAATACTAAAAAACAGAATAAAATAAATATTAAAGGTATCTCCCATACAACTAAAGTGATTTTTTTTGCTCTTTTTTGCTCGATATTGATAACGGCAACAGGTAAACGCTTGATATATTCACATAATATTAAGTTGTATATTCACTTTAAAAATACACAATAAAATTAAAATAAAACAAATATTTAAGGGGGGATTCCATGCAACTAGGGAATGCAATACCGGGATACCGGGATCCCGAAATACCGGGATCCCGCACCATTTTTGCGGGACCAGTCCCGCGCCTAAATCGTGCGGGATCCCGCGGGATTTGCGGGACTGCGCAGCGACATACGGCATGTGTTGTTCGGCACGCGGAAGCGTTAGATTGTAAAACAAGATGGTCTAGTCTTTCGGATATGATAACTAAATTCAATAAACTCAAATTGTGTGTATCCAAAGCTTTAATTGATCTAGGCCTGTCTGCTACTAATCCAGATTACTCCTTTAATGAAGAGGAATATACTGTGTTAAGTGACTTAGAACGATTTTTCTAGCCAATGAAACTAGCTGTAGAAGTTTTGTGTCGGCGGGATTCGACTCTGACCACAGCTGAAACAACAGTTAGATTCGTGATCAGCAAGTTGGAAGGACAAGATTCAGTTCTAGCCAAGAAACTTGCTACTTCATTAAGAAAAGAATTCATGCATGATGAAACTTTTAAGTTACCTGCCAAGAGCGTAATCCGAAAAGAAATTTTAAGTCTTATTGAAAGACTACAATTTAATAAGAGAACGTTAATCTCATCAGAGGCTTCAACATCTTCTATCTCTACTCAGGAATCTGAGGATGATTTACCTCTTTCTACAGTGGCCGCAATGATGCCAGCAGAAAGCACGGAGCCTGAAGCAATGTCTCTTAGAGATGAACTGGAACAAACACTATCGCGTTCTAAAACCGCTGGTCGATCTTCTTCGGAATCGGGACTTCATTCTCTTGAAGGTATAATCAGGAAAGAAATGAATTTGTTGGAGTCTGGTGGGCTCATAGGTGAAAATCTTTATTTCGTCTACAATACGTTATTAACAGTTGTGCCAACCAGCGTGGAAGCGGAAAGGGCATTTTCTGCTGCCGGATACCTAGCATGCAAAGTAAGAAGCCTTTAAGCTAACAAAACTATTGACACGCTATGTTTCATGCGCAGCTACTTCCAAAATAATGTTACTTAAAAAATAATTTTGTTTATTTGTAATAGTTATTCCTATTTCTAATAAGTGATTGATTTGATTACTTATAAATAGTTTCACTTTCACAAAACTATTGAGACGCTATGTTTTATGTGCATTTGCGCAGCTCCTTCCTAAATAATGGATAGTTGTTTTTTGTTTGTTTGTAATAATCGTTTTTGACCTTTGTTTGAAACTGTTATTTCTGATTAATTATTTGATTACTTAATAAATAGGGTCAATAATATTTTTAGTTTCATTTTAAGTTCTATAGACTTCTATAGACTCGTTTATGATACAGGATTCCTCTCTTTTTTCAATGACTTTCAAAAAACATGCGGGATCCCGCAAATACCTGGATCCCGCGGGATCGAACCTCTCAATCCCGCGGGATCCAGCAATTGAAATTTTGCTGCGGGATTGCATTCCCTACATGCAACAAACGTGATTTATTGCTCGATATTGATAACGACAACAGGTAGACGTTTGAATTTATCACAAAATATTAATTTGTATTATTCACTTTAAAAATAAATAATTCAATTAAAATAAAACAAATCAATACACGCGCTCCCATGCAACAAAAGTGATTTTTTTGTTCGTTTTTGCTCGATATTGATAACGGAAACAGGTAGACGCTTGAAATATTCACTTTAAAAATAATTTATTAACTTAAAAAACAAATATTTGAGGAAAGCTTCCATACAACTAACGTGATTTTTTTTGCGATATTGATAACCGCAACAGGTAGATGTTTGAAATATTCACAAAACAAAAGAAACATCATTAATGCAGTTTTTGCGATTGAGGTCGACTTTTTTAACGTGATTGTTTTATTCATGTTCCAATTCCACTACTAGTATTTTCAACGATTTTGTATAAAATAAAAACGAGCACAGAGTTTATTCTTAGTTGATTTATTTCACCGCCAGACGTCCTTCAACTTTAACAACTTGTGTCTGCTCCAGAATGTTCTAAAGACGCCTTACGAACTATGAAAAACGGCTAAGTGCGAGTCGGGATAGCCACAAAGTGTTCCGTACTACCCCACAATGCCTATACCACAACCTTAACAACTTCATACAACGGGCAAGAAATGACATTTCAAAAAAGGAATAACGGACCAAACAAAATGGCGGTGAAATCCTATACGTTCGACAACCAAACTATAACCAATCTGTATCAATCTGGGTGACGAGGGGGTGAGGTCGCATCTAGAGAGCGGCAGGGAGTGTCTATACTGTATGTTAGTACTAATATATATACTTTGGTAATGGTTAGTCCATTCGCTTCACACCAGGAGGTCGCTGGTTTGATTCCCGGCGGTCTAGCTATACTAGTTATACTAGCTTTTGACCGTGACTTTGCCTTCATGGATATCAATAGTGCGCAAGCGGCTCGTGTAAGAAACCTTCGCGGGCGTACGGACAACAACTGTACGCAGTTTCAACGTATTAGGGATTGAACGTAAATAAAATTATGTAATCGGATGGCAAAATCGTCACTTACCACCAGGTGAGATGTTGTCAAGGGTTTACCAATAGTAAATAAAAAAAAAACTCCAGAGAATTTATCCACTGAAAAGATTTGTTGTTCAATTTAATCAGGTTTTCCGAAGGACCTCCAGTGTATCGATTCGTTTGTGGGCACTCCTGAAAAATTTATTGGATTTTTATTATATGAGATTGTGTTCGAAAATCCGCCAAATAACACATACCATGGGATTTTTTTAACCGGCTACTTATTAAGGTTCAAGAAACAGCTCTATAATACTCGAATCGAACAGACAGACAGACGGTTTTTTTAATTCACAATTGATAGGCCCTTGGCATCGTCTCACCTGATATTAAGTGACGATGATGCCGAAGATGGAAGCGGGCTTACCATGATTCCCCAACACATTAGAGATCTGGCTATCTTATCTTCTAGCCGGAACACATCAATGATGTTAACACTAATGTTTGGCGGCAAGACTTAGATAAGATGGCGGTAGCTAGCCAGGCGGAAAATGCCCTACCACCAACCAAACCGAGTCTTACAAAGTTGACCCCGCCGGGAATCGAACCCGCAACCTCCTGGTGTGAAGCGAACGGACCAACCATTACTCTACGGAGGTGGTTAAAAATACGGTGTGGACACTCCCTGCCGCTCTCTAGATTGCGACCTCACCCCCTCGTCACACAGATTGATACAGATTGGTTACTGTTTGGTTGTCGAACGTAAAGGATTTCACCGGAATTTTGTTTGTTCCCTCATTCCTTTTGTGAAATGTAATTTCTGGTCCGTTGTATGAAGTGTCCAGGGTGTGGTAATAGTGTCACGTTATCTTTGCGTACAGAACCCAAAAAAAAATTGTGGAAAATAAATACCTAGGTTATTTAAAGTGAACCTTAATATAATAATAGGTCGGGGAAAAACTTTCTTCTCAATTTGTAACTAGATAGGTACCTACCTACGTAATCAAATTTATTTGCTTGTATTATTTGTACCCTGGCTAGTTATAAAAAAAAGGTAATCCCACTAACATTATAAACGCGAAAGTTTGTAAGAATATATGGATGTATGTTTGTTACTCTTTCACGCAAAAACTATTGAACGGATCTGGCTGAAATTTGGTAGGTAGACAGATCAAGACCTGGATTAACATATAGGCTACTTTTTTTCCACGTTCGCATCCTCGAAAAGTCATAGAAATGTCCACGCGGGTGAAGCCGCGGGAAACAGCTAGTAAAACATTAAAAAAAAACTATTTCCCGCCATTTTCATTTTTTTTTTGTATAAGATTTTTTTTTTATTGTTTATTTTATTAAAAATTTGAGTGCGTTTGGTTGCAAAGAAAGTAACAAAGAAATTCGTTATGCACATTTTGAAATTTTATTTTAAAGAAGGTTAAAATACAACAATGTCCGCGAATAAAATTTGTACTGTATATGGACCTTAAATGCAGTATCATTCAGAGAAGCACAAACTAGGTTTAAGCGTTTTCAGTCTGTAAATTTTAAGGTTCAAGATGCAGCACGCTCTGGTCGCCCTGTTACAGATAAAGTCGACGATACTTTATGAGCCGGGTCGTTCCTTTCCCTCTAATGTGGTTGATGGGAGCAATGGCTGACTCTCGCGTTATACTCGTGTCGTGACTGGTACTCTTGTCAAAGGTATCAATGACATTCAATGATTGTTATGTATAACGTTTCGTGTCATATTGTTTTCATGTTCAAACGCCATAATCTGATTTATTTCAAGGATTGAATTTTGACATTATGATATAATGATTGTTTGTTTCTTGATTTTTCACAAATGACATTATGTTATTATTATTTTATGACTATCAGAAAGAGTGTAATTTCACCTATTTTTAATAAGTAGTTGAATCTTCGCTCTTTGTGAAAGAGTGTCGGTGGCGTAACGGCTAGGGCAGCCGCCTCCTGTCCGGGAGGTCGTGGTTCAAATCCTACCATGTACCAATGTGATATCGAATTTAGATTTCATATGTATGTTTATTCGACGCTCTTACGGTGAAGGAAAACATCGTAAAGAAACCTGCACACGCCTTCGGAGAAACTCACAGGTTGTGTGTGAAGTCGACCAACCCGCACTGGGCCCGCGTGGTCAACTAAGGCCCGATTGCCCTAATTCAGGGTAGGCTCGAGCCCCTTGGTCAAATATATGAGCTGAAATGATGACCTTGAATCTTGAATATTTGAAAACGTGCAGCAAGATCGCCATAATATCAGCTATCAGGGTTTACCAATTGTGAATTTAAAAAAATCAGCAGTTACGACATAGCTGAAGAACTAAATATTGACACATTTGAAGAAGTCTGGCAACACAAAAAACTCGACATTTGGGTGCCGCACTAACTCACCGAAGGAAACCTGATGAAGCGTGCTCTCATTTGCGATTCTTTGTTAAGAGGGTATTAACAATATCGTTTTCCATACAAAGTTAAAATTACTATTTCCTGAAAATGAATGGGCCGATTCTTATGAAACTTCATATGCTTATGTGTAAGCAAGTCACGATATTCTAGTTTGTTGATAGATTACCTAAATTTTTTTAAATACTTATATAAAAAAAATGCGAATTTTAGGATTAATGTGAAAAACTTATCTAGTGACAACATTATTTTTTTAAATATAATCTATCCACAGATTAGAATTTTGTGACTTGCGTATACAAAATTACATTACATTCGGCCTGTCCATGTTTAAGAAGTAGTGTTTTTTTTTTAATTTGGTATGGGAAACGATTTTGTGAATACGCTCACCTATAAAATCAGTCGATAAAGACCGCTTATAATAACAAATACTCCGTCAAGACCCGGCCGATCGATATTAACTGGTAAAATGTACGCCAATTTAGGCCCTTTCTGTTAATAAATACGGTACAGAATTCTGTGTAACGTTTTTGATTTCGATGCGTAACGTAGTCAGGCGTTTTTTGATGTAACTTTTATCTATAGCTGCATATAAATTTATCGAAAATTCAGACATTTTGCTCATCAAAGAGTACTTAAGGCGGTAATATTACAGATTTTCGTTATTTGAGACGTCAATTACTCCTTAACGATAGAAAACCAAACGTTGATAAAAAGACCCTTATTGTCGATGATGTTCCTTAAAGTCAAAAGCTATTAGAAACACGATTGAGCAGTTTTGGCTCGATAGAAAAAAATCCCAAAGATAGGTCTACACCGTTACTTTCAACTCTAGTTAAGACTAATATTTTGAAGTATAAATTAAAAAAATATATACAAAAATATTTGTTATGATAATACAAAGTGAGTAATGTTATTATTTTTTATACTTTCATTGTGGTTTTTGATTGAAACAATATTATAAATAAATGTCGTTTAACTTAATAAAAAGGTAGTTTAGGTCTGTACACAAAATTTACACATAGCTCAGGCGGGGCACATAGCTCGCAGAACGGATGGCCGTTGGGGTAGTAAAGTTCTCGAGTGGCGACCACGCACCGGAAAACGTAGCGTAGGCAGGCCTCCCACTTGGTGGATCGATGACCTGATGAAGGTCGCGGGAAGCCGCTGGATGCAGGTAGCGCAGAAACGGTCGTCGTGGAAATCCTTGGGGGAGGCCTATGTCCAGCAGTGGACGTCCTTCGGCTGATGTGATGAAGATGTGTACAAAATATGAAGAAACCTTTTCCCCGACGTTATACTCTTTGTACATATTTAGAAGTAATTAAATAACTCTCTTTTTTTTGTCTTCTTGTGTTCAAAGTATCATTAGAATCAGCTTATTCATTTTCAATTGAGAATAAAAATTAAGCAACTGGAAACTTCATACAACGGGCCAGAAATGACAATTCAAAAAAGGAATGACAGAACAGAATGGCGGCGATATCCTATAAGTTCGACAACCAAACTGTAACCAATCTGTATTAATCTGGGAGACGAGGGGGTGAGGTCGGAATCTAGAGAGCGACAGGGAGTGTCCGTCCATACTATATGTTAGAAGTACTATATAAGGTCTAACAAAATTAGCTGAAACTATTATAACTGGTGCTTGTACCCATGAAACTGAACAACTTTGCCCACGGAACCCATAGTGAAATCGAAAAAAAAATTTGGCTCTCCATACTCATTTGATCAGCTGATCAGCCAATTTGTATGGGAAGTTCAATTTTTTTTTTTGAGATTAGACTGGGTTTCATGGGGAAAGTTGTTCAATTTCATGGGTAGAAGCACCAGTTAAAATAGTTTCAGCTAATTTTGTTAGACCTTATACATACTTTGAATTAAAATTGTATGGGAAACGAGTGTCGGAAAGGTCCCTAAACCTTAACCGAGGATTAATGTCTTTCACCGCTAAAAGTAATTATTGTTTCGAACCGATCGATGATCCTTACTCTTTCCAACGTTAGGTGGTTGACATAAAATCGATAGGGAGGGACAGTCTTCACTTCGTTTACTCCTCTTACACATGTGTGTGTTTCTTTGAGAGCTTATGGGTAAATAAGGGGATTATTGGTGAGGGCAACGGGGGGGGGGGGGGGGGTATTATTGAAGTTTGTCATTTCCTTGCCTATTTGAGAACCTCCATTGTTTCTTTTAGATATACACAAATAAAAATAAAAAACCGGCCAAGTGCGAGTCGAAATCACGCTCCGATGGTTCCGTACCACCACACCTCTCCACAAGACTGTGACAATGATATCTATTCACATTAAAAACAAAAGCCATCAACGCGAGCGGCAACAAAATGCTTCAATTTTCAACGTTGGTTTAAAAAAGTTTATTACATTTTGATAACCTCATAATTACATTTTGATTCATAAGAAGGCTCAAGGTCACCCAAAGGGCAATGGAGCGAATCAGAAACAAGAAGATCCGCAGGAGAACCAAAGAATTCGACATAGCTCACAGAATCGCTAAACTGAAGTGGCAAAGGCAGGGCACATATCTCGTAGAACAGATGGCCGCTAAGGTAGTAAAGCTCTCGAGTGGCGACCGCGCATCGTAAAACGTAGCGGTGGACCAACGACCTGGTGAAGATCGTGGGAATGCGATGGATGCGGGCAGCGCAGGACCGCTCGTCGTGGAATTACTTGGGGGAGGCCTTTGTCCAGCAGTGGACGTTTTTCGGCAGATATGATGATGAACCTTTTCATTTTGTTATTCCTTTGCTCCTATTGGCTGACCTTATACTTTAGATAGGTACCTACTATACATGACGAAAAATACTAAGTACCTAATATAATTGTGAAAAAAGCGTGGGTTGCTTGATATACGAAAAATATGGCACAAAGCGACCCACACTTTTTTCACAATAATAGCACAGTATTACGATATGTTAGGTCATATTAATTTTGTTTGATCTGCATTTAATTCTGGCAATCCTGATCAGGATAATGAGA
Source organism: Coleophora flavipennella (assembly GCA_947284805.1). Taxonomy (NCBI): domain Eukaryota; kingdom Metazoa; phylum Arthropoda; class Insecta; order Lepidoptera; family Coleophoridae; genus Coleophora; species Coleophora flavipennella. Next base: position 6,185,424 of record OX369290.1, read on the forward strand.
TAAATTTATGAAATTAATTGTATTGTCACTGATTCTTGATAAAATTGTACAAATTTGAATTAAACCTCTCCGTTTAAATTATTAGCACAGTATTACGATATGTTAGGTCATATTAATTTTGTTTGATCTGCATTTAATTCTGGCAATCCTGATCAGGATAATGAGATAAATTTATGAAATTAATTGTATTGTCACTGATTCTTGATAAAATTGTACAAATTTGAATTAAACCTCTCCGTTTAAATTATTAGCACAGTATTACGATATGTTAGGTCATATTAATTTTGTTTGATCTGCATTTAATTCTGGCAATCCTGATCAGGATAATGAGATAAATTTATGAAATTAATTGTATTGTCACTGATTCTTGATAAAATTGTACAAATTTGAATTAAACCTCTCCGTTTAAAGTGGGGTCAAAATCGAGTGCAAAGGAGTTGGTTACAAACACACATAGTACAGGTGAAGCTAATAAAAGCGTAATAAAAATATCATTGAATTTTTTTTACACCATATTGACAATTTTTGATGTGTAACATCTTTGCTCTCGCTTTCCTGCAATTTGTGGAAGTGATTTCGTGAAATGGGATGGAAATGTGTAACATGGGACGGAAATGTGTAACAGGAAGTCGCGTTTTTTCAGGCTTTAAAAGCGCGGAAAAGGCAAAGGTATCTATGACCATACAGCCTAGTCTGCCGTATCTTTGCCGTCCTTTTATCTTTTTTGATGTGTAACATCTTTGCTCTCGCTTTCCTGCAATTTGTGGGAGTGATTTCGTGAAATGGGACGGAAATGTGTAACAGGAAGTCGCGAAAGCGCGGAATTCTACTTTACGAGAGTCCGACTTGCACTTGGTCGGTTTTTTTCGTTACTGTCAGATCCGCCACCCAGATACAATATCGTCATCAAATCTAACTAACCTAAAGTATTTTGTTACATGTAAACATCATATGCGAGTACTGTAGGTCTCGCTCGATTTTTTTTTTTAAATATAAACATGTGTATTATATTTCGAAAATGCAAGGTTGTCTTAATGTTTCTTAATCCGAAAAAGCACACTGGGTGAAATTTATTAAAACTCATCTGGTAAAACCCGAGGGATTTTGACAAAAGTGGGTTTTTCAAAAAAAACATGTATCAAAAATCTTGACAAAAGAAAAGCGGAAACATGAAGGAGATTTCTCCGATTGACAACGAACAATATAGAGTTTTAGGGGAAATATATTTAATGGTTTTATCTGTCAAAATCTGTTTATTCAGTATTACATATATTTGGTAGAAAAGTCCAACTGAATCCAAAATCAAGTTAAGTGCATTCAGGTCTAAACTTAATTCGAAAAACCCAATTATCCCCAAAAAACCGAATTACCTAACCACTCCGGGAGTGCCGACAGAAGTGAAAACTTTTCACAGTTTTATAAGTTTTGAAACTGCGAGTGTTCCTGACAAATAACTAGGTTGACAAAGTTTTGAACCTGCGAGTGTTCCTGGTACGGTAGCGTTTACATTACAGTGTCGCGAGTTCAATATATTTTCCCATCTCAAAAATGCCCATCGCGCCTAAAGAAGTTTTCAATTCAAAAAATACGAAAAAGCTCTATACGAGACAGCGCGTTCAACGCTAAAATGCTACTTAATCAGTTTATGTTTTGACCTGATTTCTTTTCATTTTTTTGCAATTCAGTTCTTCTTTGATCATCAAACGCGCTGCGCGTACTCCTATCATTTTGATCATTTTATTTAGTTTTTTAACATTTTTATACAGTTTCTTCAATAAACAGTTTTATGATGTAACAGTGTAGTAATTAATACTAAGATTTTTGTTACGGACTCACTACCGTACAAGCCCAGAGGGTAGATTTTTTTTAAAAAAACCGGGTTTTTGCCAACCCTGCTAAAATGGAAAGTTATCTCTTAATTTTGAGTCACTCGAGCGGTTATACGAAGTAAGCAAGCAGCTTCTTTACACAACAATAATAAATTTAAACTCTGCCCTTTTAAAATACGAATACAGACACTGAATATACAAAAGCCTCTTTATTATTCAGCAAATCTTATGAAATGAAGATACAAATTTCCTAACTGTTGTTTTTTTTTAATTATGTAAGTTAAATATTTACGTAAAATATTCATAGTTTGAACTTAATTTACAGGGTGTAGCAGTGTGGTGATACTTAAAGGTGGGCTTCCACTCGCTAAATCTAACAACTTTCTCTAAGAAACCGATAATAAATTCGCAATTTTCTTTTAAAGTAAATTATTCTTGCATTTTCTTTTTTTGACTTTCTATACAAAACCGGCCAATCAGCTGATCGATTTGTATCATCAAATCAAATCGAACTAATTTATTTTAAACAGTTGTTTACACACACTTTTAAATAGTACAAAAAACTTATTGTCCATTACAAATAATGTCATGATTCAGATTACCTACAGTCTCAGGTAATGGTATTTGTTAAAGAATAACATAAATTATATCTTTATAATTTATATAATCTATTATTTTAATTATAAAGATATAATTTATGTTATTCTAATTTATGTTCAACTACACTCGAGAGCGATAAATGCGGGTCACTTAAAGAATCCTAAAAATCTCGGAAACTAAGAAGGCTAGCTTCATGAAATAAATTGTGTTTAATAGACACTTTAATACCCCTCAAATGAAAGTAATAAAATTTTATTGTATTTTTATTGTAGAATCTTAAAACAGCCTCGAAAAGGCTAAGTATATCTATTTTATTTACACTTCTTAAATTCTAATTATGACTGTCACAGTTTTTAGGAAATAAATGCAAATTCTTACAAACGTACATAAATTGTTTTCATATATGAATTGACTAGCACCAGTAAAATATTGATTTCTTTGAACTTATTCTGTTACGTTTGACGTTGCTAAAAATCAAATAATATTATTAAAAATGTAATAATTGTTACTATGGCTTCTAATCTACCACTCTTTATTATACTGTTACTCTACTTTGTGTTTCTACTAACGAAAATGAACAACTAAACAACAAAATGAGACCCATGATAATAAATTCGCAAAAAAAATCTTTTATTTTTTAGCCGCCTCCGTAGCTCAGAGGCAAAGTTCACTGGCTTTACACAGGAGGTCGCGGGTTCGATTCCCGGCGGGGTCAATTTGTAAGACTCGGTTTGGTTGGTGGTAGGGCATTTTCTAAGCCCGCCTGGCTAGCTACCACCATCTTATCTAAGTCTTGCCGCCAAATATCAATGTTGATATCATTGGTGTGTTCCGGCATGAAGATAAGATAGCCAGTTCCCCATTGCGTTGGGGAATCTTGGTAGGCCCGCTTACATCTTCGGCAACATCGTCACTTACCACCAGGTGAGATGTTGTCAAGGGTTTACCAATAGTGCATAAAAAAAAACAAATCAAATCAATCAACTAATTAGCCAACTTCGTGTAGGTAGTTCAGAAACTTTGGGTAAAATTGTTGTTGTATTTATGTCGCCGGGATATTGTCAAAACCGCGATATTACAGTCCCTTCAGTTAGATTATAATTTGACGGTAAATTTCAATCAGCCTACAATTTCACGGCCCATTCTTGTAACTCGAAATAAAACTGATGGTTTCTTACTACCCAGGGGGAGGGGGCCTTGCTTCGCGAAGCTCTTTGACTATTAAATCAATCAAACCTGACCGAACCTGTCTTGTAGTACCTAGAGAGTTGTTGACCACCCAAACAAGAAGTTAAGTTGGCAACTTCTAGAGGTTGGGGTTCTGGCTCACACCAGGGACCCGAGAGCAATGCGCCGTATGTTGATGATACCCTCTTACCTTGAAAGAAAAGTTTATTTATTAGGAAATATGGCTTGATTACCAGTCTCGCAGATGCAGATGTCGGTCTTCTAATGACGATGTTTGTTGATCCAATTTACGTCAGCTTTCTTTTATGACCGTAAGATTGCATAATGGATCGTTAGCTACTGAATCATTAAGATATACTAAAGTGTTTGTTATATCCGAGTCTGAGAAACCTTAATCACGCGATCTTACACTTTTCGTAAAAAAATAAATAATACCAAAAAAAATTGAGCAAACGTCGTACAATGTGAAGAGATAAGGAAAATTGAGAACTTTTTAAGATAGATTAAATATTTGATTCAGAATTGAGAAAAGATATGAGTAAATGGCTCCACCACCCATAGTTCCACATTCACCTTCTTCACATAATTAAGGACGATGGCAGGCTACAAATACGCACGGCACACCTTGCTACTGAGGGAGGAACACAGGAGGCACAAGCACTTCACAAATTTAGCAAATCCAAGTGTTCGGTGGCACGGCTAGCCGAGGAAAAATTGACCTTTTATCAGGTATTTAACCCGTAGATATTAATGAATGTTTTGCTTTTCTGCTGGAGATGACACCAGTCTGATATGGAGCCGTTCACCACATACTAAGCTTGTGAATGCAGCACTAAACTAGAGTGCTAAATCTTTACAAGTGTTTCAAGCCTACTCCACTCACGATGCTGTATTCACAGGCTGGTATCGCGCCCCCAGATGACTGCAGAGACGTTGTCAGTTCTATTGAGCGACTGAAAATGAACACCGACGCCGGGCACTCCTAGCTTGGTGACGATACAGAGCTATTCAGACTGAAAAGCCACAACAGATTTATCAATAAGGTGGTTTCCTGCAAAGATTAAGATGTTTCCGAAACCAGGCTGAACCTCTGGCGGAACAGAGCTTTTCGTTTCAGAGTCAGAAAATCTTCCTGCTGATCAAGACCTGAAGTGGCTGACATAAAAGTCTCTATACAGACTCCGGACCCAACTTGGCCATATGTGCAGGTAGGGGGACCCAACTTGGCCATATGTGCAGGTAGGGCTACACGGATGATGATAATAACATCTGTGAATGCGGTGCATCCCGACAAATATGACACTTTTACTATCATGCCCAGTGTGTCCCTGTACTGCTCCGAAATTTAAATAAAAATTAAATGATTATTGCCATCGACACGATAGAAGGAGATAAATAAAATCGAGACACAACATATGTTTTTGACGGCGGTGTCACAACACTTCTGCGAAATGTAAATATTGTACATGGTAACATAAGAACTATGGTAAATAGATTATACTTATCTAGTCTTATCTTTGGTCAGCAAAGAGTAAAGCAGTCAGTGAGTTTAAAAATATAACAGTATAAGTAGTGCAAATGTTGGTGCTAAAAGCTGGACGATAATCCTGAACTGTTTTACAGCGGGAGGCAAGGCCTTAACTAAAGTTAAGTTTCGTCCTTATCCTTACTATAATATTATAAATGTGAAAAAGTGCTTGTTTGTTTGTTACCTTTTGACAATTCAGCACCTTGACCAATCTTGATGAAATTTGGCGTGCAAGTACCCTGTGTCATGGTGAAGGACACAGGCTACTTTTTATCCCGTGAAAATAGCATAGTCCGATGCAGTTCCTGAGGAAACTGAAAAATAAATTCTTTGGTTTAATTTCTTTTACATCGCAACGGAACAATGGATTGTTGTGATTTTTCGCACAGACATGGTTGAGGGGGTGGGAAATGACACAATTCACTAATTAAAATATCTCCCGAGGGATTTGAGGAAAACTTATTTCCACGCTTGCGCACATCGGCGTCGCAACGGAGCAACGGATTGAAGTGATTTTTGTATAGAATTGGTTGAGGGGGTGGGAATAAGTGACATAGACTGCTAATAAGAATAGCTCGAACTGGGTTAGGGATCCGGGGAAATCTCATGTCCATGCTCGCGAGCCGCTTGCGGCTCCGGCTCGCGCACCACTCGCCCTCAAAAATCATAAAAACGATGTCCACGCGGTAGAAAAAACTTATAATAATAGACAAAAAACATAATATACCTGTCTTGTAGTAGAGAGTTGTTGACCACCCAAACAAGAAATTTAGTTGGCAACTTCTAGAGGTTAAGGTTCTGGCTCACACCAGGGAGCCTGGGAGCAATGCGCCGTACGTTGATGGATAAATGCCACTACCATGACAGGCGATGGTTCACACCCCCGGCGGCAAGTGACGAGCTCAGGCTTGTATAGACTCATACGAGCGAGCGCGTTGTAGTAAGGAAGGTGCTATATCATTGTGCAACAAAGCACTAAATCCCACTTAAAGTATTCAAATATCTTTACTCTATACTAATACAAATAATATTATAAAGAGACAAGATTTGATGGCATGTTTGTTTGTTTTGAATAGGCTTCGAAACTACTGGACCGATTTGAAAAAATATTTTATTGTTGGTAAGCTACACTATCCGTGGTTGCTAAAGGCAGTATTATATTTTCAAAAAAATTAGTGATCCTTACTAAAACTCAAATAACGTACCCACCCAAGGTGTAAAAATGACCTAAAAATTCCTGCAATATCTACAAAAAGTAGTCTAGCGTAGTGGTAGTGGTAGCGGTAGTATAGTGGTAAGTGGTAGTATAGTGGTAGTGGTAGTGTAGTGTACTGTAGTGCGAGGCAGTACTAAGTTCGCCGAGACAGCACGTACCAAATAAAATACATCCCCTGAGAGTCACTTTTCTGGATAGACATAATACACTTAGACAGAAAGCGTTATTCTGAGTTTAACTCAACAGGTTTTGACAGTAGTTAAATGAGATGACCATAGTGGTCGAGGCAGTCTCGGAACACTGGAACGTAGTACTGGACAAAACACCACAGCATTAACGTATGAGTTACAGCCACTACATATGCACTTGCATTCAAAAGCATTCCGAACCCAATGAATCATTCTTCACATATAAAGTCCCCCCCAAAGGATATGGCGACAGGCAGCAGTCTTGGGCAAACAGACCACAAGCACACCCTGGACACTTCATAAAACGGGCGAGAAATGACATTTTAAAAAACTAATGATGGAACAAACAAAATGACAGTAAAATCCTATACGTTCGACAACCACACTGTACAATCTGAATCAATCTGAGAGACGAGGGGGTGAGGTTGGAATCTAGAGAGCGGCAGGGAGTGTCCATAGTATATGTTAGTATTGATATACGAGTATATACTTTGCCGCAAGGTCAGTGCAAAAGCCGTCACCAACCATACCACAAATTAAATTCGGTAACGGAAAATATTTATTTACCCGCAAACGTAACACAAACCCTGATCATGATTTCTCTTTAAAAATAATGAAAAGCACATCTTAACACTTAAAGTTGACCAAATAACACTACGCCTTTATCATTATAGAGCTAAACTATTTATCATCATCAATCATCATCATCATATCAGCCGAAAAAACGTCCACTGCTTGACAAAGGCCTCCCCCAGGATTTCCACGACGACCGGTCCTGCGCTGCCCGCATCCATCGGCTTCCCGTGATCTTCAACAGGGCGTCGGTCCATCGCATGGGAGGCCTGCCTACGCTACGTTTTCCGGTGCGCGGTCGCCACTCGAGAATTTTACTGCCCCATCGGCCATCTGTTCAACGAGCTATGTACCCTTCCCACTGCTACTTCAGTTTAGCGATTCTGTGAGCTATGTCAGTTACATTGGTTCTCCTGCGGATCTCCTATTAGATATTATACTATTTATTAAGCTATTTATACTACAATTAAATATCTGCGTATTCTGGGCATAATATTGTGATACCAAAACCTTTAAATTTCCGGTTGGAAACACCAAGCAATTGTGTTTTGTTTAACCCTGAAATATTGGAACTAGCACAGTATTATAGGTGGGACAGTAGTTACACGAATGGATACTTAATTAAAGTAGATCAACGGGGTACCTATCTAAATATTTGGTTCTTGGAACACTGTGTTAAATTCAAATTCAAATTCAAATAACTCTTTATTGTACATCAAAAATAAATACATAACATGCAACAAACACTAATTGGCATTGTCAAATTTTTTTAAACTTATATAAGCATGAAAGTTAGAAGCCATATTGAGACTTTGATGTTTTACTGTAAAAAGTTAATTATGTGTTATTAGTATTATAAATTCATTTCGTAATGGTCAATTTAAATTAAGGCTGTTTATATTTTATAGTGATGTCATCAGCTTAGGAACATTAAAAAATAAAAATAATATCTATTTTGAACAATGACAATTATTATACTATACAAATTATGTTTTTGTTTATTACCAGAGGCCTGTAAAGCTAATCATGAAACAAAACTTTGATAATATCGCAAATAAAATCAAAAAAGTGTGTGTCGGACCACGCATTAGGGTGGGAAGCTGAGATTTGGTCTCGGTGGGAGTTCTAATATAGTGAGTTATTACTACCTACAAAATGCCGAGTATCCATCTGCTGTGTCAGAGGTTGGACACCAGTGTGAGCAGAGCCTTAGCCAGTCCGAGTCATCGACGTCCCCGTTGTCATGGCCATGGCCCCGCAGCCGCGTGACCGCCCCCTCGGCTGTGTGGATGCAGGGCACCGGGCGAAAGTTCTGCGCCCTTTCATTCATTCATTAATTTATTTGACCATAATTGCAAGTATAAAAGTTCTTAAAATATAATAGATTCTATGAAATATACCACGTTAAGTAGTGTATTCTTAACTTAAATTAAAAATAAAAAATAAATTATCACAATATCAATGCATTTGTTCTAAAACAGAATTCTTCACTAGGGAGAATACCCGAAACTAACCGAGTTATTCTGTGAACTCCAAGGCGGCAGCAAGGCATTGGCACATGTAACGACAACGGAGAGCGATTTGTGGAGTTCTGTTAGAACAACGACCTATCTATTTGAGGAACATTCTTCATACCTAAAGTCATCCATAAATTTTCCTGGATCTCACTCGATGGTAACACCCGAAACCAGATTGATCACCTTGCTATCAGTTGCAAATGGCGAACCATGCTGCTAGATATCTGCAACAGACAAGGCGCTGATATTGACAGCGACCACCTTATGACGCTTGCGGAACTTAGCCTCAAAGTAACAACTGCGCAGTGAGCGATCAGCATAAGCAAGACGGGACGAAGGTATGACGTGGACAAACTAGACGGATCCGAAACTCGCGAAAAAAAGACGATCGGGTTGTCATGGCCTGAAGTTAAGCGCATAGCCCAAGAGAGAATGCAATCGCGGAGCACTGTGGATAGCCTCTGCCCCACCTATGGGACTTAGGACAATAAGTCAAGTCAAGCTAATCATGAAACAAAACTTTGATAATATCGCAAAAAAAATCAGCAAATAGTGTGTGTCGGACCACGCATAATGTTGGTTTCCGGGTCATTACTTAAAAACTGTTTTTCTCAGGATACCCTTAATCGTTTTCCTAGGTCCAATAGTTTATAAGCACCACAGACACGTTCTTAACGACTTTGAAGAGTATATTTGGAAACAGCACATCTGACAAAAATGTTGTTAGTTTTTTTGTTTATTTTTGTAATGTTTAAAAGATCATTTCAATTATAGGGGTTCACAAACATTTTTTTCGTGCCACTTTTACTTGTATGGGAAGCACCACTAATAATTTTTGTTTGGCAAAAGAACTTTGTTTTTACCCGACTGCGCCAGAAGAAGGGTTATTTTTCGAAATTATGCATGTATGTATGTATGTATATTTCTTTGGCACGCTCTGTAGCCTAAACCGATTGATGGATTTTGGAGTGCGAGATGTCGTTAGACTTGTCTTGATCCTTTGAGTGACATAAGATCAATTTTTACCCGATTAGCCAAAAAATAGAGGGGTTAAGTTTTTATGCAGTCGGGATTTTATTTTTTTATTAATACATTTATTTTGTATTACGTTATAAAATGCTCCTTTAAAATTTCATACATAACTGTAGATTTGTGGATCTTATAGATAAGGCGTCGGTGGCTCAACCGGTAACGACTCGGTCCTTCTAACCAGAGGTACCGGGTTCAAATCTGGACGGCCAATGTACCAATGAGTTTTTCAAAAACTTACGTACATACTTACCGATTGCTTTAACGGTGAAGGAAAACATCGTGAGGAAACCTGCACACGCCTGCGAAGAAACTAGAAGGTTGTGTGTGAAGTCGACCAACCCGCACTGGGCCCGCGTGGTCGACTAAGCCCTAATCGCCCTGATTCAGGGTAGGCTCGAGCCCCTCGGTGGGGACGTATATGAGCTGTAATGATAGATAAGGAAGTGCATTCAAAACCAAAGTTCACTTGTATAGGAGTGAGGGTAAAAACATTTTTATTTACCAAAATATTATGCGTTGGTTCATTTTAGTAATGTCTAGTACCTGTATTTTTTAAGTCTCCAAATTAAAAAGTTGAGCTCAATGCTATAAAAATGCTACAAAATGAAAAAATATCAAAGAAAACTTTAGTTAATTACATGAGACCTATTCAACGATACACTTAATAAAAAATATCCCTCTCTTAAATATAAGGGAAAAATGTAAAACTAAGGTTAATATACATTTAAAAAAATGTCCCAAAATGAAAAATTAATTAAATATGTCAAAAATTTAAAACTATACTTTTGACATATTTAATTATTTTTCATTTTGGGACATAATTTTACATCTATGTACCAAATTTCATTACTGTAGGTCTAAAATAGTAGCAGAGAAAATTGACATACGGACAGACGGACGAATGGACTTTGCAAAATTATAAGGGTACATTTTGGCTCCAGAACCCTGAAAAGGGACTTCACAGGTCATCGTCATATTTTGATCAGGGCAGGTTTCGAACCATGACCTGCCTGACAAGAGGAAGCTGCTCTAGTCGTTTTTCAGGTTATCGCCAAAATATCCAAAATAAGGAATTTTAAATCTGAAAAGTTCATTGAAATTTGTAGAAAATAATATAAGACTGCTTCAAAACAGGTTAAAATTAATTAAAGATTCAGATATCACTAAAAAACCTTAAAAAAAAATTAATTCGCGCCAAAAACTAAAACAAACCACATTAAAGGTAGAATATTTACCACTTATAGGGCGAAAGACTGCCCTACATCAAGTTAGAGGTATGGAGATTTTTCACCCACCAGCTACTACTTCCTCTACTGGCTATGTCTATACTGTGGTCATCCATTCAAGGGTTCGTGTCCGGTCAAGCGTGAATGCGACCCGTGATCCAGCTGTAGGTCTTTGGGTCTCGGTTCAATGCTGCCTAGGAATATGGAGCCTTAAAGAAACGATTTCTATTTTTGCTTTTCTGTGAAATAATTTTACTTGTAAGGGATTTTTGAAGTAGCTTGCTCTTTTTAATGTTTCTAGGGTTCCGTGCCCAAAGGGTAAATAAAATGGCAGCCTATACCGCCTATTAATGAGCCTGCGCTGTCCGTCTGTTCTACTTAAAAAGGTTGTTTTTTTTTAACCCTAATCGGTAGCCTGTTGAAATTTTTACTCAATGAATTAATTTTTATTTTGACAGATTTTCTAGCAAAAAATTATAGTAAAAAAAAATATTTCCTTATACGACATCCCATGAAAATTCACTGTTAAAATAAACAGTTCTTCTGTATAGAAAACTTTTTTGTATCGATTTTATAACGGAGTTTTTATAGCGGGAACTACTGATACAGAGTCACCACAACGCAGGAACGGAAAAAAAGTAAAAAAAAATGAGTCAAGTACAACTAAACGCAAACACACACTCACACATTATAGTCTACCGAGTCTCGTACAAATATAGACTATGACAGAGAGAGAGAGACGTACTCGGAATTAAGCATAAATGAGATAGCAAATTTAACTCACTTCGACCTTCAACCGAATTGGGGGAATACTGATCAACTTAGACGAAATGAGCGAATTCGCTCATTCTGTAGGCATCTAAACCGCTGTTCACGTAGGCCAGTCCATAGCTGTTATATTGGCCGAAGTACATAACTGCAAACTTCTTAGATGACGACTCAATTTATAACTACACGGGGACAAATCACACACGGTCATCTGGCCCCAAATTAGGGTTCCCTGTACTATGGGAACCAGAGACTAATACGCATGTACATAATTAATATTTTTTTAATAACCTAAACCTTTTTTAGGTACAAGCTCTTATTTGAAAAGAGTTTTTATGCTCAAAAAAGCCAAATGCTCAGTATGCCAAATATACTTTGTGAATACGTGGGGTACTCAGAATATTTTAGAATCCTGAAAAGAGTGTTCTGTATGGTTCATTTTTGATGTGTAACATCTTTGCTCTCGCTTTCCTGCAATTTGTGGGAGTGATTTCGTGAAATGGGACGGAAATGTGTAACATGGGACGGAAATGTGTAACAGGAAGTCGCGAAAGCGCGCGCTATTCGATCTGACGAATGAGCTTTGCTCTCGCTTTCCTGCAATTTGTGGGAGTGATTTCGTGAAATGGGACGGAAATGTGTAACAGTGATTTCGTGAAATGGGACGGAAATGTGTAACAGGAAGTCGCGAAAGCGCGGAATTCTACTTTACGAGAGTCCGACTCGCACTTGGTCGGTTTTTTTCGTTACTGTCAGATCCGCCACCCAGGTACAATATCGTCATCAAATCTAACTAACCTAAAGTATTTTGTCACATGTTACACATCATATGCGAGTACTGTAGGTCTGCTCGAATTTTTTTAAAATTAAGTCTTTTCAAAGTACTCTCCACCTCAGCGTCTATACAATGTTTCATGCGTCTGAACCAATTCTGAAATCGTTTTTTCTAGTTATCTTTTGACACCTCTTCTACAGCCCGCTCGAACGCCGCTAGCGCATCTTCCGGCGACGACAACTGTGCTCCTTTCATTTAGATGCCAACCTCTTAATTATGGTATCCTCTTTTATTATTTTTTAATTTTAAACTTGTTATTTTGTAACTCGTTCATTTTAATTAGCGGCCATTATTTAAATACTTAGATGCTCGATATAGTTGCCAACTGTAACGAAAACTTTTTTAATCACAAAATAAGAACTGTTTGGTTCGATTTCCTTCTAGACGTATATTTTTAGGATCAGAGGAAAATTTTAAAAAGCGGCTTCTGACATATTATGGTATATTTTGATTCTGTTATTGAAGGAAAGAAAACAACTGGATTGGTGGTCACCGCAAGCTTTTTAGACCCAGAATAATATTCAAAATTTTTATTAATTATCGGTTTTGCTTTATTTGATTTTTGTGGTACTGTTTTGTGAAATATTAAGAGCCCGCTTGAGTTCATGAATCCCATACAAACGTTGTCTTTAATTCGTTGTCTTTAATTCATTTTAAGGATCCCTCGCCGATATTTCGAGGTACCTACGTACTTCCTACTTCCGTGCTCATTTCCCTTTACGAGTCGCGCTACGCTGAATAAGTGTTCTTCTGTATTTTTAGGGATATTTCCGAGTACCAAATTATAATTATATATTAATAATATCAGCGTAATAGCCAACGTTCAACACCAGCGACTAACCAAACTACCAATTGAGACTAAGCTGATACATCTGGAACACCGACTTTCATCAACCTGACCATTTTTCATCGTGCCACGTGCGAAGGGAAGTAAAAACCTCTTTTTCCTTACGTTTCTCTATTCCCGGGCCAAGTTCCTTTTTTGTCTTTATGAACTTTAAAAATTGAACAGTGAGATTTTATGTGTGCCTTTTTTTATCATTATCAAAAAAAAAAAATGTAACAATATACACTGGTAGACTAAAAAATCGACTCAAAGTTTGTTGCCAGACATATGAAAAGATAACTTAATCTATAATTAAAATTGCTATAATTAAATTATTGATATCGTAATTAAATTTATTCATTAATATTTTATTAAATTTGCCAACAATAGAAAGTTCATTTAATTTAAATTTGCTAGATTGAGTTATTTTTCCAAAAGTCGGACAACAAATCTTGAGTCGATTTCTAAGTCTTTGAGTATTATATACGTATAGATTGTTCCTACTTCAACTTATTAGGATTTAAAAAAACTACTTCTATTATGTACTTCGAGTTCAATTTAGTCAAAGAGTCTCACCCATTGAGAATCGATATTTTTACCAAATCTATTTTTTTTTATTCACAATTGGTAAACCCCTGACAACATCTCACCTGGTGGTAAGTGACGATATTGCCGAAGATGAAAGCGGGCTTACCAAGATTCCCCAACGCAATTTTACACTTTGCAGTGACCATTTTATTTTTTTATAGGCTGCTGTTTTTTTTTTGTAATTATATTCAAATTTTAAATTATATTCTTTACCTTTTACTTCCATTTTTCTTTTTCCATGATACCACCGTTTTCCTGACGCAAACCAAAACTCTACGTATAATTTAGCAGGTCTTAACTGGGTAATATTCCCTATTTTAATTTATTTTTGCTACACAACCTATTAGTTATGGTACCCCACTTTCATTATTTTTAAACCCTAAATTACAGTTATTTTGGTACTCAATTCATTTTATTTAGCTGTTATTATTGAAATACTTAGATCCTCGATATTAGATGCCAACCTATTAATTATGGTACCCACTTTCATTATTTTTAAATCTTAAATTACAGTTAGTTTTGATACTCAATTCATTTTATTTAGCTGATACTTATTAAAATACTTAGATGCTCGATATTAGTTGCCAACCTATTAATTATAGTACCCACTTTCATTATTTTTAAACCCTAAATTACATTAAATAATGAAAGTGAGTACTATAATTAACAGGTTGGCAACTAATATCGAGCATCTAAGTATTTTACTAAATATTAGCTAAATAAAATGAAGTTTGTTACTCGGTTCATTTTAATTACCATGTTATTTTAAATACTTAGATCGTCGATATTAGATGCTAATTTTCAAATCCTATATTGCAGATATTTAGTTGACCGGTTAAATACATGCCGTTCCAATAGACAAATAACACGCATCATTTTTCATGTCTGTAGGTTCACACACAAGCTGTACATGCCTACACCGTTTCATCTTCCCTGTAATATTTCATTACCCCATGTGAATGTGATGGTGATGGATGCGTGTGGGGTAAGAAACACTGTTGCGTCCATGAAGGAAAAAAAATAGGAGTGTGCTTTAGACTACACGACTGAAGTAAAACTTCTTTAGCTCCATCTATATGTATGGAAGTAAATACTTAATCTTCAGAAAATAATCAAATCTTTTTTGTCATATGGAGGTATAGACAGTTTATGAAAATAGTTTTATTATCCTCTGAAAATGATCAAATCTTTTTTATCTTTTGTTTGTTTTGACAACCGATATTGTTACCTTGGCAACTGATGGCATTTAGCCTTTTATCTACCAACTCCTATACCGGTTACCTTAAGGTTGCCTGGAAGAAATCGCTAAAAGCGATAAGGCCGCCTTTGCACTGTACATTTTTAAATTAAGTTTTAAGTTAAGTTTTTTTGGTATGCAATAAAGAATATTTATCTTATCTTATCTTATCTGATTTCGTTGGTAAACAAAAATAAATAGTATCTCTCTTTCTATCTTCACTAATTTATATATCCCTCTCAACTTCCGTTCGCCTCGCCCGAACACACTTCCGTAACGCTCTCGTCACGCATCCACCAACTTACTCCTCAAGTCAAGCGTGCGTAAAGAAGTTTTACTTCAAAAAATGCTTGCGTCTGTTCGAGTAGTTTGTAGAGTTGCGCTTGTTCCAATTTCTGTGGTTTGCAGCGTGTTGAAGAAGAAAGTAATCAATTGGCATTATTCCAAAAAAAGGTAGTATTTTTAAGAACTGATTTGATTATTTTTTCTTATTATTTACTGGTCGTTTTTTTATGATTTTTCAAATGTAACAAAGTGATGACGCCACAGGACCAAATAGTATTAAAACAGAATCGGCTAAGTGCGAGTCGGACTCGCGCAAAGTAGGGTCCCGTAGTCTTTTCAAAAAATAAATGTATGTTTTAAAAACAATGTAGTATTTTCATTTTGTGAGGAAACCTGCACATCTGATTCCAGATGTGTATGAAGGTCGCGTTGCACACGTCCGTAGGTGTAAATCTAAATACCCTACACGTGACCGCGGGTGATGCTAAGTGCAACACCAGGCAACCGCCGTCTATCCCATGGATAGCACGGTTAATAGTGCCACACGATAAGAAAGAAGAAAGAAGTTGGTAATAGAAAATCTATGAACTTATTACTAATCCAACTGCACACCTTAAGTTACTATTAATGCTACACTCAGAAAGCCTACTTAGCCGTGATAGTTTTCCTTTTAAAATTGATTATTTGTCCTTCTATTTATTTATTTTTTTCAGATGTCCTGAGATCTATTCAACAATACCCCACACGGTAGGGTACAATATAAAAAAAATCACCCGCTCTTTACATGTAGGGGAGGTACCATAAAAAAAATTCAAGTTTTACATTGTACAACTTCGTCGGCGTTATTAATATGTATAACCATGCCAAATAACAACTTTTTGGTATTAATAGTCTCGCTGAGCTAAGCCGCTAACAGACGGACAGACGGACAAACGAACAGACAGACATGGCGAAACTATAAGGGTCCCTTGTTGACTTCAGAACCCTAAAGAAGGAGAAGGTTCTCGATTCGACTACATTTTAAATTGTACTCGTATATTTGTTACGCGATTTCTTCACCGATTTTAAACCAACTCCAATTTTTTTTTTTGAAGTAAAACTTCTTTACGCACGCTTGACTTAAGGAGTAAGCTGGTGGATGCGTGACGAGAGCGTTACGGAAGTGTGTGGTGTGGCAAGGCGAAAGGAAGTTGAGAGGGATATATAAATTAGTGAAGATAGAAAAAGAGAAACTACTTATTTTTGTTTACCAACAATATCGGATGCCAGGGCAACAATATCGGTTGTCAAAACAATCAAAACAAACATATAAGATACAAAAGATTTGATCATTTTCTGAGGATATTAAAATTATTTTCATGAACTGTCTATACCTCCATATGACAAAAAGGAAATGATTATTTTCTGAACACTAAGTATTACTTTCAAACATATTATTATATAGATGGAGCTAAAGAAGTTTTACTTCAGTCGTGTGGTCGAAAGCACACTCGTATTTTTTTATTTGAAACTGGACTGGATACCAATATGAATTTTACCAAAATCGGTTAAATCTGTTTTAAAACGTGTTATGCGTTGTGATTAATAAGGTTTGTTGGCTTCATTTCTTAGTATTTTGCGTGAAACTGAAATAAGTAATTTTAGTTCCCGCTTCCATCTTCGGTGCATCGTCACTTACCATCAGGTGAGATGATGCCAAGGGCTTATCAAGTGTGGATAAAAAAAATTAAAACCTTTATTTTTACCCCTTAGACGACATATTTAAGGGAATCGTAGTCGGTTTTTCGTTGATCAACTTAATTTATAATTGTTGTTTTTGTGTTCTTTTCAAAAACAAAAAAAATCATAATGTAAGTGTAGTCACAAGTGAGTTTAACAATAAAAATTATTACAGTAAAAAAGTTCATTTTTTAACATCAAGCTTTAAGAGTCCCCAGGAGGCTCTAGTTTCCATACAAACGTAGTTCCTCTTTAATACAAAAACTACGTGCCGTATTGAATCCAAGATTCAAGATTCAAGATATTTATTCAAAATAGGTGCAAATTACACTCTTTTTGATAGTCATAAAATAGTGATTACATAATTTAATTTGTGAAAAATCAAGAAATAAACAATTATGAGTTAATAACGTCAAAATCCAATCCGTGATATACAAAAAAAACAAATAATGTCATTAGAACATGAAAACAATATGAAATGAGAAGTTATATATACATTAAAATTATTGTCATGAACGCCTTTGACTAGTGTAGGCCAGATCACACGGACAGCACCCGGTCACGAGCATAACGCGAGAGTCAGCCATCGCTCCTCTCAACCATATTAGAGGGAAATGAACGACCCGGCTCCCGATGAGCCACCATCCGCACGAACATTTAAGCGAGCATGCACCACTCATGTCAATGCTAAGATAAAAATATTAATAAAAAGAAGTACCACTTATACTTGTCATGTCTTGTCGCTTCCACGTCAATTCTTAGTTTGATCTTCATTTTATTACTATATAACAGGATTAGTAGCGTTTATAGAAGAAACACTGTCTACCCATACATTTTTGTCATTTAAATATTCAGATTTCATATAATAACCTTTTTTACAAAGAGTTCTTTTGACACAATTTTTAAACTGTTTTTCTGACAAATTTAACACACAACGGGTAATTTGTTATACATAAGTGTGCGTTTACCCACAAATGACATTAATTTTGCTAAGTCTGGTATAAGTTACTTGAAGTTTATTTCTATTTCGAAGATTACGACTGTTTCTGTCACTATTGAGTGAAAAGATATGCAGATTTTTACGAACATACATTATATTTTCATAAATGTACTGACAGGGGATAGTCAATATATTAATATCTTTGAACTGATCACGGAGCGACTCACGAGAACGCATTCCATAAATTGCGCGAACCGCTCTTTTTTGCAGAACAAATATGGTATTTATATCAGCTGCATGTCCCCACAAAAGTATCCCATAAGACATAATACTATGGAAGTAGCTGAAATATACCAGTCTTGCGGTGTCTATATCTGTAAGGAGCCTGACTTTTAACTGCGTATGCGGCTGAGCTAAGCCTGCCTGCTAGCGCTTCTATATGAGGGCCCCATTGAAGCTTTGAATCAACAGTTAAACCTAGAAACGCGCTTTGATTTACAAATTATAATATATTACCAGCTAAGGATATTGTTGTTTACTTCTATAACATTAGGTAACGTGAATTTAATACATTTGGTCTTTTTTGCGTTTAAGACTAAGTTATTTATAGTAAACCAATTGTATACTATTGAAAGAGTGTCGTTTGCTTCGTCAGACATATCAGTTTTTCTGTTGACCTTAAAACTAGTGATGTATCATCCGCAAACAACACAACTTTCGACAGTGATTCAACCATGAATGGTAGATCATTATTATAAACTAAAAAAAGGAAAGGTCCTAAATAGAACCTTGAGGCACACCCATCTTAACCCGAGAACCCATTGATTTCGTACTATTTATATGTACTTTTTGTATCCTATTAATTAAATACGATTTTAAAAGATCTAGAGCCTTACTTTTAACAACGTAATGGTCCAATTTTATAAGCAGAGTTTTATGTTCCACATAATCGAATGCCTTTGACAAGTCGCAAAAGATCCCTATCGCGTTTTGGGATTTCTCAAAAACTTTCCAAACTTTGCGAATACATATATTGAGTATAGACACATATCGATGTTTGTAATTAGTTTTTATCGTAGTAAACTGAAACGGTCCACCGAGTGGGAGGCCTGCCGAGTGAAGGTCGTGGGAAGCCGCTGGATGCGGGCAGCGCAGAACCGGTCGTCGTGGACATCATTGGGGGAGGCCTATGTCCAGCAGTGGACGTCCTTCGGCTGATATGATGATGATGAAATTGAAACGACGGCTTAAATTAGTTTTGTACTAAAAGTTTAAAAAACTGCTCTTGTTTATTTCCGTTTTATATTACTTAGTACATTAAAAACTAATTACAAACATCGATAAGTGTCTACTCAATATATTTACAAAGTTTGTATTCAATCCGGTATGTAATTTTTGTATTAATGCGGAACTACTTTTGTATGGAATCTCGAGCCTACTGGGAAACCTTATAAATTAACACCTTCGTTCGCCAAAGTACCTATACACTGGGTTAACACTGACACAATAAATTATACAGACACGCTGTGCATACTTTTTTCATGAAGCCTTCATCATCTATAATATAATAAAACTGTAACGGGCCCGCGTCTGTACATGAAATATTTTTGGAAAATAATAACTGTGGTGGACATTACTAACGATACAGAGGCCAAAACAACAACTTTTGGAATTTTTGTCTGTCTGTCTGTCTGTCTGTCTGTCTGTATGTTCGCGCATCACGCAAAAACTACCGGGCCGATTTTGATGAAATTTTGTATGGTGGTTCCTTATAGTCCGGGTTAACATATAGGATACTTTTTATCCCAGAAAATTCAAGAGTTCCCGTGGGAAAATCAAAAGTATTCATTAATAGAATGGCTCACCACGCAAATGTGGCTTGACCTATTACAATCAAATTTTACACGTTGATACCCTTATCGCGAACTAAAACTGGGACATTGTGAATCCCAAAAAAAATTTGGGTTCCTACAGGAATGCAAAAAATTGTATCTTTAGAATGACTCAACGTAAAAATATGAAACCTTTACATTGGGATGGGGTGTTTTTGATCATCATTGTATAGTCGGGTATTCTTTATCCCGGAAAACTAAAGAGGTCCCGTGGGAAATTATCTATAGATACTTACAATAATATCACTAGAGTACTTTTTTCTATATATTAGCTACACATACCATACATTATAATCATAGTAGCAGAATGTCAATAGATGGCACTGCAGGGATAATAAAACGCGCTTAAGTTGTAATAAAACATTAAAATATTATTTCATACTTTTGAGTGGATTTCTTATAAGTATTTTTCAGCATACGCTACTTTAAACTCTGGAACTATGGTACGATAGCGATGTGTTTCATAGACGAACAGAGAGGTATTTTTTTACAGATTCCAATCGTGTAAAAAAATAAAAACACATAAATCGAGTTTAGCATCTTTTAACAGGAGGCACAGATATGGAAACTCTTCTGACGGCGACTATTTGCGTGTGGCAGTTGCTCTCCGCCTGCAATATCAATATATGTGAACCTCATCAATGTATTTGCGGGTCCACGGCGGAGGCAATTGGCCATCACTCACTGAGTTGCAGTCGTGTTTGTGAAGATTCCCACGTCACCAATTCCTTAATGACCTCACTCGGAGGGCATTGGTCTCGGCCAGATGGAATTGATTCCAGACAGAATGGAATATTCCATCTTTGGTGCAGCCGCCGGCCGGGCTTAGTCGATCTGATGGCAAAAGGCCGGAGGGTTTAAACAGGGGCTATGGCAGAGAGGAACGCGTCTGCTTTGGGAAGCCACTTTTTCTGCCTCACTCCCCACCCGTACCAGTACTGCTGCTCAATTTGCGGTGAGAAAGAAGCATAATAAGTACTCGGTCTTGGAGGCAAATTACTGCTTTGTGCCGCTGGTCTGTGAGACAACCGGCTGCTGAACCCTCAGAGGCCTTTACCTTCACAAAGGAGATTGGCCTTCGCCTTCGAGAGAGGAGATATGACGCCCGCTTCGGGTCCTACCTGCTGCTAAGGTTGTTTATTGCCATCCAGCGCGGCAACGAGAAGTGCGTCTTGGGCTCATTTGGAGCTGATACGACTCGAGGATTTGACCCATATTAATATTGTTAGGAAATTTTATTACTAGATTGATACCTATAATGATTTGAATTAGTATTTTGATAATATAGGTATATGTGTTATTTCATCATATCAGTTTATCTAAGTCCCCACCAAGGGGCTCGACCTGCCCTGAGTTAGGGCGATCTGGCCTTAGACGATCACGCGGGTCCATTGCGGGTTGATTGACTTCACACATAAGCTTCGAATTTCTTCGCAGGCGTGTGCAGGTTTCCTCACGATGTTTTTCTCACCGTAAGAGCGTTGGATAAACGTACATACCAGTATGAAATCGATATTCGTATAGATATTGGTAAGTGGCAGGATTCGAACCACGGCCTTCCGGACAGGAGGTAGTGGCCCTAACCGTTTTGCCACCGACGCTCTATATTTTATTTAAGATTTAGAAATCCTTACTTAATATTATAAATGTGAAAATGTGTTTGTTTGTTTGTTTGTTACCTATTCACACTTCAACACCTCTACCAATCTTGATGAAATTTGGCATGCAGGTAGCCTGTATCACTGGAAATGAAATAGTCAACCTTTTATCTGTGGAAATTATCATAGCCCGATGCAGTTCCTGAGGAAACTAAAACAATACTCTTTGTTCGTTTTATTTAAAATCGTAACGAAAAAATGAATTGGTGTGATTTTTAGCACAGAGATGAGGTGGAAAATGATATAATTTACTAATAAGTATATCCTGACATAATTCCCGAGGGATCTGGGGACAACTGTTTTCTACGCTCGCGCACGTCGGTGGCGTCGCAACGGAGCAACGGATTAAAGTGATTTTTTGTATAGAATTTGTTGAGGGGGTGGGAAGTGACAAAGACTGCTAATCCGAATAGCCCGATACAGTTCCTGAGGTACCTGGAGAAAACTCATGTCCACGCTTGCGAGCTGATTGCGGCTCGCGCACTACTCACCCTCAAAAAGAGTCATAAAAGCTATGTCCACGTGGGCGAAGCCGCGGGCAAAAGCTAGTTTAACATATTCGGGTATACACAAATCAACAATAAACATTACACTTACTTAGTAGCAAAGAATAAAGCTTAGGTTTATCAGACTTGATGAAAAATCTACAAATATTTTGGGTTTGTATGGGAGGTACTTTACTCTTTTTTTTTCTGGAATAATAAAGTACCTAGTGCAGTAGACCTTAGTAATTCGTAACTATTCACAAACTTTCATTAAAATAGTTAGAGCCATTTTTGAGAAAAAGTAACAAACAACCTGGATTTGTATGGGAGGTAACTTATTTCGATTGTTTTTGAAACAGCGGAATACCGCGTACGTAGGCCATATGCAGTTATATAGTAACATACCAAGTTGTATAAAAATCGTTAGTCATTTTCGACTGAAAAACAACAATCGATTTTTAATATGGTGGCAACCCTCAAATATCAAGATAGGGGGGGGGAGAATAACTCCTAGAGACATAAATATAATAATATTGCCCTTACCCAAACCCGTCCAGTAGCTTGGGATATCACCGGACGGACATACAGACACACACACATATTTTTTTATTTTTAGAGTTCCGTACAACCAAAAGGTGACCAACGGGACCCAATAACTAAGCCATTGCTGTCTGTCTGTCTGTCAGTCCGTCTGTAAACAGGCTGTATTTCATGAACAATAATAGTTAGAAAGTTGAAATTGCCACAGAATGTGTATTTTTATTTTTTTTGTTTTAAAGACTCTATTAGTGTAAGACAATCGATGAATGAACTCGCGACAAAGAAAGAAAACCTACATAAATCATTGTTTGCTGGTTCATTTAGCTTCTAAAAGGCTATACTGCAAAGACCTAAAATATAATCACTTAGTAAGGACGGTCCTTAATTAGGGATTCGTACACCCAAAGAGTGATCAACGGGACCCTATTACGGCACCCCGGACACTGCATACAACGGTGGTAAAATGACATTACTAAAAACAAATGACGGAGCAAACAAAATCACGGCGAAATCCCATACATTCAAGAACCAACCTATAACCAATCTGTATCAATCTAGGTGACCAGGGGGTGAGGTCGGAATCTAGAGAGCGGCAGGGAGTGTCCATACTGTATGTAAGTACTAATATATACACTTTACTATTACTAAGCCTCCGTAGCCTACCTGTCAGCGGGTTGTATATAATTCAATTTAAAATATTCTTTTTTTAACTATATAAAAATAAGTCGGGTTTTTCTTCCTGACGCTATAACTCCAGAACGCACGAACCGATTTCGCTAATTATTTTTTTGTCGAGTTCGTTATTGTCAGGAGAAGGTTCTTATGTAGGGTAGGGTAGGGTAGTGTAGTGTAGTGTAGGGTAGGGTAGGGTAGTGTAGGGTAGGGTAGGGTAGTGTAGGGTAGGGTAGGGTAGGGTAGGGTAGTGTAGGGTAGGGTAGGGTAGGGTAGGGTAGGGTAGTGTAGTGTAGGGTAGTGAAGTGTAGGGTAGTGTAGTGTAGGGTAGTGTAGGGTAGTGTAGGGTAGTGTAGGGTAGTGTAGGGTAGTGTAGGGTAGTGTAGGGTAGTGTAGGGTAGGGTAGGGTAGGGTAGGGTAGGGTAGTGTAGGGTAGGGTAGGGTAGGGTAGGGTAGGGTAGTGTAGTGTAGGGTAGTGAAGTGTAGGGTAGTGTAGTGTAGGGTAGTGTAGGGTAGTGTAGGGTAGTGTAGGGTAGTGTAGGGTAGTGTAGGGTAGTGTAGGGTAGTGTAGGGTAGTGTAGGGTAGTGTAGTGTAGTGTATGTAGGGTAGGGTAGAGTAGTGTAGGGTAGGGTAGGGTAGTGTAGTGTAGGGTAGTGTAGAGTAGTGTAGGGTAGGGTAGTGTAGTGTAGGGTAGAGTAGTGTAGGGTAGGGTAGTGTAGGGTAGGGTAGTGTAGTGTAGGGTAGTGTAATGTAAGGCGGTACGTAGTTCGCCGGGACAGCTAGTATGTATGTAATTCAAATAATTATATATAATTCAACTTAAAAAAAAACTGTTACTCGTGATATCTTCTGTTTGAAATGTATAGGTAGGTCACGGAAAGCCGCTGGATACGGGCAACGCAGAACCAGCCGTAGTGGAAATCCTTAGGGGAGACCTTTGTCCAGCAGTGGACGTCTTTCGGCTGATATGATTATGATGATGATATTATACCTATAATCATAAGACAAGTTTTAATTATAAATTTTGACTGCTTTTCTATAAAACCTACACAACGAGTAATAATGCAAAATGAAACATTTAAAAAAAAGGATCGCAAAAGTGTTTTCAATGGAACGAACGCCCAACAAAAGAAGGCAACTAAACAGCGGCGTTTAAGGCTCATTGTTGTGAAGTCCATTTGGCGTCTGAAAAGCTATATACTCGTACTTACTGCAGAATGAAAGACGTTATGTAGGGTTATTTGTAATTAACCCCAAACCTCATAATGGTGTTATTTTACTCTTTTACTGGACAGCATTAGTTTTAATACTATGCTAAAGTTCCAATTCAAATTTTCATACAAAGTACGCAAGGTGTAATTTGACAGTTCAAAATTTGCGGGGTTTTCTCTTTTTAGTTCAGATCAAAAAGTTTAGATTTTTTTAATTCACAATTGGTAACCCCTTGGCCACACCCTGGACACTTCATAGAACGGGCCAGAAATGAAATTTAAAAAAACGAATGACGGAACAAACAAAATGGCGGCGAAATCCTATACGTTCGACAACGCATCGACTCGGTATGCTGCGAACTGTAAACCACTTTCCTTTTTTGAAACATGTGTGCGGTAACGGTGTGTATGTGTGTGTGTGTCTTTGCGTGTATGTGTGTGTGTGTGTGTGGGGGGGGGGGGGGGGTGTTGGGGTGTGTGTGGGGGTGTGGGTGTGTGTAGGTGCGTGTACAGTGTAAAAAGCGTCGGTGGCTCAACCGGTAACGACTCGGTCCATCTAACCAGAGGTACCGGGTTCAAATCTGGACGGCCAATGTACCAATGAGTTTTTCAAAAACTTACGTACATATCATTACCGATTGCTTTAACGGTGAAGGAAAACATCGTGAGGAAACCTGCACAGGCCTGCGAAGAAACTCGAAGGTTGTGTGTGAAGTCGACCAACCCGCACTGGGCCCGCGTGGTCGACTAAGGCCTAATCGCCCTGATTCAGGGTAGGCTCGAGCCTCTCGGTGGGGACGTATATGAGCTGATATAATAAAATATCACATTGAATTTACGTAAGGTTCTATCTGAACTTTTTTTTGACCTGAGATATAAAGTACCTGGGTGATCGAGCTTTGCTCGGCGTCTAGTCATGTAGCGCCATATGTTGTTAAGTAGCTTAACTAAGGTTTAACAAAAAAAAAATTTTGGGTTAGACGCCTCAAAAAGAAATAAAATATCCCTATATATCCTGTCAGTCTGTCAAGCCCCTTTCTATAAGTACGCGCGGAGGTATCTAGTTAATATAAAATTAATGTATGTACTTAGGTATTTTTTTAATGTATGTAATAATTAACAAAAAAAAATGATTTTCGGGTTTTTCCCTTACTTGGACTTTGATTTTTGCCAAATTTTATGATTCTAAGTCGACGGGATATACCCTATATTATGTGTTGCCTAGCTTTTTCCCGCGGTTTCACCCGCGTGGACAACGTTTCTATGACTTTTCGAGGGAGCGAAGTGCGCGAGCCGCAAGCGGCTCGCGAGCGTGAGAAAATATAGCCTATGTGTTAATCAAGGTCCTAATCTGTCTACCAACCAAATTTCAGCCCGATTCGTTCAGTATTTTTGTGCGTAAAGGGTAACATACATACATTTTTACAAACTCGCGCGGCTATTAGTAGGATTGATATCGAAACAAACAAAGATGACGATTTATTTGCGTGTGTCAAAATATGTAGCATAAATGACCGTATAAGGGTATTATTTTGATTGCGCGTTGACTTAGAAACTTTATTTTATACGGCTTCAAGGAACTGTGATGTAAACCTAAGTTCCTTACTAACATTATAAATGTGAAAATATGTTTGTTTGTTACCTTGTCACGCTTCAACACCATGACCAATCTTGATGAAATTTGACATGCAGGTAGCCTGTGACACGGAAAAGGACATAAGCTACTTTTTATCCCGGAAAATAGCATAGTCCGATGTAGTTCCTGAGGGAACTGAAAAAAATGACTTTTTTGGTTCATTAACATCGCAACGGAATAATGCATTGTTGCGATTTTTTGCACAGAGATGGTTGAGGGAGTGGAAAATAACAAAGATTACTAATCAGAACAGCCCGATCTGGGATATGGATCTAGACACAGATTTGGACAGAAAGATACGCCCGTCTCCATATTTTACTCAGATTTTCTTCATACAAGCAAAAACTAACGTCATCTGACATAACTCGTACGAACTAGCGTGGGCGAGAGTTGACGTCAGTGCCGCGCTAAAAGGACCTTGGTAAATTGTCGCTTTAAAAATGCGTTTATTTAATTTGTTTACAAGAAAAAATACTATGTAAGGTTACTTAACGATGGTACAATATCCCATGTATCTTATTAGCCTTTCTTTTATGATTTTTACTGCATCTAACAGCACAATAAGGCATTTTATATGGAATATCTTTCCACTGCACTCTACAATTTCCCGCAGACGACTGAGTCGCAAGTGTGCGAATCTTTAGATTTTTGCACAAATTCGCTGGGAGCAAAGTTTTTGCACAAATTCGCAAAGACGCGAGCGTTAGCTGGGTCCTTACGCCAGTAATATAGAAGTCACTGGATCGAGAGAAAGGTAGTGTCCACGCACCACTCACCGTCATAAAAACGATGTCCACGCGGGTGAGCCCACTGGCAAAAGATAATATAATATTAACTTGATACCTCCGCGCGTTGTTAACTTACATTTGCAGGTGGAGAATTGACTAAGATGAATAAGGAGGATTTTTTTCACCAAGGTGTTGGTTGTAAACGTTGGTTTTTTAGGGTTCCGTGCCCAAATATGTGTCGGTACGGAACCCTAGATGCACGAGTCCGTCTCCCTTTTATCCGGTTTTTTGTGTAACAAAAACGATTTTTCTTAAGTATTACCAGTCCACCTAGATAGACTTGAAAAGTGAAACATTTAACTAAATTTAAAAAAATATCCAATTCGTTTGAGCCGTCTCCAAGAAACCAATTGAATACATAGATATTATACAGGGTGTAACAAAATTGATGTAGGTCCCGTTAACAATTTAAAAATTTAAGCCCCTAATTTAATTTGTACCCACCTTTGATTTCGTTATTGTTGGTTTTAATGTCGTGTATTTAAGTATAATAATATTTTTTATACTTTTGAGTAAATTTCATTTTGAAGTCGTTTTTCAGTTTTTTTAAACTTTTTTTGAGAATAACTATGGGTTCATTGGAAAAAGCTGTTCTGTACGATGAGTAGAACTTCCAGTTAACGGGTCCTGCACCATATTTTTTACAAACTGTATACAAGAATTGTTTACTTAAAATATAGGATATGTATGTATGTATGTACACACGGCCTAATGGATTTTTGAGCGCGAGGTGTCGATAGATTAAAAAAAAACTTTATTTTCACCAATAGTACCTAATAGGTATTGAATGGCTGAAACCTCCTTTTAGTTACGGAAATACCTGTGTTAGGGAATGGAGAAGCCATTTCCCCTGAGTGACACAGTCGGTTTTTTATTCAAATTGGTTAGTATAGGTTGTGTGATTACCTGTTCTGTGGTTGTGTGTATCACATGTACATTTTATATTATGAATTACTAGCTTTTGCCC
Source organism: Coleophora flavipennella (assembly GCA_947284805.1). Taxonomy (NCBI): domain Eukaryota; kingdom Metazoa; phylum Arthropoda; class Insecta; order Lepidoptera; family Coleophoridae; genus Coleophora; species Coleophora flavipennella. The sequence goes on from OX369290.1 coordinate 6,213,369, forward strand.
GCGTTTATGCTCGCGTGGGAATCGTTTTTATGACTGTCTTTGAGGAAACGTGGTGCGCGAGCCGCGACTCGCGAGCATAGGCAAGAGTTTACTCTAATTCCTCCCTCTACTCTATATCAAGCTATTCTGATTAGCAGTCTATGTCACTTCTCACCCCCTCAACCAATTCTATACAAAAAATCACTTCAATCCGTTGTTGCTCAGATCCCTTTGGGAACTATGTCAGGACAAAGTATATATATTAGTATTAACATACAGTATGGACACTCCCTGCCGCTCGCTAGATTGGGACCTCACCCCCTCGTCACCCAAATTGATGCAGATTGGTTAACGTTTGGTTGTCAAACGAATAGGATTTTGCCGCCATTTTGTTTGTGCCGTCATTCCTTTTTTTAAATGTCATTTCTGGCCCGTTGTATGAAGTGTCCAGGGTGTGGTCAGGATATGCTAATAAGTAAATTAAGTCATTTCCTAACTCCTTAACCATCCCTGTGCAAAATATCACAATAAGCCAAATTTACCAATAAAAAGAGATTTTTTTCAGTTCCCTTAGGAACCGCATCGGGCTGTGCTTTTTTCTGGGATAAAAAGTAGCATATGTCCTTCCCAGCGATACAGGCTACCAGCGTGCCAACTATCATCAAGATTGGTCCAGGTGTTGAAGCGTGAAAAGGTAACAAACAAACACATTTTCATATTTATAACATTAAATAATGATGTCGAACCCAATGGGAAAATTAAAAATGGGATTTGAAGAGAAAGCCTTATCATAACCCCTCTCATTAAAAAAAAACTTTAAAGGTGACTGGTATATAACTGCAAACCTCTCAGCAAGTGAATCCTTACTGATATTATAAACGCGAAATTTTTTACGTATGGATGATTGTTACTCTTTCACGCAAAAACTGCTTAACGTATCTAGATGAAATTTGGAAAGTAGACAGACTAGGACCTGGATTAACAAACAGGCTACTTTTTTCCACGCTCGCGAGCCGCTTTTAGCTCGCGCACTGCGCACCCTCGGAGACAGTCATAGAAACTATGTTCACGCGAGCGAAAACTAAAAATCTTTATATAAGGGTACTAAATTCGCTAATAACCTATTGAAATATTATAATTGAAAACGTTTAAGGCCAGGCACCGGTGGAGAAGCGGAGAAACCCTTTTGGTACATCAAATTTTTTGGGTAATTACTACTTAATATCGGTCTTGCAAAAAATATTGGACATACTTAAGGATATTGTCTAAAGAATGTGCTAATCTGTTATACGATAGTGTGTACATACTCGATCATAAAAAATCCCAAAAACAGGTCTAAAACATCTATAAAAAAAGTCCAAAACGAATTGTTTATTAATAAAATTTCTAAATTTGTACATAGTTTTTATGTGGAGATATTTCTTTTTAAGTACTACAGTAATACCTCGGTTTACGCGAAGGATGCGTTCCGATCAATTTCGCGCTAAGCAAAATACGTTTATAACGAGGTCAATGAAATAAAAAGCAAAATAAATTACAGATTTACTTTAATTGCCTATAAGCTTACGAAAAAACTAAATACCTATATATTTTAATTTTTAGAGAAATACTCATCTAACGTTTTTTGAGAAAAAAATGTTCGTAGCAAGTAACACCGTTTTCTATGGATTGCCACAGATATAAAACACGGTTGACATCACTTTCTGAACTTTCCAACATCTCTAGACCAGAATATATTTTTGAATTTTTTTAATAGCGCGAATTAGCGCAAATTTCTAAAACCGCGTTATAACGAAATCGCGCAAAGTGAGGTCGCGTAAAACGAGGTATTACTGTACAGAGAACCTGCTAAATTTTAGTTTTTAAATTGAAGTCTTAAGAGAAATAACAACGTAAAACATTAAAAAAGTGTAAAATTGTAGCTATTGTCTTGACTCTTTACACGTAAAGGATAATTGAAAACGCTTAACACGTTAAAAAACCGACTTCCATCGGAACAACTTAGTACATTTTTGCATCATTATTTTTGGTTTTTGTTAATTTTTTAAAAAAGTACTACACCGATTTTGATAAAATTTAAATGGGACCACACGGGAAGCACTAGCTTTCTAATAAAAAAGGAATCATAAAAATCGGTTCACCCATCCCAAAGTTATGAGGTAACAAACATAAAAAAAAAATACAGACCAATTGAAAACCTCATCCTTTTTGGAAGTCGCTTGAAAAAACAGACAACTGTTTTACAAATGCCTCGGATTGTAACGGATCCATATGTATAAATAAATATCTATAGGTAATACAGTAAGTCTTGATAGACTAAAAGGAATCTGTCTATTGGGAAAAACATAACTAGTTTTGTTCGGTCGGGTGAGGATTAACCTCGAGTCGAGTGAATAGACAGTTATTGAAACAAATTAGCTCAGGGATTATTTCCGAGAAGCCAGACTGCCGCCTGTCGGTCGTCATTCGAACCACGCGGTGCGCACGTTATAACAGATTGCCTTAGGTAATAAATGGCGCGAAAAGCGAGGCTAAAGGGATAGAGGCGCCGCCCTGTCTGCGTCCGGACAGCGGCCGGCGCTCGCGCAGTTCGACCACGAGGTCGGTTGTATGTGTGCGGCGGCCCGCGCGCTGCCGAGGCTGCGTCTGTGTGAAAGCTTTTAAAACCACGGACACGCGGACGTAGCGGCATTCAGTCGAACAGACCACCAGAGGAGGAGGACGTATCCGAAGAACAGCTGCCGCGCGCCCCGGGCAAGTGTCACGCCAAGTACTTATTAGTCGCGCATTAACTTAGGAATCTCACTTTATATTGTGAGTTTAGAATAGAATTTAGTGTGGCCGAAATCCTAGTTATTTGCCTTCGAAAGTTCAGGCTCCTACCTGGGATCAAGCCATAGTTTAGTGCAGTTAGGAAGTGAGGTACAGTGGGCAATCGAGCTGGGATCTAGGAATTGAAACAAGATGCCAGGTCGGTTGCTAGCTGAAGGTATCGTCAAGTGACCAGGTTGGTAGTTCATGTTTTCAGGAAGGCTAGTTGATTTAATTCACGTGGATACGCAACCGTGACAACGAAGCGTGGGTTTATCAATGCAAGTGCCGAAAGCAAGCTGACAGGAGGGCTTGCCTGGCTAGCGACCCAAGTTTGGTTATGGCCGGAACATCCTGACTGTACCATCTTACGACCTACCGACATGAGGACCACAGGTTGGACATGCGTTAGCGCACTCATGTACGGAGCCACCGTATTTGGGACAGGCCTTACCTATCCAAATCCCATCCAAACACACTGTTTAGGAGGTGCAGCGAAGCGGCAGACCTGGTCTGTCGTGGCAGCGGCATTTCTTATTCAGGGCAGGTACACTTTAGCCGTAGGGAACTAGGACACAAGTTAGCTTTAGGTACTCACTTCACCATGACACACTACACCTAATTGGTTCATCTCGAAGGCACGGTTGGTTTAGTACCCCGGGGGAAAGACGAATAAAGCCGCCACGAGTTGTAACTGTTTGTTGAAACATGGACATCAAAATAAAATTTAGTTCTCGTAAAACTTAGCTATCTCGCTAGGATAGGGAAAAACTAGGGCTGAGTTAGGGGGATTGCGATATGTAGGAAATCTAGTTAATAATCTATTACTAGGGAATAGCGAATTAGGTTTTGGAATATCGCTATTAGGAAGAAACAAGTCATATTAGAGAATAAGTAGTAGGTAGGTCTAAGCGATGCCACGTTTTACTTTATCGAACTGCCGTCACTGCAGGTGACACGTGGTATCACAAGCTTTAGGGTTCCGCGAGCACGTGGTCCACTCAGTTCATTAATTTCATTCGGGTTGGTACAGTGCTGTAGGAATTCTAGTAAATAAATCTATTACTAGGGAATAGCGAATTAGGTTTTAGAATAACGTTATTAAGAAGAAATGCGAGTCATATTATTGAATAAGTAGTAGGTAGGTCTAAGCTATGCCAACGTTTTATTTATTTACGAACTGCCTTCACTGCAAGTGCCACGCGGCATTATAAGTTTTAGGGTTCCGTGAACACGTGGTCCACTCAGTTCACTAATCTCATTCGAGATAGTACGGCGCTATGCTGTCGCGGGAAGGCCTATGTCATACTTGAGATGGCTGTTTACCAAGCTCCATGCAATATGGGCTAGATATGTAGTTCAGTGGTTCATAGATATGAACAACTCCTAATTTTACCAAATTTTAGCTAAATCTGTCCACACTTTTATGGGATAAATGTAATGGACTAACAAACAAACTATAGGAGTTCGAGCTTCGCCTATTCTGATACTAAAGTAATTTTAGATAGGTAGGTCCTATCTGTAGCTTATCACAAGCATGCCTTGGCAGAATTTCACCTGAATCGGACCAAGCGTCTAGGAAGGTATTGAGCAAACATACGAATAGGTTAGGCGTTCGCGCCTTACTAATAGTGATTATAGTAAGACCGATTATGATGAAGGTAGCCGACCCATCCTGATGGTAACCGTAGCTAGGGTCAGTTGATATGCGCTAGATTTAGAAACTAAATCTATTCTACGGTTTTCGGATATTATGGGCAGTGTTCACGGTGTCCGGGTCCTGTCGGCTCCTATTGCGTCCTGAACTAGCGCCTCGACCAAACACTTGGCTTACACGCCTTCTCGCTTTGACCTAATTGTGATGCCGCGACTATGATTCGCGTGGGTCTCACAGTGGGTTGCGACTGTGTTGGTTCGTTGTTCTTCACGTTCAGCCAAACTATTAAACTGACATTACTTTCGCCCTTTATCAAGGGTTTGCTACGTCTAAAGACAGAGCTTTAACACTATGTATTATTTTGGAGCCGGCGGCACGATGGATATCGTGTCCATTTCGCTCTAGTTATATAGACCACAGGTCTTTATATCACTATATACAACTGTATGGCACAGTTCCAGGTCTAAGAACCATATTAGTAGATCAACTACTTATTTCACATTCCGTAGTGCTCTTCTCACAGGATGAGCGACAATCAAGTCGGAATATCTACTTTATTTTAGTACCTAGTGCTAATATGTATTCGCGATCAATCGCTGCTCGAAGGTATTAATCCTACCTGACGAATAGGGATGGACAAGCTATGGCTGTAAAGACTCAGCTATAGTTCACACTATACACGTATAATAAGGCGCCTCACAAGCGTTTTATATACACTAGCTTTGGGATTCGGGTGGAACACGGCATAGCACACTTTACATTGTCGTGTAGCTTAATTAAAATACACTTGAAGAGGGTGGACTCTGATCATGTACCTTAGTGGCCTGCCAGAGACAGTAGCTAGCGGGGCTCACGTAGTTATAATTATCTGTGTAGAGCTAAAATCGCTCGTTCAATTACTTTGAGTTAGATGTACATTGTTTTAATCACCAAAATAATGCAGTACTGACGTCAGTCAAGTATTACGTTATTCCGAGCACTGGGGGCTAGCTACCCTTCCCAATTTGGGGGGGCCCAAAATAGGGACCAATCACAGTAGGGAAATTAGGGTTCTGCGCGAAATACTTCAAAATTATAGGTTAGACTACATCGTTCGTCCAAACACAACGTGATAGATTAATCTCTTAAAAATAACTTGTCATTCGCCTTCAAAAAGACTCTGAGTTACTGCGATCACAATTTAGGGTTCTCTAGACGATCTGGCCAAACGTTTAATCGTATTTTAAAATGCAATAAAAATCAAGTATAGTTTACATACTTCTTATAGGTAGATAGCGGTAGGTTGTATGTTGTATGCACGTATGTATTATTATAGGTAGGTTTAGTTAGTTATATTTATATATTTATACTTATATATTTTAAATAGGCCGGGGTGAGGTGTTACAATTTGATAAGCCGTGACCAGGATAAGAAGAGGGTTCAAAATATTACATTTGGATAGTCAAAATCAGGGTTCGTGGGCGGAAACGGACGGTTACAGTGCTACCAAAGAACTTGGATGTCTGACATCTGATTTTCGCGTTCGTATACTGAATCTTGTAGGTAGTCGTTTTGTATAATAAAACTTTGTGTTCAGTTATTTGTGATAAACATAGATAAATAACTTTAGTTGGCTTCGGTTTATGCCACAATTTGATGTTCGTGAAATGGAATGAGGTGCGAATGACAATTATAACTGAATGATTAATCTATCAAACAAAGAGAAAATTGTTATTTTATCCTATGTAGTTTTATAGTTTATAGGTTAATTTAAACCCCAGCTATTGTCTTATATCCGGGGGGTTGAAGCTCGTATTTTGTACTTAGAACTAATATAGGGGTCGACGAGTGAGTGAGCGCTCCCGTTGAATTCTTTTATATGGCAGCGTATTTGAAGTAGGCATTGATAATATAATTTCTTCTCAATACTCCGTTGGTAAAATTCCGGATTTAAATAATTAAATAAGTTATTTGTTCGAAAGAAATATTTGGTAGGTACATTTTCTAGTTGGTGTATAAGATGGGTAGTTAACGATTTAGTTCAGAGAAAAAGGTCTCTCATAATAATTGATAAATAAGGTAGTTGAGCGTTACGAATAGCGTGTACTTATGTAGGCAGACGGGGCTGTGAAGTTGCACTTATTTAATAGGTTAGGTAATCTAAGTAAATTTTAGGTAGGTTATATACTATTTTGTATCGAAATATAGTGATATTTAAGTTATTTACATTTCGTAAAAGAAGCAGTTGTTACATTGAATGCCTACTGTTGTTGGAATCGCAAAAGGTCTGTGAAGGACATGCGATTTGCTCTTGATATTGTCGTAGGAACTTCAAGCTAGTGCGCTATGGCACAATAATATATCCGTAGCCTTGCAATTCACAGTCGCAAGTTCGATCCTGTTAGAGGTAATTTGTTTTAAAGATAAATTTTAATTTTATTTTTGTTAGATTGTATATTAGGAGTCTGTAATTAGCCTCGTGACTTGGTGTCGCCAGTTCGAGTCCCGAGGGAGGCAAATTTAGAAAAAAAAAAATATATTATTTTAGTTCTTAATATATCTAGGTTGTAAATTAGAAATACCTAGTAGCTTCGCATACTAGGGTCGCAGGCTCGGTTCCTGTTGCGGTTGAAAAAAATATTTTTTTTTTTAGGTTTTAATTTATTTACGTTATAGGAGTAGCTAGTAGCTTCGCATACTAGGGTCGCAGGCTCGGTTCCTGTTGCGGTTGAAAAAAATATTTTTTTTTAAGTTTTAATTTATTTACGTTATAGGAGTAGCTAGTAGCTTCGCATACTAGGGTCGCAGGCTCGGTTCCTGTTGCGGTTGAAAAAAATATTTTTTTTTTAGGTTTTAATTTATTTACGTTATAGGAGTAGCTAGTAGCTTCGCATACTAGGGTCGCAGGCTCGGTTCCTGTTGCGGTTGAAAAAAATATTTTTTTTTAAGTTTTAATTTATTTACGTTATAGGAGTAGCTAGTAGCTTCGCATACTAGGGTCGCAGGCTCGGTTCCTGTTGCGGTTGAAAAAAATATTTTTTTTTTTAAGTTTTAATTTATTTACGTTATAGGAGTAGCTAGTAGCTTCGCATACTAGGGTCGCAGGTTCGGTTCCTGTTGTGGTTAAGAAAAAAAAAAAATGGCTAAATTCCAAAGTAATCACTCAATCTGACAGAATAAAGGATGGTCTCTTTGCACTAGTGTTGGTATAAGTGTAGCATTCGAAAATGTTAATAGGTAGGAGGGAATCTCCTATCACTGGTTATTGATTGTTGATTGGAAATTTACATCACGTAAACTTTAGGCGATGCTAAATCCATTTTGCATGGGCAATCGAATTAAGTTAAATATTATGTTTTAGGTTCTCATAGTACATATTTGCGGAGTATTGAACGCTTTGGAGGTTCACTCTTTGGTTCAGGAGAAGATGAGGCGGTCCACTAGGAAGGCTAAGGGAAAGAAATCAGACCCTACACCAGTTCAGGGAGGGGTTCAGACAAGTGCTCCAAATTTAGCACAATTGGAGGCAGAACCGGAGGCAATGACAGTAAATTCTGGAGGGGGGACAGAACAGCAGGGGAATGTAATAGGGGAAAATGGCAGGACTGGAACAGGATTCGTGGATATGGCCCATTCCACATCGTTACCAGTATCACCTATAGTACAAAGGAGGCGTATGGACGCTACTGGATTTCTTTACCGTTCCATGCGGCGTACTTTTGGAGTGCTTTCAACTAAGATAAATAGTATAGAAGATAGGTTAAATGAACAGGGAAAATTAGCTCAGGTACCTATTAATGTAAGCCAGGACACTACGATGGGGCAAAACGACGAATCGGAGCTAGGGATTCCTCAAATCTTGCCCTCTTCGGAAATTGTTGGCGGGGAAGATAATCAGGGGTTAGAGGCGCCGGGGACTGCCACGATGGAGTCAGCCCCACAGTTGAGTGAAGGAAATGTATTGAGACCAGCTATCACTATGTGTAACGTACAAAATATGGAGAAGCCCAAGTTCTCTAATAAGGGCAATATCCATCCTGTAACTTTCATTGAGGATTTAAAGAGTTATCTCAAGAGGTTACCTAGGGAAGGTAAAGAAATCGATTTAATAGTCGAGTGTTTGATCGGAGAAGTTAGGGATTGGGCTAGGATTTACAAGAGTCGTTGGGCTACATTTGAGGATTTCAGGGAAGATTTTCTAAAAATCTATTGGGGAGAGACAGAACAAAGTATCCTTCGGCGTAATATCGTTCATAGCATATGGGATAAGCAGAAACATCCAACGATGTTAGGGCACTTCTTGCAGTTGACAGGACAAGCTCAAATGCTCACGTTTCAGATACCCGAGACTCAATTAGTGACGGACGTAATTAGGCATTACCCTAGGAATGTACAGAGTTTATGGTCTTTGTCCAAAATAACTACAATAATTGAGACGGCAGAGTTCTTGAGGGGTTTGGATGATATTAGTAAACAGGAAATTAAGCAGAATAGCAATGTTAGTCAGGTACCAGGGCAACAGAGTACAATAGATAAGCGTAAGCGTGATATACAACGCAATTATCAAAGCTGGAGGAAACCCGAACAATCCGGAAACAGTAATTTTAGGAAGGGACCCAATAATAATGTTAGCAAGGTTACTGCTGTTATTGATTGTACTAATGATAATCAGGGTGATTTAAATTAAATGAAGTTGACTGTCCCGTCCCCGGGTTAACTTCAGAAAAAGGGGATGTTCCGTTAAATTTAATGTTAAAAATGGGCTGGAGACCAGGTGACCTTTTGGGAATAAATGGAAGGGGGTTGAGGATACCCTTGAAAGGAGTAGGTCAAACTGATAGATCTGGATTGGGGTTTACAGGCTCGTTGTGGGAGAAGGAAGCCGAGGAGGGGGATTCCATAGCAAGGTGTCTTGTAGATAGGATAAAATTGAGGTCAGAGCTGTTTAGTGAAAGAAGCTTCGCAAGGCCAATATCGAATGCAGTGTTCGACGAAACCGTCGAACCGCAGGATGAGGATGATAATTTTAGGTCGGAGATCGAGGTGCAGATTTATCAGTATGAGTTGCTAGGGTTGTTGGATACAGGTAGTGATGTTACGTGTATATCTGAAGAGTTTTGGAATGAAATTAGGAATAAAGTCGATAAAATACCTATACTACCTGTCAAACCTTTTCATATAAAAGGGGCAGTAGGGCAGAAAAGCGCGAAAATACAAAGTATGGTCCTTTTGCCAATGAAACTAGGAGATAGAGTGTTTGACACAAGCTTTTTGGTTATACCAGGCCTGTCGCGACCACTGATAATAGGATTTGATTGGATGACGAAACATGAAGTGATATTAGACTTGAGTAGTGAAACAAGGGGTGTACTTATTAAAAATGGGCAAGAAAAATTGGTTTTGGAATTTTCCATCAGTAGGTCGGAACAAAAGAAGAATAATTCAAATGAAATGAGAAATGGAAATAGGAGTTTTAACGTGAAAATAGGGGATATTAGGGACCATGAGGCCCTGATAAAATTGGAATCCATATTCAACAGACACTCGAAGCTTTTCACGGTGAAATTAGGAAGGGCCAACTGTTATGAGCATGAGATTAAGATGGGAAAACATCCTATTATCATGAAGCGATCATATCCGGTTCCGTATGCGTACAGGGCCAAATTAGATGAGAAGCTAAGCGAAATGGAAGGGTTAGGGATCATAAGTAGGTCAGCTACTCCGTATAGCAGCCCATTGACGTTCACGCTAAAAAAGGACGGTTCAATACGCGTTTTGTTAGATGCAAGGGAGATAAATAAGTACATGGTATCCGATTCGGAAAAGCCTCCAATGCAAGTAGATATCATAAATGCCTTCCATGGAGCTAAGTATATGACTATAATTGATCTTAATAACGCGTATTTTCAGATTTCACTTACGGAAGCTAGTAAAAAGTATACAGGGTTCACAGTGAACGGTAAGAGTTACGTTTATAATGTCCTACCTCAAGGGTTAAAAACGTCAGTAGGTAGTTTTAGTAGAGCAATGGATATAATACTAGGTACAGAGGTACGCGAGTTCTGCGTGAACTACTTGGACGATTTGGCTATAATTACCTGTGGGGATTTAAGTTTACACTTGGAACATATAGACAAGGTGTTGGAAAGGTTAGAAATTGCGGGTATGACATGTAATTTAGAAAAGTGTGAGTTCTTGTGTAAGGAAGTAAGGATGTTGGGGTTCATAATTTCAACTGAAGGGGTTATGACTGATCCAGAAAAGGTTAGGTCTATACAAGAGTTCCCGCGTCCGGGGAAGATCAAACAGTTAAGGGCCTTTTTGGGATTGTGTAATTTTTACAGGCGGTTCATACCAAACTATAATAATTATATCGTACCATTATGTAAATTATTAAAGAAAGGCGTGCCGTGGACGTGGGGTCAAGTGGAACAGGAGGCTTTTGAATTAATTAAGAGCGCCTTTATAGACACGATTAGGTTGCATTTTCCGGATTTCTTGAGACCATTCTATTTACAAACTGATAGTTCGGGGATAGGACTTGCTGGGGTGCTGTTCCAATTAAATGACGCTTTTGAACAGCGTATAATAAGTTTCTACAGTAGGTCATTGAGAGGGTCAGAGTTAAATTGGACAGTTACGGAAAAGGAGTTTTACGCTGTAATAAGCTGTATTAAGAAGTTCGAGACTTATCTTAGGGGTGCCGAAATTATCATACAAACGGACCATAAAGCTTTGCAATTCGTAAAAAAGTGGAAATTGTATAATGGACGAATAACTCGGTGGATCTTGTATTTAGAACAGTTTACGTACAGGGTAGAGCATATAAAAGGCAAGGAGAATGTGGTAGCTGACACTCTGTCGAGATATTTACCTACAGGGGAAAGGGTTCAGGAAGAAAAGATCATACAACCGGAAATATTATATACCGAAACGGGGAAAAATAAGGAGTTAGAACAAAAGTTGTCAAGGTTGGCCGAGCTTCAATGCCAAGACGAGGAAGTTAGAACAATTGATATGCAAATCAAGGCACAGCTATTTGAGTCGAGTAGGATAGGTAGAGTAGCGTCAATTTGCGTTGAAGAAAATGGCATAGTTTATGTCAGAAGAAACGATCTTAGTAAGGTCCCTTATTTACCTAAGAGCTTGAGGGATGAAGTAGTTATACAAACTCATGTAGAGATGGGGCACCAGGGGGCTTATAAGATAGTGAGGTACCTAAGAGAACGGTTCTATTGGATCGGCATGTCCAGAGATGTAAAGTCGTGGTTAAGGCTATGTCACATTTGTCAGATGTCAAAGAGTAACAATGCTAAGCAAGTAGGACCATGCCAAAGTGTGGTAACTCAGGCAATAGGGGAGTTAGTGATGGCTGACTTGTACGGCCCGCTGCCTAAGGGGAAATTCGGATCTGCATATATTCTGGTTGTACAGGATTCGTTTAGTAAATTTGTGAAGTTCTATGATTTAAAGAAGGCAACTTCTAAGGCTGTCGTGGGAAAAATAAGGCAGTTTGCACAAATCATATGGCCACAATCAATAATGACGGACAATGGGACTCAATTTAGTAGTGATGTATGGAAAAATGGTATGAGGCAACTGGGAATCAAGGCAATTTATACTACAGTGAGGAATCCTAGACCAAATATCACAGAAAGGGTAAATAGGGAATTGGGTAGGTTATTTCGTACCTTTTGCCATACTAACCACAGGGGTTGGGCAACTATGTTACCAAAATTGGAACAATTATATAACAATACTTATCATGAAAGCACGGGATTCACACCAAGCGAGATTCTTTACGGAAGTCCCACGCGAATGAGTTATGATTCAATATTAGGGTATCAGAGGTTGGGTAATGTTGAGGAGATACGAGGCCAGGTAAGGAAAAACCTAGAGAAGGCTAGCTCAATTCGACAGCGGGCATTTAATAAGAGGAATAAGACTATACAATTTCAAATAGGGGATTGGGTTAAATTAAAGAAATTGAATAAATCGGATGCTCAAAAGAAATTGACAAAGAAATTTGAATTACTTTATGAGGGTCCGTTTAGGGTAGCTTCAATACCGTTCCAAAATGTGTACACTTTGATGCACCCTAATACGGGTGAAATTAGGGGAAACTTCAATGCCGTTAATCTATCACGGTACTACAAGTAAATAGGACCGGGGATGGGACAGAAACTAGTTTGAGAGGTTGATTCCGAAATTCGAGTAATTAAAACGCGTTACAAGCATTAAGTTGATTTAAGATTTGTTAATTATTTCATTACCTAAATAGTGGGCAAGTAGGATAAGTAATTAGATAAAGATGTAATAGAACTAGGAAATAGTGTAGTAAGTTAAGGTTTCATAGTATGTGTTAATTAAGAATAATAAATATTATATGTAGAGTTCTAGCATTGCCTTTACATATGGGTATGTGTATGTGTGTGGGTGTGTACATAATATGAGTTTCGAACTTTGGCTGGTGTTAGAGTAATCAAGTTCGCCTGGGGTAAAGGTAAAATAAATCCTAGGATAGGAATTGACTAGCAAAAGAGGAGTATTGTTAGAATAAATGTGTATAAGGAATGATATTTTATTTTCCCCGCTATACGGTAAATTACGGTAATAAAATTGGGTTTACTACAGAAGGTACAGCTTGAATATAGTGGTAGAGTTCTATTATATTCTTGCTAGGTAACGGTAAATTACGGTAATAAAATTGGGTTTACTACAGAAGGTACAGCTTGAATATAGTGGTAGAGTTCTATTATATTCTTGCTAGGTAACGGTAAATTACGGTAATAAAATTGGGTTTACTACAGAAGGTACAGCTTGAATATGGTGGTAGAGTTCTATTATATTCTTGCTAGGTAACGGTAAATTACGGTAATAAAATTGGGTTTACTACAGAAGGTACAGCTTGAATATAGTGGTAGAGTTCTATTATATTCTTGCTAGGTAAAAGGTAAAAGGGTAAATGTTTTCAGGTACAGGAGGTATATTAAACTTGTAAAACGAAAGGTTATAGTTTCAGTCTATTTGTAAGGAAGATCATGCATTTCTATTGGTTGGATTGCGGACTGACTGAGGGGAAGGTGGAGGTCAGTAATACACAGCACAGAGTCGTAGTTAACTCTGATTGAAAAAGGGAAATGCGTGATATTCTTGTTCAAATAATTTACTTAGGGCAGCCTTGTTGTTATAATACATACTGGCGTTTAGTAATGAAAGATAGTTTCGGAACGTGACTTAGCTGCGATATGAAAATGTCACAGTCATAGATGTGTCCATGTTTGGGGTTTATTGGAGAATTGTGTTTAAATACTTGAAAATAGGTCTACATATTCTCTTGTGTTGACTACAATAAATATCCTGGCTGAAGATAAGGATTTGTTGACCTTTCCAGGATTGGAATGTTACAAAAGGAAATTTGAGAGTGATGTGAAAAGAGGGGTTTTGTGTGAGTTGCTTTGATATTTTGGGAATAAAATTAAGGGGAGCGTGATCTTGAAGGAGAGTCAACAAATACTGGATATCTGAGTCAGCTGTTGGCACACGCTGTCCTTCTTCATGTATACAAAAATAGTTTGAACCAACAATTTGTTCTTTTGAGTCTTACGTTACGTTGGTTTGGGCTAATTACTCTACCAGAAGCTAAGAACTGGACTTATACACTATACATACTCCAAGGTAAGATTCTATTGTCACTTGGGGGAAGCTCTATTCGGAGAACTTGACTGATTGTCGCGGGAACCGCTTCAGTTATATCACAGACAGTTTGGAGAGGTAAACTAGATTGACAATTTACTAATGCGCGTATGCCAGTAGAGTTTCCTGGTGCGTGGGGAATTGGAAGCTAGTGGTCCACTCAATGTATACGCCTATGCGCGAACGTAGCAGTGGCTTCGACTCACACCCGAAATGCCCGTTCGAACTCCTCTGTGATGGCAGGAGCTGGTCCTGTGCTAATCTGGTTTTGTTTATGGTTGAGTGTATCAATCAAGGGACAATAAATGACATGCCTGGTTTAAATACACACCGCACTTAGGGGAGAATGTGCCAACAGGAAATTTTAATAGTTATTAGCTATTTTGAAAATTTCAAAAAGACAATTCTCTGAATTCTATTTTTAAAAATTTTCAGGGGGTTGGATTGTAACGGATCCATATGTATAAATAAATATCTATAGGTAATACAGTAAGTCTTGATAGACTAAAAGGAATCTGTCTATTGGGAAAAACATAACTAGTTTTGTTCGGTCGGGTGAGGATTAACCTCGAGTCGAGTGAATAGACAGTTATTGAAACAAATTAGCTCAGGGATTATTTCCGAGAAGCCAGACTGCCGCCTGTCGGTCGTCATTCGAACCACGCGGTGCGCACGTTATAACAGATTGCCTTAGGTAATAAATGGCGCGAAAAGCGAGGCTAAAGGGATAGAGGCGCCGCCCTGTCTGCGTCCGGACAGCGGCCGGCGCTCGCGCAGTTCGACCACGAGGTCGGTTGTATGTGTGCGGCGGCCCGCGCGCTGCCGAGGCTGCGTCTGTGTGAAAGCTTTTAAAACCACGGACACGCGGACGTAGCGGCATTCAGTCGAACAGACCACCAGAGGAGGAGGACGTATCCGAAGAACAGCTGCCGCGCGCCCCGGGCAAGTGTCACGCCAAGTACTTATTAGTCGCGCATTAACTTAGGAATCTCACTTTATATTGTGAGTTTAGAATAGAATTTAGTGTGGCCGAAATCCTAGTTATTTGCCTTCGAAAGTTCAGGCTCCTACCTGGGATCAAGCCATAGTTTAGTGCAGTTAGGAAGTGAGGTACAGTGGGCAATCGAGCTGGGATCTAGGAATTGAAACAAGATGCCAGGTCGGTTGCTAGCTGAAGGTATCGTCAAGTGACCAGGTTGGTAGTTCATGTTTTCAGGAAGGCTAGTTGATTTAATTCACGTGGATACGCAACCGTGACAACGAAGCGTGGGTTTATCAATGCAAGTGCCGAAAGCAAGCTGACAGGAGGGCTTGCCTGGCTAGCGACCCAAGTTTGGTTATGGCCGGAACATCCTGACTGTACCATCTTACGACCTACCGACATGAGGACCACAGGTTGGACATGCGTTAGCGCACTCATGTACGGAGCCACCGTATTTGGGACAGGCCTTACCTATCCAAATCCCATCCAAACACACTGTTTAGGAGGTGCAGCGAAGCGGCAGACCTGGTCTGTCGTGGCAGCGGCATTTCTTATTCAGGGCAGGTACACTTTAGCCGTAGGGAACTAGGACACAAGTTAGCTTTAGGTACTCACTTCACCATGACACACTACACCTAATTGGTTCATCTCGAAGGCACGGTTGGTTTAGTACCCCGGGGGAAAGACGAATAAAGCCGCCACGAGTTGTAACTGTTTGTTGAAACATGGACATCAAAATAAAATTTAGTTCTCGTAAAACTTAGCTATCTCGCTAGGATAGGGAAAAACTAGGGCTGAGTTAGGGGGATTGCGATATGTAGGAAATCTAGTTAATAATCTATTACTAGGGAATAGCGAATTAGGTTTTGGAATATCGCTATTAGGAAGAAACAAGTCATATTAGAGAATAAGTAGTAGGTAGGTCTAAGCGATGCCACGTTTTACTTTATCGAACTGCCGTCACTGCAGGTGACACGTGGTATCACAAGCTTTAGGGTTCCGCGAGCACGTGGTCCACTCAGTTCATTAATTTCATTCGGGTTGGTACAGTGCTGTAGGAATTCTAGTAAATAAATCTATTACTAGGGAATAGCGAATTAGGTTTTAGAATAACGTTATTAAGAAGAAATGCGAGTCATATTATTGAATAAGTAGTAGGTAGGTCTAAGCTATGCCAACGTTTTATTTATTTACGAACTGCCTTCACTGCAAGTGCCACGCGGCATTATAAGTTTTAGGGTTCCGTGAACACGTGGTCCACTCAGTTCACTAATCTCATTCGAGATAGTACGGCGCTATGCTGTCGCGGGAAGGCCTATGTCATACTTGAGATGGCTGTTTACCAAGCTCCATGCAATATGGGCTAGATATGTAGTTCAGTGGTTCATAGATATGAACAACTCCTAATTTTACCAAATTTTAGCTAAATCTGTCCACACTTTTATGGGATAAATGTAATGGACTAACAAACAAACTATAGGAGTTCGAGCTTCGCCTATTCTGATACTAAAGTAATTTTAGATAGGTAGGTCCTATCTGTAGCTTATCACAAGCATGCCTTGGCAGAATTTCACCTGAATCGGACCAAGCGTCTAGGAAGGTATTGAGCAAACATACGAATAGGTTAGGCGTTCGCGCCTTACTAATAGTGATTATAGTAAGACCGATTATGATGAAGGTAGCCGACCCATCCTGATGGTAACCGTAGCTAGGGTCAGTTGATATGCGCTAGATTTAGAAACTAAATCTATTCTACGGTTTTCGGATATTATGGGCAGTGTTCACGGTGTCCGGGTCCTGTCGGCTCCTATTGCGTCCTGAACTAGCGCCTCGACCAAACACTTGGCTTACACGCCTTCTCGCTTTGACCTAATTGTGATGCCGCGACTATGATTCGCGTGGGTCTCACAGTGGGTTGCGACTGTGTTGGTTCGTTGTTCTTCACGTTCAGCCAAACTATTAAACTGACATTACTTTCGCCCTTTATCAAGGGTTTGCTACGTCTAAAGACAGAGCTTTAACACTATGTATTATTTTGGAGCCGGCGGCACGATGGATATCGTGTCCATTTCGCTCTAGTTATATAGACCACAGGTCTTTATATCACTATATACAACTGTATGGCACAGTTCCAGGTCTAAGAACCATATTAGTAGATCAACTACTTATTTCACATTCCGTAGTGCTCTTCTCACAGGATGAGCGACAATCAAGTCGGAATATCTACTTTATTTTAGTACCTAGTGCTAATATGTATTCGCGATCAATCGCTGCTCGAAGGTATTAATCCTACCTGACGAATAGGGATGGACAAGCTATGGCTGTAAAGACTCAGCTATAGTTCACACTATACACGTATAATAAGGCGCCTCACAAGCGTTTTATATACACTAGCTTTGGGATTCGGGTGGAACACGGCATAGCACACTTTACATTGTCGTGTAGCTTAATTAAAATACACTTGAAGAGGGTGGACTCTGATCATGTACCTTAGTGGCCTGCCAGAGACAGTAGCTAGCGGGGCTCACGTAGTTATAATTATCTGTGTAGAGCTAAAATCGCTCGTTCAATTACTTTGAGTTAGATGTACATTGTTTTAATCACCAAAATAATGCAGTACTGACGTCAGTCAAGTATTACGTTATTCCGAGCACTGGGGGCTAGCTACCCTTCCCAATTTGGGGGGGCCCAAAATAGGGACCAATCACAGTAGGGAAATTAGGGTTCTGCGCGAAATACTTCAAAATTATAGGTTAGACTACATCGTTCGTCCAAACACAACGTGATAGATTAATCTCTTAAAAATAACTTGTCATTCGCCTTCAAAAAGACTCTGAGTTACTGCGATCACAATTTAGGGTTCTCTAGACGATCTGGCCAAACGTTTAATCGTATTTTAAAATGCAATAAAAATCAAGTATAGTTTACATACTTCTTATAGGTAGATAGCGGTAGGTTGTATGTTGTATGCACGTATGTATTATTATAGGTAGGTTTAGTTAGTTATATTTATATATTTATACTTATATATTTTAAATAGGAGGGTGGGGTGTTACAGCCTTAACACATTAAAAAACCGACTTCCACCGCAACAATTATTATTTTTGGTTTTTGTTAATTTTCTAATAAAGTACTACACCGATTTAGATAAAAATGTATATGAGACCGCACGGGCGGCACTAGCATTCAAATAAAAAAAGAATCATTAACACCGGTTCACCCGTTCAAAAGTTCTGAGGTAACACACATTAAAAAAAACCTACAGGCGAATTGAGAAGCTCCTCCTTTTTGGAAGTCGGTTGCAAAACCTGACCCCATCAAAACATCAAACTTCGTTTTTGGGAAGTCAGGTAAAAATGAGTCTTATGTCACTCACAGGATCAAGACGAATCTAACGACACCTCACAGTCCAAGATACATTGTATATTTACATGCGTACATACATACACCCAGTGACCAGTGTGTGTTACCAGTGATGGCTTACGGAACTGAGACATGGTCGCTTACTATGGGCCTCATAAGAAGGCTCAAGGTCACCCAAAGGGCAATGGAGCGTGCTATGCTCGGAGTTTCTCTGCGTGGTCGAATCAGAAACGAGGAGATCCGCAGGAGAACTAAAGTAATCGACATAGCTCACAGAATCGCTAAACTGAAGTGGCAGTGGGTAGGGCACATAGCTCGTAGAACAGATGGCCGATGGGGCAGTAAAGTTCTCGAGTGGCGACCGCGCACCGGAAAACGTAGCGTAGGCAGGCCTCCCACGCGGTGGACCGATGATCTGGTGAAGATCGCGGGAAGCCGATGGATGCGGGCAGCGCAGGACCGGTCGTCGTGGAAATCCTTGGGGGAGGCCTTTGTCCAGCAGTGGACGATTTGTGGCGATATGATGATGATGATGATACACCCGAAAATCATCTAAATTTTTCCGTACTAATTGAACTTTGTATGGGAATCAACAATAGGCTTGTGTCCATTAAGAATAAATCGGTTTGATTGGCGTTTCTAATGATCAATTATGATTTATAAAAACAAAATATCTAAAATATTCATTATAAAAAATTGAGATAATTAATATTTTTAAAGAAAAAAGGGTCAATAATACGCATACAGTCATATGACATTAAACGCCTATCAAAGCCGTGACGTCACGACGCGTCAAATGTCATTTTATTGGTCGTGACATTTCTATAGAACAAGCCTCGAAAGAAACAGATTTAAAAAACAAGTAAAAAAACGAGACCTACAGTACTCGCATATGATGTGTAACATGTGACAAAATACTTATGAAATTAATTAATTATCGGGTCGTACATTCACGGGCCGACCCTTCGAATAGTAGTATGTCATCTTTGCCTTTGCCATCACACTAGGCGGCATGGCTATGACAACCTTAGTTTTCGAGAATTAAAAAACGTTCGCATTTCCTGTTACACATTTCCGTCCCATTTCACGAAATCACTCCCACAAATTGCAGGAAAGCGAGAGCAAAGATGTTACACATCAAAATAAATAGTTATTTTTGTGAATTAACCGACAAGTTGATAAGAATTAATTGATGAAAGACAAGTGTTCGATTTACCAAGGCAAATAGCGCGAATTTACCAAAAAACGCCGTCATGCTTGGCAAGTTTTTCGCATCCAACACTGACTTTTACTCATTGGAATTCCGCAATTTTAAAACTTCCATCTAAGTAAGAATGTATTTAATTTAATATATTTTAAATAATATTTCTTTTTTAAGGACTTCTAAAATGTTAGCTTCAATAGTTTTATTTGAGTTTCGAAAAGTAGCCTAGCTAACCTAACAAAAAACACAACTAAAAACTCAAGACACATTTCACTCAGTTTGTTTGGCAAGGCGTGACGTCATTCACGTTGTCATGGCGTGGCGTTTTTTCGGTAAATTTAAATCGGCATAAAAAAACTCAAAATAAATATTGTAAATGATCGATTTTTTGAAAAATAATATATTTTAGGATAAAATAGGTAAAAAGGTATCGTTTTAATATGATTTTGAGTTTTAGCCTATTCTTTTGCGAATTGATTAGAAGTTTCAATGCAAAAGTTGATCGCTTTTTGGAGCTAAATTATCACTAAATAGATTTGTAGTTATTTTCAATCGATTTCCAAAACAGAAGATGTTATCATCATCATATCAGCTCATATACAACCCCACCGAGGGGCTCGAGCCTACCCTAAATTAGGGCGATCGTGCCTTAGTCGACCACGCGGGGCCAGTGCGGGTTGGCGACTACACACACAACCTGCGAGTTCCTTCGCAGGCGTGTGCAGGTTTCCTCACGATGTTTTCCTTCACCGTATAAAAGCGTCGGATAAACGTACATATTAAATCGAAATTCGAAATTACATTGGTACGTGGCAGGATTCGAACTACGACCTCCAGGACAGGAGGCGGCAGCCCTAGCCATTACGCCACCGACGCTTTTTTTTGCCGACGTTCTCAATGCGACTGTATGTTTTTTTGTATGTTTGTTATGCGATATCTTCGCAGATTGAAAACCGATTTTCATGATTTTTTTTATTCGATAGGCTGTGGTATGCTGCCAGGTTAGTCCCATACAAATTTTCTAGAAATCGGTGCAGCACTTTTTACAAAAAATAACAAAAACCAAAAATGATAATGCAAAATTATACTAGGTTGTTGCGATGGAAGTCATTTTGTCTAACGTGTTTATTGTATTCAATTATTTAGTTACCCTAAATATAAGTTCATGAGAAACATTCAACAACAAACAAACACAGATAAACAGAACAAATCCAAAGCAATATAAATCTTCGCAACTCACAGCAGAGTTCAAAACTGCTTGTCACGCAGACATAGGCCCATAATAGTGATGTACCGTATTGATTATCGATTAGAGCTGTCGGTGGCGCAATAACTGAGTAATTCATGGCGATAGTGTTGGCGTTCATCGATAGTCTGTCGTAGATTGAGCGACGGTTACAATGAAACCGAAGCGAATAACAAATTAACACTAATTCATGGTAAATCACACTAATATTATAAAGGCGAAAATTTGTGAGTGTGTGAGTGTATGTTTGTGACTTCTTCACGCAAAAACTGTTAAACGGATCTGGCTGAAATTTGGTAGGTAGACAGATTAGGACCTGGAATAACACATAGGCCACTTTTTTCACGCTCGCGAGCCGCTTGTGGCTCGCGCACTGCGCACCCTCAAAAAGTCATAAAAACGTTGTCCAGCCTCGGGAAACAGCTAGTAATTGATATTTTCGAAAAATAAATTGGCCTTTAAGGAAGGGGGAGCTCAGATCTTCTTTTTGGTCTTAGCGAGTCGATCCTTCGGCTTAAATTATTTTTTTCTAGACCAATACTCTGCTACCCTGACTGAAGTAGTCTAGTTTCTTATAAACCTCCGTGGCGTAATGGTTAATCCATTCCCTTCACACCAGAAGGTCGCAGGTTCGATTCCCGGTGGGGTCAACTTGTAAGACTCGGTTTGGTTGGTGGTAGGGCACTTTTTAAGCCCGCCTGGCTAGCTACCACCATCTTATCTAAGTCTAGCCGCCAAACATCAGTGTTAACAACATTAATGTGTTCCGGGATGAAGATATGATAGCCAGTTCTCCATTGCGTTGAGGAATCTCGGTAATCCCGCTTCCATCTTCGGCATCATCGGTACTTACCATCAGGCTTGCCAATTGTGAATAAAAAAAAGACCTCAAACAAGGAGTTGGTCTGGTTTCTTATTAACGGTCCTCATAAAAGGAGGAGGTCCTCCATTATCCCCATCGTTATCCAAACCGTTTTTAAGCTATCACAATACCTTCTTCACTCATTCGTCGCTTGCTACCGAAAATTGCCTGAGCGTAAAATCAATTTACCATCATCATATCAGCTCATATACGTCCCCACCGAGGGGCTCGAGCCTACCTGAATTAAGTCGATCGGGCCTTAGTCGACCACGCGGGCCCAGTGCGAGTTAGTTGACTTCACACGCAACCTTCGAGTTCCTTCGCAGGCGTGTGCAGGTTTCCTCACAATGTTTTCCTTTACCGTAAGAGCGTCGCATATACGAACGTATGAAATCGAAATTCGAAAACACATTGGTACGTGGCAGGGTTCGAACCACGACCTCCCATTCAGAAGGTAGCAGCCCTAGCCGTTGCGCCACCGACGCTCTGACTTTAAAATTTACCATCATTTTAAATTCTTTTTTTTTAATTATTTTATTTATTAATCAAAAAAAAAAGAGTACGTAGGTACACATTCGACCCACAAAACTGTATGATCAGTTAGTCTGTGGGATCGACATCTGTCTCGCAATTACATATTACAATCACAGATAAGACGTAACCGTGATAACTAGATTTCAAGTGAATAGTTACATTTTTATTGGCTTGTTAAGTGAAATTTGTAATTTTCTTTATTCCATAATTCTCCATCATTTTAGCCCACATTCTCTCCGGTGCAACATAGAGCCAGCCCTAAGCTCCAATTGACACCCAGATCTACCTATAAATCGTATAATAACTTATGCATGCTCCTCGGAGCTTTCGCCTGCTCCATTGATGGTACAGTTCGCAAAAAAGATACGATCAAAAATGTGCTTTCCTTCGCAGAATGCTAATGAGAAGTCTTTAGGAACCAAATTACGAATACAGTCTTATTCCCTACATAGGTTGAATATGTTTTCATTAAAAACCGCAAATGGTGAAACAACAGAAAATAATCTGAGCAACTTTTCCAAAGGAACCTGGGAGAGAAAGGTAGTTTTCATACAATTTTTCCAAAAAACCGACTAATTCAATCTAAATAAATGTTGAAATTACCTATTATTACACATAGAGAGTAAATTATTTTTGCTCATTTTCTGACAAAGAATTATTATTAAATGCCAATTACATCGAACTTTCACAAGATATAGACGCAGTTTTTTTTAGCGTAGCATTTTTTTTAAGGTAGTATCCTACTATGCTATGCATTAAACTAAAAATTGGAGCCGGATTCCCTAGAAAATGGCGAGAAAAAAATGTTGAAGTAAAACCAGAAAAAAAAAATATATTATCTTTGCAACGGTGCACCTTGAAAAGCTCAAAATGATTTCTGATATAGCTCATTTTGGAAATCTTTCTAGGTGTAATATCAGCGCATTTAAAAGGCGTACGGTTTTCTTGCAATATTTTTTTTTTATTTTCCGGTACAGAAAAATTTTTATTTTTTATTTTTTTTTACTTTTACAAGTACATTTGTGAGATGAAAAACTATGTATACAATAATGATATCCTATTTGATAGATATTATAGTAGATATCCTATTTTAAAGGTCCCATAAAACACTGTGCGTCCGTTTGATATTTATATCTTCTTTGATTTTTGCAAGAACATTCTTGTGATTGCAAATTAGATCGTGTTTTCCGACAAAGCAAATATAATACGCTACGTTTTTTCCAAGAAAAAGGTTTATTATTCCGCCAAACTGGTTCATCAGTTTTTTTTTTTGTCTGCGTCGTCACAAAGATATGAAAATTGACTCCTTTTGTCAGATGAAAGATATAAGTAGGTACCTACTTAATTCCTTTGTAGTCTGTAGACCGCATTTTGGCTCCAAAGAACTTAACAATTTACTAAACCAATACAGATATTAAAGTCCTCTACAAATTGACCTGACCTATTGACCTTTAGCCGACTACAAAGAGAGTTTTTTTTTCACGTATGTAATATCGTGGGATTTTAATTCCCTCGAACCTGGCATTAAAACGGAGGGCTATATTTTGATAGGTGAGGTGTCATATCATTGGTGTCATAGATAATATTTCAAGCAGTCGGGTTTTGTTTTTTAACCACTTGTCTGTCAATTTCCGGGACGCGGAAAAAAAACAAATTCCCTATCTGTCGACCTACCGGGAGCCAGCAAAATTACGGCGCGTCAAATTAGCGCCTAAAAATACGCCAAAGGTTGGTTGGCCCGATTTAGAATGCATATTGACATGTATGGGAGTGAAATAGACTATTTCTTTGACTAATCCTTTGCCACACTGACAATATAAAAATATTCAGACAAACTTCACTCCAAATTCGGTTGTCGTACATCAAGTCGCGAGTGTGTCATTTGTTTTGTTGTTTTTTTGTTTTCATCCCTACTATAATATTATAAATGCGAAAGTAACTCTGTCTGTCTGTTACGCTTTCCCGCAAAAACTACTGAACGGATTTGGCTGAAATTTTGTAGGTAGACAGATTAGGACCTGGATTAAGACATACGCTACTTTTTACTACGCTCGCGAGCCGCTCGCACTGCGCACCCTCGAAATGTCATAGAAACGTTGTCCACGCGGGTGAAACCGCGGGAAAACAGCTAGTTGTATTTATAAACTTACTTAGGTATTAGGCTAATTTTGTAATGGCTATTTTTTGCAGAAATTGTGTACACCAAAGATACACAGTGCTTGCAAGCAAGGTTAATAATAACAATAGTAGGGAGACTCGGGCTCCAGGGCAGCACTAGGCGGGAACGGTGTCTCCGCGCCAGCCACTGAGCCTGCTCGCGCGCAGCTGGTATTATGCGCGATATGCGCATGTGGATCGGTGAAATGCTCACTCAAACAATATGATATATTGACCATTTCATTAAATGATCCTCGTAGAATTGGCCATTTCATTAAATGATCCTCGTAGAATTGGCCATTTCATTAAATGATCCTCGTAGAATTGGCCATTTCATTAAATCATCATTGTAGAATTGACCATTTCATTAAATTACCGTCGTAGAATTTACCATTACATAAAATGATCCTCGTAGAATTGTCATTAAATGATCCTCGTCGAATAGACCATATTATCATTAAATTATCGTCGTAGAATTGACCATTTCATCAAAAGGTCCTCGTAGAATTGGCCATTTCGTGAAATGAATCGACCAGATCATGAAACGGCCAACCATATCTTGCGAAACGAACCTAACCTTAAGAGGATTGTGAAGCTAAGACTTTTCATACAAACGGCGTTAATGATTTTCACCTCTTAAATGTTAACCGATTTGGACCAATTTTTGATAGGTTATCAATCAGAATAAAATATAGGCTTATACGTTTTTGTTTTTTCGATAAAGTTAATTCACGTGTTTTCATAAAGTCGGGCAAAGCTAACTTTGCAAAAGAATTAAGTGGCAACCCCAATAAAATCTCATGTCGGCAACACTCAATAGCTGTCAATTCTGTCACTTAGATACGAGAAAAGCTTTTGATGTTGAATCTTTGAAAAAAGAGGTATCATTTTTTTAACTTTTTTTTTACCACACTAAAAATTCGTTAAGATTTACGCCTTGTTTGTCGATAAAAATTCGGCTAATTTGTTTGTTTATATGACTCCATTATAATTAGTGTACATCTAAGGACACTGACAGCTTTGGTCTTTGTTCTACATCGAATTTGTCAACAGATTACGTTAGATGCTCGAATAATTTATATCTATTTGGACACGTACCTATTTGTTTATTATATCATTTCGCGTGGAACACTCGACGCTACGCTATTAAAATCGATCAAGCGGTTTATTGACGGAATAAATATCTCCAGAACCTATAAAAGGATCATTTCGACGTATTTTCTGCAGTCCAACTAACGGCACAGCTAGTAACATTTCAAAACAAGATGTCCTCATCATCGTCTTCATCATCCTTAAATCTTAACGAATTTTTAGTGTGGTAAAAAAAGTTCAAAAAATGATACCTCTTTTTTCAAAGATTCAACATCAAAAGCTTTACTCGTATCTAAGTGACAGAATTGACAGCTATTGAGTGTTGCCGACATGAGATTTTATTGGGGTTGCCACTTAATTCTTTTGCAAAGTTAGCTTTGCCCGACTGTACAAAACTAATTTCGGTCATTTTTTGTTTATTTATGATCAATAATTTAAAAATCAAAACGTATAAGCCTAGCTTTTGTTGTAACTGACAACCTATCAAAAATTGGTCCAAATCCGTTATCATTTAAAACGCCGTTTGTATGAAAAGTCGCAGCTTCACAATCCTCTAACTGCTTGCCACCACCCAGGGCGAGGCTCTTCGACAGTATCATTATCAAACCGAACGAATATATTATCGCTCGTTTCGCTCGCTCAACTCAGATTTTCATGATCATTTCATGATCATTAACCGCCTCCGTAGCTCAGAGGCAAAGTTCACTGGCTTTACACAGGAGGTCGCGGGTTCGATTCCCGGCGGGGTCAATTGTAAGACTCGGTTTGGTTGGTGGTAGGGCATTTTCTAAGCCCGCCTGGCTAGCTACCACCATCTTATCTAAGTCTTGCCGCCAAATATCAATGTTTATATCATTGGTGTGTTCCGGCATGATGATAAGATAGCCAGTTCCCCATTGCGTTGGGGAATCTTGGTAAGCCCGCTTCCATCTTCGGCAACATCGTCACTTACCACCAGGTGAGATGTTGTCAAGGGTTTACCAATTGTGAATAAAAAAAAATAAAAAAAATTTGAAAGAAAGAAAGAAAGAAAATGAATTTATTTTGACAGGCAAGTAAGGATGTACAATTATTATTCTTATTTCATGATCTCGCTTATATCCACCCGACCATTTCATGTAATGGCAAAGTTCACTGTTATCGCCACGAGACATCGAGATATTTGCTGACAGTTTTTGCTCTAAACCTAGGCTATATATTATATAGTACTAACATACAGTATGGACACTCCCTGCCGTTCTCTAGATTCCGACCTCACTCCCTCGTCTCCCAGGTTGATACAGATTGGTTTAAGGTTGGTTCTTAAACGTATAGAAATTCGGCTGCTCAATTTCAACACACAGTAACTGAAAATTCTCAGATTTTTTAAAATTTGCCTCATTAAAAAAAAATGCGCGCCATATTGATAAAAAAATTGGTATATTAACAAAAAAAATGCAATGAAAAATGTTAAAAGAAAAAATACTCGAAATTAAGTCCTAAAAGTAATGAAAAATGCAATGATACCAAAAAACATCAGGTATAAAAATTTTGCTATTATTTTGGTTTAAAATAGTGCAGCCGCAATTTCGCTGTGATTTCATTTGTTTCGTCATTTGTTTTTAGAAATGTTATTTCGCGCTCGTTGTACGAAGTGTCCGGAGTGTGACCTAGGTATCTATTCTAACAACGGTACCCAGTATTACTTATTTGTACCTAGTACTATTAGAATAATCTGTAGTGTTAGTATAGAATGTCACCGTAACACTATTGAAATGTGTAGGTCTGAAGCGATTCGTTAATGCACCTAGGTGAATTAACCCAGTTGAATTAAGTAAATTACGCTAACTTAAAGCTTACTAAATGTGTTGGTAGATAATATTGTTATATGCCCGTCTTTCAATTTCAAACTTCTGATTAAGTACTTAAAGTATACTGATTAAGTTCTGATTAAGTACTAAGTTTAAATGAAATTTTATTTGCTTTCGTTGGTACTTATATAGGTTAAGTTGTGTTCTTACTAACAAAATAGAGTGAATAGGCATTATTTGAGTTTGCGTGTACCATCCTCGACTGCATCATCACTTACCATCAGGTGAGTTGCAGTCTAACGCACTCAAATTAATAATAAAATAAAAACGTGGATCTTTGGTCTGAAAATAAATGATTATTATTATAATTTTCAAATATAAAATTAAAGCCTCTCTGCTCACTTGGCACGAGGCGACGTGGCAAGAGCACCTCCAGCGGAAGCACAGTCGGCGGGAGTTCAGTGCGACGGGGAGAGAAAGCGTTGGACTATCCGGGCATTGTCGAGGAGGACTGCTTTCTACATTGCTGCAATTATTGGTCTGCCTCGGAGATCCAACCGCCTTAGGTGAAGTTCAAGGTCGGCTAAAATTAGCCCATTCACGAATATGATTTCAGTGGACTCCACTTGCCACAGCCAGTAACCTCGTACCCCAGGTCCAGGTACTTGGTCCTTTTTCGGCATCAGCCTGCATTATAAACATTACCTCTATGCTATGAGTTTCCCTACGCGATAGAGTCAGAAATGAGAATAACCGTAGGAGATCCAGGGTGTTCCAGGGTAACCGAAATGACTCACAGAGACGCTTAACTTAATTGGCAGGGCGGTGCACATAGCTCGTACAACAGACGGCCATTAAGGCAGTAAAATTCTCAAGTGGCGACCCCGCACCGAAAGATGTAGCCTAGACAGGTTTCCCACTCGGTGTACCGACGACCTGGTGAAGGTCGCGGGAAGCCGATAGATGCGGGCAACGCAGGACCGGTCTCCGTGGAAATCCTTGGGGGAGGCCTTTGTCCAACAGTATATGTCTTACGGCTGATATGATGATGACGATGACATGTAAAATGACGATATTTACATGTAAAGGGGGAACATGAGAGATTTAACCTAACTATCGATGTAAATAAAATTAACTTAGTTTTTTTTTTGTTTTATTTACACAACTGGTAAACTTTTAGCATCACCTCACCTGATGGTAAGTGACGACTATGCCGAAGATGGAAGCGCGCTTACTAAGATTTCCAACGCAATAAATGGCTATCCCCAACTTCATGCTGGAAACACATCAATGCTATTAACATTGAGTTTAGCGGCAGGATTTAGCTAAGATGGTAGAAGTGAGCCGGACGGGCTTAGAAAATTCCCTACCACCTTCTACACCGAGTTTCAAAAAGTCAGAACCCGCTGGGATTTAAAGCTGCGACCTCCTGGTGAGTAGCAAGTGGACTAGGGACTAAGAATGGAGGCGGTATATAACGCAATAGGAAATAACAAAGAATAGATGACAAATAATTTTCTAAAAACCTAACAACTTTTAGGTACAAGCTTTTAATATTGCATTGTCACGCGATATACGTATGCATGCAAAAAAAATCAGCTCAATCGGAAACCAGGAAGTGTGTCAAATTAATTTGCAAGTTTTCACCCGAACATACATACATAAATACATTGCAATTTAAATAAAATCTTTTAAAAAAGATTGTATTTGATTATTATAGTTTTGGAATCTTCCCAAGAGTGAATTCCTGAGCTAGCGTCGTCTGCAGCATCGTCAGTTACCACCAGGTGACGTGTTGCCAAACGTACTTAAATTTTTAATTTCATAAAAAAGGTGGGTAAAGTTATTAAAGTGAAACTTTTATAACATCGTCTCAAGCTTTTTCGTCTGTGTGTTGCGTTACGGAAAAGAGATTATTACATCGTCTCAAACTTTTTCGTCAGAGCAGCCACGATCGTTTCGTCTTCTGTACCGTAGCTGCAAGACGAGAGCAGCCATGATCGTTTCGTTCTCTGTACCGTAGCTCCAAGACGAGAGCAGCCATGATCGTTTCGTTCTCTGTACCGTAGCTCCAAGACGAGAGCAGCCATGATCGTTTCGTGCTCTGTAAATGTCTATAATGTGAAAAAAAAATTACACTTTTACCATGGTTTCATATTAACCACACATCTTTTTTTAACAACCATTACTTAAATTTTTAACGCATTCGGTAATTGTTTAGTCTCTCTCATTGCTACACAGATATTATACTGTAAAATTCATTACCTCTTTTAATTTCTACACCGTAGTTGGGAAACAATGCTACCTACCACTCTGTTTTCTCGTACCCCATCCTATAATATTTTATCAAATCCCATGATATAACGTAAGCACATAAACCTCACCATAACAGCCCCTCTGTCAACTGCAAGGATCCCATTTATTTTTACCCGACTTCGATGCAAAAAATAATAATAAACGATCTAGATACCGGGACTGACAGACAGACTGAAAGACAACGCAGTTAACGCACAGCCTAAACCACATATTTTTTTTAATTCATTGATTATAATGACTGTATCCTTACTAATATTATAAATGTGAAAAGGTGTTTGTTGGTTTGTTTGTTACCTTTTCACGCTTCAACGCCTTGACCAGTCTTAATGAAATTTGGCATGCAGGTAGCCTGAGTCACGAGGAAGGACATAAGCTACTTTTTATCCCGTGAAAATAGAATAGCCCGATGCAGTTTCTAAAGGAACTGAAAATATACTCTTTTTATGTTAATTTCTTTAAAATAACAGTGGATTGTGTGATTTTTTGTACAGAGATGGTTGAAGAGGTGGGAAATGACATGATTTACTAATAAGCATATCCTGGCATAGTTCCCGAGAGATCTGGAGAAAATACATGTCCACGCTCGCGAGCCGATTGCGGCTCGCGCACCGTGCAGCCTTTAAGACAATCATAAAAACGATGTCCACGCGGGCACAGTATAAATATTAGTACACGCGGGTGAAGCCGCGGGCAAAAGCTAGTGTAGTGGTTCCCATAGTAAAGAGTGTCCAAGTTGGTGCCAGATTTTTATGGCTTTTAGTGCCGTCACTCAAAGCCATAAAAATGGACAGGTCTGTGTTTAATATCTTTATATCGATCTTTGGTTACCATAGTGTTTGGTCCTTGTCTGGGACCAGATGTCCGCGCGTCATTGGTCCCTGAATATTATTATTAACATACATACATACATAGACTGTCAAAAACATAACCCTCCTTTTTTCGTAGTCGGATAAAAAGGGGTGTTGTTGTTTTTATTTGCTATTGCACGTACTCTCCATACAAAAAGAGAAAACTAAAAATGATTTTTTAATCTGTTATTGACACAATAAAAAGCTTTATAGGTTTCTTTTTTTAAAGTATTTATTATAAATAAACAAATAATGGCCAAACAAACACTGAATAACAAATAATTTAAAAAAAATTACCACTTTTGATGTAAAAAAATATACTATAGACCCTGTTTTTGGCATCCATTGTAAAATTTCTCGAAAACAAATACATAGTTAATATTCAATGAAACCAATACACAAAAATCGGCGAATTTAAGAATTTTCATTTTAATTGAACATATTTTTTAAAAATTTATTTGAAAGTGATGAAAGTAATAAAAACATGTAAAAATCGAGAATTGGGCGTTTGGTTTCAACTTAACAGCCGCGTTGAAGCCCGCATTAATTTGAACTTAAAATGAATAGACTTACGATCGATATTATTGAAACACGTAACAAACTGCTCAAATTTAGTGATCTCAGTGCCTTAAGAGCATTTCTCTTGCCCGAGACCAAGATCATTTTGGGTAACTAAGCCACCGAAATAAGTAATTTTCCATCAAAATATTTTCACAAAACTCATCCATCGTACAAAACTAATCTAGACTCAAATTAAGACCTATTCCATTCCCCATGGACCAATAAATCCAATAACATAATAATGTGTAACGAAGGTTTCAAACGACCTAATTAGCTGTCCAAATAACACAGGATTTGTCCTTGCTGTAGATAAATAACTTGACTCAATTAACAAAGCTAACGTAAACACTAGTTGGAAAAAAAAACTAGTTCAAATTGTCTCCTAGAAAAATTGTGTTTTAGTTCACGTTGTAATTAAGCGCTCTATTGGAGAAAAGGCTAGCAGGGATGGCGAACCTTTAGGATCAACGTGTCATTTTTTCAAAGAAGAATTTATGGAGGCCATGACGTGCCGTCAAATAATTTTGACTTATTGATGACTATAGGGAAAATAAAATAAAAACGAATCTCTTGTTGAATAATCATTTTAATTAATATTGAACTACACTGGAAATCAATCAGCTGCATTGTTACTTTGCACTAAAATGCAAATGCTTTCGATCGGTGGCGTGCCCAAAATATTTTCTCACGTGCCATCTATGGCACACGTGCCATTGGTTTGCCATCTCTGGGCTAGAAAAAGCTCAGTATTAGGGCCGAAACACATAACCGCGTTGCGGCACCGCACCGCAACGCAAAGCGCCTTTGAGCGTTTTTTTGCGGCGTCGAGAAATAAAGCGTTCTACTGCTGTACTGTAGGGTGAACATTTTCTTGTGAATTTCTGACGTTGATGGACGTATCTCTGCCATATAACGCATTAAACGTGTTGCTCATTTGTTATTAAGAAGACATTACACCAATTTAAATAGACAACCGAGAAGAAACTGGATACATCCATTTATCATCATCATATCAGCCGGAAATCATCCATTGCTGGACAAAGGCCTCCCCCAAGGATTTCCACGACGACCGGTCCTGCGCTGCCCGCATCGATCGGCTTCCTGCGATCTTCACCTGGTCGTCAGTTCACCGCGTGGGAGGCCTGCCTACGCTACGTTTTCCGGTGCGCGGTCGCCACTCGAGAACTTTACTGCCCCGTCGGCCATCTGTTCTACGAGCTATGTGCCCTGCCCACTGCCACTTCAGTTTAGCGATTCTGTGAGCTATGACGATTACTTTAGTTCTCCTGCGGATCTCCTCGTTTCTGATTCGATCACGCAGAGAAACTCCGAGCATAGCACGCTCCATTGCCCTTTGGGTGACCTTGAGCCTTCTTATGAGGCCCATAGTAAGCGACCATGTCTCAGTTCCGTAAGTCATCACTGGCAACACACATTGGTCAAAGACCTTAGTCTTGAGACACTGCGGTATTTGGGACGTGAAGATATTTCGAAGCTTCCCGAACGCTGCCCAGCCGAGTTGGATTCGTCGATTGATCCCTTTCTTGAAGTTGGACCCTCCTAGCTGGACAGTTTGTCCCAGGTCTACATATTCGTCAACAACTACCAGTGTAGAGTCTCCAACCTATAGAGGGGTTGGTGCGATACGGACATTTAACATTATTTTCGTCTTGTCCATGTTCATTTTAAGACCCACTAGTTGAGAGGCTCTACTGAGGCCATCGAGCATTGTGCTTAGGTCTTACATAGTCTCAGCCATGACCACGATATCGTCAGCGAATCGGAGTTGGGATATGTACTCGCCGTGGATATTGATGCCGAGTCCACCCCAGTCCAGAAGCTTATAAACATCTTCCAGGGCGTCGCTTGAACAGTTTCGGAGATATGACGTCTCCCTGTCTCACCCCACGCTGCAACTGGATAGGTTTCGAGTTCTGGTCCTGGAGGCGAACCGACATGGTGGCGTTTTCATACAGACACTTCAACACCTCGATGTATCGATGGTCAATTTGGCGCCGCTGGAGAGACTGTAGCACAGCCCAGGTTTCGACTGAATCAAAGGCATTCTAATAGTCCACAAACGCCAAGCTTAGTGGATGATTGTACTCTTTGGTCTTCTGTATAATCTGCCGCAGCGTATGTATGTGGTCTATGGTACTAAATCCTTTTCGGAAACCGGCTTGTTCGGGAGGCTGGAAGTCGTCAAACCTGCGTGCGAGACGATTCGTAATGACTCTCGAAAATAGCTTGTAGACATGGCTCAGAAGTGAAATGAGTCTGTAGTTCTTCAGCAGGGTGTTGTCACCCTTTTTGAAGAAAAGCACGACCACACTTCTATGCCATGCCTTAGGCGTTTGTCCCTCGAGTATAACGGAATTAAATAACTTCTGAAGTGTTTTTAGTACCGGTGATCCACCTGCTTTCAGAAGTTCAGCCGTAATTCCATCATCACCCGGTGCCTTCTTGTTCTTGAGCTGTTTGAGAGCCATTCTAATCTCGTACAGGCTGACGGCCGGGATATCTTCGGTATAGTGTCGGGTTAGTCTGGCTCTTGGGTCTTCAGCCAGATCGCTGACAGGCAAACGTGTGGTCTTGTACAATTGTCCATAGAACTTCTCAACTTCTTCCAACTCAGTCTTAGACGATATGATCCTGCCATCCTCAGTCTTCAGCTTAGTCAGTTGGCTTTGTCCAACAGACAGATCTCTCGCAAACACTTTTGAGCCTTTGTTGTGCTCAATTGCCTCTTTAATACAATTTGTATTATATTGGCGTAAATCGCGAGTCAGGGACTTAGAGACTCAGACTTAGAGATCTGCCTGTTTAGTTGCCGATACTGAGTAGCGTCTTCAGAGGACTGGAAAAGCATTCTGCGTCTTTCTGCCATGATGTTGCTGGTGTTTTTTGGTTCTGTTTGAACGGCGAGTTTTAAAAATCTTAGACCCGACCGTTTGGACAAGTTCCACGAACCTGTCATTATAATCGTCCACATTCTCGCAATCTCCTAGGCATTCGAAACGATTGTGCAACTCGAGCTGAAAGCTCTCGGGGTTTTGGAGCTGGATGGGCACTGGTCGGAGCGTAGACTTCCTGACAGTCGACATCTTTCTAGTTTAGTCTTTAGATTCAATGTGCCTCTGACCATCCGGTGATCGCTTCCTGTTTTGACTGAATTGATCACGGAGACATCATTGAATATTTGCCTCCTTGTCGACAAGATGAATTCTTTCTCGTTCTGCGCTACGCCATTGGGATGCAACCATGTCCACTTCCGCTGTTTTGACTTCTTGAAGAAGGAGTTCATCATAAAGAGGCTCTCCTTCTCCATAAAGTCGGCCAGCATCTGGCCACGTGCATTTCTCACTCCATATCCAAATTGCCCCACTCTCAGCTCACCATCGCTTCGTTTGCCCAGTTTCGCGTTAAAGTCCCCCATAACAATGGTATAATGGGTCCTGGTACTATTTAAGGCTGTAGAGATGTCCTCATACATAGTCTCTACCTCGACGTTGGAGTGTTCCGTAGTCGGTGCGTATACCTGTATGATCTTCATCCATTTAACGAGGCTTTGAATCCTGATGACAAAAAATAATTTCTCTAAAATATGAAGCATTAAAAATAGATAAAAAATGTGATTTTTTACTGGGTTGAAACGTGATATTTGCAAGCATCCTACAAATAAACTGAAATGTGATCAACAAGTGTGACCTTATAACGCTGGATTGTGAGGCGCATTGCACACTGCAAAATTCTGCGTAGCGGCGGGCGGCGCCGCTGATTTCGACTTTTTATGTGTTTCGACCCTTAAGAGGGCATTATAGCCAAATCAACATTTTACACATGATTTATCTGCATCATACTTCATTTGTAGACTATCTACCTGAGGGCTGATCCTAGCGAAAACACGATTGCACTACATTTCCTCGATAAAAAGAAAAATGCGAAGTTACCTCTAAAATTAGGGTTATTCCCAGTCCTTAACACTACCTCCGTTACCACTAGGGATGGATGGGATTTTTTTTCCCTTTTGTCCCCAGTGGTAACAGTGAGATTTTTATTCCCATTCGTCACCACTGGGGACGCCACACACAGTAGAGTGGAGAGTAGAGTCACAGAATTACAGTAGTGGTAGAGTGGTGAGAAGAGTGTAGTGGAGTGGAGATTAAGAATGTTGAACATTCCCTCTCTTATATCTACCAGATACGCTAGACAACCAGCTTTATGATATAGCGTCCCCACTCACCTACAGCTAGTTCATAAAGTGAGGGCCGCTATTCCTGCCAACACTATAAGGTGAAGACAAGGACCAGTTATGGTAGGTCTTGCCGCCAAGACGCTTGTCCTGGTACTCTGCAAGGCGAGTGCCTCGTGGAAGAGAACCACTACCTACTGTCCAGGTAGGTCCCGGAGCTGAAGGCGCGCTCACCTCCCGCGGCTTTCGCTGCTGGCGGTTCGATCAACTAATTAGTAATCTGTGGTTCGATCCCCGCTCGAATGTTGGACAGTCACTAATGCCAATTGTGTACTAAGACCAGTACTCTTATAAACATTATACCTAAAATAATTAATAGTTATTTGTGTTACAAAGGGCCATTATAATTTTGTTCCTTGAAAGTGTTATTTTGAATTTTGAGCGAAGCAAAAGATTCTATAGACGAACAAATATCATAGTTTGGGACTAGACAATCGATCCTGTGTGCCGATATATGAACTTGGGGCTTTCACCAAGTAGATAACAGGTCTCGTACAAAATCAATTACGGAAACCTTCGCTTTGTGTTGACATTTGAAGATGAAGTTTGCTGAAAATTTAAATGTAATCCCTACTAATATTATAAATGCGAAAGTAACTCTGTCTGTCTGTTACGCTTTCCCGCAAAAACTACTTTTGGCTGAAATTTGATAGGTAGACAGATTAGGACCTGGATTAAGATATAGGCTACTTTTTATCACGATCTGCGCACCCTCGAAAAGTCATAGAAACGTGGTCCACGCGGGTGAAGCCGCGGGAAACAGCTAGTGTAATATAATTGTAATGTAATTTGTTTCCGGTCGTAATAAAGTGTAATGTTTCAAATAATAGCAATTTATTTTTTACTAGCTTTTGCCCGCGGCTTCGCCCGCGTGGAAATCGTTTTTATGAATGTATTTTAGAGTGAGTGGTGCGCGAGCCGCAAGCGGCTAAGTTTTTAAGGTACCCCGCTACATGTATAGAGGGGCATTTTTTGTTTCATTTACTTACACTATCGTGTTGGGTATGGTCAAATAGGTTTTTTTTTTACTGTGAGTTTGATTAAACCATTTTCCGATTCAGGGTTGGGATTGCGAAATGTTAAGTTTTGAAGTGATAGTTTATGTTACATTCCCCTCCCCCACCAGCTAAACCGCTAGTCGACTAACTTAAGGTTTGCAGTTGGATTTTTAAAAAGTTCATAGATTTTCCATACAAAATGTTCTTATTACCAACTGAAAATTTTTTTTTTTTTTTTTAAATATACAGTTATTTTTGAAAAGACTACGGAAACCTCCTTTTTTCGAGTCCGACTTGCACTTGACTGTTTCTACTTGCTGTATAAATTCTTTGATCCTGTATGATTTGTCCCTGAACCATATGAAAAGGAGACGTAATTCTTTGTAATAGTAAGGTTTTGAAACTCCATCATCATATCAGCCGAAGAACGTCCACTGCCGGACATAGGCCTCCCCCAAGGATTTCCCCGACGACCATTTCTACAACTCCTTCACTCTTCTAATTTATTTTTAAATGACTTGTTATTACATTAAATTGGGAATTTTATTATTGCGGTATAGTGGAACATGATTATTTTATTACCATAAAACTTAACTACTTATGTGACATTTCTTTTTCTGGAATAGGCATTAATTATCATTATTTGTAATAATTTACGTGAAAGTCAACACACTGAAACCTGTATAAAGGAACATTAATGAAAACGCTAAACACGTTAAAAAACCGACTTCCATCGGAACAACTTAGTAAATTTTTGCATTATTATTTTTGGTTTTTTTGTATTTTCTAAAAAAGTTCTACACCGATTTTAAATGGGACCACACGGGAAGCACTAGCTTTCTAATAAAAGACGAATCATAAAAATCGGTTCACCCAGCCCAAAGTTGTGAGGTAACAAACATAAATTAAAAAAAATATAAAAAAATACAGACGCATTGAGAACCTCCTCCTTTTTGGAAGTCGCTTGAAAATAAAAAATAAATCTTGTGTGCCACACGACTGAAATAAAACTTAATCACCGATCGCGTAACGAATTTACCATCAGCTTACTCCCCAAGTCAATCGTCCCGTTCGCTTCACCCGATCACACGAATCAACGTTCGCGCAACGCATTTACCAGCTTACTCCTCAAGTCGAGCGTGCGTAAAGAAGTTTTACTTCAATATAACTGTCCATACAAAAATTGGTCAGTCAGCTGATCGATTTGTGCGAAGTGCTTTGTTTGCTTCTTCTGCGATTTGACTATTGCCGTAATTGGGAAACTCTCTCAGTATCTATGATAATTTGATCTTCGCCTTAAACGTAACAAGTGCCGGGTTATCGTCTTAAGGCTTTGAGCACAAAGTTTAAGAACTTCAATCCCAAAGTTGTGCTGCATTGTACTCATAAGATCACAGAAAGAGACAAAGTTAGAACGGCATCATTAAGTCAGAAACTACTCGTAGCAAGAGCTACCTTATAGTCACTGACACTGAGAATGGAACGGTTACGATATGAAAGCGTTTCCTAACCTTTTTCAGCCACGGACGACTAGAAAATCAAGCACAATTTTCAAGGACCATTTATTTGAATACAGCAAATACAAAAAAATACCTTTTTTATAAATAATACTTTAATGTGAAGGTTGGTGTTTCATTTTGCAACTAAATTAGTGATATTCGGGTTGATTTTACTAAAATTTGTAATCTCAAATCGGATTCCAATGTACTCGTAAGTAAGTGAAGCGATTAGGAGACTTTTGGTGGCATTTATTTTTGTTGTTAAATGGTCCAGAGATGAGGCTGCGGACCCCCGGGGTCCGCGGACCACAGGTTGGGAAACACTTAAGAAAACGTAGGAAATAAAATATTGGACAAGACAAAGATAGATGAAAATAAAAATTTATTGATAATTTATTCTGTTGCAAGTTGATGTACTTAAAATATTACAAGAGCAAAATATAATTTAATAGTATAATATAATTATGTATTAATTAAAAAACTATTTGTGTTTCTTTGACTGTGGCTATAGTGATGTAGCCTTAACGGCCTAATGGATTTTTGAGTTAGAGGTGGCATTAGATTTGTTTTGATCTCTTGGAGTGTCACTAGGGTACATTTTGAGCAGTCTGGTTGGTGGTAGGGCATTTTATAAGCCCGCCTGGCTAGCTGCCACCATTTTATCTAAGTCTTGCCGCCAAACATCAGTGTTAACAACATTGATGTGTTCCGGTTTAAACATAAGATTGCCACTTCTCCATTGCGTTGGGGAGTCTTGGTAAGCCCGCTTCCATCTTCGGCTTCATCGTCACTTAACAACAGGTGTGATAATGCCAAGGGCTTATCAATCGTGAATAAAAAAAGTCTGACTTTAATTTTTAAGCTATTGTATAGCTTTTATCGCGGGCTTTGAGGGGACCGAATCAAGAAATTTCGTAACAAAAATAAAACCTAACACCACAAAAAAAACATATATTGAGTTCTAAAAAACTTACATTGCCATCTATCTATCCATCATGATGATGATGACGATGATGATGATGAGGACAATGATTATGACGATGACCATGAGGAATGACGAATGACGGATGACGAATGACGGATGACGAATGACGAATGAAGGATGACGGATGACGGATGATGATGATGATGATGATGATTAACTTTCTTAGTGTTAATTTATTACATAAACATCCCGCGCCCCAAGGACTATATAGTACTGGTAAATACTGCATAAATAAATAATAAATAAATAAATATAATTGCATAATTTTATAAAAAATGCTATGCAATAGCTTTACCACGGCAGTCCCCGAGTGCCACACGTCTTTTTTTTATATAAATTTGGCTAATTTATTGTAAAACCAAATTGTGGAAATATAAATAGAAATAACCAGAATGGAGAGCCCCTTGTGCCATTCTACTGTAATTTAGTTCTGTGTGTATAACAGATCGGTGCTTTAATAAAACAATAAGTCAAACTTTAAAGGGCGCTCGCTGCGCTAGACTGTTTGGCAAATTGAATCGGATGAAAGATCCAGTTTGTCTTACGTTGAATTCTCTTAAGTCGCTTCTAGTACTTGTTTGTGCTGTATGTTCTATGTTGTTTCCAATTTGCTGTATTTAAACTTTTTGTAATATGTTTCTATCAGTGAAGACTTATAAGAAGGTCTTTGTCTTTTTATAAATTTTTTTGTACTGTTATATTTATTTTTGATCTTACAATTCATCAAAATATCAGCCGAAAGACGTCCACTGCTGGACAAAAGCCTCCCACAAGGATTTCCACAACGACCGGTCCTGCACTAAATAAAATAAATAAATAAATAATCTGGGACAAATCACACATGGTCATCTGGCCCCAAAGTAGGATTCCCTGTGTAATGGGAACCAGAGACTAATATACATACTTATATACGTTTAAATACATACATATACAGATATTTAACGACCAGAATCAGAGCAAACAACTCTGCTCATCACACAAATGTTTGCCCTGTGTGGGTATCGAACCCAGAACTCTCGGATCAGTAGTAAAGAGCATTAACCACTGAGCCACCGAGTCAGTCAATCACTGCCCTCATTCAGCGGCAATACGTCTTACAATGAAAAAAAAAACCTTAAATTTCTGAGTTCATAGCTCAGATCTAGAACCAATGGCATAGTCTAAAGGGACTAGCGTCTTGAGATGCGCGGCACAGAAACTTAATGGACATTTTACCTATGGTCCCTGCCTCGCTCTTTAACCCTCTTATTCGTTTTTGTTTGTTTGTTTGTATACTCTTTGTATAAGGTGTTTTTTTATTTTTCTCGTATAACTTTACCTATTAGCAACAAGTTATGTTTGTAAATATTCTCAAAAGTGGCCAGTTTCAGTAGCTTTGTAAAAAACTTGTTGCTAATATTATTTATTGTTATAAAATAACAAACAATAGTTATTGTCTTCCTATATGCGCAAATTACTCAATTAAAGTCCATATTTATTTCTATTAACGGAGCTAATAGTGAGCTAATCGAACCGCCCTAAGGCCTTAAGATGGG
Source organism: Coleophora flavipennella (assembly GCA_947284805.1). NCBI lineage: Eukaryota > Metazoa > Arthropoda > Insecta > Lepidoptera > Coleophoridae > Coleophora > Coleophora flavipennella. The sequence continues at coordinate 6,253,715 of OX369290.1, forward strand.
TCAAATGACAATATTCAATTAAAATTATTGAAAGACTGTGTGAAGCTTTCACCATAGAAAAAATATATAATATACTTTAAGTAATAAAAATCAACTTAATTGAATACAATTTTAAGAATATTACCTCTTTTGATGTAAAAAAATTACTCTATACCCTGTTTTTGGCATTAATCGCAAAATTTCTCGAAAACAAATAGTTAATATTGAATGAAACCAACACACAAAAATCGGTGACTTTAAGACATTTTATTTTAATTGAACACTTTTTTTCAAACTTGTTTGAAAGTGATGAAAGGTAATAAAAACATGTAAAAATCGAGAATTGGGCGTTCGGTTTCAACGTAACAGCCGCGTTGAAGCCCGCATTGATTTGAACTTAAAATGAATAGACTTACGTTCGATATTTTTAGAAACATGTATCAACCTGCTCGGATTGAGTGATCTTAGCGCCTTAACTAACAAATTCTGTAATAGCATTAAATAATAATTCATCTTGCGATGTTACGGTATCATTGATATTGGTTTAATCTGGTCCATTAGCTTTGATCCACTTTATTTAACTATCCGTTTCCGATATCTACTGGTTACTTTAATTGTTAATTTTTACTTGATTGACTGTATGACATGCAAAATACACTTGATGCAAAATACACTCGATGCAAAATACACTTGATGGAAAGTACACTTTATTCCAGCGTACAAAACAAATTTTAATATAGTCTTAATAAGTTTCGGCTTCGGCCGAACTGAGACCGGTGACGAAAGTTCGGTTTCGGATTCGGCGGCAAATCTTGTTTCGGTCGGACATTACCCAGCAAAGTTAGAACTGGCCAAATTGTATAAAATCCTTATTTTTTAAAACAAGCAAACCTCATTCAATGGTTATAGTGTTCGCAGCGCAGCACCGCGTCACCGCGTGATTGAATATTCCAATTAGTAGTGAAGCAATAGGCTATTTGACTACTACTGGAAAATAGTTTTGTATTATTTGTTACCATTTTAATATTTCCTGGAGATCTGTCGCATATACGGAGTAAATCAATTTTAAAGTTTGAATTAAAAAATTACGCCCAAAACGCAATTTTCGCTATGGCGCCTGGTTGCTCTGACAGATGACATCACACATAAGTAAAAAACAAACTGATGTAATAGTGAAAGCACGCACTGAAAATAAAGTTTAGTTATGTGTGACGTCATCAGAGTTGCAATTAACCACAGAGTGTTTTCAAACACGTGATCAAACCACTATCAAATTGGGGGAGGCCTATGTCCAGCAGTGGACTTCCTTCGGCTGATATGATGATGATGATGATCAAACCACAAAAAAAAATCGTTTATGTTTTTTTACACAGAAAAAGACCTTATTTTTTTTCAGAACATTAATAAAATATACTTTTTACCAGTGACTTATATATTACTGGCGTACTTTTTACATTACATTTTAGTAGGATGACAACAAATTGTTACATATTTTAAACATATTATGTAGTTAAAATTGCCGAGTGGACAGCGAGTGACAATCTATATTGTTTTCAAGCGACTTCCAAAAAGGAGGAGGTTCTAAATTCGTCTGTTTTTTTTTTATGTGTTCTACCTCAGAACTTTTGACTGGGTGAACCGTTTTTATTTTTATTTTTTTTATTTGAAAGCTAGTGCTTCCCGTGTGCTCACATATTATAAATTATATTTAAATCGATGTAGTATTTTATTAGAAACTTAACAAAAACCAAAAATAATAATGCAAAATGTACTAAGTTGTTGCGATGGAAGTCGGTTTTTTAACATGTTTAGCGTTTTCAATTATTGTTCAATATTTTTCTGTGCGCCGTTTACTTTTTGAGTACAGATAATGTATAACAAATGTAAGTACTTTGTCATAATTTATTAAATGTTTTGTTCGGTTATTGTTGAAGTTAGCTTATTAAACTTAAAAAAATCGTTACATTTGTACGAATTGTGTTTATAAAACAATTTCATCGGGTACCCTCGGACACTTTCTGGGTGGAAAGAATGTCTTAGTTTAATAATTTTAATGCGTATTTGAATAATTCATTTGGTATTAAGTATATGCTAAGGGAAGCACAAAATGTATTGTATCTGTTGCAGATTCTTAAAAAAAATGTCAAAATTTAAGGAAACAATTACGCAAAGAGGGATTTGGGACGAAAATCACATGAGACAAGAAAAAGCGCAAAAAAGCGAAATTCTCACTTTTTCATCGTACAAAAATTCACTGATACAGCAAAACGTGGCTAAAACAAGTAAAAAGAATCCTACATAAACAAAAAAAGCTGCAACGGCAACAAAAAAAAATAGAAACAAAACAGTACATTCAAAATTTGACAAGGGACCAGGAAACGAGTGCTAATAGCCAGGTTATAGATACAAACATTGCAAATTAAACAAAACCTTTTAAAAAAATTAGCTCAAAGAAAAATATGGAATAGAGGCGTTCTATCAAAATAAGTAGGATGGCTCCAATAGGGGAGCTGTGGAGCGTGTAGATTGCTTGACCGGACGCTTGATCTGCCGGCGGCGGTGGTGTGCTACTGGGGAATATGGAGATGGACTCTATATTTAGACAACCTATCTATATAGATGTCGCAGGCGTATTGTATGTTTAGTCATATTACATTAACGCTAGCTGTTTTACAATACGAAGCTGCATTGCAATACAGCGGGTCGACGATAAGGCAGATTGCATTACCGCTGGCATTGTGTCGCAGGCATACTGTATGATTCGTCATTTTACATACGGTCAGGCAAATTATATAATGGCAAGGGCGGGGAGCCTCGTCTTTGACATCAAACCTCAAGCTCATTTACAATCTGCCATGGGGCATTTTAGTAATTTGCCTGGCTCGGAATTTTGCAATCTGCGTACAGAATTTTACAATTTGCCTTACCGTTTACATAAGGACGAATTATACAATTTGCCTGACCGTATGTAAAATGACTAATCATACAATTTGCCTGCCACATATGTCGCGATGACGATGCAGCGTATCGTCGACACGCTGTATCGCAATGTGCCTCCGTATTGTAAAACAGCTAGCGGTCTTGTAATATGACTAAATACTATCCGCCTACGACACATACATATAATAAAATACATGAAATATTTATTATTTATTAAAGTACATGAAATATTTTTGGAAAAAAATATATGTGGTGGACATCACTAACGATATGGAGGCCAAAACAACAACTTTTGGAATTTTTGTCTGTCTGCCTGTATGTTCGCGCATCACGCAAAAACTACTAAGCCGATTTTTATGAAAGTTTGTATGGTGGTTACTTATAGCCCGGGTTAACATATAGGACACTTTTTATCTCGTAAAATTCAAGAGTTCCCGTGGGAAAATTCAATTAACAACTCCACATACGCGTTTTGAATTTGGTCAGAAATCATGTTTATTAATAAAATATTAGTATGCGTGTGTTTGTAATTCTTCTCCTTCTAAATGAATTCACCGATTTCGGTGAACTTTTGATCTTATGTGGTCACCTGGATGGTTCTTAGCTAAATTTTGATCAGGTAGGTGATGCTGTTTATCTCGTTCGCCTCGCCCTATCATACTTTAACATGCCGTTCGCGTCGACCGATCACACTTTTCGTAAGGCTAAATATCACCGTTCGCGTAACGCATTCACCAGCTTACTCTCCAAGTCAAGTGTGCGTAAAGAAGTAACTTCAAAAATGTTTCTTGTCGAATCAACAACAAAAAGAGCATAAAAATCTCCGAAGAGCAAGAAAAGCGTAGCTGCACTTCTTGGGCGATGTCATATATACCAAAATGAGAGACACATAAAAAAAACTATATACGGTCGAATTGAGAAAGCTCCTCCTTTTTTTGAAGTCGGTTAATATATACCTTGAATCTTGAAAGTATATAGAAGATGTTACTCCTTACCAAGATACTAAAAAGGGAATCCCCTTCCATCCTAGCTGAGCAATGACTATTAGATTTCTATCTATAGATATTGGTGCAAGGCTTTGAACTGGAGAACTGCTGCAAGTCGGAAGAGAGATATGCAAATTATGCTACTCTGTTCGTATCTATGGACCTGGGTTCTATTATTTTAGTTTAAGCAGAGAAATATTAGTTGAAGAACAATTAAATTTTTGTAACGGATAGTATTTTAGAGTTCCGTACCCAGATGTGACGGGATCCTATTAGGCCTACGCTTTTCGTTCATCCCAAAAAGCGAATCCCCTTCCATCCTAGCTAAGCAATTGACTATTAGATTTCTATCTATAGATATTGGTGCAAGGCTTTGAACTGGAGAACTGCTGCAAGTCGGAAGAGAGATATTCAAATTATGCCACTCTGTTCGTATTCTATGGACCTGGGTTCTACTGTGTTAGTTTAAGCAGAGAAATATTAGTTGAAGAACAATTAAATTTTTGTAACGGATAGTATTTTAGAGTTCCGTACCCAGATGTGACGGGATCCTATTAGGCCTACGCTTTTCGTTCGTCCCAAAAAGCGAATCCCCTTCCATCCTAGCTAAGCAATTGACTATTAGATTTCTATCTATAGATATTGGTGCAAGGCTTTGAACTGGAGAACTGCTGCAAGTCGGAAGAGAGATATTCAAATTATGCTACTCTGTACGTTTCTATGGACCTGGGTTCTATTATTTTAGTTTTAGCAGAGAAAATGTTAGTTGAAGAACATTCCCTCTCGTTATTGCTGATAAGGTCCCGGAGTTGTAGGCACGCTTACCTCCCGAGTGAAAGAGCAATTAAATGTTCATATCGGTTTTTATTTGTATTTGTTGTTTTAGCGGCAACAGAAATACATCATCTGCGAAAATTTCAACTGTCTAGCTATCATGGTTCATGAAATATAGCCTGGTGACATACGGACAGACGGACGGATAGCAAAGTCTTAGTAATATGGTCCCGTTTTTACCCTTTGGGTACGGAACCCTAAAAAACGACCAAGTGGGAGTTGTTCTCGCGTAAGAAATCCCGAACTGAATGAAAAAAAAAATCTGGCGCTCTTGTTGATTTTCTTTTTTTGTTGGTTCTCTTTTTTTTTTGTTACTTGTTGATGTTTTTGAGGATCCTTTTCCACAGTCGTGGTAATACGGAACCCTCGGTTCGCGAGTGTGACTCGCACTAGACCGGTTTTATTTTGTAAAAGGGAACAAAAGGATACCCTAAATGTCCGTAAGGGTAGTGTTTTTTTCTCTTATTTTAACATGTTTTTTTCGCTCGCTCTGGTAAGGGTGCCTTTTTCATTGAAGCATGGTGATTACTCTGAAAACATTGGGGGTATTGTAACTAAGTGTTAAATTATTATTTTTTCGCCCTTTTAGGGCAGGCTAAGGCTCATTGGCCATACCGCCTAGTCTTCAGTATATGTTTTTCAGTAGTATTCACTTGTAGAATTCACGTCTTCATTAATTTTCAGTAGTTTCTTCACGTTCACATCATATTATTGTCTATAAACTAACCTAACCTACATACTCTAGCAAAATGATAGCACTTTTGCTAAAGCTTGCTCGGACTTCTTGTGGGAACTCGAAACACAGTATACAAACTTTTATTTCATTATCCTACACAAGAAACACTTATATGATCCTTCGCTGATAAATACACTATCAATATTATACATCAAAAACCACTAAATGTAATTTTTCGGATAATAAAAGAAAAATGACAAACTGAACGCTACAAATTCCCGCCAAAAAGTTCTAAGTGTTAAACTGTGGTTATTAGCAAGGGCTGTAATGGGGAAAAAAGTCGAAGGTTTTTTCTTAATATAAAAAAAATGTGATAATATTTTAAGGAATTTAGTCATAAAAAGGCTCAATATATTAAAAACAAATTCATGAAATTGAAAAGAGGTGTGATGTCTTGCTACACTTCAAATGCAATGAAAATTAAATTGGTCGATAAATAAAGGTAGAATAGTGTGTACATTATTATAGCGTGTACAAATAATTGTACAATAGTGTATTGTGTCGTCATTTTATATACGGTCAGGCAAATGTCAGGCAAAGTATATAATATAATGGCGAGGGCGGGGATTATTTTTTAATGCAGTATTGTATTAATAAAATTTGTAACTTAAAGTGTTAAATATCTATATATGTATGTATTTAAACGTATATAAGTATGTATATCAGTCTCTGGTTTCCATAACACAGGGAATCCTACTTTGGGGCCAGATGACCATGTGTGATTTGTCCCAGAATATTTATTTATTTATACGTCTGTTTCTGTGGCTGAGCCAAAATGTGTTGGAGGTGGCGTGTATGATACACGAATTATGGATACATTTTAAGTAGAGGGGTTGTTTTCAACCGTCTTCAAAAAAGGGGAGGGGAGGGTTTCAACAGGACTGTATGTTTTTTGTGTGTAGATGATTGTTTTTTTACCCGACTGCGTCAGAAGGAGGGTTATTAATAAGTAGGTTATGCCTCTAGGTTAGTCATATATAAATTTTATCAAAATCTGTTTAATACTTTTTCTTCTAAAAAAATTGTACTTGGTTATGGTTGCGATTGAAATCGGTTTTTCCTTTTTAACGTGTTTAGAATTTTAAATTATTTTGAATAGATTATTTCCACGAATCGGTGGCGTAACAGCTAGGGCCTCCGGTCCGAGAGGTCGTGGTTCGAATATATGTTAAAACCGTTGGTGGCTCAATCGGTAACGACTCGGTCCTTATAACCAGAGGTCCCGGATTAAAATCCGGACAGCCAATGTACCAATGAGTTTTTCAAAACTTACGTACATGTATTGCCAATTGCTTTAACGGTAAAGAAAAACATTGTGAGGAAACATGCACATCTGATTCTAGATGTGTATGAAGGTCGCGTTGCACATTTCCGTAGGTGTAAATATAAATGCTCTACATTTGACCGCGGGTGATGCTAAGTGCAACACCAGGCAATCGCCGTCTGTCCCTTGGATAACACGGTTCATTGTGCCACACGATAATAAGAAGAAGAAGTCTCTGGTTTTCATACTACAGGGAATCCTAATTTGGGGACAAATGACCGAGTGTGATGTGTCCAAGTGTGTCCATATCAAAAAAAAATAACCTGACGATTCACTTAATACGTTAACATTTATTTGACTGAAAATTGTAAAGGCACTCTTACTAATATTAAAAATGTGAAAATGTGTTTTTTATTTGTTTGTTACCTTTTCACGTTTCAACGCCTTGACCAATCTTGATTAAATTTGGCATGAAGGTAGCCTGTGTCACGGACATAGGCTACTTTTATCCCGTGAAAATAGCATAGTCCGATGCACTTTGTGAGAGAACTGAAAAAAATGACTTTTTTTGGTTCATTTCTCGGAACAATGGGTTGTTGTGATCTTTTGCACAGAGATGGTGGAGAAAGTAGGAAATGGCATAGATTACTATAAGAATAACCCGATCTGGGATATGAATCTCGAGAAAACGAATGTCCACGCTCGCGAGCCGATTGCGGTTCGCGCACCACTCACCCTCAAACGCAATCATAAAAAAACCACGAGCAATGTAGGGTTCCGTAGTTGCCGTTATCGCGTCCATATCTAATTTTCAAATTTCGAAATACAGCGGTTTAGTTGTTAGGGGGTGGGGACTCTTAACTCCCACAAAATTTAACAATTTCAAGCCATTTTTTTTTAAAACGGAACCCTAAATTTTGAAATGGTCTAAGAAGAATTACAACTATTTTTTAAGCTCTAACCAACGATACCCCACACTACTGGGTTTAAGAGAAAAAAAATCATTCCCACTTTACTTGTAGGAGTAAGGATTTCCAAAAAAAAAATTACAGTTCTCTCCGCGTTATTATTATACATATATTTTCTTACCACAGCTCTTAACTACTAATATTCTAAGAGCTAGGCCGCGGACAGACAGACGGACAGACGGACCGACAGACATGACGAAACTATAGGGGTTCCTTGTTGTTGTATTACGGAACTCTAAAAACGATATCCACGCGAGCGAAGCCGTGGTCAAAAGCTAGTAGTAATTCTTAAATAATAATGAAAGACATACTGGTACAAAGATTACCTAATAATTATTGTGAATATGGTATCACTTATGTTTTGTCTGTGGTCAATTCTATTCTATGGTTTTTATAAGAAGTAAGAAAATTGTGTCGCTTCTGTAAATATGTTTTTTATCTCTTATTTTATTTTATGTTGTAATATATCTCTTTAGACTGAAGGCCTTGCTGCCAAAGTCTTAATAAAAAAATAATATTAAAAAAGATGTAAGAAAAAAATGGTAGTCCGATGTTTAATGTAAGACGATTGTAAAAATAAATATTGGTTTTACTAATAATTCTATGAGTGTTAGTTCAGAAGAAACCTGCAAAATACAATAGTAATATAAAGCTATTACCCTTATATCGCAAGCGTTAAAATCACAAGGCAACTATGTGGAATGTAGGTAGTAGGTACATACATTAACCACGTGGATAAAACGCTTTTAACCGTTCCGTCCGCCGCTGGACTGCGGAGCCATTAAATGTACTATGTACTATGTACTATGTACGAGTACTATGTGGTGTGACCATGGAATCAGAAAGTACTGGAAGTGATTTCTGAAGTCTTTATTTTTGAAGTGAAACTTCTAAATAGACGGGGGGGTATTAGGATTTTTTCTGTCACGAAAAAGCGTTCCAGTCACGAAAAAGCGGTTTTTTTTTGAAAAAAATTTCAAATATTTTTTTGAAATTTTTTTAAATCTATTTTTTTTCTTTTAAATTTTTAATGTACTTGTCCAATTTGATAACGTGCCCGTTAAACTTTAAGTAATTTTTTTTTTGCAGATTCGTTTTGCCAATTGTCCGTTGCGATTCTTTTTTCCACTTGTCCGTTGCCATTCGTTTTTCCACTTATATACTATATGTCCCAGCACACATTTCGATTTTTTTTATACACAATAGGGATGACGAAAGCTATTCATCTGATTTACTTTTTACCATCTGTCAAATACGACATTCTGTTCTAAAAAATGTTTGAAATGCCTAGGCGTGACGTCATAGTTTTGCCGCATCATTTGTGTACTCATTTTGTGATTTTGGTGAATTAAAATTCGAATACCTGATGGAAAACAAAACGAGTAAGGTTTTCCGAAGTTTAAGCAGGAGGGCAATTTAGTGATCATGAGTTCATAATTTATTTCTGATGCTGTCGTCACCCCTATTGACAAACCCTTGGAATCATCTCACCTGACGATCCGTTGTGTTGTGGCCGGATGTTTACGAGTCGAAAGACTACATGGTGAACGGAGGTGGTTAGGAGCCTCGACACCACTGCAGTAGAAGCACTTAGTCTTAAGACTCTGCTTATTTGATAGATATATTAATGTTGATATCATTGGTGTGTTCCGGCATGAAGATAAGATAGCCAGTTCCCCATTGCGTTGGGGAATCTTGGTAAGCCCGCTTCCATCTTCGGCAACATCATCACTTACCACCAGGTGAGATGTTGTCAAGGGTTTACCAATTGTGAATTTAAAAAAAAAATATACACAATTGACAAACCCATCATCATCAAAAGCATCATCTCACCTGACGATCTGTTGTAGCCGGATAGTTACGAATCGAAAGACTACATGGTTAACGGAGGTTGTTTGGAGCCTCGACACCGCAGCAGTAGAAGCACTTAGTCTTAAGACACTGCTTATTTGATAGATATATTTTTTTAATCCACAATTGATAAGTACTTGGCATGATATCGTGACGATGATGCCGAATATGGAATTAGGGTTACTAAGATTCCCCAACGCAATGGGGAACTGGCTATCTTATTTACAAGCCGGAACACATCAATACTATTATTAACATTCATGCTTGGCGGCAAGACTTAGGTAAGATGGTAGTAACTAGCCAGGCGGGCTTAGAAAATGCCCTTCCACCAACCAAGCCAAGTCATACAAAGTGGACTCGGCCAGAAACCGAACACGCGACCTCCTGGTGTCCAGTTAATGGTCGTTACCATTACGCCACAGAGGCGTTTACACAAAGTGATTCATCATTATATTAGCTCACATACGTCCCCATCGAGGGGCTAGAGCCTACCCTGAATTAGGGCGATCGGGCCTTAGTCGATCATGCGGGCCCAGTGTGGGTTAGTCGACTTCACACACACGAAGTAATTATTGGAATATTTTTTATATTTTTTTTTACAAGCTCTAAGGAAGCTTGCCATGTTAGTGTGCTAGTTAGTTTGTCTGCTTGGAACACATTTTGGTAGCTAAATAAGAACCCCTTTCCGATGTCCGATTGAGTTATGATTTTGCATACACGTTAAGTTTGAAGAACAATGAATGGTTAGCTAAGTGACGTCATTTTAAAACCAATATAGCAGACTCCCAAAGAGGGCGGATCAGTTATTTTTATATGCATCCTCATGATATGGATATCAAATGAAAAGTTTTGTTAAGAAAAATAGGAAAAAATTAAAATTAATTTTAATAAAGCTTGTATCCAAAATTTTTAGGTCTTTCGCAAAATAATTTCTAGGTTGGTAAGCATGTTTAAAAAGTTGTTCATCATCATATCAGCCCAAGGATTTCCATGCCGACCGGTCCTGCGCTGCCCGCATCCATTGGCTTCCCGCGATCTTCACCAGGTTGTCAGTTTACCGAGTGGGAGACCTGCCAAGGCTAAAAGTTGTTCTTTATTTACATACGATTGAGACAGTGCAGCCAAGAATGAATGGCTCCCGGCTTAGACTAGGGCCACTCCATCTCTTCCAATGGGTGTCGTGTCAACTTGAACTGTCTCCTGGCGGCTCAGGGAGGAACCGATCTTCAGATGACACAACCCTTCTCACTAGCGCAACAAATGCAACCCCCAAAGCGGTAGCTCCCATCTGGAGCACCACTACGCGCCCCCCTTTCCCAGGGTGGGGTCGCTTCAGATGAAGGCTTCAAGGCCCCACGGGCTAAAGTCAACAACAGGCGGTGTTTAGTGGGTAGGCAAGATTAGCTGTGAGTTCCACATAACCCGTATACGGATGGCTGTACGGGTATCCATGAGGATTCACCGCCTCCCTCCCGCTGAGGGTAAAAAAAAGAGTCGACTAAAGGGCATAACTGAAGAATGAGCAGCAGAGTCATAATTAATTAAAAAACACCTACCTACTATTACACATATTATTATGTTTGTACATCATTAGTTGTGACACTGCAATGAATAAATGAAATGAAATGAAATGAGTGCTTTCCGCGCCTTACAACAACCAATATTGTAGTTCAACCAAGACACGGCCCCTAGTCCCCGGCGGTTCCGCTATTCCTGACTTTGGTAGTGGTCACAGTAAAAGCAGGGCGTGGGGTGCGAAGAATCCCCGGAAAATGCCAGCCTACCAAACCAAAATTAAAAAAAAAAACATAAGAACCAGCCAAGTACAAGTCGGACTCACGCAAAGAAGGGTTCCGTGGAGTTTTCAAAAAATAAATGTCCTGGATCTAGAACTCTCGCTATTCCTACTACTAACAGGCTCTGCTCAATAACGCAGCCGAATATTTGGTCAGTTTTTACATATTTTTTTATTTTTTTTATTCAATAGAAACAAACAGTCATTTAAATAAATCTATAAAACGTCTTACTTCAATATAGACCTATAGTTTCCTTAATTATTAAAGTATTATATTAATTTACAAAAAGCCATCGCTGTGGACGATGCACGATAAACATTTAACAGAACAATTAATAACAATTTAATAGAAGAAACCAAACTAGTCAAAAAGGCTACAAGTATACAGAGATTTAAAAAGAGAAAAGGAGTTAAGTTTTTACTTGACGCTTGAAGTTGCACAAAGAAGAGGATATTTGTTATGAGTACGACTAGTACTTTCATATTATTTCTTACTCAGCCATTTATCTTATATTATTATCTAATCTAATTTGATAGATATATTTTTTTTAGGTTGGTGGAAGGGCATTTTCTAAGCCCCCCTGGCTAGTTACTACCATCTTACCTAAGTCTTGCCGCCAAGCATGAATGTTAATAATAGTATTGATGTGTTCCGGCTTGTAAATAAGATAGCCAGTTCCCCATTGCGTTGGGGAATCTTAGTAACCCTACTTCCATATTCGGCATCATCGTCACGATATCATGCCAAGTACTTATCAATTGTGGATTAAAAAAATATATCTATCAAATAAGCAGTGTCTAATATATATTATCTTTTTTTTTTTGTCACGATAACTAGTTTTTCAGGCGCTATAAGCACATAACGCAACCACTTTGCGCAGGCAGACCGACATATTTAACATCAGAGGGTTGCCATTTATCTTCTCAACCTAAGTTTATCCATTCCTTATCGTTATCAAATTTATCGTTACCTTCTAGTATATTATGGGTCCCGATGGTATCACATTAAAAATATATTATTTATTTAAGATTACAAACTTATATTTTTGTGGTTGGAGAATTGACCGCCGTGACGTACAATGATGTACGGAAGATCATTTTTCAACTAGACTTGTTTTACATAGTTTCCGACCGGCTTATTTTTTACCCGACTGCGCCAGAAGAAGGGTGATGTTTTTCGAGTTTATGTATGTATGTTTATTTATTTCTTCGGCCCGCCCTGTAGCCTAAACGGTTTGATGGATTTTGGAGTTCGAGGTGTCGTTACCTGACTGGCTAAAAAATAGGTATTTAGTTTTAACGCAGTCGGGTTTTTAATTTTTATTTAATACCTAAAGTTATTGTAAACTGGCTTTTGTCAGCGGCTTCGCTTGTGTGAACATAGTTTCTATGACTACCTTCGAAGGTGCGCAGTGCGTAGAAAAAAGTAGCCTATATGTTAATCCAGGTCCTAATCTGCCTACCTACCAATTTTCAGCCAGATATATTCAGTAGTTTTTGCGTAAAAGAGTAACAAACATCCATACATACATACATCCATACATACAAACTTTCACCTTTCACCTTTAATATAAGTAGGATACACATTACACAACCTAAATATTTTGTGGTGCTACGGGACCCTCTCTGTGCGCAAGAACCGCACTTGATTGTTTTTTTCTATTTTATTACCCGTAATATTGTCCCTTCTATTGTTATTTACTCCACAAACAAAGAGGGTCGAATTGCATCCTCCCTCATTAGCTTCTATATAATCTAGCTAAGAGGTAGGTACTTCTTCCCACCGGCATTTATCGATTTTTTGATTTGCAGCTCCAGTTTCTCGTGTCTTTTTACTTCATTTGCTTCTCTCTTCACTCGACAAAATTATCTAGCTTTTCAGCAAATTACGTAAAGTACTCAAACTCAAATAACTCTTTATTGTACATCAAAATAAACAAACACATATACAAAATTTAATATTTTTTTTCTTCGCCCTTTTTGGGGAGGCTAAGGCTCATTGGCCATACCGCCTAGTCTTCAGTATATGTTTTTCAGTAGTATTAACTTGTAGAATTCACGTCTTCAGTAATTTTCAGTAGTTACTTCACGTTTACATTATATTATTGTCTATAAACTAACCTAACCTACATACTCTAGCAAAATGATAGCACTTTTGCTAAAGCTTGCTCGGACTTCTTGTGGGAACTCGAAACACAGTATACACACTTTTATTTCATTATCCTACACAAGAAACACTTATATGATCCTTTGCTGATAAATACACTATCAATATTATACATCAAAAACCACTAAATGTAATTTTTCGGATAATAAAAGAAAAATGACAAACTGAACGCTACAAATTCCCGCCAAAAAGTCATACAAAATTTAATTCACAACTACGAGTTACGAGACGTACAAATACGTTTTTTTTAGGTATATATTAACGTCTCTGGGTACAAAAGCCCTTTTGAGACAGTCTTCATAAAAACATATTCATTTGTTTTTTGATTTGCAATTCTAGTTTCGGTGCATTACAAATCTTCTCTGGAGTTCTTGACAGCATTAGGGCGTTGCAGTAGGCCGTCTATAAAACTGCACCCAGTGCAAAATGGGTTTTCACGTCCTCCTTCATTTTATTTTCTTATTCTTCACATTGCTCACGTGCACAAGACGATTTTCTTCAAAATGCACCACTTTTTGAAGCAAATTCTAGCAGAAAACAATGCAAAAACAATCAAATTAATTTACGTATGCGTTCACAATAAATCCCGCCAAAAAATCTTTGTAAATTAATTAGTTGTTAAATGTTGAAAACTAAAATTTATTTAACTCATAAAGTATGAATCATTAATTTCTGAAATTATTTTTGGTTAATTTTCCATCAGCGGGCTGTATTTCATGAACCGTAATAGGTAGACAGTTGAAATTTTCACAGAATGTGTATTTCTGTAGCCGCTATAACAACAAATACTAAAAATCAGATAAAGTGAAAAAATAAGGGGGTTCTTCAAACAAAAAGCTTGTTTTTATACGTCTTCGAAGGATTTTTGTCTAGCGGTATCGTAGAAACGGTAATACATAGTGATTATACTGAAGTAAAATAATAAATAATAAAAATTGGCCAAGTGTGAGTCGCACTCGTGCTAAAGAGTCCGAACTGAATAACGAAAAAAGTATACGCGTGGATGTCTTTTGTTTAAAATGTGAATAGGTATCAGTGTCATAGTTGTGTGGAGAAGTGAAGTAGTACGGAACCCTCGTATCGCGAGTCCGACTCGCACTTGACCGATTTTTTTTATTTCTTATTTTTAACTTTTCGTCTAGTAGATAGATTCTAGATTTAGATCTATCTAGATTTGCAAAAAATCGTGTATGACGTACGGAAGGACAGACGGATTAGGTTTAAGTGACTTAATTAGGGTTCCTTTTTTCATCGGATTTCTGGAACCCAAAAACAGCATTTAATTTATTATGTTATTTAATTTTATTTAGTTTTTTTATTATTTGAGGAAACACGGTAATAAAATTGAAAGAGCATTTATTGAAACAATAATATATAAATAAAAAATAACACATAAATATTCAATTAAATTTGGTCATTGCTGTCTCAGTCAAACATCCCCCCCCCCCCTAAAAGTACCCATCACACTAGCGGCGTTCCCCCGCTGGATGGCCAGCGAGCTGCGCTGGACCAAATAGGAGCCTGACCTATGGTCCATGCCGTTGTCCCTTATACGGCATCCTAGGTCGCGCACAAAAGACCTCGCATCGGAGCCCTAAAGACCAGCAGTCCCAAAAGTGGTCAGGATAAATTCGTAATTCAATTGTAAAATTGAAATAAATAAGAAAAGTTAAAAAAAAATCCATTCGGATGGCCAACTACTAAAAATCTTGCCGCATCAACCGTACTCCTGAAACTCGCCAACATTTCCCACTTTTAATCTAATTTACAATTGGTAAGCCCTTGACATCATCTCACCTGATGGTAAGTGATGATGATACCGTAGATGAAATCGGGCTTACTAAGATTCCCCAACGCAACGTACTGGTAATCTTATTTTTAAGCCGGAACATATTAAGGCAAGACTTGGATAAGATGGTGGTAGCTATAACCAAGTCTTACAAAGTTAGGCCCCGCCGGGAATCGAACCCGCGACCTCCTCATGTAAAACTAATGGACTTAAGGCGACGCATTGGAAACTTTGATCGTAGGGATCTCGATTTTTCTCATCTATTACTAAACACATGAAAGTGTCATTTTTTAACCTGATTCTTAATTTGAAGGAATTTACTTTGTCAGTTGCAGAAAACGGTTCGTTTACTTTTATAACAGAAAATCTTCATCTTATCAGCTCATATACGTCCCCACCGTGGGGCTCGAGCCTACCCTGAATTAGGGCAATCGGGCCGTAGGCCTTAGGCCCAGTGCGGGTTGATCGACTTCACACACAACTTTCGAGTTTCTTCGCAGGCGTGTGCAGGATTCCTCACGATGTTTTCCTTCACCGCAAGAGCGTCGGATAAACGTACATATGAAATCTAAATTCGAAATCACATTGGTACGTGGCAGGATTCAAACCACGGCCTCCCGCAGAGGAGGTAGCGGTCATAACCGTTACGCCACCGACACAAAACAGAAAACATATCAAAGAAACCTCTTTTTAAACAGAGATAGTCGTTCTACAGGCAAACCAGACCGATTTAGTACCCCTAAATTATCTTTTCAATACAGTTGCTCGAAAAGTGGTCCTTTATATGCCAGTCAAGTGTGTGCAAAATTGATTTTACCGCACACGTGCTTTTACTTTACCAGTTTGTTTTAATTTCTAACTCGGAGGAACAAGACATTTCTAGCAAATAAAAAATATAATAACCAAAGATACAAAATCTTCTTTAAGACTTTTGAAAGGAGAATTTTAAAAGAGATAGGTAGTTCCTCCGCAAGGTTAATACATAACGCTAGCTGTTTAGATTCTCTTTGGGTTATATCTTTGTGAAGAAAAAAGAAAAAAATACGGTAATTTAAAAAACTAAAAAACCCGCTTGCGTTTCTGTGTAACTTGGAAATGAAAAACCCTAAAACAAGAAAGTCGTCATACCCGATTGCACTTAACTTAAGAAAAATTGTAGCAGTCGGAACCCATTCTAGAAATGGAGGCATAGTGAATTGAGAGCACATACCTATATTACATTGCAGATTACTCCAATATACTGACTAGACGGCTGACTTTCTAGAATGGGTCCCGACTGCTACAATTTTTCTTAAGTTAAGTGCAATCGGGTATGACGACTTTCTTGTTTTAGGGTTTTTCATTTCCAAGTTACACAGAAACGCAGGCGGGTTTTTTAGTTTTTTAAATTACCGTATTTTATTTTATCATTTTTTAGTTTTATTATTGAATGAGTTTGTGTAGTAACCTCTATATACACATGACACACATTAAGATTACGCAGATTATTAACTTATCAGTTGATATAATAATATTATTATATTCTGCAGCCGTTCTGGCTGCAGAGCGTGTCAAACATTTGAATTTGGCGCCAAAACCCGCCATTTTGTATTTTTTTTTATTTTGATATACCCAGTGTCACTCTCACAGTAAATACGAATCTAACGACACCTCTCAAGCCAAAATCCATCCAGCCGTTCAGTCTGCAGAGCGTGCCAAACAATTATACATACATACATACATACATACTCTCGAAAAACATAACCCTCCTTCTGGCGCAGTCGGGTAAAAATATGAATGAAGTGGAACCGGTTACAAGAAGGAATAGGTCATCTTTTCCAAAGAGGTTTAGTTTCCCAAGCCTTATTGTAGTATATTTAAGATAATAAAAAAAACTTACGCATGCGTACGTGTGCTAGCTAAAATATGGCGCAATTTTTGTAAAACTGAATTGAGATGTTTTTGTTGTGAAAACTACTAAAATTGTGAATAGTTAATATATGTGTAATAAAAAATATACTTATGTGTATGTATAAGAAAAAACAAAGTGAGATTACTCCCCGGACATTTAAAATAAGCCACAAGTCGCGTAAAATGAACTGTGGTTGCTGAACCTTGATAGCTATGTATCTACCGATGTATTTTGTTTTTCTGTCACGGTAATTTTTTTATTTTATCTCTTTTCTCACAACTGTATTGAAAAACCTCGTATGATACATGGGTGTAAAAGGAAATAACAAACTCGTGACGATGGTAAACCCTCGCCTGCGGCTCGGGCTCACATAAGTCACTCGTTTGTTATTGACCTTTTTACTACCCTTGTATCATAAATAACTATAGCCGATTAGTCGAAACACACTCTTTAATACATATGCCAGTTTAATTTAAAAAAAAAATTAGTTTTCAATATAAACGAAAAAACATTGAAAAAGTTCAAAAGTGTGTTTAATTTTCTTACTCTTTACACGTAAAGAAAAAGGCACAGTGAGGTTCCAATCAATGCTTGCTATAACCATAACACCACGGAGGTGGTTATAATCATGTTGTAATGCATTAACTCTCGCGTTATACTCGTGACCAGGTGCTGTCCGTGTGAACTGGCCTAACTCTTGTTAAAGGCATTCAATGATTTTTATGTATAACTTTTCGTGTCATATTGTTTTCATGTTCTAATTACATAATCTGGTTTATATCAAGGATTGAATTTTGACGTTATTAACTAATTAAAGTTTATTTCTTGATTCTTCACAAATGACATTTTTATTATTATTTTATGACTATCAGAAAGAGTGTAATTTGCACCTATTTTGAATAAATATATTGAATTGAATTGAATACACTTAATATGAATTGCAAACATGAAACAAAATAAAAAATTTACTGACGTAGGTACGTAAAAAGTGAGTTTCTCTTCATTTTCTTCTATTTATATTTCCCTAACGAACCCCTTTTTTTTTCGTTGGTGGGTGGATCCTTTTTCCGTATATTATGTTTCAAGTTTTAATACCTCAAGACCCTTTCTCAATTTAATCGTGCAGTTTTCACTTCATCCTATTCACGCGGACTGTTTGCCGCAAATCCAGATCAAATCTAAAACCGATCGCAAATTCACCAATGGCTCAAATCAACGACCGCAAATCATGCTGCAAGCTACAAACCAAAACCATTCACGACGTACTAATCAACGGATCTGATTTTGAATGGGTACTTTCAGTGCTTTGTTGCAAAATTGTTGTATTTAACTCTGACATAGATTTTTTAGCGTTCAAAAATCTTTTTCTTGTTCTTTGGCCTCGCTTTTTCCCGTTACGCGGGGTCGGCTTTCCTGGTGCAGAGGCGCCACTCATTCTGCTGGTATGCGTCGTCGTCTGAAAGCCCCAACTGCTTCATGTCCTTGCGGACATTCGTCAGCCACGTAGTTGGGGGCCTTTCCCTCCCTCTCTCCTTTGTAGCCATGGAAAAGCACTTCTTCGCGACATTGTCGTCTGGTCTTCGCTGTATATGACCGTACCATCTCAGCCTAGACTCCGTGATTATTTCTGCAATTGGCGCAGTGAACTATAAAGTTACCTCTTATGTGTTCATTGCGCACGCTGTCTACCCTCGGTTGGTCGCGTGGGGTCTTTGAAAGCCTAGGTGTTTGAAATATGCAATTTTTTTATTATTTAAATTGTCCTAGCAACCCGAAACTTTAGGTACCCTCCAAAGTTGGATTATAATAGACGTAGATCGCAGCTAACTTCAGTGTGCACGCAGGCGCTGTGAGATACGGACGGATTTTCTGCACGAGGGCTTTGAAAGACCCCACGCGACTAACCGCGTAAGTAAAATTTAATTGGTTTATTTTTTTTATTTTTTTTTTATACATGATTTATTGGTATTTTTTTCATTGTTTTAGGCTTTTTTGCTCAGTTGGAATCACGGGCCACCATTTTAACTTTGCCACGCGAATTGAAACAGCTTATATTGCGATTCATAAGTAATCCTGTGGATATTCCTCGAGAAGAAAATAATTTCGTACCAATGAAGAAGCGATGTATTAATTGTCCCAGAAGAACAGATAGGAAATTCAAATCTATTTGTCACTTTTGTATGGGTAATATATGTCCAGTACATTCTAAATCAGTATGTACCGGCTGTGTTCAAACGGAAAATTAGTCCGATTTAGAATAAGTAAAAGGTTATATGTTTTTTTGTTCTATATTTCTGATTTTTAGTTAGTGTTGTTAATTGATCTCTGAAGATATCAAAAAACTATAAATAAGAAGATTATTGTTTCATTTAGTAATTTTTTTTAATTTCTTATTTTATGTCCTGTCAAAGACAAAAGTTTAAGTTCCTACTTTTTCATTTTAAGTTTAGAGGAGTAAATAAAAAGTATTTCTGATTTACTTATAGTCGTTTTAATTAAATACAATGTAGTTAATAACAGTATGATAAAACAAATAAACAAATTATAATTATTGGGTATTTTATGAGCAGTTGAAACTTAAGGTTTTTAAAGACCCCACGCGACCAACCACGTTACAATAGATGCGCGACCAGCCGAAGGTTAAGGCTTGTCCTTCGAAAAACCTCTAAAATTGAAGAATTTTGTAACCATTTAATTCGATAACCATAGCATATTTCTACCAAAAAAAAATACATAATAATCTACAAGATATAAGGAGTGATGTAGATTTCACAGAATTCGATTTTATTTTTCAGAACCACAGAAAAAAAAAATCTAATACACCCCCTTTTTTTTCAGTTGTAACCATTTTACTGCTGCAATTTTTAACAAAACAGTTTGAAAATTTATGATATAACTCAAAAAACAATCTAGAGTGATGCTGATTTCTCACTTTTTGAATATTTATTGTATTTTATTTATAAATATTTTAAAACCATCTGATTTCGGGTAAAATTCCAACCGTTCTCAAGCCGTTCCCCGCGCTCGTCCTAAAAATCTGTGCGGGGCGGGTCGCGATGCTAGACGGACCTGTGCTGCTTTGCGGGAGCTCTCGAATAAAAATAAAATATTGGGTTTTTTGTGTACATAGTGTAGTGGTACGGGCAGAGAGTATTTCATGAACATATTTGGTTATCTACATTAGATTATTTTTATTTTTTAATTTACACTATTCAGTTTTCTTTGTTTAATTTTTTTGATACAAAGTTTTTGTTTTACAGTTTTTGTTGCTTAAAATCTACCCGAGCTTTATTATACCCTATTGAAAAAATAATAATCATCGAAATCGTATAAGCCAGCATAAAGATCCAGCGGCTTTCCGTGACTTTAGCAGGTCGTCGGTCCACCAAATGCGAGGCTTGCTTATGCTACATCTTCCGGTGTGTGGTCACCACTTGAGAACTTTGCTGCTCCAACGGCCATATGTTTTACGAGATATATGACTAGAACGGATGATCGTTAGGGTAGCAAAGTTCTCGAGTAACGACCGCTTACCAGAAGACGCACCGTGTACCGCATTGAGAATGCCCGGTCTGGCACATAGCTCGTAGAACAGATGACCGTTGGTGCAGTAAAGTTCTCGAGTGGCGACTGCGCACTGGAAGACCTAACATAGGCAGGCCTTCCACTCGGTTGACGAACCACCTGGTGAAAGTCGCGGGAAGCCACTGGGTTCGAACAACTCAGGATAGGTTATTTCCAATGTGGTGCGCGTTGCGTCTTCTGGTGCACTCTCGCTACTCGAGAACTTTGCTGCACCAACGATCATATTCTCATGCGGGCGCACGAGAAGGCGGAGCAGCGGGACGCTTGCAGCTGAGCCGGACAACTCTGCGGTCGCTGTAGCCGAAAACGGCTAGGACCATCATCATCATCATCATCATCATCATCATATTCTGTTCTAGGCATATATCTCGTAGAATTGATGGCTATTGGGGTAACATAGTTCTCAAGTAGCACTCGAGAACTTTACTACCCCAACGGCCATCTGATCTATCAGCTATGTTGCCAGGGACATGCTCGTAGAACACATGATCGTTGGGACAGTGATGTTCTCGAGTGGAGACCGGGCACTGGAAGATGAAATGTAGAAAAGCCTACTCGGTGGACCGACGACCTGGTGAAGGTCGCAGAAAGTCGCTGAATGTGGGCAACGCAAGACCGGTCATTTTTAATGTGGTCCACGGTGTCTCTTGTGGTGAGTGCCACTCGAGAACTTTACTACCACAACGGCCATAATATATTCTACGAACTACTTAAGCTATTTTAGATTTTATAGGTTCTTAGGAGAATTAAGGAGTTTCATGAGTCCTAAGTTTGATGAATTCCAAAGATTTAAATTTTAACCACAAGTCTAATTACATTGTTTTGTATCACCTATCAAGTACAGTGATTTTAAAATTTAAATACACAATACAAAACAAATAAAAACTTTTGAGATCAGTATAAGCCTCAGATAAAAAGCCCGAAACGGTCCTAATTACTACCTTTTCATAACATTTTAATTTCTACATACCGTTGATTTTATTTAATTGCAGTACCTCTCCGCTCTGCAACTTGTAACCAGCCAGATATGAAAATCATCGATAAAGGTCATTGGGCAAAATCTGACCCGGTTAACTAAAGTTATCCTACAAAAACCAAATTAGTTTTAAATTGTTAAGTATTAACCCACATTTCATTACAAATAGTTTTTTTTTTTAAACCATGGGAATAAAATGTAAAAAAAATATATAAATGCGTAAATAAAACAATTTTAGTGAAGCACAAATCGATGGAGCCTCTTGCTAGTGAAAAGCAAAGTTGAAAAAATCGATGGAGCCTCTTGCTAGGGAGGAGCAGAGTTGAAAAAATAGATGGAGCCTCTTGCTAGTAAAAAGCAGAGTTGAAAAAATGGATGAAGCCTCTTGCTAGTGAAGACCAGAGTTAAAAAAATCGATGAAGCCTCTTGCTAGTGAAAAGCAGAGTTGAAAAAATGGATGAAGCCTCTTGCTAGTGAAGACCAGAAATAAAAAAATCGATGGAGCCTATTGCTAGTGAAAAGCAGAGTTGTACAAATCGATGGAGCCTCTTGCTAGTAAAGACCAGAGTTGAAAAAATCGATGCAGCCTCTTGTAAATGAAGAGCAGAGTAAAAAGAAGTGATGGAGCCTCTTGCTAGTGAAGACCAGTGCTCTTCACTGGCAAGAGGCTCCATCGCTTTTTCTCACTCTCCTTTTCATTAACAAGACGCTTCATCGATTTTTTTAACTCTGGTCTTCACTAGCAAGAGGCTTCATCCATTTTTTCAACTCTAGTCTTCACTAGCAAGAGGCTCCATCTATTTTTTCATTTCTGCTCCTCCCTAGCAAGAGGCTTCATCGATTTTTTAAACTCTGCTCTTCAATAGCAAGAGGCGCCATCGCTTTTTTTCACTCTGCTGTCCATCAACAAGAAGCTTCATCGATTTTTTCAACTCTGCTTTTTACTAGCAAGAGGCTCCCCCTTTTTTTTTCAACTCTGCTCTTCACTAGCAAGAGGCTCCATTTATTTTGTCAACTCCGTACTCTACTAGCAAGAGGCTCCATCGATTTTTTTAACTCTGATTTTCATTAACAAGAGGCTCCATCGATTTTTTCAACTCTGGTCTTTACTAGCAAGAGGCTCCATCACTTCTTTTTACTCTGCTCTTCATTAACAAGAGGCTCCATCGATTTTTTCAACTCTGGTCTTTACTAGCAAGAGGCTCCATCGATTTTTTTATTTCTGGTCTTCACTAGCAAGAGGCTTCATCCATTTTTGCAACTCTGCTTTTCAGTAGCAATAGGCTCCATCGATTTTTTCAACTCTGGTCCTTACTAGCAAGAGGCTCCATCTATTTTTTCAACTCTGCTCCTCACTAGCAAGAGGCTCCATCTATTTTTTTAACTCTGCTCCTCACTAGCAAGAGGCTCCTTCGATTTTTTCAACTCTGCTCTTCACTAGCAAGAGGCTTCATCCATTTTTTCAACTTTGCTTTTCACTAGCAAGAGGCTCCATCGATTTGTACAACTCTGCTTTTCACTAGCAATAGGCTCCATCTATTTTTTTTACCTCATGAACGTTTAAGGACGTACTGTCACGTTGCTAACACGAAAGTTTTAACCTCAATATTATATTTTTCTTTTTTAAGCTTTTGGCTTGAATCCCATTAACTACGTTAATGCGACATATATATTCGTGAACTAGAGACGTTTATCTAAACATCCTACCTAATTTTTTTTCTGTAGGCCGTGGGTATAGGTTTCATACTATGCTGCCCAATGACCTTTATTGCATGTCCTCGCACTTCGTTTGTCGTGTATACGCATGGAAGATCGGCAGTAATTTTCAATACAGTTGCTCGAAAAGTGGTACTTTATATGCCAGTCAAGTGTGCGCAAAAATGATTTTACCGCACACGTGCTTTTACTTTACCACTTTTTTTAATTTCTAGCTCGGAGGAACAAGACATTTCTAGTAAATAAAAAAATTTAATAACCAAAGATACAGAATCTTCTTTAAGACTTTTGAAAGGAGAATTTTAAAAGAGACTGGTTGTAATTCCGTGAAGTTAGTACATTACACTAGCAGATTAGATTCTCTTTGGGTTATATCTTTGTGAGAAAGAAGAATAAATATAAATGAAGCGCATACGTAACAGGAAGGAATAGGTCATCTTTTCCAAGGAGGTTTTAATGCTTACATGAATTTTATTCCAAGCCTTATTGTTATCTACATAAATTAATATTAAAAAAAACTTACGCATGCCTACGTGTGCTTAACTAAATTAAATATGGCGCAATTTTCGTAAACTGAATTTTGTTGCTTAGAATACAAACAAAATTATGAATTTAAGTGCAATAAAAAATATACTTATATATAAGGAAAAACAAAGTGAGATTACTCCCCGGACTTCTTCACAAAGATATAACCCAAAGAGAATATAATTAGACTAAAGTTAGAATTAGAATTAAGTCACAAAGAAACAACCACAGATAAGAAAAAAATATGATTCTTCTATTCTGTGGAAACAACCAATCTCTTTAAAAATTCTCATTTCAAAAATATTAAAGAAGATTCATTATCTCTGGTTATTATATTTTTTTATTTGCTAGAAATGTATTGTTTCTCAGAACTAAACGTAAAAAGCACGTGTGCGGTAAAAAAAAATTTGCGCATAGTAAACTAGCACATAAAGTACCATTTTTGTATTGAAAAATATATTTTCACACAAGAGGGGCGCTGCTTGTGAACAAATGTGTCAAACTAAATGTCATTTCCATACTCTACCATGATGGAATCTTTTAGTTGTCATTTCACCTCCCATACAAACCCAAATTATGTGTAAAATTTGGCTGTATTCACCAATTTTTATTGCTACTAGGTAAACGTAATGGTTACGTTGTTTTGTGTATTCCCGACTACACCAGACCGTGACAGCTTTGCGAAAAAGTATGCACAGCATGGCTGTAATTTTTTTTTTTGCCTTTACGCTTGAAGACTTATTACGTTACGGGGTGTATGTACGTAGAAAGAAGATGCTATTTGTGTCTGTGTAAGTATCTGTAATTTTATTACTCTATGACACTGGTGTGACTGTATACCTACGCAGCGCGCGCGATGTTATGGTGCGGGTGGTGCGGGGAGAGATATAGAGCTCCGCCCAAACCCTCAAGGTCGCTAGCCCATGTACAAGCCTTAAGTGGAACTCCGCCCGCCCAGCGCACTATTCGCATCTCGGTCGTGTGTAGCTTCTGTACATGGCTTTTCTTCGCAGCCTATGTATGTATATAAAAGAAAGTCTGGATAGCCTCGCTGCCGTAGCTGCTTAGCGTTCACAAATCTATGTATATAAAAGAAAGTCGTGTTAGTGTTAGTGTTAGTTACACCATTTTTAACTCAAGAACGGCTGGACCAATTTTTAATTATTTTTGTGTTTTTGCAATTGTTTTCATCGGGAATAGGATTAAGTATTAAAATATGATATTCATCTATAAAAAAAAACAGTCAAAAAATAATTCGTTTGTAGTACTAGTAGGGTAGTGTAGTATAGTGTAGGTGTAGTGTAGTTAGGGTAGGGTAGTGTAGGGTAGGGTAGGGAAGGGTAGGGTAGTGTAGGGTAGGGTAGTATAGGGTAGGGTAGTGTTGTGTAATGTAAGGTGGAACGCAGTTCGCCGGGACAGCTAGTCACTTATAAATCTATAGGCATACAAAGGTAAGAAGCGGATTTTTTTCATAAAGAAAATCGCTAACAAAATTGCCGTTGTATGGAGGGTTGCCTTTAACAAATTTCTAAGAAAAACCAAAACTACCACTCGACAGAACATCAATAATAGTTTCTACTTTCAAATTTTCGTCTAAATCGTTAAAGCCATTATGGTGATTTTCGCATTTAGAGGTTTTGTTCTATGGAAAACCAGCTAGAAGCTGCTTAGAATCCATCTACGAATTATCTAATCTATTATTAGTTTTTTAAATTACTTTTAACTCTCACTTTAAGTTGTTAACGAATATGTATATACCTGGGACAAACAGTCCAGCTAGGTAGGTCCAACTTCAAGAAAGAGATCAACCGACGAATCCAACTCAGCTAGGCAGCGTTAGAGAAGCTTCGCAATATCTTCAGAACCCAAATACCGCAGTGTCTCAAGACTAAGTTATTTGACCAGTGTGTGTTGCCAGTTATGACTTACAGAACTGAGACATCGTTGCTTACTATGGGTCTCATAACAAGGCTCAAGGTCACCCAAAGGGCAATAGAGCGAGCTATGCTCAAAATTTCCCTACGCGATCGAATCAGAAATGTAGAGATCCGCAGGAGAAGCAAAGTAACCTACAAAGCTCACAGAATCGCTAAACTTAAGTGGCAGTGGGCAGGGCACATAGCTAGTAGAACAGATGGAAGTTGGGACAGTAAAGCTCTCGAGTGGCGACCGCGCAGCGTAAAACGTAGCGTAGGTTGGCCTCCCACGCGGTGGACCGACGACCTGGTGAACATCGCGGGAAGCCGCTGGATGCGGGCAGCGCAGGACGGGTCGTCGTGGATATCCTTTCGTCGTGGCCTTTGTCCAGAACTGGACGTTTTTCGGCTGATATGATGATGAAACTCTTACTTACAAAATTAAATCATTCGGGCCATTGATTTAGTCGCTAGGGAAAGTTGACGGACGGACGGACCGACAGACATATATACGGACCGTCGGACGTTTCTAGTACACATTTTCTTTGTATATACTAGTAACTATGGCTTTAGCTGGCGACTTCGCCCACGTATTCATAGTTTCTATGACTGTCTTTGACGGTGTATGGTGTGCGAGCCGGAAGCGGCTTGCGAGCGTGGAAAATAAGTTTTCTCTAGACCATGTCTGTGCAAATTGATAGGAAAGAAGCTAAAACTTTTTTTATTATGTCTATTTGCACGCACAATAAGATTGACACTAATTTAATTAAATTTTATTACATATTAGTAATGACTAGCGACTGCGTTTATTCTTGCGAAATTATCGATAACACCTATACACATCTCTACATGCCCTGCCCCCCCCCCGATCCGAAACGTGCCGTAGCCTGACCTGGGCATATTTACCTAGTAGTCCAGTCATTATAGTAAGTTCACTTCGGAATTCGAGATACCCAGCTGTAAGTCTGTAAATACTTGTATATTGACACCCTAAAAGTTGTCTCAAAACCTACATATGGTAGGGTGTAAGCAACTATTAAATTTCAAGGTCAAAGGTCACAAAAATCGGTTTTTTGCGCTTTTTTTGGAAATATCTCATTTCCTATGGGTTTTTTGCTATTTGTATTTATTATCAATATTGTAGAATACAAAATAGCAAAAAACCCATAGGAAATGAGATATTTCCAAAAAAAGCGCAAAAAACCGATTTTTGTGACCTTTGACCTTGAAATTTAATAGTTGCTTACACCCTACCATATGTAGGTTTTGAGACAACTTTTAGGGTGTCAATATACAAGTATTTACAGACTTACAGCTGGGTATCTCGAATTCCTCAATTCTTACCTAATTTAAGCTTAAATGACTGGACTATAGATTTCCCGAAAAATACTCATCTCAGGCAGTAAGGGCGCGTTTATATGACACAAATGTCGTCACCGCGGCCGTGCTGTTTTAGTAAAACAAGCTTTAAAACAACTATCTATAATTTGAAACAAAAAAACCGACTTCTAACAGGAAACTAAGGTTACCCTCGATTTCTCTGGGATGCCATCATCAGATCTTGGTTTCCTTATCATGGTACCACCCTTGAAATATCTCCTTTCCAACAAAAAAAGACCCATCTAAATCGGTTTATAAACGACGAAGTTATCCGCGAACACACATAAGAGAAATATACACATATACGGTCGAATTGAGAAACCTCCTCCTTTTTTGAAGTCGGTTAAAAATACATACATATCGAGAACATTTGAGAATATTCGAGTGATTAAGGCAGCCGCGCAAGTTACTTACAAATAATTTCAACATTGTGTCCTAGTTAATAAAACATAAATTTGCTTGACTGAACAACTCGCGCGGCTGCCGCAAGAAGTTTCTCGCGTCGTAATGTTCAAGAAAATAATGTGGTGTTGTCGCTGATAATTTAGAGCAATTGAGTTAAAACTGTTTTTTTTTTTGGTGGGAAGTTTGTATATTTTTGGAAAAAAAACAGATTATTTCCAAAAATTGTATTCGGATACTCGGCTTCTACATGTTTTTTGCCTACTTTTGATATTTTTCAAATCTGAGTTATTAGTTTCTTTCCCATTAACCTATGTGTTTCAAAGTAGACCATTTATCTAAATTTTAGAATTGGGCGCAATCTTAAATACAGCCCTACGTCACAGATGAGATACTTGCTTACGTTTCTACCACCCTATATAAAACTTTATGAAGTTAGACAATTTAAGTCTCATTCGCTTCCTTACACTTTCAGTTTCTATATTTTCTTTTAACAGAAATTCGATTTAGTCCAATAATAAATAGTAAAAAAAAAACTTGAGGAAATTTTAAAGAAAATAAAACGTTGAATGTTGAGTTTTCATTTTTTTTTGCAATTATTTACTATATTTAATTAAAATAAAAAACTACAAACCTAGTTTTTCGTAATACCTACAACATTTTAAAAAATGGTGAAAAGCTTGAGTTTTTTCATTCTTTGATCCTATACAGGGTGTAAAAAAATTGGTATAGGACCCGTTAACTGTGGCGTCTACTCATTATACTGAACAACTTTCCCCAAGAAACCATAGTAAATTCGAAAAAAAAAATTCGACGCTCCATACAAGAATGGATCGTTGGATCGATGGTCAATCAGCTGATCGTTTTGTATGAAGAGTTTTTTTGCGATTTTAGCAAACTTGTAGAACAAAAGTTGTTCAGTTTGATGAGTAGAAGCCACAGTTAACGGGACCTACACCAATTTTTTTACATCATCATCATATCAGCTCATATACGTTCACCACCGACGAGGGGCTCAAGCCTACCCTGAATTAGGGCGATCGGGCCTTAGTCACACCACGTGGGCCCAGTGCGGGTTAGTTGACTTCACACACAACCTTCGAGTTTCTTCGCAGGCGTGTGCAGGTTTCCTCACGATGTTTTCCTTCACCGTAAGAGCGTCGGATAAACATACATAGGAAACCGAAATTCGAAAACACATTGGTACGCGTCAGGATTTGAACCACGGCCTCCCACACAGGAGGTAGCGGCCGTAACCGTAACGCTACCGACGCCAAACAGAAGAATATATCAAAGAAACCTCTTTTAAAACAGAGATATGCGTTCTATGCTATGCTCGGAGTTTCTCTGCGTGATCGAATCAGAAACGAGGAGATCCGCAGGAGAACTAAAGTAACCGACATAGCTCACAGAATCGCTAGACTGAAGTGGCAGTGGGCAGGGCACATAGCTCGTAGAACAGATGACCGATGGGGCAGTAAAGTTCTCGAGTGGCGACCGCGCACCGGAAAACGTAGCGTAGGCAGGCCTCCCACGCGGTGGACCGATGACCTGGTTAAGGTCGCGGGAAGCCGATGGATGCGGGCAGCGCAGGACCGGTCGTCGTGGAAATCCTTGGGGGAGGCCTTTGTTCAGCAGTGGACGATTTTTGGCTGATATGATGATGATGATGCGTTCTACAGGCGAACCAGACTGATTTAGTACCTCTAAATTTTCTTGGCTATGTATGTGGCAGGATTCGAAACATGACCTCCCGAACAGGAGGTAGCGGCCCTTGCCATCACGCCACCGACGCTCCTGTTACACCCTTTATAATTATTTTTTTTTTATTTTTTTTTATTCACAATTGGTAAACCCTTGACAACATCTCACCTGGTGGTAAGTTACGATGTTGCCGAAGATGGAAGCGGGCTTACCAAGATTTCCCAACGCAATGGGGAACTGGCTATCTTATCTTCATGCCGGAACACACCAATGATATCAACATTGATATTTGGCGGCAAGACTTAGATAAGATGGTGGTAGCTAGCCAGGCGGGCTTAGAAAATGCCCTACCACCAACCAAACCGAGTCTTAGAATTGACCCCGCCGGGAATCGAACCCGCGACCTCCTGTGTAAAGCCAGTGAACTTTGCCTCTGAGCTACGGAGGCGGTAAAATAGTGATAGGTTTGTTTTTCTGCTGCTTCCGTAGTCCGAACGAAATAAATATTAATTGAGCGAGTCCCATCCTGCGAAGGAAGTCACTAATTTCACTAATTAAAAATGTGTAATTTACCATCGAAACGGAAAAAAAGGAAAAGAAAAATTATTTCTAATTATTTTACACAACGCCCTGTAATTATTTTCATTTCCAACGCCGTAACAAATTTCCCGAAGTGAGATATCTCGGCATTAATTCCATTAAATCATTGTCAGAAAATTCTGGACGTAATTTCAGTGTTGCCCAATGTTAGAATTATAATTCATTGCTGTAGCCTACTACCGTGTTTCAAACTGAAATAACTTTTCATAAATTTTGTTTAAGAGCCCGCCGCTGGAGTTCATAAATCCCATACAAACTTAATCTTTGATTCATTTGTTATCCAAACAACCGATTTTGAAATAATTTTTTATCGATAATCGGATGTCGATATTGCATTTTTTTTTAAAAAACGAAACAGGAACCGATTATCTATACATATAATAAAACTGTAACGGGGCCGTGTGTGTACATGATATATTTTTGGAAAATAGTAACTGTAATGGACATCACTAACGATATAGAGGCCAAAACAACAACTATTGGAATTTTTGGCTGTCTGTTTGTTCGCGCATCACGCAAAAACTACCAAGTCGATTTTGATGAAACTTTGTATGGTGGTTCCTTATAGCCCGGGTTCACATATAGTATACTTTTTATCCCGTAAATTTTAAGAGTTCCCGTGTAAAAATTCAAAACCTCCACTCGGACGAAGTCGCGGGCCGATATAGTTAATTTTTTTTTTACCTTGAAAACAAATCTTTTTCAATGAGCTCGTTAACAATGATAGATAACGTTCTTTGAAAAAGACTTGCTGTATCGA
Source organism: Coleophora flavipennella (assembly GCA_947284805.1). Lineage (NCBI taxonomy): Eukaryota > Metazoa > Arthropoda > Insecta > Lepidoptera > Coleophoridae > Coleophora > Coleophora flavipennella. Next base: position 6,284,479 of record OX369290.1, read on the forward strand.
CAACGGATTTATAGTGTACTAGCTTTTGCCCGCGGCTTCGCCCGCGTGGAATTCGTTTTTATGACTGGCTTAGAGAGTGCGCGGTGCGCGAGCCGCAAGCGGCTTGAGAGCGAGGATATGAATTTTTCTCTAGATCCCTCGGGAACTATGTCAGGATATGCTTATAAGTAAATCATATCATTTCCCACCCCCTCAACCATCTCTGTGCAGAAAATCACATAATCCATTTTTCCGTTGCGATGTCAAACAAATTATCCAAAAAAGAATAAATTTTTAGTTCCCTCAGGAACTGCATCGGGCTATGCTATTTTCACGGGAGAAAAAGTAGCCTATGTCCTTCCTCGTGACACAGGCCACCAGCGTGCCAAATTTTATTAAGATTGGTCAAGGCGTTGAAGCGTGAAAAGGTAACAAACAAACACATTTTCACATTTATAATATTATTAAAGTAAGGATTTTCAGTATGATAAAAAAAATTGTTAGTTTAGTCACAGTATTACGATATGGCTTACAGTAGCGCAACGTGTTGATGTCGCACGATGCCGCCGCCACGGCGTAGGTACCAGCAGTACTAGTCTGTAGCCAGCTAGCCTGACAAACTCGCGGAGGCAAGTACTCTTCCGTTGCTCTGCGTAAGTACATTCGTTGCACTACTGTAAGCCGCTATTATTGTAATATTGTTGTTAAGTGTTTAAAAAAACCGGAAAAGTGCCAGTCAGAACCGAGCACAAAGGGTTCCGTACCATCATCTAAAGGATGAATTAGGTGAAATGCGAGGTAAACTAAACTCTGTACTTGACATAGAGATCGAGGCGGATAGGATTGTTAACGCGATACGAACTGCCTGGATTAAAAACTGTCCTGAAAAAGCTGTCATGGTCAAAAAGGATTTGTGGTGGAGCTCTGATCTTGAAAAAATTAGGAGAGACACAAGACGGGCATTCAATGAAGCCAAGAAGAAAAATGACTTCACTGAGTACTCAAGAGCTCTTATTAAATTTAACCTAGAAGTTCGTAAGAGAAAAAGGAAAAAGTGGAGAGAACACTGTCAAAGTATTGACAATATTCCTGAAGGAATGAGACTCTCAAAGGCGCTCTCTGTTACAAAATCAGATCAGCTAAAATCTATTAGAACCGAAGAGGAAAAACTAACTGAATCTGGGAAGGAAACATTGGAAGTGATGTTTAAAACCCACTTCCCGGGCTGTGAAATAACAGATAGCGAAAAGGATGACCCAGTAACTCGGAATGAGCTGAATACTCAAACGAGGAAAAAAGACTGGGACGTAGCTAAGAAGGTAGTAAATGAGCAAAAGCTACTATGGTCTATAGGTAGCTTTCAACCATTGAAATCGCCAGGACCATATGGGATCTACCCCATCCAACTACAAAAAGGATCAAAGGCGCTACTTAAGCCATTATGCAGGCTATACAAAGCGTGTATCGCCTTCGGATATATTCCTAAAATCTGGAGACGTGTGAAGGTTGTCTACTTGCCAAAGCCAGGAAGAGACAGATATGATGAACCGAGGTCTTACAGACCCATAAGCCTTTCGTCATTTCTGCTAAAGGCTTTGGAAAAGCTGGTCGACAAACATATAAAGGAGGGTCCTTTGCGGAAAAAACCACTTCATGGACTACAATGTGCATATCAGTCTGGCAAGTCGACTGAAACAGCACTTCACCTTGTAGTATCACGTGCTGAAAGAGCGTTGGAGAACCAGGAAGTATGTGCTGCTGCCTTCCTTGACATAGAAGGAGCCTTTGATCGCACTACTTTCGAGGCAATCAAGAATGCAGCTATCTCCCATGGCATAGACCAAACGTTATGCAAATGGATAGATATCATGCTTAGGAAGAGAATTATAACATCTTCACTAATGGGGGACGAGGTTACTGCGACCACTACAAAAGGATGCCCACAAGGTGGTGTTTTGTCACCAACACTTTGGAGCCTAGTGGTCAACTCGCTCCTACAGGAGCTGAACACCGGACCTCTTTACACGATTGGTTATGCTGACGATCTAGCTATACTAATCAGCGGCAAATTTCCGAACATAGTATCGCAAATAATGCAAAAGGCCTTGCAAAAAGTTAAAAGGTGGTGTGGTGAAAATCACCTGTCGATTAACCCTAGCAAGACAACGGTTGTACCATTCACAAGGAAAAGAAACCTACAAGGTTTACAAACTCTCAAACTGTATGGTACAGAACTAAACTGGTCCACGAGCGTCAAATATCTAGGCATGACCTTGGATAAAGAACTAACGTGGAGTCTGCACACAGAAAGGATCATGGTCAAGGCCACAAAAATCTTTGGTATGCTAAGATCTGCGTACGGAAAGACCTGGGGCCTGAAACCCAGAGTCATTTATTGGCTATACACAATGATAGTAAGACCCATTATTACTTATGGCAGCATTGTGTGGTGGCCTAGAACGGAGTTAGGCACGTGCGGGCAAACACTGACAAAACTTCAGCGGTTGGCCTGCCTGGCAATTACCGGAGCATTTCGTACAACACCTACTGCATCTATGGAAATGCTGCTAAATCTAAAGCCGCTTCAAATACACATTCAGACAGAGGCGGCCAAGGTCTACACAGGTTATCGTTAAATGGCATGTGGAATTTTGACATGCCCAAAACCAGACATACCAATCTACAACTAGACACAGGTATGGAAAGGCTTATGCGCATGGGATGTGACAAAATACAGACTGTGCACATATTCAAAAAAGAATACAAAATCTATGTTCCTACGAGGGAAGAATGGAGTAAAGGACTTAAACAACAAGGACCAAACACTCTTACATGGTATACAGACGGATCGAAAATGGAGTCTGGTGCTGGTGCAGGCGTTTATGCTAAGGATTACTCAGCGAGTATTAGTCTAGGGCAATATGCAACAGTCTTCCAGGCGGAGACTTATGCTATCATTGCATGTGCACATGAGATTATAGACAAGGAAGTCAAAGACAAAACCATCTATATTCTCAGCGATAGCCAAGCTGTTCTTAAAGCTCTTGACTCCTTCAAGGTTGACTCCGGGCTAGTGCTAAATTGTGTAAAGGTCCTTAATAAGGTGGGCCGACACAACAAACTGCAACTGGTCTGGGTCCCTGGACACGTAGGAGTGGAAGGCAATGAAGAAGCAGACAAACTGGCTAGAATAGGATCACAAACAACAATGTGTGGTCCAGAACCGAGGATAGGGCTACCAAGGAGCACTATTATAAGGGCATTAAAGGAACAGGCCGAGGGAAGACACAGATTGACATGGCTATCCAGAGATGGACATAAACACTCTAAGCTCTTCATCGGTGAGGTCACCACAGGGGCAACCAAGTACATTTGGAATAACAGCAGGACGCGAGTCAGGGCGATAACAGGAGCGTTGACGGGCCACTTTGCCACAAACGCACACCTGCAAAAAATCGGTCTGACGCATGACCCGACCTGCAGGGCCTGTGGTGAAGATATAGAATCAATGGAACACTTACTGTGTCACTGCGATGTCCTGGCTAGCAAGCGTATGTACCTCCTAGGTGATGGCTACCCAAAACCGGAGGACTACAAGCACCTTCCAATCAGCGGAATTGCTGCATTAATGCAGCACATCTTCGATTAGGTTGGGGTGCAAAGGTTATAGGGGTAGACACAAAAGATCCCATTGGGTCGAAGTGTCGCTGTAACTGCAGCCCCCACTTACAAAGATAAGATAAGACCATCATACTAAATTGTACATCATACAAAAGAAAAAAAGAAGTTTTTTTGTATGGAGACTTTCAATTTTTCAAATTTTTAGTACCAGCTATTTTTGTTATAGCGGCAACAGAAATACCTCATCTGTGAAAATTTCAACTGTCTCGCTATCACGGATCATAAAATGTAAACTGCGAGTCAGAACCGCGCACAAAGGGTTCCGCACCATCATACTAAATGGCGCTAGTTTCTTTACGTTTAAAATAAACACTTTTTTGTATGGAGACTTTCACTTTTTCTAATTTTTAGCAGGTATTTGTTGTTAGAGCGGCAACAGAACTATATTATGTGTGAAAATTTCAACTGTCTAGCTATCACGGATCATGAAATACAGCCTGATGACAGACGGACAGACGGACAGATAGACGGATGGTAAGCGGAGTCTTTGTAATAGGGTCCCGATTTTACCCTTTGGGTACGGATTCCTAAAAACAACGAATTTACTACGAAACCACGTTTGTATGGGATTTATTAACTCCAGCGGGCTCTTAAGTGCCTTAACTGCATTACTTTTTTGAAAAACGAAACAGGAATCCATTATTAATCAATAAACTTGTTTTTAAGGTAAAAGACGGAAATCAAATTTAATGGAATTAAATGGATTCCGGTTTCGTTTTTTTCAAAAAAGTAATACGATACCGACACATACGTCATCCGATTCATCATCATCATATCAGCCGAAGAAGTCCACTGCTGGACATAGGCCTCCCCCAAGGATCTCCACGACGACCGGTTCTGCGCTGCCCGCATCCAGCGGCTTCCCGCGACCTTCACTTCACTAGCTTTTTCCCGCGGCTCCGCCCGCGTGGACATCGTTTTTATGACTGTCTTTAAGGGTGATTAGTAAATTATGTCGTTTCCCACCTACTCAACCATCTCTGTGCAAAAAATCACAACAATCGAGTATTTTTTTAGTTCCCTCAGGAACTGCATTAGATTATGCAATTTTCCCGGGATAAAAAATAGCCTATGTTCATTCCCGTGACACAGGCTACCTGCATGCTAAATTTCATAAAGATTGGTCAAGGCGTTGAAGCGTGAAAAGGTAACAAACAAACAAACACATTTTGACATTTATAATATTACTAGCTTTTGCCCGCGGCTTCACCCGCGTGGACATCGTGTTTATGACTGTTTAGAGGGTGCGCAGTGCGCGAGCCGGAAGCGGCTCGCGAGAATGTGACTTTTCTCCAGATCCCTCGGGAACTATCTCAGAATATGCTTATTAGTTAATAATGTCATTTCCCGCTCCCTCAACCATCTCTGTGCAAAAAATCACACAATCCATTATTCCGTTGAGATGTTAAAGTAATTAACCAAAAAAGAGTATATTTTCAGTTCCTTCAGGAACTGCATCGGGCTATGCTATTTTCCCGGAATAAAAAGTAGCCTATGTAATTCCCCGTGACATAGGCTACCGGCATGCCAAATTTCATAAAGATTGGTCAAGGCGTTGAAGCGTGAAAAGGTAACAAACAAACAAACACACACATTTTCACATTTATAATATTAATAGTAAGGACTAGCAATTGCCAGTGGCTTCGCGTAGTGTAGTGTAGTGTAGTCACAGAATTGGACAGAAGGATCCGCCCGTCTCCATATTTTAGTCTGATTTTCTACATACATGCAAAAAGTAGCGCCATCTGATATAACTCGTACGAACTAGCGTGGGCAAGAATTGACGTCAGTACCACGCTAAAAGGACCTTGGTAGATTAGTCGCTTTAAAAATACGTATATTTAATTTGTTTACAAGAAAAAAATACAATGTAAGGTTACCTAACGATGATACGATATCCCATGTTTCTTTTTAGCCTTTATTTCATGATTTTTACAACCTCTTACAACACAAAAAGGCATTTTTATGTAGAATATATTTCCACCGCACTCTGCAAATTCCCGCAGACGACTGAGTCGCAAGTGATTTGATTTTCGCACCAATTCGCTGGGATGATTAGTCGCGCGCGTTAGCCGGGTCCTTACGCCAGTAATATATAAGTCATTGAGTGTAGTGCAGTGCAGTGTAGTGTTGTGCAGTGCATTGCAGTGTAGTGTAGTCTAGTGACGAAACCCTCGGTGTGCGAGTCTGGCTCACACTAGGCCAGTTTTACAGAATGTTTTTAAAACAATTTCGCATCAATAAATGTCCTGCTGAGCTACGAATGATTCGACAGGACGTAACGGGTTAGAATTATTCCCAGTTCACGCCTCCAGAAGCAATAATAGTTCACTCATTGACTCATGTAACTCTCAATGACTTTCAAAGCGAAATGTCCAACCATCTGTATAAACGAGCTCGTTCAGAAAGGAGATCTGAATACAAGGCTCTAAGAAGTTTCAATACCTACAGTTGAATTCTATTCGTTTAAAATGTTCCGCTGTATTTAAGATGTTCCAACTGTGTTATTCAAGTTCAATAGAGAGGAATCTTGGGGTCTTGAAGGTTCAGTGGTTTGTGTCAACTTTTGAAGTGGTCGGTAAAGTGTGCTAAATTCAGGATTAAGGTGACGCATTGGAAACTTTGGTAGAAGGGATTTCAATTTTTTCAGGAATTACGAAACATTGAAAGTGGTAATTTTTAAACTGATTCTTCATTTCAATGACTTCTTTTTGTGATTTGCAGAAACATGATTCGTTAACTTTTATAACAGAAAAAAAAACATCTTTTGGAGCAATTTGCCTGTGACAGCTTTTGCCCTTTAAGGTTTTGGAGCAATTTGCCTGTGACAGATGGACGGACAGACAGACACGCGAGTGATCTTATATTGGTTTCGTTTTTTTCCTTTTGAGGTACGGAACTCTAAAAATTTTGGATTCTTCATACACAAATGCTCAAAATTGCTTAGAGCTGACTGATTTGTATGAAGGTCCCAATTTTTTTTTCGCGAATTCTTTTTAATTTCTTTAGGGAAAGTCGTCGTCACTTACCATGAGTTGAGATGACGCCAAGGGCTTACCAATGGAGAATAACAAAAAGTTTTTAAGTAGTCTAAAGTAACCGACATAATAGCTCTTAGAATTACTAAACTTATGTGGCTGTAGGCGGGGCACATTGCTCGTAGAACATATAGGCCGTTGGGGAAGTAAAGTTCTCGAATGGCGACCACGCACCGGAAAACGTAGTGTAGGCAGACCTTCCACTCGGTGTACCGATGACCTGGTGAAGGTCGCGGGAAGCCGCAGGATGCGGGCAGCGCAGAACCGGTCGTCGTGATAATCCTTGTGGGAGGCCTATATCCAGCAGTGGACGTCCTTCGGCTGATATGATTATGATGATGAAGTAGATACCTATCTTTAATGTGTTAACGGCTCTTATAACAATTTTGTTGAACCCTGTATAACAGACTTAGCAGCTGATGTCCATGAACCATAAGGAGGCCTGTGCCCCGCGTCACATCCGATGTGAAACTTATACTGACATTAGGAGCTAGGTAAGAACGTATATCTGTAAGATTATTCTAAGTCACCACTCTACGAATTTTCTGTCGAGGAAATGAAATTACCTTTTGTACAAGGTTTCATTGTAGTACTACCGAAACAGTTACGATTATTGAGAAGTTAACTTATGTTAAAAGTGAGATGACCCAAACGGCGATGGTCCGAGCTATGTCTGTAGTCTTTCTACGTGATTGAATTAGAAATGAGGACATTCGTAGGAGAACCAAGGTTACCGACATAGCACACAGAATTACTTAAGTTGCATTGGCAGGACACATAGATCGTAGAACGGATGGCCGTAGGGGTAGTAAAGTTTTCGAAAGGTGACCGCGTACCAGATGACGTAGCGTAGACAGGCCTCCAATTGGTGTACTAATTAAGTTTATTTTTCTGATAGATGATCAATGATAAATATAAGATATGTTTTTCAATAGGGCAGCTAACTAGTAGTTCTTTGAGTTACTTTTTTTCTGTCAAAAACGAAATTATTCATTCTAAAAATGTTTGAAATAAAGGGTGACGTAACAGTTTCGCAACGTCATTGATTTCACTTGATTTACTAATTTCGTTTGATTCAAAATAGAATATGTTATGAATGACAAAGCGAGTAAGTTTTTTGAAGTTCTTAATATCTTCGATGCAGTCCACTACACTATTTAAGGGTAGCTACTTTACATCAGACCATTATTTTTCTTGCCAATTTTGACAATATCATTTTTGGGGGCAACCGGTACGATGCCTGCTGACGGAGCTTGTCCGTCGCAGCTTAGATAGTTGTTTTACCCCGTTACCAAATTAACGGCTATTTATTTTTTCGTTGATTCGTGTATTTAGTAATTTTCAAGACGAGAGTTAATAGACATTATTTGAGCTTGCGTGTTACATCCTCGGCTGAATCGGCACTTACCACCAGCTAGTGACACCGTTTCACAAGCCGAAAAAATCGGGACAGTCCGTATACATCGATGGCCCCGTCGTTTATACCAAACTACCGGATATTATTAGAGATGCAGCATCCACCGCGGTGTTTAAGTCCAAGCTCAGGAAATGGCTATCTTATAACCAATTTTATAGCTTTAATGATTTTTTAAATTTATAGATTTAATGTATTTTATTATTATTATTAACATTGACATTCGCTATTGCAACATTGTTATAAATTTAAAGATTTAATGTATTTTATTATTTTAAATTACAACATTGACATTCGCTATTGTAACATTGTTATAATTGATTATATTTAGATATATTTTTGTGAACTAGATTTCGCAACCTGACCTGCAACAGGAAAGTTGTCAATAAAATTATTGTATTGTATTGTATTGTATTCAGGACAGTTGCAGCCAAACGCACTCAAATTTTTATTAAAAAAAAACGTCGTAAGACCTAAAATTATGAGCGACGTTCCAGGTTATTTTTGGGGCTCCATAAAAACATATAAAAGGCGATATCGTGTTCTAATCACTTAGCATATAAGTACGCGAAGCATACGCATACCTTCAAATACGAGCCGCCTAACCAAGTTGGGTCGCACGTCACACTAATGACGTCACGTTCTCGCCCGGACGTCGAAAGACCCAAACTTATGAGCGACGTTCCAGGCTATATTGGGGGCTCCACTTACTGGTACGTAAAGGCTTATAAAAGGCAAAACTTTTGTGTAAGACCTTCTCTGCATCATACTAAACAAAAACTTTTCATAAAAACCCCATCACATAGTATTAGAAGGTGTTCAAAAAAACACAATTGGTTATTAATTATTTTCTGAATTCTATCAAAGAGCAACTTGTATCTAAGAATTATATTATCTTTCCTTTTATTAATTGCTAATCTATACCTACATAACATAATAATAAAAGTGTAAAAAGAAAAAAATCTCGGAAAAGCACCACCCAGGGCGATTTAAAAATAGTAACTTTTGAATCTGTTTGAATGCACATCACACAAAACCACTGAACAGATTTTGAAGAAACTTGTATAATGATAGCCATTAGCATAAAATATCAAAAAATTCCAGATTACTAATATGAATGCTGGAACAAGCTGAGAGACATCGATTTCCTGCGGAATTTAGGTCATGGAGCGACACTACCTGTAAAACATAAGACCATAAGGTTTTAATTGAGAATCTCTATAACAAAAATTATAAATGCGTTAAGGAGGACTGCAGAGATTAGTTACAATATTAAACATCGTAAAAAAACGTAAACAAATTGTGGGATAGAATAAGTTTGTAAAAGAGGCTCATGGGGACGTGAGACTCAGTTTCTAGATGTGGGTTCTATACGGGAAACCATCTAATTGAATATTAATTGTAAGGTTGCGTGACTCTAGAAGGGTTTCTAAAACAAAACTCAAGTGGTGCCAGGACAATGAAACTCAAATTAAAATTAACATCTTAGCTGCACACTACAAAAATAAAGATTTTAAAAGTTTTTGGAAACAAATTAAAAGAACTGGAGACTGAAACTTGTGTACTCGCGAGCGTCGAGGGCCTGTGCGAGCCAATTCAGATAGCAGAAATGTTCAAAAACCATTTTTAAATCAAATCTGATATTCCCCTGAACGTGCAGGGGGTGCTTGATGCTGAGAAGTCGTCAGGTGTAGACTATAAAAAATTACATGTAAGGATATCACAAATACAATAAGATCAATGACGCGTGGTAAATCACCCGGCCACGATGACCTCAGCATTGAGCACTTGCAGTACGCAGGCGCCCATCTACTTTGGGTACTAACTTTGTTAGTTATCTTATGTATAGCTCATGGATACCTACCGCAGGCGCTTATGCGAACGGCTGTCGTACCAATCGCTATGAATACAACAGGTGATGCCTCTGACAAGCACAATTATAGGCCGATCTCCTTGGCAACAGTGGTGGCAAAGGTACTGGACGTATTGCTTAATCAACATCTTGATAAGCACACGGGTTTGCATGAAGCATAGTTCGGCTTCGAGCTGAACTGTCAACAGAAACAGTGATTTTCCGACTAAAGCACACTGTCCAGTATCAAACTATCAGGAAGACTCCTGCTATAGGCCGATCTCCTTGGCAACGGTGGTGGCGAAAGTACTGGACAGTCTGCTTAATCGACAGCTTGATAAGCACACGGATTGGCATGAAGCACTGTTCAGCTTCAGAGCTGGACTGTCTACAGAATAGTACTTTGCTCCGGTTCTGGAAAAACTGCTAAGTAACCGGAGATTGTGAAAACCGGAGAAAACCGGTTTTTATGTAAACGACCGGTACCAGAAAATTATAATGCTGAAGTGCTCTATTGTTAATAAGAGTTCAGCCAATTCAGACTCAGAGGCGCTTATGATAGTGGTGTTGTGTGCAAATCGGAGTTTGTTCAGAAAGGTATTCGCATCAACCATCCTCATTATATTTCACCTATGAGACTGTACAGTAACGGTGACAGGATGCATCCCTAATATACTTCTCTTGCAGGGTTGAAGGGATTGTCATGATTTAAATTTTTAGTAGGCAAATTATTTGTTTTGTTGGCAACACTGCCTGTTGGTGATTGATTATTGGATGTCAGAAGACCACTTAATTCCTCACTTGTGATTGGCTGTTTGGTATCGGACGATATTACGTCACTTCCGTACGAGCGGGGAGAGCTTAGGAGCTCGCGGGACAGCCAGTGGATAGTCAGTTCGTGGAGAATACTCGAAGTGAATAGTCGAAGAAATTGTAAATTGTACCAGAATAATTTCAATAAATAGTGATTTATATTCCATCAAGTTCACTGAGTTTTTATTTCTAAAAACTCAGAAGCGGGACACTATCCTCAGCCCATAAAGGTATGTAACTTTTTAAACTGCACAAAAGATATTAGTGCACGTGCTTTATTATTTAGTTATTTTGTCATACCTTCCGTCCGTAATAAAAATCTTTAGTGTTACGTTTTGAATAACTACGTATATCGGATAGCGTTGGCCAAGGCTACTCTTTGGTAACGTATTTCCGGTAAATTTTTGCAATTTTGATCGTAACGACCATTGTCTTGCGATGATAATTGCAATAATTGTATTTTAGTTGTTCGAATTCAAACAGAAAGGGGTAATTATTCGTCATAATCGGATCAGCGTTGATCATGGCTACTCTATTGACTACGTTGTTCTGGTAGGTTTGTGTAAATATCATTGCAAGGACCATTGTTCTTCAATAGTATCTTGCACAAACTTCTAATGGCGGCTAATAACCTACTTATTTAAAATTGATGGCAGGACTATCTTTGCGCAAGGCTACCCTTTGACAAATTTAGTCTGAAAAACGATGTAAATGTTATTGTAAGGACCACTGTTCTTCAATAGCATCTTGCATTGCTGCTAATTTGAAAAAAAAAAATATTGTTTTTCAATTTGAAACTGAGGGTATGACAAATAATTAAGACATTGTGAAATTGGTTATTATAAAATTTTGTTTATGGTCAAATGTGTTGCTGCTTACCAGGCAGTGTCTTTTAGGCATTTATAAATAGGTATGGCATAGACGAGTTTAGTGACCAGGTGTGTCATACATATTGGACCAAGTGAGTCCTCATATTGACTAGGTTAGTCATACATATCGGACCAGGTGAGTCCTCATATTGATTAAGGAACTAAGCAGCCCATAGATACAGCCTAGTTGATGTCACAGTGACTATGTATGTCACTGGGACGGGCCAAGTGTGCCCATGTGTAAGGCTATGTATGCCATAACCCAGGACTTCCTCAAAGGCGGGTAGTTCCTATTTTATTTATTGCCGGAGGTCTGAATAAAGTGATGTCCAATAATACCATTATACAGTTACCGCGTTTTAGTTTCATTTTTGGTTACATTTTCAGTTTTTTTTTAGTTACATATATGAGTCTCATCAATACGTACTTTTAGTCAAGTTTTTCAAAAATTCAATCAGATTTTTGATATCTCTTACGGTTTTCGAGAAAACCGCAGTTTTTAATTATAATATCATCCCGTCTTTAGTTTCTAATACTGTTTAATTTCTCCGAGGTTATGGATGTTCCTGAGAAAGAATGCCGAGGGCGAACTCGACAGCGTAAGCGAAGGAGGCCTCCCTCGCCGTCGCCTACCTCCAAAACTCGCAGAGACTCGTCGACGACGCCTTGGATTGTAGAAGAGGTTAGCCATAGTAGGTCAGCTACACCGTCGTCAAATTGTGTACCACAAGTTAATAAAGAGGTAGTTAATGGAATTACTGCCGATGAAGTATTGAAGATTTTGTCTTCTTTTCAAAAGACGAAAGGGAAATCTAACCAATTAAATAATAATCACCTCAATAATGTAATACCAGAATTTGACCCAGCTAGCAAGACACAGAATATTGATTGCTGGCTTAGGAAAGTGAACGAATGTACTAGTATCTATGATTGGGACGAGAAGCAGACCATACATTTTGCTCTGCAAAAATTATCTGGCTTAGCCAAGAAGTGGTTTGAGGCGCTGCCATCAGTAGTGTACAGTTGGAACGAATGGCAGATAAAGCTTAAAAAAGCATTTCCTAATGAGCAAAATTATGGTCGACTTCTCGAGGAAATGCTCGCTCGCACTACTCGTAATAACGAAAATTTACGCGAATATTTCTATGATAAGCTCACTCTGCTTAATAGATGCGACATTCAAGGGAAAAGGGCTGTAGATTGTATCGTGCATGGTATCATAGATAAATCAATTAGGAATGGAGCTCAAGCCTTAGATTGTGAGGAACCTGAAGATTTATTAAATTTTCTCAATTCTCAAAGACCTGTGGATATTCCATTTTTCAAAAGAAAAAGTGAAAACGTAATAGGAAGTCGCCCTACGGTAGGCTCTTCATCGACTTCAAACGAGAGTACAGTCACATGTTTCAATTGTCGCTCTAAAGGCCATAGCTTTTATAGGTGTCCAAATCCCATAATAAAATGTCAAAAGTGCAGCAGGGTGGGTCACGATAATTCATCTTGTAAATTAGATCCATTAGCTCTTCGTAACGATAGCAAGCCGACCAAAACTGAAGAAAGGAAAACGTTAACGATTGCTACTCATAATAACTACAATGATAAGTTTTTCAAACGGGCCGTGATTGAGGATCAAAATCTCACTGCTTATGTAGATTTTGGTAGTGAATGTAGTTTAATCCGAGAATCTGATGCTGATAAATTAAAATTAACAAAGATCTTCAATGCATTGCCTGCGATTAAGGGCTTTGGTAACTCCTCAGTGGTCCCCAGCTACAAAAGCCTAATAACCGTGAAAATTGATGAAGTCGAGGCAAATATTGAGGTCCTTGTAGTCAAAGACGAATTCCTTCAAACTTCATTACTGATAGGCCAAGATTTTACAGAATTACCGTCTGTTACCGTTTTAAAGGACAATACAAAATTAATTTTCTATAAGAGTGCTAGCAATTATGTAAATGATCAAGAAGTTAAAACTTTAAAGTTATCAGTCTCTAATATGACCAAGTTACAAAAAATAAACATCATAGAGGTATGTTCGGATGATCCCTTATTCACCGGTGATGTATACGTTGAGGGGCATAGTAGTGGTGAGCCAGGGGGAGAATATCATCTTCATCAAGGTGCTTATTCTCTAACGAACGGCAAAGGTCACTTAGTTCTGACAAACTTAGCAACTAAAGATTTCGTACTAGAACCAAAGACTATATTAGCTAGGGCAATACCGTTTGTCGAGAAAGAAGTTCGCCATGTAAATAGAATTACTAAAGACGTCTCGTCCCTAGAACCTCTTCAAAAATCTGATATTAAAGTTGGCGTCAAATAAGTAGTGCTGATGTAGACAAGTTGTATGCTCTCTTACAATCGTATCGCGACTGTTTTGCTCTAAATCTCAGTGAGGTAGGTTGTGCTAAAAACGCGGAAATGAAAATTGAACTCACAGATGATAGACCCGTTGTGTATCGTCCATACAGACTGTCGTATTCGGAGAGGGAAGAGGTTCGCAGCATAATAGAAGACTTGATGAAAAATGATATAATACAAGAATCCAATTCAGATTTTGCAAGCCCTATCCTGATGGTTAGGAAAAAGACGGGAGAACAAAGACTTTGTATAGATTTTAGAGCACTAAATAATAAAACAAAAAAAAAAATGTTTTCCGTTACCTTTGATTGACGACCAGTTGTCTAACCTGAGTGGAAATCGCTATTTTACGACACTGGATTTAGCATCTGGGTATTACCAGGTCCCTATGTCAGAGGATAGCCGCCGCTATACTGGATTTGTGACGCCAGACGGCCATTATGAATTCAAGAGGATGCCGTTTGGTCTGGCGAATGCTCCGGCGGTTTTTCAAAGACTGATAAACCAAATGCTTGGGTCGAAACGTTTTGAGTCTGCTCTGGCTTACCTAGATGACATACTTGTACCATCAGTAGATTTGGAACAAGGATTTGTTAGGCTAGAGGAAGTCTTGAAACTTTTAAAAGACAACGGTCTCACACTGAAACTGTCAAAATGCAGATTCTTTGATGACACTATAAAATATCTTGGTTACGAAATATCGGCTGGTGGGATAAGGCCTAATGCGGAAAAAAATTTAGCTGTAAAGGAATTCCCAACCCCTCAAAACGTACACGAAATACGTCAATTCTTGGGTTTAGCAAATTACTTCAGGAGGTTTGTTAGAGGTTATGGTGAAATCGCTAGGCCCCTTAACAACTTGTTGAGGAAAGATGTTCCCTTCCAGTGGACTGAATTGGAATCAGAAGCTTTTAAATGTTTAAAAGACAAACTTTTAGAACGCCCTATTTTAGCGTTGTACGATCCCAAACTCGAAACAGAGCTTCACACAGATGCCAGTGCACTGGGTATTGGAGGAATACTTTTGCAGTGGCAAAATAGTCCTCGTGTCATCAAACCCGTCGCTTACTTTAGTAGGCAAACAACTCCCGAGGAACGGCATCTACATTCATATGAGCTGGAAACGTTAGCTATATACTGTTCTCTAAAAAAGTTTAGAGCTTATCTTTTAGGCATCAAATTTAAAGTTGTCACAGACTGCAACGCCCTCCGAACTACTCTTACGAAGCGTGATTTGATATCTCGCATAGCTCGATGGTGGTTGCAGATAAGTGAATTTACGTTTAGCATTGAGTGTAGACCAGGGACACAGATGAGTC
This sequence comes from Coleophora flavipennella, assembly GCA_947284805.1. Taxonomy (NCBI): domain Eukaryota; kingdom Metazoa; phylum Arthropoda; class Insecta; order Lepidoptera; family Coleophoridae; genus Coleophora; species Coleophora flavipennella. The sequence goes on from OX369290.1 coordinate 6,299,805, forward strand.
ACGTAGATGCTTTAAGTCGTAATACAAATCTATCCGAGCCCGTCGAGGAATCAATAACGGTATATAGTATCGAAAAGTATCACTGGTTAATGACATTGCAAATTTCGGACCCAGATATTGCGCGGATCGTGAAAGTTCTTAAACCGGAAAATGACGAGGAATCAAAAGACATAAAAAAGAATTATGTTGTTAAAGATCATAAAGTATACAGAAAGGTCGATGATAAACTATGTCTCGTGGTTCCCCGAAATGCGAGATTTCAAATTTGTAAGGCTAATCACGACGATATGGGGCATTTAGGTGTCGCCAAAACGTGTGAGAAAATTCAAGATTTGTTCTGGTTCCCTAAATTACGTCGATTTGTTAAAAAGTATGTTGCTTCTTGCATAGAGTGTGCCTATAACAAGGATAATATTGGTAAAAAAAAACAGGCCATTTGTATCCAATCAGAAAAGTAGAGATCCCCTTTCACACCGTCCACATCGATCATCTTGGCCCTTTTGTAAAAAGTAGAAATGGCAGTGCATATATATTGACAATTGTGGACGGGTTCACCAAATATCTGTTTGTAAAGCCTGTAAAGAACACAAAAAGTAAAACAACAGTAAAAGTACTTGAACACATTTTCTACGATTTTGGCTTGCCAGCCAGAATAATATCTGACCGTGGCACTTCTTTCACATCAGCAGCGTTTAGGAAGTTTTGTGATCTTTACGGCATAAAACACATATTGAATGCCGTTGCGTGTCCGAGGGCAAACGGTCAAGCAGAACGGTTCAACCAGACTATTTTAAATGCTATGTCAAAACATAATTACGGGAAGGATGAACGTGACTGGGACACTTGTTTGGGAAAGATACAATGGGGCATAAACAATACTATCAACGCCACTACCCAGAAGACTGCGTCGGAAGCTCTGTTTGGCATGAAATTGCGTGATGCAATTTCGAACAAACTTGACATTGGTTCAGAGTCTATTACTAATAACATTCAAGACATAAGAAAAGAAATTAATGCAAACATTCAAGCAAGTCAGCAAAAACAAAAGGATCGACATGATGCCGAGCGAGCTCCCGCCCCAGTCTTTAAGGAGGGCGATCTTGTAAAAATCACTAGAACAAATTTTTACAATCAAGGGAATAGTACAAAACTTTTATCTAGATTTATCGGACCATACAAGATTATCAAGTCACTCGGTTATGACAGATATAAAATTGCAGATATTCCAGGTTTTAGTAAAAAAAAAAGATTGTTTGAAAGTGTTGTCGCAGCTGACAGAATTAGACCCTGGATAAACATTAACGCTTTAAATCCTGACACAGATAAATCTTCGGACTCTAGCTCTTCCGACAATGATAGCGAAGAAAACATTTCTTTGTCCGAACTGCAAAAACGCTTTCAAATGAATTCAATCTAATATACAAATAAAAATTAGATTTAACCGAATGTCATGATTTGTTAAAAAGGGTGTTCGTAAATATTAGATGTCAATATATAAAGCTTTTATTTGAATACCGAATGTATAAAGGTACGATTCTTCTAAGCTATACATAATTGTAAATGTAAAACTAAATAATACTTGATTTAATTTCTACAATATTGTTTTCATAGTTATTTAGTAATAATTGTTGGTATTAAGCAAATTATTATTGTAATTGTGTGATATTGTGATAAATATAAATAACTGTCTTTCTGTAATCTAATTTAATCATCCATATAAATATAGACTAACTGACTATCTACTGGACGTGCACCGGGAGGTGCCACTTAAACGGATGGCCGAATGTCATGATTTAAATTTTTAGTAGGCAAATTATTTGTTTTGTTGGCAACACTGCCTGTTGGTGATTGATTATTGGATGTCAGAAGACCACTTAATTCCTCACTTGTGATTGGCTGTTTGGTATCGGACGATATTACGTCACTTCCGTACGAGCGGGGAGAGCTTAGGAGCTCGCGGGACAGCCAGTGGATAGTCAGTTCGTGGAGAATACTCGAAGTGAATAGTCGAAGAAATTGTAAATTGTACCAGAATAATTTCAATAAATAGTGATTTATATTCCATCAAGTTCACTGAGTTTTTATTTCTAAAAGGATGTAACACGCTATCCTACAGTCTCACTCTTGACTTGCTGTTCAGGTACAGGTTTTGCAAAAGAAAAGTTCGGTGTTGCGGTATTTCCATTTCACTCATAACATTGAATATTTTCTGTCAGTCAATGCGATTGAAGGGCTTGGAGTAGGGGATAAAACACATCGCTATATCGATGTTATGTTTCCTGCCTTTTTTATTAATTGTATTATGTTCAGAATCTGCTCTTTCGTACCGCACTCTCTTACGAATCTCGCCTGCTCTTTGGGTATTTGTCTATTGATGTAGGCTTCAAGCCGCTTGATCAGTATGCGTAAAAGGACTTACTTTGCTGGTATGTGAAATGAGTGGGATAGTTCTATAATTATTTCGGGTTTTTGGTGTAAAATCATATATTATGTAATAATTATATTAGCTGGTATATGAAACTGGACGAAATTACGAGAACTGATTATCTGACTAATAAAAATTACTGACAGATAAAAGGACACATAAAGACTTAATTTAGCTTTCTTTTAGTCATCATCATATCAGCTCATATACGTCCCCACCGAATAAATTAATCAGGCCTTAGTCGACCACGCGTGCCCAGTGCGGGTTGGTCAACTTCACACACAACCTTCGAGTTTCATCGCAGGCGTGTGCAGGTTTCCTCACGATGTTTTCCTTCACCGTTAAAGCAATCGGTAAGTATGTACGTAAGTTTTGAAAAACTCATTGGTACATTGGCCGTCCAGATTTGAACCTGGTACCTCTGGTTAGAAGAACCGAGTCGTTACCGGTTGAACCACCGACGCTTTTTAAGTACTAAGCTTTTCTTTTAGTATCTACTAAGTTTAATTATTTCAATTTGAGAAATTCAAATGAAATAGATGTGCCTATTTGAGACTGAGTAAAGTTAATAAGTCTTTTGTGGGGCTGTGTATAGGATTCTAAAATATTATTCCAGAAAATGTAACTAGTTTGCCAAAAAATAAATTCAAGACTCATGTTAAAACGAGTGGTGACTTTTGGTGTCGGAGGCTAAGATGCTCTTTGGGTCACTGAGTCAGTGAAGTAAGTAAGTATGTTAAAAATGTGTTTGCCCTAGAAGATATTAAAATAATAGATTATGCAAAGGAAAATAATATATAGTTATGTATTGATCTTTTAGCGAACACCATTACCTGAGAGTGTAATTTTTATTCGTGACATTATTTGTAAGACTTTAAGGTTTTTCGACGAGACGCTAGACGATCTGTTGGACGATATGTATTCTATAATGACGTTATTGCTCTCAATTATACTCAAAAAACTTAAAATCAAAAAAGGTTCACAAACTTGACATTTCTCCGAAGATTCTCCGGTTTTTGCATAAAACCGGTTTTAAAAAACTGGAGCTGAATTTTGTCTCCGGTGCAAAGCACTACTACAGAAACAGCGATTTTCCGACTAAAACACAATGTGCAGTATTACACTACCAGGACGACTCCTGTGTACGCCTGCTTCCTTGATTTGTCGAAGGCATTTGACCCTATTTCAAATGACATCCTATAGAACAAGCTGGAGAAAGACACTACGAGTAGTACCCCACCAAGAAATTGTAGAACTTCTTAGGTTTTGGTACGACAATCAAACCAAAAATGTCAGATGGGCTGGCTCGTTCTCGGGAGTGTAAGGTGTGGAGTACCGGGTGAGACAGGGTGGCCTGAGCTCACCCAGGCTCTTCAACTTGTACAAAAACGCACTGATTGAGGGGCTCAGCAGTACTGGTATTGGTTGTTCTATCGACGGTAAAATTGACAATAACATCAGTTATGCCGATGATATGGTCCATGAATCAGAGCCCCCAGACAGCTCTTGAAATTCTGCGAACACTTTTCCCTGGCTCATGGCCTCAGGTACAATACAAAGAAAAGTGAACTACTCATATTTAAAGCAGACAATAAGCGGCCAAAACCTATACCACCAGGTGACCAGTCTATCTTGGAGGAAGTGCGCTGAGTAGAGTCACACAATTTAGGTACCTGAGGCATTGGGTCACTGAGGATCTATCGGATGATATGGATATGGTGAGGGAGCATAGGGCATTGGCCATGAGTTGCAATATGCTGACTTGCAACTTCGCACGCTGCTCTGCAGAAGTAAAACTTACCTTGCTTAAGGCGTTCTGCCAAACATTTTACACCTGCAGCCTGTGGGTCAGATATACCCTCAAGGCTTTTAATGCCTTACGCATCCAATATAATAATGGGTTTAGGATACTGATAAGTTTGCCTCGTTTTAGCAGCACATCAAAAATGTTTGCAGAGGCACTCACTGACTCTTACCAGAGTATTGTGCGTAAGAGAGTCGCCTCGCTAATTCGTCGCGTGCGGGACAGCCCCAGTGGCCTCCTAAACGCCGGACTGGAGCGGATGGACTGCCCGATATTGCGACACTGGAACTTTTTCCACTTCACACGGAGTCCAGGGTCGCCATGTGTGGTAAATTTTAATTTAATTTTGTTTTAATTATATGTTATTGTTTACTAACATTGTATAAGTTGTAATAACAAATTATGGGCATGGCATATAGATAATAATAATAATTAATTAAGTGAGCAGAGTAGCTTAAGTTTATATATTGAAATAATAAATTAATAAGCGGACTTTAATTTTATCATTATCATCATATCAGCCGAAAAACGTCCACTGTTGGACAAGCTTATTTCCTCGACGACCAGTCCTGCGCTTCCCGCATCCATCGGCTTCCCACGAACTTCACCAGGTCGTCAGTCCACCGCGTGGGAGGCCTGCCTACTCCACAGAACTTTACTGCAATTACTTATTTTTACTTTAATTAAATTTTATATTCGATCATAATAATAATATGTCAAAAAATCTAATCTAAATTGGTTGAGAAATAAAAACCAAATTAAAACCTTTGGTATAGTATACAGTGAGTATGTTTCAAAGGTTCATTGTAACGGATAATCTATAACACTTTCTAAAATGTTTATTTTAAAGTACGTAGTTTTTTTAAACGAAAAAAATTTTAGAAAAAAATACCAGACCCTGCTTTATCAAGTTTGCAGGCGAGAAATACTTAAAAATTGTAACTACTTAATAAAAAAAGTAAAATAAAAAAGTTATGTCTATTTTACACAAAAAATAGACATTTATAGATTTCGAGAAGAAATCCTGATATGGGGGAGGGGGGCAAAATTTAAGAAGTACTATGTATTTTAAATGCCGCTAACAGCGAACCCCATTCAGGTAACGGCTGGCTTACTATCAAATAACCATAGTAATCGACTAGACCACTGTGCTGTGAAAAAAATATTTAACTCTTCATACAAATCGGCCAGCTGATCGACAAGTTTAGTGCATTTTTGTATGGAAGTTCCAAATTTTTTTTGAGAATTTAGTATGATTTCCTTGGGGAAAGTTGTTCAGTATGATGAATAGAACCCCCAGATAACGGGATCTAAACCAATTTTGTTACATTGTGTATGTGTCGCAGGCATACTGTACAATTCGTCATTATACCTACGGTCAGGCAAATGTCAGGCAAATTATATAATGGAGAGGGCGGGGAGCTCTTTGACAGTTAAATCAATCAAACCTGACCAAACCTAAATAGCTCATTTACAATCTGCCGTACGGCATTTTGACAATTTACCTGACTCGACATTGAGCGTTTGTATACGAACGAATTATTAAAATTTACCAATTGTGAATAAAAAAAAATAATTGCCTGGCTCGACATTTTACAATTTGCGTACATTATTTTAAATTTTGCCTGACCGTTTACATACGGGCGAATTATACAATTTGCCTGACCGTGTGTAAAATGACTAATCATACAAATTGCCTGCCACATATACAGCTCCATCCATACTTCAGATTACTAATTTATTTATATTGCTGTTAATTTATAGACGTTCCACTAAGACATACGATAATGAGCCTTACTGCCTCTCTCTTTGTAGGGTTCCGTACCCAAATGGTAAAAACGGGACCCTATTACTAAGACTTCGCTGTCCGTCCGTCTGTCACCAGGATGTATTTCAATATGAACCGTGATAGCTAGACAGTTGAAATTTTCACAAATGATGTATTCCTTTTGCCGCTATAAGATCAAATACTAAAAATTAGTTAAAGTTAAAAAATAAGGGGGGTTTCCATACAAAAAATCATTATTTTTTAAACATAAAGAAACTAGCGCCATCTAGTATGATGGTAAGGAACACTTTGTGCGCAGTCCTGACTCATTTCATTTATTTCATAGAAATACTGACATTAGAGAAAATAGTATCCAAATCGTCAATAACACACTAAAAAACCAAATTAAGCAAGTACCTACATAAATGATAATCAAATTATTATCATATTTTATGTCATGGTCATACAATTTCACTCGCACTTTACCAGTTTTTATCTTTTTGAATCATTCCACCTGATGAAACCTAAAAACTAAGGTACATTTTAGTGGCTGAATATTCTAGTATTACTGGACAGATGGAACCATTCTCCACTAAAAAAGACAACTCTTAAATTTAATTGAATTTAAATGAAAAGCGTTTCAGTGTTCCAGTGAGAAGAGAGAGAAATTTTGCCCAAATAAAACTTGATCAGAACTTTTAGATTTAAGCCTAAAACGTTTCCATTTTCGTTCTGATTTAGATATTTTTAAGAAAGATCTCATAGTCCTAAAATGTTTTACGTATAAGTATTTGTAACATAATCCTACTAATATTATATAAATTGTGAATGTTTGGATGGATGGATGCATGGCTGCATAGACATTATAATCACGCGAGCGCAGCCGCTGGAAAAAGCTGACAAGAAATAAAAATGTATTATACCTAACTTTAATGTTATAAACTGAAATACAGGATAAAAAATGGCATTTTTTTGCTTGAGGGGTTAACAAGAAAGATCTCATTATCATCATATCAGCCATCAGTCATCGGTCTACCGAGTGGGAGGCCTGTCTACGCTACGTGTTCGGGTGCACAGTATCCATTTAAGAACTTTACTACCCCAACGGCTATCTGTTCTACGAGCTATGTGCCCAGCTCAGTCCCACTTCTAAGAGCTATGATACTTGGTTTATGTTGGATATCCTCATTTAAAATTAGATCAGGGTCACGGTCAAGAAAGGGCTATTTATTTAAATTTTATTCATAATAATATTCTATATTGCACAATCAAAAATTAACTATCGCGTTTGGAATGTACTTTTTGTGGAAATGAAAGCCGTTTATTTAGCAGTGCACGTCTTTTGGTAATAATATGATGATGACAATGATGATGATAATTACAGCCGCTGGATGCGGGCAGCGCAGAACCGGTCGTCGTGGAAATCCTTAGGGGAGGCCTATGTCCAGCAGCGGACGTCCTTCAGCTGATATGATGGTGATGATGATAATAATTACGACTTTCGTAAATTTTCGGGGGAAACTTCTGTTTTTCGAAACTCGCGGAACTACACCAGGATCCTAGAAAAAAACCCACGTCATCACCCCTATCGTCCCTTAAAAAGAGGGGAAAGAAGAAACTTTAAACGCACGAGCATCGTGTATGAAGGTATTTCGGATTTAGTACAAAAGAAACCCTGCAGAAGACCAAAAACACATTTTAGAATATGATAAGAATTAATTAGTGTCGGTTCTCATTATATTAGAAAATTTTGAGGCTTCATTTTATTAGCTCCTATTAATGATAATTAAAATATTTTCCTTATTAATTTGATCATCCTACATTATACAATATGCGTAAACGAACAAAATAAACCCATATAAATTACATTTGATGCGTTCATAATTAATTGGCAACTTGTTAATTACTTCATTTTCATATATTATTAGATAATTCCAAAGTCCTTCTTAATTATATTAAAAATTCCACCCGTCAACAATCCATGAAGTCTCATTTGCTTTGATATAGGTTTTCTCAAAACTCAGGAATTAGGCAAAGTTGAAAATGGCGGAAATTAATTCCTGTAAAAAAACATTTAAAACAATGGTGTCACCCCATTTAAATCGTTTGCGCGTGGTCCCATTTCGCTATCTTCAAGCGTTTCCGAGATAGGAATTCCAGGCAATTTTGGCCTTTGACAAGGGGGTGAGATCCTGGTACAGAAAACTCGTTATTCCTACTACTAACGGGCGTAGCTCCATAACGCAACCGAATATTTGATCAGTTTTTGAATAATTGTCATGAGTACAACTAGTTCTTTCATTTTCTATCTTACTCAGCCATTTCCCTTATCGTTTTTTTTTTGGTCACGATAACTAGTTTTTCAGGCGCTCTAAGTACATAATGCTACCACTTTGCACAGGCAGACCGACATATTTAACATCAGAGGGTGGCCATTTATCCTACCAATCTAAGTTTATCAATTTCCGTTATCGTTACCAAATTTGTCGTTACCTCCTAGTATAGAAGGTTGTAGAGCGTGGTGAACCCCTGTGTATGTCCCGTTAACTGGGGCTTCTACTCATTATACTACACAATTTTTGTTCTATAACATCTGAAATCGAAAAAAATGTTTAACTCTTCATACAAATCGATCAGCTGATTTTTGCTTTTTGTATGGAGGGTCCAAATTAGTTTTTTTAGGATTGACTGTGGGTTCCTTGGGGAAAGTTGATAAGTTTGATTAGTAGAACCCCACAGTTAACGGGTCCGACAGCATTTTTTTTACACCCAGTTTTTGACCTTTAGCCTCAGTAGCGTAATGGCTAGGGCCGCCGCCTCCTGTCCAGGGGGTCGTGGTTCGAATCCTGCCACGTACCAATGTGATTTTGAATTTAGATTTCATATGTACGTTTATCCGACGCTCTTACGGTGAAGGAAAACATCGTGAGGAAACCTGCACACATCTGCGAAGAAACTCGAAGATTGTGTGTGAAGTCGACCAACCCTCATAATTCAGGAAGAAACTCGCAGGTTTTGTGTGAAGTCGACCAACTGGGCCCGCGTGGTCGACTAAGGCCCGATCGCCCTAATTCAGGGTAGGCTCGAGCCCCACGGTGGGGAGATTTATATGAGCTGAAATGATGAAAAAAATTATGATGTGACCTCTCACACGGCTTGACGACTGCCAGCTTCTAAACGGTCGAGACAAATGCCACCTAAAATACCAGTCGCACCTACCAAGTAACGACCGTGCCTATGCACGGATAAGATTGCCTATGCCTATGCTCAACTTGAACTACGCGATCGACGGTACAATTCGTACTGATTGCGACCACTTCCATACTTGTGTATGACTGTAATAAAAATTCCATACTAGTCTAAAGAAGCTGTCATCGCTTGTGCAACTTAGGTGGTTAGGTTGATTACGCAGGTTAACTGACCTAAGACACGGTCATTACCTGGATGGGTTTGATTGTTAGTGGAATTTTTCTCGACCGTTTCCGTGCTTCGCAGCCGCAGGTCCGCCTGGCTAGCTATCACCATCCTAAACTAAGTCTTACTACCAAACATCAATTTTAACATCATAGGTGTGTTCCGGCAGGAAGATAAGATCTCCAGTTCCCCGTTGTGTTTGGGAATCTTTATAAGACCGCTTCCAACTTTGGCATCATCGTCACTTACCATCATGTCAGATGACGCCAAGGGCTTATCAATCCTGAATAAAAAAATGTTCTGGTCTCATATCCACAGAATAGACCTTGTACAGAATATACGACGTTTTGAACTAAAGTGCATTACTTTGTAAAGCAGTACTTAACGCGTTGCTGTTATTTACCCTTTTTCCTTTTGACCTATTTCATCTATTTCTCAATGTTTAGCACAAAACAATGTATGTGACCAATGCGCTCGTCACCCTGATTGATACAGATTGTTTACAGTTAGGTAGTCGAACGTATAGGATTTCGCCGCCACTTTGTTTGTTCCGTCATTCCTTTTTTGAAATGTTATTTCTGGCCCGTTGTATGAAGTGTCCAGAGCTGTGGTTATAGTCTGTTCGTTCATGCGCTTGGTATCATCCAGAAGACGTCTGTATCCGTCAAATCTGTTGCGTGTTATCTCTCTTTGTGACTTCTCCAGTGTATTGGATTACGTATTAAATGCTTACCTGTAGACCTGGCACGTATATTGGACTTTGGTGATTGTTTGTAGCAACATGGCAGATGAATTTAGAGTGCAAAGAAGCCTTCAGTGGCCCATTTCATCGACCAAAAAGACTATTATGTGCAATATGTTTAACACATTTAACACGTTAACAGTCCCGATACAAGTATTCCGAGATACGCCTTAAGTCCATATGTGTGAGCCCGTAGACTAAAACAGGGCTCGTGTGCCTCATAGAGTACACGAACCCGGCGGACCCGCTCTCCGTGTACCACATATGGTACACCGGACGGTCAACGTGTTAAGAATGTTTCACCGACGACCTCACACAACGACATTCTTACGAAATCACTTGCCTTTTCTATAGGAAATATTATCCCTGTCTCTTTATTTCAAAAGCAACTGAAACAAAACCGCGTCACACTTTTGTCTCCCTAACATAAAAATGCTCGTCCGAGGTCTCATTTCAAATGAAATTCTCGAGACAAATACTAAGCTATTTGCTTCTCTTCACAAGGACACTCAAAGACATTTTATCATATGGACGGGGCCTTAACAATTCCGTATTAATTTATTCTTTGTGCGCTCCCTAGTCTGACCAAGAATTATGGCTGTTGGATATTCAGGTAATAGATGAAATGGGCTCCAACAAACGGTACTTATGTAATGACATGGGCTTCAACAAACGGTACTTATATACAGAAGGCCTCGTCCATAGGTAGTAGGTCTTCGGACACTTGTGTTTGCCAAAATTCCTCCAACAAATTCCACTATCTCGACTTTAAGATTTGCATACGGTCATATAGCTCTTACAATGCCACTGTGGAATTTTCTTGTAGGAACACAACGTCTACTAAATTTCTTTGTTTTATTCATGACCTTCTCTTTTTTTCATTTGGGCTATATTACTTATTATGAGGGTAGGTTGCTTTATTTTCCATCATCGTAATTCAGGTTGTAAAATGTGCGGAATAATATTGTAAAGACGACTCTAACAACGTCATAAAACTGGCCAATCTAAAGTAATCACGGTCAAAATTGTTTTAGGTTAGTATCATCATATCATTTCATATACGTCCCCACCGAGGGGCTCGAGCCTACCCCGAATTGGGGAGATCGGGCTTTAGTCGACCACGCGAGCCCAGTGCGAGTTGGTCGACTTCACACACAACCTGCGAGTTTATCCGCAGGCGTGTGAAGGTTTCCTCACGATGTTTTCCTTCACCGTAAGAGCGTCGGATAAACTTTCATATGAAATCTACATTCGAAATCACATTGATATGTGGCAGTATTCGAACCAGGACCTCCCGGGCAGGAGACGGCGTACCTAGCCGTTACGCCACTGACGCGTGTGCAGGTTTCCTCACGATGTTTTCCTTCACCTTTTAACCGCCTCCGTAGCTCAGAGGCATAGTTCATTGGCTTTACACAGGAGGTCACGGGTTCGATTCCCGGCGGGGTCAATTGTAAGACTCGGTTTGGTTGGTGGTAGGGCATTTTATAAGCCTGCCTGGCTAGCTACCACCATCTTATCTAAGTCTTGCCGCCAAATATCAATGTTGATATCATTGATGTGTTCCGGCATGAAGATAAGATAGCCAGTTCCCCATTGCGTTGGGGATTCTTGGTAAGCCGCTTTCATCTTCGGCAACATCGTCACTTACCACCAGGTGAGATGTTGTCAAGGGTTTACCAATAGTGAATAAAAAATAAATAAAAAAAAACCGTAAGATAGTACTAATATACAGGGTGTTGTTAGGTCGACAACGCCATTTTCAGGAGGGCTTCTACTCACGAAACTGAACAACTTTCCACAAAGAAAAAACACATAGCCAATTCTCATTAAAAAAAAAACTCTCCATACAAAATTGGTCAACCAGCTGATCGGTTTGTATGAAAAGTCCAATTTATTTTTTGCGATTTAGCAAAGTTGTAGAACAAAAGTTGTTCAGTTTCATGAGTAGAAGCCCTACTGGAAAGGGCGTTGTCGACCAAAACAACGCCCTGTATATAAGGTGTAACAAAATTAGCTTAAACTATTTTACTTGTGCTTCTACCCATGAAACTGAACAACCCATAGTCGAATCGCAAAAAAAATTTGGCTCTCCCATACTAACTCGATCAGCTAGTCTAGCTAGTCTGCCAACTTAGAATGGGAAGTTCAAATTTTTTTTGGAGATTTGACTATGGGTTTCATGGGGAAAGTTGTTCAGTTACATGGGTAGAAGCACCAGTTAAAATATTTTCAGCTAATTTTGTTAGACCTTATATACTTTGCCGTAAGAGCGTCGGATAAACAGGTATACAAACTTTTATTTGAGCGTACAAAAAAGAAAATACTACATAAAGTCTTCAAAGATATTATTAAACCTCATTGATATTTCCAAATTGAAGCAAACACGCTTAAAGAAATATTTACTTTCTAGCTTTTATTTTAGTTCAAGTCTATTACGCGAGTTATCAGACGGCCATTATTGGGCTTTACATTCATGGGTCGTGCAATATCGGATCTGGCATTATCAAAACCCCTTATTGCGAGTTTCCAGTTTCAAAAAAGGCGAGCACACAAGGAATCGATTGAAAACCATATCCACGGTCCTGGGACCTTGATACCACCTCCAAAATTCATCAGATCAACTCTATTAAAATAATCACGTACAATTTTTTTTTTTTTTATACAAGCGTTTATTTCAGTTAAAGTCCATGACACGACTTATCAGTTGTGACTATCGGGCTGTACATTAATTTTAAACCCACTTCGAAAAAAGAGGAGATTCTCAATTCGGTTGTATTTTTTTTTATGTTTCTTACCTCAGAACTCCGTCATTCACAAACCGCTTTGAATTTGTACTTATTTAAAAGGATAATATATTTTCAGATTGGTTACAAATAGATTACATCAAAGTCGGTTTAGTCATCACATCAGCTCATATATACGTCCCCACCGAGGGGCTCGAGCCTACCGTGAATTAGGGCGGTCGGGCCTTAGTCGACCATGCAGGCCCAGTGCGGTTTGGTCAACTTCACACACAACTTTCGAGTTTCTTTGCAGACGTGTACAGGTTTCCTCACGATGTTTTCCTTCACCGTAAGACCGTCGGATAAACGTACAAATGAGATCGAAATTCGAAAACACATTGGTACGTGGCGGGACTCGAACCACAACCTCCCGGATAGGAGGTAGCGGCCCTTGCCGTTGCGCCCCCGACACTCTTACCATCTGTATCTAAGTCGGTTCGGTTTAGTACTTTCTAGGAACTAAAAAACAAAATATGTAGCAAAATTGTACTTTACTGTTGTGAATGAAGTCGGTTTATAGGGTTCCGTACCTAAAGGGTAAAAACGGGACCCTATTACTAAGACTTCGCTGTCTGTCTCTATCTGTCTGTCTGTCTGTCTATTTGTCTGACTGTCCGTCTGTAACCAGGCTGTATTTCATGAACCGTAATTGAAGATAGTTGAAATTTTCACAGATGATGTATTTCTGTTGCCGCTGTAACAGCAAATACTAAAAATTGGAAAAGTGAATAAAAAGAGGTCTCCATTCAAAACTGCACTGTTACGTTACACCGCTCAAACTGGTCGTCATCCTAATCGGCACTGTTACGTTACACCGCTCAAACTGGTCGTCATCCTAATCGGCACTGTTACGTTACACCGCTCAAACTGGTCGTCATCCTAATCGGCACTGTTACGTTACACCGCTCAAACTGGTCGTCATCCTAATCGGCACTGTTACGTTACACTTTGTATGAAAAGTCCAACGAACATCTCACGTCAAAATACCCTATCATTATCTATCAGTGGTCTGAACATAGTAGTAATGCAATGGGTCTGAACTAAAAAAAGTCTAAATAACTCTCACAGGTTCAGTTTTTCTTAACCCTCGGGTGGTCGCGCTTTTTTTGTGACACCGTCGGTCACGTGGGGTCTTTAAACGCCCGGAGATTTTAAATATTTTGTTTTTTTATCACTTATTATTATTTATTTATTTTTATATTTTTTGTAGCATAATAAAATTTTAAATAAAACCCATAGTGTGGTTTTAAATAATTTTAATGATAGGAAATAATTTTTAACAAATAACAATATGTATTACTATTATATATTATTTTTGCACTAATTGATAGTTAAGTATGTTTTAGGAGGCTACCCTGAGGTACAAATTTGAATCTTTAATATGGAACAAAATATAGCAGTTTTTGTAAACGTCGGGCTTTTAAAGACCCCACGCGACCAACCGAGGGTTAAAACGACCTCACGTAATTATTGGACATCCCCTAATAGAAACTCCTCACTGATTATACTGAAAATCAATTTGACGCACGAACACAAGACCATATAATAGCCTATCACTTATCCAGAATGGCGCATCGTGCAGTTTTTACTTCGACACCCCTTTCGGAGTCTTTTACGGCTACCCGCAGATCGTAAATTTCTTTGACCAGCGTTACTTGAGCTTCACATGTGAGCGAAAACGTGGGACTCGGTAAGATATTGACAGAGGGATGGGGTGTCTTAGTGAACTGGGCTGTGGTCGTCATTGAAAAACAATCCTGTAAAAGGAATGATATAGTGCCTTTAGAAGGGATTTGCTTAGCGAATGTTAGGCACAGGTAGTCAGACTAAAATTAATATATTAGGTCTTAACCTATGAAATTGTCGATGGTATAAAAAAAATTAAAACATGAAAATTGATATTAAGAATAATAGTTATTAAAACAAAATTTATTCTCTAAATAGCATTGTACTATTAGAAATTAAATGGTCGTAAACATATGCCTATTGTTTAGATATTTTGAGAGCACGGTGGCCCATAAAGTCGGCTTTTTTCACCTAAAAAAAATCGCCTTTATTAAGGCAAAACTTACTATAATTTTATTTTATCGCGGCAGTTTCTTCGTTACTAACTACTCTGCATAAGATTTCGTCACTTTCAGGAAAATTCAAGAAAATTAACTTGTTCGGGCTTTGTCTTTATTTGTGGGTAAAAGAATATTTTCTCCACTAATTTTTGTATCTTACCGTCGCTTTGAATATGGTTGGTGACGGCTCTCGCACCGACCCTCATCCTGTTCGCCCGCACCTGTCGTCAGAGGCACACGTTGTGTCACTTGACTTTGTCTATAATTACGGGCTGCCTTCAAAAAGGACTTTTCATATTTTCACCGGCTAGCCGTGCTACCGAACTGTTCAGGCCTTGTTTTTGTGAAGTGCTCGTGCCTTCTGTGTTCTTCAGCAGCAAGGTGCGCCGTGCGTGTCTGGAGCTGACCATCATCCGGGGTGAAGGAGGAGCAAAGGTTGGTGGAGCATTTTATTCACTTATTTGGACAAAGCCTGATTTACATCCTTCATCATTTCATACAGTCCACTAAATTACTTTCCTACATTGTGTAACGTTTGCACAATTTTTTTGGTCTTCGAACCGGATTTTTCGCCAAAACTTGGGCCCTTAAGCCTGGGAAATTTCCGTTAAGATATCATATTTTATTAAGTTAAAGTCTTAAAAATAATAATTTTATACATTTCGTAACTAATCACGTGGACGTTCCACTTTGATCAGTTATTTTCCATTACCAAAATAGCTTCAAAATAATATTTATTGGATAAGACTAACTAAAAGTCTTTTATTCTTGTCGTACAAGTATATTTCAGTGTATTTTTCAAGCTAAATACCATATTTTAAAATAAAATTGTGCTATTTTGTCAATTCCGTGCAGGTAGGTAGGTACCTACCAGAAAAATAAAATGCCGCCTAAAAAAGACGCGGATGATACATTTTCTAAAGATTTAAATATTTTAATCCAGCACAAACAAAGATATTATGAGCAGATGCAAACTGTTTTCGATCTAAGTAAAAATGTTAGTGATAACGAAACAAAAGAATTGTTTATGCTGCGCGTCGCAGAAATAGATGACTTGCGAAAATTGTTCGAAAAAACGATTTTTGCAATTTTTGATAAAGAATTGAAAGTGGATCCTACATCTACCCTCAAAAGTCAAGAATTGAAAAGTTTCGACGACTTATACTTTCGATCCAAAATGATTGCATCAAAATTAATACCTATTGTTCAAGAATCTAGCAAAGTTGAAAATTCCTCAATGCAATCACGACCACGTTTGCCAAAATTAGAATTATTTAGTTTTGACGGTGACATCGAAAACTTTAGTACCTTTTGCGAGACATTCTGTTCATTGGTACATAATCAGCCAAATATTCCAAAAATAGACAAATTTCATTATTTGTTATCATGTACAAAAGGATCAGCATTAAATATTGTCAAAAGCGTTCCGATTTCGGAAAATAACTACGATTTAGTGTGGCAAAGTTTGCTTGATAAATACCAGGACAACCGCATGCTTGTAGGTAGGTATTTAGATAAAATGTTAAGTTTCTCGCCGCTAAATAAAGAGTCCTCAACTCATCTAAACATGTTTATCGAAACATTTGAACATTCTTACAAGGCAATACACGCGTTAAAAATTGATAACCTGAGTAGTTATGTTCTGTGTCACATTGCTCTGCGAGCATTAGATTCCCAAACCCGAAAATCTTTCGAACAGAGCTTAGATCAAAAATCATTACCTAAATTCACAGAACTAATGTCCTTCATCCATAATCACATAAAGGTACTTGACCACTCAGCCTCGTATTCATCAAGTGCAGGCAGCTCAGGTATGCAAGTAAATAAGCGGGTACCTACTAATAACAATAATTACAGTAGGTCGAATAAAAACACGAACAAAAACTATTCACATGCATCGTCTTCCGCGCGCTCAAAAAATATGAATATGTCTTGTTTACATTGTAGCGGTAATCACATGATTTTCCGTTGTGATCAATTTCGTAAATTGACCAACGCCCAGAGACTTAGCCGTGCTAATAGTCTTAATTTATGTCAAAACTGCCTTAAGGCAGACCACAACGCTAACGAGTGCAAAAGTGAGTTTAGGTGTATAGTGTGTCAATTGCCGCACCATTTATTATTACATAGCGATGCATATGCAATTGAAAATAAAAAACCTGTTTTATCGAACCCGCGACCCGCGCCCGAGCCGCAGACTGCAAGGTGCGCCACCGCTGCGCCTGCCCGCGGCACCTCCGCTGCCGCCAACTCGAGCGAGAGCGAGATAAACAGCCCCAGTCACCATGCGTCATCACTGCATAGCCATAGCTATAATGCTGTAGTTCTAGGCACCGCTATTGTGCATGTAAAGGACAGTTTAAACTGTTATCAGCCATGTCGCGTTCTCATTGATTCTGGCGCTCAATCTAATTTTATATCGAGTGCCTGTATGCAACGCTTGGGTTTATTTCCCCGTAAATGCCCCTTAAATATATACGGACTCGCTGGTGAGAGCGTGAAAACACACGGGATGACATCTTGTTCAATAAAACCGCGTCATAAAACAAACCCGATTTTTAATATCGAAGCCGTTGTGTTACCAAAAATTACATCTGATTTACCGACCGCACAAATACCACAGAATGTAGTAAATGAGTATAATAATTTGTTTTTAGCTGATCCTGAGTTTTATAAAAAGAAACCTATTGACATTATTTTAGCAGGGGACGTTTTCCCTCACATCTATGATGGAAAGAAAATAATATTCAACTCCGACATACCTACAGCACTGAGTAGTGTATTTGGGTATGTTATCACGGGCAGTTTGTCAATTTCGCCGCCTTGTGACGTCACGGACGTTAACGTTGTAACGTCAACCACATCTTTAGTATCGTATACTATTGAAGAAAATTCCCTGAATGACACTCTCAAACGTTTTTGGGAGGTGGAATCTACGCCGTGCGAAATTCCAATGAGTCCTTCAGAAGAACTTGCCGAAAAAATGTTTTTTAAAAAACATTACCGCGACGAAACTGGTCGTTTCGTTGTGCCTATATTATTAAAACCTACTCACGAGCCCTTAGGAGATTCCTATGATCTAGCATACAAGCGGCTCCTACAAATTGAGCGTAGACTCGTTCGCTCCCCCGACCTCCAAAAAGCATACGTAGATTTTATGCAGGAGTATGAGACTTTAGGTCACATGGAGCCCTACTTAGGCACTAAGCCTTCTAAATATTTGATTCCACATCATTGCGTATTACGTCCGTCTAGTACGACCACACCCTTACGTGTAGTGTTCAATGGCTCAGCAAATACAAGTACTGGCTTATCGTTAAACGATATACTTTTGACCGGCCGCAAACTGCACCAGGACATTTTGAAAATCGTAACCAATTTTAGATTGCATGATGTATGCTTCACTGCTGACGTGTCAAAAATGTACCGGGCAGTGCTAATCGACCCTCCAGACCGCATGTACCAACACATACTTTGGCGTGAATCTCCCGCGGAGCCAGTTCGCATTTTTGAACTCAAAACAAATACCTACGGACTCCGCAGTGCCCCGTTTCTCGCTGTTCGCACGTTGCATCAGCTGGCCCATGATAACCCTAACTCTGTAGCTTCTGAAGTACTCATGCAAGGTTTTTACGTGGACGATTTGTTATGGTCATGTAAAACTATCTCTGAAGCTTGTCATATACAAGACGAGTTGACGTCACTTCTTAAAAGTGGCGGTTTTGAATTGAAGAAATGGGCAAGTAACACCCCTGAGTTGCTTACACGTATGGAAGTTGATCAAACCTCAAAAATTGACTTCCAAGATGATACGTTATCATCGTCTCTGAAGGTTTTAGGATTAACTTGGCTACCCTCTGTTGATTGTTTTTCTTTTAATTACAATCTGAGTGACGCAAAATCTACAAAAAGATCGGTATTGACACTGCTCGCAAGCATATTTGATCCGGTGGGTTTTATTTCACCATGTACCTTTGTAGCTAAATGCATAATGCAAGATTTATGGAAGTTAGGTATTGGCTGGGACGATCCCTTACCACCAGAATTACATAATAGGTGGAGTAAATTTATTGACGAGTTATCTTGTCTAGCCGAGTTGCGAATCGAGCGACACTTGTTAATACCTAATTGTTCTAGCGCTCATCTAGTAGGCTTCTGCGATGCGTCATCGCGAGGTTACGCCGCTAGTGTTTATTTGCGTAGCGTAGATGACAAAGGGAATGTAAAGAGCAGGTTACTGGCAAGTAAATCAAAGGTCGCCCCATTAAAACCATTGCTATCTATCCCGCGACTTGAGTTAATGGGAGCCGTGCTTCTTTCCAAACTTATTCGTTTTGTCGTACAAAACATTAACTACAAGGACTTTCCGATAATTGCGCTTAGTGATTCGACAGTCGTACTGTCATGGACATTAACTCCACCGTATAAATTGAAAACTTACGTATCAAGTCGAGTAAGTGATGTCATTGATGTGATACCGCCTAACTGCTGGCATCACATTAACAGTGAAAACAATGCGGCTGACGTGTGCTCCCGTGGTGCACTACCTAGTCAGCTTATAAAAATTGCCGAAGAATTTATTAATGGTCCAAATTGGTTAAACAATGAACCTAAGGACTGGCCGATCAGTACCTTTTTTATAAAAAATGAAAACAAAATTCCCGAGTTAAAATCAACCGTGGATACGTTTTGTTTCAATTCGTGTGACGATAAAACTTTGAATAATGACTTAGAAATCACATTTAATAAATTTTCGTCATTCAACAAAATGCAACGTGTCGTTGGGTGGTGCCATCGTTTCATAAATAATTTGAAACTTAAAAAACAGGATAGATATTTCGGCCCATTAAAAACATCTGAATTGAAACAAGGTCATAAAACCATAATTCATGTAGTTCAATCTAATCACTTTGAAAGTGAAATACAAACACTAACAAAAAAGGGTTATGTCAACTCATTGCGAAAACTATCACCATTCACTGACACCGACCAATTCCTCAGGGTGGGGGGTAGAATTTTGCAGTCTGATCTTCCATATAACACAAAACACCCTGTATTGTTGCCAAAAAAGTGTCACACGACAAATTTAATTGTGGAATATTTTCATAAAAAATATTTACACGCAGGTCCTCGCACGTTGCAAGGTATCTTATGTAAATCTTATTGGATAGTAAATGCTAGAAGAGTTATTCGCTCTGTCTTATCGAAATGTGTCCAATGCTTCAAATGTCGTCCTTCAGCCATTCAGCCCGCGATGGGTACGTTACCCGCATCCAGGTTACAGCCTAATAAAGTATTTGACCACGTTGGTTGCGATATAGGTGGACCCTTTAACGTGAAGGAAAGTTTGCGCCGAAATGCAAGGGTACATAAGGCATATCTATGTCTGTTTATATGTTTTTCCACGAAGGCTGTTCATTTAGAAGCGATTACTGACCTATCATGTGAATGCTTTCTAGCCGCGTTAGACCGCTTCGTTGCCCGCCGCGGCTTATGTACTTGTTTGTATTCAGATTGCGGCACAAATTTCATCGCAGCTTCTAAACACCTACATGAAGTAACTGCATTCCTAAATAATAATAAGAACCGTGATGAACTCTTAAACGGACTGACTTCGCGAAGCATTGAATGGCGTAATAACCCTCCAAATGCCGCATCAATGGGTGGACTTTGGGAAGCTGGTATTAAATCGGCTAAATATCATTTATATCGTGCTGTAGGAGAGCGCTCTCTCACATTTCAAGAGCTCAGTACAGTTTTTTGTAAAATTGAGTCGATTATGAATTCAAGACCATTAAATTCGTTATCAGATAATCCAAATGAATTTGACGTTTTAACTGCTGGACACTTCTTAATTGGTAAAAATCTGTTGGCAGTGCCAGAGTATGATGTCATGGACGTTCCTATAAATAGATTGTCTCGTTGGCAATCAATACAGAAGGTCTCACAATCCTTTTGGCGACGCTGGTCTGATGATTACCTGCACACTCTCCAACAGAGAGAAAAATGGTTTGCATCATCTCCTAACGTCAAAGTGGGTGACTTAGTGTTGCTTAAATCCAACTTAACTAAACCATTACAATGGCCTGTTGGCCGGATAGAAGAAGTTCATCCAGGAATTGACAAAATAGTACGTGTCGTAACTGTACGTACACAGAGTGGACTTTTCAAAAGACCGGTAAATAAAATCTGTCCTTTGCCTCATGCAAATTAAACTTAATACTAAACGCATTAGGTTTAAGTTTACATTATAATTTTATTATATTATCTTTAAATTTAACTAGGAAAATTGCAGCATTTTCTGCACTCTATCTAACTTTCAAGTTAGTAGTATCATCTTAAAAAATAATATTTTCATATCTGAATTATTATTACCTTCATTATATTTATTAGAAATCATCATAGTGATTTCGGTGGGGGGAATGTTCGGGCTTTGTCTTTATTTGTGGGTAAAAGAATATTTTCTCCACTAATTTTTGTATCTTACCGTCGCTTTGAATATGGTTGGTGACGGCTCTCGCACCGACCCTCATCCTGTTCGCCCGCACCTGTCGTCAGAGGCACACGTTGTGTCACTTGACTTTGTCTATAATTACGGGCTGCCTTCAAAAAGGACTTTTCATATTTTCACCGGCTAGCCGTGCTACCGAACTGTTCAGGCCTTGTTTTTGTGAAGTGCTCGTGCCTTCTGTGTTCTTCAGCAGCAAGGTGCGCCGTGCGTGTCTGGAGCTGACCATCATCCGGGGTGAAGGAGGAGCAAAGGTTGGTGGAGCATTTTATTCACTTATTTGGACAAAGCCTGATTTACATCCTTCATCATTTCATACAGTCCACTAAATTACTTTCCTACATTGTGTAACGTTTGCACATAACTAGTCTAAAAAATTGACCCATCTAACCACTAAGAAAACGCCTTTGTTCCATTCAATAGTAAATAGCTCTGGTGATTGGAACATGAATGACATGCCATTAGTTATTAGTAAAAGGCCATAAGTAGTGTCACCATAAGGTCAATAATAAAAAAACAATAACTTTTTATTTTCAATAAAAATTGATATTGAACTTCAAAAACTAAATCGGCAATTCCATAGGTAAAGACCTATTATTAAAAGATGATTCATATAGCTTCACCTGTATCTATGCATGTATCCACAGAGTTAAAAAAAAGATTTCGCGTAATCCATTGTAACGCAATCTTTGAATGTGAATTTCACCCACTTCGAGACATCGGATTAAATCAAAAAGACAAAATTAAAAAAGATAAAGTATTTATTTATTTATTTATTTATTTATTTACACTTATAGTACACTATGTAAAGTATGTGAATTATTTACATAGTATATTAAAAAAAACGGACCAAATGCTAGTCAGAACCGCGCACATAGGGTTCCGTAGCATCATACTAGATGTCGCTAGTTTCTTTACGTTTTAAAAAAACATGTTTTTTGTATGGAGACATCCTTTATTTATTATTTTTTTCAATTTTTTAGTATTTGTTGTTATATAGCGGCAACAGAAATATATCATCTGTGAGAATTTCAACTAAGTATCTAGCTATCACGGTTCATGAAATACAGCCTGGTGACAGACGGATAGACTGACAGCAAAGTCTAAGTAATAGGGGCCTGTTTTTTACCCTTTGGGTACAGAACCCTAAAAAAAAAAATGTGAGTTTATTAGTTCGGTTTGCCACTAAAGCGTATTTTTTACTTTTTTAACTATCTATTTGTAAAAAGTTTACTACAAGTTGGTTGGAAATGGAAATTTGGAAGAGATTGTTTACAGGAATAGGATTTTCTACCTATTTAAGAATTTGGAAGAGATTGTTTACAGGAATAGGATTTTCTACCTATCTAAGAATTTGGAAGAGATTGTTTACAGGAATAGGATTTTCTACCTATCTAAGAATTTGGAAGACATTGTTTACAGGAATATAATTTTCTACCTATTTAAGAATTTGGAAGACATTGTTTACAGGAATATAATTTTCTACCTATTTAAGAATTTGGAAGACATTGTTTACAGGAATAGAATTTTCTACCTATTTAAGAATTTGGAAGACATTGTTTACAGGAATATAATTTTCTACCTATTTAAGAATTTGGAAGACATTGTTTACAGGAATATAATTTTCTACCTATTTAAGAATTTGGAAGACATTGTTTACAGGAATATAATTTTCTACCTATTTAAGAATTTGGAAGACATTGTTTACAGGAATATAATTTTCTACCTATTTAAGTTATTCCTGTCTTAATATGTGTTTTTAGGTTTCCGCACCCAAAGGGTAAAAACGGGACCCTATTACTAAGACTCCGCTGTCCGTCCATCTGTCTGTCCGTCTGTCACCAGGGTGTATTTCATGAACCGTAGTAGTTGAAATTTTCACATATGATATATTTATGTGGCTGCTATAACAACAAATACTAAATAACAGAATAAAATAAATTAAATATTTAAAGGGGCTCCCAAACAACAAATGTGATTATTACTCGTTTTTGCTCGATATTGATAACGGTAACAGGAAGACGCTTGAAATATTCACAAAATATTTAGTTATTTATTCACTTTAAAAATAAATAATTAAATTAAAATAAAACAAAAATTTAATTAAAAAGTGAAAAGATAAGGATGTGTTTTTTTTAAACGTGAAGAAACTAGCGCCATCTAGTTTGATGGTACGGAACCCTTTGTGTGCGGTTCTGACTCGCACTTGGCCGGTTTTTTTTTATATTATTAAACTACTATTAGGTACTATAAAAATGTGGTTCTAGAAATTTGACAAATAATATCATTCAATACTCTGATAGATAAGTGATAACACTTGCATTTATGACTGCAATTAATAAAAATTCGAGCGAGACCTACAGTACTCGCATATGATGTGTAACATGTGACCAAATACTATATAAAAGGACGTCAAAGATACGGCAGACTAGGCTGTATGGTCATAGATACCTTTGCCTTTTCCGCGCTTTTAAAGCCTGAAAAAAGGACGGCAAAGATACGGCAGACTAGGCTGTATGGTCATAGATACCTTTGCCTTTTCCGCGCTTTTAAAGCCTGAAAAAACGCGACTCCCTGTTACACATTTCCGTCCCATGGGACACATTTCCGTCCCATTTCACGAAATCACTCCCACAAATTGCAGGAAAGCGAGAGCAAAGATGTTACACATCAAAAACGTTACATTAATCCTCCTCCCTTAAGCTTAATATATTATAATATGTATGTAGAGTATGTATTTATTATATATAAGTATATATTTTGTATATAATCGCCTTTATTAAGGCAAAACTTAGAGATTTTTAATTTTATTTTATCGCGGCAGTTTCTTCGTTACTAATGTCATATTTGGGATTACTCCGCATAAGATTTCGTCACTTTCAGGAAAATTCAAGAAAATTAACTAGTCTGACTTACCTGACCGTATGCTCTGAAGTCCTTTCAGCATTCCAAGGTTGACTGGAAGAGATCCCGAAAGGGATAAGTCCGCCTTTGCTATATTTATATTATTTTGTTAAGTACCTTATTTGGTTTTAAATGCACACTCAGTAATGATACAATATGACTCTTATTGTATCATACTGCTAGTCATTTAAGTACCTTTGAAGGGTAATCAACGGAACCCTATTACTAGGCCTGCCCTGTATTTACTAAGCTGTCCGTCTGTGTGTCTGTCTTTCAGCGGGCTGTATATCATAAACTGTAATAGGTAGACAGTTGAAATTTTCACAGAGTATTTATTTCTATTGCAGCCATAACAAAATATAATAAAAATAAAATTTATAGAGCCATACAAGAAACGTGTTTTTTTTTTAACGTGAAGAAATTAGCGACACCTAATGCGATAGTACGGAACCCTTCAAAACTTTGTCAACCTAGTCGTTCGCCAGGAACACTCGCAGGGTCAGAACTTATAAAACTATAAAAAGTTTTCACTTCTGTCGGCGCTCCCAGAGTGGTTAGGTTTTTCTAGCTGTAATTAAGAATGTTTTTTGGTATCAGTAAATATATTTAATGAGTACACAATTTTAACCATTGTCCTAAATATAACACTCTTTTCGTAAGTCGATTCCAACCAAAGAGAAGACTTGCCCAATAAACATCGCCTAATGATTATTTTTTGATTTTTAACATAAAAAAGTAGTTTTTGTTGCTTAAAATAGAAGTAAGACATAATAATTATGCTGTCGCTAACTTTTTAGAGGCATTATCAAGTTCTACAACCATTCTCTAGAAATTATTATTACCTCATTTTTGTACATGACTGCAAACGATAAATAAATGAAATGAAATGAAATTACTCATATATTTCTTACCGTTAAAACAGCAGCGTTCGAGAGAAACGTTTTCGTTCGACCGTTTTTTCGTCGACTTGGAAAATTATATATAGGTATTCATAGATGAAATTCCATTCTCACTATTGGTGATAAAACTTTTTTTAAATTGGATGAGTAGTTTCGAAGTAGTTTACATCCAACATACTAATCAAGCAAACATACAAACTTTACCTCTTAATAATATTAATTTAGATTTAGAAAAAATTAAAACATGATGAAAAACAAGTCAAATGAGTTTTTTTTTATTTCAGTAGGGGGCAATTCTGTTAAGAAAAATTCATAATTTATTTTTGAAGTGAAACTTTTATATATATAGACGGGGGGTATTAGGATTTTTTCTTTCACGAAAAAGCGTTACGGCCGCGCGGAGGGGTTACACAGAGAAAGGCTGGCGGCGGCGGCGGAGAGAGGGCGACGGCTATATTCGTAGATAGAGAAAAGTTGAGATGGCGATATAAAGCAGGTACCTAGCTTGGGTTACCCCTTTCCACTTTTCCGTTGAAGTTTCACTTCTACTACGTGTAACAGCACACATTTAGATTTTCATGCAGTCTAGTACAATCGGGGGCTCAGATCAAAAATAAAAGGTAGATTAGTGTTAGCGCTTTGAAAACGGTGTATAAAAAACTCTGCTCCAATCACGACGGAGCAGAGTTTTGATTACAGTCACGCGTTGGCAGACTTACTGTCAACATGCCGAAACGTGGTGTGACATTTCTCAAATGCACATGTCTCAATTATTCAGTGAAGGATAGGACCTATCACGTGTCAAAATATTATTCCAGGTCACCACTTAAGATAAAGATGCATAAGTATATAAAAGAACAAGCGTTACCCCACTTTTTGTTGTGATTGTTGTTTGAAACTCAATATCTATATTATTTTTAATCTGAGCTCAGGGGCTTCGCCAAAATCATCCTGGTTTGTTTATTATCGATCTGTTTTGTAATATCTACTCTTAATTTTTTTGTGATTATGTTTTTTAATTTTTGCCCGACTGTGCCAGAAGAAGGGTTAAGTTTTTAGAGTGTACGAGTATGTATGTTATGTATGTATGTATATTTCTTTGGCACGCCTAAACCGTTTTGATAGATTTTGGAGAGCGAGGTGTCGTTAGATTTGTCTTGATCCCGTGAGTGACATAAGATACTGTTTAACCCGCCTGGTCAACAAAATAGGTGTTGAGTTTTTACGCAGTCGGGTTTTTACTTTTAATTAATTGACTTTTCGCCTGTCGCGGAGCGATGTATACCTCTGTATCTGCACCGCGAATGTCACGTACGCACCTATGATTAAACTCACATGTGACTCGCTGTACTGCACAACAATTCATGTCCTTCACCATCGCAGGGTACACCCGACCACCCGTGCTGCCAGGTGTTCGTCCAACTCCTGTAATTAAACTGGCATGAGTATGATAGCGGATCCCATAATCTGTCGTGAGGAGTGGGGTTCTACCTTGGGATGGACATGCCGTCCATGGCTAAATTACGGGACGAGGATGCACATGAAATAAGCAATCAGTGTTGCATGAGGCGCCTTTCTATGAGTGTGTGTTTGATGTCAGGTGTGCATACAAATGAATATCAAATAATACATGAACACAATAGCATGAGTAAAGCAATGGTTAGTCACACATCAAACAACAGTGCTGAAAGAAATAAATCATTAATAGGTCGGTGGTAAGGAAGGTAAGGGAAGGTAAGGAAGGAGGATCGCATCGTCATGTCCCACGTTGGAGGAGCCACTCTCCTCGTCCCGTCGTCCCACCCGCGTCCGGGCTGGCGAGTCGTTGGGGACTGTTGCTATGTCCCACGTTGGAGGAGCCACCTCCTCGTCCCCTCGTCCCACCCGCATCCGGGCTGGCGAGTCGTTGGGGACTGTTGCCATGTCCCACGTTGGAGGAGCCACCTCCTCGTCCCCTCGTCTTTCCCATGCCTGGGCCGCGAGTCGTCAGGGACCATTGGCATGTCCCACGTTGGAGGAGCCACCTTCTCGTCCCCTCGCTTTCCCATGCCTGGGCCGCGAGTCGTCAGGGACCATTGCCATGTCCCACGTTGGAGGAGCCACCTCCTCGTCCCCTCGTCCCACCCGCGTCCGGGCTGGCGAGTCGTTGGGGACTGTTGGGGGAGTAACGTTCCCCATGTCCCACGTTGGAGGAGAAACTCATTCCCCATGTCCCTCGTCGGGGGAGAGGTTTAATTTCCCCATTGCCAGGCGACATCTGGCTATCCACGTTCACAGAAGTATCAGCGGATACCACGCTATTCTCACACGTAGATTGATCCACATCTAGGTAGTCGGCACTCCGGAAAGATCTGCGGCTTCCAGTAACTTACAGATCATACTCGAGTAAGTCGTCTTTCGTATATCCATAAACAGTCTCAGGTTCATCCAAGGTGATTGGGTTCCTGTCCGTTCCGTGTACTCAACAGGATCTGCAGCGCGCTCGCCACGTCAGCGCCACGTCGTTCAATTGTCATCTCTCCACCTAGCTGTGTTAGGAAAACAATGTGTCAAAGGACACGAGGATTATAGGTTATGTGCGAGCTGTGGCAGCGTGTATGATGTGTCGTGGAAATATGGTGCAAGGTCGATGGGGTTTGTTGATTGTGGAGCCTTCAGGCTGATACCGGCACCAGGCATTGTGTAAATATCAAGATTACATCGGATATAGTTACATGAGCAAGTTAGAAGCAAAGAGAGATTTCGACAAGATATGAAATCAACTATGATACTCAACTTGGGTCTTTTGGCTCGGCAGCAGCGGCAGCTGGTCCAGGTCTTCTTCCATCCTCGTAGTTGGCTCGAAGAGATGTTGATCGAAGCACACGCGAAATCGAAATGAAATGAATTATGAGCCCGGCGCTCCTATATAAAACGAGTGAAATGACTAAGAGGATAAAAACTCTTTGCTGTTTACCGATTCGTCATAGACTAATCAATTTAAGTTAGGTCATCTTTATGAAGTTCATTCGCGACAAGATGTTAAATCCATCGTGTTCGCGACATCGCCTGTCCTTCTTCGCATTTTTTTAATTGTATATCATACTTTTTTAAATATTATTTTAGAGTTTTATGTTCCATTAACGCAAGTGCTGATATAGCTGGTTCCGACTTCTTTTTTATCGTGCTGGCTAGTCGGAGGGCGCGTCGAGGCCGCATATTTTCTACTTACATACCAGTTTTCCATTACCCTTCGCACAGAAATCCAATTGTTGGACCGAAGGAAACAAGACAACTGTAAATTATTTTATTTTATTTTTATTTTTTTTGGAGTTTACTCCTTAAGAATCGATTTGCATATAAGGCGCCCGGTATGAAAAAAATATGAGGAGCAGTGACTTATATATTACTGGCGTAAGGACCCGGCCAACGCGCGCGACTAATGGTCCCAGCGAATTGGTGCGAAAATCGAAAGTCTCGCACACTCGCGACTCAGTCGTCTGCAGGAAATTGTACAGTGCGATGGAAAGATATTCCATATAAAAATGCCTTATTGTGTTGTTAGAGGCTGTAAAAATCATTAAAGAAAGGCTAAAAAGAAACATAGGATATTGTATCATCGTTATGTAACCTTACATTGTATTTTTTCTTGTAAACAAATTAAATAAACGAATTTTAAAGCGACAATTCTACCAAGGTTCTTTTAACGCGGCACTGACGTCAACTCTCGCCCACTCTAGTTCTTACGTGTTATGTTAGATGGCGCTACTTTTTGCTTGTATCAAGAAAATCTGAGTCAAATATGGAGACGAGCGGATCCTTCTATTCAAATCTGTGATGAGGAGTAAAATCTAGTGATCGAAAACGTAGTTTGTTATATTCTCTTTGCGCGTTACGTTTTTACGCTCAACCTATTGTGCGCACCTCTGTCACGTGATACAAATCAGTCAGGCTGAATCTAAGATGACGTTCTGTCATTGTTGCAGTCTTAAGGCGTGTCTCTTGCGCCCGCTTTTTTGAAACATTACACAGAAAACATGAAACAAAAACATTTTTTTTCATACTCAAGCCGTCTCCTGCTACAGGGAAATATTTCTGAAACAAAAAATGTGCGCGACACGGCAGTTGTAGAAAAATGAAACAAATCCTTCCCCTCTCCACCCGCGCGGGGAGTATAATTGTACTGTATCTGTGTATTGTTTTGCAAAACAGGTCGGAGGAGACGCGCCTTTACTATTTTTGATCTGTATATACAGGGTGATTACGGGGTCGTGGAGCAAGAAAGAAGCATTTAACTTACTTTCTCCTCAGGATTACGATAGGTTAGGACTAACATTACACCAGCGACTTTTGCTTTTAGTCAGCAAAAAAAACTGCGATAATTCGAGATCATGGTCACCCTACTATTTCCTATTATTGAAATATTCCTACTATTAAAAGTAGGGTGACCACGCATTTTGAGTCAATAATAATTTTTAAATAAAAATACGTAAATAACGAATCATCTTTGTTTCAATTAAAATAAACACAGGTAGCATCGCAATCATTTACTGAGTCAAAAAAAATGGTTGGGATCACGACCCCGAATTCACCCTGTATAATTTCAGTATATTTATAATATAAAATATTTATGATTATAAATATACTGAAAATTTGTGATATTTTACAATCTCCATCGTATAATTTGGTATTCCACTCCATCATGGATGTCAATTTTGTGAAAGCAGATAGCAGAAACTTGCCCAAAGTGTACGCAATCAAGGATTGAAATGTTCTTCAAAAATAACCCCGATTTTTATTCTGCAGAGCTGAGAAATGTAAAAACAGCAATGTAAGTACTATAAAATAATATAACACTACCTACGTAAGTAACTTTAATCCTGCGAAGGCAAAATAATGGTCTTTCTTTCAATTGTAGTTTTTTAGGTTATAAAGAATAAATTTTGTTTACAGTAAGTAATTAGTTTGCATTTTCAGGGCTGCACGAGAATCTTATGGTGACGATGCTATTGGGTACGTGCAACTACATCGTGGATCAGGACTTTGCACACTCAATTGCAAGATCTGCCCCGAGCACAAATTGCGGGCTAGTTCATACAGAGTCACTATGGTGATAGACGAGACTAAAGGTGAAATCGTCAGTTGCCAGTGCTTGGACTGTGCAGGTTCAACTGGTGGTTGTAAGCATGCAGTGACATTTTTAATGTGGACCCATCGTCGCAGTCTTCCTGCACCGAGGTTGAATGTTAGTGGAAAAACCCATCCTCTCGAGAGTAGGGACTACTATAAAATACGTCACTGTAGATCAAATTTGCAAAAAACAGCTCCACATCATGAAACCAGCACAGACCTTTTCCACGAGTTTCTTCAAGAAGCAAAAAAGAAGAAAATTATGAATTGTGAACTGTTGAAGTATCAGAACGACTTTAAATACAGTGATGTTAGAAAGTTTTCACTTCGTCATTTCCTTATTCAAGCGAGTGATGATATAAAGAATGATGTCCACAAATTACTAGAAACAGTTGGGAGCTAAAAAAAGAGCTAAGAAAAGAGGCCGGAAATTGGAATCATCCATCAGTTATAAAAACTGTGCAGAGTAAACTTAAAACCAAAGTCAAGCCCTGTTTTGTGCCTGTTTAGACAATCGTACTTAAGAAGTAAACTCCAGGCGTGCGTCGGAGCTGACACACACACTTTTTTTTATTCACAATTGGTAAGCCCTTGGCATCATCTCACCTGATGGTAAGTGACGATGATGCCGAAGATGGAAGCGGGCTTACCAAGATTCCCCAACGCAATGGAGAACTGGCTATCTTATCTTCATGCCGGAACACATCAATGTTTTTAACACACTGATGTTTGGCGGTAAGACTTAGATAAGATGGTGGTAGCTAGCCAGGCGGGCTTAGAAAATGCCCTACCACCAACCAAACCGAGTCTTACAAGTTGACCCCGCCGGAATCGAACCCGCAACCTCCTGGTGTGAAGCGAATGGACTAACCATTACGCCACGGAGGCGGTTAAAATTGTATTACTTACATTACAACAATTTGTCGCCCGAGTTTCACATCCAGTTTGTTGATTATAAATTAGTTATCCATCCCTTGGTTACACCATTATTACACGGGATGTCTATAGGTACTGCTTGAGTGGACTGAGATAGAGCACGTTGTACCGAATATCGTGAAATCAAAGTGCCATTTTGATAATTTTATTATTTTTAGGGTTTCGTTAAAGGTAACGTGACCCAAAAAAATACTGCACTTTGTGTTAAAAGCAAGCCGCTTGGCACAGTGGTAGTTAAGACCATTTAAAATAATTTGGCATGTAGTGATTTTTGTTTATTGAAATTTTAATTCAAATTTTTACAAAATGTGTATTTCTATTTATGCTATAAGAACAAATTAAAAAAAATAAAACCATACAAAACGTGTTTTTATATAGGTGTTTAGATGTATTTTTGATTTAACTCTATTGTAAAAACCGTATCACATGAAAGCGTTAAACTTCGTCTGATTATATTACTTATACTGAAGTAAAACGACAAATAATAAAAATCGGCCAAGTGTGAGTCGTACTCGCACTAAGGAATCCGACTGAATAACAAAAAAGCATATTTTTGTCGCTCGCGTTGATGTCCTTTGTTTCTAATGTTGATAGGTATAATTATACTATTTAGTTGTGTTGTACGGTTGTAATAATGGAGGTATGGTGGTACGGAACCCTCGGATTACTAGTCCGATCCACACTTGTCCTGTTTTTTAACTATGCCAAATATGTTTCGATGGAATGCCCATTCGATGCTGTGATATTTATAATCAACTTAACAAGCAAATCAAAGGAGTATTCGAATATTCGATACAATGTTCGAAACCAACTTGAAAGGGAAGGGGTAAGGTAACCTACCATGTGTGCATCGGCCCTTTGTCCCTTTGCCAAGCGATGATGCGCTCTCACTGTCTCTTTCATTAACTCGACTTTAGAAAGAGACGATTACTACACCGTCGGTGACATCGGGAAATGTTTCGTGGTATCCTTGTCTAGATAGGCAATTGTTTCAAAGTCCAAAGTCCAAACACTGGGTCACCTGTCTGTACCCTTCAAAACTTTGTATCCTTTTGATAATTAAATTAGTTCCATTCCATTGTAGGTAGTTATCCCTTAATCACTCAACTGGAATTCCTATCTGTAAGTATTTGAAGAATGTTTGTCAGGTAATTATTGTTTTAAATATTTATTTAAGCTTTAATTAAACAAACAACGTATTCATTTATTTAATCCAGAAACAATGTCAACCCGCGTGGACAACGTTTCTATGACTTTTCGAGGGTGCGCAGTGCGCGAGCCGTAATACGTACGTACCAGGAACACTAGCGTTTTTCGAAAATTATTTTGAAATCTGATGATTAGTTTTAACCCGGCGAGGATGTGGATGGGTCATTTTGACCCTGTAAATTTTTAATCGAGTGTAGTTTTTTTTTCCGCGGTCAAAGGTTATTGGACGTCTCAGTAGCTGTTGCTGAGAGACCCGCCCACACGTTCAACACCGCTTCTCAGTCGGCCGCCACCTGCGAACAGAGTCACACATGCGCAAAGTCAAAAAGATTAAATAACACCCTACCAAAAGCATTACAATTCAGTCTTTAGCAGTGTCTTCATACAGTTCAGTATTTTTAAACCTTTGCTAAAACTAAAATAATAAAAACATTTTGTATTATTACATGTGCTTTTTTTTTCAAAATCCATATTATCAATATTATACAACTAATAGAGTCAACTTGAATTCTTTGTTGAAAAAAAATATATATATAATATATATATATATATAGCCATTAAAAATGCAATTAAATACAGGGTCAAATATACCCTCCACAACCGCCACGTAACTTTTTTCACCACATTCTTGCCGGGTCAAAGATAACCTCTTACATACAAACTCTACCTCTTTATAATACTAGCAAACAAGCGCAGCTCTGTGAGGGCTCGCGAGATTTATATATCCTTTATTGTACACAAACATTTAAATGACAAGAAATTTGAGAGGTCGTGTACAAAGGTGGAATTATCTCTATAAGAGATCTCTTCCAGCCAACCTTACCGGGTGTTAGGAGACTAAAGTATGGAAGGCAAACCTGTGTGACTTAATAATCATATAAACTAAATAAAAAACAATTAAGTATAAAGTAACCTAATCTACCTACTTAAATAACACATACTTATAATAAATAAATAAATAGTATATTTAATACATCATTAAAATTAAAATAATTATTGTTCGTACTAATTCAGTAACATATATAAACATATAATAACATAAAATAAACATGTGTAAAGTGTGTGTTTTTATACCAAGAACTAATCCTAATAATAATATTATAAACGCGAATGTTTGTAAGAATATATGGATGTATGTTTGTTACGCAAAAACTACTCAACAGATCTAGCTTAAATTTGGTAGGTAGACAGATTAGGACCTGGATTAACACATAGGCTACTTTTTTATACGCACTGCGCACCCTCGAAAAGTCATAAAAACGCCACGCGGGTGATGCCGCGGAAAACAGCTAGTTTTTAATAAAATTAAGTTTTAATATTAAATAAACCAAATAATAAGGACATACTCCACTCATGAACTTAACAACTTTTCCCATGAACCCATACAATTGGAAATTTTTACTTTGTTCAATTTGATCCGATTGTTCACCAAACTTTCCCAGCGTCGGTGGCGTAACGGCTACTGTCGCTACCTGCTGTCCGGGAGGTCGTTGTTCGAATCCTGCCACGTGCCAATGTGTTTTCGAATTTGTATACACTCGTAGTGCGATTCTGATCCGTACCCATTCGGCATAAGAACGTTACAAAGTCCAAAGTGTGAAGCTTGATGTGCTGGCCTGTGTACGTTTATCCGACGACGCTCTCTCTTACGGTAAGGGAAAACATAGTGAGGATAACTTGAAGGTTGTGTATGAAGTTGACCAACCCGCATTGGACCCGCGTGGGTCCATATGAAATCTAAATTCGAAATCACATTCGAACGTGGCAGGATTTGAACCACAACCTCCCGGAAAGGAGGCGGCGGCCCTAGGCCACAGAGGCCTATTTAAGAATTTTCACAACGACCGGTCCTGTGCTGCCCGCATATAGCGCTGACCTTCTCCAGGGCTTCAGTCCAATGTGGGGCGATAGCTGTACTAAAACAACGATTAGAAATTTCCGTTTAAAAGCACTCCAGAGACAGTAGGGTGGCCAAACGTTCAACTGTCCTCTGTGATAGAACCCGGGGGAAATCTGACCTCTTTTTATTCAGGTCCGACAGAGCCGGTTTTAGGGAAATCTGAGGCCTTAGTCCTTTATTTTTACTTTTATTTATATTTTTAACAGACTTCAAAATAATGGTAATATTTCAATTTTTAACTTGTCTGTACAAATAAATGCATAAATGTGTATTGTTTGCGATTTCCTTGGAAATGTAAACTTTACTTTTTTTCGTATTTACGCACCAAGGATCACTGATAATTTTATAATTTGTGAGTTTTTGGCTTCATCATGTACAAAAAATTATCATGTATTCCTTCTTGCTTTTGAAAAAGAAAATCAACACTCAATATTCAGACTATTCAATACTCAAACCATTTTATAGGGTTATGTACCCAAAGGGTAAAAACGGGACCTTGTTACTGAGACTTCGCTATCTGTCCGTCTGTCATCAGGTTGTATTTCATAAACCGTGACTGTTACACAGTTGAAATTTTCACAGATGATGCATTTCTTTTGCCTCTATACCAACATTAGAAAAAGTGATTAAAATACAAAAAACGTTTTATTTTTTAAACCGTGAAGAAACTAGTGCCATCTATTATGATGGTACAGAACCCTTTGAACTAGCGCCATCTAGTATGATGGTACGGAACCCTTTGACCGGTTTTTTTCTATTCTTACTCTCAATGAGTCACAGAACAGATCACAATAATAGTAATTACTGCGTAGGTACTAACTGATCTCTTTCAGGGCCTTTACTTTTACCCCTTAATACGACCCTGCGTTTGACTTTAAATCTTGTTTCGGGAAACAAACACAATTGCCCCTGTCTGATTGTCGTAGTGTTTATTCAAGTGCACAGTTTTAAGAGTTTTTTTAAGAGCAAACGCGGACGCCATTTTTTCCATACAAACGTAGTCCGTTGTATCATTCCTGGATAATAACAATACAGCAAAAATGTTTTTCCATCGAACCTGTCCCTATGTTTTTTTTTCTCATATTTTAATTATAATAGGAAGTAGGAACCCAACCCGCACTGGGCCCGCGTGGTCGACTAAGGCCTAATCGACCTGATTCAGGGTAGGCTCGAGCCCCTCGGTGGGGACGTATATGAGCTGTTATAATAAGGAAGTAGGAGCCTTCAAAAATGAGAAAATTGCCCAATTGAAACGTCATTTTCAGACACCGATCAAAAACACAATACGCATATTAGCAATAAAATGAAAACATAGAGCCATAGGTAAAATATTTTTTTAATTATTTTTGAAAAAAAAAAATTATTGCTCAAGTTTTGGAGGAGGAAATAGGGTTTTGCAATGCTGTTTTGGTCAATTTTAGTGGCTATTATCGGTCTGTGCTGCAGTTCTCCCTTTCTTGCTGTATAGGGAGAGGTTTGGGGGTGAGAGACAGCAACATTTTATTCAAACACCTATTCTTAAGATCGCGTTTCCTCTTAAGTTTTGATTTTGTTTTATTCGGAGACATTTTTTATTTTGTTGTCTTTGCTTTATTTCTAACTGTAGGAACTTTGTTTCAATTCTCCAAGAACCATGCTCGATATCAATGTGGGGTTTAGTAATTTTGTCCGACTGCTAAAAAGGAGCGTTATATTTATTCAAGTGTATACAGTATACAGGGTGTAACAAAATTAGTGTAGGTCCCTTTAACAGGGGCTTCTACTCATCGTACTGAACAACTTTTATAACTACGACTATGCTGAAAACGTAATTTTTTTTACTCTTCATAAATACGATTTTGTACATTTTAGTATTTTTACATTTTAGATTTTTTTTTTGTTAATTGACTATGGGTTCCTTGGAGAAAGTTGTTCAGTATGGCGAGTAGAACCCCCAGTTATCGGGACCTACACCAATTTTGTTACACTCTGTATATGTATGTCTGTTCCTATGGCTGAGCCCGTAGCCTTAGCGGCTTAATTAATTTAAGTGCGAGGTATCGTTACATTATTATTGATCCCTGAGTGATATCTATATAAAATACAATACAATATTCTTTATTGCATCACAACATAAAAAAGAAATTGACAATATAGAAGAAAGCCTATACAATAGGCGGCCTTATTGCTAGGCAGCAATTTATATACATACTAGCTGATTCCCGCGGCTTCACCCGCGTGGACCACGTTTCTATGACTTTTCGAGGGTGCGCAGTGCGCGAGCCGCAAGCGGCTCGCGAGCGTGGTAAAAAGTAGCCTATGTCTTAACCCAGGTCCTAATCTGTCTACCTACCAAATTTCAGCCAAATCCGTACAGTAGTTTTTGCGGGAAAGCGTAACAGACAGACAGAGTTACTTTCACATTTATAATATTAGTAGGGAAGTAGGGATATATATATATATTAGTAGGGATAATAAAACAATAAAAGGGCCGTGTCTGTATCCTAAGTCTTACCGCCAAGCATCAATGTTTACAGCCTTGATGTGTTCCGGCTTGTAGATAAGATAGCCAGTTCTCCATTGCGTTGGGGAATTTTGGTAAGCCCGCTTCCATCTTCAGCATCATCGTCACACTTACCATCAGGTGAGAGGATGTCAAGGGGTTACCAATTGTGGATAATAAAACCTAGGTAGGTCTTTATCATCTAGGAGGCTCTAATGTCACAGATTACTAATTAGTTTGCTAATGTGTATCTGAAAAGTTTAATAAATTTTTCCTATATAGAGTGACTTTTACTTAGTTCTTGATAGCAATGGATATGAACGTACTCGTGATTACAAACAACTTTTCTAAAAAAACGATATGTCAAATATGAAAAAAAAATTGTTCCTTTATACATTTTTGCCGATTTGATAACTTATGTATCGAGGAACAAACATTTTTTTTTAGATTTGACATATAGTTTCTTGTAATGAAAGTTGTTTGTAATCACGAGTGCATGCATACCTTTTGTTATCAAAAACTAATTAAAAGTCATCCTGTATATTTTTTGACGTGAATTCGATGAACGCTTTCCTCGTCACCCAGGCGGGCATTCCAGAAAAATTGCGGTTTTTTTTATCAACAATGGATGGGCCCTTGACACCATCTCACCTGATGGTAACTGAAAACTGCTGAACTATCGGAGATAGAAATATAATAATTATTCAGCGTTAATACAAAAATAAATAAAACTAAACTGAAGAAAGATAAACTGAAGTGGCTGTGGGCCACATAGCTTGTAGAACAAATGTCTGTTGGGGCATTTAAGGTCTCGAGTGGCGACCGCGCACTGGAAAACGTAGCGTAGGCAGGCCTCCCACGCGGTCGACCGAAGACCTGGTGAAGATAGCGGGAAACCGCTGGATGCGGGCAGCGCTGGACCGGTCGTTGTGGAAATCCTTGGGGGAGGCCTTTTTCGACTGATATGATGATGATGACTTAGGGTGACACACAGGTTAAAAAGGTAATGGGGCCTCCCGCCTTTGTCCAGCAGTGGACGTTTTTCGGCTGATATGATGATGATCAATAGGAAAAACATATATTTGAACCCGTCTCATCGTCCGCCATAGACTTCAAAGACCGCGCAAGTGACCTCTGATAATATGTAGACGCCGTGATTGAATAATTCAAAACCTCTAAACAACTAACAAACATAATTACACCGCTAAAAAGGTCGATAAAAGGCTATTTAGCTATGTAAAAGTTATTTATTCTTATTTATACATAACAAACAACTTCGGCTCAGAAGGACCAAGTATAGTTTAAAGTATTTAAACCACGGCGCACAAAAAGTACAAGGGTATCGTAAAAATGAAACCATACCACTGACCACAGGCATTTAATAAAGGTAACTAATCAAATAATTTTAACTGCCTCACACCAGGAGGTCGCGGATTCGATTTCCGGCGGGGTCAACTTTTTAAGACTCGGTTTAGTTGGTGGTATAAGGCCATTTTCATAGGCTAGCTGTAGCTACCACCATCTTATCGAAGTTTTGCCGCTAAACATCATTGTTAACAGTATAAATGTGTTCCGCCTTGAACATAGGATAGTCAGTTCCCCATTGAGTTGGGAAATCTTGGTAAGCCCGCTTCCATCTTCGGCATCATCGTCACTTACCAGCAGGTGAGACGATGTCAAGGGCTTATCAATTGTTGATGAAAAAAATACAAAAAATTGGATTATACGAACAAAACCTACGAAGAGACCAGCAATAAGGCAGCCTATTGTATAGGCTTGTGGCGACATCTGCAGTACCCGCCACTAACAACTACGTTGCCACAGCTCAAGACTGAACCATCGATCAAACTATATGGAGAGCTGCATCTTCACCTCGATAGATAGATAGCATTTGTGTGATGAGCAGATTTGTTTGCTCTGTGTCTGGGTGTTAAATATCTATATATGTATGTATTTAAACGTATATAAGTATGTATATCAGTCTCTGGTAACCCATAACACAGGGAATCCTACTTTGGGGCCAGATGACCATGTGTGATTTGTCCCAGAATATTTATTTATTTATTTATTTATAGATGGCACCATCATCGCAAGAAGGCTATTAACAAAGCATCTACAACGCACTATCAACATTTCCTTGCTCATAGGCATATATACGAGTACAAGCACTAACCATACACGGTTGTTCCACGGCCGGACCCCAGGACGCCTGGCGGAGATATCTCCCTTTGTTCTCGTCATGTAGGAACACATCCGTCCCTATAGGCTTTCTTCTACATTGTTGATTTTTTTTTATGTTGTGATGCATTAAAGAATATTGTATTGTATTGTATAAATTGCAGCGGCAAATAAAGATTTGTTTTGTTTTACTGAAGATACAAATACAGATAAACCATTTCACGGACACTGTATTTAAAGAGGTTAAAGATAACTTTAGGATAAAAACCCCAACTGTTAAAAAACCTAACCTCATTTTTTTGGCCAATCGAGTAAATTTATAACTTATTTTTAACTAGAGCTTGTACTCATGAAACTGAACAACTTTCCCTAAGAAACACATAGATAATTCGCAAAAAAAATTTGGACTTCCATACAAAGTTTTCCCGCCAGCTGATCGATTTGTATGGGAAGTCCATAATTTTTTTTGCGAATTGACCATGGGTTTCTTGGGGAAAGTTTTTCAGTTTCACGAGTACAAGCTCCAGTTAAAAATAAGTGCATACCTTTGTTAAGCCCTGTATATCCTAAGACCAATCTAACGACATCTCGCACTCCAAAAATGTTCAAGCCGTTTTAGCTGCAGGGCGTGCCACAGAAATAAATAACCCAATGACTTATATATTACTGGCGTAAGGACCCGGCTAACGCGTGCGACTAATGCGCCGAGCAAATTGGTGCAAAAATCGAAAGTTTCGCACACTCGCGACTCAGTAGTCTGAGGGAAATTTTACAGTGCGGTGGAAAGATATTCCATATAAAACTGCCTTGTTGTGTTGTTAGAGGCTGTAAAAATCATGAAAAAAAGGCTAAAAAGAAACATGGGATGTCGTATCATCGTTAAGTAACCTTACATTTTATTTTTTCGTGTAAATAAATTAAATAAACGAATTTTTAAAACGACATTTCTACCAAGGTTATTTTAACGTGGCACTGACTTCAGCTCTCGCCCACGCTAGTTCGTACGAGTTATGTCAGATGGCGCTACTTTTTGCTTGTATGAAGACAATCTGAGTGAAATATGGAGACGGGCGGATCCTTTTGTCCAAATCTGTGAAATAAGCTCTTTTTTGCTAGTCTGGTAAAAATGTGTCCTACGTCACTTACGGGATAATGACAAATCTAATGACACCTCGCACTCCACAATCCATTTAGCCGTTTAGGCTACAGGGGTGCCAGAGAAATATACATACTGTGACAAAAATAATGGGAACTGGGGATAAAAACCCTCACGGAATTTGCCACATACGATACGTATGATTTAGAGGTTCAGGCCTAAATGGAGTTTGAAGAAAAAAATATTATGGGGTAAATTAGAATATATATATTTTATGATTTTTTTCCTGAAAAGAAGGAACAATAAACAATATGACCAACAATATGAACAATATACAATGGTTGACCGTGTAGACAATTAAAAACAATGACCTCATATATTTATGGAGAATTTACGGAAATAAATTTAAGGTTACAATTTTATCTGTATATAAAATGGTTATTTTATAGTATGCCGGCAGGCAACGATCGTCACCGTCCCTTTGGTACTTAAATAAGTTACTAAGTTTAAAATTTCAGTTTGATCTGAATTACCCTATCTTTTTAACAAAATATGCATCAGATACAAAACACTTTTAAAATTTAAAATAAATAACTAATGGTCAGAAACTGGAAACAGGAAATCTTCTAGGTCGGCGGAAAGGTCAGAGAGTCAGAGAGTCGCTCGGGATAAAAGATAAAATAAATTCACTTCCCTTATGGCGAGCAGCTGGGCGGGCAGTAGAAAGGAGTGGCTGGTGATCAGCACTGCTCCATCCCGGGATTAATCCTTTATTGTAAAACTTCGGGGACGTCAACCTCGTAGGGGCTGGATGAAACCCTACGGAGATATAACAATGTAATTCGCCGCAGAACCAAAAATACACGCAAAGCGGTTTCCTTATACAAATTACTTACCACAGAATAAAATTGTGGGCCTCAATAACGACTTATAAAACAATTTATCAAAAAAATTTAAATTCGCATCTGTAGACGGGATCACGGTCAACCTTTTTGTTTTTCTTGTCAAAAAATAACAACAATTTTCAAATTCAAATACCATAGAGCAACGACATCAAAAAAGAATTTAATTATGAAACGCGACAAAAGAGATCGGCTCGAAACGATAGTTAGCGTTTCAAAATACCCACAAACTCACAAAAAAAAGGCGAGAAGTCCAAAATTTTTTTGAAATTTGGACAACCCTATGGACGTTGGACAGCCCTGAAGAAGAAAAAAATAAAAACTCTCTAAGTAACTAGTTAACTACGAACGTTTACTTGAAGCTGGTAGAAATTGACATTTATACACGAACGTACACATACAAACGGCAAAAACTCCATCTAAAAGTGAACCAACTTAATAACCCCAACAACACACTAGCGTTAAAGGATCGCTGTGTATTGAGCCTAAAAACTAGTCACTTAAGAAAACAGGAGAAATCAATCAACTACTAAAACATTAAAGACCAATAGGGTTGACAAAAACTGAAAAAAACTTGCAAAACATTGTCGGTTACCCCAGCGAAAATATGGACAAAAGCGGTAAAGGCGGATGCGTGAAAAATCCGACTCACGGATAAAATTAACACCGGAAGTCTGAAACGCGATACGCAAGAGTCTAAAGGGACAACTCTACCGAAAAATAGGCCATTTGAGGTAAGACAAGGGCAAGATTAATGAAAGAAATTTGAAAAATGGAAAATTGTTATAAGACCTCAAGAAATCTAAACAATACTGCGGAATACCGAAACGTTGTCACATAAAAGTGAACAGGGTACGCCAAAAATTTAAGGAGTACCTCGCAAAGCAACGCATAAAAATATTCCAAACAGTAACCCTTAAAGATTTTTCCCTTAAAACAACGTTAAATAATCGTGAACTAAAAGTAAGTCTGTCCCGACTTTCGATTGAAAGAAATCTAGAGTCTGGCCATTGACTACTTAAATTAAAAATTCTCTTGGAATCGTAAGGGAATACACAGGCAACAACAACTCAACAACACGTAAGCAATTATCCGAAAGAGGTATAACGCCATTAAGCCGGGGAAAAAAACGACCCGTGTCAAGAGAAGCAAAAAATACCGTGCATACAAACAAAAAAACCATACGTTT
This sequence comes from Coleophora flavipennella, assembly GCA_947284805.1. Taxonomy (NCBI): domain Eukaryota; kingdom Metazoa; phylum Arthropoda; class Insecta; order Lepidoptera; family Coleophoridae; genus Coleophora; species Coleophora flavipennella. The sequence goes on from OX369290.1 coordinate 6,342,122, forward strand.
CAAAGAAAACCGCACGATTAAATTAAGTAAGGGTCTTGAGGTATTAAAACTTGAACCATATTATCCGGAAAACGGATACACCCACGAACGACAAAAAAACGGGTTCGTTAGGGAAAGATTAAAGGCAGAAAAGGGGGTAAAACATTAGTTCGGGCGCCATAAATATGTGACAAAAATAAAGGGAACTGGGGATAAAAACCCTTACAGAGTTTGCCACATACGATACGTATGATTTAGAGGTTCAGGCCTAAATGGAGTTTGAAGAAAAAAATATTATGGGGTAAATTAGAATATATATATTTTATGATTTTTTTCCTGAAAAGAAGGAACAATAAACAATATGACCAACAATATGAACAATATACAATGGTTGACCGTGTAGACAATTAAAAACAATGACCTCATATATTTATGGAGAATTTACGGAAATAAATTTAAGGTTACAATTTTATCTGTATATAAAATGGTTATTTTATAGTATGCCGGCAGGCAACGATCGTCACCGTCCCTTTGGTACTTAAATAAGTTACTAAGTTTAAAATTTCAGTTTGATCTGAATTACCCTATCTTTTTAACAAAATATGCATCAGATACAAAACACTTTTAAAATTTAAAATAAATAACTAATGGTCAGAAACTGGAAACAGGAAATCTTCTAGGTCGGCGGAAAGGTCAGAGAGTCAGAGAGTCGCTCGGGATAAAAGATAAAATAAATTCACTTCCCTTATGGCGAGCAGCTGGGCGGGCAGTAGAAAGGAGTGGCTGGTGATCAGCACTGCTCCATCCCGGGATTAATCCTTTATTGTAAAACTTCGGGGACGTCAACCTCGTAGGGGCTGGATGAAACCCTACGGAGATATAACAATGTAATTCGCCGCAGAACCAAAAATACACGCAAAGCGGTTTCCTTATACAAATTACTTACCACAGAATAAAATTGTGGGCCTCAATAACGACTTATAAAACAATTTATCAAAAAAAAATTAAATTCGCATCTGTAGACGGGATCACGGTCAACCTTTTTGTTTTTCTTGTCAAAAAATAACAACAATTTTCAAATTCAAATACCATAGAGCAACGACATCAAAAAAGAATTTAATTATGAAACGCGACAAAAGAGATCGGCTCGAAACGATAGTTAGCGTTTCAATACATACAAACATACACACGAAAAACATAACCGTCCTTCTGTCGCAGTCGGGTCAAAAGTACAAAGATTGAATTATTAAAACAAAATCTATGAGGGTACCAAGACGAGTATGCAGCGGAAAAGTTTACTGAAGAACTGGTTTCTTTATTGTCTCTTTAGCGTAATGGTTAGTCCGTTACCTTCACATTTGGAGGTCGCGGATTCGATTATTGACTGGGTCCAACGTTGTAAAACTCAAATGGTCATAAATCAGAAACTTTTGATCCTAGGCGACTACTAGTGATTCTGGTACAGTAACGTACCGTCTTTATCCCCCCCGCCCCCTAACAATGTTTGTAGAATAGTGAAAAAAACATTTTTCTTCAAAAAATATTGATCTCAGGCTACTAATTTTTTAAGAGAAATGATAGATCTTGACGAGATCTTTGTGAATTATTTAATTTTGAGTCGTTACTTTAGGTCTTAAAGGAATTACAGTAGGAATGGCAGGTACCTTTGAGCGTCGGTGGCGTAACGCCTAGGTCACACCCTGGACACTTCATACAACGGGCCAGAAATGACATTTCAAAAAAGGAATGACGGATTCTATACGTTCGACAACCAAACTGTAACCAATCTGTATCAATCTATGTGACGAGGGGGTAAGGGCGCAATCTAGAGAGCGGCAGAGAGTGTCCATACTGTATGTTAGACTAATATATTATATACTTTGCCTAGAGTCCCTACCTCTTGTCCGGAAGGTCAAACAAACCGCAAGAACTTTGAATAAACGTACATATGAAATCGAAATTTAAAAATACATAGGTACGTGGCAGAATTTATTTTTAAATTTCTATTTCATATGTACGTTTATTCAAAGTTCTTGAGGTGGCAATTTGTATTCATAAATGATTTGCCAAAAACAGGGTTTTTTATCTGTGGTTTCGACCATTTCGTAACGGTAGGTACAATTCAACGCACGTAAAAAGAGCTCCGAGCGACCTACCTGCGCAGTGAATGAATTGCGGGCCAAATTGGTGGTAAGGGGTGAGGCGCGATGGGGGAAACACGCGTCTCTCTTGTTTGCTGTCGCGTGATTGGTTCGCCAGTTGTCATTTGTTTCCCGCCTGCGCAAACACATTCCCACCACTTGACCACTGGAGCTTTTTTTACGTGCGTTGAATTGTACTATTTTTAAAATTCAAGCTCAATGAAAAAAAAAACATTTATCTGACGTTTATCCGACGCTCTTACGTTGAAGGAAAACATCGTGAGGAAACCTGCACACTCCTGCAAAGAAACACGAAGGTTGTGTGTGAAGTCGAGCAGCCCGTACTGAGCCCGTGTGGTCTACTAGAGCCCGATGTCGTCCTAATTCTGGGGACAAAGTATATTTATTAGTATTAACAAATAGTATGGACACTCACTCCCTGCCGCTCATTAGATTCCAACCACACCCCCTCGTCAACTCAGATTGATACAGATTGGTTGTATAGTTTGGTCACACCCCGGACACTCCATACAAACGAGCGAGGAATGATATACATAATTATAACTGACGTATCTATAGGCAAGAATGCAGGTAGGGTTGAATCACACCGGCGGTATTGGTCACGAAATGTTTGTTAGTTATTTACTGAATGCAACAGTGTGAATACTAAACTCTTTTTTTTCATACTTTTCGTTGTAAACAAACACCGTTCGAACAAAAAACACCACTTTCCGAATACACCATACACATTATGAGACTAAAAAACATTGTAAATGGTAACTGCGATGTTGACGTATGAATTAACACTGAAACCTGCTATTATTTTGTACATCTTTAAACACTTTTTCCATAAAATTGCGAAATTGATAAAGGATTTTGTCACAGATTAAAAATCGACATGATAGTTTTGTTGCTTTGGTGTAGAGATGGGACGAAGTGAATGACTGAATGAATGATTTTGAACTGTTGTTGCGAGGTGAAAATTGTTAGTCTTTGACCGACAAATCGCTACCGCTTATTAAAAAAAGGTCATCCACTTCTCTGACGGCGAAAATCGCTACCACTTATTCCAAAAAAAGGTGAAGTCAATTTGATCACCAAGATTCATGATATGGGGTCCAGGGGGCCCAGCCCCCTCCACCCATTTAAAAACCCCCAACAACCCTTCGGGATCAGGGCGGGGAAAGCACGCGGGGCCCGGACCCCTAACGGGGGCGTAGGCCCCGCCACCCATTTAAAGCCCCCAACAAACCTTCGGGATCCGAGGGGGATGTGGTAGTATCAGGGCGGGGAAAGCACGCGGGGCCCGGACCCCTAAGGGGGGCGTAGCCCCCGCCACCCATTTAAAACCCCCAACAAACCTTCGGGATCCGAGGGGGATGTGGGAGTATCAGGGCGGGAAAAGACGCGGGGCCTGGACCCCTAACGGGGGCGTAGCCCACGCCACCCATTTAAAACCCCCAACAAACCTTCGGGATCCGAAGGGGATGTGGGAGTATCAGGGCGGGGAAAGCACGCGGGGCCGACAAACTCGGGGCTCCTACATCTTCATTCTCATGTTAAACCTAACAGTACGACTGTGCGGGGAGGCAAGCTAAGCTCGCCTCCCCGCACAGTCTCCGAACCTAATGGATCCGAGTCGGGGTGCTCCGAAAGTCCGAGCTCGCTTCGCTCGCTCCCGCTTCTATTTAGAACTCCCCGTACCTCATTCGCGGACCCCATATTATGAATCTTTGGGATCAAATTGACTTAGACCTTGACCTTGAAATGACCTTGACTGATTGACCTTGACCTTGACGGATTACCCCCTGGTTTTCGATATGTTACCCCCAAGTTTGTCTGCCCTCAAGTCGGCCCCGCGTGCTTTCCCCGCCTTGATACTCCCACATCCCCCTCGGATCCCGAAGGTTTGTTGGGGGTTTTAACCCCATATTATGAATCTTTGGAATCAAATTATACAATCAGTAATAAGTCATCTTTGGTCCTACATAAACTCACAAAACAAAGAACAAAGAGTACCTAAAAATACAATTTTCAAAAATTCATAACTCAAAAACCGCTCGTTTTCTAACCTTGAAATTTGGTATGGATGTTCAGCTAAAGCCTATCTCTTACCGAAAAATCGCGGACTGCCAAATCGATGTACCCTATTTTACAGTTAACCCCAAAGATGACCCAATTTTTACCTCGCAACAACAGTTCAAAATCATTCATTCAGTAATTCACTTCGTACCATCTCTACACCAAAGCAACAAAACTATCATGTCGATTTTTAATCCGTGACAAAATCCTTTATCAATTTCGCAATTTTATGGAAAAAGTGTTAGAAGATGACGTATAAAATAATAGCAGTTTTCAGTGTTAATTCATACGTCCACGTCGCAGTTACCATTTACAATGTTTTATAGTCTCATAGTCTCATAATGTGTATGGTGTATTCGGAAAGTGGTGTTTTTTGTTCGAGCGGTGGTTGTTTACAACATGACAAGTATGAAAAAAAAAGAGTTCAGTTGGGCCTTTACGTTCGGTAACTGGTTGGTTTTTATGCTTGTGAACGAAATCACAGCGGCGCGCAAAGTGAATATAGTGAATAAAAGTGCTTGCGTAGCTCGTCCTTTACGTTTGGTACCCAATCTACACCCAATCTGAGTGACGGGGGGGGGGTGAGGTCGAATCTAGAGAGCGGCAGGGAGTGTCCATACTGTACGTTAGTACTAATATATATACTGTGGTTTGATTCTCGAACGTATGGGATTTCGCCGTGATTTTGTTGGCTCCGTCATTTGTTTTTAGAAATGTTGTATGAAATGTCCGGGGTCTATTGGGGACGTATATGAGCTGATATGAAGAAGACATGATACAATCAAACGTATGACGAAATTACAGTAAATATTGCACCCACCCAGGCACAAAATTTCCGATGACGTAAATACATTTCTAAGAACTCACTCTTCTAGCTAACAGACTGGCCAGAAATAAAAAGCGGCCAAGTGCGAGTCGGATTCGCGCGCCGGAGGTTCCTTTCCGCCATACTTCGCCCCACGAGTATAACAATTATACCTATTCATTTCAAACAAAATACATCAACAAGAGCGTCAGAAAAAATCAGGTATCGATTTTAGGGATCCGTAGCAGGTAACGGGACCCTAAAACAAGCCTAAGCTGTCTGTCTGTCCGTCCTTTAAAAGACTGGTTCTTTAGAACCGTAATAGGCAGCAGGCTGAATTTTTTCAAAGAATAATATTATCGTGTTATATTGGGGGATTTACAAACACATACTTTAAAAACAAAAGAAGAATTTGATTAAAAAAAATACAAACGATTTAAAAATAAAACAAAACCTAACCTATCCCTAAAAATATGTTTGTTTGTAAATCCCTAAATATATAACACCTATAAAAAACACGTATCTTGTAGCTCATATACGTCCCCACCGAGGGACTCGAGCCTACCCTGAATTAGGGCGATCGGGCCTTAGTCGACCACGTTGGTCGACTTCACACATAATCTTCGAGTTTTTTCGCAGGCGTGTGCAGATTTCCTCACGATAATTTCCTTCACGATTGTGTTTATTTTTACTCTATTGTAAATATGGTAATACATAGAGTAAACGGACCTCTAAAAATAGGTTTCTTGTATTGGAGAGTATACCCTTATTTTTTAGTAAATTATCTATAATTACACATGATATGTTGAAATTTCAGCCAGCTAGCTGTTATGGTTCAAAAGATACTGTCCCTTAAAAGTCGGACAGACGTACAGACGTACGGACAATAGGGTTCCGTTACCTGGTATGGAACCTTAAAAACATCACCATGGTCTGACCGCAATCTGTAAGATCATCCAATCCAAACTAAAAAAAAATAACACGGTAAATTCTCATACAATCGACTTCAACCGCAAGAAGTACAATGAATTATCAATTATGCTTTATTTTTTATTTTCGTTTTTGTTGATATGCTAAAAAGTGTAGGCATACAAAATACATACCGGGATTTATTTATTTTTTACTTGTGATCGACACAGTCCTCGGACTGTGGCAGAATTACCAGTGTATTGCTCGCAAGAGCAAATCAACCTTAGAGTATACATTAGCTAAATTAGCTTATGTATACTCTAAGAAATCAACACACTGAGTCACGGCCCATTTGTACTACTGCAACACACACAATATTTTATATACATATATTCTTTTTTTGCTCTTTTTAGTTTTATATCATGTACGAGTGTTATAATATGTGTGTGATGGTAGTGAAAAATAAACGTGCTATCTATTTATTTAACAGTCGAATAGTGACCCGTAAAATATTTAAAAAAATGATTGCACATATTTTACTAGGCCACGCTTCATACAAAAATATTCCAATCCCCTTTGTTTATTAAATATTTTGTTAAGATTCTGCGTTTTTATTAGTAATTGGTATTAAATTTACATACATACATACACCAGAAACACATTACTCTTCTTCTAAGGTAATCGAGTACTATATTTAAAAAACTTACACCTTGCTATCCTATTAAAGCAAAAATGATTGCTAACTAATAATTGTTAACCCATAAATAGTTAACGACTACCAAACTTTTAACTACATTTTAATTTGTAGCACGTAGCGTGTAGCTTTGCTTCTTCTGCGCAGCATTCTGCTACCCATGGGGGAGCGGGGGAACCCTCGCTTCGCGAGGCTCTTTGACTGTATAATCAATCAAACCTGACCGAACCATAATCGCTCGCTTCGCTCGCGCATTTACAGTTTTTTTGAAAAATCTTATTTTTGCCAACTCCTTTTTCGTTGTGTGGCTTATTTAGGCAAAAATAGCGCAATAATTTGCCCGGTAAGATTTGGTGCTCATTTATTACATTTGGTGTTTAAATTCATTTTTTGGGTAAGATGGCTTAGGGTATCAAAGTATTTTTTGTGGTCATTATATTAATTAATCCCAAAAACAACTGTTAGGCAAAACCTTAAAATATTTCAGTCGGGCACGGCCGGTCTAATCTAAGGACACGGCTAAAGAATTTTTTGGAATGTGACACGAATAAGTTGTAGAAAATTGAAACAATACCTCGGATTATACAGGCTGTAGTTAATAACCCCGATCTTAGGCCATGTCACACAGCTAATCAATATGTCACTTCACTGTTGTCTGTCTATCAATACAGTTCAATGCACAGATTAGTCTAATTTCGGAAGTGATAGATTAATTGCTAGGATGTTACATGTGAAATGCATTGGTATCAACCCGTTCAAGCGAGATGACACTTGATTGATTTTCGTCTTCAAATTTATTGTTTTGGCATAAAATGATTATCACTTTTCATTAAATAATTGACCAAATTTGTTCTAACTACCCTCTAAATTGATAAAGACGCATTTTTGAATGTATTTTTTAAAGTATATTTAAACAGGAGTAATTTATATTCGGGTCATTAAAAAAAAGTGAGATGATGCTTTTTTTGTCACCTTGTATGCGAAGGGTTAAAGTATCAAAATAAGCGCCACACTCAGGCTAAGCTAAGCATGTGGTGAAACACAGTCAATATATATTAGTACTAACATACAGTATGGACACTCCCTGCCGCTCTCTAGATTGCGACCTCATCCCCTTGTCACCCAGATTGAAACAGATTGGTTACAGTTTGGTTGCCGAAGTAGTATAGGATTTCGCTGCCATTTTGTTTGTTCCGTCATTCCTTTTTTGAAATGTCATTTCTGGCCCATTGTATGAAGTGTCCAGGGTGTGACACAGTAGTGTCTCGAAGAGACCAAAGCCTGTGTTAGAGTTCACTACAGAAAATTTAAAATAATAAAGTTTTCAATTAGCTAGAGAGAACGATCATTACAAACAAAAGGCATCAACGCGAGCGACATATAGTTGAAAACGCTAGACACGTTAAAAAAACCGACAACCATGGCAACAACTTCGTACAATTTTGCTTTATCATTTTTGGTTTTTGATAACTTTGCAATAAAGTACAACACGAATTTTGATAAAATTTATATGGAATTCAAATTTACTTATATGAGTTCACTCGGGAGCATATCCTATCGAATATAAAAAGAATCATGAAAATCGGTTCACAATCTGCGAAGATATCGCGTACCACATAAATTAAAAATATATTAAATTAACAAAAATTAAAAAAATTGTATTGCAAAATTGTACTAAATTATTTTGATGGAGAGCGGGATTTTATTAAATAATACTTAACTGATTTTGATAAAATCTACATGGAACCAAACCGGAAGTCTACCCTTTTAAGTAAAAAAAAATCATGAAAATCGGTTCATAATTGGCAAAGATACCGCGTAGCAAACACGTAAATAAACATACAGTCGAATTGTAAACCTTCTCCTTTTTGGAAGTCGGTTGAAAAATACTTTTTTCATTAAATTCGGACTCCTTAGCATGAGTACGACTCACACTTGGCCAGTTTTAATTATTTATTGTTTTACTTCAGGATTAGTACTAAAATCACATTAAGTTTAACGCTTGCTTGAATTACCACATTTACGATAAAGCAAAAACAAAAACTTAATAACGTTTCTAACTGCCTTAGTTTATCATTTTTTTTATTATTTTTTTGGTTAAAACCCCATAAAACGTATATTTTGAGAAAACTATTTAACCACCTCCGTGGCGTAAAGGTTAAGCCTATTAGCTTCACAACAGGAGGTCGCGGTTCAATTCCCGGTGGAGTCCAACTTTGTTTTCTAAGCCTGTCGGGCTGTCTTCCATCTTATCTCAGTATTGCCGCAAAACATCAATGCTAACAACATTGATGTGTTTCGCTTTGGAGATAAGACTGCTTCCATCTTAAGCATCATCGTCCCTTACCATCAAGTGAGATGATGCCAAGGGCTTACTAACAGTGGATGAAAAAAGTTATTAAAATTACGTGGCTGTAAACTTGTGAAGAAGAATAACAAATTGGGTAACAAAAATTATACATTATGTGTCGTCGGCTAGCGTCGGTGGCGTAATGGCTAGGGCCGCTGCCTCCTGTCCGGCAGGTCGTGGTTCGAACCTGCCACGTACTAATGTTATTTCGAATTAAGATTTTATATGTACGTTTATCTGACGCTCTTACGGTGAAGGAGAACATCGTGAGGAAACCTGCACACGCCTGCGGAGAAACTCGCAGGTTGTGTGTGAAGTCGACCAACCCGCACGGGGCCCACATGGATGACTAAGGCCCTATCGCCTTAATTCAGGGTATGCTCGAGCCTCTCGGTGGGGACGTATATGAGCTTATATGACCTAATGTGTGTTTGTGTGTGTGTGTGTGCTTTAGTGAAGGCGGGGGAGGGGGGAGTGATAATAAGTTTCTTGGAATACCTATAGCTTTAAAAAACTCTCTACTTTTGTTTAGCTTCATAAATTTTAAATTTACGGAGTATACCCAAAACAATTCAGGTTCTAAATTTCTCAATTTTAAACTATAATTAAGTTTGGTGAGCAATATAATAACGCCGGTAAGGTCGACGGCAAGGACGTTACTTTAGAAAGGCGGCTTGTAGATCGTCATAACCGGAATAAATTATTTTATAGTAACTTAATATAATTTATGTTTGATTATGAAATTGTATTAAGCTCTTGAAGATTAAAACATAACAACAATAAAACACAATTTTGAACCTAATTTTCTTGAGCGGGGGATATTCCCTACTCTTTGGCTGGCGCACGATCGTCGTAAATAATGATTGTCACTCTTGTATCTAATTAATTACTTTTTAAAAGCTTATATTTAAGGCGAAGTATTGATTAGATCAGTTGTCTCTGTCTTTTTCTTGACGTGTAAAGAGTAAAGAAAAAAAACACATTTTTTCACTTTTTTAATAGTTTTTTGTTTCAATCAAAAACTACAATGAAGATATAAAAAATAATAACATTACACACTTTGTATTATCATAACAAATATTTTTGTATGTTTTTTTTTAATTTATACTTTATTTTATACAGTCATAACTAGATTTGAAAGTAACGGTGTAGACCTATCTTTGGGATTTTTTCAATCGAGCCAAAACTGCTCAATTGTGTTTCTAATAGATTTTGACTTTAAGGAACATCATCAACAATAAGGTTTTTTTTTTAACCTTGGGTTTTCTATCGTTTAGGAGTAATTGACGTCAAAAATAACGAAAATCTGTAATATTACCGCCTTAACCTGTAGTATTTATACGTACATCGTACGTTAGTCTATTAAGGTCAAATCGACTTCCAGAAAACCGACTGAGCTGAAATTTGATTGAGCTGAAGCCCTATTACCGGTGACAATAAATCCTTTTGGTATTTCTAACTTGATCTTATGATGAGCTTTGGAGTTGGATCCAGGTCATAGGATCGTCTTTTGTTATTAATATAGTCGTAATAGATGTAGTCTAGTTGTTGTATAAAGGCCAAATATTTAAACAAATGTTGAAGTGTCTTCTTTAAAGTAAACCATTTACAGTTGGTATTTAAATCTTGAGTAAAATGCTCCTAAGTACCTAGAGACCCATAGAAAACACATCATTTTTCCTTTTTTTTTTAATTTTTTAAAGTTATTTGTTATAGCGACAATAGAAATACACATTGTGTGAAAATTTCAACTGTCTACCTATTAAGGTTCATGAAATACACCCCGCTGACAGACAGACACACAGAGTGACAGCTTAGTAACATACAGACAGACAGCGGAGTCTATGGGTCCCGTTAGTCACCCGTTGGGTGTACGGATACCCTAAAAAGTATCTTTAACAACCTAAAACGTCCCCACTATTGGGGAACTAGTCTCTTCCCAAACTCGGGGAGATAAGTCCATACACACGGGAGTCATGTCCAATGGTCGTGGTTGTACCTAGGCTTCTATGTGTAGTAGCAAAACCCCACTGTCAGAAGTTTACAAGCCCTCTGTTAGACCTCTGACACGGTTCAACGACTCTTATTCTATTCGAGTCGACGGTAATCTCAGACAGTCCTATCCCAAAACCCAGCCACGCAAATTGCCTCGTCAGTGGCCTGCATCAAGTCCTCCCGCGTGCAGGTGACAGGGCAAGAAGGACACGTAATGAGGTGGTCCAACCTTTGAGGGACTGCACCACATCTACACTCCAGGCACACCTTGGATACTTCATACAATGGGCCAGTTTTTTTTTATTTAATTGAAAAAAAAGAAAGTTACAAAAAATTATAATACTAATACATCAAAAACCTTTACAGGTTTATCCGTATACTAGTTACTAACGTTGCTGACAAAATACACTTAAGCTGAATTATCTACTCTATGTTATCAAAAATCAAACACATAAAAGAAAAAAAAAGAAAAAAATATGACAATATATCAGTATTACAAAAGTGAAATATGTATCCACCTATACGAAAAAATAAAATGAAAATTCAGTAAAAGCTTAATGATATATCTATTTAAAAAGATGACATGTCAAAAAAGGAATGACGGAATAAACGAAATAGCGGCGGAATCCTGTACGCTCTACAACCAAACTGTAACCAATCTGTATCATTATATGGATGACGAGGGGGTGAGGTCGCAATCTAGAGAGCGGCAGGGAGTGTCCGTACTGTATGTTAGTACTAATATATATACTTTGTTCCAGGTTCGTATCTCCAATGAATTCCCGCCTGAATACGACTGCCATCTTTTGATAACAACCAGCAAAACCTGTTCCCTGCGATGCCAGGAAACTGTCGAGATACAGTGAGAGACACAGAGAGAGAAACAGTCAAATTCATCCATATGACCTATGGTCATTCAACGTGCTTGGACGACGTGTCCACGTAAGTCGTCCTGAGCTACATTTATTTTTTTTTACTTAATACAAGCTTCTGCCCATGGCTTCACTCGCGTGATCATAGTTTCTATGAACGTCTTTAAGGGTGCACAACGCGCAAGCCGCTGCTAGTTTATTTTTGACCTCTCGGGAACTATGTTGGGCTATGCTTATGACGAGTAGTGTCACTTTACAACCCCACACTTAATTATGTGCAAAATAGCTTCCTTCGCATCATTTCGACGTTATAGAAATTAACAAAAAAGAGAGACTTAACCAAGGAAACTACTTAAGAAATGGGGATAAAAATTAGCCTTTATGTTAATCCAGGTCCTAATTTGTCTACTTAACAAATTTCATCCAGATCCGTTCAGATAATTTGGCGTGACAAAACAACAAACCATTCATCCATCCAGATCTTCAAATTTATGTTCTATGTTATCATATCAGTTCAAATATGTCCCCACCGAGGGGCTCGAGCCTACCCTGAATTAGGGCGATCGCGGCTTAGTCGACCACGCGGGCCCAGTACGGGTTGGTCGACTTCACACACAACCTTCGAGTTTCTTGGCAGGCGTGTGCAGGTTTCCTCACGATGTTTTCCTTCACCGTAAGAGCGTCGTCGGTCGGATAAACGTAGATATGAAATCGAAATTCAAAAACATATTGGTACGTGGCAGGATTCGAACTACGACCTTCCGGACAGAAGGTATTGGCCCTAGCCATAACGCCACCGATGTTATAAGTAAGAAGGATTGATTTTACTTTAATGAAAAGTATAACAATCCTCCATCCATCCATCCAGACCTTCACATTTATGTTCTATGTCATCATATCAGCTCAAATACGTCCCCACCGAGGGGCTCGAGCTTACCCTTTTTGTAATTCAATACAACCTTTCAAAAATTTAACTTTGAGAAAGTTAAAGTAATTTATGTATCCCCCTTTAATACTAAAAATTAATGTAAGAATTGTATTTTCATATTACATGAAGCGAAAAAATGTGTTGACATATTATATTATTACATACTAGCTGTTTCCCGCGGCTTCACCCGCGTGGACAACGTTTCTATGACTTTTCGAGGGTGCGCATTGCTCGAGCCGCAAGCGGCTCGCGAGCGTGGAAAACAGTAACCTATATGTTAATCCAGGTCCTAATCTGTCTGCTTACTAAATTTCAGCCAGTAGTTTTTACGTGAAAGAGTAAGAAACATACATCCATACATTCTTACAAACTTTCTAGCTTTTTCCCGCGGCTCCGCTCGCGTGGACATCGTTTTTATGACTGTCTTTAAGGGTGATTAGTAAATTATGTCGTTTCCCATCTACTTAACCATCTCTGTGCAAAAAATCACAACAATCGAGTATTTGTTTAGTTCCCACAGGAACTGCATCAGATTATGCTATTTTCCCGGGATAAAAAGTAGCCTATGTCCTTTCCCGTGATACAGGCTACCTGCATGCCAAATTTCATAAAGATTGGTCAAGGCGTTGAAGCGTGAAAAGGTAACAAACAAACAAACAAACACAGTTTCACATTTATAATATTAGTAAGGATAAATAACAACTACATATTAGTGTGCTCAAATGTTTATTATCTTTTGTACTTAATTAAGGAACCTCCAGGTTTACTTATATGAAAATTTTAAGCTACTTTCTTTAAGTGCGACTGTATGTGTTCTTATAATTATATACAAATAAAAATAATATAACCAGACTTAATCGAATAAATCAGTCCAAGTGTGGTCGGTTCGTTGAACCCGTTCATTTGTGTCTATATTTCTCAACTCAATGCCACATCGTCATTGCAGGAAATTACAGGCTGAGAACAGTTGCAACTGCATGTAACGCATCGGTGCATATTGCAATAATATTTGTGAAATTAGTATTCAATACCGCAAAATAATACAAATATCTCTACATTGTTTCAATCATGGAAGTAAGGCATGGGTAAAGAGTGCGTTACATAACTTATGTAACGCCCTAGGCCACGCCTTATTTTTATTCAAAATAGGTGCAAATTACACTCTTTCTGATAGTCATAAAATAATAATAATAATGTCAAGAAGTGAAGAGTCAAGAAATAAACAATAATGAGCTAATAATTTCAAAATTAAATCCTTGATATAAACCAGATTATGTCATTAGAACATGAAAACAATATGACACGAAAAGTTATACATAAAAATCATTGAATGCATTTAACAAGAGTAGGCCAGTTCACACGGACAGCACCCGGTCACGAGTATAACGCGAGAGTCAGCCATCGCTCCCATCAACCATATTAGCGGGAAAGGAACGACCCGGCTCCCGATGCGCCACCATCCGCTGTATATGTCTGTGGTCACACTTATCGCTTCCCTTTTTCCACTAGACCCACTAGACCCAAATTAAAAAACAGGCCAAGTGCGAGTCGGACTTCTCTCCCCACAATTACAAAGTACTAATGACAATGATACCTGTTCACATTACAAACAAAAGACATCAACGCTGGCTAAAAAAAATATGCTTTTTTGTCATTCAGTTCGGTCTCCTTAGCGCGAGTTCGACTTGGCCGATTTTTAGTATTTGTTGTTTTACCTCAGGGTTCAATTTTGCAAAATGCTTTATCCTTATTAATGGAGGATGTTAATCTGGAATTGCGGCAGCAGATGTGGCTTCAAAATGATGGGTGTCCAGCCCATTATGCTAGAAGAGTAAGAGAATATCTGAATAGCAATTTTCCAAACAGCTGGATAGGGCACATGGGATCAATTTTGTGGCCACCACGGTCACCAGACCTCAATCCATTGGACTTTTTTATTGGAGTTGCCTGTAGGAAATGGTGTACAGACAACCAACAACAACTGTCAATCAACTGAGGCGACGAGTTAAGGAAACCGGTCGCCATATTAGTAACGAGGGATTCGCTCGTCGCTTAAAGCGGATCGTGTATCTTGACACGTGGCGGTCATTTTCAACATTTAATTTAAGCGTGTATTAATAAAAGATGGTCTTAATTTTAACTGGTTTCATTTCTTATCTTTTAAATAGCCAACATGACATGAAAAGTAGTAAATTATCAATTAAAAAAAGGTTTCTATTCGAAATTTAAACCTAACTACTTATTACAAAATGGGTTCGTTTTGAAACCAAATCGCTACATCTTTTTCTGTTTTAAGAAAAATGATGATAATACTCATCATTTTTCATAAAACATTTCGGAATCTGCACAAAATTTACAACTTTTTAAAGCAATGGTCCGGACTAGCGTAATGCATTTATTTTACAGCATAAGCTACAAAATCTGGGACATTGCAGTTTTAATGGGTAAAAATTAAAATATTTTTATTTTATTACGGGGAACTGGTAGCTTCTTAAAAAAATATTGCAATGTATTTGATAGTCTAATTCTTCAGTAACAAAAAACAAAAAAAAAATATTTCAAAATACCTTCATTTGCAGCTGTAGCACCCCTGAAACTGACTAAAATCGTAGTGATTTACGGAAATTTCGAAAAACCCGCCATATCTCGGAAACGGTTGAAGTTTTACTAGACATATTTTTTTTAATTCGGGTAGGTCATGACTTGTTCTATCCCCAGTTTCAGTTTGTAAGTACCTATATTTACTGGACACCCTGTATATTCCAATTTACCCCAAAAAAATATTTTTTCTTCAAACTCCGTTTAGGCCCGAATCCCGATCCTCTAAATCTTACGTATCGTGTAACGAACCCGTTACTGAGTAGTTTAAACCAGTTTCTATTATTTTTATTACAGTTAGTACTAATATGTATTATAATTTATAGGAAAACTACACCTCGGGGAGATTGAGCAGCGAAACACTAAATTCACAACAGATGTTTATTCTTCGGAAATCAGGAGCAGAATGAATGACAAAAATGAATGTTTTCTTATAGGTTACGCACGATGGCGCGTAAAAAACGAGAACAGTTACATTTGCAGTCTTCCAACATACTAAAATTAAACAGATCTAAATGGAATCTAGTGAAAACTATTATCTAAACTAAATGAGGCTATAAAATATACTTGGTTAATTATTACTATTATTTTATAAGACATTTAACAATAACTATTAAGGAATTAAACATAATTTTACAAGTAAATTAAATATTTGCTATTATCCGCTGAGCATCAGGTTTACCAACACAAGAAACATAACGGAAACACCGAGTAGAATACTTTTAAAATAAAATTATTACATTTCCCAGAGGAATAATCATAGTAGAATTAAATTTATATATTTCATGATATTTATTAAATTATGCAAACGCTATTTATAATAGCGCGACTTCCTTCGATTTGGGTTGAATTACTTGATAATCATTTCTTTACTTTATTGTAGATTCACACGTACATAAGCAGCAATACTTGCAACCTGTCTATGAAAATTATCTAAATAATATTTATTAAATCATTTGATAATTAATTATATTAATAGATTAGTTACTTATAAATCATATGTATAACACTCGGCCATCCTGCTTGCGGCGTGCCCCACGACGGTGATTTCATTGTCTTCTCACAGGGGTATTGGTGGCCGGAACTGAAGCAGCGTTTCGCAGGTACCCAGAACTGGCGACGGAACCATCTGTTGCGGCTGATTTACCATCGCGATTCACCTAGAAAACAAAATTCCGCTGAGTCATTTGCACACAGCATTTAATATAATGTGTAGTGCAACTGGAAGCACCAAGCAAATGATAGTATGGGCACACAGCATGAGCACACAGCATATATATATTTTAATAATTATAATCTTGAACCACATAGGATGTAGAGCGCACACAGCATGTAATAATTTCTGATTAAGGTGACAATTTATTGGGCTAGGTACCTGAAAGGATGTAGATTTAAAGGTGCTCATTGCAACGGTATCTTGTAAAGTTAAAATCTTATTGAAGATCGCACACAGCTCACAAGTGAAGGGCTTAGGGCTCACAAAGAAGTTGCATACCAGTATAAGTAGCCATGAAACATCTCGGTATTTAATATGGGTACTATCTGTACCGAAAAGTAGGCAGGTGTCCACAATTCTATAATCGCACAAAGCTATTTGGATGGTGCAGGACTATGTGTTGAGATCGCGCACATAGTTCTAAGTTGGCAGAAGAGCATGAGTTGAATGAATCAAAATTATGAGTTAACATAACGTAGGTACCTACTTATGTGGTGAAGATAAGTTGAATCTTTATACTATCATGCACATAGCCTGCTAAGTACTAGGTCGTCGATTTTCAAGTCTGGTGTCACTCTGTTTTGTCATCGTTTATCCTTAATCATTATCCTAACCGAATTTTATTCACATAACTGTGTGTAGTTCATTTCAGACTTACTTAATAACCAATTGAATTGAAAACTGGTAAAATTACGAAAACTATTTGATATGTACATAATTTCAAGGTTATTTACTAGTGAATTATAAATTATATCCTTTTTTTTTTTTTTTTTACCTTTAGGTATGTACCCGACGTTCTTTTTAAATATGTATTGTCTTTGGAAGGTTAGTGATGTCCATTAGGATAACTACATTAAAAGATCACATACAGTCCTTTCAGTGATGATGGTACTCAATACCTATTTAATGTTTACCTCCCATATAAACAAAAGAAAAATTAAAAGGTACATAATTGAAATAACATTTTATTTTTAGTAAGTACCTAATATAATGGAGGTTCAATTGACCCCTACGATAAAGTATTATTAATTAAAGTTATTGAATCGTCCCTTTTCATGTATTTAGCGACAATACCTGGACACGGTTATTAGCTAATAATTCTAAAAATTAACTTTCGTACTCTTTCCACAATCTTTTGATATAGTTCAGCTTTCTAATAAATCAATCAGATCATCCCTATCGATTTCATGACCTTCGCTATCAGTGGAATCAGTTTCATCTGGTATTGTTGACCTGTAGGGTCGCAACGAGTCTCCGGCTACAACTGCTGTAAACTTCCGGTATCCTCTCATTCCTTTAACAGACGTTATCGTATACCGGTCAATGTCATGGTTTGTTTGTACTATTTTATACGGCCCTGAATATCTTTTACCTAACTTTTTACTCACACCTACCGCATCTTCTGTTACGCCGCCCTTCCAGAGCACTAGTTGCCCAATGCTATACTTTGTGCAACTTTTGTGTTTATTATCAAATTGTTTTTTCATGCGAGACATGTTACGATCTATGTTATCTTTTGCTTGTTTACGTCTGGAAGCCAGATTCTGGCGCTGGGTTTCGTGGCTAGGCCCAGGAGTTGGTTGGGGGACAGGCAACAGCGTGTTATCATGAGCAAACATGAGACTAAACGGAGACACTTTAGTGGTGGCATGTACAGTATTATTGATACCCCAAACTATGTCAGGCAGTTTTTCATCCCATGTACATTCCTGATTTACCGTGGTGCTAAGAGAGTCCAATATGGTACGATTTACCCTCTCTATTTGACCATTTGCTCGGGGCACTGCTATGGCGTTCAGAATATGCTTTATCTGAGACCCTGTCACGTACTCTTTAAAATAGCGACTAGTAAACGCTTTCCCTCTGTCAGTTATAATTCTTTTGGGTTTTCCGAAAACAGAAAAAATGTCGTTTAACTGTTTTATTGTTTCAGTAGACCTAACAGACTTTACAGGTCGTGAAAATACGAATTTTGTGAATGCGTCTATGACCATCAGTATGTAGCTGTTTCCCTTGCGACTTTTGGGAAATGGGCCTAAATGGTCAACATGCACAGTATGCATAGGCTCATCTACTTTATCGATAGGGTGAAGTTCTCCCTCTTTCTTTCCATAAGTCGATTTGCCAAACGCGCACGGGATACAACTATTAATATACTTACGTATAAAACGCGTCATGTGGGGGAACCAGTAGCTAGATTTTATAAGTTTATCAACTCTATCAATCCCCGGGTGACCTATGTGATTATGATACTTTTGAAGTACAGTAAATTTTGCTAACTTTGGTAGCACGAACCGGGACCCTGCTAAGGTTTTCCTATATAACTTCCCTCCTATAAGCGCGTAATTATTGAGGATATCCTTGTTGTTCGTACCACCTTCAATCTGTCTTATGATGTGCTGAATATTGTCATCCTGTAACTGTACAGACATTGCCCAATCAGACTCGTCTATCATGCCTACATTAACTAGGTCTAGTACATCACGTTCAGAGGTTTCTGTGGTAGTTTGGCTGCTTTCAATGGGATTTCTACTTAGCGCATCGGCATGTCGCATTCTATCCCCTGGTCTATATTCGATCTCTAAATCATAATCTTGAATAGTCAGCCACCATCGAGCGATACGAGAGAGAAGATCCCGCTTAACCAAAGTTGCGCGTACGGCGACACAGTCAGTCACAACTTTTACATGAATACCTACAAGGTATATTCGGAACCTTTTTAACGATTCTACCACTGCCAATGTTTCTAATTCATAACTGTGGTAGTACTGTTCTTCACGACTCGTTACTCTGCTAAAATAGGCAACCGGTTTCAATGTGACGTCATACTGATATTGCATAAGTATGCCACTTAGGCCGAGTTTACTGGCATCGGTGTGCAGTTCAGTCTCAGCATTTCGATTATAAATCGCAAGTACTGGTCTTTCAGTCAAAAGGGTTTTCAGAGAGTGGAATGCTTCAACCTGTTCTGCACCCCAATGCCATATAACGTCCTTTTTTGTTAATTCTGTTAGGGGACGCGCTATCGTCGCAAAATTTTTAATAAATTTGCGGAAATAGGAGGCTAACCCTATGAATTGGCGGATTTCGTGAACGTTTTTGGGGATTTTGTATTTAGCTACACTCTCTATTTTTTGGTGACCTGGCCTAACTGTCCCCGCGGTGATTTCATGCCCCAAATAGTCTGCCGTAGTTTTAAGAAACGAGCATTTACTAAGATTGAGTTTCAAATTAGCTCCATCTAGAAGTTCTAGGACATGTTCCAGTAATAATAGCCCATCGTTTACGTTAGTGGTTGGCAAAATCATATCATCTAAATACACTGCTACTACACTATTTTCAGGGAGTGTAGTATTTACATTACTCGGAGATGAATCTTCACATGTGCTGTTAGGGTTATTAGCGAGTTTACCTAGTGCCATTTTAAGTGCCCGCGAAAATACAGCCGGCGCGTTAGCCAGTCCAAATGGCATTTTAACAAATTCATATTGCCCCGAAGGTGTGATGAATGCAGTTTTAGGTATTGAAGCGGGGGACATCCGTATTTGATAATAACCTTGGGCAAGATCTAAGGTAGTAAAATAATATTTACCAGCGAGAAGGCTGATCAGGTCGTCAATGTGTGGCAATGGAAAACGATCCTTTACAGTTATCGAATTTAACGCCCTGTAATCGACACAAAGTCTATATTTCCCGTTCTTTTTACGAACTAAAACTACAGGACTAGCATACATTGAATGAGATTCTCTAGCTATGCCTGAATCTATAAGTTCCTGCACCTTTTCGTCTACGATCTGCCTTTCCTTATGGGCGAGCCTATACGGCTTAAAGTACACGGGTTTGTCATTTGTCGTTTCTATCGTCATTTCAATTAAATCTGTACAACCTAAGCTAGCAGTATTTTGTGCGAATGAGTTAATGTGAGATTCAAGTATGTTCAGTAGTCCTTGGCGTTCAGTTGAGCTTATTTCACCTACATCTATCGATTCAAAATTACCACTTGCGGTTCTTGGTACTATGTTCCGAGTTTCAGTTTTCAAAGTAAGCACAGGGGCGGTCGCAACTTCGTGGATCCTAGCTCGAGTCACTAATTGACCTTTCCGCCATACAATAGGGTTGCTACCTAAGTTAATCACCTTCATCTGTCCGCTAGTAGCTGTAAATACTCCACCAGGAATAAGGTAAGTGTACTGCATATTACAATATACTGGTTTCGTTACAAGAATTTGATTTTTTTCAGGGCAATTGATTTCCACATTTATTGGAGCCTCACTATGGGGGGAGATTGTTACGTCACTAGCTAAAATGATGGGATATTTATCACTGATACTTTCTATTTGAATTTGCGTCAAATGTTCAGATGGTAACCCTATTGCGCGTATTAACGTGGCACTTTCAGATGTCGTAATTAGGGTGATGTCTTTTTGATTTATTATTGGCTGACCTACTATTAAATCTATTCCATCTAAGCTTCGATCAGTTACTTCAGCAGAGCTAGACAAATTCAAATCGTCTATACACACAGTAAAATCTACTTTTCCTAACGATCGAGTATAACTATTTCCGAATCCTCTCATCACAATGAAAGATTCTTTAATTGGCAAACGTAATCTCTTCACTACACACAGTGTTAAAATATTCACTTTACTGCCGGTGTCGATATAAGCGCATATTTCCTGATCATTAATTTTAGCAACTTTTCTGTAAAAATCAATCCTAATATCATAAGTTTTAAAATTGTACATCACCTTTGATGTGGGTGCGCTCCAGCAGCTCGTGGCCTCGTGACCACGCCGTTGACAGGTGTTGCAGAAGAGTAGGCTGCGGCAGTCCTTCCCCTCGTGTCCGGGCCGGCGACACACGTAGCACAGCTTGTAGGAAGGCGCCTGGCCCAGCCCCGGTGGGGCGGCACGACGCCACGTAGTTTTGCCGCCACTGCTGGCGCCAGCGTGTCTCGCAGCTACGTTCTCCACCTTTTTGTAATTTTCCAGTGAAGACAAAAAGCCGTAGTACAGTTCATTGGCTGTTTCACATCTGAAAGCTTTCGCATTTGCTCTAAGTTCTATTGGTAATCCACGTATTATGCAAGACACTGAGCCTTGGTCGTCAAGTTTACACTTTTTAATCAGAGACAATTTGTCATGAAAATAAGCGGTCATTGTTTCATTTTCACTCTTTTTTCGTGACAACATTAATTCAAGTGTATCGACGTAATCAACGGCCATAGGAAATGCTTGTTCAAGCCCGGATTTCCAACCGTTCCAATCCAACTCGTAATCATCCAAATTCTCGTACCATTCTCGTGCGGATCCACGTAAGCGCATGTGCATAATATAGGCCTTATCGGCATCATTCCAATTATAGACTTGACCTAGCTGATCGATTTTGTGAAGCCAAGCCTTAGCCGTTAAACATTTTGGACCAGGATGGAATTTCGGTACTAGCTCTGCATCTAAATGAATTATTTTTCTCTTTCTACTCGAATTGTCATGCACTTGAGAATCGCCAGAAAAAAAAAATTGTTTTACCTGAGCCTCAGGATTCATTTCGTCTCCAGATTTTGGCTTACCCAACCCGTCGATGTAGGGCCCCAGTGACCCCGTCTCGGCCATGGCGGCAAGGAAAGCGGGCGTATCCCCACTTCTGAGGTATAATTTATAGGAAAACTACACCTCGGGGAGATTGAGCAGCGAAACACTAAATTCACAACAGATGTTTATTCTTCGGAAATCAGGAGCAGAATGAATGACAAAAATGAATGTTTTCTTATAGGTTACGCACGATGGCGCGTAAAAAACGAGAACAGTTACATTTGCAGTCTTCCAACATACTAAAATTAAACAGATCTAAATGGAATCTAGTGAAAACTATTATCTAAACTAAATGAGGCTATAAAATATACTTGGTTAATTATTACTATTATTTTATAAGACATTTAACAATAACTATTAAGGAATTAAACATAATTTTACAAGTAAATTAAATATTTGCTATTATCCGCTGAGCATCAGGTTTACCAACACAAGAAACATAACGGAAACACCGAGTAGAATACTTTTAAAATAAAATTATTACATTTCCCAGAGGAATAATCATAGTAGAATTAAATTTATATATTTCATGATATTTATTAAATTATGCAAACGCTATTTATAATAGCGCGACTTCCTTCGATTTGGGTTGAATTACTTGATAATCATTTCTTTACTTTATTGTAGATTCACACGTACATAAGCAGCAATACTTGCAACCTGTCTATGAAAATTATCTAAATAATATTTATTAAATCATTTGATAATTAATTATATTAATAGATTAGTTACTTATAAATCATATGTATAACAGTATACTTTGCTATTACGGTTCATGAAATACAGCCCGCTGACCGACGGACAAACAGCGGAGGCTTAGAAATAGGGTCCCGTTGGGTATTCGGAACCCTTAAATCAGGCCAAGTGCGAATCGAAGTCGCGTACCTACCTAAGGGTTCCGTACCATCACACCTCTCCACACAAGTACAACAATAATAGGCTGTTCATTAACAAAAAAACCTTTGCAAATTTAAAAAATCATTTGAAAATGTAAAGTTCAGAAACTAAAACCTGGTTACTGAAAAATCACGCTCTAAAAAGTGTGAAACAAGAAAAGGTTCTTATCTGAGTTTGTTATTTACAAGCTTATTCAATATTTATTATCGTCATAAACACTTTACAAGTAATATATTACGGTGTGAAAGCACTAAACTGTCTTATAAATAGTTCAGAGTTCAGTTTATGCTTGAATACTATGATTTATAACAGTAATTTTAATTTAGCGGTAACTGGAATTTTATTGTAGACTAATCGATGCCCGTGGCTCCACAACTAGCCAGTTAAGCATGTAACAAAATTGTTGTAGGTCCTGTTAAGCCGGTAAGATCACTCAATCCGAGCAGGTTGATACGTGTTTCAATAATATCGACCGTAAGTCTATTCATTTAAGTTCAAATCAATGCGGGCTTCAACGCGGCTGTTGCGTTACGAAACCGAACCACAGAGATGAGATACTAGTTACTTCGTAAACGCCCAATTCACGATTTTGACATGTTTTTATTACTTTTCTATTACTTTCAAAAAAGTTATTGAAAAATAAGTTCAATTAAAATGAAAGGTCTTAAAGTCACCGTTTTTGTGTGTTGGTTTCATTCAATATTAACTATTTGTTTTCTAGAAATTTTGCAATTAATGCCAAAAACAGGGTTTACGGTATATATTTTTACTTTAAAAGTAGTAATATTTTTAAAATTGTATTCAATTAAATCGATGTTTTATTACTATAACTTTACTTTGAATGAAATATTGTCATTTGACCTATCTTAAGGCCTTAACTGGGGCTTCTACTTATCATACTGAACAGCGTTTGTTCTATGACTTTGCTGCAATAACAAAAAAATTAAGTTTCCATACAAGCTGATCGACGGTTTTTTTTTTTTTGAGAACTGACTATGGCTTCCTTGGGGAAAGTTGTTCAGTATGATGAGTAAAACCCCTAGTTAACGGGTCCTACACCACTTTTGTTAAATCCTTTATATTTTTTTCTTAAGCAGTGTTATTTACGTAGGTTCTTGAATGAGTCTAGTATCCTTACTTAATATTATAAATGTGAAAATGTGTTTGTTAGTTTGTTTGTTACCTTTTCACGCTTCAACGCCTTGACCAATCTTAATGAAATTTGGCATGCAGGTAGCCTGTGTTACAAGGAAGGACATAGGCTACTTTTTATCCCGTGAAAATAGCTTAGCCCGATGCAGTTCCCGAGGGAACTGAAAATATACTCTTTTTTGGTTAATTAACATCGCAACGGAACAATGGATTGTATGATTTTTTATTGTATGAGATGGTTGAGGGGGTGGGAAATGACACGATTTACTAATAAGCATATGACATAGTTCCCGAGGGATCTGGAGAAAATGCATGTCCACGCTCGCGAGCCGTCAGTCAGTCACAAAAACGATGTCCACTATTGTAAACGCAAAAGTTTGTAAGAATTATGGATGTATATTTGTTAATCTTTCAAGCAAAAACTACTGAACGGATCTGGCTGAAATTTGGTAGGTAGACAAATTAGGACCTGGATTAACACAAATGCTACTTTACTACACACTCTGCGCACCCTCGAAAGGTCATAGAAACATTGTCCACGCGGGTGAAGCCGCGGGAAACAGCTAGTTGAGTCATATTTTTTTTCGCACATTAGTACACTGTTTTTAAAATAATCATGTAGTTCTGGGATCAATGGTCATTAATCAATCAACTAAATATGTTTTTTACGAACAAACACACTTCGAAAATAGAAAGAGGTTATAGTTTTACCACACCCTGGACAATTCATACAACGGGCCAGAAATAACATTTCAAAAAAGGAATGACGGAACAAACGAAATGGCGGCGAAATCCTATACGTTCGACAACCAAACTGTATCCAATCTGTATCAATCAGGGTGACGAGGGGGGTGAGGTCGCAATCTAGAGAGCGGCAGGGAGTGTCCATACTGCATGTTGGTACTAATATATTATATACTTTGGTATTAGTCTGCATCTCGTATGCAACGCGACCTTCATATACATCTGGAATCAGATGTGCAGGTTTCCTAACCATGTTGTCCTTCACCGTTAAAGCAATCGGTAAGTGTGTGTACGTAAGTTTCGAAAAACTCATTGGTACATTTGGTTTGGAGGACCGAGTCGTTACCATGGAGCCACTGACGCTTTTTTAGCCCTCCAAGATAATGAATTTTTTACGATGTTTTTTGAATTCAAAAAGCCTCTTGAATTATGCATATGGTGTAAAAAAACTTGAAGTAGGTTACCTTAGATAACAACCTCACGATAGTAAGATACTATACGAGAAAAAAAAACAAATTGATGCCAAGCTACTATAACTTGTTTGTGTAGGCAAGTAAATAAATGACCATGCTGACGTCGTAAAGGGCTTAGGATAGGTCAAATGACAATATTCAATTCAAATTATTGAAAGTCTGTGTAAATCTATCACTATGAAAAAAAAATACTTAAAGTAATATAAACTCCATTTCAATGAATAGTAATTTAAAAATATTACCACTTTAAATGTTTAAAAAATATTATATGGTAGTTCCTGGTTTTGGCATTAATTGCAAAATATCTCGAAAACAAATAGTTAATGTTGAATGAAACACACTAAAATCGGTGACTAAGACCTTTCATTTTAATTGAACACATTTTTTCAAAACTTATTTGTAAGTATAGGCCTCCCCCAAGGATCTCCACGACGACCGGCCTATGTCCAGCAGTGGACTTGCTTCGGCTGATGTGATGATGATGATGATGATTTGTAAGTATATAGAAATGTAATAAAAACGTGTAAAAATTGAAAATTGAACCTTAACAGCCGCGTTGAAGCCCGCATTGATTTGAACTTTAAATGAATAGACTTACGTTAGATATTATTTTTACACATATCAACCTGCTCGAATTTAGGCATCTTAAAGCCTTAAAACAAACAACTTTATTCGCAACCATTACAATTTTAATCACGAAAAAAAGCAAACGAAATCACAGCGAAGACCTATACGTTCGAGAACCAAACTAGCACCAATCTGTATCAAACTGGGTGACAACGGGGTGAGGTCGGAATCTAAAGAGCGGCAGGGAGTGTCCATACTGTATGTTAGTACTAAAGTTTACTTTGGTAATAGGACAACAACAAGAATACCTGAGTGGGGTACATTGTGACGTCACTTAACCTACTACTTGTGTTTTGATGACTGACTGGTCTAGGCGAGTTCATTAAGAGGCCCCCGTATTTTTTTTAAATAGATCGATAGGCAGTCTCACAATCGATCGATCTTGGATGCGTACCAAAAGAATATTACTTACTTTTTGACGCCAGAATATTCCTACCTAAAGTCAAAGTATATATATATAACATACAGACTATTTAGTAATCTGTGATACAGTATGGACACTCCCTGCCGCTCTCTAAATTCTGACCTCACCCCCTCGTCACCCAGATAAATACTGATTGGTTACAGTTTGGTTGTCGAATGTATAGGATTTCGCCGCCATTTTGTTTGTTCCGTCATTACTTTTTGAAATGTCATTTCTGGCCCGATGTATGAAGTGTCCAGGGTGTGATAAAGGGGTATAGCGAAGCGATATAAAACGTAGAGAGCCTGGAAGCTCGAGTTTCCATAAAAACGAAGTTTCTCTGTAATACAAGAACTACATGCCGAATTAGATCCAAACTTTACAAATATATTGTGTAGACACGTATCGATGTTTGTAATTTGTTTCCATCGTAGTAAATTTTAACACAACTAATCAAAGGCCTCCTCTTAAGGTTGGAGGCTCTATACTCGAAGTTGTTACCGAATATGTGTACCTGGGACTAACAGTCCAGCTAGGTAGGTCCAACTTCGAAAAAGAGATCAATCGTTGAATTCAACTCGGCTGGGCAGCGTTCGGGAAGCTTCGCAATATCTTCACGTCCCAAATACCGCAGTGTCTTAAGACCAAGGTCTTCGACCAGTGCGTGTTGCCAGTGATGAGATACGGAACTGAGACATGGTCGCTTACTATGGGCCTCATAAGAAGGCTGAAGGTCACCCAAAGGGCAATGAAGCGTGCTATGCTTGGAGTTTATCTGCGTGATCGAATCAAAAACGAGGAGATCCGTAAGAGAACCAAAGTTACCGACATAGCTCTCAGAGTTGCTAAACTTAAGGCACATAGCTCGTAGAACAGATGGCCGTTGGGGCAGTAAATTTCTCGAGTTTCGACCACGCACCGGAAAACGTAGCGTAGACAGGCCTCTCACTCGGTGGGCCGATGATCTGGTGAAGGTCGCGGGAAGCCGATGGATGCGGGCAGCGCAGAACCGATCGTCATGGAAATGCTTGGGAGCGGCCAATGTTGACGTCCTTCGGCTGATATGGTGATGATGAATCAAAGGCATAGAACATCATCGCTGGCACAACGGGGTCGTGGTTCGAATGTAGCCGCATACCAATGTGTTTCCGAATTTTGATTTAATATGTTCGTTTATGCGACGCTCTTACGGTTAAGTAAAACATCGTGAGGAAACCTGCACACGCTTGCGAAGAAACTCGAAGGCTGTGTGTGAAGTCAACGAACCCGCACTGGGCCCGCGTGATCGACTAAGGCCCAGTCGCCCTTAGTTTTTTTCCTTTTTTTAATGCATAGAATATAAATTTTACATTGCAATATGTGTTTTCTCAATATATTCGTAAAGTTTCGATTACATCTGGCAAGTCGTTTTATATAGAAATTCATGCCTCTCCTGAAATCAAGATAGAAAAAAAATGAGTTTTAAAAATCAACATCATAAAACTTCAATTTTTTTTTAAATAAAACCACAGCTGCATAAAAAAGGAACCCTTCTTTTTTTTTGGATATCGGGCAAAATGTATCCTATGTCACTCTCGGGATCAAGATGAATCTGACGTTACCTCGCAATCAAAAATTGATCAAGCCGTATAGAAGATATCGTAGAACAAAAAAACATACATTCATATATTACACATTAGACCTGCAAACAATAAACTCCCTTATTGTGGGCAGTCGTGTAAAAATACGTGTCTGCTAAGATATTAAAACATAAAATTAACGTTTTTTTTTTATTATTATTTTTTTTTATTAAAAATTTGAGTGCGTTTGGCTGCACCTCACCTGATGGTAAGTGCTGATGCAGCCGAGGATGTAACACGCAAGCTCAAATAGTGCCTATTCACTCTCGTCTTGAAGATTCCTAAATTATACGAATCGGGGAATACAGATGCCGTTTTTTTGCAATTCACAACTTAATTACTGTAGATTTCAAGAGTTTTATTCAAAATAGGTGCAAATTACAATATTTCTGATAGTCATAAAATAGTAATTATGTATACATGTCATTTGTGAAAAATAAAAAAATAAACAATCATTAGTTAAAAACGTCAAAATACAGTTATTGATATTAAACAAATTATGTCATTAGAACGTGAAAACAATATGAAACGAGAACTTATACATTTAAATAATTGAATGTCACTAACAAGAGTAGGCCAGTTCACACGGACAGCAACCCGGTCACGAGTATAACGCGAGAGTCAGCCATCGGTCCCCTCAACCATATTAGAGGGAAAGGAACGACCCGGCTCCCAATGCGCCGCCGTCCGCACGAACATTTAAGGGAGTTAAAAAAATCCAACCACTTCGGTCTTTTTACAGTTTTATAAGTTTTGACCCTACGAGTGTTCCTGATAAGGTGTCGGTGGCGTTGTCGGTGATGGTGTTTCAATGGTTTTTTTCTCCATCTCAAAAATGCCCAGCGCGTCTAAAGAAGTTTTCACTTCAAAAATCGAAAATAGGTATATTATATACAGTGTATAATGGATATATTATGTTATACTCCTTATAACATCACTCGATATAACGATTGACTCTTTGAAACACCAAAATTTTCTGGCTCCAGTTGGTTTACTTCAACGCTTGTTTCTCTTTGTATAACGAAAACTCTCAATAACTTTACAAAATGCTCGGTCCCTTGAGTGTCGCTATATACACTTTACACTGTATTTTAAAAAAAATACTTGACTTGTCATGTCTTTTCGCTTCCACGCATAATCTTACATTACATGGTTGTAAAAATACAAAATCAACATTTATCCGAATGCTAATGGATATCACCCACAAGCAACTGTTATAGTGTAATATCCAAGACCCCACTTCGTGATTGCACAATTGTACGTTCAGAACTCGAAGGGTAACCCACAGTATCGCAGTCCAGTTCACAACAACCATGCCGCGGGTAGTGCTGTGTTTTCTCTGTTTAAGTGTTATAAGTGTGCTGTGTCAAAATGTCTCTGTGGACACTGATACTACTGATAACACAGGTATGTTTTTCAACCGACTTCCTTCTTTCTCAATTCGAC
The DNA here is from genome assembly GCA_947284805.1 of Coleophora flavipennella. Taxonomy (NCBI): domain Eukaryota; kingdom Metazoa; phylum Arthropoda; class Insecta; order Lepidoptera; family Coleophoridae; genus Coleophora; species Coleophora flavipennella. Next base: position 6,371,643 of record OX369290.1, read on the forward strand.
CGTATGTTTTTTTTTCTTTTTAAATGACTTCAAAAACAGGAGTAGGTTTCTGAATTCGACCGTATATATTTATTTATTTTATGTTTGTTCGCGGATAACTTCGTCGTTTATGAACCGATTTATGTGATTCTTTTTTTGTTGGAAAGGAGATCCCAAGGGTGGTACCATGATAAGGAACCAGGATCTGATGATGTCATTCCAGTGAAATCGAGAGGAACCTTAAAAAATCGTAGTGACGACTATATAGTGTGTTTGAAGTCGTTTTTTTTTTATTTAAAATTATTTATTTATTTATTTAATAGTTTATACACAGGATACATAAAATACAGATTTTAAATATTATGGTCATACAAAGGGTACAGCTTTTTTATGTGTGTTACCTAAGAACTTTTAATGGGTCAACCGATTTTGATGATTCTTTTTTTATGTGAAAGCTAGTGCTTCCCGTGTGGTCCCATATAAATTTTATCAAAATCGGTACAGTACTCTTTTAGAAAATTAACAAAAACCAAAAACAATAATGCAAAATGGTACTAAGTTGTTGCGATGGAAGTCGGTTTTTTTAACGTGTTTAGCGTTTTTACAAGATTCTGTTTAACTTGCAGTGTTAGTATGTAAGTTCTTCAAGTCTTGCGATTGATTTTAGAGCGACTTCCAGGGGTCAGATTGAGCTGAAATTTGGCATGAAGTCGTATTCCCTGTGACAATAGATTTTGGTATTTTGAAGTTGATCTGATGATGAACTACGAAGGTGGAATCAAGGTCCTAGGATCGTCTATTGTTTTCAACCAAATCATACTAAATACTGTATTTACCTCTCAGCCCAGTTTTTTTTTAATTTGGAATCAAGCATACGGCATTAAAAGTCTTTACTAATTTGTTAAATTAAATTAAATTGAATAATATTTAATTAAATAAATTTATTATCTTTCTAATTTTCTAATTATTAGTCTTTTCTTTTCCTTTCTTTTCGTTTTTAATAAAAAAAAATGTACCTAGAAGGATTTAAGTTTTTCGAAATGAGCTTAATATTTAAATTAAATGTGCTTGTGTCACTGTTAAATCGCGTATTCCACTGTTATTTACTAAAAAACAGTATTTTTACGAAAACACGGTTACCCTTTCTGAATAGAATAGAATAGAATAGAATGCTTTATTTGCTTTTAAATAAGGTAATTATAAAAGATCTTACAATAGTTAAAGAATCACTTATTTAGCTACTTATATGTTATTAGCATGCAAATATTATTTATAAGTACAAAAATAATAAAATAAAATAAACTAGGTCCAAGTAATTATTCAACATTATCCAAATTCATAATTCAAATAAAATAATGATACTACAGATTAATACTACAGATTAACATTGCTTATGTTTTAGAAAATCCTCAACGGAATAAAACATGTTCTGAAGAAGCCAATCATGCAATGTTGCCTTAAATTTGTGAAAGGGCAATTCCCGAATCGATTGCGGTATTTTATTATATATTATGTGGCCCATCCAGTAACAATTTTTCTGAAATCGCGTTGTTTTGGGAATCTCATCCGTTACTAACCTGTCAGTATTCCTCTTATTTCGGACTGATACGTCTCTAACTTTTCTGTAGAACACTTGTTGAACACTGCTTTGTGTCACGGGAATAAAAACCGTGAAATCGCGTTATAAGCCTCCTTAATGCAGTGGCATAAGACATGCTGAACTAACCTCACCTAACAAATTATTTACTAGCCCTTAATGACCTGTTAACTTATGATCCATTACGCGATCTACGGAATAACGGGATCTTATCTTTACCCTACGATCTTAGTATGTAGGTACAGTTGCAACAGGAATAATGTAAATTTTGCACAGCGATTCCTTGTACATATAAGCTAGCCTTATATCACACTAATATTATAAAGGCGAAAGTTTGTGAGTGTGTATGTTTGTTACTCTTTCACGCAAAAACTACTGAACGGATTTGGCTTAAATTTGGTAGGTAGACAGATTAGGACCTGGATTAACACAAAGGCTACTTTTCGCGAGCCGCTTGCTCATAGAAACGTTGTCCACGCGGGTGAAGCCGCGGGAAACAGCTAGTTCAAGAAATATTTAAATACATACGCATGTCAGTTGATGATATGATGACGGCATGGCAGTAAATCAAAGCCATTTCGCGGATCCAAGGAAGACAAACCGTTGCTACTTCATCATCATCATCATACGAGTCGAAAAACGTCCACTGCTGGACGAAGGCCTCCCCCAAGGATTTTCACAACGACTGGTCCTGCGCTGCCCGCATCCAGCGGCTTCTCGCTACCTTCCAAGGTTGTCTGTCCACCGAGTAGGAGACCTACCTACGCTGCGCAGTCGCCACTCGAGAACTTTACGACCCCAACGGTAATCTTTTCTACGAGCTACATGCCCCAACCACTGCCACTTAAGTGATACTGTGAGCTATGTCGATTTTAGGGGTATGTTGATTTAGTTCTATGTAAAGTTCTATGTTCTATATAAAAATGTAAAACTTGGTGTGCTTACAGTACCAATTCTGAAGTAAAACAAAAAATTATTTAAGCCGGCCAAGTGTAAGCCTTAGAGTCCGAACTGAATGAAAATAATTTCTAAAAACCTAAAAACTTTTAGGTACGGGATTTTAATATTGCATTGTCACGTGATATACATATGCATGAAAAATTTCAGCTCAATCGGAAATCGGGAAGTGGGTCAAATTTAAATTGCAATATTTCATCACAGACACCGGGACAGGTGAAACTAAATAAAATCTTGAAAAAAAATGTTTTTTTTTGTCACTCGCGTTGATGGATTTTATTTCTAATGTGAATAAGTATCATTATCATAGTAGTGTGGAGAGGTGTGGTGGCACAAAACACTCGAAACGCGAGTCCGACTCGCACTTGGCCGGTTTTTTCGTTTAAGCTATCATCACACTATCATCGACCTCTATCTATACTAATATTATAAAGAAGTTAAGTTTGTATGTTTGTATGTAGGAGGTAAACTTTAAACTACTAATCCGATTTAAAAAAATCTTTCACCAATAGTTAGACTGGAATTTCAGCATGGACATGGACTAAAAAACCCTGTTCACTCTCGATATCCACGAGGGCGAAGCCGCGGGCAACATCTAGTAGAATAATTGTAGAGAGTTAAATGGTGGATTGCGTACGATCCCAATTCCAAAGAAAAACTGCAAATCGATGTACAGTTAAGCCATTTAACACACGCATACTATTTAGAGGTCAAAACAAAATTTTTGACCTGCAGTTCTTGAAAAAATCGCTTAGGAGTGCTGAGTCATATTTTTTTTATTTCAGAAACCTATCGCGTGTTGTATCATATGAAAGGGCTTTTAGAGTCTATTGTAAAAATATACCACATCATTACATTTCAGCCCTTTTTTTTAAATGAAACAAAAATAATTTTCAATACGATATGGCTGTTTTTTTTTTGTACTATTTACCACAAATAATACGCGATATGAGGATATCTAACCCCAAGACAAAACAATTCAAAAAATAATTTAATTTAGTATTTTTTTAGATTTTTCATTATGTCAGTCTTTAAAATGCATTTTTGTATGGAGGGTCAAATTTTTTTTTGAGCATTGTCTATGGTTTCTTTGGGGAAAGTTGTTCATTGTGATAAGAAGGAGCCCCAGTTAACAGCTTTGTAACAAATATTTAGACCCTCCATACAGAATTGTAATTTAAGGAATGATATAAAAAATATTAAAAAAAATAAATTGCTTTTTCCTTTGGTTCCTTTGGTTTAGATATGAGGATATCACGTATCATTTGTGTTATTATTGTCTGTATCGTATTTGGAGGAGCCCAAACTATGTAACTTTTTTAAAAAAATGTTTTAATTTAAAAAAAAATGGCAGAAATATAATGAATTGATGTGGTGAATTTTAAAATCGCTTCAAAAAGCCCTTTTATATGATACACAACACGCAATAGGTTTCTGAAAAAAAAATCCCATACAAAAAATTATGACTCAGCACTCCTAAGGGATTTTTTTTTAAGAACTGCGGGTCGAAAATGTTGTTTTGACCTCTTTTGTGTGCCAAATGGCAAACTGTACATCGATTTGCGTTTTGTTTTTTGCATAAGTGGTAGGTTCCACTAAAAGTGCCTTGATTAGTTTGTAGACAATTTTTAAGAAAAGATACGTCACTGTGGTGGGGAAGTTCATTCCGAATTCCTTTAATTGGTGCATTTCACAGAAAAGGACATACTTTACGATTTGCGTCACTAAAAGTGGGTTTCCACGTTACATACCCAGTATTGAGAAAAAGTTTTAAGGCTCCATGCGTGGGTATTTTTTATTCCAACAAAAAAAAGCACAATGTAAACAAACTTAGTATGGATTTAACAGTTTCAAATGTCAATTCCATAGTGTTTTTGTTTACCTTTTGCTTTTTTTATTGGTATAAGGTTATACAGAAGAAAATATAGACCTAAAAATAATTATTTTTTGTTTGAAATACGGGCAGCGCAGAACCGGCAGATTATTACAAAAGTGACAGGTTTCCGATGTCGATCGATTCGAAGGTCGGTGAGTGTTGCAACTAGATCCAAATCGACGTTTTTTTTTATTTTAATTTCATTCCAGATACTTGAAGCTCTTCATCGAAGCAATTACCATATTAATAATGATAATAAACAGATTATATTTTTTATGGGTGCGATGACGGTAGTTGGAAGTTCTATTTAATGGTTCTGTTGTGAGAATTTTCTAAATGATGAACATGTTAAAACTAATATATTTGTGAGCTGTAGACCTCGCGAGTTATTCCAAATGGCTAAAATATGATAATTTTACGTTTTCACCCCCTCATGGCTCCCCCATTTTGCAAAAACTTCCAAAAACTGAATCGACAAAAAAACTATTTAATTACCGAGCATACTCACAAAATTTTACGAGAATCGGTAAAGAAATGCGATATGTAGAGGAGAACAGCCGGACATCCGGACAGATATACAAAAGCACTGCATTTGTGCCCAAGATGAAACGGAGACGCTTCGCGCTCGCTCGGTCTATAATGGAAATAAAGCCCGTGGCTGCTTTGCCACGGATGAGATACTAGCTACTTCGGTTTTGGCACAGATGAGATACTAGCTACTTCGGTTTTGGCACAGATGAGATACTAGTTACTTCGGCCATAACGCAGATGAGATACTAGTTACTTCGGCTTTGGCACGGATGAGATACTAGATACTTCGGTTTTGGCACAGATGAGATACTAGTTACTTCAGCTTTGGCACAGATAAGATACTAGTGACTTTGGCTTTGACACGGATGAGATACTAGTTACTTTGGCTTTGGCACGGATGAGATACTAGTTACTTCGGATTTGGCACGGATGAGATAACTGAGAAACTGACTGACCTGTTGGTAACTAGTGATGTTGGTGCCAAAGCACAGATGAGATACTAGTTACTTCAGCTTTTGCACAGATAAGATACTAGTGACTTCGGCTTTGGCACGGATGAGATACTAGTTACTTTGGCTTTGGCACGGATGAGATACTAGTTACTTCGGATTTGGCACGGATGAGATAACTGAGAAACTGACTGACCTGTTGGTCCAGTGGCAGGGCCGAGGGTCGTAGGTTCAAACCCCACCCAGGGCACAGTATATATGTTAGTACTAGCGTACCTAGGGTTTACTTTCGTGTGACGAATAGGTTTGTTTGCTCTGTTTCTGGGTGTTAAATATAAATTTAGGTTATGTATTTAACATTTACGAGGAGGACAACTATCACAACGTTAAGTCGACTTTCTTAGTTTTGGAGTAATAGTCAACCAATTTAAGGTATACAGTTGTATTTGAAAAAGTTCATAGATTTTCAATACAAAATGTTCTATTAGCAACTAGAATTCTCAAAAAAAAATTCGACGCTTCATACAAAAATGCACAAAATTGGTCAATCAGCTGATCGTTTTGTATGAAGAGTTCAATTTTTTTCGTGATTTCAGCAAACATGTAAACAAAAGTTGTTCAGTATGATGATTAGAACCCCAAGTTAACGGGACCTGCACAATTTTTTTTACATCCTGTATATATAATCGGAATCTCGGAAACGGCTCCAAGGATTTGCTTGAAAATTAGTATAAGTGGATTTTTGGGGGCGAAAAATCGATTTAGATAGGTCTCATCTCTGGGAAAACACTATTTTCCGAGTTTTTCTAATACCTTTAAACGAGCAATTCTTGTATATAATCTGAATCTCGGAAACGGCTCCAAGGATTTGCTTGAAAATTAGTAATTGGGGGATTTCGGGGGCGAAAACTCGATTTAGATAGGTCTCATCTCTGGGAAAACACTATTTTCCGAGATTTTCGCACAGGAGTATGCCGCGCTAAGTGTATCATAGGTAGCGTATTTTTAAATGTTTTAACGGCTCTGGGTACTATGCCCCGAGCAGAGCTCGGTCGCCCAAGTACTTTTAATAATGTGTCATTCTGAGACTAGCTAAGCCATAATTTGGCATTATTATACTGTATTTTAGTATTAATACTACTACTATAATACAATACAATACTACTATAATACAATACAATAATTTTGCTTAACCCTTTGCCTGGAGATGGAGAGATGGAGAGTTAAATAAATTGGACAGAGATAGTTGGGATTGTTCGTTTTTAATCTATACAGACAGGACGTGACAAGTTTGAAAAATTCTTGTTCCATATTTTAACCCTTTGCCTGCTAAGATGGAGATTTAAATAAATTTGACAGAGGTAATTGGGATTGTTCGTTTTTTAATCTATACAGGACGTGCCAAGTTTTAAAAAGTAATTTTCCATATTTTAAAACGAACAATCCCAATAACCTCTGTCTTAACCAACTTTTTAACTCTCTATCTTGGCAGGCAAAGGGTTAAAATATGGAACAAGAATTTTTCAAACTTGGCACGCCCTGTATAGATTAAAAAACTAGCAATCCCAATTACCTCTGTCTTAACCAACTTTCTAACTCTCCACCTTGGCAGGTAAAGGGTTAAAATGTGGCACAAGAATTTTCCGAGCTTGGCGCAATAGTGATGTTTCGAAATTCAGTTGCATTCAGGTCCAACCTGCGTTCTAGATCGTTTAAAAAACTGGTTGAGACTAACTATTGCAAGGAAATAAGCAGTTATTAGATAGATAAGTAACTCTAGGATCCTCACAATCAATTTTTTTTTATTTACAATTGGTAAGCCCTTGGCATCATCTCACCTGATGGTAAGTGACGATGATGCAGAAGATGAAAACGGGCTTACCAAGATTCCCCAACTCAATGGAGAAAAAATACAAAAAAAAAAACAAAAACAAAAAAAAACTAGAACACAATACCAAATAATTATTAATAACACCTGGGTCACAAAAAGTGGTACTTTAAGTATGTAAGGTATATCGCTACTTCTCATCAACTTTTCAGTTTCCCATTGCATTGGGGAATGTTGATAAGCCCGCTGCACCTTCGGCATTATCGTCATTTACCATCAGTATATCCTTACTAATATTATAAATGTGAAAATGTGTTTGTTTGTTTCCTTTTCACGCTTCAACACCATAACCAATCTTAATGAAATTTGGCATGCAGGTAGCCTGTGTCACGAGGGAGGACAAAGGCTACTTTTTATCCCGTGACAATAGCATAGCCCGATGCAGTTCCTGAGGAAACTGAAAATTTACGCGGGACACGGGGAACGGGAAATGACATGATTTACTAATAAGCATATCCTGACATAGATCCCGAGGGATCTAGAGAAAATTCATGTCCACGCGCACCCTCTAAGACAGTCATAAAAACGATGTCCACGCGGGCCAAGCCGCGGGCAAAAGCTAGTTACTTATATATTCTAAATCTGTGACCAAAAGCCACATTCAAAGTTTTCTTGAATTTTGGGTAACTTTGAATCAGGTTATCCTTTGACAGCAAAACCTTAAGTCATTTGTATATTTCAGAGTTTAGGTAAAATTGTACATGGTTTTCTTTTTTAAATATGTTTTTATTAATATAAAAATCATAAGTTTCATTGAAAATGACATTTGACTTGGTATTGCCACAATGAAACGAATGAACGAATTTAGTCGAAAAAATATGTCATTGTTCTTTTATGTTTTCTTTATTAAATACAAAAAAAAAGAAATTGTCTGTTTAATCTTAAATTTTACGTTTATCTAGCTATCAAACGAGATCAATATGAATTGCCACCGACAAATCTTTTGAAAAAAAAATTATTCAGGAACAAAATTCTAATCACCCCATAAACCACATTCCTTAAACAAAATTTCGTCATCAATATAAATATAGACACTTTTTCTGGTTATCTGCTGCTCTTTTATGAAACTTACAATATTGGCTTTATTGATTGACATGTCTCAACTTTAGAGGTCCAAGACCAACGTCCTAGGTATGTTTTTTAGAGCACTAAGACAGTAACTTTAAAAGGGGTTACTTTAGAAATTCTGCCAGAGAATGGACTACCCTCTTCTCTGAAAACACAGTATAATATTATTGTTTGTTATTCCCTGATCGATGACGTTTTCTCTTCCAATTTTAGTTGTCTCTTCACCCTGCACATCTTCCCTGAACTTTGAATGTTCACAGTTACCCGAATTGACTGTACGATATTTATGATGTCATTATGACATTTAATGACATAAACATTGAGTCAAGACTGGAACGTAGATTCAAATTCATATTTTTCCCTGCCTCCAAAAGCTGTTTTAATCTGCTTGTATAATAATCATTGAGACTTTCAGCAATTCCTTGTGGATCAGTAATAATCGAACCATTAAGTTTCATTTTAGTGATTGCTATAATTTATATTTTGAACGAGAAAAGCCATAAGTGCGTAATTATGGCTATTTTGCTTAAAATTATATTATTGCTTTTTTGACACTGAAAGGGAAAATATGTAATTAAAAAAAAATAGGAAAGCTTGACAGTAACGAAACTATAATAATTAAATTACAAATGTTGTTCTGAGTGTAAAAAAGTAAAAAGATTTATTATGTTACTTATAATAAGCGAGAAACTTCAATGTTTATAAAACACTAATTATCTCGGAATCGACTTCAATGCAGATGTGGCCCTTCACCGTATGACAGCAGTATACTACGTTTTCCGGTGCGTGGTCGCCACTCGAGAACTTTAGTGCCCCAACGGCCATCTGTTCTACGAGCTATGTGTTTTGCCCGCTGCCACTTAAGTTTAGCGATTCTGAGAGCTGTGTGGGTTACTTTGGTTCTCCTACGGATCTCCTCGTTTCTGATTCGATCACGCAGAGAAACTCCGAAAACATATACATATACTAAAACAAATAAAACTGAAATGGCAGTTCACCACAGATAAGAGAATTGGCTCTGACTTCAATGTCTACAGAAAGTAAAACAAATCAAGAATGTAAACAATAGAGGCACTCATTATCACCTGTCATTTTACAATACAAATATAATACAATACATACAAAAACACACGAAAACAAAAATATTTTGCACGTTGCTATACAAGTCATGATAAACAAATCAAATTCAATATATTTTTAGGGTTCCGTACTAAATAACGGGACCCTATTCATCATATCAGCTCATATACGTCCCCACCGAGGGGCTCGAGCCTACCCTGAATTAGGGCGATCGGGCCTTAGTCGACCACACGGGCGCGGGTTGGTCGACTTCACACAAAACCTGCGAGTTTTTTTCGCAAGCGCGTGCAGGTTTCCTCACGATGTTCTCCTTCACCGTTAAAGCAATCGGTAAGTATGTACGTAAGTTTTTGAAAAACTCATTGGTACATTGGCCGTCCAGATTTGAACCCGGTACCTCTGGTTAGGAGGACCGAGTCGTTACCGGTTGAGCCACCGACGCTTTTACGTATAAATAAGAAATCTAAATTCGAAATCACATTGGTTGCCACGTAACAACGAACCACGACCTCCCGGACAGAAGGCGGCGGCCCTAGCCGTTGTGGCACCGACGCTCTTACTACGTAATAATAATATATTTATACAGGTGTAAATAATTGGTGAAGGACCCGTTATCTGGCGCTTCCACTCATCATACTGAACAACTTTACCCAAAGAACCCATAGTATTTTCGCAAAAAAAAATTCGACGCTCCATACAAAAATGCACAAAATTGGTCAATCAGCCGATCATGTTGTATGAAGAGTTCAATTTTTTTTTTTGCGATTTCAGCAAACTCGTAGAACAAAAGTTGTTCATTTTGATGAGTAGAAGCCCCAGTTAACAGGACCTACACCAATATTGTTACACCCTGTAAAATGTGCTACTACCACTTTTACTAAGCCTGCGACGTCTGTTTGTGCGTCCGTCTGTCTTTCTGTCTGTCATTTCAAGAGCTGTATCTTTTAATCTGTAAAATGTAGTATACCGCCGCTTTAACCGCCTCCGTAGCGTAATGGTAAGTCCATTCGCTTCTCACCAGGAGGTCGCGGGTTCGATTCCCGGCGGGGTCAACTTTGTAAGACTCGGTTTGGTTGGTGGTAGGTTTCATAGCCAGCCTGGCTAGCTACCACCATCTTATCTAAGTCTTGCCGCCAAACATCAGTGTTAACAGCTTTTATGTGTTCCGGCTCGAAGATAAGATATCCAGATCCCCATTGCGTTGGGGAATCTTGGTAAGCCCGCTTCCATCTTCGGCATCATCGTCACTTACCATCAAGTGAGATGATGCCAAGGGCTTACCAATTGTGAATGAAAAAAAAACATTTATTTTAAAATAATATCTGTTCTTATAGGGGTTTAAGCGGTTTGACTGACGGTGGCTCAGTGGTAAGTGATCTTGACTGCTGATTCGAGCGTTGTGGGTTCGATCCCCAACCAGGGCAAACATTGGTGTGATGAGCAGATTTGTTTACTCTGTGTCTGGGTGTTAAATATCTATATGTGTATATATTTAAACGTATATAAGTATTTATATCAGTCTCTGGTTCCTATAACACAGGGAATCCTACTTTTAGACCAGATGACCATGTGTGATTTGTCCCACAATATTTATTTATATAATTCAGGAATTTTGATTGATTGATTGATTGAATCCTACCTATTTTCGGGAGCCTGTCCCTTACACTCGGTATTTAACACTAATGGCACAGTATGGACACTCCCTGCTGCTCTCTAGATTCCGACCTCACCTCCACGTCGCTCAGATTGGTTACAGTTTGGTTGTCACACGTATAGTACTTCGCCGCCATTTTGTTTGTTCCGTCATCCCTGTTTTCAGTATGGACACTCCCTGCCGCTCTCTAGATTCCGTCCTCACCCCCTCGTGGACTAATGGGGACTTAACGCTAATGTACACTTCTACAAATAACGGTATACCTAATTAATGATAATATGAATTGATAATTTAAAATGAAATGTGAGAAGACAGAAAAATATATAAAGGAAGCTGTGTTAATATTTTTTGACGGCAGTATACAAACTTAATGTAATACATGAAAAAAATATTAATGTGCTCATAAATGGCTTTGTATATGACGCCGTAAAATTGTAAAAACCGTATGATTATAATCTAACGGGATCTATCTCGCGGGATTGTGAACTGTCGAAAGATTGTGAACCGTAACATACTGCTTACAATTTCACTAGTGTCATTGTAATCTCACTAGTTACATTTCAATAACACTAAGCGAAGTAAATAATATAAAATAAATAAGCGAGCGAAGCAAGCGATGTTAGGTTCGATCAGGTTTGATTGATTATACAGTCAAAGAGCCCCCTCCTCCACTGGGTAGCAGAATGCTTCGCAGAAGAATAAATCATCAGTTTTATTCGGTTGGGAAGTGAAATTGTAAGCCGATTGACAATTTACCGTCATATTATAATCTAAATAATTTAGTGCAGTGAGATTGTAATATCGCGGTTTTGACAATATCCCGGCGACATATACAATGCTTACAATATGCAATGCTTTAAAAATGATGCGATTTTTCGCATAATTTATACGACAGGAATGTATCGCTTTTACGTTAAATCAGCCTTTACGTTAGAACATAATTTTGCGTTTAAAAAAAACGGTCAAACCACTCCTAGTCACTCTAATCCTCGATTTAACAATTAAGTAAATATGCCAAGAGCAGTTGAATAATAACGGATACCTACACAAAATATTTGAATGTTGTCGATCATGGCATCGAAATAAATAATAATCGAATAAATTTTTAAATGGCATAGATAATATGTCGACACCAGCTTAATCGATGGGTTTTTCCTATCTGTAAGCTTAAGGCGGTACATTGGCAAATAAGCAGTAAGAAGCGCTTAGCAAAAAATCAGGAAAAATATTTCCGCTTAATTTTTCGGCCTGAATAAAAGATATGTTATATTCAAGGATATTACCAAGGGCCCTTGTAAGTTCATTACACGATTAGATTGCCTTGACTTGATCATAAAAAATCCCAAACATAGCATAAATTGAAGCAAAGCGTGAAAATATTTGTGAGAAAGAATATGTCTTTTAAATTTGAAATGTATATCATAATTTTCTTCTTTTCAAACTACGTAGTCAATGTTTATTTAAATTTAATTTAGTTTACTGTTTCGAAACTTTTCAACGAAAAAAACATTGAAATAGTGCAAAAGTGTGGTTATTTTCTTTACTCTTTACACGTAAAGAAAAAGACAGAGACATTTGTTCAATCAATGCCTCGCGTTAAAGCCGGATTTACACATTCATAATTCAATAATTAGTTCGTTTCAGGTTACTTTAAGGGCCACGAGGAGGCTCGAGTTTCCATACAAAGGTAGTTCCGCTTTGATACAAAAACTATATGCCGGATTGAATCCAAACTTCGCAAGTACATTGAGCAGACACATATCGATGTTTGTAATTAGTTTTCGTTATAGAAATATAAAACGGAAAAAAATAAGAGCAGTTTCAAACTTTCAGTACCAACTAATTTAAGCCTTCGTTTAGTTACGTTAAAATTTACTACTATGAAAACTAGTTACAAACATCGATATGTATCCACTCAATATATTTACAAAGTTTGGATTCAATCCGGCTTATAGTTTTTGTATCAAAGCGGAACTACCTTTGTATGCAAACTCGAGCCTCCTGGGGACTCTTAAGTTACTCGTACAGTTTATTTTTTATTGCTTTATCGGTGAGCTCAACGGAAAGTACTTGGTCCCTCTAATTAGAGGTCTGGGGTTTGATTCCGGAGGGCTAATGTACCAACGAGTTCATCTAATGTCATGTAAATTATCTTACCGATTTTTAACGGTGAAGGAAAAACATTGTGATGTGTATGTATTTAATTAAACGTATGTAAGTACTGGCTGTTTCCCGCGGCTTCACCCGCGTGGACAACGTTTCAATGACTTTTCGAAGGTGAGCAGTGCGCGAGCCGCAAGCGGATCGTGAGCGTGGAAAAAAGTAGCCTAAATGTTAATCCAGATCCTAATCTTCCTACCAAATTTAGCCAGATCCGTTTAGTAATTGCGTGAAAGAGTAACAAACATACATCCATACATTCTTACAAACTTTCGCGTTTATAATATTAGTAGGATGTATATCAATATCTAGTCCCTATAATACAGGGTATAATAGTTTGGGGCCAGACGAGACCGAGTATGATTTCCCAGGCAGCACACAAGTCATATAACTGGCCAACAATTTAACCTTATGCAGGGTTAAGCTTTATTATATATGTATAGAAGCTGTGTGTATTGCCAAGTTCTGTATTAAAGTTGTTTTTTGTTATGATAATGCTATTAGCTGAGTTAGTTCTGTAATTTGCCGATTTTATTTCTTAAAGCTGAATAGTCATCATAAATAGACCTGTTACTCAAGAGTTTGTGTAACCTTTTGTATAACACTGGTATAAGATTCTATTATCCAGCAAAGTACTGAATAATTGAGGTTCTGTTCTCTTTTAGCTGTATTACACACCACATCTTGACAGTTACACAGCTACTGTATAAAGTAGGGTGTGGTTCCTGTTATGAAGCATGTAGTTAGTTAACAGAATTTAAGGTAGCTGTTATAACTACTTTATGCCGCTTTAAGTACGAAATTACTGTCATGTGCAGCTAACTGGGGTAAAAGCAAAAGTAACAGATTCTTATGCAGAAGTTGGCTGAGTATTCACGAAAAGTAGACATATTTTAAGCTAGCAGAACTATTTTGTAATATTTGTCAGCATTTATGCGGCTAGTAGTTTGACATTTCGATTTCGTGCGCGTTAAAGTGTGTTGTGTAAATATGCCGCCTATCAAAAAAAATGCTAAAAACATCTCCAATTCATGGAAAAATAGAAAAAGAACAGGAGGCATACGAAGAAAGTGCTTGCGCGAGTATGAAAACATAAAAAAATCTATTTGTGCTAATCCACAAACGACTGAAGGAAGTTCTTCCAGTTCATCTGATCCAAGTACAAATCAAGTGCGACCACAATCCATAGAAACGGGTTCCGTAATAAATAATTATGAATCTACATTGTGTGAAGATTATGAATCAATTCAGAGGTCTGAAGATAGTGATGCGAGTTCCAATAATTTTGAAAAAAGTGAAACGGAATATGAAAAAAATTTAATATTTCGTAATAACTTAAAACAATGGGCCATAAATAAAAACATTTCTCTAGAAGCCTTAAGGGAATTATTAGCTGTCGTCAATCACAGATTGCCAGGAGTTTTGCCAGTAGACCCGAGAACATTATTACAGACTAAGAGAAATGTCGTAATAAAAAAAATTGACTGTGGAGAATACTGGCACAAAGGACTAATTGAACCTTTAAAAGAATAAGGTGCTTCATCTGTGACTCTCCGGCTAGAGCATTTATAAAAGGTAAATGATGACTAAACTTGTTACCTACATTACAGACGTCATGCAAAAACTTTTTAGGGTTTTGGTAGGGGTAGGGTAGGGGTGGGTTAGGGGTAGGATAGGGTAGGGTAGGTTACACGACATTCATTGACTGGGGGTACGAAGTTCGCCGGGTCAGCTAGTTAATTTATATATAAAAGAGGTCTTGCAGATCCTTACTACAATAAACTACAATCCTTTATTGAAAACATTTTACATTTTCAGGTGTTTGCAACTTCAACTCTAGGCATGGATGTTTAAAATGTACGACTGTAGGAGAATACTCGCATCAGTATCATACTGTCGTTTTTCCAAACTCAAGATGTCCTAAAAGAACAAATGAAGAATTCAGAAATAAGAAATATAGAGATCATCTAAAATCTGATACACCCCTTTTAAAATTACCCATAGATATGATCGAAGATTTTCCTATTTCCGATTCATTACATCTGATTGACTTAGGAGTCATGAAACGATTACTCGTGGGATGGCGTGATGGAAATTTTAAGAATCTTACTACAAAATGGCGAGCTGACGATACGCTGAAAGTAACACAGTTCTTACTCACCTGTAAACTAACCTCCGAAATTCATAGATCCATGCGAGGTCTAGATGAGCTTCATCATTGGAAAGCATCTGAATTCCGGTCATTTTTCTATTATTTGAGTATTGTTATTCTGCCTGACTTTATGTCGAAAGGACCCTATGAACATTTTTTGACTCTTTTCTGTGGGGTAACAATTTGCTCTAGCCTAAAGTACAGCTCAATATTGGACCTTTCTCACGAATTATTATTATATTTTGTAGAAAACTTTAAAACATATTATGGTAACTACATTACTAGCAACATTCATAATCTGGTACATATTACTGATGAAGTTCGTAAATTCGGCCCACTTAACACCTTTAATTCTTACCCTTTTGAGAACAAACTGGAGGCCTATGTCCAGCAGTGGACTTCCTTCGGCTGATATGATGATGATGATGATGAGAACAAACTGTACTGCATTAAAAAAATGCTTAGAGCTGGCAACAAGCCATTATCACAAATAGCTAAAAGGCTTACAGAGAGTGATTGGAATGTTCAATCTAAATTAAGTAAAGCGAAAAATGAAACTAACCAATATCCTGTCATAAAAACAAATAGTAAAAATAGAAAAATAATAGATTTTGGTAAGTTTGTAATTTCTAACAAAATACAGGATAAGTATTTTATGACTACAGAAGAAGAAATTATAGAAGTGGCAGAAATAACCGATGAACATATCAAAGGGTACAGAATTGAAAATGTATCTGACATCTTCGAATTACCTATTAAGTCTTCATATCTTAATATGTTTAAAACAGGTGTACAAAATGGAAACCGTACAACAGAAATCATAAGTTTCAATAACGTTAGCTATAAGTTTGTAGTAACTACAAACAAAAATGAGCTTTATTTCATTCCTCTATTACATACATTAATAATTTAAACTGTATAGACCGTATTCCAATTGCTATGTATTTACTTGGGCACGCTGCTGTTTAGTAACTAAGAACAGTAGGAAGGAAGGAAAGGAATGAAAACCAAGGAAGGAATACTTATCTTGATCACATGCTATTTATAAAAAGTGTTGGATATTTGACTAAATGTGTAATATTAATGTGAATTGTAATAAAACAATTATTTAAGTCAATCAGTCTTCCTTTTATTTTCAGTACAAAAATCACTTGAGAATACTTAATTGTCCGATACATCACTACCTATTAAACGATTACACTTAACAAAGTACGAAAAAAAAGCAAGTTATAAATCTGATTATTGAGTAAACGCAAGTGTTTTACTCGAGATTCTGTTTGAAAGAACACTTAATAAAATTCTAGTTATAAAAATCTAAATTTTTATAAAGAAATCAACAAAATAGAATTAAACGTGCAAGTTATAAATCTGATTATTGAGTAAACGCAAGTGTTTTACTCGAGATTCTGTTTGAAAGAACACTTAATAAAATTCTAGTTATAAAAATCTAAATTTTTATAAAGAAATCAACAAAATAGAATTAAACGTATAGCGTTACATCGCCATAAAAAAATCAACAAAATATAATTCAACGTATATCGTTACATCGTAATAAAGAAATTAAAAAAATAGAAGTAAACGTATAGCGTTACGCATTAGGAACGAAATACTTTCATTATGGAAACATCTTCTTTCCTTACAAATACTAAAAAGTAATAAAAATAATAAAAATAACAAGACCTCTATTCATTCTCTTCAATTATAGCTTCGTTTTCATTACTTGGATTATTTTCTTCATCATTGTTTTTATTATTAATGCCATTATTATTAGTATTTTCGTCGTTGGAATTATCGTTACCGTCATTATCATTTATATTAACTTCACCATCATTTTGTATATTTCCTTCACCATCATTATTAGTATTGTTTTCACTGTCATTATTAGTATTACCTTCATCATGATTATTCATAACATCTTCGTCGTCATGATTATTAGCTGCACTTCTTTGATTCTGAGGCTTACGTTGGACTCTTTTGTCGAATTTCCTTCTTTTCTTGCTGGACTGACGAATGTTTTTGGATGTTTTCCTTTTCAAAGCATTTCGCAATATGTTTTTGAGAAACTCTTCATTATCTTGCACTGTGTACGTGTTGTCCCAATAATAGACCATTTGGAAAAAGAATTTTAATACGTTTTTATATTTTTTGAAGCCTATTTTTGCTAATTCATCCTCTGCTTCTTAGTATGTACTATATTTTCTTCTTTTCACTACACAATTATAGGTCAACCAATCTGTCTGGGGCTGGGTACTATCATTTTTTGCGAGTATATCACCGTACATCTTAGGCCCACGCAATATTCCTTTGACTTCCCATGTTTCGGGCACAGTACAAAGTTCTACCTTGCCTTTTCGACGAGTCGACACAATTTTAAACGGCATGTTCCCTGAAAAATATCAATAACTTAATTAGTACGTACTTACCTTAAGTAGGCACAACTGGCCACTTGAAATAACCTAAATGTTTTTTGCAAGGCACAACTTACATCTATCTACATTAGTAGCGCAGCGGCTCAACCTACCTATCCTATGTCTGCCACTTATCAACTTTTTAACCCTATCTGCTATATTCCACAAACGGCCGTACGCATGCACTCTGATGGCAGACTGACTGACTATACTGTGTTTTACGGCGGAGCGAGTGGGGAGGCGGGGGGGTTAACACACCTATGCCGCGCGCGCGCCCGCACCGACCGAACCGAGGAGAATACCTAAACACTACAGAGGTGTAGTAAGTAGTTAAAACCTACTATACTTACTTATTTATTCTGTACTACATTAATTACGTTAGTTGTAATTTTTAGTGTCGTAACACTTTTTATATTGAATAAGTAATAACTAATAATAAATCTGAATATGATTAGAGCTAAAAAAAAACAAATACTTAACAAAGATATAGACCTAGGTCTATACTGTGGGTTTTCATTTATTTTATGACTGAATCCTAATTGTTTGATTTATATTACGAGTGTGTATGATTATAGAACAGATATCGAAAATATGTTGTGGGCAGAACACTTTTAACCAGAGAACATCTGAATAAGTGGACACATAAGGTCTGTTATGCAGACATTAGACGAGGAGCCGCTGTGCAAGCAGACTTTATTCAGAATGAGCGTCGCCATAATGAATAACATAACCTATTAAATGATGAGAATTTTTATACTCGAAAACTCAATTATGATAACAAAATCGGTATAATATTCTTGTAAAAAGTACTACAAGGTTACTTTTGAACCCTCAAATGGTATAAGAACATAAAAAATATTTCACTCGTAAAAACAAACCAACGACGAAATGTTGTTTATTTCTCAAAAACCTGGCTAATCAGGTAGCGCGTAAAAATGTTGCACGAAATGTATATATGAATACACGGTAAAGTTGCATGCGCACCTAGAATTTATTATTTCAAGCACAAATAGCGTATAAAATTATTTACTTACCGCTAGGACATTAAAATTTGGCCATTTATTTTCTGCTGCTAGCTGTCACTCACCAAACAACGCGTGCACTTTTAATTTATTTTTGTGTTCGATTATGTCAACTTCAAATTTAATTTTAATAAATTCTTGATAAATGTTCTGAAATAAGCTTAAAGCTGTGTATCATCTGAATATCTGAGCTTTGAAGAACTAAGCATATAGTTCATTCATCATTCATTCATCTTCTGGATAACAGAGCTGTAATACTTGCATAAAAGAACAAAATGCTTTTATGCAGAAGATACTCAGCTTGTCGTACAATTATTCAAAACTTATTCATGTGTTATATTGCTATTACTCAGCTATTAGCGGTATAATTTTGTGCCCAAATTGCTTGAGTAACGTCTGAGTAAGCGCCAAATCAGCTAATTACGGTAGTCTTATTCAGCAATTCGTTTCTGTGACTGCTATTATAAAAAACTTACTCAGAAGGTTTGTGCTGGCTGGGTTGTCCCTGTTATTATTAAAAAAACCTACGCATCTAATTCCAGATGTTTATGAAGATTGCGTTTCAATTTTTATCACGCTTTTATTACCTTCACGTTTATGTCTTTTGTTTGTAATAAATAGGTAGGTACTATAAGTACTGAGGCCAGATGTAACCCTCGGTACTCCTCGATAACTATTCAATATCCAAGAACACTCAGTTTGATATTTTTTAGTGATTCATGGCGAAGTGTATCTGATGCTTGCCTGAGTTTATGTGAGAGCATTGACAATAGGCCAACGACCTGTGTTTCTTAGTTATGTTTTGTTATAAACATACAATAGCGTGAAATTTAATATTAAGTTAGAATACAGTACTTTGGAATTTTTCTGTAAGCTGTATTTTTCCTGAATCATCATTACAGCTCATATACGTCCCCACCGAGGGGCTCGAGCCTACCCTGAATCAGGGCGATTAGGCCTTAGTCGACCACGCGGGCCCAGTGCGGGTTGTTCGACTTCACACACAACCTTCAAGTTTCTTCGCAGGCGTGTGCAGGTTTCCTCACGATGTTTTCCGTCACCGTTAAAGCAATCGGTAAGTATGTACGTAAGTTTTTTGAAAAACTCATTGGTACATTGGCCATCCAGATTTGAACCCGGTACCTCTGGTTAGATGGACCGAGTCGTTACCGGTTGAGCCACCGACGCTTCTTTTTCCTGAATAAATAAATAAATAAAATTGTTGTTGATATGTAGTCAAACTAGTAAAAGGGACTGAAATTTTTAATTTAAAAAAATAGTGTTGGTGGTACGGAACACTCGGTGCGCGACTCTGACTCGCACTTGGCCGATTTTCTCTGTAAAACTGTTTAGTTGAGACAATTTTAATTTTTGGTGTAAATTTCACGTGTTGCATTGCAAATCTTTTAACGCAGATACGCCTACCAGCTGTTATAACGCCGGTTTTTTTATGCTTTTTTTTTCTATGCTATAAATCACATGCAATTATTAAAAAAAAAAAAAAAAAAGATTCTGATGTCTGCAAGATATCTTCTAGCTTCGCAAGGCGACCATGACCCAGAAATGGACTTCGGCAGCTAGTTCGGAGTGACTCGATCGTCATTTTAACTATTTGCATTGGATTTCGTTATGTTTGCGCCAAATGTTAATTTTGTCTCGAGGATTTCGCGTGTGGCGTTGAGAAATAAAACAATATTGTTATAAATTGCCTGGCAATTTGTATTCATAATCGATTTGCCAATAACAGGGTTTTTTTGATCTGTGGTTTCGACCAGTTCGTAACGGTAGGTATTATTTTTAAAATTTAAGCTCAATGACACAATCATTTATCCGACGTTTGTGCGACGCTCTTACCAAAGAATATATATACAGGGTGTAAAAAAATTGGTGTAGGACCCGTTGACTGGGGGTTCTACTCGTCATACTGAACAACTTTCCCTAAGGAGCCCATAGTAAATTCTCAAAAAAAAATTTGAGCCCTCCATACTTAAATGCACAAAATTGGTCGATCAGCTGATCGTTTTGTATGAAAAGTATTTTTTTTTTTGCGATTTCAGCACAGTCTTAGAACAAAAGTTGTTCAGTATGATGAGTAGAAGCCCCTGTTAACGGGACCTACACCAGTTTTGTTATAAACCCTGTATATTAGTACTAACATAGTAAAGGCACTCCCTGCCGCTCTCTAGATTGCGGCCTCACCCCCTCGTCACCCAGATTGATACAGATTGATTACAGTTTGGTTGTCGAACGAAATAGCATTTCGCCGCCATTTTGTTTGTTCCGTCATTTCTTTTTTGAAATGTCATTTCTGGCCTGTTATATGAAGTGTCCAGGGAGTGCTCTTACGGTGAAGGAAAACATCGTGAGAAAACCTGCACACGCCTGCGAAGAAATTCTAAGGTTGTGTGTGGTGTGAAATCGACCAACCTGCACTGGGCCCGCGTGGTTGACTAAGGCCCGATCGCCCTAATTCAGGGTAGGCTTGAGCCCTCGGTGGGGACGTATATGAGCTGATAATGATGATGATAAAACAAACATGAAATATAATAATTAATAAAGTAAAAGTTTTTTTTTTAAACATTTAGTGCTCTTGCACTGACTGTCATTAAAGTACGAAATTTTTTTTTTTATATTGTACCGTCATTGTACTATATTAAATTAAATTTATTCTTCAAGCGATTGTGAACCTGCGACTTTTCTTACAAACGGTGCGATTTTAACCTCTTAAATGTTAACCGATTTTGACCAATTTTTGATAGGGGTTCAGCTGAAGAAAATCTAGGTTTTTTATTTTTCAATATAATTGATAATTCAATTTTTTTGTAGTTCACAATGTTTTCTTACAAAGCTATTTTCGGTAAGTATTTGTTTGTTTTTAATCACTTATTTAAAATTTAAACTGCCTTAAGTCCCATACAATTTTTTGAAGTGAAAACTTCTTAAGGCGCGTTAAGGTGGGAAAAGGCTATTGAACTCGCGACACTGTTACCGCGACCGACACTGTTACATTACCGCTACCTAACCAGGAACACTCGCAGCGTCAAAACTTTGTCAACCTAGTCGTTCGCCAGAGACACTCGGAGGGTCAAAACTTATAAAACTATAAAAAGTTTTCACTTCTGTCGGCACTCCCGGTGTGGTTAGGTCTTTTTTTAATTCCAGGATTTATGATCTTTTTCGCGTTAACAGACATCTCTGACCCTCTAGCATCATTGACTAACTTTGATTCACAAGCTCATCCACTAATTAATACATTAAATTAATACATTTTTGCCGATTTGATAACTTATTATGTACCGGGGACTTACATTTTTTATCTGATTAGACATACAGTTTCTTTGGCAAAGTTGTTTGTAATCACAAGTACATTCATATCCTTTGCTGTCAAGAACTAATTAAAAGTCACCCTGTATAAGGTACTGGCACATACGAAGGCCCACCTTATTTTAAATCTTTATAAAAAATAATCTTTACAAGGTTTGACAAAAACAACTAAATGGAATATTGAAATGTTTTATTAGCTATCTAAAAACAATGAAATAATATTAGTTTCTGAAATTAAGATAATATAGAAAAGTTATTTTTTAAAAACACTATGCTGGGCCTAGTTTAAGGCACAGTCCCGTACAATGGCCTATTTAAAACAAAACTCCTACCATAAAACTACATAATTCTTCTACATCACAATTCAATAATCAAGCTTAATGGTTTGTTATTTATGTTCTTCAACGCATATAATAAAAATATAATTAAAAAGTACACTGGGCCTTGGCACATGATCGAGACACAAAAATAGCCATAAAATTAAAATTGTTGCCCGAATCAATAAAAGAATAATCATTTCTTATAAAAAATCGTAACTCTAGATAATATGGTAAAATCTAGAATGTTTATAATTACTCTTCAGTGCCAACTTTTTTTGTGGGCCTTACTAGAGCTACTAATTCTTTTTTAACAAACTGTGAAGCTTCAGGAACAACTTTTTAAATAATTATACAAAACTACAAGACACTGAGTAAACTTTCAAATATCACAATAAAAAATATCCAAAATCCAACTACTTACCCTTATAAATCAATAATTTAATGAATTTAGTATAGCCTAAGCCTCCATGAACGCCCGGGCCATCTCAGGGAACCATTGGTGGGCCTTACTACAGATTATTCATCGAGGCGGGAAAAAATCCATCAAATCACAAATTAGTAATTAATCGACATGCTTGCCTTCGCAATGTGATCTCCAATACTTATTCAACAATATAATGATGAAATGTATGGAAACCTGTCATATTTTTTGAAAAAATCAGCAAAAACAATCGCAGCGAGGTTATAAACACGCGTGTTCGACGGCGTCCACAGACACGTTTTACGCAGCGGAAAATGCGAAATTTTCAAAGCAGGCCGTCGTAGAGACCGGGCCTTCGTATGTGCCAGTACCTTATTTGCAAAGTTTGGATTCAATACTTGTAATGTAGTTTTTGTATTAAAGCCAAAGTACGTTTGTATGGAAACTCGAGCTTCCTGGGGACCCCTAAATCTTATTTGTGTAAGTTCCTTGACTTTAATCAGTAATTGCCTATTGCACACGGATGGGCACATTGCATTATTCATCATTATATACCTACCTACATAATTATACTTATATGAAATTATGGAGTCAATAATTTATTACTTACGAAGCAAAGGATGCAATGCAATATGAAGACACTTAAAGCTAATTGATCAACCTAATATTTTATCATCCTTACTAGTATATAATATTATAAATGTGAAAATGTGTTTTTTAGTTTGTTTGTTACCTCTTCACGCTTCAACACCTTAACCAATCTTGATGAAATTAGGCATGCAGGTATATAGCCTGTGTCACTGGGAAGGACATAGGCTACTTTTTATCCCGTGAAAATAGCATAGTCCGATGCAGTTCATGAGGAAACTGAAAATATACTCTTTTTAGGGTTCCGTAGCCAAATGGCAAAAAACAGAATCCTTATGGATTCGTCATGTCTGTTAATTTTCATCAACAGCGCCATCTATAGATAAACGAGTAGGTAAAAGGGAACTAATTGCTGTTGTCGTATTAAAGTAAATTAACTATGTAGAAGATATGTAGTCGGTTAATACAAGAAAAAAAATGTTAATATACAGTTTAAGTAATCTCGCTATTATTTGTCCACAGAGGAACCAACAACAAAAATATCACAAGATGAAACCACAACAAGTACAACAACAGCAAAATCAAAAACTTCAACAACAACTCCAAAACCTACGACAACAGAGATGATAGAATTTGACTACTACTCGATGCCACCTCTGTCACAGTTGGATGACTTCGATCTCTGTTTGAGAAATCCCGAAGCAGTGTATTGTATAGTCGATATGGAGGTTTTGGAGGATGATACGCCTTTGTCGAAATATATTCAGGTGAGTGAGACCGACGACCTGGTGAAGATCGCGGAAAGCCGCTGGATGCAAGCAGCGCAGGAACGGACGTCGTGGAAATCCTTGGGGGATGCCTTTGTCTAGCAGTGGACGTTTTTCGGCTGATATGATGATGATGATGATGCGTGAGACGCATTCTTTCAACGCTTAAGGCTCTTAAAGAATTATAGATGTATTTGGCAGAGCGTTATCGATTTGCCAAAAAATATGGCTGAGTAAATTAAAATTATGCCCTTATTTAGTAGCAGCATCAGCAGTGTCAAGCAGTGTTGCTATCAATCAACAAATTAAAGGTGATCTGTTACTTAACAGTCAAACGAAAAAAACATCCAGAGACACCGAGGCAGTGTTGCTATCAATCAACAAATTAAAGGTGATCTGTCACTTAACAGTCAAACGAAAAAAACATCCAGAGACACTAAGGCAGTGTTGCTATCAATCAACAAATTAAAGTAATCTGTCACTTAACAGTCAAACGAAAAAACATCCAGAGACACCGAGGCACCACATCTGTGAAATGAAATGAAATAAATGATAATTTCTTTGCATCAAACATGGTAGTAGGATGTTAAATATATTTTTTAATGCAATCATGTTTCGCCTGTGCAAATACATACATACATACAAAAATTATAATTACAATGTCACGCAAACTTTAAAAATTCAAATGTCAACAAATTTGTTTGTTTTGTGTGACGAACTCATACATTTTCAATCTGTTTCATATAATCGTCTTTGAATTTCTTTTTTTTGCCTTTTTTTAATGTTTTTAGACGCATGTTTATTCCAAATCTTATCTCGTTTTCTGTCATAGCTTTTTCTCTGATATTCGGTTTTTTTTTCACCTTTTCCTTATTTCATGTTATTTTTATTGTAATCTTAATATTAATATAAATAGTATTGGTGGTAAAAGCCAATCTTCTTATCCTGCCCCTGCCTTCCAAGATAATCTCGTCACTCGTGCTAGAATCGACGCGGGTAAGGAGGGCGCGTCGAAGTTGCATCTGTACGTGTTTTTTTTTCTGTACATGTTATCATAATGTTTTGTCATTCAACAGGTATATTTGTTATCATGAAATCCAAATTTTTATCTGAACAGTTTGGCCTGGCGTGATGTTTAAAGTACTATTATGTTGTTTGATTGGCAATAGTCACACTTTTGTTTGAAAACCAGCGTCGCCGCATGTCTCCCATCTATCAACTCCACTACACAAGCAATAATAACACATATACACGAATTGCGCTTACTAATAAACAAAACACACTTAGAACACAGGGCTGCAATTGTGTCTCACACCATTTTGAAAGTCTGTACGTTACACACAACCACACGCAAATAAAAAGTATGAACGCGTGCTACGATTAAGTATGATTATATAATCATACTTGAGGCGCGCCTGCCCAGCGCACATTTTCAATCCAACCTTATTTATCTGATCCGTGGTGTGTACGATAACTCCTGTCTTTGACTACGTGATTTGATTTATACTTACTCTGCTTCTTACATTTCCCTTTTTAACCGAGTGTCCATAAAGGATGGTAATGTTTTTTGGAGTGTATGTATGTATGTCTGTATCTTTGGCTGAGCCTGTTGCCTGTTGCCAAACAAGGCTTGATAGATTTTGGAGTCCGAGGTGCCGTTAGATTCGCTTTGACCCCTGAGTGGTTCCATTTTAAGCAGTCGAGTTTTAATTTAATTTTAATTGTATTTCGTAATAACTTATACAAATAAAATCAAATTAAAACTCTACTTATTCACTAGTCGATGAAGTTATCTTCATCACTAATCTGCAAACATGAATAGAATCAGATTAAAATCATAGAAGAGTTTAATTAAACTTTAAGGCGGTAATATTACAGTTTTTCATTATTTTTAAAGTCTATTACTCCTAGACGATAGTAAACACAAGATTGAAAAAATACCCTTATAGTTGATGATGTCAATCCTTCAGTGCAGCGATTCTGTGTTCACCACTAGTTTCTGACCGGCGCCTCGTACAACTTCCGCCTTCCTTGCCTATTCACATCTTTAAACAACCATGAAAAAAGTCAAGAAAAGAAATAGAGTTTTACAGCGGCGGCACTTCCTCCCATTAAAAGTGCACCTCGACAATATCAGAGGGTTGCACTCAAATCTCGATGCGGTCCACCACCATCTAGAGACCGACAAGCCGCAGCTACTCTTTCTTACGGAGACGCAAATCAGACGCCCGGCAGACGCGACTTACTTGCAGTACCCAGGGTACACCTTGGAGCACAATTGCAAAGCGCGCGCCGGTGTCTGTGTCTATGTCAGCGACAACATCTGCTGCCGGCGTCTCCGTAACCTTGAAAACTCCTCATTTTCGACGCTCTGGGTGTTGGTCGACACCGGCGAAGACAAAATAATCTACGCTTGTGTATACCGATCGCACAGCGGAGATCAGGAGACAACCAGGTTAATTGAACATCTGTGTGAGGCCGCCGATGAGGCTCAACTAAGGTACCCGTCAGCACAACTGGTCCTTCTGGGGGACTTCAATGCTCACCATAAGGAGTGGCTGTTCCCATACCAGAAGACCGACCATGCTGGGAGAGAAGCGCTCAAACTCGCTTTGTCGCTAAATCTTACCCAGCTGGTAGACCAGGCGACGCGTGTGCCGGACGTTGAAGGCGAAACGGAAAATTGTTTGGACCTTCTGCTGACAACAGAACCAGACCGATATAACGTGTCAGTATCGTCACCTTTGGGTACGTCCGATCATTGTCTGGTGAAGTCTGTACTGTCTTGTTCACCACCTGATCCCAGCCCTAGGGGTTCTAGACGGGTATGGCAGTACAAGTCAGCAGATTGGGATGAGATGCGCCACTTCTTAGCATCTTATCCTTGGCGGCGAATGTGCTTTTCTTCTAGTGATCCGTCGAGCTGTGCGACAGAAATCTCGAGAGTCATATGTCAGGTAATGGAATATTATATCCCGTTTTCTGACATTTCTCTCGAGAGCAAAGCTCGCCCGTGGTTTAATGCTGATTGCTCAGTGGCCGAAGCACTAAAGCATTCAGCTTACCAGGCTTGGGCAGATGCTCGAAATCGTAAAGATCCGGACACGCGAGTTAAAAAGAAAGCCTTTAATAAAGCCGCCAAGTCCTACAAAAAGACGCTGCGTAGGGCACGCCTCGACCATATAAGCCGTATCGGATCAAAACTTGCCTCCTACCCTTCTGGGAGTAAGGCGTTTTGGTCCTTGGCTAAATCGGTCGAGGCGAACTTTTGCCGCTCGTCTTTGCCTCCACTGCTGAAACCTGATGGATCATTGGCTCACACGGCAACTGAGAAGGCTAATCTGTTTGCCTCTATGTTTGCCGAAAATTCACGTCTCGATACAGCGAATAGAATACCACCCCAGTTATCTCCTTGCGATACTACAATGCCCCCTATTCGTATCAAGCAAAAGGAGGTACTCAAAACACTTCGCAATCTTGACGTGAACAAAGCCAGTGGACCTGACGGTATACCAGCTATAGTGCTAAAGAACTGCGCTCCTGAGTTGTCTCCTGGTCTGACACGTCTGTACCGCCTCTCTCTTGAAACGGGTATAGTCCCAAAGTCCTGGAAGCTGGCCAACGTGCAGCCGATGCCCAAAAAAGGCAGTCGTGCCGATCCCGCAAACTACCGCCCTGTAGCAATCACCTCCGTAATCTGTAAGATTATGGAGCGTGTATTGAACACCCGCATTCTGGCATACCTAGAAGACAATGACCTCCTTAGCGATCGACAATACGGATTTCGCCGAGGTCGATCTACTGGAGATCTTCTAGTGTATGCTACGCATATATGGGGCGAGGCCATCGAGAAGCATGGCGAAGCTCTCGCTGTGTCACTCGACATCTCGAAGGCTTTTGATAGGGTCTGGCACGCTAGCCTTATTGGCAAGCTTCCTTCTTATGGTCTTCATTTGGGATTGTGTAACTGGGTAGCTGATTTCCTGAGGGAACGGTCTATTCGAGTGGTCGTTGATGGCTGTTCCTCAGACCTATTGGCGATTGATGCCGGGGTACCTCAGGGATCTGTTCTTTCTGCAACACTATTTCTGCTTCATATAAACGATCTGCTAAAACCCGGTATAATTGGTTATGCAGACGATAGCACGGTTGTAGAAAGATACCTGTCCAGTGCACGAGCTAACAGCGCTGATACGCTGTTTCTGAGAGAGGCCATGATAGAGCGCATTAACCTATCACTTCAGGCAGTGTCTGAATGGGGTGATTCCAACCTCGTAAGGTTTAATGCCTCTAAAACACAGGCGTGTCTTTTTTCCGCCAAAAGGAGTCCATTCACCTTGACTCCAACTCTCCGGAATGAACCGATTCAGATATCTGACCACCTGGAACTCCTCGGCGTGGATTTAACACCCAATCTTAACTTCGGTCGTTACATTGAGTCCAAGGCAAAAGTTGCTGCAATGAAGCTGGGCATTCTCTCTAAGGTGAGACGGTACTTCACACCTGGACAGCTGCTTACCTTGTATCAAGCACAGGTCCGCTCATGTATGGAGTACTGTTCACACTTATGGGATGGATCAGCCTGCTATCAGCTGGATACCTTGGACGCCATCGACCGACGCGCACGGAGACTCATTGGCGACGATGAGCTAGTCAATGACAAGCTCCAAAGCCTTGAGCATCGCCGCAAAGTCGCCTGTCTATCGGTATTCTATCGAATTCATTTCGGAGAGTGCGCGCAAGAACTTCACGACCTCATTCCCCCTGCTCCATTCCACCGTCGGTCAACGAGACGCAGGGAGGGGTTGCACCCCTTTGTTTTTGATGTTCCACCTTTTCGCACGAATCGTTACGCTTCTTCATTTATTATGCGTACAGCGCAGGAGTGGAACTCCTTGCCTGCGTCAGTGTTTCCCGATTCCTATAATTTGGGGATCTTCAAGGCAAGAGTGAATAGGCATTATTTGAGTTTGCGTGTACCATCCTCGACTGCATCATCACTTACCATCAGGTGAGTTGCAGTCAAACGCACTCAAATTTTTAATAAAAAAAAAAATGTTCCTTAAAGTCAAAAGCTATTAGAAACAGGATTGAGCAGTTTTGGCTTGATAGAAAAAATCCCAAAGATAGGTCTATACCGTTACTTTTAACTTTAGTTATGACTAATATTTTGAAGTATAAGTTTTAAAAAATATACAATAATATTTATTATGACAATGCAAAGTGAGTAATGTTCTTATTTTTAAAACTTTCATTGTAGTTTTTAAATGAAACGAAAAACCATTGAAAAAGTGTGGTTATTTTCTTTACTCTTTACATGTAAAGAAAAAGACAGAGACATCTGTTACAATCAATACTTCGCCTTAATCCCACAAAATTCTTGTCGGTGCAGCATTTTCATTTCATTCTGTGTTTTGCGCCTTAATGTCTTCACTTCGACACACCAGTCTTCACATCTTCTTAAAACCTGAGGAAACAATCTTGCAAAGTTATTAAAACATTTAAAAACCTATAATAGGGGGATTTTTAATTATTTCTTGATAGCAAAGGATATGAATATGTACTCGTGATTACCAACAACTTTCCCAAAAAAATTGTATGTCAAATATGAAAAAAAATGTGGTCCTTTTTACATTTTTGCCGATTTGATAACTTAATAAGCATCGAGGACCAAAAATTTTTTTTTCTGATTTAAGAGATAGTTATTTGGGAAAGTTGTTTGTAATCAGTAATCACGAGTACATGCATATCTTTTGTCATCAAGAACTAATTAAAAGTCATCCTATACAGGATGTAACAAAATTGGTGTAGGTCCCGTTAACTGGGGCTTCTACTCATCATACTCAACAACTTTTGTTCTACGACTTTGCAGAAATCGCAAAAAAAAAAATATTTTCTTCATACAAATCGATCAGTTGATCGACCGATTTTGTGCATTTTAGTATGAAGGGTCAAATATTTTCTTTTGAGAATTGACTATGGGTTCCTTGGAGAAAGTTGTTTAGAACGAGTAGAACCCACAGTTAACGGGACCTACACCAATTTTGTTACAACCTGTATATATCAATTGATTTT
This sequence comes from Coleophora flavipennella, assembly GCA_947284805.1. Classification (NCBI taxonomy): domain Eukaryota; kingdom Metazoa; phylum Arthropoda; class Insecta; order Lepidoptera; family Coleophoridae; genus Coleophora; species Coleophora flavipennella. The sequence goes on from OX369290.1 coordinate 6,401,959, forward strand.
TTCTCCACAGAACTTCTCATCATACTACTACAAGAACTACCAGCATTCCAAACTGCACCGAGGCGTGTGCGCAAGCGAGAAATGTGGTTTCAACTCCACGTATGCCAACATCACGCAAGACACACAGAAAGCTATGACGGACTGTATGAACGCAACTTTACATCGAGACTATGGCTTGCAGGTAAGCAGATCTTTACTATTTGATAGTGTGATGTCATCATATCAGCTCATATACGTCCCCACCGAGGGGCTCGAGCCTACCCTGAATTAGGGCGATCGGGCCTTAGTCGACCACGCGGGCCCAGTGCGGGTTGGTCGACTTCACACACAACCTGCGAGTTTCTCCGCAGGCGTGTGCAGGTTTCCTCACGATGTTTTCCCTTCACTGTAGGAGCGTAGGATAAACGTACATATGAAAGCTAAATTTGAAATCACATTGGAATTGGAACGTGGCAGGATTCGAACCACGACCTCCCGGACAGGAGGCGGCGGCCCTATTGTGACGTACTAATGAGTTTTTCAAAAAACTCATGTAAATACTCGTATACTTAGCGATTGCTTTAACGGTGAAGTAAAACATCGTGAAGAAACCTGCACATCTGATTCCAGATGTGTATGAAGGTCGCGTTGCACAGGTCCGTAGGTGTAGATCTAAATGCCCTACACGTGACCACGGGTGATGCTAAGTGCAACACCAGGCAACCGCCGTCGTCTATCCCTTGGATAGCACGGTTAATTGTGCCACACGATAAGAAAAAAGTGTGATGTGGAGACTTTTTAGGGTTATTATCCTTTCAAGCGGGGATATTAAACGCGGGCTAAAAGCTTAAAGGGGGCTCACGCGGAGTGAGTAATTTTTCCGCACGGTAGTCCTTTTGGCGCTTTGCCGATATCCAAGGTTTCATTAGGTGCTCGCGGGTTTTGTTCCCGGCTGAGTCTCGGTTTGGTGGGTGGAAGGGCATTTCCTAAGCCCGCCTGGCTAGCTATCACTAACTTATCTAAGTCTTGCCGCCAAACATCAATGCTAACAACATTGATGTGTTCCGGCTTGAAGATAAGATAGCCAGTTCCCCATTGCGTTGGGAATCTTGGTAAGCCCACTTCCATCTTCTACATCATCGTCACTTAACATCAGGTGAGATGATGCCAAGGGCTTACCAATTGTGAATAAATAAAGCCTTCGCTCGCGCTGTCCATTCGTCTCTCCGACTTTTAAAAGGTTGTTTCTATTGAACTGTATTAGGTATCTGTCTATGATTTTCACATAATATGTGTTACATATATAAGGTCTAACAAAATTAGCTGAAACTATTTTAACTGGTGCTTCTACCCATGAAACTGAACAATTTTCCCCATGGAACCCATAGACAAATCGCAAAAAAAATTTTTTGGCTCTCTCATACTAACTCGATCAGCTGATCAGCCAACTTAGTATGGGAAGTTCAAACATTTTTTTAGAGATTTGACTATGGGTTTCATAAGGAAAGTTGTTCAGTTTCATGGGTAGAAGCACCAGTTAAAATAGTTACAGCTAATTTTGTTAGACCTTATATGTGTACTTATAATGAAGGGTTTACATACTAAAAATAATTAAATTTGCACTTTAAAGCTTAATATTTCGCAAACCGATCTCTGATTCTAAAAATGGTTTTAGAAAACCCTCAGTAGTTGTGAAAGACGTATTCAACGATACCCCACAAAATAGGGTACGTCAACGAAAAAAAATCCAACTCCTCTTTACATGTAGGGGAGGAACCCTAACAATATATTTTTTAAATATTTTACTGTATATACAAGCCATGCCAAATTACACCTTTCTAGTACTAATAGACTCTGAGCTAAGCCGCGGAAAGACGGTCATACAGACAAACGAAACTATAAGGGTTCCTTGTTGATCCCTTAAATCCAGTCAAAAATGTGTTAAGGGTCCCCAGGAGGCTCGAGTTACCATACAAACGTAGTTCCGCTTTAATACAAAAACTATACGTCGGAATGAATCCAAACTTTGCAAATATATTGAGTAGACACATATCGATGTTTGTAATTAGTTTTCATTGTAGTAAATTTCAACATTACTAAAAAAAGGCTTAAATTAATTTTGTACTGAAAGTTTGAAAGTGCTCTAATTTTTTTTGGTTTAGTATTAGTAGATCGAAAACTAATTACAAACATTGAAATGTTTTAATTATCTTGTGACACTTAATCACTTTCCTACAGCTGGAGAAACTTGCAATTCGTTACTGCAAGACACCAGGTGACTGGGTACCCCCAGATATCCTGGATTACGTCATCGGCGTGCTGTTGGTGATACTACTTCTAGTCAATTTGGGATGTTCAGCGCACTACTTCTTCTGGCCACCGGAGAATGGAAGAGGTATACTTGTAGTGATAACTTTCTTTTTTCATTGAAAAATAACGGTAATGACCATATTTTAAGTACCGTACTTATGTGGCTTCTATACTAATATTCCACGACGACCGGTTCTGCGCTCCCCGCATCCAGCGGCTTCCCGCGACCTTCACCAGGTCATCGGTCCACCGAGTGGGAGGCCGGCCCACCTACGTTTTCCGGTGCGTGGTTGCCACTCGAGAACTTTACTACCCCAACGGCCATCTGTTCTACGAGCAATGTCGAGGAAATCCTTGGGGGAGGCCTATGTCCAGCAGTGGACGTCCTTCAGCTGATATGATGATGATACTATATTATAAAGAGGTCAATTTTGTAATTTTGTGAGTGTGTGTTTAGGAAGTAATCTCTGCAACTACTGAACCGATTAAAAAAAAATGTTCAACAATAGTTGAAATGAAATTTCACGATGGACATGGGCTACAACAAACCCCGCAAACTCTCGATATCCACGGGTCCGAAGCCGCGGGCAACAGTTAGTCCAGCGGCTTTTCCGTTTTTTGTTGTTCCCGTGGGAATTTCACAAAATTCTTTCTTATCTTAGCGGATGCCTACGTCACATTTGCTATCTGTGTACCAAATTTCAGCCCGATCCGTCTAGTGAATGCTTAACTTTACAAAATCGGCAGACTCAGCAGTGGGAACTAATTGCTTCAGGTTCTTAACCTACCATTCAATCTTCTTCTCTTTCTTGACATCTTTCCCATAAGAAGTGGAGAAATCAGAGAACCGCTTCTCGGATTTCTCCACTTTCACAATAATTTACCAGTTATTTTCTCTCCGAATAATTTCAATTTGTTTTTTATTACAAGTAACCCGGCGGAGTTTTTGTATTCTATGTATCATCATCATCAGCTCAGATTACGTTCCCGCTGACGGGCTTGAGCCTACCCTGAATTAGGACGATTAGGCCTTAGTCGACCACGCAGGCCCAGTGCGGGTTCGTCGACTTCACACATAACCTACGAGTATCTTCGCACGCGTGTGCAGGTTTCCTCACGATGTTTTCCTTCACCGTAAGTCCGTAAGAGTTCTAGGTATACGTCCTCCATATGTTTCAAGTACCTACGTGATGCGACGAATCAGAGACGTTTTCTTACGAGCGTTTCCTGGCAAAAAACGTACCTCATTCGTCACCCTATAGTGGTTAAACTTAGGGTTAATAGTTGCAACGGTAGATGGAGCCCCTTCAGGGCTCCTTTTATTGGTTCTAAAATCAAACCTTCTGGGATGCTCGGAACTTTAGAGTTCGCTTTGCTAGCATTAGGCCTAGATCGCATAGCGATTTTCAATCGCGCGATTTTTATTTGCACGCGTGCTGAATCACAACTAGCACGCACGGCCAATAAACTACTGCGAGAATTTCGTCTGTTCTTCCCAGTTCTCAGCTAGTTCTCAGCCGAGTCGCACGTGCCTACGTAAATGGACAAAAGGCGTATTATAAGATGTCACCAATACTGGATTCACCCTTTACCGCGTTTTTATTTCGCGATGCGTTCAAAGGCATACAACTCTATAGTCCACAGAATTTTCGCGCGATTTGAATCGCAGACTCGGTGGCAATACACGATTTGTTTGCGGATTTATAATCGCGCGATTTTAATTTCGCAATTGCGTGCAGCTTCATACAATTTCCATATGTCACAGAATTTTGCGGAAAAAATAGGCCTTAGTGAATTTTCGAATGTTTACAGAGTTACAAAATTTTGAACACTAGAATTTAAGCGAGCGAAGCGAGTTCGGGAGTTTGGAGCTCCCCGACTCGGATATTTTAGCACACCCCGGTCACTGCATACAAAGGTTAACGCAAAGCATTTTTAAAACAAATGACGGAGCAACCAAAATCACGGCGAAATCCTATAGCTACGTTCGGGAACCAAACTATAACCAATCTGTATTAATCTGGGTGACGAGGGGGTGAGGCCGGAATCTAGAGAGCGGCAGGGAGTGTCCATACTGTATGTTAGTCGTAATATATATACTTCGGTTTCAGGTTGAAGGTTGAGGCTCGCCTCTTGCAACACAACCTCGTTAAGTTTGACATAAGAATAACTAACAGAAACACAAAATTGTAACTATTAACCCAAAGTTTGACTTGGGACATACCGTGTACGATATTTAAGTAGTTTAGGCCCTCAAAAAAGCGTACCTAACTAATCTCTCCTTGGGGGACGTATTGAATACGAAAAGCGATCGATATACGCTACCTGGAAATAGCGGAGTTTCATTTAAATAAGCGCTCTGCGACATTTCCAAGTGGAATTTCGTGTATTTTTTTGAAAGAGATTCAGACCAAAGCTAACCGCTCGGGAATTTGCTCGAAACTATATTGCGATTTTGTGCAAAAAGTCACGTTCGCTTGGATGACTTGTACCCACGTTAATGATAACACTTTGACCTTAGCTATCTACGGAGTTTTCTTCATATCGTAGTTCAGCTTATACTGGCGGTTTTACATCTTGCGTGAAGTCGATCGTATATCTCTTAGATCTCATATAAAAGATGACTTTCCGAAAAAGTGTTCGAACATAAAGTCACCCTTTTTGTTCACGGAGGTGTACTTTCACGCTTCTCCCTCTCTGTTCCACACAGTAATTTGAATATTTGTATCCTTGTCTCCTGACAAACAGCTGTTCAGACCTTTTTCTAAGGTTTATTTTATATGGAACCCGGGATCTAGTTTTTTTATATGTGATCTAAGGTATACTTATACTTATGCTGATGGTGGCGCATCGGGAGCCGTTCGTCGTTCCTTTCCCTCTAATATGGTTGATGGGAGCGGTGGCTAACTCTCTCGTTATACTCGTGACCGGGTGCTCTCCGTGTGAAGTGGCCAACTCTTGCCAAAGGCATTAATGACATTCAATGATTTTTATGCATAGCTTTTCGTGTCATATTGTTTTAATGTTCTAATGAAATAATCTGGTTGGATTGAATTTTGACTTTACTAACTAATGATTGTTTATTTCTTGATTTTTCACAAATGACATTATGTTATTTTTATTTTATGGCTATCAGAAAGAACATATTTTGAATTTATATCTTGAATCTTACTAAATTTTAAAAATGTTTGCAGGAAACAAGTTAATGTTGGCTTTCACTATGCAAAAGAACTGGAAAGCCTTGAAATATGGAGGCAGCGCGGAGGGAGGGATATTCAAGTGCTTCCAAGCGTTAAGGTAAAATATTCGTCCTAAATTATTATTATATTTGTTTAATATTTTTACATATTTTAGTGTATATGTCGATAATGGTCTGTCAGCCTTTGTCCCAATTTTTTAAATGCCTAAACTAAGTAAAAAATAAGTATAAATAATAATTCATTAAGAGTTTGGATGCCCCATAAGAAAAAGACTACAAACCTAATACGTATATTTGAGGGACCTTGCTAAACTACTTAAAACAAACTTAATCCTTGAAGAGTAAATTAATATCTACAAGAAACCAAGCTTTAATATAAGTCGCAGCCATCTGGTTTAATCTGCCATTTGATTGAAACGCTAGCCCGTTGATTGAATAGCGACAATCAATTGAATGACTAGGCCAAACGTTGATTGAACAAGCGTGACTCAACGTTCAACTTGTTGGCTGATTGCAAGCTAGCCGGATTGCAATTCGGCTGAAATAGAGTACTCCGGATTGATGAGCCGCCGCAAAAACTTTAAATGAGCAAGCGAAGAGAGCGGTATTAGGTTTGGTCAGTGTAGCAGATGCAGGAAGGTGCTGGTAGAGGAGGCGAAAGTAAGAAGAAAGTGACTTTGGAACAAAAGCGAGAGCTTGCGCGGCGCGGCCAGTTACGTCGGTGTTCCTTTTCACGACTGGTAAGTCGGTGGTTGATAGACGCGGTGCAGGCGCAGTGTCTAGAGGGGGCTGCGCGGGGGCGCGGGGTAAAAGGGTAAGTAGCCACCTCGCGGTCTCTCGCTGTTTTTAATTGTTTCTTAATTATAAATCTTACATATTTTTCAGTACCCAAGATTAAGGCTTCAAAAAGTTAAGTACCTACTACAATATAATTACCTAATTTAACATACTTATTTTTTTAACAGTTTCCTTCACAGGTTCCGCAGCGTGGCCGTCGTTGACAGTCAGGTTTGATTGATAAAACAGTGAAAGAGCCTCGCAATGGGTAGCAGAATGCTTCGCGGAAGAAGAAATCATCTGTTTTATTCGGAGTTTCGTAGTTTAGAACGCCGCCGTTTTGCAAACCAGCGCACTGTTTTGCTAACCAGCGGATTCTACTTAACAGCTACGATAAATTATATCCCATTCAAAGACTTGGCTTAATGACGTTTAGCCGAGTCGTTGAACGTTGCATTCATCGACTTGGCCTTTAGTCATTCAGTTGAAGGTCGCTCATCAACCGACGGGCTAGCCTTTCAATCGAATGGCAGATTTAACCAAATGGCTGCGACATATTATATTAAAGCTTGGTTAGTTTTAGATATTAATTGACTCTTCAATATTTAAGTTTGTTTTTAGTAGTTTTACCAAGGTCCCTAAACTATACATATTAGGTTAGGTTAGTAAGTGTTTTTTTTTTGGGCACCCTAACTTTTAATTAATTAATTCATATCAGCTCATATACGTCCCCACCGAGAATCTCGAGCCTACCCTAAATTAGGGCGTTCGGGCCTTAGTCGACCACGCGGGTCCAGTTCGGGTTGGTCGACTTCACACACAACCTGCGAGTTTCTCCGCAGGCGTGGGCAGGTCTCCTTACGATGTTTTCCTTCACCGTAAGAGCGTCGGATAAACGTTATTATGAAATCTAAATTCGAAATCACATTGGTACGTGGCAAAATTCGAACCACAATCTCCCGGACAGGATGCGGCGGCCCTAGCCGTTACGCCACCGACGATTAATCATTATTTATACTTATTTTTGGAATTTTAAAAATTGGGAAAAAGGCTGGCAGACCATTATCGACATAATACAGGATGACTTTAAGGGCAATTATCAATTTTAAATAATTGACAATTGCCCTTTGTTAGTCTAACTACAGTTACAGTTTTATAAGTTTGGGCCCTGCGAGTGTTCCTGGTAAGGTTTCGGTGACGGTGACTGAAATTCAATGGCCTTTTCCCCATGTCAAAAATGCCCAACGCGCCTAGAAGATTTTACATCATCATCATCATCACATTAGCTCATATACGTCCTCACCGAGGGGCTCGAGCCTGAATTAGGGTGATAGGGCATTAGTCGACCACGCTGGCCCAGTGCGGGTTGGTCGACTTCACACACAACCTTTACATGAGGAAATGAGAAATTTATGTATAGATGTAGTATGTAATGCGAACACTATGTTTAATATGTCTTGTAGTTGCAAACCACATAATTGAATGTGATTACCAACACCAATATATGTTTAATAACTATCCATCTCTGCTTGAGTTAGAAATGCCATTTAAATTCACTATACTTTATGGCCGGTACAAAAGCCTCCGTGTCGTAGTGGTTAGTCCACTTGCTTTACACGAGGAGGTCGCGGGTTCAAATCCTGCCGGGTTCTAATGTTGAAAGACTTGGTTTTGTCCGTGGTAGGGCATTTTCTAAGCCCGCCTGGCTAGCGGCTACTATCTTGTCTAAGTCTTACCGCCCAACATGAATGTTAATAGCATTAATGTATTCCGGCGTGAAGGTGAGATAACCACTCCGCTAAATGCACTGGGGAATCTTGGTAGACCCGCATCGTTGGCAACATCGTCACTTACCATTAGGTGAGATGATGCCAATGGCTTCCTGATTGTGGATAAAATAAATTAAACTCATCACAGATCGTTCAATTTGTATAGGAGTTATCTTTTTTTGGGTTTTTCTAAACATACCACTTAGGGCATGACATAGACGCCAATGTCCGGGGTGTGCTTGTAGTCGGTTTTTCGGACAAACACATAACCTTCTATTTACTCTCTCGTCGATTACAGGTAAAAAGATTCCGTTACTAATGTGTTTAATTATTTATTTATTTTTAACCATCTCCTTGGCGTAATGGTTAGACCATTCGCTTCACACAAGGAGATCGTGGGTTCGATTCCCGGTGGGGTCAACTTGTAAGACTCGGTTTGGTTGATGGTAGGACATTTTCTAAGTCCGCCTGGCTAGCTACCACCAATTTATCTAAGTTTTGCCGCTAAAACATCAGTGTTAACAACATTGATGTGTTCCGGCTTGAATATAAGATAGCCAGTTCTCTATTGCGTTGGGGAATCTTGGTAAGCCCTCTTCCATCTTCGGCATCATCGTCACTTACCATCAAGTAAGATGATGCAAAGGGCTTACCAATTTTGAATAAAAAAAAACTTTTTATTTTCAGAGTACTTACAATGATTATGATCCTGGGTCTTCATTCAATGATCTTCATCGGTTACGGGTACACTGAGAACCCAGAATTCATCGAGAAGGTGAGTCTTACTTGTAAGTGCTACTATCTCTACCCACCGAGGGGCTCAAGCCTACCCTGAATTAGGGCGATCGACCGGGCCTTAGTCGACCACGCGGGCCCAGTTCAGATTGGTCGACTTAACACACAAACTTCGAGTTTCTTCGCAGGTGTGTGCAGGTTTCCTCACGATGTTTTCCTTCACTGTAAAAGCTTCGGATAAACGTACATATTAAATAGAAATTTGAAAACACATTGGTACGTGGCATTAAACCACGACCTCCCGGACAGGAGTTATTGGTCCTAACCGTTACGCCACCGACCTCCTACCTACTCTCACTATACAATAAATAAATAATTTACCAAAGGTGGAACATTTGTGTATAGAGACTGGCGTAAAGTGACTGTACAATTTTTTTGATGTGTAACATCTTTGCTCTCGCTTTCCTGCAATTTGTGGGAGTGATTTCGTGAAATGGGACGGAAAAGTGTCCCATCATGGGACGGAAATGTGTCCCAGGGAGTCGCGTTTTTTCAGGCTTTAAAAGCGCGGAAAAGGCAAAGGTATCTATGACCATACAGCCTAGTCTGCCGTATCTTTGCCGTCCTTTTTTCAGGCTTTAAAAGCGCGGAAAAGGCAAAGGTATCTATGACCATACAGCCTAGTCTGCCGTATCTTTGCCGTCCTTTTATAAAGTATTTTGTCACATGTTACACATCATATGCGAGTACTGTAGGTCTCGCTCGAATTTTTTATATATATAAACAGGTTTTTATCATCATTTATATTCACTATAACAGATTTAACTGCGCCAAATTGTTTATTCTGTGGTTTTAAGGCAGTAATATTACCGATTTTCGTTGTTTATGACGTCAATTACTCCTAAACGATAGAAAACCCATGGTTGGAAAAAAATTCCCTTATAGTTGATGATGTTCCTTAAAGTCAAAAGCTATTAGAAACTGGATTGAGCAGTTTTGGCTTGATAGAAAAAAAATCCCAGAGATAAGTCTACACCGTTACTTTCAACTCTAGTTATGACTGATATTTTGAAGTATATACATTTTAAAATATATACAAAAATATTTGTTATGATAATATAAAGTGAGTAATATTATTATTTTTGACGTGATAACGTCTTATAAATTGATGACATGGGCTGCATGCACGAAAAAGTGTCCCGTTACGTGACGTCATTGTGCCGTTACGCCAGTACGCTGAGCCAAACGTGCAAGCGAGAGTTGTACTTGTACTAGCTTAGGACTTGGGACTTGGGGCCTTTTAAGGTCAAGGTCAAGTTAAGTTAAAAGGATTAAAAGTACTAGGCTTCCAGGATCCTACAAGAGGTGTTCCAATCAGGTCCATTCTTTGTGAGGAAATGACAAAGAGTTAACTCACCCGACTATGGGCGGTATCTTACATCTCCTTAAACATGGAGCTGAAAAGTTTTACTTTAGTCGTGTGGTCTAAAGCACACAAGCGTTCGGCTTGTGACACGTTATCACGTAAAATTATCGTCCGTGAACCGAATTTACAGACAACATCGTATTTTTTTAATACTTTCCTTGTAGTTTTTGATTGAAACGAAAAACCATTGAAAAAGTCAAAAAGTGTGGTTATTTTCTTTACTCTTTACACGTAAAGAAAAAGACATAGACAACTGTTCCAATCAATACCTCGTCTTAAAAAAATGCAAAGTCAGCAAAGTCGGTTTACGGACGATAGTTTAACGTGATAACGTCATAATGTAACGGGACAATGGGCGTAACGGGACAATTAGTCAACCTTTTTCTTGCATGCAGCTGGGACGTCCATCGATTTATTAGACGTTATCACGTAAAAAAATGATTATCTGTAAAGTCGGTTTACGGACGATAGTTTAACGTGAGAACGTCATAACGTAACAGGACAATAAGCGTAACGGGACAATGAGTCATCCTTTTTCATGCGTGCAGCCGGCGTCCATCGATTTATTAACGTTATCACGTCAAAAACAAGGTGTTTAACGGTGTCGATTCGGTGCAACACGACTTAACTTAATTGACAGGATTAAACTAAATTTACGCATTCTGTCTTTTACTTTCTATATCGAAAAGACAAGGATAGAATGCTTAAATTTAGTTTAGTCCTGTCAAATAAGTTAAATCGTGTTACACCGAATCGACATCATTATCAAACCCGAAACATTCGAACTAAAATATGAATGATACTCTTTATGTTCTGATGAATGTTACAAGAAGTTCTCACCGTCCTTGTGAGGATTTAAATGGCGGTCATTTACGTGACGTAACATAAAAAAATTAATTTGAAAATATTTAGATGAGTTTTGTTTAATTAAATGATATTAATTAGGATGAATTAATAAAAAGTAAAAAAAATAACCAGTTGCAATACCTTTGTGACTTAGGCGCCAGCCTGTATAATCATCGTCAATGGTTCGGTTATACTTTAATAGTACATAATAAATTGTTATTGCAGAGGGATGAGTTTGAACCTTTGGGTGTGCGGAACATTTAGATTTTTCGGAAAGATTTTATACTAGCTGTTTCCCGCGGCTTCACCCGCGTGGACAACGTTTCTATGACTTTCCAAGGGTGCGCAGAAAAAAGTGGCCTATGAGTTAATCCAGGTCCTAATCTATCTACCTACCAAATTTCAGCCAGATCCGTTGAGTAGTTTTTGCGTGAAAGAGTAACAAACATACATTCTTACAAACTATCGCGTTTTGATATTATTAGTAGGATCTGTGCACAAATTCCGAATTCAACTCGGTCTTACTTAAACAGGTTCATTGTAGAAACCATTTCAATCGCATTAGTGCTCGTGACGCAATCGCAGAACTGGGTGCATACTCCGGCGCGGGCGGCGGCGTGCAGACTGGTCTTGCACCACTATAGTACTCGTGCGCAAGCATCTGTGGCTCAGCGGTAACTACTCGGCCCTCCTAGCCAAAGGTCCCAAGTTTGTATGTTTTGTGTTGTATCTTTATTGTACAACAAAACATACATTTATAGGTACATAATAGAAGTATGCACAAAGGCGGACTTATCCCAAACAGGGATCTCTTCCAGCCAACCCTTAATCACTGAAAGGATTTGAATTTTAAGCAGAAACAAATTAGTACACAATTTAAAAGAACTAAAAACAAAAATTTAAAGTAATAAACAGATATAAAGTACAATTAGATATACATACTAAATATACTTAAGAACATACTTATTTCATAAAATATAATATATATTTACATACCTTAGTTACAAGTTCGATCAAGAGATGGCCAATATACTAATGAGTTTTTTAAACTTTGAATGAATGAATGAATGTTTATTTGCAGTAAATATGTGCGGGTTGGTCGACTTCACACACACCCTTCGAGTTTCTTCGCAGGTGTATGCAGGTTTCCTCACGTTCAGCGTCGGTGGCTCAACCGGTAACGACTCGGTCCCCCTAACCAGAGGTGCCGGGTTCAAATCCGGACGGCCAATGTACCAATGAGTTTTTCGAAACTTACGTACATATATTTACCGATTGCTTTAACGGTGAAGGAAAATATTATACAGTTAGCATGCAAATATTCAACAGGGTCAATATTACACAATATACACTAATGTCATAAATTAAATGTCAGGAGCAAACTCATATAAATAAAATAAAATTAATATACTAATTGCATTATTTAAAAAACTCTACCAGCTAGTCTATCAAATTCATAGATTTCAAAAAAAATCCATGTCATAACATAAATCGGATTTACTTATTGAAATTTAAAAAATCACCTAAACTTTAAAAATTTCTCTCTATCAATCATTTAAAGAGCTCGTCATAAGCATATTTACTTGCCGATTGCTCGCAGTGAAATAATCATAGTGAGGATTCTTGCACATCTGATTCCAAATATGCATGAAGGTCGCGTTGAACACGTTCATAGGGGTAAATAGAATTATGGATATCGAGTTTTTTTTTATCCATAATTAGTAAGCCCCTGGCATCATCTCACCTGATGTTGAGTGACGATGATGCCGAAGATGCAAGCGGGCTTACCAAGATTCCCCAACGCTATGGGAAACTGGCTATTTCACCTTGAAGCCGGAACGCATTAATGTTTGAACATATTTAGGTTTTTCCTTGCACTATTCCACAATTAATATAAATAAAACACAAATTTGTTTATACTGCAACCGGTTTCGTGATCATCTTCAGGCAGTAGACTACTTTATTTCAAAGTGAGGGTAGTGTGATACTTACTAAAAATAGGGATAACAGTTTCTGAAAAAATCTACCAAAACGGTAGTTTTTGTGTCATACTAGTACCTAAATAAATAAATAAGATAACAATTGTATCTGAATGTCAAATTAAAAATTGACAATTTTAAAATTACTAAAATTACAAATGTCAGCTTAGGTTTTTGAATTTAAATTAAAATAACATAAAACAGGCGATGTCGAGAGATGTGTCTGATCGTTAAGCAATGGAAATTTGCTTGTGAGTCTCTGTTTGTTCACTTCCAGGGCTTCAAGGGCATTTAGTTTGCTTCCTTTCTCACAAACGTGTAGGATTCTTGTATCTCTTGTCGGGTCAAAAGTGTGAGCATGTTCATTGAGGTGTTCTGCAAAGGTTAACAACTGTTGATATGTTCCTTAATCCTCAATTTGTACTTTCTGCCTGTCTGCCCGACGTAAACTCCTTGGCAGGTTCCGCATGTGAGTTTATTGATACCGCTGTGTTCAATTATTGGAATTATGTCTTTATTATTGCAGATACGGTTTTTAAGTGACTTAATGTTTCGTGGCGTAGATAAGATGGTGGAAGCTAGCCAGACGGTCTTATAAAATCCTTCCACTAACCACTCCAAGTAATACATAAAGATAGAGAGCTGATTTACAAATGTGAGGTAACTCATTTTTTTGCGCAAAGTACCTAACCAATGTTGTATACTCGAAGTTGTTACTGAATATTTGTACCTGGGACAAACAGTCCAGTTAGGTAGGTCCAACTTCGAGAAAGAGATCAATCGTCGAATCCAACTCGGCTGGGCTTCGCAATATCTTCACATCCCACATACCGTAGTGTCTTAAGACCAAGGTCTTTGACCAGTGTGTGTTGCCAGTGATGACATACGGAACTGAGATATGGTCGCTTACTATGGGCCTCATAAGAAGGTTCAAGGTCACCCAAAGGGTAATGGAGCGTGCTATGCTCGGAGTTTCTCTGCGTGATCGAATCAGAAACGAGGAGATCCGTAGAACCAAAGTAACTGACATAACTCTCAGAATTGATATATTTAAGTGGCAGTGGGCGGGGCACATTGCTCGTAGAACAGATGGCCGTTGGGGCAGTAAAGTTTTCGAGTGGCGACTACGCACCGGAAAACGTAGTGTAGGCAAGCCTCCCACTCGGTGGACCGATGACCTGGTGAAGGTCGCGGAAAGCCCTTGGGGGAGGCCTATGTCCAGCAGTGGTCATCCTTCGGCTGATATGAACCAATGTTGTGAAACCCAACTTGTTCAGTTACATGAGTGAAAAAGGAGTTCTATTTATATGAACATCCTGTACAAAGTTTGCACAAGTGCTTTGTTTTAATTATCTATTTTCCTCATTTATTATTGTTTGATTTGTTCCAAAAGTCTAGTCTTTACTTCAAAGTATTACGAATAGACTCGATAAGAAATTAACATAATTTCTAAATACCAACACCGTATTTCGTAGTAGCCTTACACCAGATTATCCCAATGTACAATTTATAGGGCGTAACGAAACGTGGCATTTAGTAACTAGTGTTTTTCGGCCCCCGTCATTTATTATTAGGGTTTTGTACCTCAAAAGGAAAAACAAACCCTTATACTATCACATAATTATTCGTCTGTCTGTCTTTTTATTTTTTTAAATGAAAAGCCAACCTGTGGGTACAAAATGACTAGTAGTTTGCCTTTGGTAGACGGGGGTCTTTCGTCTTTAACGAGAAAGTTGTAGCTAAATCTGCACGCCGCTCACTTCAGATTTACCAACACTTTTCTATTTTCTATGATAAATCTTAGATCAATAAGTTGTAGGTTGGCACAAGATATTATATTCAAGTTTTTCTGTTTCTTCATCTAGGTATTTTAAATTTGTTTTCTAAATTTGCGTCATACATAGACATTAAGACCTCGCTGTAAGTACGGATTATGATAAGTTTATTTTCATTATCACATTAGCAACGGTCAACTTTTCCATAGAATATTAAAGCAATGTTAGAAAATCGGCGGAGACCACAGATTTGAACATAAGGATCCGCCCGTCTCCATATTTTATTCAGATTTTCTTGATACAAGCAAAAAGTAGCGCCATCTAACGTAACTCGTACGAACTAGCGTGGGCGAGAGTTGACGTCAGTGCCGCGTTAAAAGAACCTTGTTAGAATTGTCGCTTTAAAAATTAATTTATTTAATTTTTTTACAAGAAAAAATACAATGAAGGGTTACTTAACGATGATACGACATCCCATGTTTCTTTTTAACCTTTCTTTCATGATTTTTACAGCGTCTAACAACACAATAAGGCATTTTTTATATGGAATATCTTTCCACCGCACTGTACAATTGCCCGCAGACGACTGAGTCGCGAGTGTGCGAAACTTTCGATTTTCGCACCAATTCGCTGGGAGCACTGGCGGAGACTTATATATAGCACTGTATTTATTTATAAGTTTTATATACTATTTAATATTTTGCAGTTAGTCTTCCTAAAATACATAAATAAATAAATAAATTAAACTTTTCATCAATTTTCATGACATGGTACGAAATGCCCTTAGGTACCAAAAATCTCTTACCTAACAGAGTTGAACGGTGCGGACGTTTACGTAAGCACCCAAACGTCTGACGTATGACCAAACTAGTTTACGATTAAAATGAAGGTAAAACGAATGGTTTTCTGTGTGAACTTGTGTAGATTACTGTTAAGCACGATTCTCTACATACTTTAAGTTGGTTTTATCATCATATCATATCATTACAGCTCATATACGTCCCCACCGAGGGGCTCGAGCCTACTCGAATCAGGGTGATTAGGCCTTAGTCGACCACGCGGGCCCAGTGCGGGTTGGTCGACTTCACACACAACCTTCGAGTTTCTTCGCAGGCGTGTGCAGGTTTCCTCACGTTGGTTTTATTTTACACTTATTTTGTAATTTGCAAGATTTGTAAATCAATACATACATTTCGCCTTTTTAAGTAACCGTTATTATTTATTTATTTTTGTCATATTTAGGCATATGTCAAGGATTATTGTCATTACTTTTACATTTTAGAAACGACTGCATAAAATGTACATATATTATCTCAATTTTTATAAGAATAAGAATGAAATTTATTTTTATACGGTAACTGACATAGCATGGCCGTTGGGATAGTAAAGTGGTAAAGGTCTCGAGTGGCGACCGCGTACCGGAAGTCGCAGCGTAGGAAGGCCTTCTGATTGGTGGACCGACGACCTGGTGAAGATCACGGAAAATCGCTGGATGCGGGCAGAGCAGGGCCGGTCGTTGTGAAAATCCTTGGGGGAGGCCTGCCAGCTGTGGACCTCTTTTGGATGATATGAGTATGATGAGGGGTACTTACCGTCCATACAGGTATGGGGAGATTTTTTTTTGTGTACCCTCTCGTATCGTTGAAGAGGTCTTTTTAAAACGAAGTAACGTTTTTACGACCATATTATACCACGGAGATTGTTATTATAGAATTCTATGCCTATACTGAGTATTAAAAAAATGGTGTAGGATCCGTTAATTGGGGGTTCTACTCATCAAACTGAACAACTTTCCCTAAGGAACCCCTAATCAATTCTAAAAAAAAATTAGACCTGCCATTAAAACATGCATTGGTCGATCAGCTTATCGATTTGTATGAAGTTAATTTTCCTTGCGATTTCAGTAAAGTCATAGAGCAAAAGTTGTTCAGTATGTAGCGTGGTGCGCAGTTAGTCTTCTTTCATTTGACCTTCTTTTCATTCCATCTATTTATTTTCCACGCATGCGCTGTCATCCATCTGACTTTTCAATCAAAAAACAAAAAGTCGATCACCTTCCTATTATTATCACCACAAACTATTTCTAAAATATTTATTTAATTTAATACATTATCTAAAAGACCACGCTATTTTTTAAAACCTACGCCCACTACCTGTCGTGCTACAAGTATGATGAGTAGAAGCCCCAGTTAACGGGACCTACACCAATTTGTTGATTAATGATTAATGATTTCAATTTCACTCTCAAATCATAACATACACCTACTTATATAGGGTGACCTTAAATTAGTTCTTGATAGCAAAGGATATGAATGTACTCGTGATTACAAACAACTTTCCCAAAGAAACTATATTTCGAATCAGAAAAAAATTTTAGGTCCTCGATACATAACAAGTTATCAAATCGACAAAAATTTATGAAGGACCAAATTTTTTTTTTTCATATTTGACATATAGTTTCTTTGGGAAAGTTGTTTGTAATCACGAGTACATTCATATCCTTTGCTATCAAGAACTTATTAAAAGTCATCCTATATAAGGTCTAACAAAATTAGCTGAAACTATTTTAACTGGTGCTTCTACCCATGAAACTGAACAACTTTTCCCACGGAACACATAGTCAAATCGCAAAAAAAAAATTGGCTCCATATAGTATGGACTATCTCGAATCTCGATCAGCTGATCAGCCAACTTAGTATGGGAAGTGATTTTTTTTTAGATTTGTCTATGGGTTTCATGGGGAAAGTTGTTCAGTTTCATGGGTAGAAGTTCCAGTTAAAATAGTTTCAGCTAATTTTGTTAGACCTTATACAGGGTGTAAAAAATGGTGTAGGACCCGTTATCTGGGGGTTCTACTCATCATACTGAACAACTTTCCCCAAGGAACCCATAGTCAATACTCAAAAAAAATATTGGTCCCTCCATACTAAAATTCACAAAATTGGTCGATTAGCTGATCGATTTGTATGGTGAGTAAAAAAAAATGTTTGCGATTTCAGCAAAGTCGTAGAACAAAAGTTGTTCAGTATGATGAGTAGAAGCCCCAGTTAACGGGACCTACACCAATTTTGTCACACCCTGTATAAAGGTACCTTCAGATTTTCTACACAATTATACCGCAATATTTAATTTAAGTCTCACGCAAATATGTTTGCGCTATTATGGGCACATTCGTCTGCTGGCATATGCGTTAGCGCACGCAAGCGCAATACAAGGTAAATCTATGAAGCTATGGCTCTATTTCGACATAACTGCGTATCTGTGAAACAACAAGGTCATAATTGTATTTTATGTCAGTGTAATTGACTGTTATTACAGTGTTTTAAAAATTTTAGTGCAATTGTAGTTGCAATAGGTTTTCAGGGTTCCGTTTCCAAATGGTAAAAACGGGATCCTATTAGTAAGACTTCACTGTCCGTCGGTCTGTCTGTCACCAGGCTGTGTTTCATGAACCGTGATAGCTAGAGAGTTGAAATTTTCACAGATGATGTATTGTCAGGAAAAAGATGACAAATCACATGCAATTATAGAAAATAAGAAAATGATTTCAAGATAAAGTGGCTTAATGATACTAAACACAAGGGGGTGAAAACAAATATTTTTTATGATACTTTTATACATAAATCAGGATCGAGGATACCCTAAAAAAAGTCTTGAGATATTTACTTTATATTCCAGTACGGTTCATAAAATTAATTAAGTGGAATTTTATGACTGTAGGTTGGCATAGAAAATCCACTTTGTCTTGCAGACAGACAGACGGACATAACTAAATATTTAGGGTTTTTGCCAATTTGACTCTTGAACCCTAAAAATTTCCTTTATCGGGCTTTATTCTCTGACTTAAATAATAAAACATAACAAAATAGCTTAATAGGATATCAAAATAACAATTTAACAAGAAAAAAGTTCGTGGAATGGCAGGAAAGGAGGTTGAAATGAAATATTAAAATTAAATGCTAACCTCCACAAGTCCGGAGTTGGTCCCCGTATGTGGAGTATAGTCTAACCAACCTTTCTGTTAGAGAAAAAAAATACGGTGTTATCAAAAATAGTCTATAGGGTGTAACAAAATTGGTGAATGTCCCTTTAACTGGGTTCTACTCATCATACTGAACAACTTTTAAGCTATTGTATAGCTTTTATCGCGGGCCTTGAGGGGACCGAATCAAGAAATTTCGTAACGAAAATAAAACCTGACCCCCCAAAAACAAATATATATTGAGTTCTAAAAAATTTACAGTGTCATCTATCTATCCATCATGATGATGATGATGATGATGATGACGATGGTTATTGATGATGGTGATTGATGATGGCGATTGATGATGATGGCGATTGTTAAAAACGATTGGTTTTTACCATTTGATGATGATGATAATGAACTTTCTTAGTGATAATTTATTACATAAACATCCCGCGCCCCAAGGATTATGGTAATGGTAAATACTGCATAAATAAAAAATAAATAAATAATTATAATTGCAAAAATGCTATGCAATAGCTTTACTGCGGCAGTCCCCGAGTGCCACACGTCTTTTTTTTAAGACTTTGCTGAAATCGCAAAAAAACTCTTCATACAAATCGATCAGCTGATCGACCAGTTTTGTGCATTTTTGTATGAAGTTTCCAAATATTTTTATTTTTGAGAATTGACTATGTGTTCTTTTGAACGTTGTTCAGTATGATGAGTAAAACCCCCAGTTAACGGGTGCTAAGCTACTTTTGCTACACCATGTACACAGTTTTTTTTATTAACCTTTAGAGTAAAGATCAAGAATAGTCAATAGCAACCTCAAAATTACCTACACACCTCTATAATAGGCTTGGTACACACTTAAATCGCATTCTGAGGACAGAGCAGCTCAGTTTTTTAGAGTACCTACCCTATTAATAAGACTCCGCTGTTCGCCCGTCTGTCGGTCTGACTGTCTGTCTGTCTGTCTGCCCGTCTGTCACCAGACTTTTATTTCATGAACCGTGATAGCTAGATGGTTGAAATTTTCACAGATGATGTATTTCTGTTGCCGCTTTAACAACAAATACAAAAAAATGAAAAAGTGAGTCTCCATACAAAATAAGTGGTTTTTTTTAAACCTAGAGGAAACTAGCGCCATCAAGTATGAAGGTTACGGAACCTTTTGTGCACGGTTCTGACTCACACTTTACCGGTTTTTTACACCTTGACTTTAAAAAATCACAATTTACGTTCTTATTTAAATAAACATACGTCATTTCCATAGAAATAAAATAAATGTACACAATTACAAATGTCTTACGAAGTTAGATAATTTTAATATTTTTGAGTGCTTCTGTTATTAACTTATTAACTATTCATGTAATTTTAAATTAGCGTTTTAAATTAATACTGTCCATATATTATCTTATTTTGATGATTAAAATATTGAATATATATCTAAATACTTACGTAATACACATTACTAGTGACTACTAGTAATAGTACATCAGGTGATATGATGCCAAGGGCTTACCAATTGTAAATTTTTAAAAAATTACAAAACCAATAACAATATATTTCGTGAATTTAAATTCATAGGATTGTTTGCGACATTTTTATATTTATTGAAAATAAAATTTAAAAAAAGGATTTATTTTTAATTGGAAACGCTAAACACGTTAAAAAAGCCGACTTCCATCGCAACAATTCATACTATTTTGTTATATTATTATTTGTTTTTGTTAATTTTTAAAAAAGTACCACACCGATTTTGATAGATTTTTTATGGGACCAAATCTGGCAGCACAACATATCGAATAAAAGAAGAATCTTGAAAATAGGTTCAAAATCTCCGAAGATATCGCGTGAAAAACATACAAAAGCCATACTATTAAGTACAACAATAAAATATTTTTATCTCTAAAAAAAACAAAATAGAGTCGAATTTAGATTTGAGAGAAAAAAGAACTTAATTTCTAAGCAGCTAAACAGAAGCGAAGTTACACATAATAATATAACCCTTCAAGCAGAGATATCATACGCGCCGCCGCCGCCGGGGCTCAAACAAGGATATTAATTTGGCCGCACGGTAGTCCGTTTGGCGCTTTGCCGATATCCAAGGTTTTCTCGATATTTTTGTATAAAACCTATAAAAACTAATTACTGTTCTAGTAGGCTAATGAAATATTCTTTCTATTTATATCAATTTAAGCAAGATTACATTTTTAGGGTTCCGTACCCAAAGGGTAAAAACGGGACCCTGTATTAAGACTTCGCTGTCCATCCATCTGTCTGTCACGAGGCTGTATTTCATTAACCGTGAAAGCTAGACAGTTGAAATTTTCACAGATGTGTAGTGGGATCTACGTACAAAAATAATTGTTTTTTTTTTAAACATGAAGAAATTAGCGCCATCTAGTATGATGGTATAGAACCCTATGTGTCTGCGGTTCTGACTCGCACTTGGCCGGTTTTTTTTGTTTTTTTTGCATTTTTTTGCAAAACAACTCTTTTTTTGACGTTTGTATGATTATTCTAAGAACGCAGATTCTCATTAGAAATGCCCTTCCACGCATTTATGATATTATAGGTACACTTACCTCTAGAAGCTTAATTATAAAAATTAAGTAGAGGTGGGATGATGCCAAGGGCTTACCAATTGTGAATAAACAAAACTGGAAATAAATATATTAACTTATTTTTTTTTTTTTACACATTTTCGCAAGTGCTACAAGAAGATGAAAACAACTTTTTTTAAATAGGCAAATCTATTTATTAATGTCAACCAGTCAAAAGGGTATTTAATTAATAAAGTTTGAATAATCAGTTTAATTTTTACATATTGAACGTTTTATTTTTCCAAACCAGTTTATTATACGACTGTCCAAGGAATAGGGTAATGCTTTTTATATGTATATATACAGGGTGTAAAATAATTGGTGTAGCACCCGTTAACTGGGGCTTCTACTCATCACACTGAACAACTTTTGTTCTACAAGTTTGGTGAAATCGCAAAAAAAATAATTAAACTCTTCATACAAAACGATCAGCTGATTGACCAATTTTGTGCATTTTTGTATGGAGCGTTGAATTTTTTTTTGCGAATTGACTATGGGTTCCTTGGGGTAAGTTGTTCAGTATGATGAGTAGAAGCCCATACCAGTTTTTTTTACCTCTATATATATAGGGTGTAACAAAATTCGCTAAAACTATTTTAACTGGTGCTTCTACCCATGAAACTGAACAACTTTCCCCATGGAACCTATAGTCAAATCGCAAAAAAAATCCTGCTCTCCCATACTTACTCGATCTGCCAACTTAGTATGGGAAGTTCAAATTTTTTTTTTGAGATTTTACTATGGGTTTCATGGCAAAAGTTGTTCAGTTTCATTGGTAGAAGCACCAGTTAAAATAGTTTCACCTAATTTTGTTACACCCTGTATATTCGTAAGTAAGTATGTTTGTTTGTCTCTTGATTCATAATGAGCCTGTGTCTAAAGGCTTGTTGGATTTTGAAGTGCGAGGTGGCGTTCATCATCATCATATCCGCTGAAGGACGTCCACTGCTGGACAAAGGTCTCCCCAAAAGATTTCCACGAAGTCCTCGTCGGTCCACTGAGTGGGAGGCTTGCCTACGCTATGCTTCCCGGTAAACGGTCAACACTCGAGAACTTTACTACCCCAACGACCATCTGTTCTACTAGCTCCCGTGTCCCGCCCACTGCCACTTAAGTTTCGCATTTCTGGGAGCTATGTTGGTTACTTTAGTTCTCCTATGGATCTCCTCATTTCTGATTCGATCACGCAGAGAGTCTCTGAGCATATAGCACGCTCCATTGTCCTTAGGGTGACCTGCCTTCTTATGAGGCACTTAATGAGGCCATTTATTTATTTATTTTTTATTTTATTTATTTATTAATCGAAAAAATGAGTACATAGGTAAACATTAGACCCACAAAACTGAATGATCAGTTTGTCTGTGGGATCGACAGTCTCACAATTATACGTTACAATCATAGATAAGACTGTGGTACTTAACTAGATTCTAAGTGAATCAGTACGTCGTCGTAGGCAAGAGCCAAACTACCTTACAGGCTGTTCATGAAAAAATTTTTTAACAGATTTTTAAATTTACTTTTTTTATGTTCGAGTCTAATAGCCGCGGGCAAACTGTTCATAAGATATGGTAAACGTTTTCTCAGTGTTCTGTCGCCGTAGTAGTTGGAAACTGTAGGTACAACGAATTTACTCGCGGCTATTGTCCTCGTATTATGGTTATGCTTAACTAGTGACTTATGTTCCTGTCTGCCATGGTGATTCACGGCCAAGAGATATTTGTGTTTTAAACCAACAGGTAGAATTTTACAAATTTTGAAAAGTTTTCTATAGTCATGTCTCAGTTCCGTATGTCATCACTGGCAAAACACACACTGGTCAAACACCTTGCCCTTAAGACGCTGCGGTATTTGCGATGTGAAGATATTGCGAGGTGGCGTAATGGTTAGTCCATTCGCTTCACACCAGGAGGTCGCGGATTCGATTCCCTGTGGGGTCAACTTGTAAGAAACGGTTTGGTTGGTGGTAGACCATTTTTTAAGCCCGCCTGGCTAGCTACCACCATCTTATCTGAGTCTTGCCGCCAAATATCAGTATTAACAACATTGATGTGTTCCGGCTTGAAGATAAGATATTCAGTGCTCCATTGCGTTGGAGAATCTTGGTAAGCCCGCTTCCATCTTTGGCATCATCGTCACTTACCATCAGGTGAGATGATGCCAAGGGCTTACCAAATGTCTATAAAAAAATTGCTTTAATCCTTGGAGTGTAGGATTGACATTTTAGGCAGTTGGTTTTTAGTTTTTAACTAAATTGTTTAAATTTGTTTTTAATCACTTAAATACCTAAAAATTTTTACTAAACTTTTTTAAATAAAACATAAATACATGTAACGCGGTGCGCTGTTCATTATTCTTCTCTCATCATATATTCTTTTCATTCCATCTATTTCTTTTTCACGCCATCTGACAATTTCATTCAAAAATCCAAATATTTTCACTATCCATCATATTATTTATTAAAATAAATCAAATACAGAAATAATTATATCTCATAAAAGATCCATTACGTGTAAGACTCATGAATATTTTTTTGATTGTTTTTTAATCCTTGTTATATTTCTTCTAGGTCTTATTTTACGAATAAACTATAATTACCTGAAGCACGCATCGGCATTTTTAAAAGAACCCACTTCCTACCTACCTACCTGCCGTGGGACATACATAATATTCATATTCGAGATTTCAATATGAAAATTTAAGGCAAGGCATCGGTAAAGAAGCGGAGGAATCCAGTTCAATTCAATTCAATATATTTATTCAAAATAGGTGCAAATTACACTATTTCTGATAGTCATACAATAATAATAACAATGTCATTTGTGAAGAATCAAGAAATAAACAATAATAAGTTAATAACATCAAAATAAAATCCTTGATATAGACCAGCTTATGTCATTAGAACATGAAAACAATATGACACGAAAAGTTATATACATAAAAATCATTGAAAGCATTTAACAAGAGTAGGCCAGTTCCCACGGACAGCACCCGGTCACGAGTAAAACGCGAGAGTCAGCCATCGCTCCCGTCAACCATATTTTTTTTATTTCAACCCTAGATCAAATTTTATGGGTAATTACTACTAAATATCGGTCTTGCAAAAAATATTAAACATACTTAAGGATATTGTGTGCGGTATGTGCTAATATGTTAAACGATAGTGTGTACTTTACTCGATTATAAAAAATCCCAAAAACAGGTCTTAAACGTCTTTAAAAAAGTCTAAAACGAATTGTTTATTAATAAAATTTCTAAATTTGCACATAGTTTTTATATTTTATACAGGGTGTTTTTTTTAATACCGAGCAAGCCTTAAGGGGGTGAATCCTGACATGATTCTAAACACATTTCACAAAAAAAAAGTGTAAGTACCTTAACTTTTTATAAAAAAATCTTTCATTTTCAAAAATAATGCACGACTTGAAAAGTTGAATGCACCGTTCGTTCCACGTGACGCACGCGACGTTGCCATGCCGCCGAAAAGAAGGGAAATTCCCGCGCGGGCGCTCCCGCGGCCCGCCCGGCCTCCCGCTCGGCCCCGCCGACCGACAATCGACAGTAACGTCCTGCTCGCGCTTGGTGCAGGTTGTGTTTGTGCTTTCGTAATACGCCCGGCGCGCTACGCGAAAATGCCACGTCGCAGTTTATTTTCGAATGCGGATTTCTTGGACTTGGTTTGTTTGTACCACGAGTGTAATGGTAACGTGCCAATGACTCGAAGAGAGTGGATGCGCCGATATCCAAACCGCCGTGTACCAACAAGAGCCAGAATCTCTCTCACTGTACAGAATCTACGAGATCACGGACAATTCGAGACACCTCGACATGCCAGAGGTCAAGGCCAGCCCGGAATTTCAGTACATCTGGAAGAAAGAATTCTTGAATACTTTCAAAACGAGACTTTGAACAACACTTTGAACATTTAATGCGACTGACGTAAGTGAACATTTTTTTAAAAATCATTGTAAATCTTAAATTTGTTTAATCATATGTAAATTGTAAATAAGTTGATTCAGTTTTTTAAGTAAAACACCTAATTTATACGTAACAAAAAAATTACCTTCCTAATTTTTAGGGTTCCGTACTTTAAAAGAAAAAAAGGGTCCTTTTTTAAATCACAATGTTGTCCGTCTGTATGTCTGCCCTTTTTGTCAGGAACGCGTGGAGGTGTCAAATTGAAATGAATCAAATCTGTAATCCCTTGAAGCTGTGAAAAAATCAAACTTCTAAGTTAACGTTATTTAAAAATAGCCGTTTCGACGTTCACAAGGGAATAAATTTCCTGGTGACCTAGAATCATGAAATTTGGCAAGTACACGTAAGACAAAAATAAAATTAAACGTAAATTTGAAGTTATTCACAAAAAAAATCTAAGTAGGAAGGTAAGGAACCCTTTATGTGAAACTCTGACTCGCGCTTCGTTTTTTTTATTGTGTTGTTGCCAGTCAGCTTAATTAGGTATTTTGACGGTCCTAAGCCCGTACATTACGAAGGGAAAACTGACTCAATCTATCGAAATTACGCAGAATGTATTTTGTTTTTTATTTTATTAAAAAACACTTATTTACTGAAATCCAAAGTTATTCACGATCGTGACGAGGTAAGTAGGTAGAAATCAAGCGACGTTGCCGTCTTGTTGCAAGATCCGAATGTCACGCGCAAGTTTACTGACCCCAGCCAGCTGTACGACGGTAGCTTTGCGATGTGGACTTTTTTAGACAAACTTAACTAATGATTGTGGGAAAACTAGTAAAGATTTTAATTTGAAAAAAAAATCTTATTTTTTTTCTCGTGTCTACATAACACCCCCTTAAGGCTTGCTCGGTACTAAAAAAACACCCTGTATTATTTTTATTTCGATATTTTTTAAGTTATACAGATAATCTGCTAAATTTTAGTTTTTAAATTGAAATCTTAAGAGAAATAACAACGTAAAACATTGAAAAAGTTCAAAAGTGTGGTTATTTTCTTGACTCTTTACACGTTAAGGAAAAAAACAGAGACAACTGTTTTACAAATGCCTCGCCTTAAATGCACATTTGCCACAGTGCACCGCAAGTGACCGCAACCTAACACAGAAATTGTAACGTTGACCTACAAGTGTTATTGACCGCAACGGCCAACGGCCTACCTGTGATCGTTTGATATTACACCTGTAGGTACTTGTGTTTACGAGACCGTTTTTAGGGTTCCGTAGCTAAATGGCAAAAAAAACGAAACCCTTATGGATTCATCATATCTGTCTGTCTGTTTGTCTGTCCGTCCGTATGTCACAGCCACTTTTTTCCGAATCTATAAGAACTAAAATGTTGAAACTTGGTAAGTAGATGTATTCTGTGAACCGCATTAAGATTTTCACACAAAAATAGGAAAAAAACAACTAATTTTGGGGGTTCCCCATACTTAGAACTGAAACTCAAAAATTTTTTTTCATCAAACCCATACGTTACGTGTGGGGTATCTAAGTTGTTTTTTTAATACGTCATTTGTTGTAAATAATGGTGCGGAACCCTTCGTGCGCGAGTCCGACTCGCACTTGGCCGGTTTTTTTATATCTTACTATTTACGTATCTATAGTTTTTTACGTAATAGCATACTTATAATAATGGTCACAATATTACGATTAGCTATATTGTAATACCTTGTAATAGTGCTGCGAATTAATGCGTGATGCACGTTTTTTGTGACACTACCTACATCATACCAAGGTTGTTCGTTTACTTTTGATATTTTAGCTGTTTTGTGATCTTATGCGCATTTAACCTATTGTTTATGCCGATATTATCATTGTTTGTATGTTAATATTTCGGAATGCATTTAATGAATGGAATTCCTTTTGCAAAGTGGAATTCACTATAGTACTCCCAGCGCCGCCGTTTACGAGCTACCCGCGAACCCCATTCGTGTAATCCGACGCCCCAGAAATGTACTCACTGACCCCGACGACTCGACCACGCTAGCCGTAGCTGCCCTGACCCCACCCCCTCACCCACAGAGAAACACTGCACCAACATTCTGCCCTCGCCGGCGAGGGCGGCGTCCCCCCGCTTCTGGCGCTTACCAGCGCAACCGGCATATACCAGGCCGCTTCTCTCCGATCCTCCCACGTCCAAGCAACGACCTAAGCCGAGGTCCGTGCCCACCTGGGCGCTTTTAGGCAGTTGCATCTTTTTGCTTTGCACTAGGTTGAGTGCCTTCCGTACTCGCCTCCCCTGCCCGGTGAAGTTGTAAAGGCCCCAACGGCCAACAACAAGCTTGTCCTTTCTACAAAAAAAAAAGACTATAGTACTGTAAAGATCGTATAACTTTACATTTACGCACTTACACCTCCTTTTAATAATAAATACATTCCAGCGCGGATAGTATTAGGAACTAAGTTCAAATTCAAACTAGTCAGTCGTTCGAAAGATTTCCTAAACAGTTGAGATTGATTCCATGGGAGACCGCGAGTCAGGACAGAGGTTCTTTATCAAAAGTAATATCTAATTGTGGCCGCGCGCCAGCGCAGAGGTCCATTTTAAGTGTGATTTCTACGGCAAGAGTATAATTTAGCTAGTTCCCATAGTTCACAAACCAATAATAAGTCAGCTGACAGAGTATATATTTTACGAAGTGAATAAAGAAAGCTTTACGGCCTTGTTCATATGGTACAAACTTATTTCATTCCATGGTACCTGAGAGCTACAATCCCCAGACGTTACGTACACACATTATAGTACCTACCCAATCATGCTCTCAATTACTTATTATTATTACCTACTAGCTGTTTCCCGCGGTTTCACCCGCGTGGACAACGTTTCTATGACTTTTCGAAGGTGCACAGTGCGCGAGTCGCCAGCGGCTCGCGGGCGTAGAAAAAAGTAGCCTCTGTATTAATCCAGGTCCTAATCTGTCTACTTACGAAATTTCAGCCAGATCCGTTGGGTAGTTTTTGCGTGAAAGAGTTACAAACATACATCCATACAGACTTGAAACACAGTCATTACCCGGATGGGTTTGACTGTTAAAGTGGTATTTTTAAACGACTTCAAAAAAGGAGGTTTCTCAATTGGGCCGTATATATATATATATATATATATATATATATATATATATATATATATACGTATATTTTTATATTTGTTCGCGGATAACTTCGTCATTTATGAACCGATTTTGATGATTCTTATTTTGTTGGAAAGAAGATATCCCAAGGGTGGTACCATGATAAGAAAACCAGGATCTAATGATGGTATTCCAGAGAAATCGAGGGGAACCTTAGTTTCCTGATTGAAGTCGTTTTTTTTTGTTTAAAATTATTCTCTAACGTTTCCGTACTCCGCTAGGTACGTTAAGCCGTTGGTGCCGGTTGCTATCACTAGATGGCAGTCGTTAAACCGTGTCCGACGCCTTATAGGCGGCTTGAAAAACTTCTGACAGTGAGGTACGCCTTTAGCCTTACAACCTTCACCAACCCAGACTTAGCCCCCGTGTGGGGAGTATGGCCTAACCTTCCCAAATTTGGGAAGTACCCCGTACCCCAGCAGGGGGGTATTTATGGGTTGTTAGTAGTAATGTTTTGGGAAGCCATTGCATGCGGGCAGCGCAGGACCGGTCGCAGTGGAAATATTTGCGAGAGGCCTTTTGAATACTACGATGATAATAATCATGAAACATTTAGCAGGGTTAAGAGCCCGCCGCTGGAGTTCATAAATCCCATACAAACGTAGTCTTTAATTCATTTGTTTGTTTGTTTGTAAACTCTTTATTGTACAAAATATTAACCAAACAACCGATTTTGAAATAAATTAATTTCAAGATTATTTTAATCACTTAAATACCTACCAATTTTTACTACACTTTTTTAAATAAAACATAAATACATGTAACGCGGTGAGCTGTTAATTATTCTTCTTTTATCATATCTTCTTTTCATTTCATCTATTTCTTTTTCACGTCATCTGACAATTTCATTCAAAAATCCAAATATTTTCACTATCCGTCATATTTTTTATTAAAATAAATTAAATAACGAAATAATTATATCTTAAAAAAGATCCATTACGGGTAAGACTCATGTATATTTTTGTGATTTGTGTTTTAAATTTCTTGTGAGGGTATAATGTTTTATAATCCTTGTCAGAGATATGCTATGTATACTGATCCTTGTTATATTTCTTCTAGGTCTTATTTTACGAATAAACTCCAAATTACCTATAGCACGCATCGGCATTTTTAAAATAACCCACTCCCTACCTACCTGCATAATATTCATATTTGAGATTTCAATATGAAAATTTAAGGCAAGGCACCGGTGGAAAAGCGGAGAAACCCTTTTGCTAGATCAAATTTTTTGGGTAATTACTACTAAATATCGGTCTTGCATAAAATATTGGACATACTCAAGGATATTGTCTGAGGAATGTGCTAATATGTTACACGATAGTGTGTACTTTACTTGATCATAGAAAATCCCAAAAACAGGTCTAAAACGTCAAAAAAAAAGTCTAAAACGAATTGTTTATTAATAAAATTTCTAAATTTGCACATAGTTTTTATATAGAAATATTTCTTGTTAAGTACTACAGAGAATCTGCTAAATTTAAGTTTTAAATTGAAATCTTAAGAGAAATAACAACGTAAAACATTGAAAAGTTCAAAAGTGTGGTTATTTTCTTGACTCTTTACACGTAAAGGAAAAAACAGAGACAACTGTTTTACAAATGCCTCGCCTTAAATGCACATTTGCCACAGTGCACGGCAAGTGACCGCAGCCTAACACAGAAATTGTAACGTTGACCTACAAGTGTTATTGACCGCAACAGCCAACGGCCTACCTGTGATCGTTTGATATTACACCTGTAGGTACTTGTGTTTACGAGACCGTTTTTAGGGTTCCGTAGCCAAATGGCAAAAAAAAACGGAACCCTTATGGATTCATCATATCTGTCTGTCTGTTTGTCTGTCCGTCCGTATGTCACAGCCACTTTTTTCCGAAACTATAAGAACTAAAATGTTGAAACTTGGTAAGTAGATGTATTCTGTGAACCGCATTAAGATTTTCACACAAAAATAGGAAAAAAACAACTAATTTTGGGGGTTCCCCATACTTAGAACTGAAACTCAAAAATCCGCTTTTAGGCAGTTGCATCTTTTTGCTTTGCACTAGGTTGAGTGCCTTCCGTACTCGCCTCCCCTGCCCGGTGAAGTTGTAAAGGCCCCAACGGCCAACAACAAGCTTGTCCTTTCTACAAAAAAAAAAGACTATAGTACTGTAAAGATCGTATAACTTTACATTTACGCACTTACACCTCCTTTTAATAATAAATACATTCCAGCGCGGATAGTATTAGGAACTAAGTTCAAATTCAAACTAGTCAGTCGTTCGAAAGATTTCCTAAACAGTTGAGATTGATTCCATGGGAGACCGCGAGTCAGGACAGAGGTTCTTTATCAAAAGTAATATCTAATTGTGGCCGCGCGCCAGCGCAGAGGTCCATTTTAAGTGTGATTTCTACGGCAAGAGTATAATTTAGCTAGTTCCCATAGTTCACAAACCAATAATAAGTCAGCTGACAGAGTATATATTTTACGAAGTGAATAAAGAAAGCTTTACGGCCTTGTTCATATGGTACAAACTTATTTCATTCCATGGTACCTGAGAGCTACAATCCCCAGACGTTACGTACACACATTATAGTACCTACCCAATCATGCTCTCAATTACTTATTATTATTACCTACTAGCTGTTTCCCGCGGTTTCACCCGCGTGGACAACGTTTCTATGACTTTTCGAAGGTGCACAGTGCGCGAGTCGCCAGCGGCTCGCGGGCGTAGAAAAAAGTAGCCTCTGTATTAATCCAGGTCCTAATCTGTCTACTTACGAAATTTCAGCCAGATCCGTTGGGTAGTTTTTGCGTGAAAGAGTTACAAACATACATCCATACAGACTTGAAACACAGTCATTACCCGGATGGGTTTGACTGTTAAAGTGGTATTTTTAAACGACTTCAAAAAAGGAGGTTTCTCAATTGGGCCGTATATATATATATATATATATATATATATATATATATATATATATATATATATATATATATACGTATATTTTTATATTTGTTCGCGGATAACTTCGTCATTTATGAACCGATTTTGATGATTCTTATTTTGTTGGAAAGAAGATATCCCAAGGGTGGTACCATGATAAGAAAACCAGGATCTAATGATGGTATTCCAGAGAAATCGAGGGGAACCTTAGTTTCCTGATTGAAGTCGTTTTTTTTTGTTTAAAATTATTCTCTAACGTTTCCGTACTCCGCTAGGTACGTTAAGCCGTTGGTGCCGGTTGCTATCACTAGATGGCAGTCGTTAAACCGTGTCAGACGCCTTATAGGCGGCTTGAAAAACTTCTGACAGTGAGGTACGCCTTTAGCCTTACAACCTTCACCAACCCAGACTTAGCCCCCGTGTGGGGAGTATGGCCTAACCTTCCCAAATTTGGGAAGTACCCCGTACCCCAGCAGGGGGGTATTTATGGGTTGTTAGTAGTAATGTTTTGGGAAGCCATTGCATGCGGGCAGCGCAGGACCGGTCGCAGTGGAAATATTTGCGAGAGGCCTTTTGAATACTACGATGATAATAATCATGAAACATTTAGCAGGGTTAAGAGCCCGCCGCTGGAGTTCATAAATCCCATACAAACGTAGTCTTTAATTCATTTGTTTGTTTGTTTGTAAACTCTTTATTGTACAAAATATTAACCAAACAACCGATTTTGAAATTAATTTATATCGATAATCGGATGACGTATGTCTGTGTCGGTATCGCATTGCCTATATACTTTTTGAAAAACGAAACGGGAATCCATTATTAACCAATAAACTTGTTTTGCGTTTTCTACCTTAAAAACCAGTATTAACAAATCAAAATTATTTCAAAATCGGTTGTTTGGTTAACAAATTAATCAAAGACTACATTTTTATGGGATTTATAAACTCCAGCGGGCTCTTAACATAGAGTTCATAGTTAAAAATTAAAAATATATACATATATTACTTAATTATCTGAATAACTTCATTCAGCTCATGAAAAATTAGCAACTCGCCCTAAGGAACGTTTACCTACCCAATTTTAATAAAAATAAGATTAAAAAAAACTCAAACCCAGCTTGGGAAAATATTTACGGACAAGTATAAAAACAATACTTTCCCGCCTGAAATCATAGCCTTTATTTTAGCCCTTCATCTGGTGTAATAGCCGTGGTCGCAAGCCCTATTGTTATCAAAATTTATATTTTATGTACCTATCATTATATACCAAATATACATACGTACATAGACTGTCAAAAACATAACCCTCTTTTTTCGTAATCGGGTAATAAAATTACCTATACACTATACTCAACTTCGATAAATAATTATGTTACTTGTTTAGCTGATAAGTGATGGATAACGATTTTATGTTAGGTCTATTTTATGAGAATTTAGTAATTATAGGTTATTGGGGGATAGATGTTCAGTTTAATGGGCCGTAAGTCATTTAGAAAAACCTAACATTTATTATGTACTAGCTGTTTCCCGCGGCTTCACCCGCGTGGACCACGTTTCTATGACTTTTCGAGGGTGCGCAGTGCGTGGTAAAAAGTAGCCTATGTTTTAATCCAGGTCCTAATCTGTCTACCTACCAAATTTCAGCCAAATCCGTTCAGTAGTTTTTGCGGGAAAGCGTAACAGACAGACAGAGTTACTTTCGCATTTATAATATTATATATATATATATATATATATATTATATATATTTATTGCCGAATGATCAAGACAATTAAAGGAGGACCTCTGTGATATAGCTGCATTGTTATTTCGACGCCCACAACCGAAATAGTAAAGGACTGAACCACAAGGCCATCCATAACCTAACCACACTTCCGACATCCCTACTAATCCCTACTAATATATATATATATATATAGGGTATATACTAGGGTATATATACTAGGGTGCCTATATATATATATATATATTAGTAGGGATTAGTAGGGATGTCGGAAGTGTGGTTAGGTTATGGATGGCCTTGTGGTTCAGTCCTTTACTATTTCGGTTGTGGGCGTCGAAATAACAATGCAGCTATATCACAGAGGTCCTCCTTTAATTGTCTTGATCATTCGGCAATCGAAATTGTACAGGATGCCTTGGATTACAATCGATGCAAACGCGGTGTTCCCATGGTGATCACTTTTGAGTTTGAGTTTGAGTTTTGGATGATGCAGTTGAGGATGGTACACACTAACTCAAATAATGACTATTCACTCTGGCCTTGAATACGTTAGTGCCTACTAATATATATACTTTGTCACGAAGGTCCCCAAATTGTAAAAATCGGGAAACACATCCTATAGAATCCTATCTTCAATTTACAGAAAACCTGTAAAGTGCGAGTCAGAACCGCGCACAAAGGGTTCCGTACCATCATACTAGATGACACTAGTTTCTTCACGTTTAAAATAAAACACGTTTTTTTGTATGGAGACTTTCATTTTTTGGTAATTTTTGGTATTTTTTGTTATAGCGGCAACAAAAATTCATCATCTGTGAAAATTACAACTGTCTAGCTATCACGGTTCATAAAATACAGCCTGGTGACAGACGGACAGACAGACGGACAGCGAAGTCTTAGTAATAGGGTTCCGTCTTTACCCTTTGCGTACGGAACCCTAAAAAGATCGTGACTACAAAATAAACGTAAATCCTGTTTTATTTAAAATATACATACTTTTGTTTCGTGACCTTTTGTGTCAGTTGAATTTTATTACATCTCCACTGCCTGATAAATGTACGTTATAATAGTCTTCGATGGAAAACAATTAAAATTAAATAACATTACAAGAGATGTAATGGAGTATTAAGCATAATATAATAGTGTTTTTTTTATATTCGGCTACGACCCGGAAAAATATTGTTTAAAAAGAATTAAAGATTGCATCGTGTGTTACAAGTACAATCTGTGTCCAAGAACAGCTTAAACATCGGATAAGGCCGTTTTTTTTTTGTACACAAATCGATACTTGAGTCCTAAAACATACCTACACTTTTTTTATGTAAAACAACTATTGATGATGCTCTCCTTATATGCTCTAATGCTCCTTCAAAATCCCAAACATAGGTCTACACCGTTACTTTCAACTCTAGTTAGGACTAATATTTTGAAGTATATAAATTTTAAAAATATACAAAAATATTTGTTAAAATAATAAAAAAAAACGGTTGTCTGTAAAGTCGGTTTACTGACGATAGTTGAACGTGACAACGTCATAAGAAAAAAGCCTTAAACGGAACGCCTCACGGAACGCCTCAGAGCGAGGTAACGACGCATTTTTCGGAACGCCTCAGAGCGAGGTAACGACGCATGGTAACGACGCATTTTTTCATGCGTGCAGCCGGCTCCATCGAATTATAAGACGTTATCACGTCAAAAGTTAGTAATGTTATTATTTTTTATACTTTCATTGTAGTTTTTGTTTGAAACGAAAAACCATTGAAAAAGTAAAAAAAAAGTGTGGTTATTTTCTTAACTCTGTACACTTAAATAAAAAGACAGAGACAAGTGTTCCAATCAATACCTCTGCCTTATACAAATAAGTTTCAGGGGAATGGTTACAAAATGCATTCAAAACAGTAATCATCCGGCAGATTTGGGACTGCGCACGCGCTTGTGTGCAACTCAGCGGCGGCCTAGCAAATAAATTTAGATTACGAGTGATTCGCCGCCTTACGTAACTAGTATCTCATCTGTGGCCTTACATAGTTATCAGGGACGTACAGTCGAAGTAACTAGTATCTCATCTGTGGTACAGTCGACACGGATACAGCACAGTATAACTCTCTCATAGTTCTTCTGCATTCGAGTGAGTTCATGCCTACCGTGCCCAGTAGGAACTTGGTTGGGTAGAGAAACGGATAGTATCCACACTTCCTCTTATCCTTTCTAATATTATAAATGTTAAAATGTGTTTGTTTGTTTGTTACCTTTTCACGCTTAAACACCTTGACAAATCTTCATAAAATTTGGCACGCAGGTAGCCTGTGTCACGGGGAAGGACATAGGCTACTTTTTATCCCGTGAAAATAGCATAGTCGATGCAGTTCCTGAGGGAACTGAAAATATACCCTTTTTTGGTTAATTTCTTTAACATCGCAATGGAACAATGGATTATTTTTTGCACAGAGATGGATGAGGGGGTGGGAATTGAAATGATTTACTAGCATATCCTGACATAGGATCTGGTGAAAATTTATGTCCACGCTTGCGAGCCGCTTACCCCTTGACCCTCTGAGACAGTCATAAAAACGATGTCCACGCAGGCGAAGCCTCGGGCAAAAGCTTGTACAATTATAATCATCATCATATCAGCCGAAAAACTTCCACTGCTGGAGAAAGGCCTCCCCCAAGGATTTCCACGATGACCGGTCCTGCACTGCCCTCATCCATCGGCTTCCCGCGATCTTTACCATTTTCTTCTTTTAAGTGCTTATTGTCATATAATTTAGAGCTCTGATTGTTCTTAGACAAACACGACAAAGGGCTTTTTATGAATAAAAAATTGTACTATGTCGTATTATTACAATACAAGTGGTCGTGTGAAAAATAACATGCATGATAGACTTATGTGTAACAAACTGCTTAAACTATACAGAGTGTAACAAAACTGGTGTAGGGGCCGTTAACTGGGGGTTCTACTCATTAAACTGAACAACTTTTCCTAAGGAACCCATAGTTAATTCTTAAAAAAAGAAAATTGAATCCTCCATACAATAATTAAAAACGCTCAACACGTTAAAAAAACCGACTTCCATCGCAACCACTTAGCACAATTTTGCATTATTATTTTTGGTTTTTTGTTAATTTTCTGATAAAGTATTACACATATTTTGATAGAATTTATATGAGACCTCACGGAAGGCATCAGCTTTCAAATAAAAAAAGAATATCAAAATCAGTTTACTCAGTCAAAAGTTCTGAGGTAACACAAAAAAGTCGAATTGAGAACCTCCTCCTTTAGGAAAACGGTTGAAAATGCACAGAATTTTATTAATAGTGATTTTTATTTTCGATTTCAGCAAAGTCGTAGAACAAAAGTAGT
Source organism: Coleophora flavipennella (assembly GCA_947284805.1). NCBI lineage: Eukaryota > Metazoa > Arthropoda > Insecta > Lepidoptera > Coleophoridae > Coleophora > Coleophora flavipennella. The sequence continues at coordinate 6,438,446 of OX369290.1, forward strand.
ACAGTATGACGCGTAGAAGCTCCAGCTAACGGGACCTACAACAATTTTGTTGCGCCCTCTTTAACATATATATATAAATGAATCCCTATTTCCCTTCGTCACGGCATCACGCGTGAACGGCTGGACCGATTTCGCTAATTATTTTTTTGTCGATATAGTTATTGTCAGGAGAAGGTTCTTATGTAGGGTAGGGTAGTTTAGTGTAGTGTAGGGTAGTGTAGTGTAGGGTAGTGTAGTGTAGTATAGGGTAGGGTAGTGTAGTGTAGTGTAAGGTGGTACAAAGTTCGCCGGGAATACTAGTAGAAAATATAATTCTAATTATTACTTTTAAGTGCTTGTTGCCATCAATATAGACCTCTAGTTTATTACACAACATAAAAGGAAGAAAAAAGATACAATGTTGACATATACGCGGTTTTATCGCTAACAAGCGATCTCTTCCAGACAACCTTTAGGTGGAGGGAACATGAAAATGAAAACAAGAATTATGGCTTATGGAACGGAGAGAGAACTAATCTGCAACAACCACGACAAAAGGCTTTGTAAGAAAAAAAAGGCCAATTGCGAGTCGGACTAGCACTCCGAGGGTGATGCGTACCACCACACCTCTCCACACAACTACATAGCATAATGACAATGATACCTATTCACATTACCAGCAAAAGACAAAAGACAGCGAGCGACAAAAGTATGCTTTTTTGTCATTCAGTTCGGACCTCCTTAGCGCGTGTACGACTCACACTTAGCCGATTTGTATTATTTTCTGTTTTACTTGAGTATTATTATTATAATCACACCAAGTTTCAAGCTTGTATGTATTACCGTTTTTACAATAGAGCTAAATCAATTACACTTCTAAAGACCTATTAAAAACACTTTTTTTGTATGGAGACCCCCTTATTTTTTCACTTTTTCATTTTTTTTAGTATTTGTTGTAATAGCGGCAATAAATATACAACATAATGTGTATCATTATGTAAAAATTTCAACTGTGTACCTATTACGGTTCATGAAATACAGCCCGCTGACAGACAGACGAACAGACAGCGGAGGCTTAGTAATAGCAAAGTATATATAATATTACTAACATACAGCATTGACACTCCCTGCCGCTCTCTAGATTGCGACCTCAATCCCTCGTCACCCAGATTGATACAGATTGGTTACAGTTTGGTTGTCGAACGTATAGGATTTCGCCGCCATTTTGTTTGTTCCGTCATTCCTTTTTTGAAATGTTATATCTGTCCCATTGGTCACAATAAAATAAGTGTTGTATGAAAAAATAACATGATGAACATAATATCAAAGCAATGCCTGTCCTTGATACCTACTTATGGTATAACTTTTGTAAGTATTTAACACTCTTTCTTATCGCGTGGCACAATTAACCGTGCTGTCGGTTGCCTGGTGTTGCACTTAGGATCACCTGTGGTCACGTGTAGGGCATTTAGATTTACACCCACGGACGTGTGCAACGCGACCTTCATACACATCTGCAATCAGATGTGCAGGTTTCCTTACGATGTTTTCCTTTACCTTTAAAGCAATCGCTTAGTATAGTAATAAGTACGTAAGTTTCGAAAAACTCATTGGTACGTTGGCCTTGAAACATTACATTTATCACTGTTTAAGGAAGAAGATTATACAAATAGAGTTTAAAAAAACTAAAAAACACGCTTTTAAAGTACTTACATCAGACTAAAAAGTAAAAAACAATTCTTAATGTAAAAAAGCGTGGGGCGCTCTGTGCCATATTTTTCGTCTATCGAGCAACCCACACTTTTTCACAATACTACTACCTAGTATTTTTTGTTAATTATTATTTTCAACTTATATTAAGAATTATTTTTTACTTTTTAGTCTGATGTACTTAAAAAGCGTGTTTTTTAGTTTTTTTTTAACTCTATATATTTTTTATTTTTTAGTTCAAACTTATGAAATTATTATATTGCCGCTGATTCTTGATAAGTTAACAAAGTTTGAATTAAATCTAATTAAATCTGTCCGTTTAAAGTGGGTCAAAATCGATTCCAAAGGAGTCGGTTACATACAAACACACAGGTGAAGCTAATAAAAGCGTGAATAATAAGTTGTGTTTTTTGTATGATTTTAGTTGACTGCCCAAAAAGGAGGGAATCTTTTCGAGTGTGTGTATGTATGCGTGTTTCTTTGGCTGAGCCTGTAGCTTAAACGGTTTGTTGGAATTTGGAGTGCGAGGTGTCGTTAGATTCGTCTTGATCCCGTAATTACATAGGATACAGTTTTATCCGATTGGCCAAAAAAAGGGGGGATAATGTTTAAATGCAGTCGGGTTTTCACAAGCTTTTTTTTAACTTGCAATCTATGTATTTTTGTTTGGGTGAAGTCTTGCAAGTTAAATTTGACCCACTTCCCGATTTTCGATTGAGCAGCTGAAATTTTGCATGCCTATGTTAATTGCGTTACAATGCAATATTAAAAGCTTGTAGGTATCTAAAAGTTTTTAAGTTTTTCGAAAATTTTAATGTTTTAATTTAATTTCTTAGTTATTACCTTGTTTAACGAAATAAGGATACAATATTTGTTTTTACCGTTTGTTTTTTTTTCGATATGTCATAGGTAGGTAAATACTGAACATGTAAAAATACGAAAATAATAATAATACACACAAATAACACGTTAGTTAACAACCCTTAAACGTTTAAATGTCATTTCTGGCCCGTTGTATGAAGTGTCCAGGGTGTGGTAATGGTAAAAAAAATGCTACTAACAGCCAAACCCCTCCATATAATGACCCTGCTTTAGGTCAGTTAACGAGTAATATAAATTACACAATAAAAGCAGCCCGACTTTGCTGGCTAAGACATGTAGAAAAAATGGGAGAGGTACGAGCAGCCAAAAGAGGATATCTTGAAAAACCGTCTGGGCTTCGCCCGGTGGGTCGACCAAGGTATCACTGAAAAGAGGAAGTCGCCAAAGACCTCAAAGAGTTGGTAGTGCCTGAATGATCAAACTTGGCACAAAATAGTATACTAGGAGGTAACGACACATTTGGTAACGGTAACGGAAATTAGTAAGCTTAGGCTGAGAGGACAACAGGCAACTCTCCGATGTTAAATATGTCGGTCTGCCTGCGCAAAGTGGTTGCGTTATGTACTTATAGCGCCTGAAAAACTAGTTATCGTGACCAAAAAAATGATAAGGGAAATGGCTGAGTGAGATGTAAAACGAAAGTACTAGTTGTACTCATGGCAGTTATGCAAAAACTGACCAAATATTCGGTTGCGATAAGGAGCAACGCCCGTTAGTAGTAGGAATAGCAAGTTTTCTGTGCCAGGATCCCGCCCCCTGCCGAAGGCCCAAAGTTAGAAAGGGCGGAAATTAATTCCTATTAAAAACACATTAAAAAAAATTGTGTCACCCCCCATCTAAATTGGACCTCTGGCAGGGGAGCGGGATCCTGGCACAGAAAAGTTCGCTATTCCTACTACTAATGGTTGTTGCCCCATAACGCAACCGAATATTTGCTCAGTTTTTTGCATAATTGCCATGAGTACAACTAGTACTTTCGTTTTACATCTCACTCAGCCATTTCCCTTATTGTTTTTTTTGGTTACGATAACTAGTTTTTCAGGCGCTATAAGTACATAACGCAACCACTTTGCACAGGCAGACCGACATATTTAACATCAGAGGGTCTCCATTTGTCCTCTCAACCCTAAGTTTATACATGTTCGTTATCGTTACCAAATTTGTCATTACCTTCTAGTCTATAGGATAGAGTGGCGCACTTTAATGTCGGAGGCCAATATCCACTTCGGGTCGCTGAGCCAGTGAAGTAAGTAAATAAGGTCAGTTAGTTATCCTGCGTGATCTACCCAACCACGTAAGTCTACCTGAGCTACAAGTATGGTTGCTAGATGGTCGGGAATTCCGGGATAGTCCCGGAATTTCGCGTGTGGCCCGGTGTCCAGTAATTACGCCATACTGTCCCGAAATTCATAAACACTAGTTTTTATCCACAAAATTACCGCGGTCTGTAGTATTTAGGTAACGTGTCGTCGTCGGTAGTGTCACACAACTCACAGAGCCTGTATGAGCTTGAGTGCGTAAATGTGTTGCATTTTTTCTTTTAAAATACCTAACTAGTAATTTTTTAATATTTTTTTTCTATTACCCGTCCGAAAGCCTACATTTTTAGTTGGATTTCGACTCTAAAACTCCAACTTCGTTTGTAACCCAAAAATGACCAGAAAAAGGTAAGTCCGTATCTGGCAACCCTAGCTACGAGTGCTTCCAAGAGCCAGAACTACTCGTACTTGTATGAGTTAACTAATTGGCTAGCTAAGCGCTTCACAACAATTCAGCAATCCGTACAAAACCACTGACCATGAAGCGGTTTCCCTTTCGCAGGCACCTGTCGTAATCAGGAACCACCTACACATTTATTTATTTTTTCGAATGGACAAGCGTGTTGTTGTCCGTGGCCTTTACAACTTCACCGGAAAGGGGGGCGCGTGCGGAGAGCACTCAATTAATACAGCAAAAAAGGTGGGCACGGACCTCGGCTTAGGTCGTTGCTTGGACGGAGGAGGATCTGTGAGAGGACGGGGGAGGATCGGAAAGAGGACGGGGGAGGATCGGAGAGAGGACGGGGGAGGATCGAAGAGAGGACGGGGGAGGATCGGAGAGAGGACGGAGGAGGATCGGAAAGAGGACGGGAGAGGATCGGAGAGAGCCACCTAAACATCTAATACAATGCAGAATGATTATTATTACCCGATTTACCAAAAATAGAGCAATGTTTTTCGAGTAAATGTATACAGGGTGTAATAAAATTGGTGTAGGTCCCGTTAACTGAACAACTTTTGTTCTACGACTTTACTGAAATCGAAAAAAAAAAATTTCTTCATACAAATCGATCAGCTGATCGACCAATTTTGTTCATTTTAGTATGGAGGGTCCAAATTTTTTTTTGAGAATTGACTATGGGTTCCTTGGGGAAAGTTGTTCAGTATGATGAGTAGGACCCCCCGTTAACGGGTCCTACACCAATTTTATTACACCCTGTATAAGGTGTAACAAAATTAGCTGAAACTATTTTAACTGGTGCTTCTACCCATGAAACTGAACAACTTTCCCCATGGAACCTATAGTCAAATCACAAAAAAAAAATTGACTGTCCCATATTAACTCGAACAGCTGATCAGCCAACTTAGTATGGGAAGTTCAAAAATTTTTTTGTGATTTGACTGTGGGTTTTTATGGGGGAAGTTGTTCAGTTTCATGGGTAGAAGCACCAGTTAAAATAGTATCAGCTATTTTTTTATGTTCTTTGAAGTGAAAACTTCTTTGAGCGTGTTGGGCGTTTTTTGAGATGGGAAAAGCCCATTGAACTCGCGACACTGTTACCGTTACCAACATTGTACCAGGAACACTCGCAGGGTCAAAACTTTGTCAACCTAGTCGTTCGCCAGGAAAACTCGGAGGGTCAAAACTTATAAAACTGTAAAAAGTTTTAAATTCTGTCGGCACTGCAGGATTGGTTTAGTTTTTTATTTATAGTAGTTACACACACAGTTTTTATTCAGTCGGGTTTTTGATTTTTAATAAAATTGGTAACTTTATCTTGTAATTTTTTTCTTGTCGTGTGCTACATATTAAATAAGATATTCCAATCACAGAAGAAAGAAGAATATCGTATTAGTGTTTCTATACTAAGCAGGTACAAAGGCACGCACCGACATCGCACGGATCGAAAACAGTTGGAGATGGGCTGTGTCGGATGCCACGACCACTTAAGGCGAGTTATTGATTGGAACAGTTGGAACAGTTGTTGTTTACGTGTAAAGAAAAAGAAAATAACCACACCTTTTCACTTTTTTAATGGTTTTTCGTTTCATTCAAAAGCTACAATGAAAGTATAAAAAATAATAACATTACTCACTTTGTATTATCGTAACAAATATCGTTATATATTTGTTAAAATTAATGCTTTAAAAATATAAGTCATAACTAGAGTTGAAATTAACGGTGTAGACCTATCTTTGGGACTTCTTCTATAAAGCCAAAACTGCTCCATGGTGTTTCTAATAGCTTTTGACTTTAATTTATTTATTTATTTATTTATTTATTTATTTCTTTATAACACTGCATTACAGTTATTACCTATTCACAGTATTATCAAAATATTATTTTGAAAATAAGTGCCTACATAAAAAGAACAAATACTTACATTTATTCACACTAATAACTCTAATAACTCATACACCAACAGAACTCACCCTTCCATCCCTTTCACAAAATCTCAAACACTCTTGGAATAGGCCGGCCCAGTGGTCAGCGAACAAGTCGGCGTGCGGCGCCGCCTCGAGCATTTCGTTCAGCATGTGGAGTGCGCGCACGAGCGGCGAGTGACGCCGCGCCACGGTGCGGCACAGCGGCGGCGCGAGCAAGCGCGGCCTACGAAGTGCCATGCGCTTGTCGGGCGTGAATAGACGCAAGAAACTCGTCAACTGAGGGCATTGTATTTCACCCCTCAATATCCGGCAGGCGCCCGTCATAAGTTCACAGTTTCTTCTTGTTTCCAAGGAGTTAAGGCCAAGTACTCCGAGAAGAAACTTCGTGGGGTACATGAATGGGTAGTACCCAAACTTTTTCTTGTACAGAAAGCGTAGAAAAGCTTTCTGGACTTTCTCTAGTTGCAAGATATACTTATCCTCATAAGGATTCCAGACAGTTGAGGCTGTCTCAATTTTGGTTCGCACAAGTGCTGTGTACACAAGTTGTATAGCTTTAGGATCGCGGAAATCCCGAGCATTTCGTAGTACGAATCCAAGCCTACCGTAGCAGTTGGCAGCTAGGGTTTGAACATGCTCACGGAACGTGAGCCCCGGATCGAAGAGTACTCCGAGGTCCCTAACAGAGCCAACACGGGGGATGTCTTCCTCCCCAAGCAGATACCTTGCACGTAAGGGATTGACAGATCGTGTAAATGACATGATGCAGCATTTATTAGTGTTAAACAGTAGTTTATTGGCTACACTCCACTTGTACACTGCATCAATATCCTCCTGAAGCAAGTCAAAATTGGACTCCTGCTTCACGCTAAGAACAAGCTTAAGGTCATCCGCATACAGTAAGCACATTGAGTGCTTGAGAACCTTGTCTAAGTCGTTAATCATTAAGGTGAAAAGTAGAGGTCCAAGAATAGAACCTTGGCTTACACCAGAACGAGTGTGATATGAACTAGAAACAAAACCCCCATGGCGTACAAACTGCTGCCGGTCGCGAAGGTAATCTGCGATTAAGGTAAGCAACCTAGGCGTGAAGCCGAGAGCACTGAGCTTTCGAAGTAGGACATATTGTCGACACGGTCAAAAGCTTTGAGAAAGTCGAAGTAAACCACGTCCACTTGAGTACCTCGATCCATATTCTGGGAAACGTAATCGACTAGTGTCAAGAGGTTAGTGTTGACTGATCGGCCTGATCTGAATCCATGCTGTGAGTCAGACAGTTGGGCTCTCACTTGGTCCGTGATTTTGCTATGAAGGATCGACTCAAATAGCTTCGCAAGTGAGGACAAAATAGCAATATTTAAGGAACATCATCAAGAATAAGGGTATTTTTTTTCAACCTTGGGTTTTCTGTAAATACTAAGAGTAATTGACGTTAAAAATAACGAAAATCTGTTATTATATTACCACCTTGAATTTTAAAACTCGCGAGTTACGAGTAGATGACTCAATAAAATGTATGTGTTACGGCCAAAGGTGGGTGTGAACATAAACTTAAGATTAGCCGGCTAAACTTTACCTAGGGGACCCTCGTATCGCAAGGCTCTTCGACTGTAAAATCAATAAAACCTGACCGAACCTAATATCGCTCGCTTCGCTCGCTCACCACCCAAAAAACAGTAACCAGCAAGTGTTGGGTACAACTTGTTGTGTACGGTTAAACACCGAATACCAACTAATAATCGGACTTTACCCAAACAACTTTAGCCGGCTAATCTTAAGTTTATGTTCACACCCACCTTTGGCCGTGACATATGCTTAAAAATTTTTTTTTTGACAATTTGACTGGTATTTCAGGATTTATAAGCTTTTTTAGCACAAGTTCGTCACTTTTCTGTGGAACATATTTAAAAGGGCTCAAGTATCTTGTTTTGGTATGGCGGAAGAACCAACTTTAAGGCAATATGCCTCACCTTGTATTTTTTAAAATTTTGGAGATCTAAGCCGCCCAAACTACAAAATTTCCATGACGCTACTTTTTGTAAAATATTCAAGACTAGCTGTGCCCGCAACTTCGTCGGCGTTGAAGTTTTGAATTTTCCCACGAGAACTCTTGAATTTTCCGTGATAAAACTCATCCTATATGTTTGCCCAGGCTATAAGTAACCACCGTACAAAATTGCATCAAAATCGGCCTGGTAGTTTTTGCGTGATGCGTGAACATATAGACAGACAGACAGTCAGAAAAAAAATCCAAAACTTGTTGTTTAGTAATGTCCACCACAAATATTATTTTCCAAAAATATTTCATGTACAGACACGTCCCCGTTACAGTTTTATTGTATGTATAGATTCAAAATGTTTATTCAAAATAGGTGCATGTAACACTCATTCTATCATAAGATGGTAATTACTGTACATTATGTCAGATTGCGAAAAAATTAAAAACAAACAATCATCAGTTAATAATGTCAATAAAATCATTAATGTAAAAATTTAAAACAAATAATGTCACTTGGAAAGAAAACAATACGACACGAGAAGAAATACATTAAAATTATACAATTAGGTCAGTTCACACGGACGCGAGAGTCAGAAATCATTCCCCTCGACCATATTCTATTCCTATTTCTCTAGAAAAAGGAACGACCCGGCTCCCGATGTGACACCATCCTGAAAATATGGGAATACTGAGTTCAAAGACGTTTCAAATTCTCGTCTATTCAAAATAAAAAAAAAAACTAAATGTGTGCTGGGACACATAGTAGAAGTGAAACTTCAACGGACAAGTGGAAAGGGTAACCCAGGCTAAGTACTAGCTTTATATCTCCATCTCAACTTTTCTCTATCCACGAATACAGCCGATGCCCTCTCTCCGCCGCCGCCAGCCTTTCTCTGTCTACCTCCTCCACGCGGCCGTAACGCTTTTTCGTGATAGAAAAAATCCTAATACCCCCCCGTCTATATAAAAGTTTCAATTCAATATTTCCTCTCCAAGTAGATCGGCTAACCAGAACTCAAATTAGTCCATTTTACTGAATTATACCTATAAGTATAAACGCGCACGCATGCAAAATAACGAAATATTAAAATTAATTGATATTGCGAATTGCTTACAAAAATTAAAGTTAATTATACGTTTCGCCACAAATTGATCAACCAACATTCGTTGTGCATGTACCTTATAAAATTGGAAATTACCAATGAATATGCAAATGCGTAAATCTATTACCGCTTTGTTTTACCGAATGTACCTTAAATTATAAAATCTAAATGTTGTACCTTATAAAATCGGAAATTACCAATGAATATGCAAATGCGTAAGTGTATTACCGCTTTGTTTTACCGAATTACCATCTCTACAAGGTTTCCCTACATACAGGCTTCTCATGAACAAATTATTATTTTTCTAAGATTAGATTAGATTTGTTTGCCAGAATGCACGTAATTACAGGTGTTAAAATTTATAATATAAAGTAGGCATCAGCACACTCAATATTGAATGGCATTTTACATAACGCGGTTTCCTGATATTGCATTCTGACCTAGTGTCACTTCTAGAGCTTTTTTCGTTTTTTAGGACTTACCAATTGTGAATAAAAAAAAAAAAAAAAAAAAAAAAAAACAAATGCATGGTCAAATGGTCCAGCATCTAACATGATTTTTGCAATAGTATGATGCACACCGATAGCACAGTATAACTATATGACTTACAGTAGCGCAACGTTTTTGATTTCGCACGTTGACGCCACGGCGTAGGTACTAGCAGTACTAGCATGTAGCCAGCTAGCCTGGCAAACTCCGCGACTTTGCCGCAAGTACCCCGCAAGTACCCTTCCGTTGCTCTGCGTAAGTACATTCGTTGCACTACTGTTAGCCGCTATACTGTTATACTGTGCCGATAGTCTAAACCGGCAGCCGTTATACCGCGCGTGCCATAGCATCTGCCTACTATTTTTTACTTTTTAGACCCCGTAATACGGTACGTACGTACGTAGGGTAGAGAAAGTATTGTTATCAAAAGTAATTCGAAAATTTTCGCGAATATATTGTTTTCTATATAATTGACACATACCGAAAAACCGAATATCTCAATTTCGTCCCCGTGTGTCCTTGCGTCCTTTCGTCACGCTTGGCTCTGCAGGCTATATCTTTAGTCCGAGTGGGACCAAATTTAGAACTTATGGGTTTTGAAATTATTTCATCATATCAGCTCATATACATCCCCACCGAGGGCTTCGAGCGTACCTTGAATTATGGCGATCAGGCCTTAGTCGACCACGCAGGCCCAGTGCGGGTTGGTAGACTTCACACGCAATCTTCGAGTTTTTTCGCAGGCGTGTGCAGGTTTCCTCACGATGTTTTCCTTCACCGAAAGAGCGTCGGCGTCGGATAAATATATGAAATATACATAAATAGTACATATGAAATCGAAATTCAAAAACACATTGGTACGTGGCAGGATTCGACCACGACCTCCCGGACAGTAGGTATAGCGGCCCTTGCCATTGCGCCACCGACGCTCGAAATTATTTAATTAAGGAATTATTAAACATTTCTTCTTACCGTCAAACCAAAGAGTAGCTGTCATACAAAAATCTTTTTTTTTCTCAAAACTGTCTCTGACCATTTTGATAAAACTTTGCACGTCCGAGGTGCTATGTTTATATATTACTTTAATACAAATTGGTATGTGAAAAATTGTGTTTTTATGGCTTTCCTTCAAATGAAATCGAAACATGCGATTTACTTACAAATCGTTAGAACTATATATGTATCACGAATAAGTATATATTAGGTCATGCAAAATTAATTCATCAAAACTATTTAAAAAAATCAATATTTAGTGAAAACAAAATAAAAACCGAAAAAGTTTAAAGCCGGCTGCCTTACAATTTATTCAGCCATGCACTCTTCGCATTTCCGCGCAGGGCAGTAGTCCAACTGCTCTGTCCAACTAGTTTGACTACGGGCCGATTCTAGGGGTCTTGGTCCAACTTAATTTTGTAGTTGGACTAGCAACCCCACTTCACAGTCCCGAAGCTATAATTTAAGTAACCACTATAGAACAAGTACCAAGGTACCTATCCATTTAGATCTCTGCATATTTTTTTTGTATCGAACTTGGCTCGCATTCACATTTATGTTTTGTTGGAATCTAGTTTTCTCCAGCAGCCTTTTGCAGTTCATGTCATGATATGTCTCTGTCTTGTATTAGCATTAGTAGTTCTTCTTTTAATTAATATTTTTATCTTAGCATTGACATGAGTGGTGCATGCTCGCTTAAATGTTCGTGCGGATGGTGGCGCATCGGGAGCCGGGTCGTTCCTTTCCCTCTAATATGGTTGAGAGGAGCGATGGCTGATTCTCGCGTTATACTCGTGACCGGGTGCTGTCCGCGTGAACTGACCTACACTTGTCAAAGGCGTTCATGACATTCAATGATTTTAATGTATAACTTTTCGGATCGTGTTGCTTTCATGTTCCAATGACATTATTTGTTTTTTTTATATCACGGATTGAATTTTGACGTTATTAACTAATGAGTGTTTATTTCTTTATTATGTAATCACTATTTTATGACTATCAGAAAGAGTGTAATTTGCACCTATTTCAAATACATATTTTGAATCTTGAATCTTGATTTCAATGTCTCTTTCTTTCCACAGTCATACAGCGACTTCTTCAAAGCTCTGCTCTTCAATGCAAGAAACATAGTTCAGATCTTCTTCGTGATGGGAGGTTTTCTGATGTCATACAAGATGTTCATACACGCTGAGTCCCATCCGTTCACGTTGAAGGCGGTGCCTATGGCGTTGGTGAATCGATGGCTGAGGTACGTTTATGATTTATTTGAGTAATTGAGCACTGGGTCATATGGTGGTCTACTAATAGCAACCACGGGCCAGAAGAACAGTGCTGAACAGATCCCCATCAGGTAAAACAGTAATGGTCTTGTGGAGGCTCGACAACTGCACAATTAATAAGCCCTTGGCATCATCTCACCTGATGGTAAGTATCTATCAGTCAGTAGTGTCAGTGTTTCCCGATTCCTATAACTTGGGGATCTTCAAGGCAAGAGTGAATAGGCATAATTTGAGTCTGCGTGTACCATCCTCGACTGCATCATCACTTACCATCAGGTGAGTTGCAGTCAAACGCACTCAAATTTTTAATAAATAAAAAATAAAAAAATATTATCTTCGAACTGTAACATATTTAAAAAAAAATAGTGTATGGCCCTAGAACAGCATCACCCCATATCTTCTAGAGGGTATTAGGGGTGGGGAGGGGTAAGAGGCGACTAAGGGAACAAAGCAAAGGATGGGCAGCAGCGTCCTTTCTGCGTATTTGCAACTCTTCGTACTTGCGATCAACAAACCAGAAAACGGGCCCTAGTAGGTACCCGTCGTTGTGAAACTCCTTGGGAGAGGCTTTTTTTTTATTAAAGATTTGAGTGCGTTTGGCTGCACCTCACCTGATGGTAAGTGCCGATGCAGCCGAGGATGTAACACGCATGCTCAAATAGTGCCTATTCACTCTCGTCTTGAAGATTCCTAAATTATACGATTCGGGGAATACAGACGCCGGAAGGGAATTCCACTCCTTGACCGTTCGCATGATGAACAAAGACTCAAAACGCTTTGTGCATAAAGGTGGAACATTGACGACATAGGGGTAGACCCGCCCTCCGCGCCTGGTCATCCGATGATGGCTTTTGTCTAGCAGTGGACATTATGATGATGATGATAAAAGATACGACCAACCGATTGCGGTAGGAGTTGACGATAAACGCTTCACAAAAGTGTTAAACGGAGACGATATTGCACTTCAACCGACAAGTGATAGAACGGAACAAGCACTCACACGTCTAGTATAAACTGAACTACAATAGGCATTAAGAAATTCCATTTCCAGTGACATTCGTTCGAGGGCAACAATTTAACCTTGAGTTGATTTAAAAATGTTATTGAGTTCAAGATTTATATGTTTCGGCATTGGAGATGTTGAAGCCAATCCGTCACTGCGATAGGGATTCTTTGTATTCAATCCTCATCTTCGGCATCAACCGCCTGCGTAACGTAAGGGTTAACTCCATTAGCTTCATATCAGGAGGTCGCGGGTTCGATTCCCGGCAGAGTCTTTTTTGTATGACTCGGTTTGGTTGGTGGGAGAACATTTTCTAAGCCCTCCTGGCTAGATTTATAAGTGTGGGTAAACAACTATTTAAAATTTATTTATTTATTATAGGTAATCAACCGCTTACAATAAAAAAGTTTTAATACGATACAGTGTGATAAAAGTCAAGCAAATAACAGATTACCCAAGGGTATAACGAAACGGTCAATTGGGTCATTAGACATACAAAGATTGGACGTACAGGTAATTAGACATACGGGGATTGGTCGTTCAAGGAATTGGACGCACGGGGACTGGGCATTTGGAAAATTGGACATTCAAGGCCAGAACCAAATTAAACGCCAACTTAAACAATAATGTAACAATAATAATGATTAACGTGCACTACAGGCCATTATATAGGCACATACACCACAAGCCATTGCCTTACCGTACTTTTACTAAAAGTCATCAAACTTCCAGGTTGATACCAGCAGTGCTAGTCATGATGGGTCTGGCTATGACCTGGATACCCCACCTGGGGTCAGGCCCCATGTGGGATGCAGTGGTTGGACGGGAGCGCGAGATGTGCCGTAAGAACTGGTGGCAACTGGTGATACTGTCACCTAACTTGTTCCCCTTCGAGCATCTATGTCTGCCTCAGGCTTGGTGAGTTTATGATAACTACTTCGTATTTTTTAGGGCATCGTAGTTACCAAGGAACCCTTATGGCACACCTCGGACACTTCATACAACGAGCGAGAAATGTCATTTCTAAAAACAAATGACGGAGCAAACGAAATCACGGAGAAATCCTACGTTTAAGAACCAAACTAGCACCAATCTGTTTCAATGTGGGTGACGTCGGAATCTAGAGAGCGGCAGGGAGTGGCCATACTGTATGTTAGTACTAATATGTATACTTTGCTTATAGTTTCGCCATGTCTGTCTATAATATGTCCGCGGCTTACCTCAGAGACTATTAGTACTAGAAAGCTGAGTTTGACATGGGTATACATATACATCATGCCGACAAAGTGATGCAATAAAATCTTTAAAAAATATTTTTTAGGGTACCTACCCTAAAATATATTTTTAGGGTACCTACCCTAAATGTAAAGAGGGGGTGAATTTTTTAATTTAGTTATGGGCGTAAGTATCATAATAATAAATAAATAAATAAAAAAGCGTCGGTGGCTCAACCGGTAACGACTCGGTCCTTCTAACCAAAGGTACCAGGTTCAAATCTGGACGGCCAATGTACCAATGAGTTTTTCAAAACTTACGTACATATACTTACCAATTGCTATAACGGTGAAGGAAAACATCGTGAGGAAACCTGCACACGCCTGCGAAGATACTCGAAGGTTGTGTGTGAAGTCAACCAACCCGCACTGGGCCCGCGTGGTCGATTATGGCCTGATCGCCCTAATTCAGGGTAGGCTCGAGCCCCTCTTGTTGTTCTGACTGACAACCTATCAAAAATTGGTCCAAATCGGTTAACATTTAAGAGATGAAAATCGTTAACGCCCGTTTGTATGAAAAGTCGCAGCTTTACAGGCCTCTTAATACACTTAATACTACCGTACCTACACTTGATATAAATCAATCAGCTGGCTTGACCAAATTTATGTGGGGATAAGAGTTCAAAATTCATACAAAACCTTTCACCCGTTTGGG
The DNA here is from genome assembly GCA_947284805.1 of Coleophora flavipennella. Classification (NCBI taxonomy): domain Eukaryota; kingdom Metazoa; phylum Arthropoda; class Insecta; order Lepidoptera; family Coleophoridae; genus Coleophora; species Coleophora flavipennella. Next base: position 6,453,460 of record OX369290.1, read on the forward strand.
CGTGACCGCCGTTTTAACCGCCTCAGTGGCGTGATGGTTAAATCCATTAGCTTCACATCAAGAGGTCGCGGGTTCAATTTCCGGTGGAGTCGAACTTTGTAAGACTCGTTTTGGTTGGTAAAAGAGAATTTTCTAAGCCCGTCTGGCTAGCTAACACCATGTTATCTAAGTCTTGTCGCAAAGCATCAATCTTAACAGCATTGATGTGTTCCGGCTAGAAGATAAGATAGCCAGTTCCCCATAGCGTTGGGGAATATTGGTAAGCCCGCTTCTATCTTCAGCATTATCGTCACTTACATATAGGTGAGATCATCATCTCTTGGCATCCCAAGGGTTTACCAATGGTGTATAAAAAACTTAATATAAATCAACCAGCTCGATTGAACTAATTTATGTGAAATTAACTTTAGATATCTACGAGTATAATTATGTAGTGTCATCATCACATCAGCTTTTCCGTTTTTTGCCGTTCCCGTGGGAATTTCACAAAATTCTTTCTTATCTTAGCGGATGCCTACGTCACATTTGCTATCTGTGTACCAAATTTCAGCCCGATCCGTCTAGTGAATGCTTAACTTTACAAAATCGGCAGACTCAGCAGTGGGAACTAATTGCTTCAGGTTCTTAACCTACCATTCAATCTTCTTCTCTTTCTTGACATCTTTCCCATAAGAAGTGGAGAAATCAGAGAACCGCTTCTCGGATTTCTCCACTTTCACAATAATTTACCAGTTATTTTCTCTCCGAATAATTTCAATTTGTTTCTTATTACAAGTAACCCGGCGGAGTTTTTGTATTCTATGTATCATCATCATCAGCTCAGATTACGTTCCCACCGAGGGGCTCGAGCCTACCTCGAATTAGGACGATCGGCCCTTAATCGACCACGCTGTCCCAGTGCGGGTTAGTCGACTTCACACACAACCTTCGAGTTTCTACGCAGGTGTGTGCAGGTTTCCTCACGATGTTTTCCTTCACCGTTAAAGCAATCGGTAAGTGTACGTAAGTTTCGAAAAACTCATTGGCCGTCCGGATTTGAACCCGGTACCTCTGGTTAGGAGGACCGAGTTGTTACCGGTTGAGCCACCGACGCTTCTTAGTATGTTGTGTAAAAATAATCAAAATCATTTGTGTAGTTTTGGAATGTAAGCCTTTATGTGTAAACGTGGTAATATAGAGTGCGCAATGTGCATTTAGTTCCCAAGCTTCGTTTTGATTGCTAATATTGCTATTGTTGCCTTTCTATATCATGACTAACATCACAATAAGATATTGTAATATCAACACAATGCATTCCGCCTATACAAAATATATTGATCTATTGGCATAGTAAAACCAAAGTATATATTATATTAGTATTAAGATACAGTATGGACACTCCCTGCCACTCTCTAGATTCCGACCTCACCCCCTCGTCGCTAATATTGATACAGCAAACTAACCCTTTTAACCGCCTCCGTAGCTCAGAGGCAAAGTTCACTGACTTTACACAGGAGGTCGCGGGTTCGATTCCCGGCAGGGTCAATTGTAAGACTCGGTTTGGTTGGTGGTAGGGCATTTTCTAAGCCCGCCTGGCTAGCTACCACCATCTTATCTAAGTCTTGCCGCCAAATATCAATGTTGATATCATTGGTGTATTTCGGCATGAAGATAAGATAGCCAGTTCCCCATTGCGTTGGGGAATCTTGGTAAGCCCGCTTCCATCTTCGGCAACATCGTCACTTACCACCAGGTGAGATGTGGTCAAGGGTTTACCAATTGTGAATAAAAAAAAAACCCTGTTTGGTTAAATGTAATCAAAAGAGATAAAAACAAATAATTTAGACTTTTAGTTGGTGCTAGTTTTAAAATTTATTTTCATTTAATTTATTGATAAAACAATATAACATTGTATTTGAATATCTTAAATCTACAATTACAGAATAATAAGTTACATTATAGGTGAGTTAATTTTAACTAAAATAATGCAAAACAGTATACTAGTCTACATCAGGAGTAATTAAAATAAAAATAAAAAACGCCAAATAATAATTCTCATGTAGATGTCGTCAAAGTATATAAAAAAAGATCACGTAAAATTATGCACACATAAACCCGTCAATAGAATAAAAACACTTTTCCAGCAAGAAAGCCTTCAATTTTCTTTTAAGCTCATTAATCTGCGTTATTATTTTCAGCTCATTTGGTAACCGATTGTAGATTCTGACAGTTTGATGTCGCACACTATGACCACTATTATTTGATATGCCTATGCTATGACTGACAACTTTAAGATGCAGCATTATACAAAATTTTAAATCATTTCTCCTCGGTGCAAGGCGGACCACATGTTCACTCGGATGTACAAAGCGCTCAGGATGCTTGAAAAAGTTAGTCCTATAATTGAGAACGCTAAACACGTTAAAAAACCGACTACCATCGCAAAAACTTTGCATTATTATTTTTGATTTTTGTTAATTTTCTAAAAAAAGTACTACACCGATTTCAATAAAATTCATATGGGACCACACGGGAATCTTTCAAATAAAAAAAGAATCATTAAAATCGGTTCACCCAATCAAAAGTTATGAGGTAACACACATAAAAAAACGTACAGACGAATTGAGAACCTCCTCCTTTTTGGAAGTCTGTTTAAAATATACAGACAGGGGCTGTTAAGATTTTTAGATTTCTCAAATGTTCTCGGCATCATTCCCACGGTGGAACGCGTATACTATCGTCTTTATCAATGTTTTATCACGCTTTTATTAGCTTCACCTGTATGTATGTATGTTTGTTACCCACTCGATTTTGACCCACTTTAAACGGAGGCCTTTGTCCAGCAGTGGACGATTTTTGCTGATATGATGAAACGGAAGGATTTAATTCAAACTTTGTACATTTATCAAGAAACAGTGACAATACAATAATTTCATAAGTTTATCTCATTATCCTTATCAGGATCGCCAGGATTAAATGCACATCAAACTAAAAATTGAAAAACAAATATAAATAAAAAAAACTAAAATTTAATTTAAAATAAATAAAACAAAAATATATAATAGAATAAGTTTTTTGTTATTTTTAAGTTTGAATTGCTTTAAAAGCGTGTTTTTTTTTATTTATTTTTTATTTATTTATTTATTTAACAGTTTATTGTACACAGGATACATAAAATACAGATTTTAAATATAACGGTTATACAAAGGGTACAGCTTATTTCTAAAGAAATTTCTTCCAGCAGACCCGGGAAAGAAGAAAGTTTTGACTGAAATGGCAGACGTGTACACAACTTAATAAAAAAAAAGTAATACTTAAAGTAATATTAAATAAATACTAAATTTTAACAAAAATAGTCAACAAATACATAAATATAAGTACTTAAAATAAATATATAACAGATGGTTTATATAAATACATAGATAAATATATATTAACTAATATAAATACATACTGTAAATAATACATAAAAAAATTCAAAAAAAATTTCAAAAAAAATTTCATGGCTAATCAATTAATTCAAGATGACAGAGAAATATAGTGCTCTTTTAGTTTCTTTTTAAAAGAGTATAGGCTCTCACAGTCACGAATTTCATGAGGAAGAGAATTCCACAACCTGACGGCATGAACAGAAAAGGAATAGGAGTAGAAGTCAGTACAATGAGAGGGGACATTAAGGAGGGACTTTAGGTGGGATCGGGATAGTTGGTCTGGCTGGCGTTTCCAAGTGAAGCGTTCGCGTAGGTAACCAGGGGAGGAAGGTTTATGAAGAATGTTAAACAGGAGACAAAGGATGTGGGAGTTCCTACGCAAACGAATCGGGAGCCATTTGAGCTGGGTTCGGAACTGTGAAACGTGGTCATACTTGCGCAGTCCAAATATAAATCGTATGCACAGGTTCTGCAGGCGCTCAAGCTTGTTGAGAAGTTCCTCGGTAACATCCAAGTAACACGAGTCAGCATAGTCAAGATACGGGAGAAGAATGGATTGAGCAAGTGAAATCTTAGTTTTTAAGGGCAAAAACCATTGGAGACGCTTAAGAGTATGAAAACAATAGTGAACTTTTCTGCTAACCTCATTGATATGGGAAGCCCATGATAATTTTGAATCAAAGATAAGACCTAAATTTTTTGCAGTAGAAGTAAACGGGATTATTGCACCGTCATAAAAAACAGCTGGAATGTCTGTAATATAAATTTGTTTCAGCATGTAACTGCTACCAATTAGCATTGCCTGTGATTTTTTAGGATTGACCCTAACTGATTGATTTTAACTATATTTGAATAGCAAATGCTTTTTTTACGTTATAATCGCAGCTGTTTCCCCAAAGTTTTATGCTGTATCGTAATCGAGATTCCACCAGGGCGTAATATACCATTTTTAATTGTTCATCACGAAAAGTTCTACTTGCATAACATTCTGAGCTAATATTATTCTCAATTCCAATTCATTCCTTTTGCCAATAGGGATGACGAATGCTAGTCATCTGAGTTACTTTTTATCATCTGTCAAAAACGATATTTTTTCACACCCTGGATACTACATACAACGGGCCAGAAATGACATTTCAAAAAATAAATGACGGAACAAACAAAATGGCGGCGAAATCCGATACGTTCGACAACTAAACCGTAACCAATATGTATTAATCTGGGTGACGAGGGGGTGAGGTTGCGATCTAGAGAGCGGTAGGGAGTGTCCATACTGTATGTTAGTACTAATATATATGTATTACTTTGATTTTGTTCTAAACATGTTAGAAATACCTAGGCGTGACATCATAGTTAAGCAGCGTCATATATGTACTCATTTTGTGATTTTGATGAATTAACTTTAAATGACTTTGGAAAACAAAACGAGTAAGGTGATAAAGAGTTCATAATTTATTTCTGATGCTGTCGTCATCCCTATTAAAGTCACTGTCAATCACTACACCCAGAAACTTAGAATCTACGAGTGAAATCTTTTCGCCATCCATGTTTACATCAAAAAAACTTGTATCCATCTGTGACGTCACTGTTCTAAATAACAACACACAGGTTTTCTCCTTACAAATTGTCAAGTTATTAGCTTAAAGTAAAAGAGTCGCAAAATAACACATGTCACACGCATTTTGTGTAGGTAAGTGCAATGTACGCAGTGACGCGCCCTTTGACTTCTTTAAATACTTTGTAAATAGAGTTTCTTTGTTATTTGTGTTTTAAATTACTTGTCACGTCATGTCAAAATATGTTTGTTTTTAAACACAACATATAGACGTCATAGTATAGACGGTCATAATATTATAATAGAGCAGATAGCCGTTGGGGCAGTAAACTTCTCTAGTGGCGACCGCGCACCGGAAAACGTAGTGTAGGCAGGCCTTCTACTCGATGGATCGATGACCTGGTGAAGGTCGCGGGAAGCCGATGGATGCGGGCAGTGCAGAACCGGTCGTCGTGGAAATCCTTGGGGGAGGCCTTTGTCCAGCAGTGGACGTCCATCGGCTGGTATGATGATAGGGGCTTTATTAACAAATAATTAACATTAAAAAAATTAAGGTACCACATACCACAGATGAGATACTAGTTACTGCCCATACAAGAGACGTCTTTTTTTAAAAATTTAATTGTTTTTGCTTTATCGCTAAAGCTAAAACGGTTACACATACAAACGTGAAAGTTAGTGTTATTATATTTTTAACAATGAAGTAAAACAACTAGGAATTAAACTATATGAAGTAAACTAGGAACTGGGTCAAATTTAACTTGCAAATTTTGAACCAGACAACTTACATACATACATACGAACTTTGCAAGTTTAATTAAAGCTGTAAAAAAAAATATAGAAGTGTTCTTTGAAACAAAACAATCCTTGGAGCATGAGACAATATTTAAGTAAAAAAAACCGTGAAGCTGTTATGAATGTAGGTTAAGCAACCGCTAAACGGAACATCTAGATTTTGCGAAATTGTTAACGATATGCGAAAATTACCGGTTTTGTTTATAAAGGTATCTTAATAACTTATTTATAGCACGAGCGAGTGTGCAGGCTATGTCGTTTTTTTTTAGATTTCAAGGTATTCTGCTCATTAAATTAACCAGTTATTTTTTATATTTTTTTATATATTTGTACTAAAATATTTTTTGCGAAGAGCAATGTTGAGAACACCAAGTAGGTCGATCTTTCACGTCAAATTTATCTGTATACAGGGTGTAATAAAATTGGTGTAGGACCCTTTAACCGGGGCTTCTACTCATCATACTGAACGACTTTCCCCAAGGAACCCATAGTCAATTCTGGAAAAAAAATCGACGCTTCATACAAAAATGTACTTAATTGGTCAATCAGCTGATCGTTTTGTATGAAGAGATCAAACTTTTTTGCGATTTCAGCACACTTGTCGAACAAATGTTTTTCAGTATGATGAGTTGAAGCCCCAGTTAACGGTACCTTTGTTTGTTACATCCTGTATATATAAATACTAGAGACCCGCCCCGCGGTTCCGACTGCGTTTTTTTTTATGTGTTTTTTCTAAGGATCACCCACTGGAATAATCTGAAGATTCCCTGAAAATTTTTTCATAATTTCATCATAATTTCAGCAGCCGTTTTGGAGTCCATAGAGAACATACATACATACATAGATGTAGATAGACTTTGATTTATACTACTCCCTTGACACTATTTAGTCTGTTATCAAACCTTTTTATTCCAGGTACCTCGGAACTGACACCCAACTCTTTCTGCTGACTCTGGTCGTCATGCTAATCATCTGGCGATGGCCCAAGAGTGGGGTCCCAATGTTGACCTTCGTGATGGTGATAAGCCTTATCATACCTTTCGTCCAGAGCTACTTGATGGACCTCTTGCCGATAAGAGTCAGCTTGTTTCCAGAGTAAGTATCCCAAATATCGCTGTCAAATAAGGATAAGAGAATTCGATGTCAGAATAGATTTACTTTTTTTTATTAAATTCCTCACCTTAATACTAAGAATCCTGTCCTAAATACTGTATTATAATTATATGGCGCCAGGTAGCTTCAGGTCAATTAAAACTATATGGTGCTATAAATTAATCAGGTTTTTGCTAAAAAAACATAATTAGGCATCGAAGTTTTTTTTTAAAAGACCGAGTTAAAATGTTACTAATGGTTCTGTGAGCTGTAGACTTTGCAAGTTTTCAAAATGGCTGAAATATGATGTTTTTTACTTTTCTAACTCCCATGGCACCGCCAATATGAAAATTTCAATAAAAATTTACAAAAAAACTCATACAATTATCAAACCTGTTCACAAAATTTCACGATAACCGGTTGATAAAAACAGCCGGATATCCGCCCGACAGACACACGAAAGAATTTTTCCCAAGCTGAAATGAACACGTTTTGCTCGTGCAACAAACAAACCTGTTTGTCACACGAATTTTTGACCTGAATTGGGGATCGAACCAAAGACCTTCAACCCAGCAGGCAGAAACTGACCCCTGAACCACACCGGGTCAGTCAAACTCAACAAGTAAAAACAAGTAATCTGTACTATATACATATAATAAAACTTTAATGGGGCCGTGTCTGTACATGAAATATTTTTAGAAAATAATAACTGTGGTAGACATTAATAACGATATGAAGGCCAAAACAACAACTTCTGAAATGTTTGTCTGTCTGTATGTTCACGCATCACGCAAAAACTACCAGGCCATTTGTATGGTGGTTCCTTATAGTCCGGTTTAACATATAGGATACTTTTTCTCCCGGAAAATTTAAGGATTCCCGTGGGAAAGTTCAAAACCTCCACGCGGACGAAGTCCCCGGGACTTCAATAAATAAAAAAATATCTAAGTACATTAGATAATGTAAGAAATGTAGAATCCAAGACTTCGTTAACAACCCATAAACGTGCCCACTTGTGGGGCAAGGGTCTCTTCCCAAACTCGGGAAGGTTAGGCCATATACCCCACGCAGGGACCAATTCCGGGTTGGTAGAGTTTGTGGGGCTAGTTGCGAACACCACTGTTAAAAGTTTTTCAAGGGAGTTCACGTTAAAGAGTTTCGTCATTATCGTCATATCTGCCGAAAAACGTCCACTGCTGGACAAAGGCCTCCCCCAAAGATTTCCACGACGACCGGTCCTGCGCTGCCCGCATCCAGCGGCTTCCCGCGATCTTCATTAGGTCGTCGGTCCACCGTGTGGGAGGCCTGCCTACTCTACGTTTTCCGGTGCGCGGTCGCCACTCAACAAACTTAACTGCCCCAATGGCCATCTGTTCTACGAGCTATGTGCCCTGCCCACTGCCACTTCAGTGTAACGATTCTGTGTGATTAAGAGTTTTCATACGTGCTCGTAAAGATCTACAAGTGGTGACTACAAAAAGAGCTGGTGGCGGTTTAAAATGATCGCATCCTAAGCGAGATCGAGGGGGACGATGTCGTCATACACCAAACTATTATAGGAACCATTATTTTTTCGCCATCTATGTTTGTCTGTCGGTGGCTTAACCGGTAACGACTCGGTCCTTCTAACCAGAGGTACCGGGTTCAAATCTGGACGGCCAATGTACCAATGAGTTTTTCAAAAACTTACGTACATATACTTACTGATTGCTTTAACGGTGAAGGAAAGGATCGTGATGAAACCTGCATACGCCTGCAAAGAAACTCGCAGGTTATGTGTGAAGTCGACCAACCTGCACTGGGCACGCGTGGTCGACTAAAGCCTGATGGGTAGGCTCGAGCCCCTTGGTGGAGACGTATATGAGCTGATATGATGTATGTCTGTCTGTTTGTCGGTTTGTCACAGCCGTGTCACTCAGAGTATAAATTTTCATGTGGTTTTTCATAATTTTCATAATTTGTCATGTTCAGTCATCCACGCGGACGAATTCGCGGGAAACAGTTAATCGCTAATAAATTATTGAGTTAGGTACGCAAGTTCGCTACAGAGATTTTCAGTCTTCTCGGTCTTTGCTGACACTCTAAAACTTAGTTGTGTTAAGCTTCGTACTTTAAGCGGGATAAAGTCTGAAATAAAGTTTTTTGCCAGAGAACTAAAGTGACCGACATAGCTCAGAAAATTAGTCGACTGAAGTGGCAATGGGCCCGTAACAAAGGACAAAGTTAGTATAGGAGTGGAGACCACGTTTAGGCAAACGTAGCGTGGAATGCCCCTGGCTAAGTTAAGCGATGATGATGATTTGCACAAGGTTGGTTACGACAGCCGGATGAGCAGGGCCGAAGACCTATACAGGGTGTAACAAAATTATTGTAGGTCCCGTTAACTGGGGCTTCTACTCATCATACTGAACAATCATACGAATCGATCAGCTGATCGACCAATTTTGTGCATTTTAGTATGAGGGTCCAATTTTTTCACAAAATTGACTATGGGTTCCGTGGGGAAAGTTTTTCAGTATGATGTGTAGAACCCCCAGTTAACGGGTCCTACACCATTTTTTTTACACCCTGAATAAGTTACAGGACTTGGACCTCGACATTTCCATTCAATGCAGTGTTGATACCATCTCTGTTCAGGCTTTATTATAAATTTAATTATTCTAAGGCCAAAATAACATCTATTTCCAGATCAATAAGGAACATATTCGGGTACAACGACACGTTCTACCATCTCTACGTGTCGGCACAAGGCAACTGGGCCGGCTACCACCTCGGAGTGTTGACTGCCTACTTCTACCACAAAGCCCAGTCAAGGAAGTGGAATATTGGCAAGTCATGGGTAAGATAATCTTTTCTGACTAGCTATGTAACTGGTATACTGGTAACGAAAGGTTGTGGAACTGGGCCAGCCATCTCATGGTCAAAGTATATATATTAGTACTAACGTATATGGACACTCCCTGCCGCTCTCTAGATTGCGACCTCACCCCCTCGTCACCCAGATTGATACAGATTGGTTACAGTTTGATTGTCGAACGTATAGTATTTCGCCGCAATTTTGTTTGTTCCGTCATTCCTTTTTTGGAAGGTCATTTCTGGCCCGTTGTATGAAGTGTCCAGGGTGTGTCATGGTTGTGACTGCCTCCTTCTAATATCGGCAAGTCTTCGATAATGGTTTACTTTCAGAATAAAAACGGTTAGCTCATGCTTATTGTTTTTATAAGCTTTTATTATTTAACTTGCAATGTTTGTTTGTATGTTTGTTCGGGTGGAATCTCGCAATTTAAAATTGACCCACTTCCCGGTTTCCGATTGAGTTGAAATTTTGCATGCATATGTATATTGCGTGACATTGCAATATCAAAAGTTTGTATTTGAAAGTTTTTAGGTTTTTCTAAAGGAATTATGTACCCGAAGTTAACAGGACTCTATTACTAAGCTATGCCATCCGTCCGTCCATATTATGTCTGCCTTTCCGACTTTAAAAGGGCTGTATCTTTTGAACTGCTATATAAGCAGCTGGTTTAAATTTTACAAAAACATGTGCTTTTTATGGCAGATTTTTTAACAAAAAATAAATGTATCAAAAAAAATTGAAAAAAATAAGGAAGACAAAATATTTAATTAATGTTTTTTTTTGTTTTCGACCTATCGTTAAAATGGTAATACATCATCATCATCATATCAGCTGAAGGACGTTCACTGCTGGGCAAAGGCCTTCTCCAAGGATTTTCACAACGATCGGTCCTGTTGCGCTGGCCGCATCCAGTGGCTTCTCACGACCTTCACCAGGTCGTTGGTCTACCGAGTGGGAGACCTACCTACACTACGTCTTCTGGTGCACGGTCGCCACTCGACTTCATCAATCCAACGGCCATCTGATCTACGAGCTATGTGCCCTGCTCACTGTCCCTTAAGTTAATTTATTTATTTTTAGGGCTATAGTCGGTTACTTTGGCTCTCCTACGGATCTCCTCGTTTCTGATCCGATCACGCAGCGAAACTCCGAGCTTAGCATGGTCCATTGCCCTATGGGTGACCTTGACCCTTCTTGTGAGGCCCATAGTAAGCGACCATGTCTCGGTTCCGTATGTCATCACTGGCAAAACACACTTGACAAAGACCTTAGTCTTCAGACACTGCACTATTTAGGACGTGACCCACCCACCCACCTAATAGGTAATGTATACAAGCGTCAAACTTGATGTGATTATAGTGAAAACGCTTATACTCGTGCTTAGGATCCCAAACTGATAATATTGTGTAAATATTGTACAAAACACAAATACCTACCTAAATGTAGATATTGTATGGTTGTATGGAACCGCATATCCTCTAGGACAAAACCCACCGACACAAAAAATGAATTCTAAAAACTAACAAATAATATTTTAAACCTATTATAATTACTATCGTCACATATATTATGTAAGTTCAAATATTTTATTTTCCAAGCGTCGACGCGTCGGGGGACCGCTAAAGTTTATAAAGTATTTTTCCAACAACAGATAATTAATCATTACTAATTACATTTAGGTAGGATAGGAGCGATCTAAAGTTTCATAGTTTCATATAATATAGTCTACGCTCTGCGCGCGAGCTCGGTGTGCGGTATGCGGCGCGGGCGTTAGTACTAATATATATACTGTGGCGCGGGGGTGGGCGTCACCAAGTGTGGCGACCCGAACGGGCAGACACGTGAGGGCAGACGACGTTGACGGTGGTGTCGATTTTGCGAATTTTTCGTCGTAAATTCTTTTGTTGCAATCTGCGACTACACCTGTTTTTCTCACTTAGCGGTCCCCCGACACGACAACGATTGGAAAATAAAATATTTGAACTTACATAATATATGTGACGATAGTAATTATAATAGGTTTAAAATATTATTTGTTAGTTTTTAGAATTCATTTTTTGTGTCGGTGGGTTTTTGAAATTTTTAATTTTACTTTTATTTTGTCCTTTTTAAAGTAGGTATAAATATTAGGAAGGTATTCATCAACTATTAAAGAGCTGATGATCTTCAAACGGCTGATCAGGTCATGGTTACCTTACCATATACTTTCAATACCATTGAAGTAACACGGTACTAAATTTCGAATCGATCGGACATAAGTTAGTCAGATCCCTCATCAACTAGAAAGGAGCTGATGATCAGCCGTAACACGGTACTAAATTTCGAATCGTTCGAACATAAGGAAGTTGGTCAGATCCCCTCATCAACTAGAAAGGAGCTGATGATCTTCAAACGGCTGATCAGGTCATGGTTACCTTACCATATACTTTCAATATCATTGAAGTAACACGGTACTAAATTTCGAATCGATCGGACATAAGGAAGTTAGTCAGATCCCCTCATCAACTAGAAAGGAGCTCATGATCTTCAAACGGCTGATCAGGTCATGGTTACCTAACCATATACTTTCAATATCATTGAAGTAACACGGTACTAAATTTCGAATCGATTGGACATAAGGAAGTTAGTCAGATCCCCTCATCAACTAGAAAGGAGCTGATGATGTTCAAACGGCTGAACAGATTTTCATGAAACATGGCTAAGAACACTCGGTATAAAATTATCTATGACACAAAAAAAACTAAACGGAAATCGGTTCATCCGTTTGGGAGCTACGATACCACAGACAGATACACAGACAGACAGACACGTCAAACTTATAACACCCCTCTCTTTTGCGTCGGGGGTTAAAAACAACCTTTTCAACGACTCTTCCAACGACTTTTCCAGAGGTCCCGGGTTCAAATCCTGACGGCCAATGTACCAACGAGTTTTTCAAGACCGATTGCTTTAACGGTGAAGGAAAACATCGTGAGGAAACCTGTAAATCTGATTCCAAGTGTGTATGAAGGTCGCGTTGCACACGTCCGTAGTTGTAAATCTAAATGCCCTACACGTGACCGCTGGTGATGTTAAGTACAACACTAGGCAACCGCCGTCGTCTGTCCCTTGCGGTTAATTGTACCACACGACAAGAAAAGAGAGATTAGTATATATTAACATTATTATATGTTTTACACTAAACCGTGTTAACCATTAATTTGTCCTTAACATTAACATTAATTTCTTTTATAATTTTTCAGTTCTTCCAAATTATCTATTTGGCTTCAGTGCCCATAGCCTTCGGTACAGTGCTTATGGGCTGGGATCTGCACCACCGGCAAGCCTCCACTTTCGAGTCAGCGATCTTCAACTCTCTAAACCAGAATTTCTTCGCGTTCGCCATCTGTATCTTCATCATCGGGTGCTTTTATAAGGCTAACCGTAAGTAATTTTATAAGACTAACTGTAAGTGCTTTCAAAAAGCTAACTTCAAGTGTTTCTACAAGGCTAGCCGTAAGTGCCTTTAAAAGTCTAACCGTGTATGCTTTTATACGGCTAACTGTAAGAGCTTGTAAAAAGCTAACTGTAAGTGTTTTTAAAAACATTTTTGAACTTCTTTCCCATATCGTGTGGTGAACGTAAGTGTTTTTAAAAGGGTAACCTCCAGTGCTTTTATAAGGCTAGCCAAAAGTGCCTTTAAAATTGTAACCGTAAATGCTTTTACAAGCCTTACTGTAAGAGCTTGTAAAAGGCTAACCGTAAGTGTTTCAAGAATATTTTAGAATTTTTTTCTCATATTGTGTGGTGAACGTAAGTGTTTTTAAAAGGGTAACCTCCAGTGCTTTTATAAGGCTAGCCAAAAGTGCCTTTAAAATTCTAACCGTAAATGCTTTTACAAGCCTTACTTTAAGAGCTTGTAAAAGGCTAACCTTAAGTGTTTCAAGAATATTTTAGAACTTTTTTCTCATATCTTGTGGTGAATGTAAGTGTTTTTAAAAGGGTAACCTCTAGTGTTTTATAAGGCAAGCCAAAAGTGCTTTTGAAAGTCTTGCCGTAAATTCTTTTACAATCCTAACTGTAAAAGCTTGTAAAAGGCTAACTGTAAGTGTTTTTAAGAACATTTTACAACTTTTATCGTGTGGTAACTGTAAGTTTTTTTTAGAGGCTAACCATAGTGTTGATAAAAACAAAAGCCTAGCCAAAAGTGCCTTTAAAAGTCAAATTGTAAGAGCATTTATAAGCCTAAACGTAAGTGTTTTAATAACAATTTTTTAACATTATTTTTCTAATTTCGTGTGAAATTATTTAATTAATGAATGGAAGTCCACCCTCACACATAATTATTATCGTCATCGCGTTACCTCAAATAATGTGCCAGTTTTCTCCCGATGTTTTCACTATGTACTTATGTCAAAATATACATATTAGTACTAACATACAGTATGGACACTTCCTGCCGCTCTCTAGATTGCGACCAAACACCCTCGTCACCCTGATTGATACAGATTGGTTACAGTTTGGTTGTCGAACGTATAGGATTTCGGCGCCATTTTGTTTGTTCCGTCAATACTTTATTGAAATGTCATTTCTGGCCCGTTGTATGAAGTGTCCAGGGTGTGCTTATGTGTAACTACAGTAACTTAAAATAGTACTAATCCCTAACTGCGTCAAAGAAATAGAACTCAATCGAACAACGGACTACCTAAAAGCGTTATCTACTAATTTCTTTTAATTTAGTTATGACTAACGCTTCAGATACTCAGTCTAACTTTACTTTCTTACAAATTTAGTCCTAACATGAACAAACAATCATCATCATCATATCAACTCATATACGTCCCCACCGAGGGGCTCGAGCCTACCCTGAATTAGGGTGATCAGGCCTTAGTCGACCACGCTGGCCCAGTGCGGGTTGGTCGACTTCACACACAACCTGCGAGTTTCTCCGCAGGCGTGTGCAGGTTTCCTCAAGATGTTTTCCTTCACCGTAAGAGCGTCGGATAAACGTACATATGAAATCTAAATTGGAAATCACATTGGTACGTGGCAGGATTCGAACCACAACCACCCGGACAGGAAGCGGCGGCCCTAGCCGTTACGCCACCGACGCTCTTACCGCCACCGCCACCGATGAACAAACAATACGCACTTGATTTAAATAGCTCTTGAAACTCCTTGTTTTTGTTCAGCTTTGTTTTCTCAGAGTAAGACCTTTTGAACTCGGATAATTATAGATAATACGAAACGTTTATCTTGTTTTCATCTTGTTGTTGACAATATGGTGTTATCCTAAATGTTTGGAGCGATCGATCGTGTGAGTAGCTAGAGTCGATCATGCTGGTTAATGACAATAAGCACGGACATCACCTGGATGGGTTTGAATCCTTACTTAATATTATAAATGTGAAAATGTGTTTGTTTATTTGTTTGTTACCTTTTCACGCTTTAACACATTAACCAATCTTGATGAAATTTGTCATGGAGGTAGCCTGTGTAACTGGGAAGGAAATAGGCTACTTTTTGTTTCGTGAAAATAGCATAGTCCGATGCAGTTCCTGAGGGAACTGAAAATATACTCTTTTTTTGGTTAGTTTCTTTAATATTGCACTGTAACAATGGATTGCTGTGATTTTTTACACAGAGATGGCTGAGGGGGTGACATAATTTACTAATTAGCATATCCTGACATGGTTCCCGAGGGATCTGGGAAAAACTCATTTCACGTCAGCGTCGCAACGGAGCTACGTACTGAAGTGGTTTTTTGTATAAAATTGGTTGAGGGGTGGTAAGTGACATACTTACCACCCCTCAACCAATTTTATACAAATTTTATTACTTAGACGTCTAATCATAATAGCCCGATATCGTTCTTGAGGGATCTGAGAAAAACTTATGTCCGCGCTCGCGCACCACTCACCCTAAAAGACAGTCATAAAAACGAGGTCCACGCGGGCGAATCCGCGGGCAAAAGCTAGTATTATATAGTAACATTTATCTCGACCGTTTACGTTCTTTGTAAGGCAAGTAAAGTTAAGGCGACGACGCATTGAAAACTTTGGTCGCAGTGATCTCGATTTTTCTTAACAATTACAAAATATATGAAAGTAATATTTTGTAACCGGATTTTTTATTTCAATGACTTCATTTTGTCAGTTGCAGAAACAAGATTTGTTCACTTTTATAACAAAAAAAAAATATCAAGAAAACCTCCTTTTAAAACAGAGATTTGCATTCTTCAGGCAAACCAGACCGATTTAAAACTCCAAATTTTCTTAGTCGATTTCCACACACATTTCAATATGCCAGTTGGATTTTTAAAAATTAATTGTAGTTTTTTAATTAAAACGAAAAAACATTGATATAGTGCAAAAGTGTGGTTATTTTCTTTACTCTTTACACGTAAAGAATAAACAGAGACAACTCTTCCAATCAATGTCTCACCTTAAGCCGTACGTGCCAGTTGCTGTCGCTAGATGGCAGTCGTTAAGAGGCAACGCGGTCTAAAGAATAGGTATTTGAATAAAATGTTGCTGTCTCCTTCCCCCAAACCTCTCCGTATACAGCAAGAAAGGGAGAACTGCAGTGCAGACCGATAAATACTTTGATACTAAAATTGACAAAAACAGCATTTCGTAGTCCCCTATTTCCTCCTCCAAAACTTGAGCAATGATAATATTTTTTCCAAAAATAATTTTTAAAATACTTTATCTATGCCTGTATGTTTTGGTTTTGTTGTTAATATGAGTATTATTTTTTTGGTTAGTGGCTGAAAATGACAATTCAATTGGGCAATTTTCTTAGTTTTTGAAGGCTCCTACTTCCTTTTTAACACGCTTTTATTAGCTTGACTTGTAACTATGTAAGAAAATCTTGAAATCTTAATTTGACCCACTTTCCGGTCTTCGATTAGGATGATATTTTGCACACGCTCTGAGTTCTGATAACAATACATGACTAGCTAAGAAACGTCATTACAAATCCAATATGGCGGCCTCCCCAAGATGGCGGACTGGCTGTTTGAAATCCACCCCCATGATATGGGTATCAAATGAAAGGGTTTGCTGTCAGGAATACGAAAAAATAGTCACGTGACTTAAATCCAACATGGCGGACATTCAAGATAACTACTTAACGTGTTTACTAAAAGCGTGTTTTTTAGTTTTTTAATTTATTTAGCATATGGGAAAAAACAAAACACAGGGGCATGGCCATGGTAGATAAAGGTTTTATGAAAAAAACATTTTTGCTCTGTTGTCAATAGCCAGGGAGGAAACAGGGGACTAGATTTGTATGGAAAAAAATGCACTAACGTTTCTTCTTAAACCATATCAGAAGCCTTATAGGCGACTTGAAAACTATGGAAAGTGGTGTACAGGCTTTCCTACCACTTTCACCAATAGGAGATCGGACTGCTAGTCATTTGATTTACTTTTTATGATCTGTCAAAAACGAAATTTTGTTCTAAAAATGTTTGAAATACCCACAAGTGACGTCATAGATTTTTAGCGTCATTGACGAACTTATTTTATGAATTCGATTAATTAAAAATTATAGACGTGATGGAAAAACAAAACAAGTAAGGTTTTTTGAAACTTCAAGAGGCGAGCAATTTAGGAAATCTTATTTCAGAATTTATTTCTGATGCATTCCAATCCCCTATTAGAGCTTCTTTTATTGAGTACGTTTGAGTACATCTCTACTTATGGAAAGTGACGATGCAGTCGAGGATGGTACACGCAAACTCAAATAATGCATATACACTCTCGCGCTTGAAATTGTAATAGCCGGGAAACACAATCGCCGTTAAGGAGTTCCACTCACCGTCCGCATATGAAGCGTAACGCTGTGAAGAATGGCCTAAACCTCCCGAGTTTGGGGAGAAAACCATGCCCCAACAGTGGGGACATTGTTGGTTGTTAATAATGCAATACAGCTCGCGCCAAACTTTACGCTCTGAAGCACAGTCTGAAGTTAGTCGCGAAACGGGCCGTAGTAGCGAACTTTGGGTGTTAGTAGGTACTAATTGACACTGAGCGTCGGTGGCACAACGGCAAGGGCCGCTACCTCCTATCCGGGAAGTCGTGGTTTGAGTCCTGCTACGTATTTTTGAATTTCGATCTCATATGTACGTTTATCTGACGCCTGACGCTCTTACGGTAAAGGAAAACATCGTGAGGAAACCTGCACACATCTGCGAAGAAACTCGAAGGTTTTGTGTGAAGTTGACCAAGCATTATGGTGTAGAGGAAGGGGCTCTCAGTCTTTTAAATTCGTACTTAGACAACAGAATACAAAAACAAGTGAATGGCACGAACTCATCTGGATCTAAAGTGAAAATGGGTGTGCCCCAGGGTTCCATATTAGGGCCTTTTCTTTTCCTTGTTTACGTAAATGATTTGCCTTTTATGGTGCAAACATCTGTCAAATATTGTGTTGTTTGCGGATGATACTTCTCTTATTTTTAAAGTGAATAGGAAAGAAAACGAAATTGAGGAAGTAAACAGCACTCTTTCAAAGATACTGAACTGGTTCACTGTGAACAACTTATTATTAAATGCTAAGAAAACAAAATGTATAAAATTTTGTTTGCCAAATGTAAAAAAGGTCAATAATAGTGTAATATTAGACAGTATTAAATTAGAATTTGTAAATACCACGGTGTTCCTTGGTATAACTTTGGATGTTTCACTTCAATGGGGACCACACATTGAAACTTTAGCGGGAAGGCTTAGTTCAGCTGCTTATGCCGTTAAGAAAATAAGACAGTTAAACGGATGTAGATACTGCGAGACTAGTGTATTTTAGTTACTTCCATAGTATAATGTCTTATGGCATATTACTGTGGGGGCATGCGGCTGATATAGAAACTATTTTCATCCTGCAGAAAATAGCTATCCGCGCGATCTATCAGATGCGATCTCGTGAGTCGTTACAGAATAAGTTCAAAGAAATCAATATTTTAACTGTTGCTAGTCAATTTATATATGAAAACATCATGTACGTTCGTAAGAATTTGCATTTATTTCCTAAAAACAGTGACAGGCATAATTTGAATTTAAGAAATGTAAATAAAATAGATATAGCCTTTTCGAGACTGAGTAAGGTTAAAAAGTCATTTGTGGGGCAGTGTATAAGATTCTACAATAAAATTCCAGAAAATGTAATTAGTTTGTCAGAGAATAAATTCAAGACTTATGTCAAAAAAGTTTTGTGCTCTAGAGGATATTATAAAATAATAGATTATGTAAATGACAAAGATACATAATATGTTGATTCTACAACAAATACCATTACCTGAGACTGTAATCTGAATCATGACATTATTTGTAATATACAATTTTTTTTTTGTTTTGACTATATAAAAGTATGTGTAAACACCTATTTGAAATAAATTGTTTTGAATTTTGAATTTGACCCGCACTGGGCCCGCGTGGCCAACCTAACCGATCTAACACTTTAAACTTTCACGATTATTCATAATGACAAATTTAAAACGGGGATTGACGTGATTTTATTGATGTTGTTTTTACCTCAACGTTTCGACTTTCCGTGCGGCCTGTGGACTGTGTCAGTGTAGTGTGTCGTGACCCTAACTTATTAAGTGAAATGTGTGGGGACCCTAACCCTTCACAAAATGAAGTGAGGGTAGATGGAGGTGTTCCTGCGATGCGCCGACGGCGATGACACCGCGGCTCCAGTCTACTCGGCGACCACGGCTATCGAAGCATAGTCGAAACGTTGAGGTAAAAAGAACATCAATAAAATCACGTCAAGCCCCGTTTTCAATTTGTCATTAAGGACCGATCGCTCTAATTCAGGGTAGGCTCAAGCCCCTCGGTGGGGACATATATATGAGCTGATGGGAGGGTACTACTTACTATGATAAAGGTGCCTACTACTCGGTTATACCGCTGCAGTAAGCACTCGCATCACATTTCAGATCAGTAATAAAGTTTTAGCGCGAGCTATACCTAAAATAAAATCTTTATTATAAATTGTACTTGAGATTCGAGATTAAAAATTGGTTTTATATTAAGCCTACAAACGCTAAACCAATCTCAAGTTTCCAGTGAGTTGAAATTGGATCTTTCGTTTTCAATTTCCTGAGCGTTTTATTACAAAGCCTAAAACGCTTTTGATGTAAATTAAAATTATAGGTTTCGCCAAAAAATGTGTAGATTAATCCGTTTGGCGTACAGGTTTGGCGATAGATAACTTGATCGATTGAAATAAGTGCCTCCGTAAATATTGGCGTTACTAGGTTTTACATGTGATTTTAGGTGTGATTTGACCGCCTCCGTAGCTCAGAGGCAAAGTTCACTGGCTTTACACAGGAGGTCGCGGGTTCGATTCCCGGCGGGGTCAGTTGTAAGACTCGGTTTGGTTGGTGGTAGGGCATTTTCTAAGCCCGTCTGGCTAGCTACCACCATCTTATCTAAGTCTTGCCGCCAAATATTAATGTTAAACAATATTGATTTGTTCCGGCTTGAAGATAAGATAGCCAGTTCCCCATTGCGTTGGGAAATATTGGTAAGCCCGCTTCCATCTTCGGCAAACATCGTCACTTACCACCAGGTGAGATGTTGTCAAGGGTTTACCAATTGTGAATAAAAAAAATTTAAAAAAAAAGATTATTTCTTCTGAAAGACCGGTCAAGTGCGAGACAGAATTCGCGCAAAGTAGGCTTCCGTAGTCTTTTCAAAAATTAAATGTATATTTTAAAAACAAAATTACATTTGCAGTTGGTAATAGAACATTTTGTATGGATATTACCACTTCAAAGCTTAACATTATCTTAGTAAATAAACCCTAAGCAGTTTTGAAAGACCTATTTAACGATACCCCACACGATAGGGTGCGACAACGAAATAAAATCACCTTCTCTACATATATGGGGAGGTACCTAATTTTATTTTAAGGTTTTTTTTGTACCACTTTGTCGGCGTGATTAATATCTATATCCAAATGGTTTTTATATGGTTTATGTACCCACTTAAATGACAGATTAGAAACAAAAGCAAAAACAAATGTAGTAATTTCGTAGTTCCATCTTCGAAAGTCTCCCTTTTTCAAATTTGATTTTTTTATGACATAACTTTACAATAACTAAGAAGTTTTAATGACTTCATTTAAGGAGTATTAAATTTTCTATTAAACACAATTTATTTCATGAAGCTAGCCTTCTTAGTTTCCGAGATTTTTAGGATTCTTTAAGTGACCCGGATTCATCGCTCTCGAGTGTATTACTAATAGCCTCTGAGCTAAACCACGGACAGTCGGACAAACAGACAGATGTGACGAAACTCTAAGGGTTCTTTGTTGACTTCGAACCCTAAAAATGGTATATTTCAGTGAGATTTTATTCCCATCCATCATTCTAATTAATACATAGCATTCCTAATGTGGCACTAACTAGTATCTCATCTGTGCTTGTGCGTAAATCACGCGAGGTTTTGTCGCCTACTTTTGTGATCTGTCGTGATTCTTTCGTAAACTTCCCCCCCCCCCCCCCGTCCCTTAAGTTACGCGAACGGTGATAAAGTTTTACTTCAGTCGTGTGTTTTTCAGTCGTCTTTTTTATACGTCAAAGATGATTATTAATTAGTAATTACTATCATACGAAAGTAATCCGATGGACCCTTCAGTAAAAGTGGTTTATCTTTGTACTATTGAATTTATAAGTTAAAATTTTCATGATTTTCCTTTCCTTTAATTTACCATGTTTGTTATTGGCTTCATATCAGGAGGTAGCGGGTTCGATTCCTGGCGGAGTCTCACTTTGAAAGTCTCGGTTTGGTATGAAAGGGCATTTTCAAACACCAATGTCAATATCATTGATGTGTTCCGGCTTGAAGATAAGATAGCCAGTTCCCCATTGCGTTGGAGAATATTGGTAAGCCCGCTTCCATCTTCGACATCATCGTCATTTACCATCAGGTTAGATGATGCTAAGACCTTACCAATCGTGAATAAAAGAAAAATTAAGAGTACTTTTCCTCCAGGTGCTGTTAAAAATTCCATCCTGTATAGTAGTATATCCTAAGTTTATAGATTTAGCAAGCTTTGCTTTTTTTCAGCCATCTACGTAGGTTCCGTGGAGTGGGGACCGCTGCAGCCGTTAGGCAGGATGTCCTACTGTGCTATGCTTGTCCATGCCACTGTACTGAGGACTTACGGAGGTCAGCTGAGAAGATCCTTCTACGCCACGGACTATTCTGCTGTGAGTACTCTTTATCTTGTTTTTATTAAGGGTCCGTACCAAAATACATATCACATACAAAATAAAAGTTACAATTTCTTGAAAATGTATTTGCTGGTTTGAATGAAACTTTAAACAACTTTAGCTAGACACGAAGTTGTAAAGAGTGTATTCATAACATTTAAAAAAATCGTTATTTAGATGATATAATATAAATACTCTTTATTGTACACACTATTTAAAAAAATAAACAAATTATAAAAACTTGTAGTACGGTTTCTTGAGGGAGTTGATTGAAGCAACACGGAGGATAAGACTTTAATCGTTTATTCCGTGCCGAGGTAATTGACAGTTTACAATGTAAGTGAGCCTATAAATTAGAGCGCCACAGCTTACGATCACTCTAATATTCCTAAACGTGTCTAAAGATCCAACAGTTCCATGGATATGAAAGCTGTTGAGCGCTAGAGACAGCCCTAACCAAGGAAGGTCCAAGACACAATATTATCAAACTACTCAGTCTGCTTGTGTAAAATATATAGGTACACAAGATGTAAGCGCGTTGTACGAGTACAATACCAGTGCCGCCATCCGTTGGCACATGGACGTTGGACGCGAAACAATAATTGCGTTATAAACTTAAAAAACTTAACTCAATATAGAGCAAAATTAAAATTTTGAAAAAACCCACGACTGTTAAAACGCAAAGTTTTGTTGTTAATACTTATAATAATTTTATATTAATATATTAAAAATAAAATATCAATATTTTATAGTGTATGTACCTTTGCTCTTTAAAAAGTTTGAAATAAAAAACAAAATTACAAATTTTGAAAAACCCACGACGTTTAAAATGAAATTGAAAACGAATAAAATAATTGAATACCCCGACTTAAAGAATTTATGAAACTAGTGATAATAAACGTAAAAATGTTTTATAAGAAGATTTGGTCTCTCGCAGACTCGGACATATGAACAACAGAGTATCAGTTTTCATAGCACTTCCCTACGTACCTATTTGGTTCCCGAAGATGTAGATGTGGCAACCAAATATTCAACTCCTTATGAACTTCATAAAAAACCCAAGAAAATTCGTCCGGGGCTGCCATTAAAAGAACTGGTTTTGTAGTTTTATTGCAATGTGAATAATTTTGATATATTTTATTGCTCTACTTATTTATATATATATAATTGTTAAAATTTAAAATAGTGATGGCAGCCCCCGACGGATTTTCTTAGGTTTTTTATTAAGTTCATAGGAAGTTGAATATTTGAGAATTAAGTATCTTTCAATTTAAGTTTATTAGTTTTCTAGATATGGACTGTTAAGTGTGTACCGATCACTATAAAAATATGTCGTCGTTATAACGCTGTATTTTTTGCAGTCTAAATAAACTCACGACATAATCTAAATAATTCATTTAATTTAGATTTCTTTTTAGGATTTCTGTGAATTTTTGTGATTGAATATGGCTATTTTAAACCATTATAAATAAATAAATAAATAGATTAATGTTCGGGGACAAATCACACATGGTCGTCTGGCCCCAAAGTAGGATTCCCTGTGTTATGGGTTACCAGAGACTGATATACATAGATAAACAGGATGACATTTAATTAGTTTTTGATAACAAAAGATATGCATGTACGCGTGATTACAAACAACTTTCCCTAAGAAACTCTATGTCAAATCAGAAAAAAAAAATGTGGTCCTCGATAGATAATATTAAATTAACAAATCCGCAAAAATGTTTAAAGGACCAAATTTTTTTTTCATTATTTGACATATAGTTTCTTTGGGAATGTTGTTTGTAATCACGAGTACATTCATATCCTTTGCTATCAAGAACTAATTAAAAGTCATCCTATATAATATGTTTAAATACATACATATATAGATATTTAACACCCAGACAAAGATGCAAACAAATCTGCTCATCACACAAATGTTTGTCCTGGTTGGGGATCGAACCCACAACTCTCGGATCGGCAGTCAAGAGCACTAACCACTGAGCCACCGAGTCAGTAATTATCAATTATTGTTTTACTTTCCAGATAATGTTATTCGCGGGAATAGTCTTCACGACGTATCTATTCGCTTTGCCTCTTCACCTCTTCGTAGAAGCACCGTTCTGCCAACTCCAGAAGGTACTCCTTGGACCCAAGAGGAAGGATAGGGAAACACACGACAACAACGCTAATCAAGTCAAACCTGGCATATCTACTGTGTCTGTTTCTACAACTTCCACTCATATTTAGAGCTTAACTGTCAGCTTAGCAGTCAGAAAACTACGTTTGTATTGATAGCGCTAAAGCTAGGCGGTCCGCAGGGACACTAGCCTTAAGTGATAAGGTCTATAAAAATGACAGCACCAGGATGTATTCAGCCTATACTAGCCTGGTTCCCACCCTCAATACGTTTATACTATACCTTATATCAACCAAAAGCACAATGTAAACAAAGTTAGTAGGGATTTGACAGTTTCAAATGTCAATCCCATAATACTTTTGTTAAACTTTTGCTTTTCAACCGACTTCCAAAAAGGAGGTGGTTCTTAATTCGACTGTATGTTTTTTATGTGTGTTACCTCAGAACTTTCGACTGGGTGAACCGATTTTGATGTTTCTTTTTTATTTGAAAGCTAATGCTGCCCGTGTGGTCCCGTATAAATTTTATCAAAATCGGTGTAGTACTTTCTTAGAAAATGAACAAAAACCAAAAATAATATTACTAAAATGTACTAAGTTGTTGCAATGGAAGTCGGTTTTTAACGTGTTTAGCGCTTTCAATTATTTACTAGTACGGTTAATAATATGGTATATATTCTTTCATAGACCACTCGTTAAGTGCTGACCCTCTTTCTCTTATCGTGTGGCACAATAAACAGTGCTATCCAAGGGATACACGGCGATTGCCTGTTGTTGCACTTAGCATCACCCGTGGTCACGTGTAGGGCATATAAATTTACACCTACGGACATGTATAACGCAACCTTCATACACATCTGGAATCAGATGTACAGGTTTCCTCCCGATGCTTACCCTGAAATTACTAGTTCAGTGTTTATTGCTCAATGTAAATTTTCATAGATTTTTTTCAAAAGCGAAAATCTTTTTTCCTGGGTTTGAAGTCACCGTGATCTCAATATGTATTGGCAAAATATTCGAACATATTCAACTCTTTTAACTTAGAGTTACCATTTTCGAATACATTCGACTATTTCACCGATTCCATGTTACGAATCGAATTTGAGCCCCTTTTTAGGATTTGGTAGTCAATAAGGAACTCTTATAGTTTCGCCATGTTTCTATCGGTACGTCTATTCAAAGACTAAGAAATCTTATCTTATCTTTGTAAGTGGGGGCTGCAGTTGCAGCGACACTTCGACCCACTGGGATCTTTTGTGTCTACCCCTATCGTAACTATTCCCCCTAAAGTTTATAACCTTTGCACCCCAAGCTACTCGAATGGCATAGGTATACATATTAATTACGCCGAAAAAGTGTTACAATTTTTTTTTAGGTTATTTTTTAGGTTACCTTCCTTTGATGTAAAGAGGTTGAATAGGTCTTTTAAAACAACTGAGGGTTTGTAAGAACCATTTTTCGATTCAAAGATCGGATTGCGAAATATAAAGCTTTAAAGTGCAATTTTTTTGTAAAAGTAAAGTTTCTCCCCCCATACCTAAAATTGGAAGCGTAACGCTTCAGTTAGAAAATCAAGCTGTAATCTCTCGCACCCAGTACCTTTTTACAGTTCCGTAATACAACAAGGAACCCTTATAGTTCCGTCATGTCTGTCTGTTCATCTCTCTGTCCGCGGCCTAGCTCCTAGACTATTAGTAGTTAAGAGCTGAAATTTAGCAAAGATATATATTATAATAACGCGGAGAGAACTGTAAAAAAATTTTGGAAAAAAAAAAACTTTTTATGCGTACCTACCCTACAAGCAAAGTGGTGATGATTTTTTTTCTCATCAAACCCAGTCGAGTGGTTTATAGAACCAATCGCTAGTTTTATAGAACTTAAAAATAGTTGTGAGTCTTCTAAGACCATTTTATAATTTAGGGTTCCGTTTTCGGAAAAATAGGCTTGAAAGTGCAAAATTTTGTTGGAGTCGAGTGTCCCCACCCCCTAAGAACTAAACCGCTGTATTTGGAAATTTAAAAATTAGATATGGACGCGATAATGGCAACAACGGTACCCTATATGCGCGTGGCCCGACACGCACTTGGCCGGTTTTTGTCAACTAAATAAGCTGGGTGGGCAAGTAAACAAAACCAAACTTATTAAACATAAAATTGAGAATAATATCGCCCTAGTGTTAAAAAAATCCGAGTAGTTCTGTTGCAGAACTACTATTCAACAGAACTCCTGGGACTAAAGGATATTATTTTAAAGTTTGTATAAGCTTTTTGTATTGCTCAATGATATTGTAATTAAGTAATGTAGATACAGGATGTGTGCAGCTGTGTTGTATAGTAGAATCTACGAGATAGTGATAAGATTTTTGTAAATAATAAAATAGAGGACTTTTTATACATAATTGAGAGTTTTATTTCTTTTATCCTCCAACTTTTAACACTGAGTTTAAAAGGTTTCGCTCGAAATCCAATGCCTTTGCTTTCAGGTCAAATGAAACGATTATTTGAGAAAACCCGTGAGACCTAATTTTACAGAAACCACAAAAAACATTGTACTTTATAAAAACATACTAATCATATTGTTTTTTTTTACTAAAGTATAACTAGGATAATACTACACTACGATACAAAATATCAATATCCAAATCTCAAGTCTTACAATAAAAAAATCTAGATAATGTCGTTGGAGTTATGTGGTTTCTCAAATAGGTACATAAATAAAACGATTGCTTATACTTGAAAACAAATTTCATTCAAGAATTATAAAAGATATGAACTAAGTTTTACAGTTCATTCTCATGTACTTCACATTCCTTGTCAGTAACAGTCCATTTAAATATTTTTTCGTATTTTTTTTTTCACCTTACTTGTTTAAGGCAGATACTCTTTTAGTTTTTGAAGATCAATCTTGCTGTTTCCGAAAAAAACTCTAGAGGTGCCTTTGATGTGTTCTTTAGGGAAAATGTGTCACAGGTAAGACCTCCAATGTATTTCCGGGCTTCTTAAAAAAATACCCAAATTTTTTAACATACCCAAACCAGCTGATGTAGCAGAGAAACAGCACAAGTCGCATAATTTGTGTTGTTTCTCAATTACAAGCAGAATTTGATCGGCTTTAATTTGTATGGATGAAGCGGGACTTGTGTGATTTCTCTCTAACTTGTGTTAATCCCTTACAGAATGGTTTGCCGTACTTAAGTCGATTTTGTGGTTTCTCCAATAGACGAGTCAAATGTAAGTAGGAGTATTATAAATGTCACAAAAAGGAAATTAAAGCACCTCTAGGTCTTCTTTGCTTTTGTGTCTCGCAGGAACTGACGAAGATGCAATATCTCATTACCATCATCATGCTGCCCGCATCCAGCGGCTTCTCGGGACCTTCACTAGGCCGTTGGTACACCGCGTGTGAGACCTGCCTTTGCATAATGATATGCTATATATGTCGCAACCGTTACGTAGAATTCGCCGGTTTCCATAACGGCGCGGCGCACTGAATGGCGCCGGATCGTAAAACGGCGACGTTTTGTGAAGCACTTTTTAAACTATGTACTGAGTAAAAAACTCTGAATAAAACCGATGATTTCTTCTTCTGCGAAGCACTCTGCTACCCAGCCTTGCTTTATAATCAATCAAACTTGACCAAACCTAACATCGCTCGCTTCGCTCGCTTATTTAAAATATGTTACTCAGTAGTTTTTACGCAAAGCGGCGTCACATACAATGTAGCATACTTTCTTTCAGCCAAATTGCAATCCGGCTGAACCTGAAGTCGCCGCATTAAAAAACGCCGCCATTTTACAATCCGGCGATGTTCAGCGCGCTGTTTTAGAAACTGGCTCATTCTACAATAAGGCTTCCATATAATATGATGCAATAACCATGGACAAGGCTTTCTAAATACCGAAATTAATAAACAGGTTCCATGTCCTTGTAGGGTCTAGTTCAAGGTTTTACTGAAAACAAGGCCTCGTTGGTTCACACACTAAATTTATTGTAAAGAAGAATTACGCAACATTACACATAAGAGTAGATTTCACAATGTAGGGACACAGTAGTGTCATCACTTTTTGTAGCAAGGCGAAGCTCGCCCGTTTTACATACAGAGCCGGCAGTTGCCTCCCGTCCGCGCTCAAGTTAACTGGTGACCAGTAGTCTAATTTGTATAACTAGAACCTATATAGTAGAAATAAAACAGATATTTTATTGTGTAACAATACAAGGTAAAACGTTTGAATCTTGTTTCACTGAACACCCTCCAGGAGTGATAGAAATCGTTAGGTAGATCAGGACATTGGATTTACTTACGTTCGGACAGTTTATTTATACCTACGAACAGTAGAGAAATATATACCGTACGGACAGCAGGTGACGCTTCTTGTCCCACAATAACACATAAGAAGGAAATTTAAAAAGAGAGTATAGCCATTATAGTTCGTATGGAAATAACAGAAAGACAGTGAGAAAATTAATAAAAATGTAGAAATAAACTAATACAGCAAAAACGACTAGCAATAGACTACCGTCAAGTTAAATGTAAACGCGTTGGTCATATTTCATTCATTCGCTATTGAATGTGGTTTGGCCTGGTGGATCATTATGGTTCGGGATAAAAAAATCAAAGTTGGTAAAAATGGTCGCCACATCCTCATATAGTGGAGATTTCCTCTGGTGGTAGTTCCTTAGGTGGCTCTTGAGTGGATTTCCACCGGTAGACACCGGGGTACTGGGGAAGGGGGAGTATTCTTTCATTGTGCGTCACTTTGAGTCCTGTTCCTTCAAAACTATAAGTACCTATATTAGGACAAGTTCGATTTCATTTACGAATAACTCAAGGATAACGAATTCATTTTAGAACACTCATTTTACCTTTCCATACAAAAATATACATAAACAAAAAGGCAAAACTCACAAAACGTGAAAAGGTTATTTTTTTACCCGACTGCCTCAGAAGGTAGGTTATGTTTTTCGAGGGTATGTAGATTTCTATGTTTCCTGCTACAGCCTGAACGGCTTGAAGGATTTTAATGAGTGAGTGACAAAAGAATAGATTTTTACCCGACGACAAAAAGGGGGGTTAATTTTTTACGTAGTCGGGTTTTAATTGTTAATGAATTCCTAGAGTTGTTAATTAAACGTCGTTTACTTTTTAATTAGATACTAAATATTTTGCGAAAGCTGCATTAACAAGGATTACAAATATATATTTTTTGTACAAATGTCATTTTCGAAAACAATATTTTTAATTTACCAATAAAGCTCTGCCGCCCAGCTACTGAACAACAGATGGCTCTCTAAGACTAGACCCAGGTACTTTATTAGTTTTTTTTATTCACAATTGGTAAGCCCTTGGCATCATCTCACCTGGTGATAATAAAGTGACGAAGATTCCGAAGATGGAAGCGAGCTTACCAAGATTCCGCAATGCAAGGGGGAGCTGGCTATCTTATCTTCCAGCCGAAACACATCAACTTCATAAGCATTGATGTTTGACGGCAAGACAATATGACTATAAGATGGTGGTAGCTAGCCAGGCGGGCTTATAAAATGCCCTACCACCAACCAAAGTGAATCTTACAAAATTCCGCCGGGAATCGAACCCGCAACCTCCTGATGTGAAGCTAATGGCCTTAACCATTACGCCACGGAGGTGGTTATAAATACTAGTCACCACAGTTCAACGAACATAAATCAGTTTGAATGTAATTATAGTGCACGAGTTAGCTTTAAAGTGGTTAGACGGACAGAGAAGTCCGAAAAAAAGTCGCCATAAGCCATTTATGGCGTCAGAGAAAGACTTTTTTTTGGTAAATTTTGATTTTTAAGCCGCCGCCTCCTGTCCGGGAGGTCGTGCTTTGAATCCAGCCACGTACCAATGTGATTTCGAATTTTGATTTCATATGTACGTTTATCCGACGCTCCTACGGTGAAGGAAAACATCGTGAGGAAACCTGCACACGCCTGCGAAGAAATTCGAAGGTTGTGTGTGAAGTCGACCAACCCGCACTGGGTCCGCGTGGTCGACTAAGTCCCTATCACCCTAATTCAGGGTAGGCTCGAGCCCCTCTGTGGGGACGTATATGAGCTGATACGAAACTTTGATTCTGTTTTCACCGTGGATACTATATTTATGTGTGTTTCTCGGGACCACATAACCAATATGTTTTTCAGGTACCTATTGGCAACATGATTTCTCTCAAGCTCGTTGTTGTTTAAGGAGCTCGATACGATCTTGGCTGAACATTTTCGCCTGTTTTAAACCCCGACGCAAAAAGAGGGGTGTGACTTTGACGTGTGTATCTGTGTATCTGTCTGTCTGTCTGTGGCATCGTAGTTCCTAAACGAATGGACCGATATTGATGCGGTTTTTTTGTTTGAAAGCTGAAGTGATCGAGGTGGTTCTTAGCTATAATTTCTAGATTAGTTGAATATCTTTTATTTTTGTTATGATACTTACGTTTTTGACTCAATTTTAGTTATGTAGGTAACTATAACTGGCACTTGATTGTTCGACGGGGGATCCATGGGAAATCCAAGGGATGGGAAAAGTAGTATACTTACTTACCATTTTAAATATCTCGTTCACTAATGTGTTTGGGAACGTATCATTCTCGTACGTATCGTTCTACGCTCATTATCAGCTCAGATACGTCCCCACCGAGGGGCTCGATCCTACATTGAATTAGGGCGATCGGGCCTTAGTCAACCACGCGGGCTCAGTGCGGGTTGGTCGACATCACACACAACCTTCGAGTTTCTTCGCAGGCGTGTGCAGGTTTCCTCACGATATTTTCCTTCACTTTAAGAGCGTCGGATAAACGTACATATGAATTCGAAATTCAAAAACTCATTGGTACGTGGCAGGATTCGAACCACAACCTTCCGGACGACAGGAGGTAGCGGCCCTTGCTATTACGCCACCGACGCTTGGGAACGTATATAGTAGATAGATCTAATAATAACCCAAATAAATATATATTTTTACAAATAAAACAATACCTACACTTATGTACATTTATTTATTTTAATAAATAAACAAACAAACAATAAAGCAAAATATATTACCCTACTCCCGCGGGAAATTCATCAAACGGTGTAACTCAAAGCCGGAATTAATTTATTTATCCCAAATAATCCCTAAGGTGAGTCAGTTAGGGTTGCCACTGCAATGAAGAATTTCTTTAACCAATGAACCCACAGTCCATTCAAAGAAATTGGACTCCATACAAAAATGCACAACAATGGTCAATCAGCTGATCAATCAATTTGTATAAAGAATCATTTTTTTTACGAATTGTCTATGGATTCTTTGAAAAAAAAATGTTTAGCTAGAGAACACAATTAAAGGGTTTTACATTATCATAAACTATATATATATATATATCCTCCTCAGCCGATTTCGGCCATGGCGACTGCTTACTACTCCTAGGCCAGGTTGTGACGTTCGTGCGCCCTAATGTGGCTAACATAGCCGATCTTAGCGGCAAATTCCCGCGCACAGTAAACTATATAGATACAATAGAGCGTCGGTGGCGTAACTGCTAGGGTCGCTAACTCATATCCGGGAGGTCGTGGTTCGGATCCTGCTACGCACAAATGTGTTTCCGAATTTCGATTTCATATCCGACGTCCTTACGGTGAAGTAAAACATCTTAAGTAAACCTGTACATGTCTGCGAAGAAACTCGAAGGTTGTATATGATGTCGACCAAACCGCACTGGGCCCGCCTGGTCGACTAAGGCCCGATCGCCCTAATTCAGGGTAGGCTCGAGCCCCTCGGTGGGACCTATATGAGCTGATATGATGATGACATTGTAATATTATAATAATAATATAATAATCATAAAATAATAATCATAATATAATAATAATTTATTGACGACCAACTTTAGGATCAATTTGTGTTATTAATCTTACAAACTAAGCTTATACACTAAATTATAGTAAAAAAAAATATATAAAATCAGAATCTTTTTTGAGGTTTGACTGCCGACACATGAACATTGCAACAATGATTCATGTAGCAGCAATCAAACCTGTCCGCTATCATAGCCATCAGGATGTTGTTGGCACTACCGCGCAACATGTTAAAACAAACGACTTCAAAATCTTCATACATTTAGGAGTTATTTAATTTGCAAAAAATACCAAACCGATTTCAATAAAATTTGTATGGGAAGGCAGAAGTTATTAATTAAAATTATCAATTACATTACAACATTTTTTGTACTAAATAAGTTTTATTCTATTCTGTTCTAAAAATACATACCAGATGAACATATAACCTCCTTTTTTTGAAGTCGGTTAAAAATAAAATATCACAGAAAGCAAAATGTGTTTTTATCTATAATTGGTAAGCCCCTATATATGTTCAGCTAATATATGTTCGGGAAGCTTCGCAATATCTTCACGTCCCAAATACCGCAGTGTCTTAAGAACAAGGTCTTCGATCAGTGTGTGTTGCCAGTGATGTCATACGGAACTGAGACTTGGTCGCTTACTATGGGCCTCATAAGAAGGCTCAAGGTCACCGAAAGGGCAATGGAGCGTACTATGCTCGGAGTTTCTCTGCGTCAGAAACAAGAAGATCCGTAGGAGAACCAAAGTAACCGACATAGCTCTCAGAATTGCTAAACTTAAGTGGCAGTGGACGGGGCACATAGCTCGTAGAACGGATGGCCGTTGGGGTAGTAAAGTTCTCAATTGGCGACCGCGCACCGGAAAACGTAGTGTAGGCAGGCCTCCCACTCGGTGGACCGATGACCTGGTGAAGGTCACGGGAAACCGCTGGATGCGGCTAGCGCAGAACCAGTCTTCGTGGAAATCCTTGAGGGAGGCTATGTCCTTCGGCTGATATGATGATGTTCAGCTAAAGGGCGTATTACACACACACACACCCTGAGTTCAGGAATTCTAAATTCCTAAAGGATAAAAAGTTATAGGTTATACAAGGACATGCCTTACAAACTCACTTGTCTAACATAATAGCTTTGCCCCTTTTGTTAAGAAGTAATTATTTTTGCTATTAAAAAAATTTTGTGCGTTTGGCTGCATTTCACCTGATGGTAAGTGCCGATGCAGCCGAGGATGTAACACGCAAGCTCAAATAGTGCCTATTCACTCTCGTCTTGAAGATTTCTAAATTATACGAACCGGGGAATATAGACGCCGCCGGCAGGGAATTCCACTCCTTAGACGTTTGTATAATGAACGAAGAAGCTACCAAGTGGCAAGTGGCTACCCATTCGCCGCCGTAAAGACTTACATATCCTTTGCCTACTATATTCCATCCTATTTAACCCAAAAAACAAATTAGATTTTACTTAAGTGGTTATAATAAAATTAAATTGTCCTTTTTTCAATTTTGTTCCATAATATGTTTGCTTTGCACAACCCTTACTTTTATTTCGATGTATCAAATCTCTGGGTTGCCTGGAAGAAATTGCTTTAAGTAATAAGGCCGCCTAATTTGTGCAATTAAAATATTTACTACTTTTCATTCTGTACTATTCTCTATTTTTTTATTTATTGTACAATAAAGCATATTTGATTAATTGATTGATTGATTGATTGAAGAAGCAAAACGTTTCGTGCGTATAGTTAATTAATTAAGTCAAATGGCTAAATTAAACAAAAAATATAGAGACTTCTCAAAGTAGAGGTTATTAGTCTCTTTTCCTTACATTTTCAATGCTTTCGACAACATAATTAATACATCACACTGACGTTATAATTTTATCTCAAAAAGGACAGTTATCGCAATAATTTCTTTAAATCATTCATTATGCAGCATTGGTATAGCATAAAGTTTAGCAGGCCTCCCACGCGGTGGACCGACGACCTGGTGATGATCGCGGAAAGCCACTGGATGCGGGCAGCGCACGACCGGTCGTCTTGGAAATCCTTGGAGGGAAAAAAAGGGAGGCTGATATGATGATTATGATGAAATTTTAGCAGTTATGTACTTCTAAATAAAAGAGTATCTACGTATCATATTCTTTGAAAACCATTACTTTATAATCTGTGACATGACGTTTGACTTCGTCGGTTCTAAACCCCTCTGTTGGGCGTTGACGATGAGAATGAGGACAAAAAAACAAAGACGAGCATTGGGTAGAATCTGGGTTGTATTGTAACGCGGTATCGCTGTTATATAATCTTCTTTCATTCGATCTTTTTAGGGTTCAGTAGCCAACCTTGTTGAACCTTAGTAAGTAGATGTATTCTGTGAACCGCATTAAGATTTTTACACGAAAATAGAAAAAATACAATAAATTTTTGGGGTTTCCCAAACTTAGAACTGAAGCATTTTTTTTTCATCAAACTCATAAGTGTGGGGTATCTATGGATAGGTCTTCAAAAATGATAATGAAGTTTCTAATATCATTTTTTTTCTAAACTCTATAATTTGCGCTGGTAAAATGTGTCGTCGTCCCCCCCCCCCCGCCCCCCGTAACTTCTAAAATAAGAGAATGATAAAACTAAAAAAAATATATGATGTACATTACCATGCAAACTTCCACCGAAAATTGGTTTGAACGACATCTAGTAAGTAGTTTTTTTTAATACGTCATTTATTATAGATAATGGTACGGAACCCTTCGTGCGCGAGTCCGACTCGCACTTGGCCGATTTTTTCATTCCATCCATTTCTTCTTTTTCGCGCATGCGCTGTCAATATCATTCAAAAATCAAAATCCGAATCCTCTTCAATCTTCAATATTTTCACTACCTACTAATTGGATATAAATAACTTAACTTTTGTAGGTAAAAATATGTAAAATAACAGAAACAGACACTCATAAAAGACCCATCTCGGGTCTTAAATTTCATCCTACATTTCCACAATTATCATTAAATTGTTAAACTGTAAGCATGCATCTTCATACAAACCCACGCCCTATCTACCTACCATACAAAAACATCCTTAAAGTTTCCTTGGTTAAGAAAAAGAGACGCTCAAGTTGCGAGTTGTGCAACTAACGCTAAACGCACATAATCTTTTTATATCAAGATTTGCGTTTTTTGTGTGGCATCAAGTGTTTCCATTTTATTGAAATAAACAATTTTTTTTTTTTTTTTTTACCTACGAAGTCGTGCTACAGTATTTCAAGTGTGGCAACCCTGAGTTTAGTAGGCCAAGTCCCGGGAAAAATAAATCTTGTCTTGCAATTGAATAACGAGAGTCTATTGTAAGAAGGGTTGAATTAATGCAGTGAACCTTGGCGTCTGGTATACGATCACTGATCACCCGATTCTTAATTAAGAGATAAGTAATGTGTTTCAATTATTTTGGTAACAATCGGTTGGGGAAATCAGCTTTCTTAGCAATAGGCTATTTTACCGTATATTTTTTTTAAAAACACTTTTTTTTATTAAAAAATTGAGTGCGTTTGACTGCAACTCACCTGATGGTAAGTGATGATGCAGTCGAGGATGGTACACGCAAACTCAAATAATGCCTATTCACTTTTACCTTGAAGATCCCCAAACTATAGGAATCGGGTAACACTGACGCAGGCAAGGAGTTCCACTCATGCGCTGTACGCATAATAAATGAAGAAGCGTAACGATTCGTGCGAAAAGGTGGAACATCAATAACAAAGGGGTGCAACCCCTCCCTGCGTCTCGGTGACCGACGGTAGAATGAAACCGGGGGATGAGGTCGTGAAGTTCTTGCGCGCATTCTGCGAAATGAAATCGACTATTCAATAGATAGTATTTCTTCCAGAATAGCAAAAATACTCGCTTATTTGAAATATTAGGTCCTTACCTATGAAATTGCCGATTGTGTAAAAAAGTTTAAAGATGAAAATATAGTTAAAAAACAAAATTTATGCTCAAAATAGCATTAGACTATCAGAAATTAAATAGTGGTAAACATATGCCTATTGTTTAGATATTTTGAGAGCACGGTGGCTTTAACCCAATGAAGGTGGGTTTTTTCACCTAAAAAAAAGCTTTTATTGAGGCAAAAATACACATTTTTAATTTTAAAGCTCTATAGT
Source organism: Coleophora flavipennella (assembly GCA_947284805.1). Taxonomy (NCBI): domain Eukaryota; kingdom Metazoa; phylum Arthropoda; class Insecta; order Lepidoptera; family Coleophoridae; genus Coleophora; species Coleophora flavipennella. The sequence continues at coordinate 6,489,499 of OX369290.1, forward strand.
TGTCACAGAATTTTTTTTGTTACTTATGTCATATTTGGGAATAACCCGCATAAGATTTTGTCACTTTCAGGAAAATTAAAGAAAATTAACTAGTCTATAAAATTTACCCATCTGACCACTAAGAAAACACCTTTGTTCCATTCAATGGTACATAGCTCAGGGGATTAGAACCTGAAAGACATCCCACTAGTTATTAATAAAAGACCATAAGTAGTGTCACCATAAGGTCAATAATAAAAAACAATAACTTTGTTATTTTCAATAAAAATAACTATTGGCATTGAACTTCAAAAACTGAATCGGCAATTTCATAGGTAGAGGCCTATAAACAATTTTTAATTTTATATTTATTGAAAACAGCAAGTTAGTTTATTCAAGACTGTGGCACTTATGACGTCACTATGTTAGTAAAGAAAATAATTTCAGAAAAAAAATAGTTTTTGACAGTTGATAAAAAGTTACTCAAATGACCAGTAGTAAATTACCGTATTGGGAGTTTCTCCCAAACGATATTTGAACTGCCAAATTGTGTCATCTGTGTTCCTCGAGTTTTTAACCATTTAAGGCGCGAGTGAGTAGTTTTTGTTTGTTTGTTTGTTTGGGAACTATTTCATCACCATCATCATCATATCAGCTGAAGGACGTCCACTGCTGGACATAGGCCACCCCCAAGGATCTCATCGACGACCGGTTCCCGCGGCCTTCACCAGGTCATCGGTCCACCGAGTGGGAGGCCTGCCTACACTACGCTTTCCGGTGCGTGGTCGCCACTCGAGAACTTTACTGCCCCAACGGCCATCTGTTCTACGAGCAATTTGCCCCACCCACTGCCACTTAAGTTTAGCAATTCTGAGAGCTAACTAGGGAACCATTTATTGTACAACAAAATTTACTTTTATATTTAATTTAATTTACAAAATTTATATTTTTATTTGGGTTTGTATTATTTTCGACTCCATAGTCACATAAAACGTTAGGTGATATGAGAGTAAAATGCTCTAAATCAGGTTATTTATATTAAAAAAAAACAGATTTTTATTTTTTCTATCATTGACTAAGAGCATTCTGCTAGTTCCCAATACAATTGGTAGATTTTATTCAATAAATTCTCTCTCCGTGGTTCTCTCTATATAATATATTTACATTCCCACAAGACTTCGGTTCTGTAGGTTTTATCGTGAGAAATACTCAGTCACTATACAGGGTGTAAAAAAATTGGTGTAGGACCCGTTAGCTGGGGATTCACCTCATCATACTGAACATCTTTTCTTAAGGAACCCATAATCAATTCTCAAAAAAAAATTGGATCCTTCATACTAAAATGCACAAAATTGGTTCATCAGCTGATCGATTTGTATGAAGAGTAAAAAAAATTGCGATTTCAGCAAAGTCATAGAACAAAAATTGTTTAGTATCATGAGCGTCGGTGGCGTAACGGCTAGGGCCGCCGCCTCCTCTCCGGCAGGTCGTGATTCAAATCCCGCCACGTACCAGTGTGATTTCGAATTTAGATTTCATATGTACGTCTATCCGACGATGCTCTTACGGTGAAGCAAAACAAGTGAGGAAACCTGCACACGCCCGCGAAGAAACTCGCAGGTGTGTGTGAAGTTGACTAACCCTCACTGGGCCCGCGTGGTCGATTAAGGCCCGATCACCCTAATTCAGGGTAGGCTCGAGCCCCTCGGTGGGGACATATATATGAGCTGATATGAGTAGAAACCTCAGTTAACGGGACCTACACCATTTTTTTACAGCCTGTATACACTCGTCTTATTGTCCTGCACTTTTCCGTTCCATTCACGCGACATTTTATTCCCAAATGCCACTCATGAATAGTATAAAGCTGTTTTTATTTTGCTCAATATCCCGATTCTTGTACAATCCATTCTTATTGTGCACAATAAATGCAACTTGTTTGCCGCAAACAACTAAATCGCAAGAGTTTTGCAAAATATCAGTATTTCTGTTGCATTGTTGAATGACATTGATGAAATAATTTAATAGACACTCCTTAGGTAATATTACCTATCTGTTCAAAATTTAACATCGAACAACAATAAGGCTATAGTCCCACAAACATATCTGACCTCACTTATCTCGCGATGAATATTAAAATCTCGCTATAAACTTATAATTGGAACGAACGATATCACTTCGATTGTGTCAGTTGCTGCAACCAACAGCGACTCTGTCACCGGACCAGATAAATTTGTAGGACTGTACAAACGGACAGAATTTTACAATTTTAATCTCTTGGCATCATCTCACCTGATATATTCTACTAACTTAGTTATAAAAATCTTCAAAAGTACCTATCTAAAAATCTTTAGTGTTCTTTTAGTTTTTTTTCTTACAGCACGAAGTGACTCTCAGAAACATTATTACCTAATCGAAAAATAGATGCCCGAAATCCATCCAAATAAACTGTACAGCAGCCTGTACTAAACTTTCTTGACATATTTTTATTAATTTTCTTTTTATACAAAAATAATAATAAAAAAATATATAAATAGAAAAAGCGTCGGTGGCTCAACCGGTAACGACTCGGTCCATCTAACCAGAGGTACCGGGTTCAAATCTGGACGGCCAATGTACCAATGAGTTTTTCAAAAACTTACGTACATATCATTACCGATTGCTTTAACGGTGAAGGAAAACATCGTGAGGAAACCTGCACACGCCTGCGAAGAAACTCGAAGGTTGTGGGTGAAGTCGACCAACCCGCACTGGGCCCGCGTGGTCGACTAAGGCCTAATCGCCCTGATTCAGGGTAGGCTCGAGCCCCTTGGTGGGGACGTATATGAGCTGATATAATAATAAATTGATAAATTAATGTTGCGTGACCAAATATATACATGTTCGTAATACATGTCAATTCAATAGCTCCAACCACTTGTGAGTAAATCGCAAGTTACAATTTCATTTGTAGGAGACCCATACAAACACGATTTTTCCCAGACCAATGGTTATTACTATTTAATAGACAAACATAAGCAACTACAACGTGCAGAGTTCTATTAAAATTGTTAGAGCCTTTTTTATCTACCTACTTACTATCTACTATACGGTATTCGTAAGTCTCTCATACTCGTCTGTTTTGGTAGGAGTAGCAAAGGAGAAAAATGACGTTTTACATAGGCGTGTCTACAGTATGTTAAGTCAATGTCGCAAGGATCGGAATATAAGAATTTGTAGGACTGCGTCCCCTTGCCCGCATATGTTACGCTCATTCTCTGCTGTTGGAGGAAAACTGTTTTTCTTTCTTTTAGGGTTGCTTAAACAGATTTTCCTAAAGCTTTGTTTACTTTGGATGTCTGATAGATATTTATTTGTTCATTGTGTGGCATTTTGAGGGTTAGCTGAACACGTTAAAAGTCCCCATACAACTGTTCCGAAACATGCCATATGTTCATGTGAAGTAACATAGGGCTTGTGTTCCTCAAAGGGTACACGAACTTGGCGGAACCGCTCCCCGTGTACCACATACGGTACAATGGACTGTTAACGTGTTAAGAGCTACGGGATAGTATCCGAGGACATGTAAAGGTGGTGGCAGTATACTAGCGGCCATGTTAGTGGGTCATTACCCGACTTGCCAAGAAGGATCGTAATGTTTTTCGGGTGTGTTTTAGGTTCCGTACAAAAAAAAACGGAACCTTATAACACTCGTGCGTCTGTCTGTCTGTCCGTCCGTCTGTCCAAGCCAATTTGCTCCGAATCTACAGGACCAAATCAGGTGAAATTTGGTAGGATAGTATAATCCTATGACCCAAACACAGATGTGCAAAGTAAATAAATATTTTTTTAAAATAAGGGTTTTTTCCAAGGGACAAATTAGGAAATTTTAAAAAAAGTTTAGTAAACCTTATTGTGTCTTATATCAAATGAAAGGGCTCATTATCAGAATTTTAAATATATATTTGTTTATATTGTTAAATATTTTTTTTTTATTTTATTCACGAAAGACGACGAAAATTGACCATTCCCCCCCCCCCCCCTGTTCACCGAAACTACTGAGCCTAAAATTTTGAAAAAAATATGAAATATAGTACATTGCTTGTAGATTACAGGAAAACCTATAAGAATTCTATCAATAAAAAAAAGTGGCAAACTCAATATAATACGTTCACCTAACGTTCACCTACGGAAAATAGTTCTAGTCATAATAGAAAATTGTCTATCGGTGTTCTACAGGATTCATTTCGGAAAGTGTGTCCTGGAGCCTCACGACCTCATTCCCCCTCTTCATTTCATCATCGAACGACCAGGTGCGGAGGGCGATTCCACCCCTTTGTCGTTGATGTTCCACCTTCACGCACGAAGCGTTTTGCTTCTTCGTGCATTATGCGAACGGGCAAGGAGTGGAATTCCCTGCCGGCGTCTGCATTCCCCGGCTGCATCGGCACTTACCATCAGGTGAGGTGCAGCCAAACGCACTAAAATTTTTATTTAAAAAGTAAGATGTTTACTAAAACACCACTAGATTGCGCTAGTAGTAGTTAACTGTTTGGAGTACTGCTCTCACTTGTGGGACGGATCGGCTCGTTTATATGCCTTGGATTCTATCGACCGACGCGCTAGGAGACTCATTGGCGACGAGGAACTTGTATCAAACAGGCTCCAAAGCCTCGAGCATCTCCACAAAGTCGCCTGTCTATCGGTGTTCTTCAGGATTCATTTCGGAGAGTGTGTCCTGGAGCTTCACGACCTCATTCCCATTCTACATTTCATCATCGGACGACCAGGTGCGGAGGGCGGTTCCACCCCTTTGTCGTTCCACCTTTACACACGAAGCGTTTTGCTTTTTCCTTTATCATGCAAACGGCCAAGGGGTGGAATTCCCTTCCGGCGTCTGTATTCCCCGATTCGTAAAATTTAGGAATCTTGAAGACCAGAGTGAATAGGCACTTTTTGAGCTTGGGTGTTACATCCTCGGCTACATCGGCACTTACCATCAAGTGAGGTGCATCTGTTCGACACTCAGCGATAGCTAGGCGCAATTAATAATATAATAAAAGTTCAATAATATCGCACACAGTATTTTTTAGATACATTTCACAACACAAAGCTTAAGGTTCAAGACTTAGCACGACAAGAGACTAGTGTTGCCAGTAATGAATACAATTTTATATGTCTGCTATTTCCGCTGCCCACAGAGATTGCATAATCAGTTTAGCACTAACAAAGATCGGTCCAATCAACCCTAAAGGATCGAAGAACTTGCTAATATAGCTGAGAATTTCCCGTTTTGTGTGCTGTGTGGCAGTGTAGGGTTCAACAGTCAGGGTTCTGAACGAGTCTGTTCGCATATTAAAGTTCACACCTAGAGTCTTTACAGATAATTCATCCTTCTGCAAGTCTACATCGCCAAAGTATTGTTTGTCCTTAGGTACATTGTCAAGAATCTTGTCACAGTTGGACGACCATTTACGTAGCTGAAAGCCATCCAAAGACAACAACTCTATGAACTCTTTTTGCATGGCAATTAGGGACTCTTCTGACTGACTTGTTACAAGGGCATCATCAACATAGTTGATTGTTTCTGAGTATGGATACTGCTGAAGGCAGTTAGGATTCTTATCTTTGAGCAAGCTCAATGAGGCATCGGGTGACCAGGTAAGATGATGTTTTTAGGCCAAAAGTGACTGTTTTTTATTGAATGCACTTGATTTCCTCACTGGACTAGTCTCTCTAAAGTAGGTTTAATAGAGACCTCTGTTTAGGATCGAGCATTATGAACCTAAACATCATTTTTATGTCAGTGTTGAAAAAATATTTTCCCAACCGGAATGCTATCAAGATGTCAAATAGGTATTTTTGAACTACCGGACCATTCATCAGGATATCATTCAAAGACACTTTTTTGTTTGTCTTCATTGACCCATCGAAGACTACTCTCAGTTATGTCGTTTTGCTATCTTCTTGAAGTACCGGATGGTGAGGCAAAAAATAAACTGGATCTGTATGGAGATTATACTGGTTAATGTCCACGTATTGAGCATGATCTAGTTCTATATACTGGTCAATGATTTTTTTATATTCTAGAAAGAGCTTATTATCCCTAAGGAATCTCTTCTCTAAGTTTAAAAATTTTCTGCGTACATTCGGTAGGTTTGAGAATAGGTATAGAAAAATTTACACCGGAATCTGAGCGGGTGAAGCCGCGGGAAACAGCTAGTGTATGTATCTAAGGTGCTTTCGCAGTTTGGTTGATCACGCATGTTAACCGACCTGAAGTACAGTTATTACCTAGATGGGTGTGATCACAGAAGTTATAATAATCTAGGCACGGTGTGACTGTTAGTTGCAATTTTCTCTACGGTTTCCGTGCTTCGCAAGGCACTTGAGGGCGTTGGTGCTAGTTGCTATCACTAGATTGCAATCATTAAGCCGTGTCAAATGCCTTATAGGCGGCTTGAAAAACTTTTGACAGTGGGGTTGCCACGAGCTCTAGAGGCTCCACCAGCCCGGACTTGGCCCCCATGTGTGGAAAATGGCTTAAGCTCCTCAAGCTTGGGAAGAGATCCGACAGTGGGGACATTATGGGTTGTTCACAGTTCACAGACAAACACGAACTTAAAATTACTACTTTCCGAAAACTGATGGGCCGATTCTAATGAAATTTATACACAGAAGCAAGTCACTAAATTTCAGTTTGTGGATAATAATGTTTTCCGAAATTTCTTAGAAGTGCGAGCGTATCATAACTTCATAACTTATGAATAATTTCAATAGCACGTTCTAAAACCTAACAGCGCCATCTATTGAAATTTTTCCGTAAAGTATAGGGTAAAAAGTCACCCACGTTAGAACTCGCAGAAAAATTCCGTTAGCGCGTTGTTAAAACGAACAGAGAACGATTCTGTAGTGTAGAATAGAACTAAAAAATACTCATTATTAAAATAATATCTCGTTTTTTAATCGATTTGAGAAATCCAGAAGGTCGGTTTGAGATTTTCACAGGTTACTAAATCTGTTCCAAGTTCAGCCGGCCAAGGGTGTGTCAGGCCACGCATTAAATAGGGATCCATAGCAATTTTCTTTCCCACTGAATCCAGTCACTTTTCTTGGATTTATACTTAATTCGATCGGTAATATAAAGTATCAGCATAAGTTCTATGTACTAAGATGTCCAAGTTACTATGGTTTTTTAACTATCCCACGGAAACCCTTTAATTTTCCGGAATAAAAAGTATTTAACATGTTGACCAGGGATATAAGGTATCGCCATGCAAAATTTCATTGAAATCGGTCCAGCCATTTCGGAGATTAGCCCGTACAAACAGACAGAGAGTTTCTGATTTCTGACCCTATGAGTTTAGAAGTTTTCACAACCCTACTCAAATCCTTCGATTCTTTTGTTTTGATTGTCTGGCGACCAACAATAGCGGCATTTTTGTGGCTGGCTAAACTTCCGTTCAGTAATATGGGTCGGCAAGATGTCTGCAAGCTGTTATTATTGGGCCAGGCCATATTATCGTTAGTTTGCATTGTTACTGTCTTTCTATGTTTAAAAGGGTACCTACATATTTTAAAGCAAAGGGGTTTGAAAATTATTGTGCACAGTCCATTTTAATTTTTTGACAACATTGTGTCGCACGATGTAACCTGTATATTTGAATATGGGACATATAGTCAAACAAAAAATGACATATAGCATAAGCTCCTAAAACGTCACATTACAGAGATAGCTGAACATTCATTCATATTAGCTCATATACGTCCCCACCGAGGGGATCGAGCCTACCCTGAATTAGGGCGATCGGGCCTTAGTCAACCACGCGGGCCCAGTGCGGGTTGGTCGACTTCACACACAACCTGCGAGTTTCTTCGCAGGCGTGTGCAGGTTTCCTCTCGATGTTTTCCTTCACCGTAAGAGCGCCGGATAAACGTACATATGAAATCTAAATTCTAAATCACATTGGTACGTGTCAGGTTTGAACCACGACCTCCCGGACAGGAAGCGGCGGTCCTAGCCATTAAGCCACCGACGCTGAACATAAAATTACAGATTGACTAAAACTGTTTTCATTTTAGTCCTCTAAGTCCAATTATTTTCGTAACGTGACGTTTTAGGACATATTGCTAAATGTCATTTTTTGTTTGTCTTAATGTCCTCTATTCAAATAAATAGGTTTAGATGTGCGACGCCGTTTTGAAAATAGCTGACCTGTTGGTATGCCAGTCTCCATATAAAAATTTTCAAACCCCTTTATTTTTCTCAAACATGCTTGGAAATATAAGCATAATTTTGACAACCTTATTTATTTAATAGTTTATTGTACACAGGATACACAAAATACAGGTTTTTAAACATTAAGGTGTTACAAAGGGTACAGCTTATTTCTAAAGAAATTTCTTCCAGCAGACCCGGGAAAGAAGAAAGTTTTGACTGAGATGGTAGACGTGTACCCAACTTAATCAAACAAAAAATGGTAATTAACCTTCTTTGAGAAAAATCAATTGCTGTACCAGCCAAATACATGCGAGCAGCGGCCAGCAAAATTTGTATCAAAATCCATTTCTGTCGTATTATAGCGGCTAAATAAATGACTATGTAAACACATATCTGTCGTGTAATTTAAAAATAGAACGATCTTTTACTCCGAAACATGGCAACCAAGGAGGTAACTTATGAAAGGTTTTATTTAAATTTCGAACTGGCTTGCAAATAGAAAGCTGTTCATTGAAAAAAAAAACAACAAATGAACACTTTGGAGAGTGAAAAATTATTGTTGTTCGTTGTTCGTCATTGATTTTGAAAAGTAATTGTAGTTTTAATTTACGCGCATTATTTGAGAAAAGTACTATACAAGCCTTGGCCACAACTAGGCATTGATTAACTTACATATTGCGTCCATCAATGCCTTTTTTTGCTGCCGCTGCAATAATGTTCTATACTTCTGAAAGTCGAAATAATGTACTATACTTCTGGATGTAAAATTCGTTTGCTAGCTGCACCTTTGACGGCTCGTGTCAAACCAAACGTGTAAAGCTATTAGAAACACGATTAAGCAGTTTTGGCTCGATAGAAAAAAAACCGAAGATAGGTCTACACCACAGAATAGATAAAAAAAATAATTCTCATCTGTGGTCTACACCGTTACTTTCAACTCTAGTTATGACTTATATTTTGAAGTATAATTTTTTTTAAAAATATACAAGAATATTTGTTATGACAATACAAAGTGAGTAATGTTATTATTTTTTAAACTTTCATTGTAGTTTTTGATTGAAACGAAACAAAATTAAACTTAAAGAGCATTTCCTTACTTAAAGAAGAATTAAGTTTAACATAAACATAAAGGTGTAACAAAATTAGTGTAGGTTCCGTTAACTGGGGCTTCAACTCATCATACTGAACAACTTTTGTTCTACGACTTTGCTAAAATCGCAAAAAAAAACCATTTATGCTCTTCATACAAAACGATCAGCTGATCGACCAATTTTGTGCATTTTAATAAGGAGGGTTAAATTTTTTTTGAGAATTGACTATGGGTTCCTTGGGGGAAGTTGTTGAGTATGATGAGTGGAACTCCCAGTTAAAAGGTCCTACACCAATTTTGTTACAACTTGTACATTCATTTTACTTCAGGCGTGAGATATCTTTTATCCAAACCTCGCAGATCTAACGGAACTAGCTGAAAGGGCAGACCGCGCCTGAATCTAGTGGCAGTGTCCAGAACGAAATCTGGTGCCTGGTTACAGGCCCTACCCTCATCCCATATGGGGACGCTCTTAGACGACAACGCTCTAAGGAAAGCAGCTGCCCTTAGGTTCCGGTTGTCTGGTATGCGAACCCCACCACTGCATCTGTGGATCCGCAGTGGAAGCTGTCGTGCATCACGAACGGGCTTGAAGAGTGCGGGTGGGTTTTCTATGCATCATTCGGCGAGCTGCTGTCTCCCCGGGAATACCGTGTATCCTGGAGCCTCCCGGCACACTCCGGACACTGCACACAAACGGTCGCGAAATGAAATTTCTAAAAACAAATGACAGAGCCATCAAATTCGCGGCGGAATCCCATACGTTCGAGAATCAAACTACAACCAATCTGTATCAATCTGGGTGACGAGGGGGTGAGGTCGTAATCTAGAGAGCGGCAGGGAGTGTCCATACTGTATGTTAGTATGCATATATACTTTGCTCCCGGTTTGTGTCGCACTAACGGGAAGCGGCCGGATGGGCTCACACTGATCCCTTGCAAGAAAGGTCGATGCCTGCTTTGGGACGTCACCTGAGTGAGCACATTCGCGCCCACTCACCTAAGGAGCACACAGCGGCCGCCCGGATCTGCGGCCGGAATATGCCTGCCTGGTGCATGAGTAGGTATGAATTCCTTCCGATTGCTCTCGAGACAGCGGGGCCATGGTGCTCTGAGGCCAACCCTAGGGATAAAAAAACAAATTTCCCACCCGGCTTCTACTCATGAAAATCAAAATTTCCGAACAGGAGAGAAAAAAAATATTCTATTATCATTTTTTGTAGAAATATACTTTTATTTATTTAGTTTGCAGGTTTTAAAACTTTTCAAAGGCAATAGGTCTGACCTATCCAATCTGTCGCATTTCCATGTAATAGTATGGTAACAGGAAAAGTTTGTTTTGATATTGTTCATCTTTATTTTATGGCCCTTTCGTGGCTGTGCAGTGTTCGGTTTCTAGTTTTAAAGGTAGACAAAGTTGATGTAGCCAACGGTTTTGTGCTACGACATTTTGTGGGGTAAAATAAGTTTATTTGACCCTGCGGCCCGGTGGTCGGTTTCTAAAATAAAAATCAAAAATAATTTATTTTAAATACGTGTTAACACACACTTTTAAATAGTCAAAAAAAACTTATTGTATATTACAAATAATGTCATGATTCAGATTACTTTAAGACTTATTGATAGGAGAATTTTAAAAGAGATTGATTGTTCCTCCGTGAGGTTAGTTACATAACGCTAGCTGATTAGATTCTATTTGGGTTATATCTTTGTGAAGAAAAGAGAAAAAATATAAATGAAGGGCTTAGGTTACAACAAGGAATAGGTCATCTTTTAAAAAAAAGTTTTAATGCCTATAATAATAGTATCCCGAGCCTTATTGTAGTCAATTTATGATAATATAAAAAAAACTTACGCATGCGTACGTGTGCTGGCTAAAATATGGCGCAATTTTCGTTTAACTAAATTGAGATGTTTTAGTTGTGAAAACTAATAATATTATGAATAGTTAATACTCGTGTATGTGTAATAAAAATATTACTTAAGTGTATGTATAAGAAAAAACAAAGTGAGATTACTACCCGGAAATGAGCCACAAGTCGCGAACTTTGGTTGCCGAAACCTTGTTAAGTGTGTATTTTGTTTTTCTTTCACGGTCGTTTTTATTTAACTGATTTTCTCACAACTGTATTGAAAAACGTTGTATGATACATGGGTGTAAAAGAAAATAACAAACTCGTGACGATGGTAAACCCTCGCATGCGGCTCGGACTCACAAATGTCACTCGTTTGTTAGTGACATTTTTACCACCCTTGTATTATAAATAACTATTACCAATCTACTTTTTAAGGAGTGCGTTACGAATACACTAATCTTAAGTATGTATTATTGGGACTAATAAGGCTCGAAAGATGATTATCAGTCCCTGATTCCCATAGTATGTTTTATGGAATCTTAGTTTGGGGCCTATTTTCAATTGTCAACCGTCTTCCAAAAAGAAGGAGGTTTAAAATTCGACTGTATGCTTTTTTGTGTTTGTTACGCAATATCTTCGCTTATTATGAACCTATTTTCGTGTTTTTTTTTTTAATTCGATAAGGTATGCACCTGAGTTGGTCCCATATTAATTTTATCAAAATCAGTGTAGTACTTTTTTAAGAAAATTAACAAAATCCAAAAATAATAATGTAAAATTGTACTAAGTTGTTGCGATGATGGAAGTCGGTTTTTTAACGTGTTTAGCGTTCCCAATAATGGCCTTCAAAATTGTGTCCATTTCTGACAAAAAATCCGAGGCGCTGCTCAAAAGTCTTATCTCAAAAATACGTCGCCCAAATTTAAAAGTCAAATTTGCAATTTATACGGAGCATATGTAGATTAGCATACAATTTTACGTGTAGCATAGGGAATTGACAAAATGGAGCCTTCCAATTATGAAAATCGAGATGGTAATCAAAGTGCTCACTGAGTTGTCTGAGCGTTTTAAAATGGAAAATGGTATTTTATTTTCTGTATTGTAAGACGCCATTCTTTCTTTAGCTTATTTCTACTGCGGGCCAGAAAATTTTTCCAGTTTCATTTAAGTACTAGCTTTTGCCCGCGGCTTCGGCCACGTTGACAACGTTTTTATTAATGCAATTACAATTTTTGCATTTACATTATTACAATTTTATGAAAATTGGTCAGGTGTTGAAGCGCGAAAAGGTAACAAACAAACACATTTTCACATTTATAATTTTATAGTAAGGATACAGTTTGTAACAAAATTGGTGAAGGATCCGTTAATTGGTAAGTACTAAGAAACTTTTGATAATCCCTCGATGAAATAATTTGAAATTTGGCTCCAATTGGCAAAGTATAATATATATTAATACTAACATACACTACATACAGTCACTCCCTGCCGCTCTCTAGATTGCGACCTCACCCCCTCGTTACCCAGATTGATGCAGATTGGTTACCGTTTGGTTCTCGAACGTTTATGATTTCGCCGTAATTTTGTTTGTTCTGTCATTCGATTTTTGAAATATCATTTCTCGCCCGTTGTATGAAGTGTCCGGGGTGTGCAAAAACTATAGATATGCCTCCAGAGCAAGCGTGACGGATGGACGCACGGACGGAATTAAGATGTTTGGTTTTTCGGCATGTATTAATGATATAGAACACATTTTCACGAAAATTGGAAAAAGTTTTTTTATTCGCGATAACAGTACTTCCTTTACCCTACGTGCGTAGTATCATTACTACGGGGTCGAGAAAGGAAAAATTTAAAACCAGGCTTTTCAAAATGTAGTTATTTTACGACACTCGGAAAATCAATAGCAATCTAATAACATCTTGCACTCTCAAAACAACTAAGCCGACGCTCTTACGGTGAAGGAAAACGTCGTGAGGAAACCTGCACACGCCTGCGAAGAAACTCGAAGATTGCGTGTGAAGTTGACCAACCCGCACTGGGCCCGCGTGGTCGACTAAGGCACGATCGCCCTAATTCAGGGTAGGCTCGAGCCCATCGGTGGGGACGTACATAAGAGCCGATGTGATGAAGAGGGTCGGATAAACGTACATAAGAAATCTAAATTCGAAAACACGTTGGTACGTGGCAGGATTCGAACCACGACCTCCCGGACAGGAGGTAGCGGCCCTTGCTATTACGGCACTGACGCGATGTTTTTTATACTGAATTGATAATCTCTTGGCATTACTCAGACATTTAGACTACAGGTACAGCCAAAGACAGACATAACATAATACTCCCGCAAAACAATTTCTACTTCTTTGGAAGTTTTATGATGGTAGACCACCAAAGAGTGCTTCAGCAGCCAGGATAGTAGGCGCTTGAGGGCTTCTCAGAAACTTTTCAGTGGATACCGATGCGGTTATTTGCATTATACATGGTGTAACATAAAGGTGCAGTAATACTTTAAGGTGGGCTTTTACTCATCAAACTGAACAACTATTGCTCTAGAACTTTGCTGAAATTGCGTTTTTTTTTTTGATGTTAGAATGGAATTTCAGGGAAAAAAACCCGCTCACTCTCGATATCCACGGGGGCAAAGCCGCGATCAACATCTAGTATTTCATATCATCATCATCATATCAGCTCATATACGTCCCCGCCGAGGGGCTCGAGCCTACCCTATTTCATATAATGAAATACATGTCCATGGAAAAATATATTCAAACCATAGTGAAATAGTACATTAACTCTCCTCTTGTGAGTAGCAAGCGAGCGAGGCACTCGTAATAAATGGATTCCTACAGACAGAGTAATATCACACGACAAAGCGAAGAGCAAAATTTGCTTCGCACGTCGGAAACACAAGAATTGTAAAGACTTTAGCAGTTTCAAGCAGCTAAATACGTGGTAGATATGTCACCGTAAGATTGTAAATTACGTTTGATTATAATCTAATCTCTTAATATAATCTAAGATCATAATCTTACGGAATTTATTTCGCGAGATTGTGAACTGTAACATATTGTTTAAAATTACACTAGTGACATTATAAACTCACTAGTGACATTACAATAACACTAAGAGAAGTGAAAAACACTAAATAAATGAGCTCGCGAAGCGAGCGACGTTAGGTTCGGTCGGGTTTGATTGATTTAACCACAGATAAGAAATTTTTTTTCGATTTAACAGTCAAAGAGCCTCGCCATCGGTTTTATTAGGAGGTACAAGAATAGGCCGTGATATTGTGATCCGATTCACAATTTACCGTTACATAATAATCTAACTAGTGAGATTGTAATATCGCGGTTATCACAATATCCCGGTGACAGATATTTCCGTTTTGTCCATCTAGTCCTACTGGCAGTTCTACTGGTAGAACTATTTGGATTTAAAAACTCCAGTCTGTTTCATCATGTCATACTTTGAATATTCTTCTTCTTATCGTGTGTCACAATTATCCAAGGGATAGACGGTGGTTGCCTGGTGTTGCACTTAGCATCACCCTCGGTCACGTGTAGGGTATTTAGATTAACACCTACGGACGTGTGCAACGCGATCTTCGTACACATCTGGAATCAGATGTGAAGGTTTCTCACCATGTTTTCCTTCACCGTTAAAGCAATCGGTAAGTATATGTACGTAAGTTTAGAAAAACTCATTGGTACATTGGCCGTACGGATTTGAACCCGGGTCCTCTGGTTAGGAGGACCAAGTCGTTACCGGTTGAGCCACCGACGCTTCTTTGCATATTGGTAGAACTATTTAGCCCGCTTCAATCTTAGGCATCATCAAAGGGCATCATCGTCACTTATCATCAGGTGAGATGATGCCAAGGGCTTACCAATTGTGATAAAAAAAAGAGAAAGAGCAAGAAAACAGATAATAAGACAAAGACAATGATACCAATTTACATTACAAACAAAAGACATAAACTCGAGTGACAGAATAATGCTTATTTTTGCCCGACGGCGCTAGAAGCGGGGTTATGTTTTTCTAATGTATTGATGTCTGTATGTGTGTATGTATGTATGCATACATTTATATATGTATGTATGTATGAATGTATGTATGTATGTTTATTTATTTCTTTGGCACGGCTTAAGAGATTTGGGAGTGCGAGGTGTCCTTAGATTCGTCATAATCGCATGAGTGACATAAGATACATTTTTACCCGATTGGTCAAAAATAGTGGTTTTTGTGCAGTCGGGTTTTTAATTGTTAATTAGTTTCTTTCAGTCCGGACGCCTTAGCGCGACTTACAATTGGCCGTTTTTTTATTATTTTTGTTTGACTTTAGAATTATTACTATAATTACACCCAGTTTTACGCTTATATCTTTAACCGTTTTTGCGTTAGAGAAAAATCAACAATATCTCTAATGATGATATCAGCTCATATACGTCCCCACCTAGGGGCTTGAGTCTACCCTGAATTAGGGCGATCGGGCCTTAGTCGACCACGCGGGCCCAACGCGGGTTGGTCGACTTTACACACACCTGCGAGTTTCTCGATGGTTTCCTTCTTTTTTTTCTTTTTTTTTTATTCACAATTGGTAAACCTTCACCGTAAGAGTGTCGGATAAACGTACATATGAAATCGAAATTCGAAATCACATGGTCAGGAGGCGGCGGCCCTAGCCGTTACGCCACTGACGCTTTACCTCTAAATACCTCTACATGACGTATAAAAACACGTTTTTTTTTTATTATTGTTACAGCGGCAATAGAAAAAAACACTGTAAAACTTGTAACTACTATTGTAACAAGCCCTAAAAACCGGCCAATAAGTGTCGGACCTCGCATAGAGTCGGGTTCTGCAGTCATTTATTTGTTCAGATGATAACTCAAAACTGTATATCGCAGAGATAGGTAAGTGCCTACTTAGAATAAATTTCAAAAGCTTTCATCATCATCATCATATCAGCCGAAAAACGTCCACTACTGGACAAAGACAAAGGATTTCCACGACGACCGGTCCTGCGCTGCCCGCATCCAGCGGTTGCCGGCGATCTTCACCAGGTCTTCGGTCCACCGCGTGGGAGGCCTGCCTACACTACTTTTTCCGCGGTTGCCACTCGAGAAATTTACTGCTCCAATGGCCATATGTTATACGAGCTATGTGCCCTGCCCTTTGCCACTTCATTTTAGCGATTCTGTGAGCTATGTCGGTTACTTTAGTTCTCCTGCGGATCTCCTCATTTAAGATATATTACAAAAAATTAAGGAAAGTAAAATACATGAGTCCTTCTCAAATATATAACTATCCCACCAAAACACATCCTGTAAAAACTAGCCAAGTCTCGATTGAGCTGCTTGTTTTTCTATAAAAAGTAATGAAATCTCTAAGCAAAGCCAAGCCTAGTCTAGGGTTCTTTACTGCGATTTCTTTATTATTATGGTTAGATTTTATGTGACCTGCCGTTGAACACTCTTTATGCATATTTACTCCTTGAGACATCCAAGCCAACGGCGAAGTAACATAAAATCTAACCATAATAATAAAGAAATCGCAGTAAAGAACCCTAGACTAGGCTTGGCTTTGCTTAGACATTTCATTACTTTTTATAGAAAAACTAGCAGCTCAATCGAGACTTGGCTAGTTTTTACAGGATGTGTTTTGGTGGGATTTCACTTATTTTTGTAGAAAACTACATTGATTCATGAACTGCGCCTTAAAAACTAGTAAATCAAGGAGTTCGGTCCTGCGACTGCATAAATAACTTTGTAATCCTATATATTTTATATGGGATTACAAAGTTATTTATGTAGTTTGTGTAACTAGAAAACTGGACCGAAATTGCAAAATGTTTGAGTTTTTCCTTGCTTTATACACTAAAGACTAATTGTATTCTAAATTTGAATCTTCTATGTCGGCTAGAAGTGCCTTGGAATTTTGATGATCTGTCAGTCAGTGAGTGACAAATTAGGAAACTTTGATACAAGTTCAAATTGAATGAAATTTGGAATATACCGTGCTTATATGATGCCTGCTTGGGTACAGAAAATTCAGGCTTCTAGGTTTATCTACAACGAAGTTGTGGGGGGGGGTCGAAAATGGCCTGAACTGCTTCGAGAAAAGGATGGTACGGCCGTGCCGCTTTTTTTTCTCGACTTGGCGGGGGCACTGCCGTGCCCCCAGAACTATGATTGGGGCTTGCAATAATTGAACAGCAAGCTTAGTCAAAAGCTTTGCTGTTCAATTATTGCAAGCCCCAATCATAGTTATATATATTTTTTTTTATTAAAAATTATTTGAGAAGGACTCAAGTATTTTACTTTCCTTAAAGTAACAAATTGGATCATTTTATTTTTAACGAAAAGGCTGCCAAAATTTCGTTAAAAATAAAATTCTGCTATCTTGAGTCGGCTGCAAGCTTGCTGAACGTGATAACTACACAGCTGATTCTTGGAAATAAAATTGCAGTCAAGGCTCATTAATAACTAGGGCGCTGCTTGGTCAGCGGTATCATGTCCTCGTGACATGGTAACTGGGGGGGGGGGGGGGCACATTTTAAATTACTTTTACAGGACATACGAGTATCTCGCAAACGATACAACTGTTTTTTTTTTTTTAAGTGCATTTGACTACAACTCACCTGATGGTAAGTGACGATGTAGTCGAGGATGGTACACGCAAACTCAAATAATGCCTATTCACTCTCGCCTTGATGATTCTCAAATTGTAGGAGTCGGGAAACACAGACGCAGGCAAGGAGTTCCACTCCGTCGCTGTCCGCATAATAAATGAGGAAGCGTAACGCTTAGTACATATAGGCTGAATGTCAACAACATAAATGTGGAACCCCTCCCTACGTCTCATTGACCAAAGGTGGAATGGAGCTAGGGAAATGAGGTCATGATTTAAAAAAGTTCAACGCAACTTCAAGATATATTAAACGACAACCCGCATGAGAGGGTGTACACTCAAAAACTTTTACATGCTATGAATATGAACTGTGACGGTTGGATGGATGGACAGAGTGATCTTGTAAGGGTTCCTTGAATATAGACTACGGAACCCTAAACGAAAAGTTGTTTTTTAAATTTTTTTATTATGCCTCATCTATTTACAATTAGATACATACATTTTAAATCAAGTATTATGCTGTCCCAAATATAAACAAATTAATCTTTTGTATGTGTGTATATCACTGAACTCGTCCTAAACGGCTAGACGATTTTGATGTTTTTTTTGTGTGTGATTGAATCCCTGGATGGTTTAGATTCACAATAGGACCTGGTAGATAGCGCTGCGATCGGATTGTAGGATATTTTAAAAAGATTTTTCGCATATCATAACATAATTAGCAGGCAAGCCAACGTTCGAGCAGGACAACGCCTGACGGGTCCACTAGTAATAATTAAATAATAAATAAAATAACTTAAGGGTTAATTTGAGGCCAGCACATCAAGCTAAAGCTTCACGATGAGCTTGTCAAAAACAAGCTTCTAAGCCTTGAGCATTGCCGCAAAGTCGCCTGTATTTCAGTTTTCTATTGAATTCATTTCGGAGAGTGTGCTCAAGAACTTCACGACCTCATTCCCCAGCTCCTTTACCCATTCCACCTTCAGTCAACGAGACGCAAGGGTGGGTTTCCATCATTTTGTTGTTGAATTCAGCCTACACGCACGAAGCGTTACGCTTCCTCATTTATTATGCGGACAGCGATGGAGTGGAACTCCTTTCCTGCGTCTGTGTTTCCCGATTTCGGGATCTTCAAGGCGAGAGTGAATAGGCATTATTTGAGTTTGCGTGTTCCATCCTCGACTACATCGTCACTTACCATCAAGTGAGATATACTCAAACGCACTCAAATTATTAATAAAAAAAAGACACTCGCAGTGCGATTCTGATCCATTCGCATACGGCATAAGAACGGTAAAAAGTCCAAAGTCTCTAGCTTGATGTGCAGTTGGCCTCTGTACCTCTGGTTATGATATGCTCTTAACTGTAGATACAGCTGCTAATGAAAAACATGCCAAAATGCTTAAAAAATGCGTCTTTCCTTAGTCACAAAAAAGCCATGCGATACGATAGAAACCCTTTGAAGACCTCCCAAGATCTTGAGGTCACTGGACCAGCGTATCATAAAAGTGATAGATATTTGGAGACCTCCCAAGACCCATTTGAGGTCTCTAGACCATAAACGTGTGGATTCTCAATTCTTACACGAGATCCGTAAATTGCAAACCAAAACGGAAAACCAACTTATTCTCATAAAACTTTCGGGCCCCTTTAAATCTTACATAACATACTTTTAAAGTTTTTTTAGTAGCAGAACTTTGGGTCACGTTATGAGAGGGACATTATAATCCGGCTTAACGGTAAAAGTTTGGTCGTTTCTGTCGAATGGAGATGATTGTGTGACCAGCCTAAAGGCTAAAAGCTAGACTAGATAGAATGTGATATGACTTTTTTTTTACAAGCATTTATTTAACTTGCAATGTATGTATGTTTATTCGGGTGGAATCTTGCAACTCAATTTTGAAGCAGATATATTCAATTGATTGAGCTGAAATTTTGTATACACGTTCAGTTTGGATGACAATGCATGGTTAACTGTTATTTAGTTATTTACTAGTTATTAACTAATTATTGTTTATTTCTTGTTTCTTCACAAATGACATTGTTATTATTATTTTATGACTATCAGAAATAGTGTAATTTGCACCTATTTTGAATTGAATTGAATTGACGTCATTCTAAATCCAACATGGCGGCACACCCAAAATGGTGGATGAGTTATTTTTAATTCACTCCTACAATAAAGGTATCAAATCAAAATCAAAAAAGAATACGAAAAATTAAAAAAACTGGGATCAGTTTTCAGCCTAAGTAATCTTGATTGATTGGTGATAGGTAAGTATTGAAAATAAATGCTTACCTCTTGGTTGTCTTTAAACATCCAGAAATTTATCCTAAACTTTCACCTTTCACTGGCATAAAAATGCTTCGCATTTTTCACAAAGTATTTTAGAACTATTCCAAAAACTAATCGTTTACACATAACTTTTTTCTTTTCTCAGTAATTTGATATAAGATCCTTCTCAGAAACTTGCCTTTTTCTGATCGAAAACATTTTTTTGTACTTTACCACAGAACTGACACACACAGCGAAAATGGACGCTTGCGGAAACTCTATTGCAAATTTAATGTTTTTACTAGCATTGGCATCAAGCAAATGCTCAATATTCCTACTAAAAACCGGGTCATCATCATATCAGCTCCCACGTACATCATCATACGTCCCCACCGAGGGGCTCGAGCCTACCCTGAATTGGGGCGATCGGACCTTATTCGACCACGCGGGCCCAGTGCGGGTTGGTCGACTTCACACACAACCTGCGAGTTTCTTCGCAGGCGTGTGTAGGTTTCCTCACGATGTTTTCCTTCACCGTAAGAGCGTCGGATAAAAGTACAAATGAAATCTAAATTCGAATTCACATTGGTACATGGCAGGATTCGAACTACGACCTCCCGGACTGGAGGCGGCGGCCCTAGCCGTTACGCCACCGACGCTCTTTTTTAACCGGGTACGAAGACAAAAACTCGACATCAAGAAAGACTAAAGTACTACTATCTTCATTGTTTTATCATAGATAATAATCAGTCACGAATAGGAGCGAAGCATAAGCGGCCTACCAGTAGTCCCCGCGACGCTCAAGAAGTAGGCCCTAGGCACACTGCAAACCCTCACCAGTGACTCCAAGAAGCTGTAGTGCACCCAGCGGTGACACTCTTGTAAAAGTATATACGAGGGCAGTTTGACAATTCAATGACTTTAAGGTTGAATAAAAACTTTTTTAATATTTTTTTTTGTCTCATATTTGGAAACTCACTACGAAGCTCATGCCGTTCTTTTTTCAAATTTGGCGCGAAAACAAGCTTTTTAGAAACAAAAAAGTTAGGCGACTTCTAAAATATTCTTTGAAAATGGAGAAAGGCGAGTTTCGAGTGCTAATTAAACACATTTTTTTACGTGGTAAAACAATTAAGCAGACCGAAGACAAATTGAAAAAGTATTATGGTGATTCTGCGCCTTCTCGTGGGATGGTACATAAGTGGTTCACTGAATTTCGTTGTCGACGTACTACCACTAATGACGCGGAGCGCCCAGGAAGGCCGATTGAGGTCACTACGGAGGGCATGGTTAGTAAAATACCTGATATTGTTTTGGCAGACCGTCGAGTGAAGATACGCGAAATAAGTGATGCTGTGCACATCTCGACTAAACGAGTTTTTTATATTTTGCATGATATTCTGGGCATGAAAAAGCTTTCTGCAAGATGGGTGCCGCGTTTACTAACAGTCGACCAGAAACGAAATCGTCTAACAGCTTCTGAGGAATGCCTAGCCATGTTTAATCGCAATCCGAGTGAGTTTATGCGTCGGTACATAACAGTTGACGAAACGTGGGTCCATCATTATACACCAGAGACTAAGCAACAGTCGAAGCAATGGACTTCTACCGGGGAACGTGCCCCAAAGAAGGCAAAAACTGTTTGCTCGGCTGGTAAAGTGATGGCCACAGTCTTTTGGGACAGCCAAGGGGTTATTTACATCGATTTTTTGGATAAAGGCAAGACAATAACCGGAGCTTACTATGCTGCATTGTTAGATAGATTCAATGAAAAGTTGATAAAGAAACGACCGCATCTAGCAAAGAAAAATATTCTATTTCATCAGGATAATGCACCGGCCCACGGCATACAAATTGTCGAATTAGGATACGAATTATTGTCACACCCTCCGTATTCGCCAGATTTAGCCCCCTGTGACTTTTTCCTCTTCCCTTAACATGAAGAAATGGCTTGGCGGGCAAAGATTTTCGTCAAACGAAGAGGTGGTAGCCGAAACTGAGGCCTATTTTTCAGGGTATGACAAAAAATATTTTTTGATGGATGTAAGAGGTTGGAACATCGCTGGACTAAGTGCGTAGAGTTGAAAGGAGATTATGTAGAAAAATAAAAATATATATATGTAAAAAGAGTGTTTCTTCTTTCCAAAGTCATGGACTTATCAAATCGCCCTCGTATATTAGTACTTACATACAGTATGTATGGTTCCCGGCTAAGAATAGGACCATCCCATCTCTTCCAATGGGTGTCGTAAGAGACGACTTAGGGACTTAAAACCGGAGGATGGGCAGCAGCGTCTCTCCGTGCATTGCAACACACCTGCAATCAACCTGCGATCGCCAACCCGCCTGCCAAGCGTGACGGTTACGACAAAACCCCCCTATAAAATCCACACCCAGAAAACGGCCCCTAGTCCCCGGCGGCCCCGCTATTCCTGGCTCCGGTAGCAATCATGGTAACGGCGGGGTGGGGGTGCGAAGAATCCCCGGCAGATGCCAGGCTACCAAATCCAACGGAGACATGGTCGCTTACTATGGGCCTCATAAGAAGGCTCAAGGTCACCCAAAGGGCAATGGAGCGTGCTATGCTCGGAGTTTCTCTGCGTGATCGAATAAGAAACGAGGAGATCCGCAGGAGAACTAAAGTAACCGACATAGCTCACAGAATCGCTAAACTGAAGTGGCAGTGGGCAGGGCACATAGCTCGTAGAACAGATGGCCGATGGGGCAGTAAAGTTCTCGAGTGGCGACCGCGCACCGGAAAACGTAGGCAGGCCTCCCACGCGGTGGACTGATGACCTGGTAAAGATCGCGGGAAGCCGATGGATGCGGGCAGCGCAGGACCGGTCGTCGTGGAAATCCTTGGCGGAGGCATTTGTCCAGCAGTGGAAGATTTTTGGCTGATATGATGATACAGTATGGACACTCCCTGCCGCTCTCTAGATTCTGACCTCACCCCCTCGTCACCCAGGTTGATACAGATTGGTTACAGTATGGTAGTCAAACTTATAGAATTTAGCCGCCATTTTGTTTGTTCCGTCATTCTTTTTTTAAATGTCATTTCTGGCCCGTTGTATGAAGTGTCCAGGGTGTGCTCTGGTAGACAAAGCCTGGCAGAAGGGGCCTACAACTTCGGTGAAATGGTCTTAAGCAGATTCCTCCCGCTCATAATGCATGAAGTCTGTCTCGGCGGGAAAGAAAACCCACCGCAGATATGCAACTGGTCTTGGCGGACCTGGCGAGACAGCAAAGCAAGGTGGATGGCCTAGGGCGATGGTAGAGGACATAGTTACCGTCAGCCAGACACATCATCGGATCTTCCCTCCGGTCGTAGCCTTCTCTGTTCCACTGGATGCAGTAAGGGAGGACAAGTATGTGAACTTGCGTTTGCGTGTACACTTGTGTTCCCTTGTATCTACTGTGCACCTGACTGCTTCCGATTAATGGACTCTAACGGCATTCTCACTTTCCTCAATGTGCGCGGGAGTTCACTGCTAAGATCGGCCATATTAGCCACATAAGGGCGCATCTACGCGAAAATTTAGTTTGAGAGTCGACAGCGGTCTTTGTGACCGAAATCGGCTGAATAGTTATTATTGTAGTAAGTCTTATGGAGCGTCGGTGGCGTAACGGTTAAGACCGCTACCTCCTGTCGGGGAGGTCGTGGTTCGAATCCTGCCACGTGTGTTTTCGAATTTCGATTTCATATATACGTTTATCCGACGCTCTTACGCTGAAGGAAAACAGCGTGAGAAAACTATGGTGGACTGCACACACAACTTTCGAGTTTCTTCGCAGGCGTGTGCAGGTTTCCTCACGATGTTTTCCTGCACTATATTATGCAGGAGTGAAACTCCTTGCCTGCGCTATCGACAAGAGCATAGTAGGTACCTATTTCTATTATCATAGCTACACGACATCAATCCCACATCTCCATTCCACTTTAAGATAATTAGTGGCAGGTAGGGTTTCCAATCATTTCTTATTTATGCACTTTTGAATTGATAAATCATCTCACCTAATGGTAAGTACCGATGATGCCGAATATAGAAGCGTTTTTACCAAGATTTCCCCCAAAAGCAATGGGGAACTAAATACCTTATATTCAAACTGGAACACATCCATGGTGATGTTTGGCTACAAGATTTATTAGTACATAAGATAACGGTAGCTAGCTAGTCGGGCGGGCTTAGGAAATGTCCTACCACCAACCAAACAAATTTACGCTGGCAATCGAACTTACAACCTTCTGGTGTGAAGCGAATGGACTAATCATTACGCCACAAAGGCGGTTATAAATGCGGTTGTTTGTATTCCTCCTGTCCACAAGAAGCTCTTCGTTACCTTATAAGAGGTGTAGTTTTAATAAGCAACGCCGGACTTGGTGGTTATAAACAACATACAGATGAAAAAAAATAATTCTGAAGTATAATTTTGGAATTTTTATACAATATCGGAAAATTTTATTTAAAAAGTTTAAAACTTGTAAAGGTTTTTTTTAAAATATATTTCATCAGTACATTGCATATTACACACTTGAATCAGGAGTTGCTGACTATTATATCAGCTCATGTATTTTGACCCCTTAGTTTTACATATTTTCAATTTTCAAGCGACTTCCAAAAAGGAGGAGGTTCTCAATTCGTCTGTATGTTTTTTTTTTGTTACCTCAGAACTTTTGACTGGGTGAACCGATTTTTATGATCCTTTTTTTATTTGAAAGCCAATGCTTCCCGTGTGGTTCCATATAAATTTTATCAAAATCGGTGTAGTACTTTAGTAGAAAATTAACAAAAACCAAAAATAATAATGCAAAAATGTACTAATTTGTTGCGATGGAAGTCGGTTTTTTAACGTGATTAGCGTTTTCAATTATTTTGTATTTTTTGTTATAGCGGCATTAGAAATCAATCAATCAAAAGTTTATTTGTAAAATATGTGTAACATGTTCAAAGATCTTAAAAATTCTAGATAATCTCAACATATTTAGCCAGTAATTGGCATACAAATACTTAGCAACATTTTCAACATTAAAAAGATTCAGTAATTATTAGGTATTTAAGTAGTTTACATTATAAAATTAATGTCATTTCAGTTTCATAATCCAAAAAAATAACCAAGAAATCAAATGTCACAAATGACATACATGTCCAAGTTATAAGGAATTATCCGTCAAATACTGATTTAAGTTAAAGTAGCATTTACATATTAATAAGTCATAAAGCCTGCGTTTGAATATTACCTGATTATCTATCTTTCTTATACCCTCGGGAAGCCTATTTATACTCTGGAACATAAAATAACTGAAATAAATATTCTGCAAAAAATTCAACTGTCTATACCTACTACGGTTCATGAAATACAGCCCGCTACGGACAGACTGACGGACAAACAGCAGAGGCTTAGTAATGATAAGGTCCCGTTTATCACCAGTTGGGTGTACGGAGCCATAATAAGATCCTAAATGTATAATCATCACGTTCTAAAATTATTTTCTTTAGATACAATCTTATTCAGTTCATGTCCACGACACTGTACATGGGTCATGAATTATTAAGTCGTACATTATTAGGCTAAAAAAGCGTCGGTGGCTCAACCGGTAACGACTCGGTCCATCTAACCAGAGGTACCGGGTTCAAATCTGGACGGCCAATGTACCAATGAGTTTTTTCAAAAAACTTACGTACATATACTTACCGATTGCTTTAACGGTGAAGGAAAACATCGTGAGGAAACCTGCACACGCCTGCGAAGAAACTCAAAGGTTGTGTGTGAAGTCGACCAACCCGCACTGGGCCCGCGTGGTCGACTAAGGCCTAATCGCCCTGATTCAGGGTAGGCTCGAGCCCCTCGGTGGGGACGTATATGAGCTGATATAATAATAAAAAAAACATTATTAGGACTCATCAATGCACGTTTCCAAATTCAATAAAGGCGAGCGGGTTAGATTTCTACTGAAAACGATATAAGTATGATCCTGAGACCTTGATTCCACCATTACAGTTCATCATCACATCAACTTCAAAATACCAAAGGGATTTATTGTCACCAATATCGAGAATACGGCTTCACAGTAAATTTCAGCTCAATCAGACGCTTGGAAGTCGCTCTAAAATCTATTGAGGGATTTGACCAAAAAAACGCTAAATACGTTAAAAAACCGACTTCCATCGCAACAACTTGGTACATTTCGCATTATTATTTTTGGTTTTTGCTAATTTTCTAATAAAGTACTACACCGATTTTGATAGAATTTATATGGGACCTTACGGGAAGCACTACCTTTCAAATAAAAAAGAATCATCAAAATCGGTTTAGCCAGTTAAAAGTTCTGAGCTAAAACACATAAAAAAATATAAAAACATACAGTCGAATTGAGAACCTCCTTCTTTTTGGAAGTCGGTTGATAACAAACTTAGAAACATTACAAGTTAAAGTAAAGGCTTGTAAATAGAATCACTGTCAATCGCCAATACATCAGACCACTCTGTAATTCGACGCCGCAATCTCTTATTGAAGCGGTCGTAGTTATGTCCGCCTTAACTCACCCGAAGCACGGTCATTGCCTGGATGGGTTTGACTGTTAGTGATGTTTTTCTCGACCCTTTTCGCGCTTTACAAGGTACGCTAAGCCGATGGTGCCGGTTGCTATCACTAGATGGCAGTCGTTAAGCCGTGTCAGATCCAAACTTCTGACAGTGGGGTTTGCCACTAGCGCTACAGCCATCACCGACCTGGACTTGGCCATTGTGTATGGAGTATGGCCTATCCAACGTTTATGGGTTGGTAACGACTAGTTTCGTCGTGGAAATACTAGGGGGAAGCCTATGTCCAGCAGTGCACGTCCTTCGGCTGATATGATGATGAATCTCTTTGTATGAAACCAGTGCCTAGTGTAACGGAAACTCCTTTTCCGTCACAGATAAAAAAAAATTGGTTCGGTTTTTAGTTAGCCGGATAAATGTGAGGAAAATTTTGAAAGCAGAAGATGTGATATTTAGATAGATAAAAAAAAGAGATGGTCGTTGATTTTCATCTGGTATTATTTTGATTTTCTTCGTAAATTTTATTATTGAAATTGATACTGTATCTTATTTTATAAATCGTGCCCTCGTTGTTTGTCAGAGGTAAGAAGCTTAATTTTGGTACTGCGACATGCTTTGTTTGGCTCTGTCGTGATCCTCAACTTTTATTTCATAGGGTATGAACTTCCGGGTAAACTGGGACGCAGCAGCCACAATGCCAAATACGTGTAAAATTCGCCGCACTACGCCAAGCGCCGTACCAGCTGCATAAAGGGGAAGTCTTTTATTTTACTATCTCATTGCCTTTTAGCCGATACTTCCACTGATCGCTGCTACTGCTGTACGGAGATCTCCTTTAAATTTCTTATCTGTGTGTTGTAGATATTTTTAGATTTTAATTAGCAACTGATTGTGCCTCCGAGGTTATCCTTATAACCTCGGGGTAATTCCGTCTATATTCGATCTTAAGTTCTATTTCTGTATTTTAGTTGGTAATTTATTTGGATACTGGGAAAGCGACGATAGTTGTCTGATCGGCATTTAACTAAATTCTTAATCACTTAAATTTTAAATTCTACCTAAGAAACTGGCCATTGTATATGGAGTATGGCCTATCCAACGTCTATGGGTTGGTAACGACTAGTTTCGTCGTGGAAATACTAGGGGGAAGCCTATGTCCAGCAGTGCACGTCCTTCGGCTGATATGATGATGAATCTCTTTGTATGAAACCAGTGCCTAGTGTAACGGAAACTCCTTTTCCGTCACAGATAAAAATTTTGAAAGCAGAAGGTGTGATATTTAGATAGATAAAAAAAGAGATGGTCGTTGATTTTCATCTGGTATTATTTTGATTTTCTTCGTAAATTTTATTATTGAAATTGATACTGTATCTTATTTTATAAATCGTGCCCTCGTTGTTTGTCAGAGGTAAGAAGCTTAATTTCGGTACTGCTACATGCTTTCTTTGGCTCTGTCGTGATCCTCAACTTTTATTTCATAGGGTATGAACTTCCGGGTAAACTGGGACGCAGCAGCCACAATGCCAAATACGTGTAAAATTCGCCGCACTACGCCAAGCGCCGTACCAGCTGCATAAAGGGGAAGTCTTTTATTTTACTATCTCATTGCCTTTTAGCCGATACTTCCACTGATCGCTGCTACTGCTGTACGGAGATCTCCTTTAAATTTCTTATCTGTGTTCTGTAGATATTTTTAGATTTTAATTAGCAACTGATTGTGCCTCCGAGGTTATCCTTATAACCTCGGGGTAATTCCGTCTATATTCGATCTTAAGTTCTATTTCTGTATTTTAGTTGGTAATTTATTTGGATACTGGGAAAGCGACGATAGTTGTCTGATCGGCATTTAACTAAATTCTTAATCACTTAAATTTTAAATTCTACCTAAGAAACTTAAATTTTACCTAACATAAATTTTAATGTTAATTGTATATTCTTAGTTATACCTATCACGACCATCTCCTTTTAAAGCCTGTTTACCTTCTCTTTATTATTAAATATATATTCCGATTTACCCCACAAAATATTTTCTTTTCATACATCCGCATTTAGGCCTTTGATCAATATTCTACGTTTTATGTAGCGTAGCCATAGCTGGCATTTTAAATCAATTTATTTAATTTTCGCTACACTAGCCAATAAAACACATGGCTAAACACTTGAATGACAAAGCAACTTTCAAAGTCAGCTTGATGAAACTGACCGAAGACTAACAAACAACAACTAAAGTACTGACTTGCCTCGGCAATTAGTTCAACTATTCAGTAGAACTATCCCAATTAACAAGGGGTTAATAGACGCCAACCGGCCGTTTTAAGATGGACTTTATACTTTCCTAATTGGTCGCAATACTTCCCTAATTAGTCGCTATGTTTTCAAACGTTAAGAAGCTTTGAATTCAATTTTTCTAAAGAAAACTATGTAAAACCAAAAAGATACTTTGAAATGGGGTTTCACAGTTTTTATTTATTTTTTATTTACAATTAGTAAGCCCTTGGCATCATCTCACCTGCTGATAAGTTACGATGATGTCGAAGATGGAAGCGAGCTTATCAAGATTCCCTTACGCAATGGGATTGTTGGCCTGGATGGTTAACAATGGTGCACGCATTGGCCTGGCAGGATCATCAGCGCTGCAAATCTAGGGTTTCGCAGCTTTCAAGCTGAGCCTGGTCATTTTTCTAGCCCACCTTATATTTAATAGTTATTAAGATTTTAAAATAAGTAGTTTTAATAATTATTATTTTTTCTTGCATTATATTAACTGTTTTTTTTTTGCTTGTGTGGGCTCTGAATAAATGCTTATCTTATCTTATCAATGGGGAACTGGCTATCTTATCTTCATGCCGGAACACATCATGTGATATGCTGATTATGTTTAGCGGCAAGATGGCAGTAGCTAATTAAAATTAGACTCCGCCGATTAATCGGACTAACCATTACGTCACAGAGGCAGATCATCATTATTATCATATCATATCAGCCGAAAGACGTCCACTGCTGGATAAAGGCCTCCCCCAAGAATTTCCACAGCGACTGGTCTTGCGCTGCCCGCATCTAGCGGCTTCCCTCAATCTTCACCAGATCGTTTCAAAGAGGTCTGATTATATTTACCTGCATATTTACGTCAAATTATATATATTACAAAAAGCGTCGGTGGCTCAACCGGTAACGACTCGGTCCATTTAACCAGAGGTACCGGGTTCAAATCTGGACGGCCAATGTACCAATGAGTTTTTCAAAAACTTACGTACATACTTACCGATTGCTTTAACGGTGAAGGAAAAACATCGTGAGGAAACCTGCACACGCCTGCGAAGAAACTCGAAGGTTGTGTGTGAAGTCGACCAACCCGCACTGGGCCCGCGTGGTCGACTAAGGCCTAATCGCCCTGATTCAGGGTAGGCTCGAGCCCCTCGGTGGGGACGTATATGAGCTGTAATGATGATGATGATATAATTATATTAGTACTATCATACAGTATGGACAGTCCCTGCCGTCTCTAGATTGCAACCTCAGCCCCTCGTCACCCAGATTGATACAGATTGGTTACAGTTTGGTTGTTGAACATATAGGATTTCGCCGCCATTTTGTTTGTTCCATCATTCCTTTTTTGAAATGTCATTTCTGGCCCATTGTATGAAGTGTCCAGGGTGTGCTTACATTGCTCGTTCACAACCAATAGCGTTCCTACTGCTGGGGCATGGGCTTTTTCCATATCGTGGAAAAGTTAGGTCACACACAGAGACCAACTCCGAAATGGTGGAGGTCATAGGGAATACCATTGTCAGTAGTTTCAAAGCCCTGCAATGGCGTAACAACCGACATCGAGTGGAACAACCAGCACCAACGACTTAACGTGACATTCAAATGAGCTTGTCTAGCACGGAAACGATCGGGATAGAAGCCAATTACAGTCCAACCCATTCAGGCAGTGACCGTGTATTTGAAGTCAGCTGCAGCCTCGGTGCGCCTTCCGTTTCGCGCCTAAGCTTACTCGCGCACTTAGGGTTGAGTTTTTGGCAGTCCTTACCACTAGCTGTGATAACGGTATCACTTAGAACGAACGGGAATCTTTTCTATTCGTCCCCAGTGGTAACAAGTGGGAATTTTCGTACACCACCGACCGAAGCACTTGTGCAAAGATGTTGATATTAGCGTATACAGGAACGTGTTTGATTAAAGAAGCGTCAGTGGCTTAACCGGTAATGACTTGGTCCTCCTAACCAGAGGTGCCGGGTTGAAAAACGGACGGCCAATGTACCAATGTGTTTTTCGAAACTTACGTACATATACTCACCGATTGCTTTAACGGTGAAGGAAAAACATCGTGAGGAAACCCACACTCACCTGCGAAGAAACTTGAAGGTTATGCGTGAAGTCGACCAACCCGCACTGGGATTGCGTGGTCGATCGCCCTAATTCAGGGTAGACTCGAGCCCCTCGGTGGGGACGTATTTAAGCTAATATGATGATGATGACAGGAAAGTGATAGTCCTATCATTTTAACAGTTCTCTTGGGTAATGAGAGTGGTCTGCTACCTCAGATTCCCCTTGTCGCCTACTGAGTTCAGCCATAGGCAGGGAGGGAGGGCGATGTTTGAGTCAATATATCGGCGCTGGCTGCCACAACTGTCGTTGGTCCTCCGTTATTTTTTTAGGTTTCCGTACCTCGAAAGGAAAAAACGAAACCCTTATAGAATCACTCGTGTGTATGTCTGTCCGTCCGTCTGTCACAGCCAATTTTCTCAGAAACTACTGGACCGTTTGAGTATAAATTTGCTACACGTATGTGAATCGGAGACCCAAACACGGACATGTAACGTAAATAAATTTAGTTTAAATATGGGGACCACTTTTTGGGGGTAAATTGGAATATATGGAAAAAAAATGCAAACTATATTATGTGACATATCAAATGAAAGGGCTTGTTGTGAGAATTAAAAATACTTTTTTAAAATTTTAGGATAAATAGTTTTGAAGTTATTTAAGAAAATGGGCGAAAATTAAAAATCTCCCCCCCCCCCCCCCCCCGCCCCCTTCCCTGCAACTCCAAAACATGAAATTTGGAAAAAATCACAGAATATGATAGATAATTAAATGCATAGATTACAGTAAAATCTATTAGAAAATTTTAAATTGTTCCGTTCATACAGAAAAAATAAAATTTCCAAAGTCCGATTGTTTAGTTATAAACTAGCAACACCTAGTGGGATCTAGTAGTATCTTGATCATAGTTAATTTACGTAGTAATACGACAACAGCAATAAGTTCCCTTTAGTGCGAAAATTTGACTCGCATTTGGCCGGTTTTTTTTTATGAAAGCCTTGATTACATGCTATAGTAAAAACAAATAATTATAGGATATAACCACAGATAAGAAAAAAAAATTGCCGCTCCGATAGATGGCTGAAGGAGGCGTGGCAAATGCGTCAGCTTCTTGTACAACGAGACGTGTTGTTGACATTCGTAAATGATTGTACTGCGCAGAAATTGCACAATTTCATGGCAGGCAGAGCTACGTGTGTTTTGGTGGTAAAATTGCCGAGATGTGCAAGGATAAGCTGCAAAAATGCAACAACAATACAGTTTTAAGTATATTTTTATTTATTGATTCTAATAGGTTTGTTTTTTGTTTTTGGGGGAGGTTGTTTAACAAAAATACCCAATAGAATCATCCTGTTTGCAGTGTGCTGTATGTGTAAGGGCTCGCTCGGTGCTGGTACTACGATACCATCTTCAGCGTTCTATAGAATTCTTATATTTTGTGGATATAACAAAGTTTCCGCCTATGGTTTCCGAATAACTGACATACGACTTAAATCTACTTGGGTATCATAAAATGTCCCGAGTTTTATTCGCTTCATATCAAGAGGTCTCGGTTCCGATCCTCAGCGAAGCCCTACTTTATAAGATTCGGTTTGGTTGATGATACGGCTTTTTCTAAGCCCGCCTGGCTAGCTACCACCATCTTATTCCATCAGTTTTATAGCATTGATGTGTTCCAGCATGAAGATAAGATAGCCAGTGTCCGATTGCGTTGAGTAATCTTGGCAAGCCCACTTATATCTTTGGCATCATCATCACTCACCATCAAGTGAGATGATTCCAAGTTGTACCTGATTAGTAAAATACCTAAAAGTAATCAATGGCCGCGCAGATGCGATAAGGACTGTTGCAGTCAGGATGACAAACCGGGAAGTAAACAAACAGGTGGAAACGAGTCAGCAATCAGAAGGAAGGAGTCAAAATTATCTACTTAACTGTATTTAAGAGGACTGTGAACCCACGGCGAAAATTCGACTTCATACAAACGGCGATAACCTCAATTTTCACCTCTGAAATGTTAACCGATTTGGACCAATTTTTGACAGGTTGTCAGTCAGAACGAAAGCACACCCCGGCCACTGCATACAACGGTCGTGAAATGACATTTCTAAAAGCAAATGACGAAACAAACAAAATCACTGCGAAATCCTATACGTTCTAGAACCAAACTGTAACCAATCTGTATCAATCGTGGTGACGAGGGGGTGAGGCCGCAATCTAGAGAGCGGCAGGGAGTGTTCATACTGTATGTTAGTACTAATATATACACTTTGACGAAAGCTAGGCTTATATATTTTCCGAAATTAGTTTCGTACGAAAACACGTGAACGACAATAAAATTAAACTTATTGACTTTATCTAAAAAAAACGCATAAGCTTAAGCTTTGTTCTGACTAACAAAGTACCAAAAATTGGTCCAAATCGGTTAACATTTAAGAGGTGAAAATCGTAATCGCTGTTTGTATGAAAAGTCGCAGCTTCACAAGCCTCTCGCGGTAATATTACAGATTTACGTTATTTTTGACGTCAATTACTACTAAACGATAGAAAACCCAAGGATTAAAAAAATTCCTTATTGTTGATGATGTTCCTTAAATTCAAAAGCTATTAGAAACACGATTAAGCAGTTTTGGCTTGATAGAAAAAACCTCAAAGATAGGTCTACACCGTTACTTTTAACTCTAGTTATGACTAATATTTTGAAGTTAAAATTTTTAAAAATATACAACAATATTTGTTATGATAATACAAAGAGAATAATGTTATTATTTTTTACACTTAAAGAAAGTGTTTGATTGAAACAAAAAACCATTGAAACATTTGAAAAAAGTGGTTATTTTCTTTACTCTTTACACGTAAAGAAAAAGACAGAGACAACTGTTGCAATCTATACCTTTCCTTAAGTTATTTTCGTCACGTCCAATACAGATCGCCTAGTCATACCGCACGGCAGAAAATTGGCAAAGTTTGAATGGGCTGAGACCTTTCCGCACTCCAGGGTTGTGCCTAACTTACGTGAACTTTTCTTACCCTCTGCTTACATGATAAGTGGCAATTAAGGCTTTAAGATGCCTCAATCCGAGCAGGTTGATACGTGTTAAAATAATATCGAACGTAAACCTTATACCAATCAATGAAATAATACAATTTTACAACCTAAATTAATCTAATCAAGGAACAAGGTAGTAATTAGCGAACACTTGAAAGGAATCACAGAACTTGCCGACAGATGTTTCCCTTAATAAATATACATATATATAATAAACCTTACACCAATCAATAAAAAAGCAAAAGGTAAACAAAAGTACCATAGAATTGACATTTTGAAACTGTCAAATCCCTACTAAATTTGTTTACCTTATTCGCCGAACACTTGCTAGCCTATTTTTCGATAGCTATAACTGAAATGTATGTAAGTCTATTGTTAATAATATCTTTTTTTTATAGCTATAACTGAAATGTATGTAAGTTTATCTCTATTGTTAATAATATCTTTTTATTTGCATCCTAACATTATCTCTCCTCTACAAATAATTGTCAGTGTTGTTATTCACTTGTTGATAAATTTCTATTTTGGTCATTTTTTTTTAATTAGTGTTCATGTATATATTTTTTATAAGTTAATCTCTGTTAAGTACTTTAAATATATATCGGTGGAAATTCGTAATTAGCATTGTTTTACCTATTTTATGTTATTGAAGGAAAATATTTGTCTGTGAATTTTCCAACAACAAAATCTATATCTATATCTATATAATATAATAAAACTGTAACGGGGCCGTGTCTGTACATGAAATATTTTTGGAAAATAATAACTGTGGTGGACATTACTAACGATACAGAGGCCAAAACAACAACTTTTGGAATTTTTGTCTGTCTGTCTGTCTGTCTGTCTGTCTGTCTGTATGTTCGCGCATCACGCAAAAACTACCAGGCCGATTTTGATGAAATTTTGTATGGTGGTTCCTTATAGCCCGGGTTAACATATAGGATGCTTTTTATCCCAGAAAATTCAAGAGTTCCCGTGGGAAAATCAAAAGTATTCATTTATAGAGTGGCTCACCACGCAAATGTGGCTTGACCTATTACAATCAAATTTTACACGTTGATACCCTTATCGCGTACTAAAACTGCGACATTGTGAATCCCAAAAAAAATAGGGTTCCTACAGGAATGCAAAAAATTGTATCGTTAGAATGACTCAACGTAAGAATATGAAACCTTTACATTGGGATGGGTTGTTTTGACAATCATTGTATAGTCGGGTATTCTTTATCCCGGAAAACTAAACAGGTCCCGTGGGAAATTATCTATCGATACATACAATAATAACAATAGAGTACTTTTTTCTATATATTAGCTACACATACCAAACATTATAATCATAGTAGCAGAATGTCAATAGATGGCACTGCAGGGATAATAAAACGCGCTTATGTTGTATTAAAACATTAAAATATTATTTCATACTTTTGAGTGGATTTCTTTTATGTATTTTTCAGCATCCGCTACTTTAAACTCTGGAACTATGGTACGTAGCGATGTGTTTCATAGACGAACAGAGAGGTATTTTTTTACAGATTCCAATCGTGTAAAAAAATAAAACACATAAATCGAGTTTAACATCTTTTAACCAAGAGGCATAGATATGGGAACTCTTCTGACGGCGACTATTTGCGTGTGGCAGTTGCTCTCCGCCTGCAATATCAATATCTGTGAACCTCATCAATGTGTTTGCGGGTCCACGGTGGAGGCAATTGGCCATCACTCACTGAGTTGCAGTCGTGTTTGTGAAGATTACCACGTCACCAATTCCTTAATGACCTCACTCGGAGGGCACTGGTCTCGGCCAGATGGAATATTCCATCTTTGATGCAGCCACCGGCCGGGCTTTAGTCGATCTGATGGCAAAAGGCCGGAGGGTTTAAACAGGTGCTATGGCAGAGAGGAACGTGTCTGCTTTGGGAAGCCACTTTTTCTGCCTCACTCGTCACCCGTACGGTACTGCTGCTCAATTGGCGGTGAAAGAGAAGCATAATAAGTACTCGGTCTTGGAGGCAAATTACTGCTTTGTGCCGCTGGTCTGTGAGACAACCGGCCGCTGAACCCTCAGAGGCCTTTGCCTTCTTCACAAAGAAGATTGGCCTTCGCCTTCGAGAGAGGAGATGTGACGTGAGGTCCTACCTGCTGCTAAGGTTGTCTATTGCCATCCAGCGCGGCAACGAGAAGTGCGTCTTGGGCTCCTTTGGAGCTGATACGACTCGAGGATTTGACCCATATTATTATTGTTATGAAATTTTATTACTAGATTGATACCTATAATGATTTGAATTAGTTTTTTGATAATATTTCATCATATCATTTTATATACATCCCCACCAAGGGGCTCGACCTGCCCTGAGTTAGGGCGATCTGGCCTTAGACGATCACGCG
Source organism: Coleophora flavipennella (assembly GCA_947284805.1). Taxonomy (NCBI): domain Eukaryota; kingdom Metazoa; phylum Arthropoda; class Insecta; order Lepidoptera; family Coleophoridae; genus Coleophora; species Coleophora flavipennella. Next base: position 6,525,832 of record OX369290.1, read on the forward strand.
GGCCCATTGCGGGTTGATTAACTTCACACATAAGCTTCGAATTTCTTCGCAGGCGTGTGCAGGTTTCCTCACGATGTTTTTCTCACCGTAAGAGCGTCGGATAAACGTACATACCAGTATGAAATCGATATTCGTATAGATATTGGTAAGTGGCAGGATTCGAACCACGGCTTTCCGGACAGGAGGTAGTGGCCCTAACCGTTTTGCCACCGACGCTCTATATTTTATTTAAGATTTAGAAATCCTTACTTAATATTATAAATGTGAAAATGTGTTTGTTTGTTTGTTACCTATTCACACTTCAACACCTCTACCAATCTTGATGAAATTTGGCATGCAGGTAGCCTGTATCACTGGGAATGAAATAGTCAACCTTTTATCTGTGGAAATTATCATAGTCCGATGCAGTTCCTGAGGAAACTAAAACAATACTCTTTGTTCGTTTTATTTAAAATTGTAACGAAAAAATGGATTGGTGTGATTTTTAGCACAGAGATGAGGTGGAAAATGATATAATATACTAATAAGTATATCCTGACATAGTTCCTGAGGGATCTGGGGACAGCTGTTTTCTACGCTCGCCCACGTCGGTGGCGTCGCAACGGAGCAACGGATTAAAGTGATTTTTTGTATAGAATTTGTTGAGGGGGTGGGATGTGACAAAGACTGCTAATCCGAATAGCCCGATACAGTTCCTGAGGTACCTGGTGAAAACTCATGTCCACGCTTGCTAGCTGATTGCGGCTCGCGCACCACTCACCCTCAAAAAGAGTCATAAAAGCTATGTCCACGTGGGCGAAGCCGCGGGCAAAAGCTAGTAGATAAATAAATGCTTTTTTGTGATTGGTATAAGGTATAAGTCTATTCATTTTAAGTTCAAATCAATGCGAGCTTGAACGCGGCTGTTACGTTGAAACCGAACTCCCAATTCTCGATTTTTACATATTTTTATTACTTTTCATCACATTCAAATAAGTTTAAAAAAAAAGTGTTCAATTATAATAAAAGGTCTTAAAGTCACCGATTTTTTTGTGTTGGTTTCATTCAACATTAACTATTTGTTTTAGAGAAATTTTGCAATTAATGCCAAAAACAGGGTCTACAGTATATTTTTTTTACTTCAAAAGTGGTAATATTTTTAAAATTGTATTCAATTAAATCATCATCATCTAGCTACCACCATCTTATCTAAGTCTTGCCGCCAAATATCAATGTTGATATCATTGGTGTGTTCCAGCATGAATATAAGATAGCCAGTTCCCCATCGCGTTGGAGAATCTTGGTAAGCCCGCTTCCATTTTCGGCAACATCGTCACTTACCACCAGGTGAGATGTTGTCAAGGGTTTACCAATTGTGAATAATAATAATGGTTTTTTTATTACTTTAAGTATATCATATAATGTTTTTCATAGTGATAGCTTCACACAGTCTTTCAATAATTTGAATTGAATATTGTCATTTGACCTATATTAAGGCCTTAAGGGGAGGGTCCAGTCAAGAGCATCGGATAGATAAATTAATATCAAATTGGAAACTCTGGAGACAGATTAGGTAATAATACTAATCTGGAGCCGTGTTAGGTTTACATTCTGTAATTGGGAACATTAATTTTAGAAAATATAAGCAACCTTGATATTAAGGGTATACCAGCAAGGCAAGCTTTTTAACGGATCTTAAAAAAAGGAGGAATTCCTTAGCCGATGTTGACGATTCCCATTTTAATTGACGGAGATTAAATTAAATTCAGATGTATGCTTACTTCAGTTGTAGGTTCCATTAAAATTCCAATTCGGTTAAATGTTTTTTTTTTTTAAGAAAAAAACAAAAAAGTATTAACGAAATTGATTGTTGCGATTGAAGTCAGTTTTTGAGGGTTCTGTACCCTAAGGGTGCCAATGGGACCCCATTATACAAAGTTCCGCTGTCCGTCCGTCCGTTCATCTGTTAGCGGGCTGTATGTTTCATCCCTTAGCTTACGGATCACTGTGTCATTAAATTCAGGATGTATACCTACTTCAGTTGTAGGTTGTATAGCTAAATTACTATTTTCTGTTTTATTTTCCAAGAGGTGGGATATAAAACCCACTTTTAAAGCGCAAAACTGGGGTGTGTTAATAAAAAAATATTATAAATAACTGACTCGCTCAACTGAGTCAAAGCTACTGATTGCACGGTGGAGATTGTACCCTCCCCCCACTTGAATCTTCACGGTATCGGACCAACTCACTGGTATACGTATACTCACATACTCGTACGTGTCACTATTCCGACTCAGAAGCGGAAAGCACATTTTGTGTTACGCGTTCGTAGTGCGTCGACCGCAGCTGGGTTATAAGTTTACGCGCTACGCTGTTTTTTTTTCTAATTTTATTTATTTATTTATTTATTTATTTGATAAACAAACACTTACGGTCTAGCCAAACGTGAATGTTACAAAACAAAACATATTATTTGCACATAAAAAATGAATAAAAACAACAGTAGGAATGTAGGATAAAAAACAATTCGAATATCTTAAATATAAATTACACAATTATTGCACAAGAACATTATATAATATTAGTGTCTAACAACAAACTCGGAGTTACAATAGATTCGATGTATTGGCTTGCGGATCTCATAAATAGCGGCTCCGAACAAGAAAATATGTCAATCTTAGAATCATTAATTGAGATACTATTTACAAGGTTTAGAGCACGGGACACTGGTGAGTGCTTAAGTATGTTGGTGCGGGCACTAGGCAGAGCAAACATAGGTCTTGAGCGTGGACGAAGATAATGCTTATGGGGAGGTGGAACCGATAATGAAATTTGAGAGAGGAGATCTGGGTTCGTCAGTTTGCCTCGAATGAGCTGGAAAAAATAACGTACAAGGTGAAGGTTTCGTCGAGCTTCGAGGGTTTGATAATTTACCATTCCAACAACGAAGAGAGTGGGGTAAAGATATGGGTAGTATTTGAACATTTTTTTGTAAAGAAAACGTACAAATGATTTTTGGACTCTTTCCAACATAAGGATGTACTTACTCTCATGAGGTGACCACACAATACAATTTGACTCTAACCTACTTCGGACATATGCATTGTAGAGAACACCGATCGTTGTGGGACAGGTAAATTGTTTTGATTGTCGGATAACGAAGCCTGCACTTTTACTAGCCAGTTTGCATGTCTGTATAATGTTAGGATTAAAAGTTAGGTGGGAATCGAAATATGTACCCAAATCTCGTACCTCCGTAAGTCTGTTGAGAAATTGCCCGGAGACCGTATAGTTGAAAGCAATCGGACGCGGAGAACGCGAGAAAGACATAATAGCACATTTTGAGATATTAAGTGCCAATCCATTTTCAAGGCCCCATGTTTGTATTCTATCGATGTCTAATTGAAGTGATAAACAGTCATCTTGGCTACGAACTGAGTGCACAAGCTTGACATCATCGGCAAATAAGAGACATTTGGAGTTACTCACGGCGGAAGGCAATTCATTAATCATTATCAAAAACAATAATGGTCCAAGACTGCTACCCTGACCAATGCCCGATGTCACTGGGTAGCCTTCAGAGCATGATTTATTGTACTGAACGTACTGCTTCCTGTCAGAAAAGTAAGATGTGAAAAAGCTTAATAGATCGGGACAAAAACCTGCCACTGACATCTTTTTTAGCAAGATGTCACAATCAACTCTATCAAATGCTTTATGGAAATCAAAGTAGGCTACATCTACTTGACCACTGCAGTCTAAGTGATTTGATAAAAACATCGTGAGATTTATAAGGTTTGAGGTAGTTGAGCGATTTGGTAAAAACCCATGTTGTTCATCACAAAACCACCCGTCAATTTGCTTAAATATAGATGTATAGACAATATACTCAAAAATTTTACTGAATACAGATAGAATAGCAATGGGTCTATAGTTTTGGATTTCAGATTTGGAACCGTTTTTGTGGATGGGTATTACCTTTGTTGTTTTCCAAACAGAAGGGTAAATTTTTGATTTAATTGCAAGATTTATTATATAGTGTAAAGGTTTTATAAAAACTTCATAGCAATCTCTTACGATAATCTGAGGTATACCATCTGGACCTTGGGTAAACTTAGGTTTTAATCTTTTTAAGGCTTTACTGACGTCTTCTTCACTAACAGGGTCCAGAGTTACAATACGGGGTGAGGCATGTAGCAGGGAGGCAGCATCAGAGTTAGCTTGTCTGATATCAAGAAGTGGTACAGATGGCAAGAACACACTTTTGAAGAAATCAGCAAATGAATTAGCTACTTCTTGAGAAGTCATATCGGTAAATGTTTCTGGCTCATGCCCAAATCGATTGCGCTTTATATAAGTCCAGAAAGAAGCAGGGTCTCGTTTAATGTTCGATTCTAACCTGGCGGTAAAGGAAAATAAACAATATTCTGATGTCGTTTTAACAAGTTTTCTGTAGTAAGAGAACAAAGCATAGTACAGACCATTCCCAGTTTGTTTGTACAACTTATGATAGTAGTTTTTGGTCTTTATAAGGAGAATTAAATTAGGTGAGAACCATTCAGGATAGGAGTTAAAACGAGGGTTCAAATGTTTACTTAAAGGGACAGAACTGCTTATTATATTGTTTACAGTTGCATAGAGAAAGTTTACAGATTCATCGAGATTATCAGTTATGTATAGCTGTGACCAGTCAATATTTCCCAATCCTGAGTACAAAGCATGGAAATCAGCTTTACGAAAGTTTCTATTATGCACACCTGATGGGGTAATTCTAGGAGAAAAACTATGTTTAGAAGTTACAGCTTTTGTATTTAGAATTTCGACGTTAATATCAAGAGGACTATGATGTTTTTCATGAGAAACAATCTCAACAACAGCCTCATTAACCGATACGTTTGAAATCTCCGAACTAGCCAATACCAAATCAAGTGTTCTTCCGAGTTTATTAATTACATTGTTATGTTGAATGAGATCACAAGTACCTAAGAAAAGGTTAAAATCATTTCTTACATCTACGCTAACAGAGTACAAGTTAAAGTCACCGATTACAATAATGGGTAGGGTATATAGGTTTTTAATTTTCTCAATATACTCAAATGCGCTGTAATAACGACTGACGGATACACGAGGGGCAAGGTAAATCACAAAACAAATAAAGCGTTGACATCCTCTTGTAATGATGGCACTAATAAATTCATCTATAGGAGCTGCGCTGCAGTCGATCTTACGCAGGTGGTAGGGCGGGCGCACGGCGAGCAGCGCGCCGCCGCCGCCGCGCCCTACACGATTGGCTCGTAGTACGGAGAAGTCTGGTGGAAAAAGCTCTGAATCATAGATTGTCTCGTCAAGTCTGGTTTCAGTGAGTGCGATAATGTTCGACGGAAATGTACTCAGTAGATTCTTAGTTAAGCCAAGCTTGCCCTTTAGGCCACGGACATTTTGGTAAAATATATTAATCTGTGCTTGTTTGGTCACGAAAAAACGCCTTCTTTTTTTCTGGACCATTTTGGCGACTGTTTCTGTAAGTACGCCATTCTTGGAGAGATGTGTGTTTTGGCCAGTTTTCGGGTGTCATGAAGAACTGGAAGTCTTGAAAGGGAACTCCTATTATAAAACAGTTGTGTCTCTCGTGAGCTGGAGTTGGTTTCTTTATCGAAAATGAAGTTTTAGGTCGCTTTTTGGTCAAAAATGCGAGGATCGTGTCTTGAGAAACATCATTATGGAAATTCCATACATGAATAAATTTAACCGGTTCAACGGTCTTCAGTTCAGTATCATCTTCGCCCGTAGCCCTGATTACTGGTCGACCATAACGTTGTCGGTTCGGAATGCTGTAATGTTTGTCCCCCATTCCAGTGCTCGTATTTTGTTTTATTGAGGCTTCATCTGATGAGGGCGCGGGAGTGGTTGGTGTAAGATTGGGGCCGGAGGATTTATCTGATGGCGTGTCTAGTATGGAATCCTTTGTATGAATATTTCTCTGTACGCTATCCTTGTGAAGCACTGTTTGCTTTGTTTTACCCTTCTGTATGACACAACTGTAGGTAGGTTGCTTGAGTGAGTCAATGCTTTGTTTAAGTGAGGTGAGTTCTTGGTCTATACGCTGTCTATGGATATCTAAATCTTGTGTTAGTTTAGTGCTAGTTTCACTCGCATTTTTTAGAACCACACATTCATCCGCAGTCTTCTCAATAGCATCAATTAATCCATCGACGTCAGTTCTTAGAACAGTATATTTGTCATTTAGTTTACTATAATTCCTCTGCATTAGATTGAAGATTTCCGAAAACTTGAACAGTTTCTCCTCTTGTTTTTGCAATTGAGACGTAACCTGTTGTCGGAATTCACGAAGTTCAGTTAAAATATCGCTGATGGATTCAATGCTAGCGTTCGAAATCGGCACCTGGTTGTCACTGGGTAGGTTAGTTGGTGGTACCGAGACATTCCCTTTAGTCATATTAGGTTTTACACCAGACGTGATTATAGGGCTACGGAGTTTAGAATAGCAAGCCGGGCACTTCCAATTGGCTCGGTGTTCAGCGGTCATCGTGTTGCGAAAGCGTGGTGATGAAACGTTTGCACATTGTAAATCATATTTTAATTTGCAAAGAGAGCATGTTAAATATTCTCTACTTGGTACCTTCTGTTTACATCCTGCGCATACTACGGGCGCCATCTAAAGTCATCAGCTGTATTAAATCGACATTGATAGTAGTTAGTGTTCAGATATTTCTAGTCTATCGCGGTACACCTTCTGTTGCTATAGATGGCGTTACAGTCAACACAAACAAAAAATAAATAAATCAGATAGCAAAGTTTCTACCTAGCTTTTTAGGTTAAGTAAAATGTAAAAGTATTAATATCCAAGTTCAGTCACAGTTTTTATATACAACTTTCAACACTCACAATTTTTAAGTTGCCAAATCGTCTAGTCTATTTGTATCACACATATTTAAAGTGTTTCAAACAAATCAACATACACATTATTTTAGCACTTTTTTTTTTTTAGTTCATTTCATTTCATTTCATTTATTCATTGCAGTGTCACAACTAATGATGTACAAACATAATAATATGTGTAATAGTAGGTAGGTGTTTTTTAATTAATTATTGAGGGCATAGCAATGTGTGAGGGCTTAAGTGCTTCAATTATAAGACCTAAGTAACTGTAAATTAATAGAATACATTATCTATTACATGCTATTACATATTCTAAAAGCAAAATTTGGACATTTTATAAAACAATTTTTATAAGAAGAATATTTAAACTGTTTTTATAAAACCTTAATTATTCACAGTTTTGTGTATACTCTAAATACCATATATACCAAATTTATTTATAATGCAACAGATGATTTATACCCAAGGAAAGTAATTTTATTGTAAAGATGTCGAAGTTAAGGAGTTAAGCTGTGCGAAAAGCGGATCTTTTATTAATTGATTTGATTTCTATCGCCGAAAAAATCTTTAAGATTATAATAACAGTTTTGGATGAGGAAGTTTTTTAGTTTTTTAATAAATAAATTATTTGATTCTATACTTTTTATGTCATTTGGAATATTATTATATATTTTAATAACCATCGGATGGGGACTTGATGCGAATATGTTTAGTTTTGAGAAAGGTATTTTTAGTTTGTAGAGATTGCGATTGTTTCGTTTAACGTTTTCTAATGGGCTATACAAAGTTTTATGTGATCTAACAAATTTGGATGATTCTAAAATATAAATAGACGTTAACGTAAGAATGCCGTGCTTTATAAAATGGGATCTACAAGACTCCATTTGGTCTATATTTGTTAAGATTCTTATACATTTTTTTTGTAAAATAAAAATGTCCTCTACATCTGTGGAATTTCCCCATAAGATTATGCCGTAGGTTAATCTAGAGTGCGCGTACGCGTAGTATGCTGCGAGAGCTGTTTTAAAGTTTGTAACTTTTTTTAGGTTATACAGTGCGTAGGTGAAAGAGGATAATTTGCTCGACAATTTTTGAATGTGTATTTTCCAATTTAGGTGTGTATCTAGATCTATACCCAGTAGAGAAGCCGAATTTAGTTTGATAATAAAAGTAATATTTCACCCACAATATCACTGTATGATCCGAGTTACGTGGTAAAAATTACTTTCGAAAACATTTTAGGTAAAAAGAAGCACATTATTATGAATTTAGTAATTAATTATACGGAGTCGATGTTCTTGCCGTAATGGCGTCCAAACAAAATTGGTAAACCCTTGACAACATCTCACCTGGTGGTAAGTGACGATGTTGCCGAAGATGGAAGCGGGCTTACCAAGATTCCCCAACGCAATGGGGAACTGTTATTTGTTCTTTTTTCATTCGACCTTTTTTTCATGCCATCTATTCATTCTTTTACGCATGCGCTGACATTTGATTCCAAAAATTTAAAATTCTTTCCACCATTCAACATATTTTTCAAAACCAAACTTGGGAACTTTATAAAATAATTATTATAACCTGCTGCTTTCTTTATAGACCCATCTCGGGTAAGATAAAATTATGTTTCTTATTTGTGATTATAATTTAAGTGTGTTACGTTTTTCTAATCCTTGTTTTCTTTTTAGGTCTTTATTCATCTTATTCATCTGTAAATAAATCTGAATACCTGTCAACACGTTATTACCTACCCTCGCCCTGCCTACCATACCCTACACCTACAATGACGTGTCACAATTGCTTACTATACTCTCGTAATGTTTTATTAAATACACTGTTATTAAGCCCTTGACATCATCTCACCTGATGGTAAGTGACAATCATGTCAAAGATGAAAGCGGGCTTACCAAAATTCCCCAACACAATAACGAAACTGACTATCAAATCTTACAAAGTTAAACCCCGCCGGAAATCGAACCCGCAACCTGCGTGATCGACGTGACCACACAAGGCGCACTAAGCCACGACCGCTTCAAGGAAAATTATGTTGGCAAAGAAAGACGGCAAGATATTATTTCCAGTTACTTAGAACATTTAATACAGATCCAGTCTGCTGCAGTCCGCGCCGGGCTATTTAACAACATTGTTAAAGTGAAACTGCGAGATTAAGTTGATAGATGGCGCTGTTTGTTACTAGTCCACAGTATGTAGTATAACTAAAGCCTTTTATTCTACTAGCTTTTGTCCGCGGCTTCACTCGCGTCGGAGGGTGATTGATGCGCTAGCCGCAAGCGTCTTCTCTAGATCACGAGGTTTCTATCTCAGGCTATGCTAATTAGTAGTTTATTTTATTTACTACACCCTTAAAACAAAATTATAAAAATCCCTTGCTCCGTTTCAATGTTAAAGAAATCGACCAAAAAATGTCTATTTTTCAGTTTCCTTTAGAACTGTGCTATTTTCACGGGATAAAAAGTAGCCTATGTCCTTCCCCATAGCACAAGCTATCTGCATGCCAAATTTCATCAAGGTTAGTTGAGGTGTTGAAGCGTGAAGAGGTAACAAAGAAACAAATAAACACATTTCACATTTCACATTTATAATATAACGTAAGGATGTAATGTCAACTATGAACAGAGTAGAGAATGAGTAAGGGACTACTGAATGTATTTGAGTAATAGAACGAGTGATTTATTTCTCTCTTTAAAAATAGTCGAGAATCTTCAAGGTGAAATTGAAAATCCAGTACTTTTTGAGTTAGATTCAAGATTCAAGGTGCAAATTACACTCTTTCTGATAGTCATAAAATAATAATAACATCATTTCATTAGTGAAAAATCAAGAAATAAACAATCATTAGTTAATAATGTCAAAATGCAATCCTTGAAATAAAGCAGATTATGTCATTAGAACATGAAAACAATATGACGATATGCCCGCTTCCATCTTCGGCAACATCGTCACTTACCACCAGGTGAGATGTTGTCAAGGGCTTACCAACTGTGAATAAAAATATTTTTTTTTTTTAAATGACACTAAAAGTTATACATAAAAATCATTGAATGTCATTGATGCCTTTGACAAGAGTAGACCAGTTTACACGAACAGCACCCGGTCACGAGTATAACGCGAGGGTCAGCCATCGCTCCCATCAACCATACTAGAGGGAAAGGAACGACCCGGCTCGATAGACATTTCATTTACGCTACGCATCCTAAATCATACTTTTATGTAACTTTTTGTTATAGCGGCAACAGAAATACAAAATTTCAACTGTCTACCAATTACGGTTCATGAAATAAAGACGGACGGACAGACAGCGGAGGCTTAGTAATAGGGTCCCGTTGGTCACCCGTTGGGTGTACGGAATCTTAGAAAAATAATAAAAAGTTCATCATCATCATTATCGTCATATCAGCCGAAGGACGTCCACTGCTGGACATAGGCCTCCCACAAGAATCTCCACGACGACCGGTTCTGCGCTGCCCACATCCAGCGGCTTCCCGCGACCTTCACCAGTTCATCGGTCCACCGAGTGGGAGGTCTGCCTACACTACGCTTTCCGGTGCGTAGTGGAACTTTACTGCCCTAACGGCCATCTGTTCTAGGAGCAATGTGCCCCGCCCACTGCCACTTAAATTTAGCAATTCTGAGAGCTATGTTCTCCTACGTTACTAAAAATTTTAAAAAAGTTAATAAAAAGTTACAATCATTGAATTACTACAATGAAGTTATGACTAGTATTTTTTGTAAGTTTTACATGCGCCCACCGCACGAGCGCTCACGATGATACGATGAATACGATGTCGACATATTAGCTGACAGCTTTGTCACTGTGTGTAAAATTGATTAGATTAGATTAGATTCCAATATTAGTAACATAATTTAAGTTTGACTAACATCTAAAATTAGATATGACGTTTTTCTTGTGTTATATTAACTTGCAGGCGATTTGGGTCAACTGTTAGCCTGCTAAATGTTTTATTGAATAAATAAATAAATTTACATAAAATGAAACTCAAGTAAAGCTTACAAGGAGAACGTGTTCATGCTGGCAGACATATCCATACATAAATAGGTACCTTTATACTTTCTATGGCCCATTGGGAAAATGACAGATAGACGAATAGGTACAGAAAAAACTAAAACCTGACTACGGAAAAGTATGAAAACAAGTTTTCCACAAATCCTAGCCTTTTTTCCCCTTCATTTGGGGTTATAGCGGTGATCGCAAGCCATAATGATAGGTACTTATGATACAAAATATTGATTACGATAGGGCTTGTGACCACGGCTATTACTAATACTAAAATAAAATTACAAATAATAAAAATTCGCCAAGTGCCAGTCGTACTAGCGCAAAGGAGTCCGAACTGAATGACAGAAATAGCATATTTTTGTCGCTTGCTTAGGTCTTTTGTTTTTAATGTAAAGTATGCTTGTGCTCTAGAAGATATTATAAAATAATAGATTATGTAAATGACAAGGATATATATGTTGATTCTATAACAAATACTATTACCTGGGACTGTAATCTGAATCATGACATTATTTGTAATATAAAATTGTTTTTTTTTTACTTTTTTTTTATTTACAATTGGTAAGCCCTTGGCATCATCTCACTTGACGATGACGATGATGCCGAAGACAGAAGCGGGCTTACCAAGATTCCCCAACGCAATGGGGATATTAGCTATCTTATCTTCATGCCGGAACACATTAATGCTGTCAACATTGATGTTTGGCTGCAAGACTTAGATAAGATGGTGGTAGCTAGCCAGGCGGGCTTAGAAAATGCCCTACCACCAACCAAACCGAGTCTTACAAGTTAAACCCACCGGGAATCGAACCCGCGGCCTCCTGGTGTAAAGCGAATGGACTAACCATTACGCCACGGAGGCGGTTAAAATTAAAGTGTGTGTAAACACCTATTTAATATAAATTATTTTGATTTTTTATCATTGTCATTATTCTATGTAGTTGTGTGGAGAGGTGTGGGGTACGGAACCCTCGGAGTGCTAGTTCGACTCGCGTTTGGCCAGTTTTATATCCTTTCATCATATCAGCCGAACGAAGTCCACTGCTGGACATAGGCCTCCACCAAGGATCTCCACGACGACCGGTTCTGCGCTGCCTATGCGTGCTATGCACGGAGTTTCTCTGCGTGCTCGAATCAGAAACGAGGAGATCCGTAAGAGAACCAAAGTAACCGACATAGCTCTCAGAATTGCTAAACTTAAGTGGCAGTGGGCATTGCACATTGCTCGTAGAACAGATGACCGTTGGGGTAGTAAAGTTCTCGAGTGGCGACCACGCACCGTAAAGCGTAGTATATCCTTTACTTACTCTTTTTTCGCATCTTCCCTTTCATAGCCTTTTTTACCTTTTTTTGCCTTTATATTTCACAAGTTTAGTACCTACCTATTTCTAAGAGATTTCTTGAAAATTCTTAATCGAAACGATCTGTTGCATAATGTGAGTAACTTTGTATGTATGTATGTATGTATGCGGCACTCCAAATGAACAAGTAACGAGAAAATGTTTCGATTTTATAGTTCATGTCACTTGGGGAATCTTCCACAAACCCTTAGAGTTTAGAGAATACTTATATACCAACAAAACATAAATGTGAAATGGGGCCAAGTTCGATATAAAAAAAACACAGCTATTTAAATGGGTAGGTACCAAGTTTTATAGTGGTACCATGTGATACTGCCGTGTGTCTCGATAGAATACCTATATCTATAGAATAGTTAGTACTTAAGAGGAGTGTGAAGCCACGGCGAAAATAAGACTTTTCATACAAACGACGGAAGCGAATTTAGCCTATTTTGAAAATTTTTTCATAAGTTGTCGATAAAAACAAAAGCTGGTTTTTTTAAATTAGTGATTAAAAATAAACAAATAATGACCGAAATTAGTTAACCCGGCGTGCGTAATGTTAAAATTTGTAACAGGGACCACAAGATTGGTGTGACGAACCCATATGAATCCACCCATGTCTTGACATGTTAATATTATTATTATTGTTCTTTTAAACAATAGTTCGAAAACTGATTGAGAGGGTAAAATTAAAAACATGTATGAATTTTTATATTTATTTACGACATTAACATTGAACTTTTAATTGTGATTTTCTTTACAGCTTTGTAAGTGTTGTGTAACAGCTGTCTTTGCATTCTTATTTCTTACGCTCTGTCTTTTCATTATAATATTTTCAGACCTGGTACGCACGTTAGATCTTTCAGGTGCCCTAGACCATTTTGTGCCGTTCTTCCCAGTCAACTATCATATATTACCTTCACTATCAGAATGAGATCTAGTAGGCTTTTCTTCTTTATCATTTTGATTATCTATCTCTTGTTCTGAATCACTTTCACAGCTTCTTTGACTAAAAAGACGTAATAATCTTCTTTCTTTATCTTAATAAGACATACAAATTATTTAGCCCGCAAGAGAACTTTATCTAAGTATAGTAATATTATTTCATGCTTTTGAGTGGATTTCATTTTGAAGTCGCTTTTTAGTTTTTTAATCTTCTATTTTTATTTTCTTTATTTTTAGTGATATTGCTATCTATCTAACAACGTTCAACCCAATCACCCACTCGGCAATAGAAACCATCAAATCATAATGCATGTGTTTCATTAACAGATACAGATTCCTGTGGCTTCCATCATAATCTCAACAGCATGAATCTTCCATCATCATCTCATCTGAATAACCTGAAAGAATACAACTATCGGTTTATACGTACCTACGTATCTACGTAAAATATTTAATTAAAGAATTATCCTGTAACTCCTAACCGTTAAGGAGTTGTACCTTTCTTCATCAGCTCATCAACATGAGACAAATACTTAAATAATTTTAGAAAGTACATGAAACACGTAAAACGTGCCTATAAAATTTGAGTGTTGCCCTTGATTTCCCTGGGATCCCATCATCAGATCCCGACTTGGTGACAATGGGATTCCCTCGAGAGTATACTCTTTCGAATAAAAAAAGAATTTTAAAAACCGGTTAAGAATCGGCGGAGATATCGCGTAACAAATATACAAAAAAACATATAGTCGAATTGAGAACCTTCTCCTTTTTGAAGTCGGTCGATTTATTAGCATGTGGGTGTATTACACCATTTACACCCAACCATACACTCGCCGGGTTAAATTAGTAAAAACACAATGAACCACAAGAAAATTGAATTTGAATTGAAAAAAAAAACAAATACATATAAACATAGCTATCAAAAATTGGTCAAAGCAGTTTACATTTCTATGTAAGTAAGTAATTTATAGAACTTATAGTATAGAAATATCAATGTGATGTACAGAATAGTTAAAAAAATTAAGATAACAGGTAAGTAGGTACTTAATTTAATTACAACTTAAGTGTAGTTTTGTAATTACACTCTTACTCTCCCACTAGCATTCCCTGCGTTGGGAGAGTCATTCTTCGATCATTCGCCGATTCTTCCCAGGTATTTAGGAGGTGAAAATTGCAATTGCCATTTGTATAAAAAGTCGAAATTACTTGCAACGCAATCCTTGAACGTTATTTTCACCCACTTCAAGACGTCGGATTAAATTGAAACAAAATTAATGACATAAAAAAGGGCAAAAAAGTGACATTTAAAAATGTATGATTTAGTCCGGTTTGCCGTTAAAGCGTATTTTTTGTTTTTTGAAATTAACTCCTTATGAATCGATTTATAGATGGGGAGTAAAATCAGGTGTTAACTCACGTTTACTCACGTTTTATTTCAGTCACCTTTTATGTCAGGAAGGCTAAAGACTCCATGGCCATATTATGGATTCTTAGACTGTGGCCATACTTACAGCCTATACTTACAGGCCGCAGGCGGAGCTCCCCGTAAGGCGAAGCCCGGAGCGCACCCTACGAGCCTGGATGCCGATCTCTGCCTAACACGAAGCTCGGAGCGCGTCTTGCGAGGCTGAAGGCAGCTCCGCAAAAAAAAGCAGTAAACTCCTGCTGCGCTTCGGAGCTGACACACACACTTTATTTGCTTCATCCGATTCTCTTGGTAGATATTTTAATTTTGCCAATCCATAAAACTTTTACGTATAAATGTAAGTATTTTGGTCTCGCCTGTACAGTGTACACATTGGATATTTATGTCTCATTATACTTTCTCGCTGTCGTATTTTGTTTTACGATTGGATTCCAGATTGGGTGTTTTTCTAAGGAATTGCATTTAATGTCTACAAAAAGGTACTTATTTTTACAGACTTTTATCATCAAATACCTAGTGTAGGGAGCTACATGTTGGAATTAGGTAATAAACAAAAAATATATAAGGGACGACTTACTTGACAGGCTGATTTTCTTTTAATTGTATCTTTTTAAAGTTTTGTATTGCCAACGAGGAACTCTATTAGATCCTTCTGTCCGCCCGTCCGTCCATCACAGATAGTCACAACTTCACAAGGCGACGTTTTTTTTTATCCACAATTGGTAAGCCTAAATGATTGCATAGAATTCACCCCCAGATATTGTCAGGGAACTTGATCCTACTTACATCCTGCAGTCTATCAGAAATATTGGCCTTGTTGAAGTTACATATCGTGTCGATATCATGAAGTGGATATTGGCGAGATCATAAAATGAGCGAGCGAAGCGAGCGATAATAGGTTTGTTAAGTTCGATGATGATACTGTCGAAAAGCCTCCTAAATCGAGGCTCCCCCTCTGGGTGGTGGAAAGCAGTTAAGGTTAGGTTTGTTTCGTATTATATGACCGGCCAATTCATGATTTGGTCAATCCATTGCATGAAATGGCCATTTCTACCACGACCATTTTATGAAATTGACAATTCTACCATGACCATTTTATGAAATTGACAAATCTACCATAACCATTTTATGAAATTGACAATTCTACCACGACCATTTTATGAAATTGAAAATTCTACTACGCTTTTTTTATGAAATTGACAATTCTGTGATGTCACTACGACATACAATATACAGGGTGAAAAGTTGAGATAGGTCAGTAGGGGCAGTTACTAGATCCCTTGCTGCCATGCAAAAATGCTCTTAGGAGAACTTTACTAACTTCACAATATTATAAGGATTATTTTAACAGTTTAGACTACCACGGTTACGTAGCCTCTATTCTAAAGTACGGATTGTTAATATGGGAAATTCGGTTCACTTAAATAATTTTGTCATTGCACAAAAAATGCATACGAGCTATGTGTGGCAAAACATCCCGTGAGTCATGCAGGCCATTATTTAAGTCGTTAGGACTGTTACCCTTGGCCTGAATGTATATTTCAGAGGTCGCTACTTTCGTAAAAAATTACTTACATTTATTTAAAAAGATGAGTGATGTATACAACAGATCTGTAAGAGACCCAAACAAACTGGTTTTAGACTCATTATAATAGACAGTGTATAATAATGTGTGTTAAAATTTATAATACTGTACCTACTGACATGAAATCAATACCTAATAATATATCATTTATACGCAAACTCGTCACATTTCGTAAAGAAAAAATATTTTTTTCCATAAACGAACTCCTACATAGACATTTTGACAATTTAACATTGACTATGAGAAATGCGATTGTACCTATGGCTTTATTTTTTACCGACTTCAAAAAGGAGGAGGTACTAAGTTCGACTGTATATTTTTTTTTTTCATGTATGTTCACCGATTTTTCCGTCAATTGTGGACCGATTTTAAAAATTATTTTTTCATTCGAAAGAGTATACTCCCGAGGGGGGCCCATTGTCACCAAGTCAGGATCTGATGATGGGATCCCAGGAAAATCGAGGGCAACCCTTCAAAAATAATAAAAAATTTGAATTTTAAAGGCACTAATAACGTGATTCATATGTTTTCTAAAGCTATTAATATACTTGCGTCTGTTAGTCATATTCTCATGTTGATAAGCTGATGTAGGAAGGTACAACTCCTTAACGGTTAGGAGTTGCAGGAAAATTCTTTTGAATGTTATACATAGATATATACGTAGGTATGCATAAACCGATAGTTGTATTCCTTCAAGTTATTCAGATGAGCTGATGATGGACGATTTAACTCCTTAACTTTCATGCTGCTGAGATGATGATGGAAGCCACAGGACTCTGTATCTGTTAATGAAACACATGTATTATGATTTAATAGTTCCTATTAGTGAGTATAGGTGATTGGATTTAACGTTGCTTTATAGATAGCGTTACCACTAAAAATAAAGAAAATGAAAAAAGTTAAAAAAAACTTAAAACCGACTTCAAAATGAAATTCACTCGAAAATGTGAAATAATATTATTATACTTAAATACACATCATTAACCAACAATAACGAAATCAAAGGCGAGTACGAATTAAATTGGGGGCTTAAAATTTTTTTGAGGTCGGTACCAGCACACAGTTACTTACTGAATGGTTTAGATTCGATGGTTTGCTGACACCGACCTCAAAAGACCTCTAATTAAATTCGTACCCACCTTTGATTTCGTTATTGTTGGTTAATGTTGTGTATTTAAGTATAATAATATTATTTCACACTTTTGAGTGAATTTCATTTTGAAGTCGGTTTTAAGTTTTTTTAAACTTTTTTTGTAGTATAGTTGGTAGTATAGGTATAAACTGTGAGTTTTAAAAGTAATAATAACAATAAGATTGATATTTGCATACCAAATCTGGTGAAATATGAGAATTTCCTAAATAACGTAACAGCTTTAAAACCATGTCTAATGCAAATAAATTTTCATTTTGAGAATAAGTACAGTCGGCAAGAAAATGATCAATTTACACGAAGAACAACTAAAAGAACAACGTTTAATGACGCCAAATGATATTGTTTCTTAATAGAATCAAAACTTTCTATGAATTCAACTCAGGTTAGAGTACTTTAAAACTCGAAAATCCCAAAAATCTATTCCCATACATATTCAGAATCAGAATCAGAATAATTTATTTGCAAGAATTCTTAAGTCGTAAATATACAGATCTTAAAAAGTACAATTCCAGTAAACATGTTCAGTCTTATGAAGGCATGCAAATTAAAACAAATAAAAAATAAACTGTTAATATTAATAATGATTAAATTAGGTATGCAACGTTAGTTTCAGATTTGTTATAAAATGTCACTGTATGTAATTTTTGTAGTCCATAAACTCCTTAATACTACAAAAACAATAGTTCATTAGCCATTTTGTTAGTTTGGCCTTAAATTCTGTCCCTTGTAATATTTTTAAATCATTAGGTAAGTTATTATTTATCATTTTACACATGTTGTAGACTTTTTTTATAAACATCTATCTTTTATATTATAAAAGGAGGTCGATGAAGCATAGTTTTATACTGCGCTCTTGGCT
Source organism: Coleophora flavipennella (assembly GCA_947284805.1). Classification (NCBI taxonomy): domain Eukaryota; kingdom Metazoa; phylum Arthropoda; class Insecta; order Lepidoptera; family Coleophoridae; genus Coleophora; species Coleophora flavipennella. The sequence continues at coordinate 6,544,058 of OX369290.1, forward strand.
TTCTTAATGTGACGTTGACAAGTATTAAATAATATGATTAAAAATGTAATGTTCTACTGTGATAATCTTTAACTCTTAGTTAGTTAAGTCTCCTAAGAGTATTTTTGCGTGGCAGCAAGGGATCTAGTCATCATCATCATATCAGCCATAAATCGTCCACTGCTGGACAAAGGCCTCCCCCAAGGATCTCCTTAGGTCACAGTGATCCATTAGTAGTCACATTTTGTCGTTATCTCTTTTACTTGTTTTATAATATGTAACACTCACACAATTAGCTGTTGCAATTTATATGTCTATAATAATATAGACATATAAATTGCAACAGCTAATTCTGTGATACTCACAGAATTTTAAAACGAAAGCTATAGAAACCGAAATTACAACAAACAGACTATTAGCTGTTGCATTTATTTAAATGATATTTTACTCACAGAATTTTAAAACTAAAGCTATAGAAACCGAAATAACAACAAAGAGACTGTTAGCAGTTGTATTTATTTATATGACATTTTACTCACAGAATTTAAAAACTAAAGCTATAGAAACCGAAATAACAACAAAGAGACTGTTAGCAGTTGTATTTATTTACATGACATTTTACTCACAGAATTTTAAAACTAATGCTATAGAAACCGAAATAACAACAAACAGACTGTTAGCAGTTGTATTTATTTAGATGACATTTTACTCACAGAATTTTAAAACTAAAGCTATAGAAACCGAAATAACAACAAACAAACTATTAGCCGTTGCATTTATTTAGATGACATTATACTCACAGAATTTTAAAACCAAAGCTATAGAAACCTAAATAACAACAAAGAGACTGTTAGCAGTTGTATTTATTTATATGACATTTTACTCACAGAATTTTAAAACTAAAGCCATAGAAACCGAAATAACAACAAAGAGACTGTTAGCAGTTGTATTTATTTACATGACATTTTACTCACAGAATTTTAAAACTAATTCTATAGAAACCGAAATAACAACAAACAGACTATTAGCAGTTGTATTTATTTAGATGACATTTTACTCACAGAATTTTAAAACTAAAGCTATAGAAACCGAAATAACAACAAACAAACTATTAGCCGTTGCATTTATTTAGATGACATTATACTCACAGAATTTTAAAACCAAAGCTATAGAAACCGAAATAACAACAAAGAGACTGTTAGCTGTTGTATTTATTTATATGACATTTTACTCACAGAATTTTAAAACTAAAGCTATAGAAACTGACATAACAACAAAGAGACTGTTAGCAGTTGTATATTTTATTTATATGACATTTTACTCACAGAATTTTAAAACAAAAGCTATAGAAACCGAAATAACAACAAAGAGACTGTTAGCAGTTGCATTTATTTAGATGACATTTTACTCACAGAATTTTAAAACTCAAGCTATAGAAACTGAAATAACAACAAAGAGACTGTTAGCAGTTGTATTTATTTACATGACATTTTACTCACAGAATTTTAAAACTAAAGCTATAGAAACCGAAATAACAACAAAGAGACTGTTAGCAGTTGCATTTATTTAGATGACATTTTACTCACAGAATTTTAAAACTCAAGCTATAGAAACTGAAATAACAACAAAGAGACTATTAGCAGTTGCATTTATTTAGATGACATTTTACTCACAGAATTTTAAAACTCAAGCTGTAGAAACTGAAATAACAACAAAGAGACTGTTAGCTATTGCATTTATTTAGATGAAATTTTTAGGCTCCCGTAGTCAAACAGTGGTTTATTCGTCCAACGTCAAACAGGAACACTTATAGTTTTGCAATGTCTGTCTTTCCGCGGCTTAGCTCAGAGAATATTACTAGAAAGCTGTAATTTAGCATGAGTATATACATATATATATATTAATCACGCCAACAAAGTGGTTAAATAAAAATATTTTTTTTTTAATTTGGCTACCTCCCATTTAATGTGAAGAGGGGGTGATCTTTTATGTTGGCGTACCCTTTCTTATTATAGCTTTCATAGTTAAAGAGTAATAGTCGACCAACTTAAGATGTGCAGTTGGATTTTTTTTTTTTATCTTAGCCACTTCTTGCGGCAATCACACCTATCAAAAAATATTTTACATAAAATACACAAATAACTGAGATACGTTTCTTCTGCGCCGGGACTTTGGTAATTTTCTATGGAGCTTGGGTGTTCTCCTTATACTTTTATTTTTTGGAAAGACTACGGAACCCTATTTTGCACGAGTCCGACTCGTACTTGGTCAGTTTTTGGATATATGTAAGAGTCAAAAAAATACATTGTTTCTATTCAATTCTGAACATGTCACAACTTTGGATGACGTTAAATTATAACCAATTAATTATAATTCGATCGAAAATGTATAACATAGTGATAGGAGCTTTCTCTTACAACGATACTACAACAACATGGACAGGTTACAGGACAAGGAACAACTTTTTTGTTAGTAGCATTCTTTTTCGGTTTAACCGAAAACCGGTAAACCGTTTTTTGCCATTTCACAGAACACCATTCATTAAAGACCCTACATTCGAAGTGGTTTACGAATATTTATTTATTTATTTATTTATTTATTCATCATATAAACATAACATTACAGAATAAATCCATTTCGTCACATTTATCACATTTCGTCACATTTATCATTATTATATTAAACTTAAATAAGTAAGACCTAAAACATCATATTAAAATAGAAAGTTAAGTCATCAAACATTAATTCCTCACACATCTGCACACTCACTATGCTTCATACATGCCCTCTCAATCTTATTCCATTCATCCGCAAACAAATCACAGTCAGGTTGCGTATCGATGAGTGCATTGAGAGCCCGCAGCGCACGGCATACGGGCGCGTTCTGTCGCGCGGCAGTGCGGGCCACCGCGGGCGCGAAAAGGCGCACTGTCCTGTCGCGGTACCGGGTACGATTATATGGCACATAAAGTCTGATCTCATTGAGCAGGTCTGGACAATGCAATCTACCGTGCACAATTCTGCAAACAGTAGTCATCTGGTTGCACAGCCTGCGCGTTTGCAGCGAATTGTACCCAATATGTATACCTGGAACGAACAGTCCTATCAAACTTTGAGAAAGGGATCAATCGTCGAATTCAACTCGGCTGGGCAGCGTTCGGAAAGCTTCGCAATATCATTCTCTCCCAAATACTGCAGTATCTTAAGAATTTGAGACTTTTTGACTTTTTGACCAGTAGGTATACGTTGATAGTGTGACACATGAAACTGAGACATGGTCGCTGACTACAAGCCTCATAAAAAGGCTCGACCTTCCCGAAATGTGCTATGTTTCAAGTTTCTCTACGTGATCGAATCAGAAAATCAGAATCAACAATAGTCATTTTGAAACGCAAGATTTCGGAAACTACTGATCCTATGTAGATTACAAGTTTTTAGTAAAATAATAGATCTCGTCGAGATCTTCATTTCGGATGATAGTGGTCAAAATTAAAACTTTTATATCTTGGAAATTATAGATCTTAGATTACAAGTTCCTAAAGAGAAATGATAAAATTTGTCAAGATCTTCATTTCATGAGAAATCTGTCAAAAATAAAACTGTCATATCTTGGAAATGACCCATTCCAGACTTCTTATGTGCAAGAACTAAAAAGATTCTGTTGATATTTTCATTTTAGATGACAGCTGTCAAACGGTAGGCGGCAAAGCAACTCCTACGCACCTCAATTTTTGTTTTTCCAGAATTCATATCTCCAATTCCAAACTGAGTTATGAAACACGAGGTGGGTATTTACGAAGACTGACGGTAGTAGCCTGATACTGCCTTGCCTACCCGAAATTTGAAAATAATACAAATAACCGAAAAACCGGAAACGTGAAAATAAATCCCGTTTTTTTTTAATCAGAATCAGAATAAATTATTTTTTATGATAATAATTTTAAATATGCCAAAAAAAAAACGGTTTTTCGGTTTTAGGTTAAACCGGTTTGCATTCCCTAGTTTCTTTATAGCTTTGGTTATTAATTCTATGGTGACATAGCTTTAAGTATGTTGCAAATTCTGTAGGCAAACAGCAAAGCAAATTCAACAAGTAAGCGCTTTATAAATAGAATACGAGTACAACTGCTTACATTAAAATATTGCAGCGCAGCACAGCTTCGCCAAGTGTCCCGAACAATTTCTAAATTGAATATTTTGTGGTCTTGTTTTCAGAAAATAATTTTAAAATTAAAAACACGACTGCCGTGTCAAAAAGTGAACTAAAAATTAAATAAATAAGTAGTGTTCAGATTGAAAGCCTTTGTGGCGTAATGTTCAGTCCTTTCGCTTCACATTAGGAGGACGCAAATTCCCGGCGGGGTCAAACTTTTTAAGACTCGATTTTCTAAGGCCGGCTATCTAGCTACCATCATCCTTCTAAGCCTTACATCAGTGTTAGCAGCAGCATTGATGTGTGTTCTGGCATAAAAATAAGATAGACAGTTCCCCATTGCGTTTGAGAATCTTGGTAAGCCCGCTCCTTTCTTCGACATCGTCGTGAGATGATGATCATGAGTCCGACTCGCACTTGGCCGTTTTTCCAGTTTCAGAATATTGAGACTCTCATTCAATCCTACGCTACCGTTTCTCAGCTCTTTAACCACTAAAAACGAAATAAAACTGGCCAAGTGAGTTTAGGACCAAGTGTAGGATTCTGCAGTCAGTTCTCGATAACTAACTCGAAAACTAACACATGATACAATCGGAAAACTTTTCATAATGGGTTTATTGGCCAACTTATAAGTACATGGGCAATTTTAAGTAATTAGGGCAAAGAGTTTAGAAATAACAGGAAGGAAAGGAAATTTGGTTATCAATTTTTTCAAACAGTACCATGACAAAAATATGTTATTAGGAACACTTCTCAATTTAAAAAGACTAAAGTACTTAACAACATCCACACGAGAAGGTCCACTCAAAAAAAAAATAATGGCCATATAATATTCTTGGACTTTTATTGTATATTAATGACTTCACAGAAATGTCTACTCTTGCGGTTGATATCACTACTATCATCGAAGGCCATGATAAAAATACATATCATCCATCATCATAATATCAGCTAAGGATTTCCACGACGATAGATCCTGCGCTGCCCGCATCCATCGGCTTTCCGCGATCTTCACCAGGTCTTCAGTCCACCGCGTGGGAAGCCTTCCTACGCTACGTTTACCGGTGCGCAGTTGCCACTCGAGAACTTTACTGCCTAAACGGCCATTTGTTCTACGAGCTATGTGCCCTGCCCACTGCCACTTCAGTTTAGCGATTCTGTGAGCTATGTCGGTTACTTTGGTTCTCCTGCGGATCTCCTCGTTTCTGATTCGATCACGCAGAGAAACTCCGAACATAGCACAATCCATTGCCCATTGGGTAACATAGAGCCTTCTTATGAGGCCCATAGTAAGCGACCATGTCTCAGTTCCGTAAGTTAACAGTTCATCACTGGCAATACACACTGGTCAAATACATATGAATCCACCATAAACACATCCTTATCTGACGTTATTAGGATGGATGGAGGACAACTATCTTTCCACAAATATGAACAAAACCAAATATATGCAGTTTCATTCATATCAAACAAAGCCTCATTCACTAAAAAGAGAATACAACAATTTTTTAAATGCAGGAAACGGATGAGTTTAATTTTTTGGGATTAGTGTTTGTATGCAAAAGATTGGATCGTTTTTTGTTTGCCCTGCGACGTCTGCGGCAAAATGTTTCTGTTGAAGCCGCAATAACAGCTTACCATGGCCATGTTTCCTCAGTACTTAACTATGGACTGATGATGATATCAACTCATATACGTCCCCACCTAGGGGCTCGAGCCTACCCTGAATTATGGCGAACGGGCCTTAGTCGACCACGCGGGCCCAGTGCGGGTTGGTAGACTTCACACACAACCTGCGAGTTTCTCCGCAGGCGTGTGCAGGTTTCCTTACGATGTTTTCCTTCACCGTAAGAGCATCGGATAAACGTACATCATCATGTCAGCTCATATACGTCCCCACGGAGGGGCTCGAGCCTACCCTGAATTAGGGCGATCGGGCCTTAGTCGACCACGCGGGCCCAGTGCGGGTTGGTCGACTTCACACACAACCTGCGAGTTTCTTCGCAAGCGTGTGCAGGTTTCCTTACGATGTTTTCCTTCACCGTAAGAGCGTCGGATAAACGTACATATTATGAAATCTAAATTCGAAATTACATTGGTACGTGGCAGAATTCGAACAACGACTTCCCGGGTAGGAGGCGGCTAACCTAGCCGCTACGCCACCGACGCTCTAAACGTAACGTACATTTGAAATCTAAATTCGAAATCACATTGGTACGTGGCAGGATTCGAACCACGACCTCCCAGATAGGAGGCGGCGGCCCTAGCCCATGGACTGATACTTTGGGGTAATTCTGAGGAAGTGGATAGAGTCCTCAGACTTCAAAAGAAAAATATATTCGTGCCATTTGTGATGCTTGGTTTTTAGATAGTTGCAAACTACTATATTTATTGAAATATCCTACCCCTGACTTGCATGTATATCAGAAACATTTGTTTATTCTCAAGGTCTCATCCAGATTTTTTTGAAAAACTTGTCAACGTCATAATAAGAAAGCCAAGCGCGCAATATGAAAACATGCTTCATCAACCTCCTTGTAAAGCAGATATTTATAAGAAAAATTTATATAACATGTGTGTATAAAGTTATATATTTAATAACCTACCTAATGATTTAAAAATATTATAAGGAAAGAATTTAAGACAAAACTAACAAAACGGCTAATGAATTATTGTTCTTATATTAAGGAACTAGCTTTTGCCCGCGGCTTCGCCCGCGTGGACATAGCTTTTATGACTCTTTTTGAGGTTGAGTGGTGCGCGAGCCGCAATCAGCTCGCAAGCGTGGACATGAGTTTTCTCCAGGTACCTCAGGAAATGTATCGGGCTATTCGGATTAGCAGTCTTTGTCACTTCCCACCCCCTCAACAAGTTCTATACAAAAAATAACTTTAATCCGTTGCTCCGTTGCGACGCCACCGACGTGCGCGAGTGTAGAAAATAGTTGTCCCCAGATCCCGCGGAAACTATGTCAGGATATACTTATTAGTAAATTATATCATTTTCCACCTCATCTTTGTGCTAAAAATCACACCAACTCATTTTTTCGTTACGATTTTGAATAACATAACGAATAAAGAGTATTGTTTTAGTTTCCTCAGGAACTGCATCGGGCTATGATAATTTCCACAGATATAAAGTTAACTATTTCATTCCCAGTGATACAGGCTACCTGCATGCCAAATTTCATAAAGATTGGTAGAGGTGTTGAAGTGTGAATAGGTAACAAACAAACAAACACATTTTCACATTTATAATAATAAGTAAGGATTTCTAAATCTTAAATAACATATAGAGCGTCGGTGGCAGAACGGTTAGGGCCACTATCTCCTGTCCGGAAGGCAGTGGTTCGAATGCTGCCACTTAACAATATCTATATGAATATCGATTTCATACTGGTATGTACGTTTATCCGACGCTCTTACGGTGACAAAAACATCGTGAGGAAACCTGCACACGCCTGCGAAGAAACTCGAAGCATAATAATATGTGTGAAGTCAATCAACCCGCAATGGGCCCTCGTGATCGTCTAAGGCCTGATCGCCCTAACTCAGGGCAGGTCGAGCCCCTTGGTGGGGACGTATATAAACTGATATGATGAAATAACACATATACCTATATTATCGAAAAACTAATTCAAATCATTGTATCAATCTAGTAATAAAACTTCCTAAAAATATTAATATGGGTCAAATCCCCAAGTCGTATCAGCTCCAAAGTAGCCCATGACGCACTTCTCGTTGCCGCGCTGGTTGGCAATAGACAAACTTAGCAGCAGGTAGGGCCTCACGTCACATCTCCTGTCTCGATGGCGACGGCCAATCTCCTTTGTGAAGGCAAAGGCCTCTGAGGGTTCAGCAGCCGGTTGTCTCACAGACCAGCGGCACAAAGCAGTAATTTGCCTTCAAGACCGAGTACTTGTTATGCTTCTTTCTCGTCGCAAATTGAGCAGCAGTACCGTACGGGTGAGAAGTGAGGCAGAAAAAGTAGATTCCCAAAGCAGGAATGTTCCTCTCTTCCATAACACCTGTTTAAACCCTCCGGCCTTTTGCCATCACATCGACTAAAGCCTAGTGGCTGCATCAAAGATGGAATATTCCATCTGGCCGATACCAGTGCCCTCCGAGTGAGGTCATTAAGGAATTGGTGACGTGGAAATCTTCACAAACAACGACCGCAATTCAGTGAGTGATGGCCAATTGCCTCCACCGTGGACCCGAAAATACATTGATGAGGTTCACAGATATTGATATTGCAGGCGGAGTGCAACTGCCACACGCAAATAGTCGCCGTCAGAAGAGTTAAAAGAAGCTAAACTCGATTTATGTGTTTTTATTTTTTTTACACGATTGCAATCTATAAAAAAATACCTATCTGTTTGTCTATGAAACACATCGCTACGTGCCATAGTTCCAGAGAGTTGTGTAAAAAGCGTATGCTGAAAAATATATAAAAGAAATCCACTCAAAAGTAGGAAATAATATTTTAATATTTTAACACAACTTAAGCGCGTTTTATTATTCCTGCAGCGCCATCTATTGACATTTTGCTGCTATGATTATAATGTGTGGTATGTGTAGCTTATATTTTAAAAAAGAACTCTATATTTATTATTGTAAGAATCGATAGATAATTTCCCTCGGGACCTCTTTAGTTTTCCGGGATAAAGAATACCCGACTATACAATAATGTTCAAAACACCCAATCTCAATGTAATGGTTTCATATTGTTACGTTGAGCCATTCTAAAGATACATTTTTTTGCATTCCTTCAGGAACCCTTATTTTTTTTTGGGATTCACAATGTCCCAGTTTTAGTTCGCGATAAGGGTATCAACGTGTAAAATTTGATTGTAATAGCCACATTTGCGTGGTGAGCCATTCTATAAATGAATACTTTTGATTTTCCCACGGGAACTCTTGAATTTTCCGGGATAAAAAGTATCCTATATGTTAACCCGGGCTATAAGGAACCACCATACAAAATTTCATCAAAATCGGCCTGGTAGTTTTTGCGTGATGCGCGAACATACAGACAGACAGACAGACAGACAAAAATTCCAAAAGTTGTTGTTTTGGCCTCTGTATCGTTAGTAATGTCCACCACAGTCATAATTTTCCAAAAATATTTCATGTACAGACACGGCCCCGTTACAGTTTTATTATATTATAGACTAGCTTTTGCCCGCGGCTTCGCCCGCGTGGACATAGCTTTAATGACTCTTTTTGAGGGTGAGTGGTGCGCGAGCCGCAATCAGCTTGCAAGCGTGGACATAAGTTTTCTCCAGGTACCTCAGGAACTGTATCGGGCTATTCGGATTAGCAGTTTTATCCCCATTTCCCACCCCCTCAACAAATTCTATACAAAAAATCACTTTAATCCGTTGCTCCGTTGCGACGCCACCGTCGTGCGCGAGCGTAGAAAACAGTTGTCCCCAGATCCCTCGGGAACTATATCTGGATATACTTTTTAGTAAATTATATCATTTTACACCTCATCTCTGTGCTAAAAATCACACCAACCCATTTTAAACGAACAAAGAGTATTGTTTTAGCTTCCTCAGGAACTTTTTCCTTAGGGACTTTTTCCTCAGGAAAGTAGACTATTTGAATTTCCCAGTGATACAGGCTACCTGCATTCCAAATTTCATCAAGTGAAGTGTGAATAGGTAACAAACCAACCAACACATTTTCACATTTATAATATTAAGTAAGGATTTCTAAATCTTAAATAACATATAGAGCGTCGGTGGCAGAACGGTTAGGGCCAGTACCTCCTGTCCGGAAGGCCGTGGTTTGAATCCTGCCACATACCAATACCTATACGAATATCGATTTCATACTGGTATGTACGTTTATCCGACGCTCTTACGGTGAGAAAAACATCGTGAGGAAACCTGTACACGCCTGCGAAGAAACCCGCGTAATCGTCTAAGGCCTGATCGCCCTAACTCAGGGCAGATCGAGCCCCTTGGTGGGGACGTATATAAACTGATATGATGAAATAACACATATACCTATATTATCAAAAAAAAAATTCAAATCATTATATCAATCTAGTAATAAAATTTCCTAAAAATATTAATATGGGTCAAATCCTTGAGTCGTATAAGCTCCAAAGGAGCCCATGACGCACTTCTCGTTGCCGCGCTGGATGGCAATAGACAACCTTAGCAGCAGGTAGGACCTCACGTCACATCTCCTCTCTCGAAGGCGACGGCCAATCTCATTTGTGAAGGCAAAGGCCTCTGAGGGTTCAGCAGCCGGTTGTCTCACAGACCAGCGGCACAAAGCAGTAATTTGCCTCCAAGACCGAGCACTTATTATGCTTTTTTCTCGCCGCAAATTGAGCAGCAGAACCGCACGGGTGAGGAGTGAGGCAAAAAAAGTGGCGTCCCAATGCAGGCACGTTCCTCTCTGCCATGGCACCTGTTTAAACCCTCCGGCCTTTTGCCATCAGATCGACTAAAGCCCGGCGGCTGCATCAAAGATGGAATATTCCATCTGGCCGAGACCAGTGCCCTCCGAGAATTGGTGACGTGGGAATCTTCACAAACAACGACCGCAACTCAGTGAGTGATGGCCAATTGCCTCCACCGTGGACCCACAAATACATTGATGAGGTTCACAGACATTGATATTGCAGGCGGAGAGCAACTGCCACACGCAAATAGTCACCGTCAGAAGAGTTCCCATATCTGTGCCTCCTGTTAAAAGATGCTAAACTCGATTTAAATGTGTTTTATATTTTTTTACACTATTGCAATCTGTAAAAAAATACCTATCTGTTCGTCTATGAAACACATCGCTACGTGCCATAGTTCCAGAGTTAGAGTTTGTAAAGTAGCGTATGCTGAAAAATACATAAAAGAAATCCACTCAAAAGTATGAAATAATATTTTAATGTTTTAATACAACATAAGTGCGTTTTATTATCCCTGCAGTGCCATCTATTGACATTCTGCTGCTATGATTATAATGTGTGGTATGTGTAGCTAATATGTGGAAAAAAGTACTCTATTGTTATTATTGTAAGTATCGATAGATAATTTCCCACGGGACCTCTTTAGTTTTCCGGGATAAAAAATACCCGCCTATACAATGATGGTCAAAACACCCCATCCCAATGTAAAGGTTTCATATTGTTACGTTGAGCCATTCTAAAGATATTTTTTTTGCATTCCTGAAGGAACCTTTAATTTTTTTGGGATTCATAATGTCCCATTTTTAGTTTGCGATAAGGGTATCAACGTGTAAAATTTGATTGTAATAGGTCAAGCCACATTTGCGTGGTGAGCCATTCTATAAATGTATACTTTTGATTTTCCCACGGGAACTATTGAATTTTCCGGGATAAAAAGTATCCTATATGTTAGCCCGGGCTATAAGGAACCACCGTACAAAAGTTCATCAAAATCGGCCTGGTAGTTTTTGCGTGATGCGCGAACATACAGACAGACAGACAGACAGACAGACAGACAAAAATTCCAAAAGTTGTTGTTTTGGCCTCTGTATCGTTAGTAATGATGCGCGAACATACAGACAGACAGACAGACAGACAAAAATTCCAAAAGTTGTTGTTTTGGCCTCTGTATCGTTAGTAATGTCCACCACAGTTATTATTTTCCAAAAATATTTCATGTACAGACACGGCCCCGTTACAGTTTTATTATATTATATAGAATATAGATAGAAGATAGATAGATAGATTTATGAACTACAAAAATTACATACAGTGACATTTTATAACAAATCTGAAACTAATATTGCATACCTAATTTTATCATTATTAATATTTACAATTTATTTTATCTTTGTTTTATAAGGCTTAATACGTTTACTGGTATTTTACTTTTTAAGATCTGTATATTTATGACTTAAAACATAAAATAGGCTCAAGTTTCCATACAAACGTAGTTCCGCTTTATTACAAAAACTACATGCCGGATTGCATACCAACTTTGCAAATATATTGACAAGACACATATCGATGTTTGTAATTAGTTTTCATCGTAGTAAATTAAAACATAACTTAACGAAGGCTTAAATTAGTTTTGTTCTGAAAGTTTGAAACTGATGCTCTTATTCTTAAACATCGATCTGTATCTATCTATATTCGCAAATTTTGGATTCAATGCAGCACGTAAGTAGTTTTTGTATTAAAGCCGAACTACCTTTGTATGGAAACTCGAGCCTCCTGGGAACCCATATATGTATTCTTGCAAATAAATTATTCTGATTCTGAATCTTACCTACAACTAAAAATCTAATCTTTTTTTTTTGATGTGTAACATCTTTGCTCTCGCTTTCCTGCAATTTGTGGGAGTGATTTCGTGAAATGGGACGGAAATGTGTCCCATGGGACGGAAATGTGTCCCATTGTAACAGGAAGTCGCGTTTTTTCAGGTTTTAAAAGCGCGGAAAAGGCAAAGGTATCTATGACCATACAGCCTAGTCTGCCGTATCTTTGCCGTCCTTTTATAAAGTATTTTGTCACATGTTACACATCATATGCGAGTACTGTAGGTCTCGCTCAAATTTTTTATTCATCATCATATCAGCCGAAAGACGTCCACTGCTGGACAAAGGCCTCCCCCAAGGATATTATTTCTACGACGACCGGTCCTGCTCTTTTGCGTTTTTTTTTTTAAATTCAAAATTAATATATTGGTGCAGCGGCTGTCCATAGTCATTCAGCGCGGAAACGCTACGAGTGTGATCTTTGGGCCGGGAATGAGAAGAGGTGGGTTATATTTTACAAGCTGTTATTTAACTTGCAATGTATGTATGTTTGTTCGGGTGAAATCTTGCAAGTTAAATTTGACCCACTTCCCGTTTTCCGATTGAGCTGAAATTTTGCATGCACATGTACGAGTTTATCGCGTGACAACTGACAATGCAATATTAAAACCTTTTACCTAACAGTTTTAAGGTTTTTCGAAAATTATTTTAGATAATGATAATGATTTAGATTGATAATTGTTATTGACTTTCTAATGTGTAAGGTATTTTAATATTATATTTTTATTTTAATTAATGAATTTACTATGTAATTGAACTGTATTGAATTATTGTTTTCAATTATGTATTTTAAAGTGTTGAAATAAAATGATGATTACTAAGAAAAAAAAATCCATATCACACTAATACTATAAACGCGAAGGTTTGTGAGTGTGTATGTTTGTTACTTCTTCACGCAAAAACTACTGAACGGATCCGGCTGAAATTTGCCAGGTAGACAAAACTTGTAGCTTGCGGGAAACAGCTAGTGAAAACTATACTGTTTTTTTTTTGTTTATTTACAATTGGTAAGCCCTTGGCATCATCTCACCTGATGGTAAGTAACGATGATGCCGAAGATGGAAGCGGGCTTACCAAGATTCCCCAACGCAATGGGGAACTGGCTATCTTATCTTCATGCCGGAACTCACCAATGATATCAACGTATGCGGCCATTTTTTCAGTTTAGTTGTTCAGTTTTAATAGTCAGTGGGATTCGGTAACAAAACCAAAAGTTGACGGTGTAGAACTGGCTATCTTATCTTCAAGCCGAAAAACATCAATGTTGTTAACACTGATGTTTGGCGACAAGACTTAGATAGCTAGCCAGGCGAGCAAAGAAAATGCCCTACCACCAACCAAACCAAGTCTTACAAGTTGTCCCCACCGGGAATCAAACCCGCAACCTCCTGGTAAGAAGCGAATGGACTAACCATTACTCCACGGAGGCGGGTACCAAATTTCTTGTTATTCGGTTCAAAAATGTAAAAGTTTTGATGCTGTTACTGTTCGTGACAGACGTACGGACAGGAACGATGTTAAGGTTTCGCCGTGGAGACCACGGACCCCCAAAACTACCCACATTACCTCTCCCCTTAAGCGTTGTCGGAGACGCAATCTGCTATTTTCCAACGGTCCAATTTAAATATTTCACAGGGAAAGATTGAGCAAAACCTGCTTCCCTATTGAAAAGAAAAAGGATTATCTGGTGTGGAGAAAGCTTTAGTATTTACAAATTCTATTGGTCCCAAAAATCGATCACATCTATAATAGTTATTTATGATACAAGGGTGGTAAAAAGGTCAATTTTCTTTGACATCCATGTATCATACGAAGTTTTTTAATACAGTTGCGAGAAAACCAGTAAAATAAAACACGACCGTGACAGAATAACAAAATATGTGGGTACATACCTATCAGGGTTTAGCCAACCAAAGTTCATTTTACGCGACTTGTGGCTCCGGGGAGTAATCTCACTTTGTATTTTCTTTGTACACATAAGTATTTTTTTTATTACAAATATATTAACTATACAAAATTAAATTCGTTTTCACAACTAAAACAACTCAATTCAGTTTAACGAAAATTGCGCCACATTTAATTTAGCTAAGCACACGTACGCATGCGTATGTTTTTTTTTAATATTATCATAAATAGATTACAATAAGGCTAAGGATAATATTATTGTTAGCATTAAAACCTCCTTGGAAATGATGGACCTATTCCTTGGTGTAACCTATGCGATTTATTCATATTATATATTCTCCTATCTTCACAAAGATATAACCTAAAGAGAATCTAATCTGTTAGCGTTATATAACCTCACGGCGGAACAACCAATCTCTTTCAAAATTCTTAAAGAAGGTTTTTGTATCTTTGGCTAGCAAAACTGGTAACGCAAAACCAGTAAAATCAGTTTTGCGCACACTTGACTGGCATATAAAGGACTACTTTTCGAGCAACTGTATTGAAAATTTGTTTATTGTATAGTTTATTTAAGCAGTACTGTGTTAGGCCCAAGAATGATACCAGCTCATTTCTTCCTAAAGGTGTCATTAAAGGCAAGTAATGACCAAAACCCGGAGGCTAAGTAGCAAGCTAATAAATTTAACAGCGTCCTTTCCGCGAACTTCAGGCATTAAGATCACTCAATCCGAGCTGGTTGATACGTGTTTAAATAATATCGAACGTAAGTCTATTATTTTTAAGTTCAAATCAATGCGGACTTCAACACGGCTGTTACGTTGAAACCGAACGCCCAATTTTCGGTTTTAACATGTTTTTATTACTTTTCATCACTTTCAAATAAGTTTTAAAAAAATGTATTCAATTAAAATAGAAAGTCTTAAAGTAACCAATTATTGTGTATTGGTTTCATTTAACATTAATTATTTGTTTTCGAGAAACTTTGCAATTAATGCCAAAAACAGGATCTACAGTATATTGTTTACATGAAAAGTGGTAATATTTTATAATATTAAAATTGTATTCAATTAAATCGATGTTTTATTACTATTAGTATATTATATATTTTTCCCGTGGTGATAGCTTTACACAGTCTTTTAATAATTTGAATTGAATATTGTCATTTAAACCATCTTAAGGTGACATCACACTTCACACTACGATCGCTAACTCGTCTGCCAAACGTGGGGATTGTGGAGATCCCCTTAATAAGGCAAAGGTAGGGTTCACCTTTTTAAATGACTAATGGTTCAACCAGAAGATGCGGCGGTCTTCTGCAGCTGACCTGGCTCGGCACGTTGGTATCGAATCGTTCTTCTTGCGGGTTTACTCATTTTGTTGCAATTTTTAAAATGTAATCTCTACTTTACTTGTTATCCTCATCATAACAGCTCATATACGTGCCCACCGAGGGGCTCGAGCCTGCCCTAAATTAGGGCGATCGGGCCTTAGTCGATCACGCGGACCCTGTGCGGGTTGGTCGAATTCACACACAACCTTCGAGTTTCAGCAGGTGCAGGTTTCCACACGGTGTTTTTCTTCACCGTAAGAGCATCGGATAAATGTACATATGTAATCGAAATTCAAAAACACGTTGGTATGTGTCAGGATTCGAACCGCGACCTCCCGGATAGGAGGTAGCGGTCCTAGCCATTACGCTACCGACGACGCTCAAATTATCCTGTCCGTTTTATGGTTAATTTTTTTATGGTTAATTGAATCAATTTTAGTTAAAAGATATTGAATGGTGGATTGTTAAGGTTTCATGCAGTCCATTCAGTCGTATTCCAAACGTTACAATTCCTCGAAAATGAATTAGCCGGTTTGAATCAAACTTTATAAATGGTAAAACACGAAGTTTTTGTAAGTGTACCATTTAGATTTTCAACTTAATTCAGACGTAAAGAAGTAAAGCGCGTTTACAAAATAACTACTAAAAACTTAATAATTTTGTGAAGTTATTTTTTAAACGACTTCTTTTCATAAAAAAATCGTGCTCCTACCTACTGCAGTTTCTGTATAAATTTACATTAGAATACGTATTTGCGGGCAGCACAGGAACGACTATCGTGGAAATCCTTGGGGGGAGGCCTTTGTCCCGCAGTGGATATCATTCAGCTTATATGACCCCAGCGTTCTTTTTACGTGATTCCAAGTCTTACCAAAACTCAATACCATCTAAAACTTATTACAATCTTTATATTAGTTTGCCGTGATAGGTGTTAGTTAGTTAGTTTGGTACAAATCTTAGAAGCTAAAATAGAACCACTTCCGATTTGGCTGAAATTTTGCAAATACGTTAAGGCTTGTACATGGGCTAGCGACCTTGAGTGTCTGGTCGGAGATCTATATCTCTCCCCGCACCACCCGCACCATAAAATCGCGCGCAATGCGTAGGTATACAGCCACGCCAGGGTCATAGAGTAATAAAATTATAGAGACTTACACACACACAAATAGCATCTTCTTTCTACGTACACGGGGTGTACTTAACGTAATAAGTGTAATAATACAGCCATGCTGTGCATACTTTTTCGCAAAACTGTCACGGTCTGGTGTAGTCGGGAATACACAAAACAACGTTAACCATTACGTTTACCTAGTAACAATAAAAATTGGTGAATACATCCAAATTTTACACACAATTTAGGTTTGTATGGGAGGTGAATTGACAACTAAAAGATTCCATCGTGGTAGAGTATGGCAATGACATTTAGTTTGACACATTTGTTCACAAGCAGCGCCCCTCTTGTACAGTCACTCATGTGTGAAACCATATTTTTCAATACAGTTGCTCCAAAAATGGTACTTTATGTGCTAGTTTACTATGCGCAAAATTTATTTTACCTAACAAGTGCTTTTTACGTTGCCACTTTTTTTTATTTGTTATTCTGAGGAACAATACATTTCTAGCGAATAAAAAATAATAATAACCGGAGATAATGAATCTTCTTTAGGATTTTTGAAATCGGAATTTTAAGAGATTGGTTGTTTCCACAGATCTATTTTTTTTTCTTATCTGTGGTTGTTTCTCTGTGAGGTTAGTACTTAGTACATAACGTTAGCTAATTAGATTCTCTTTGGGTTACATCTTTGTGAAGAAAGGAGAATAAATATGAACAAAGCGCATAGGTCATCTTTTCCAAGGAGGTTTGTGGTTAAAATTTAAATCTTTGGAATTCATCAAACTTAGGACTCATGAAACTCCTTAATTATCCTAAGAACCTATAAAATCTAAAATAGCTTAAATAGCTCGTAGAATATATTATTGCCGTTGTGGTAGTAAAGTTCTCGAGTGGCACTCACCACAAGAGACACCGTGCACCGAATTGAAAATGACCGGTCTTGCGTTGCCCGCATTCAGCGACTTTCCGCGACCTTCACCAGGTCATCCAGGTTTCATCTTCCAGTGACCGGTCTCCACTCGAGAACATCACTGTCGCAACGGTCATGTGTTCTACGAGCTATGTGCCTGACCACATAACTGATAGATCAGATGGCCGTTGGGGTAGTAAAGTTCTCGAGTGTCGACCGCACACCAGAAGACGTACCGTGCACCGTACGGTCACCTGTTCTACGAGCTATGTGCCGCACATAGCTCGTAAAATAGATGGTCGTTTGAGTAGTAAAGTTCTCGAGTGGCAACCACACATCAAAAGATGCTCCGCACATCTCATTAGATACGACCGGTTCTGCGTTGCTCGCACCCAGATACTCCTCGTGACCTTCAACAGGTCGTCGGTCCTCCAAGTGGGAGACCTACCTACGCTACGTCTTCCGATGTATGGTCATTACTTGAGAACTTTGCTGCCCCAATGGCCATCTATTCTGAGAGATATATGCCTAGAACAGAATATGATCGTTGGGGCAGCAAAGTTCTCGAGTAGCGAGAGTCAACCAGAAGACGCAACGCGCACTCGCGTTCTCGAGTTATGCGCTAACCAACTCATTTTTCGATTCATTTTTATATATTAGAAGATAAGTAAGAATTCCATTTCCATACTTTGCCCCTTATCGTAGGCAACATTCCCCCGCGATCGCTGTTACCGCTCTAAGCGATATTAACTCAAGATTACCTAATTGTGTATCGAAACTTTCAGGAAACTGGGTCAAGTGTGGGTGCTAGATGTTCTGATAAAGTTGATTACAGATATTTTAGAGTGAGGAATGGAGAGGTGGAAAAACAGTTTTTTTACCGAAAATAAAGTAGGTATGTATTTAATATTGTTGGAATAGGGATGACGATAGCATCAGAAATTAATTATGAACTCTTGATCACCAAATCTCCTACTTAAACTCCGGAAAACCTTACTCGTTTTGTTTTACCAAAATCACAAAATGAGTACATATATGACACTGCTAAACTATGACGTCACGCCTAGGTATTTCTAACATTCTTAGAACAAAGTGTCATTTTTGACAGATGATAAAAAGTAACTCAGATGACTAGCATTCGTCATCCTTATTGCACATTTTTTTGTATTTGTTAGTATTGTTTGTTTGTTTGTAAACTCTTTATTGCTTTTAAAACAAATACAATTATACAGGGGATGTTACAAAATTGTTTCAGGTCCTATAAACTAGGGTTTCTACTCATTGCGTTGGGGAATCTTGGTAAGCCCGCTTCCATCTTCGGCAACATCGTCACTTACCACCAGGTGAGATGTTGTCAAGGGTTTACCAATTGTTCATAAAAAAAAATATATTATACTGAAAAACTTTCCCCATGGAACACATAGAAAAATCTAAAGGAACCTCCACACAAAATTGCACAAAATTTGGTCGATCAGCTGATCGATTTGTATGAAGTGTTTAATTTTATTTTCACGATTTCAGCAAGCACAAAAGTTGTTGAGTATGTTGAGTAAAACTCCCAGTTAACGAGTCCTACACCAATGTCGCTACATCCTGTATAATATGTGGGCTTCTGAACAGGTGTGTCAAATTTCATAAGTTTATTTTACGTGTGTATGTTTGCCCACGTAGTTCCTAGATACTAGAAATCAAAATGCTATAAATCTTTTTTTATTTTATTAAGTATCTTTCAGCTTAAGGAACAGTGCAAAATTTATCAAAATCGGTTCAGTAGTTTCCATGATGTGGCCTGTGGGCGCCACGTTACTAAGCCGTTTTGACGAACGCGAATTTCTAAAACAATGCGGCGTACTTTATTTCAGCCGAATTGAATTCCGGCTTAACGAGGTAGTCGCATTACAAAACAGCGACGTCATTGAAAGCGACGCGACGTTTTGTGAAATGGCTAATTCTACGATATGGCTGCGACAGATATAGGTACTACGTACAACAGAGAGTCAGCGGCCGTACTTAAAGAGTTACCATCTCGTCACTGAAAGAGCTCCAAGCGCGGCTTTACATACTTCACATCAGCTCATATACGTCCCCACCGAGGGGCTTGAGCCTACCCTGAATTAGGGCGATCGGGCCTTAGTCGACCACGCGGGCCCAGAGCGGGTTGGTCGACTTCACACACAACCTTCGAGTTTCTTCGCAGGTGTGCAGGTTTCCTCACGATGTTTTCCTTCACCGTATAAGAGGGTCGGATAAACGTATTTTTTTTTATTTACAATTGGTAAGCCATTTGGCATCATCTCACCTGATGGTAAGTGACGATGATGCCGAAGATGGAAGCGGGCTTACCAAGATTCCCCAATGCAATGGAGAACTGGCTATCTTATAAAATCTGGCTACATATGAAATCGAAATTCGAAATCACATTGGTACGTGGCAGGATCAAACCACTGCCTCCCGGACAGTAGGTAGCGGCTCTTGCCATTACGCCACCGGCGCATATATTAGTTATTGTAAAATTACAGATAATCTAGGTTTGTATGGAATGTATCATTGTAGAATAATGAACTAACCATTATAATAGGCCTTGTTCACAAAGTAACAACAAACTGTGTTGGTATGGGAGGTGCCTTAATCCTATTTTTGGAATGACGAGCTACCGCGATTAGTAAGCCATATAAAGTTATAGTAAACGTACATTATTTTTATATCAGCTCATATACGTCTCCACCGAGGGGCTCTAGCCTACCCTGAATTAGGGCGATCGGACCTTAGTCGACCACGCGGTCCCATTCCAGTAAATAAGAAATTGAGGTTAACGTCGTCTTCACAAAAAATGGTTTATTCCTGGAAAAAAAATACATTAAAATTATTACATTTTCTTAGAAGCAGCCAAATATGTTATCTTCTTGATGTAAGGGATCAATTTACGAGAAAAATCTACAGAAAAAATGTTATGTAAGAAGCTTTTGACTGAATAAATCCTTACCTTTCGCAAAAATTCAACCACTAAGAATTTTCTCGTAAAAAATGGATATCCGCAATATATCGAGTCCAAATATGTTCAATACCTATACCTAAATATGTTCAATACCTATACCTAAATATGGAATGGGTACCCTAGGACACTTAGAGATCGCGGGTTCGATTACCGGCGGAGTCAACTTTGTAAGACTCGGTTTGGTGGGTGGTAGGGCATTTTCATAGCCCGCCTGGCTAGCTACCACCATCTTATCTAAGTCTTGCCGCCAAACATTAGTGTTAAGAGCATTGATGGGTTCCGCCTTGAAGATAAGATAGGCAAATCCACATTGCGTGGGGGAATCTTGGTAAGCCCGCTTGCATCTTCGGCATCTTCGTCACTTACCATCAGGTGAGATGATGCCAAGGGCTTACCAATTGTCATCATATCAGCTCATATACGTCCCCACCTAGGGGCTCAAGCCTACCCTGAATTAGGGCGATTGGGCCTGAGTCGGCCACGCGGGCCCAGTGCGGGTTGGTCGACTTCACACACAACCTTCGAGTTTCTTTGCAAGCGTGTGCAGGTTTCCTCACGATGTTTTCTTTCCCCGTAATAAGAGCATCGGATAAAAGTACATATGAAATCTAAATTCGAAAACACATTGTTACGTGGCAGGGTTCGAACCACGACCTCCCGGACAGGAGGTAGCGGCCCTTGCCATTGCACCACCGACACACCATACCAATTGTAAATAAATAAAATAAAAAGTCACAAATTACGGAATTCGCTAAAATATTAAAATACAATTTATTGAAAACAGATATTTTTACCAAAATATTGAAACCTATCATCGTCATCGTATATTATGCCGAAAGACGTCCGTTCACTGCTAGACAAAGGCTTCTCCTAAGGAATTGCGCTGTCCGCATCGAGCAGTTTCCCGAGACCTTCACCAGGTCGTCTGCCTACGCTACGTCTTCTAGTGTGCGGTCACCACTCGAGGACTATACTGCTCAAACGGCCATCTGCGAGCCTGATAGTGATAACTATGTAGGTTATTCAATGGGCCTGAGTTTTAAAATTATATATTTTATATTCGCGCCTGACTCGCCTTCACACTGCTCTGTCACACTAGTGTGACGGTGAGGAAGAAAAACGTAACATTTAAGTAAAAAAACATTTACCACTGCTAAAACTATAATGTTTCCTTTGTAACAAACTAAGACACATTACTCCTACTTTGAGAGCCTAAAGGATTGTGTTTTATTCGATCCCGTAACTTAACCTGTGCGAATGCCTTCTTACGTGTAAAGTATGGGACCTATTTAGTGTACAGTAGAATTTATAGCACCAATGAAACTGTTCTGTGGCGCAAAGCTCCTCTTTATTTTATTGTTGTTTCGGTTAGTGATGTGAAATTATCGGTAGACCGTATCGATAGGTCATCGAATTCCGGCCTTGAAAATCAGTTTCAAATCGATAATATTTGCCAGTAAACTCTGGGTGACGCTAGACTTCAAAACACGTTCATATTTTATAATATTTTATTTACATTAGTTTTATTATCACTATAATCTGACAATTCAACTGTCAGTTTGGTTTGACAGAAAAGAAGTCAGTCCTTGCTGTGCTGATGATTGTAATAATAATACTTTAATTTCTTACTTTAAATTCAACTTCTTGCATGGCCAGTGTCATCATATCAGCCGAAAAACGTCCACTGTTGGGCAAAGGCCTCCCCAAGGATTTCCACGGCGACCGGTCCTGCGCTGCCCGCATCCAGCGACGTGTGTCATGGCCAGTGTGTTGGATTGCTACCAATATAAGCTCCTTTTTAATAAACTCAAAGGAACACCGTGCACACTTCTGTCACTATGTAAAAATCCATACAGTGGTCCAACGACTTTGACGCTTCAATGCCGATATCACTAATAATTGGTAAATGATCGCGTATTGGTGACTAAGGCAATGGGGCTCAATCTCTCTCCTAACTCCCCGCACGATTAGATATCTCCGTTTGACGCCTGTATGGATTCTTAAAATTGTGCATCTGTAATTGTGGCGCCAATCACAATAAAATTTTGAGAAAGGAGATCCGTATCCATTAGTGATGCAAATGAGAAGTATCATAGCTGATCTTAAAACTGATTGTTTTATCAGTTTGCCAGTAAACTCACAAAGTTACAAAGTAGGTAGGTAGGTACAGAGAGTCGGCAAATGTATGCACCGGCAAAAGCACCAGGGCTGTAAATTAGCAGCTACGTAGATCATCATCATTATATCAGCTGAAGGAAGTCCACTGCTGGACATAGGCGCAGATACTTACATAAAAATAAAACAAGGTTCAAAAAGAGGAACGTCGGTATGTATTTTATGTAGGTACTTTTATCAATAAAAAAGCAGTCGTATTATTTGATTAAGACATATAAGTACCTAGAAGTCTTACCTAAATCTATTACGTGTCAATCACAAAAAGACACTCTTAATATTATTTGTATAAGTAAGTATAATTATGTAGCACTAACCACGGATACTAAATAAGTAAGTATCTTAAACAAAATGATGTAATGTTAGGTACGCCTGCACGTGGCACTTGCGACTTATCTGCTTCCGTCATCCTGTAAGGCGTTATGAATGTGTGCTTGCGGCCTGTTTCGCCGCCTGAATCGGTCGCTCTGTACATACTTGAGTATTTTATGGTCTCGTGCCCTACTCCATGATGCCGAAGGAGGAAACGGTCTTATCAAGAATGCCTAACATAATGATTATCAGGCTGTCACATATCATTCAATGCCATTACAACTGCCATTCCTTTTTTACGCATCGAATGCCTTTATCATAAAAACAATGTCGATTATTTCAAAATACTAAGAAATGAAAGTAAGAAAACGTAGCGTATAGGTAGGCCTCCCACTCGGTGGAACGATGACCTGATGAAGGTCGCGGGAAGCCGCTGGATGCGGGCAGCGCTGAACCGGTCGTCATGGAAATCCTTTAGGGAGGCCTATGTCCAGCAGTGGACGTCCGTCGGCTGCTATAATGATGATGATGAAGTAGTGAAAATTAGAATTACAAATCTATGAAATAAAAAATGTGTTCAAACATTGTGTTTTAAAAATTTTCTGTATACTCTTTTCGTATTTTATCGAAAACTATCGATAGAATGTATACACGTCACTAGTTCCGTTAAAACACTTTGTTCAGGATATGGGATCAAGATAGTACCTAACTACCTATTACGACTAAGGAAAACTTCATTGGCGTTGTTATTTTACTAAGAAATGTATAAATGTAAATGAGAAGAAGTAAAGCCAGTTAAGTAAACTAGGATTTTGATCTTATACAAGGTGTAACAAAATTGGTAGGTAGACTTCTACTCATCAAACTGAACAACTTATGTTTTACAGGTTTGCTGTAATCGCATTTTATTTTAATTCTTCATACAAAACGATCAGTTGATTGAACAATTAGGTAGATATATGTGCATTTTTGTATGGAGCGTTATTTTTTTTTGCGAATTCGTAAAAGTTATTCAGTATGATGAGTATGACCCCCAGTATGAGCGTCGGTGGTGTAACGGCCAGGGTCGCCGCCTCCTGTCCGGGAGGTCATGGTTCGAATCCTGCCACATACCAATGTGATTTCGAATTTAGATTTCATATGTACGTTTATCCGACGCTCTTACGGTGAAGGAAAACATCGTAAGTAAACCTGCACACGCCTGCGGAGAAACTCGTTGGGCCCGCGTGGTCGACTAAGGCCCGATCGCCCTAATTAAGGGTATGCTCGGCCCCCCTCATCATTGTGCGTTGCTCTGTACTTTCCGACCCGTGTGATCCGCGGCACACAGCGACGCTCAACTGATTTCGAATAATAATTTTGAACAAAGAAAACCGATTTCAAACATGAAACTAAGGTTCCCCTCGATTTCTCTGGGTTTCCATCATAAGATCCTGATTTCCTTGTCATGGTACCACCCTTGGGATGTCTCCTTTCCAACAAAAAAAGAATCATTACGAAGTTATCAGCGAACATACAAAAAAAAATACAGTGTAAACCCTATATAGCAACACTCAAGGGACCGGGCATTTTGTGACGTTATTGAGAGTTTTCGTTGTACAGAGAGAAATAATCGACAAAGTAAACCAACTGGAGCCAAAAAATTTAGACGTTTCAAAGAGTGAATCGTTATATCGAGTGACGTTTTACAGAGTTTACACTGTATACGGTCAAATTGAGAAACCTCCTCCTTTTTTAAAGACGGTTAACTAGTAAGTCCGCGAGTGGGCGCCCGCCACCTGCTGCGCGTATGCAAACCTGTCGCACGCGCGCGCCCGCGCCAGTTAGCGCTGCCCATACTATTTTTGGAAACAAGCACGCGAGGCGGGCTGCCGCACACACATACAAACCGTGCGATGTACCATTGTATGAAGATAACCTACTATTCTTTCTTTTACTATGCTTTCGCTGTGTTCATCATCCTAATTTAAGAGCTGTGCTCTTCTCGGTGTTACTCTTTCCAGGTCTCTCTCCCTCCCACACTCCCACACTACGTTTTGCTGTGTAAGAACAATTTTCCAGAGCGCAGTTTCAATTACTCAATCAAACTCAGCTTTACACGGTTCGCACGCCGTTCACTTGCAACATTTTAATTAAATCCGTAGTTGGTTTAATAAAACTTTCCTCTAAGTCTCATTAGGCTTACGTTACGATCCGAAACATCTTTGGGGGTGGGCCGCTGTAAGGCTAGGTGTAAATGAGGATTAGAGGCCCTTAAGCCACCGACGCTCTTGGTCGGTGGCGTAACGGCTAGGGCTGCCGCCTCCTGTCCGGGAGGTCGTGGTTTGAACCTGCCACGTACCAATGTGATTTCGAATTTAGATTTCATATGCACGTTTATCCGAAGGAAAACATCGTGAGGAAATCTGCACAAGCCTACGAAGAAACTCGAAGGTTGTGTGTGAAGTCGACCAACCCGCACTGGGCCCGCGTGGTCGACTAAGGCCCGATCGCCCTAATTCAGGGTAGGCTCGAGCCCCTCGGTGGGGACGTAAATGAGCCGATATGATGAGAGGCCCTTAAGATCTGTGTTTTTTCACCGTTTACGCCAGAAGAAGGGTTATTATTTTCGAGTGTATGTATGTTTATTTATTTCTTTCTTTCTTTGGCACACTCTGTAGCTTAAACGACTTGATGTGTTTTGGAGTGCGAAGTGTCATTAGATTCGTCTTGATTCCGGGAGTGACATAGGAAACATGTTTACGCGACTGGCCAAAAAAGAGGTTATTAAATTATTTGGCTGGCTCTCTAGACGACACGGCTTGATGGATTTTGTAATGCGAAGTGTCGTTAGAGTAGTCTGAATCCGTCCATTTTTACCCGACTGTACAAAAAAGTTGCATTGGCATGTAATGATGATGACCATCAACCGATAGACAACCACTATCTCCTCGAGTTGGGGGGAGGGGTGTCGGGAATTGCGTGCCCTTATCTCAACCCCCGATAATATGAGGATGAGCCAGTGACTAAAATTAGATGTCACCTTACTCGTATACGGGATGTAACGAATGGAGCAGACCTCACCGAATAAAACAAAATTATTACTGAAGTCATACCTTAGTTATCCTTGGAAAACTCCACGTCATTCACAAGGCCTTTAGTCTTCGCTACTATTCCAGAGCATATCTCATCCACCTGTTGATCCTTCACTCGGAGATCTGCACAGAATTAATATGATCGACACCGACTATCTTGCTGCCACTAATATTCAGGAACCTGATATTTTTATACAAGCCTTAACCTTTTGGTTTACAAGTTAAAAGAATAGTTTTAGACACAATTTAGATCAATTCCATCCCAGCCTCCAGTCCGGCTAGCACCCGGCGAGTTGTGAAATGCGTTTACCTTATGTTAGCCAGCGTTGCCTTTTTAGTGATTTTCTCACTAGATTTGGTGATTTTTCGGTGCAGTCTAGCGACAAAAATTTTGACGCTCCATACATTTTAGCAACGTTTTAAGCACAGTAAGACAGTAAAACAATACATTTAGCTATAACATTGCCAATATTATAATATTGTTCTAGTGCCTTTTTAGACATTTGACGACTTTTAAAAAAAGTCGTCTGGCAACACTGATGTTAGCAAACATGATCAGTTCTTAGTTGCTCATGCCACTGTGAGCATCTGTGCTGGCCCTTTCACATCATTACTACTGAGGCATAATATCGTTGCAGAAAAAACATATCTTAGCTGCCGACTTAAGATAGCATTTAGCATAGCAAACAACATTAAATAGCAACCGAAACATATCGTTGTCGCTATTATTACACTATAGCCGAAACATAGCTACTGTATTTGCCGTAATAGCCGATTGCTTTAACGGTGAAGGAAAACATCGTGAGGAAACCTGCGAAGAAACTCGAAGGTTGTGTATGAAGTCGACCAACCCGCACTGGGCCGAACACATACCTAAGTAACCCAAGTATAGGAATTGTCGATTTTGATACTGAAATGACTATTTATTCCTGTAATATATTAATTAACATTAGGGACAAGAGGTAAAATGATAGATTACCCAGTTCTAGTTAGAAAAGTATTTATATTTGTATAAAAACCAAAGTAGTGTTTTTTTCACATAAAAATTAACAATATTTAGGAACTATGACTTTATATCTAAAAAACTAAGATATTTTGACAACTGTGCACACAAAATTAAATAATATATCTGTCGGAGGGGTGGTTAGGTTATGGATGACCTTATGGTTCACGTCCTTCACTATTTCGGTCGTGGGCGTCGAAATAACCGCTCGCGACCCGTGCACCCACTGACTTCACCCACTGGTGGGTTTAGGGGTAATTCCTGTTTCAGAGGTCCTCCTTCAGTAGTCTTGATCATTCGGCAATCGAAATTTTACAGGATGCCTTGGATAACAATGGATGCAAACGTGATGATCCCAGCGATAGCGGGACACGTCCGTTCAGTTCGATGCTCCGTCAAAAAGTGTCTGCCCCGAGACTGACTGCCAGCTAATATGGCTTCTCAACTCAATGTTGCCACCTCAATCACAAACAGCCTACTGTTAATAGGTAATCTTTGCTACCACATACGATTGGCTCACGAGTACAAGCGATTGTCACGCCACCACCGGTTTCACCCAGATACTAATACCTGACGTTTGATCCAAATAAAGTGTTACGATCTATGCAAACGTATCTCGAGCTGTTATTGGTCGCGTTTTCAATACCGCTCCGACATATCTGTCTTATATTATTTAGCTACGAGATAACATACAATCAATGTAAAACATTCTGA
Source organism: Coleophora flavipennella (assembly GCA_947284805.1). NCBI lineage: Eukaryota > Metazoa > Arthropoda > Insecta > Lepidoptera > Coleophoridae > Coleophora > Coleophora flavipennella. Next base: position 6,572,019 of record OX369290.1, read on the forward strand.
TATCTTTTTTATTAGTTCGGATACTACGTACCCGCTGTGTGTTTTCGCACGTGTAGTTCACTAATTTTTTTTTTTAATACACATAAAATCACTCCTCGCGGCACCCCCTCCAGCCACCGAGCCAGCCTAGTTCCAGAAATCGCACAGTTCAGAAATATTTAGTGTTTTAAAAATTAGTGAGTATGAGATACCCAACCTCATTCACGCCGGGTTAACATTACACAAATGTGGCAGCTCTTGGACCGGATGCATATAATTTTCCCACCATCTTTTGGAAAGAAAAGATACTGGGCTTCTACTTAGGTCTTTTCGAGACCCTAAATCTCAGTGCGTCCCCCTGCACCTTAGAACATTTATAGTTGAAACTTGGCTCACCACACCCGCTACTACTTTGTTGTTTTACGACTAATAAATTTGCGCATTGTTCTTTAACGTTACAGCCCGTAAGCTATCTGTAGCTTACATTGGTATGTTTATTAGATCGGTAAAGAAAACGGGCAGCTTCGCCTCCCTAAAAATGCTCGACAAACTGCAGAATCTTGGCATTATCGTGAGGATACGGAAACCATAGTCAGGTCAGTTGTCCTGCGTAATCGACCCAGCCACGCACTGAGCTACGACCAAAACTATTTCCATCTTAAGACATAGCCTATGTTTCGAGTACATTGTATTTTAATCCATGAACATCGGTATAATGTTTACAGAATGAGAGAAGCTTTTTAAACCATTTATAGATAGACTACGAGTATATCGTGTGCACAGCTGAATTTTTTTACACAAACAGTTGTAGAAAGACTATACTATCGTCTGCATAGCTGAGATTGTTTACACAAACATTTGTAGAAAGACTATAATATTATTATCGTCTGCAAAGCTGAGATTGTTTACACAAACAGTTGTAAAAAGACTATATTATAGTCTGCATAGCTGAGATTGTTTACACAAACAGTTGTAGAAAGACTGTATTATCGTCCACATAGCTGAGATTGTTTACACAAACAGTTGTAGAAAGACTATATTATCGTCTGCATATCTGAGATTGTTTACAGAAACAGTTGTAGAAAGACTATATTATTATCGTATTATCGTCTACATAGCTGAGATTTTTTACACAAACAGTTGTAAAAAGACAATATTATCGTTCACATAGCTAAGATTGTTTACACAAACAGTTGTAGAGAGACTATATTATCGTCCGCATAGCTGAGATTGTTTACACAAACACTTGTAGAAAGACTATATTTTCGTCTGCATGTCTGAGATTGTATACAGAAACAGTTGTAGAAAGACTATATTATCGTCTGCATATTATCTGAGATTGTTTACACAAATAGTTGTAGAAAAACTGTATTATCGTCTGCATAGCTGAGATTGTCTACACAAACAGTTGTAGAAAGACTATAACGTTGGCATAGCTGAAATTGTTTACACAAACGGTTGTTAACTTGTTAACTTTTGAATCTTCATACAAAAATGGCCATCAGAAGGTCGTGGGTTCTACTACCGGCGAAGTCTAACTTTGTAAGACTTGGTTTAGTTGTTGGCAAGGCATTTTCTAAGCCCTCCTGGCTAGCTACCACCATCTTATCTAAGTCTTGCCGTCAAACATCAATATTAACAGTATTAATGTGTTCTGGCTGGCAGATAAGATAACCATTTCTCCATTGCGATCAAGAATCTTGGTAAGCCCGCTTCCATCTTCTTACCATCAGTTGAGATGATGCCAAGGGCTTACCGATTATGTTTTTTTTAGTTCAAATTTTTGCTCTGATCGTAAAGAGTATGTATGGCAAAGTCTATATGGCTGAATTCGAAATGATTTCACTTGTATATTGCTATGTTACTATCTAGATTAACTTTGGCTCAATAGAAACAGTATCAGCCACAGATAAGAAAAAAAATATGTTCTGTGGTGTCAGCTAATATAAAGTGTCCAGACAAATAACGGCGCGCGCCGCTATTTTTTTTTATTAGTGAACTCGTTCTAGATAAATCAAAAAGTTTTTTTAATCCACAATTGTTAAGCCCTTGGCATCTTCAAGTCAAGTCATTTATTGTGCAGGAATTTAAGTATATACAGATCGAACATATTTTATAGTAATAAAGTACAGTTAAATTCTACCTGAATCAGGTGTACACAATAAGTATAAATACATTAAGCAATCACAATGTCATACAGTATCATTATCAATATGTAAATAGACTAAAAAATTAGTTGTCTGGAAAGTCGGTTTACGGACGATAGTTTAACGTGACAACGTCATAAGAAAATACTGATGGAATGGTTTCATAATATCGAAAGAATCATTACATTTATCGCCGCAATTATCGTAGCTATAAACAATTGACACCACATTCACTTTTCACTGCACTTCATACTTGACGAAAACATGTAAATGTATTAATGTATAGCAGCTGTCCACGCGGACGCATCGCTCACTCAAGTAGGAGAGAGACAGATGTCGAACGCTGCCGAACGCGGAGGCTGATTGTGCCTCTTTGTCGCTCATTGCGCGCTCTCGCTTGCACTTCAAGCCTTAAATGGAACGCCTCAAAGCGAGGTAACGCCGCATGCGTCATGTTTTTTCGTGCGTGCAGCCGGCTCCATCGAGTTATAAGACGTTATCACGTCAATAAAAATACAACAAAATACTTGAATAAAATTTATTGTTTAAATTTCTAAACAATTGTTAAAATTAAAATTTTGATTTTATTATTTTAATAATATAATTAAATTTTTTCAATTAGTTACTTAATTATTTTTGCAAATTTAATTGTAATTTGTTATAAAAAAGTAATATTTTTATATAATTCATTATAAGAATAAACAATCATTAAATTATTGTTTATAAGTCTTACATTTAAAATTTAAAATTTGGAAATATTATTTTAATAATATAATTAAATGTTTTCAATTAGTTACTTAATTATTTTATTAATATTATTTTAATAAACATTATTTTAATATTATAATTAATTTTTTTCAATTAGTTACTTAATTATTTTTGCAAGTTTAATTGTAATTTGTTATAAAAAAGTAATATTTTTAAATAATTCATTATAAGAATAAACAATCATTAAATTATTGTTTATAAATCTTACATTTAAAATTTAAAATTTGGAAACATTAAAATTTTCGTAAATCTAGTTTTTAAAAAGCCCGCCTCAATGTGTTTAATATAGGAGAAAATGTTCCCTTTGACGGATGGCTGGTCCAACCTGTCATTTCAGACACGTTGTTGTGATATATGGAAGATTTAATATTTATGTTTTATTTTTTTTAAATCATAATAACACTCGATATTTATTTCGATTGAATAGTAAAGTCATCGATTTTTTACTCATCGTGAAATAGTTCTGTTAACTTATTGTTTTAATTTTGTCAATTATAGCATAACCTATAATCGCTGCACTAGCGGACCGATGCTATTCATTTTAATGATGAAAGCACGAATATTCGACAATATATCACTGAATATATAATTAATATCGAAAGAATCATTACCTTTATCGCTGTAATTATCGTTGTTATAAACAAGAACAACACATTCACTTTTCACTGCACTTGATACTCGATCAAAACATGTAGATGTACTATAGTATAGCAGCTGTTCATACAGACACATCGCTCACTCAAGTAGGAGAGAGACGGATGTCGAACGCTGCCGAACGTAAAGGCCGATTGTGCTTCTTTGTCGCTCGTTCGCGCTCTCGCTTGCACTTCAAGACTTACACGGAACGCCTCAGAGCGAGGTAACGACGCATGACGGAACGCCTCAGAGCGAGGTAACGACGCATGAGTCATGTTTTTTCGTGCGTGCAGCCAGCTCTATCGAATTATAAGACGTTGTCACGTCAAAAACAAAATAAGCACAAATAACATACAAAAAAAAACCTTACTAAATAAATAATGTAAATCATATTATATTAAAAATGTAATAATCATATTTCTTTATCACTTAAAAACTCACCAATCGAATAGTAACATTTGCTTAATAGCCACTCTGTAATTTTCAACTTGAATTTGTATGTAGACATTTTTTTCAACCTACTAGGAAGGTTATTAAGCTATTGTTAAGCTATTGCATAGATTTTATCGCAGGCTTTGAGCGCGGGGACCGAATCCAGAAATTCCGTAACGAAGAAAAACCTGACGCTCGGTTGCCATGGCAACAATATCGGTTGTCAAAACAAACATATAAGAAGATTTGATCATTTTCGGAGAATAATAAAACTCTTTTCATAAACTGTATATACCTCCATATGACAAAAAAGATTTGATTATTTTTTATTTATCAAATGCAAAAAGATTTTATTTAAGACACAGCTGTTTGTATTTATATAGATAGGTACAAAAAGATTTTATTCCATATTTGGCTGTATAGTTCCAACTACCATTGCTTAAAAAAAAAGTACAAAAAGATTTTATTCCATATTTGGCTGTATAGTTCCAACTACCATTGCTTAAAAAAAAACAAAGATGTAAAAAAGCGCGGTTAAGCGAAAATAAAAAATAAATATGAATGAACAAAGTGCATTTATTATTAATGAAGAAAGTAATAAAAGCGCGGTTAAGCGAAAATAAATAGTAAATATGAATGAACAAAGTGCGTTTATTATTAATGAAGAAAGTCACGAAAAAATAGTGAAAGAAAATGAGTGAGTACTCTATATACATACATTTTATTATTATCACAAATGCAGTAATAATTTTGAATTGAAAATATAATACTGCTATAAAGGTGACCTAAATTTTTGATATTAAAATGAGCGATATTAAAAGTAGCCCTCTTTTATACACACAAACACACACACGCGTATAGTTTAAATTCTCAATTTAGATTCTCAATATATATATAAATTCATTCTTCATTATGTATATAACAGAAACCATCAAACCAAGCACGTGTACTATTCAGTACCTTTGTTTTTGGTGTATAGATAATGCACATGAATGCCGCGCAGAGAAAGTATATATGATATTATATCTATATAAATGTACATCGCGCGAAATTCGATAATCACTTCTAAATATTGTTATTTATTTAATAAAAGAAAAAAATGTTTTCTTATCGGTCACCACGCTCAAAAAGTGTAACTTGAATTAATATCAAATAAAAAGAAATACTGCATGAATAAAATAAATAAATAATTATAATTGCATAAGTTGATACAAAATGCTATGCAATAGCTTTACCGCGGCAGTCCCCGAGTGCCACACGTCTTTTTTTTTATATTATATGGTATCACCTGATGGTAAGTAACGATGATGCCGAAGATGGAAGCGGGCTTATCAAGATTCCCCAATGCAATGGGGATCTGGCTACCTTATCTTTAAGCCGGAAAATATCAACGCTGGTAACAATGATGTTTGGCGGCAAGACTTACATAAGATGGTGGTAGCTAGCCAGGCGGGCTATGAAAATGCCTTACCACAACCAAACCGAGTCTTACAAAGTTGACCCCGCCGGGAATCGAATCCGCGACCTACTGGTGTGAAGCGAATGGACTAACCATTACGCCACGGCAGCGGTTAAAAGTCTTTACAACTTGTAACTACAAAGGTCAACATAAGGCGGACAGTATCGTCAATAATTCCGTATGAGACCCTTAATCTACTTAGTGAGGACTTACGAACAACAATACTCGTTCTATATAGGTGAGGACTATATTATCATATCAATGCCAAAGTAATGCTACATTTTAGTACCAATGCGCAATAGTGGTTAGTCACTTATGAATGTATATTTGGCTCAAATACGTTTTCTGTCAAAATACAGCGAAATAAATGATCTGTAGATCAAACAGTAGCCATGGCTATAGAAACTTCTTAGTGGAGATCTATGAAAGTAGTATTCTCTTCTTTAATCCATGTTTACATATCCTTAATACTATTTAAATTTTAAAAAATCAAATACAACAAATTTTTGTTCTATGCCGAAATCTCGGTTTGGTATTCGAACAATACTCAAAAAAAATCGCAGAAAATCTCGAAAATTTCCTTGAAGTTAATCACTTCGGTTAATCATGAATATTTTTCATGTAGTAATAGGATTGTGCTTAATAAGTTTACAGTGTGCGATGGGCAATAACTGCACGGAATCCTTTGAAGACTGCTGTAAAAATATGACCAAGAAAAAACCATGTGACCAATTCGACTGCGAATATTATGAAAAGCATAAAGACAAAGAATATACGGATGATAGTTTGATGGCGCAGTACAACGACCCTATCCTCTTCTGGTTCGAACACAAGGAGTATAATGATCAGAAAAACAAGCGTAGTCGAAACTACGAGTGTATGTCGCCGGATCACTTACAAAAGAGATCAGAGTATGTAAGTGATCGATCACGATTTTTAAAACGAGGTAGTAACTGAGTGAGAATAGTTAGATTACAGATTAAATATCTCTTCACAATCCAAATGATAATCAAACTCGATTCACTATTATAAAACCATCAAACACTTTCCTCTACAACGTGCTTCTTTCTTCGCGTTCGCACAAGTCGTCGGGACATTTCTAGTGATGTTACTAAGTTTTATTAGTCAAGATAGTGCTGTGCCTGATCGTTAACACGATCTTGGCGTAATTTTGGTGTGATGTCTTCGATCTCCAATCATCTTGCCAGCCGGAAGACCTTCACTGCTGAACAAAGGATTTCCACATCGAGCGGTCCTGTGCTGCCTGCATCCAGCGGCTTTTCTCGACCTTCACCAGGTCATCGATCCACCGAGTGGGAGGCCTGCCTAAGCTACGCTACGTCTTCCGGTGCGCAGTTGCTACTCGAGAACTTACCCACTTCAATGGCCGTCTGCGTGGAATTTTGTGCAGCCTTTTTTTCAAATTTTTAGGGTTGCCGCCATAGTAAAAAAATACAGTAAAAACTAAGTAATTATTTTTTACTCAATAATGGCTTTAAATATTTCGATGAAACCCTGTACCTACGTTACTACTTTATATGGCCTACTTCACGCGGTAGTTCGTTGAAAATATCGGAATAAGGTACCTACCATTCAACCCAATTGTTTTTTACTTTTTTAAGAAAATGTATAATCATTTTAATGCATTTTGAATGTATTTCTGTGTGCTGAAAGTATAAATAAATAAATATATAAACTGTGTTAATAATTAGGACTTGTAAAAGGCCATTATTAATTTCTTTAAAATGTTTTTTTTTTCAATAGACAGTAGCGACCTCTGTTAAAACTTTTTAGAACTAAAATAGCAAGATGCGTTGCAACCGGTATTTCGGGCATTTTTTTTTTCTTTTTAAACAGTATAACAGAGATGAAGTTTCACTGTTGTCAATACTGTAACGCTATCTCTGTCAGATTGTATAGATAAGAAGAGACTTGCATTTTTCGCGGCTTCCTTATCGGTCCCCGGACCGCCACGTGTGCGACGTGTGCATTTTTTTAGAGTTCCGTACATGTGACCAACGGTATCTATTGCTAAACCTCTGCTGTCTGTCTGTTTGTCTGTCCGTCCGTCAACGGACTGTATTTCATGAATTGTAATAGGTAGACTGTTGAAATTTTCAAAGAATGTGTATTTCTGACAATTTCTGTTGCCGCTATAACAACAAATACTAAAATTAGAATAAGTGAAAAATAAGGGGGGTCTCCATACAATGACGAGTTTTTTTAAAGGTCTTCAGAATGATTTTTTATTTAGCTCTATCGTAAAAACGATAATACATACTGGCGTTGAAATTTGATGTGATACTTACATTGAAGTAAAACAACAAAGACTAAAAATTGGCCAAGTGTGAGTTTTACTCGTGCTAAGGAGTCCGAACTGAATGACAAAAAAAGTATAATATATCGCTCGCATTGATGTCTTTAGTAGAAAATGTGAAAGGTATCATTGCCGTGGAGAAGTGTAGTAGTACAGAACCCTCGGAGTGTGAGTCCGCCCCGCACTTGACCAATTTAATTGTTTGCGTTCTTATCGGACATTAAAAACTCACCTTTAAAGGCTTCCCTACTCGTAAATAACCGGGATCCCTAACTAGCACCGCAATCATTCAAAAAAATATATACTGGGTGAGTAGACATTTCAACGAAAATTTTAAACTATAAATTATATAGTGTAGGTTTATTTAGAGACTATCAACTCAGTAGTTCGCTGTAGTTACAGATAGCCTAAGGGTTAAAGTGGCCACTTATTTCATGTTTTCTATTTTTAATTTATCATGTGCGTGTGTTTGCAGATACAAATAAAACAGTTTGTTAAACTGACCGCTCTCCTTAGCTAATTAAAAGGTTTACTAGTGCAAATGTTCTGTAGTGTACCCTAACAAAGGCTTTGGTCTTTTTGGGACACTACTGTGTTTCAACCACAAGCTTAGCATAGGCTGTCTGTGGCGCTTATCTTGGTTTTTTGATCTTTTGTTTGCTTTTTGTACTTGGTGATGGTAAATGTGTACATACTTTTTATGTAACAATAATAAATAAATAAATATATCTTTAACTACAACGAACTATACAGGTTGTAAAAAATTGGTGGGGTTCTACTCATCATACTAAACAACTTTTCCCAAGCAACCCATAGTCAATTCTCGAAAAAAAAATTTTTACCCTCCATACTAAACTGCACAAAATTGGTCGATCAGCTGATTGATTTGTATGAAGAGTACATTTTTTTTTCGATTTCTGCAAAGTCGTAGAACAAACGCTGTTCAGTACGATGAGTAGAAGCCCAAGTTACGGTAACTACATCAATTTTTTTACACCATGTATTTCATTGAGTTCATAGTTTCTAAATAAACTGTGGAACATATTCTTGAAATTCATTGTTTAACATTTTCGTCTGTGTGTCGCGTGACGGTCGGTATGATCGTTTCGTCCTCTGTACCGTAGCTCCAAGACGAGAGCAGCCATGATCTTTTTGCGCTTTGTAAATGTCTATAATGTAAAAAAAAGTTTCACTTTTTCCGTGGTTTTATAAAACCACACACTCTTTTTTTTTTGTTATAGTGTTTACTCAGCAAGTAATTATTTTTGATGTGTAACATCTTTGCTCTCGCTTTCCTGCAATTTGTGGGAGTGATTTCGTGAAATGGGACGGAAATGTGTAACATGGGACGGAATTGTGTAACAGGAAATGCGAACGTTTTTTAATTCTCGAAAACTAAGGTTATCATAGCCATGCCGCCTAGTGTGATGGCAAAGGCAAAGATGACATACTACTATTCGAAGGGTCGGCCCGTGAATGTACGACCCGATAATTAATTAATTTCATAAGTATTTTGTCACATGTTACACATCATATGCGAGTACTGTAGGTCTCGTTTTTTTTTACAGATAGCGGCACTATTTAGCTTATGGTAGCCTCTTAAGCACACACTGGTGCCGGTAATGTTAACACCGTGTTAACACCATCATACACAGACTTGCTGTTGACTTCACGTAGGTATAAATTTTGTTTCAGGACGCTTTACCAGGAATCATAGATAAGACGACAATATTTCTTGATTCCAATAATTGGATAACCAGGATATTTAACGATAAAGGTTATTCTTATGATGGAGTTAAAACGGTCGTGCACACAAACTTAATGGCCTTTATCAATTTTACACTGTTCACAAAGTATGGTGAACGCATTAATATAAAGGGCAATTTCATCTGGCTAGACAATGAGACTAACAATAATAGTTCACGACCTAGCAGTCACATGTTCTTAGAAGCACCCCTAGAAGCAGCCTACCCTAAGTATAAATGGCTACAGCAATTTGTCCTGCACAAGAACAGTAGCCCGCCGTGGGTGGACGCGCTTTATAACAAAGAGTACCACGCGTGGGCACGCGGCTCCCGGTATATTATGGCGCTGTCCGGTGAGTGTTGACGTCGCATTGTTCAAAATAACCGAATAAACGGACGGACAGACAGTGGAGGCTTAGTATTAGCACAATATTATCTTAATATATATAAATCTCGTGTCACAATGTTTGTCCTCAATGGACTCCTAAACCACTTAACCGATTATAATAAAATTCGCACACCATGTGCAGTTCGATCCAACTTGAGAGATAGGATAGGGTAGGGTAGGGTAGTGTAGGGTAGGGTAGTGTAGGGTAGGGTAGGGTAGTGTAGTGTAGGGTAGTGTAGAGTAGTGTAGGGTCGGGTAGTGTAGTGTAGTGTATGTAGGGTAGGGTAGGATAGTGTAGGGTAGGGTAGTGTAGTGTAGTGTAGGGTAGGGCAGGGCAGTGTAATGTAATGTTAGGCGGTACGAAGTTCGCCGGGACAGCTAGTACGTATATAAGTAATAGCGTACATTATGGACACTCACTGCCGCTCTCTAGATTCAACCTCACCCCCCGTCACGCAGATTGGTTGCAAGTTTGGTTACCGAACGAAAGGGTTGTCACACACGGGAAAGATACCTACTATAATATATATTTATCTGACCAGATATCTTACAATGTCGTTCTTGAATTAAATCAGTGCATTCTTCATACAAAATTTGAAAATTAATTTGGCTGTTACTTGAAAGCCGTTGATTTGCGACCCCTAGTTATTGAATCTTTTTTGTTTCAAATAAGATTCAGTTTACACCTTTAAAAGTAATACGTCACATTTCCAATAACGCTGTCTGATTCATTTCGTACCGAAGTTGGTAAAATAAATATTCCAAATAACAAGTAAAATTTTATTTGTTTTAATGAATTAATTATACCAAGCTACACACAAAGAAGATACTTGGACGCATACAATACAACTATATAATACAATTTAGACTGGGAATGATAAATTTAGGCGCTTCTATTTGCGTCTTGCTCAAACCATATAAATCTCTCGCTCACACGAACTACTAACAATTCTATTTATATTTCTAAATTCCAACCTTTAATTGTACGTGTATAAAAAAAACAAAATAAAAAATTACGTTACCTCAACTTTTGAAAATACATTGAAAATTCGATTAAATATTTTTCGTGACCAATGCCGCCGGTGATCAGCCCACAGAATAGAAGAATTCTATAGAACGCTGATGTAGATTTTTTAGTACTAACACCGAGCGTGCCCTTACACATATAGCACACTACAAACAGGTTGATGTTATTGGGTATTTTTTTAAAGTAACCTCCCCCAAAAACAAAAAACAAACCTATAAAATTATTAAATAAAAGTAGACTTAAAACAGTATCACATAAGATTGAGTTTATGAAAATTGACAGAATGACAATGGTAAGGTGATACCAGGATAGTAAAACTGCCCAGTTTAATTGATGAGCACTAAAAGTTTAAAAAATAATGTGATTATTTAGAACTAAAGAAATAATACGTAATGTTGTGCAATTCATTAAAAAACATTTATTTCGAATTAAATTTCAAATCTTAAGATTAGAAGTAAAATTATTCAATTGAAACTTTCCGTGCAATATTTTTTCCAAAGATGGTATCATTTTCATAGTGTTGTGGTTATAGTTAGACATTTTTTTTATATCGATAGATTATATTAGGAATGCGCGGTATGATAGGTTTTTCAGTTACTACGTCGATTGCTTCGAAAGTGACCACGGATTCGTGTTCAGAGACCTCAAGGACCTTCAGATATCGATTAGGTGTTTATTAAAATTTCATTCCCATAACCCTCATTTTATTCTAACATATATTTTAACTACCTACTATAACATTATAATTATAAACTATTAGCATTATATATTTTCCTTAACTCAAAAATACAGAGGATGTTTGTGATAGATATAGTGCAGAAACAAAACAAAAGTACAACGGTTTTCAGTTTCTTAAAAAAATGTTATGTTCTGTGCTTTTGCATGGTGTAACTTGGCATGTTTTTAGTATCCAATTTTATTCTGTATTTATATTTTCTTTTAAAAAGTAAGCTTTACTTCCTAGGCACCTTGAACAGAACATATTTTTTTAAGAAACTGAAAACTGTTGTACTTTTTCTATTATTTGGAGAAGTCTAAAATAATTATTATTATTTGAAGTTTCGTAGCTATGATTTAGAAACCACTATGGAACTGGGTACCTACCCATTTAGATCGCTGTAATTTTTTTATATTGAACTTGGCCCCATTTCTAATTTATGTTTTGTTGTGATATCATTAAATTATATAAAGTACAAATACTAATTTCCTATCCTTATTCAATAATTAATAATAATAATATTCTTATAACAGATATAATAATAATAATAATATAATAAAGCCTTTTATTTCCTTAATAAAAATTCAGTTTACAAATATTAAAGGGCATGCAAAAAACAAATTAATTACAATCTTAAATGTAGTGAATCAATTTATACAAATAAATTAAAATCAAGTAATAAATCATAAATTCAACTAATAATTATTTCATTTGTATTTTTTTTTATTTATTAAGGACCTCTTTAGAGTAAAGGCCTCCTCCAGTTTTCTCCACTTTGATCTGTCGCTTGCTTTTTCAATCCAATTTTTTTCCGTTACTTTTAGAATTTCGTCAAGCCATCTCTCTGCCGGTCTGCCACGATTTCTCTTGCCGCCAGGCCCCTTCCATAAAGTTATTTTTCTTGACCACTTGTCCACGTTCATCAAAATCAAAAACAATTTATTTCAAATAGGTGTTTACACACACTTTTAAATAGTCAAAACAAAAAAAAATTACAGTATATTACAAATAATGTCATGATTCAGATTACAGTCTCAGGTAATGGTATTTGATATAGAATCAACATATATATCTTTGTCATTTACATAATCTATTATTTTATAATATCCTCTAGAGCACAAAACTTTTTTGACATGAGTCTTGAACTTATTCTCTGACAAACTAGTTACATTTTCTGGAATTTTATTGTAGAATCTTATACACTGCCCCACAAATGACTTTTTAACCTTACTCAGTCTCGAAAAGGCTATATCTATTTTATTTACATTTCTTAAATTCAAATTATGCCTGTCACTGTTTTTAGGCAATCATTCGATCAATATGGCCAAACAGTGTTCTAAAGCATCAATCAAATTTGTTGTTTTTCTTATATCTGTGCTTCTCTTTTTGTGTTTTAATTTTAGATTTAGAATGCTCCGTTCCATGGCTCTTTGGGTAGTTAGAATTTTTTCTCTTGTTTTTTTGTTAAAAATCCATGTTTGGGATGCATATGTGAGAGATGGCAATATACAGGAATCTAATAATTTTCTTCATCTTAACAGAAATATTTGATTTTAAAATTTCTTTGGAACTCCAAAATTTATTCCAGGCTATGTTTACACGTCTCATTACCTCATCTTGGTGTCTAGATTTTGCAAATGATACTTGTTTGCCTAGATATGTGTACTCTGGTATATATTCTAGTAAGGCACTTTTAATAGTTATTGGTGTCTTTGTGCTGTTTGTCATAATTTTTGTTTTGGTTGTATTTAGTTCTAGACCAATTTCATTACTGACATAGTCAATTTCATTTATCATCGACTCTAGTTCGGATGCTGTTTCTGCGAAGAGTATGAGGTCATCGGCGAATCTGAGATTGTTTAGAAATTGCCCGTTGATGTTTATACCTTTGTTTTTCCATTTTAGTGTCTTCATTATATTTTGTAGAACGGTAATAAAAATTCTGGGTGAGAGTGGGTCACCCTGACGAACGCCTCTACAAATATCAATTTCAGTGCCTGTTCTGTCCAATATTACTCTACTTTTGCTTTTCTTATATATGTCTTGAATGAGCTCTATGGTTTCTGTTGGTACGTCACATTCTTGTAAAGCACTCCATATGCTGGTATGGGATATTGAATCAAATGCCTTAGCGTAATCGATGAAGGCTAGGTAGAGCGGGCGTTTCATTTCTTCGTATTTCTCTATAAGAAGTTCCAATGAGTGTATGTGGTCTATAGTTGAATATGTACTTCTAAATCCTGCTTGCTCCACTGGTTGGTGCTCTTCGGTGTATTTTTCAAGGCGTTTCTCGAGGCAGGAAGCAAACAGTTTGTAGAGGTTTGATTGTAGTCTTATTGGTCGATAGTTACATATGTCACTAGGGTCTCCTTTTTTGTAGAGCAGTACTATGTCTGACTTTGCCAATTCAGTAGGAATTTTTCTCTCGTCCAGGATTTTATTGAACAGCGTGGTTAGAGGTTGTACTAGAAGAGCTATTCCTATTGAAATGGCTTCATTCGAGATGCTGTCTGGACCCATGCTTTTTTCTTTCTTTAGTGCCATTATTTTTATGAAAATTTCTTGGGCAGTGAATCTAGGTAATTTTGTATAATTACTCTGAAGGGGTAGAGTCTCTATACTCGACGGCACTTTGCAAGTGTATAGATCTTTATAAAATTCTGTGGCAACTTTTATTATTTCTGTCCTAGAAAAAGTGTTTTTGTTAGCGTTAGATTTATCATTCAAGGAAGGTATCCATTTTTTAGTTGTTGCTAATTCTTTCAAACTCTTTTTCACACTTCCTGATTTCTTCAGATGTTTTTTAATTGTAGTTAGCCTGTGATCTTGATATTCTTTTCTGATAGTTTTATAAATGTTTTTAAATAAAAAAAAAATTTCGAGCGAGACCTACAGTACTCGCATATGATGTGTAACATGTGACAAAATACTTTATAAAAGGACGGCAAAGATACGGCAGACTAGGCTGTATGGTCATAGATACCTTTGCCTTTTCCGCGCTTTTAAAGCCTGAAAAAAGGACGGCAAAGATACGGCAGACTAGGCTGTATGGTATGATACCTTTGCCTTTTCCGCGCTTTTAAAGCCTGAAAAAACGCGACTTCCTGTTACAATGGGACACATTTCCGTCCCATTTCACGAAATCACTCCCACAAATTGCAGGAAAGCGAGAGCAAAGATGTTACACATCAAAAATTCGAGCGAGACCTGCAGTACTCGCATATGATGTGTAACATGTGACAAAATACTTTAGGTTAGTTAGATTTGATGACGATATTGTACCTGGGTGGCGGATCTGACAGTAACGAAAAAAACCGACCAAGTGCGAGTCGGACTCTCGTAAAGTAGAATTCCGCGCTTTCGCGACTTCCTGTTACACATTTCCGTCCCATTTCACGAAATCACTCCCACAAATTGCAGGAAAGCGAGAGCAAAGATGTTACACATCAAAAACATTTCTCTTTCTTGTTTCATCTGAAATAATAAAGTGTCTTTTTGTACTTGTGTCATTACTATCAACTAACAGATATACATATAAGATATTTTTGGTGGTACTGAACCCTCGGTGCACAAGCCAGAGTCGCACTTAGCCAGTTATTAATTTTTACTTAATACGTCCAATAAACCCACTGCGATTCCAATTCTCAATTTAAAAAAGTCACCTGGAAGTGGCCCATATAATTATTCCAATAAGGAGTGGTGGTATGGAACCCAAATTTTGTGAGTACGACTGAAACTTGGCCATTTTTTGAATTTTTCCTTTGCATACGTCCAATAACCTACCTTCGGTGCAAAATTTCAAGTTTCTAAGTCACCTGGAAGTGGTCTTTATATTTTATGAGTATTGGTGATACGGAACTCTTGGTGCACGAGTACGACTAACACTTGGCTGATTTTCGTATTTTTCCTTTATTTACGTCCAATGAATTACCTTGATGCCAAATTTCAAGTTTATACGTCACCTGGAAGTGGACTATATATTTTGACGAGTTAGTAAGTCGTAAGAATAGTGATTTTCGGACGTTAATATCTTAGTTAATAATATTACCATACTATGGTAAAAGATATATTTATGAAAATTCGTGGTCAGAGACCTCCAGGACCTTCAGATATCGATTAGGAGTTTATTAAAATTTCATTCTCATAACTTTCATTTTATTATAATATATAATTTATTTTCCTTATCTCTTTTTCTCTCGATTTACTTGGTTGGCTTGGTTACTATTTACAATGTAATGTAACTATACACTATACATAAATACTTTCTACTTACAAAAAGAAGTAATAATTTGCTACCTAATATTTTATATTTACCGTAGTCCGCGGACTTCTTACTTGCGCTATGTACGAGTAAATAATTTTTGCTGTTTATAACTATTAATTTATGCGTTGCTTAGCAACCTTATTCTGCTGATTTCGAATTATCTGTTTTTACGAATGGGAAACAATTTATTACTTTTTTTTCCGCCACATACCTGTATATATTTTTTTGTATGTTTTTTTAAGCCTGGAAATACTTTAATGCTTACCTGTACTAATTATTCATTTCATTCAAGGAAAACTAAACTAAAACTCTATTAAAACTATAATTTTTACTATTTAAAAGATCTACAGAAAAATATTCATGGACAAATCAAACACGGTCATCTAGCCCCAAACTATGTTTTCCAGTACTATGGGTTGTAAATAGGTAAAAATTAAAGAAAATTTTAAAACGACCGATACGTACTGAAAACAAACGTCTGCATGAGGCAGTGCAGAACATTTTATGCATTTCTTGTGTGGTGTAACCACAAAGTTATCATCGCTGAAATGCTTCGAGTAAACAGTGCTTGATTTTGTAGGAAACAAATTGTTACGTTCTGTAGTTCTGATCTACTTTTCCTTCAATTCGGGATAATAACAAAAATATCGTTGAAAAATATCGACAACACCCTCGCACTAAATAACAAGAAACCAAAAATAAAAATTCATATTTTTATATAATTATTGATTTTCATTTAGGTTTTTTCACTTACACATGGTAAGAAACTCCTCCATTTATTACATTTACTTTGCCAGTTTGCATTTTTGCACCTTATTATTGACCATTTCGGCAATTTTGACACCAAAACACACGGAGCTCTGTCTGCCATGAAATTGTGCAATTTCTGCGCAGTACAATCATTTACGAATGACAGAAGCATATCTCGTTGTGCATGAAGCTAACTCGTTGCCATGCCTCCTTCAGCAATCTATCGGAGCGGTAAAAATTGTTTCTTATCTGTGGATCAGCCCTACTTGCATTCATGTCTACACTCGTAGATACGTCAGTTGTTTGTATATATATCATTTCTCGCTCGTTAGTATGATGTGTCCGGGTAATAGCGTCCCATTGTTCACTCTTTGGGTGTATGAAACCCTAAAAACTTGATAATAAATAAAAAACAGGCCAAGTGCGAGTTGAACTCGCGCACCAAGGGTTCCTTACCACCACACCTCTCCACACAAGTAATACAATAATAATAAATGTTTTATTGTTAAGATAAAAAGGTACATTTGTTACAATTATAAACCGGTAAACTTAGCGTAGACAGGCCTACCACTCGGTGGACCAATGACCCGGTGAAGGTCGCGGGAAGCCGCTGGATGCGGGCAGCGCAGAACCGTTCGACGTGGAAATCCTTGGGGGAGGCCTATGTCAAGCAGTGGATGTCCTTCGGCTGATATGATGATGATGTTACAATCCCTTGGGGGAGGCCTATGTCAAGCGGTGGATGTCCTTTGGCTGATATGATGATGATGATGTTACAATTATAACAATTAACTAAAACAAAGGTAAATGACGAAAAAAATGGTATTTTTTCATTCAGTTCAGACTCCTTGCATGAGTATACGACTCACACTGAACCGGTTTCTATTATTTGTTTTTTTTACTTTAGAATTAGTACTAAAATCACACCAAATATCACGCACATCATACATACAATTACCATTTATTGGATGAAGCAGAAAAAAAACCTTCATAAACGCCTTTTTATGTATTCTTGTATAGTACCCCTTCATTTTTTTCTTTTTTAGTTTTTATTATTCGTTGGTAAATTCCCCAAAATCATCCGTGTCGCACCTACTCCTCTGAATGTTGGAGGCTCTACACTCGAAGTGGTTGCCGGATATGTGAACCTGGGACAAACAGTCCAGTTAGGTAGGTTTAACTTCAGGAAAGAGGTCAATCGTCTAATCCAACTCGGCTGGGCAGCGTTCGGGAAACTTTGCAATATCTTCACATCCCACATATCGTAGTGTCTTAAGTAAGACCAAGGTCTTCGACCAGTGTGTGTTGCCAGTGATGACAACGGAACTGAGACATGGTTGCTTACTAAGGGCCTCATAAGAAGGCCCAAAGTCACCCAAAGGGCGATGGAATCAGAAACGAGGAAATCTATAGGAGAACCAAAGTAACCGACATAGCTCTCAGAATTGCTAAACTTAAATGGCAGTGGGCGGGGCACATAACTCGTAGAACAAATGCCCGTTGGGGCATTATGGTTCTCGAGTGGCGACCGCGCACCGGAAAACGTAGCGTAGGCAGACCTCCCACTCGGTGGGCCGATGACCTGGTGAAGATCGCGGGAAGCCGCTGGATGCGGGTAGCGCATAACCGGTCGTCGTAGAAACCCTTGGGGGAGGCCTGTGTACAGCAGTGGACGTTCTTCGGCTGATATGATGAAACCCAAAAAAACACAAATTTCATTTACCTGCCTATCTCGGTTCAAAAGTTACAGACTTTTAAAAGTCGGATTGACAGACAGATGGACAGTAGGCTGTTACCTGGTACGGAACCCTAAAAGAGAAAAAAAACTCGACTGCTTAAAATGCATCCTACATGTCACTCAGGGTATCGAGACGTATCTAAAGACACCTGACATACCAAAATCCATCAAAAATCATAAATACACCCCCAAACGGTTATGGTAATGAACTATTTTTTTTAATGGTAGGTATAAATTTACTATAACAGCCTCAAAGCAATAATTCGACTCTGCCAGGCCTCTATTTGTTAGTACCTAACTTATACATATGCCGGGAGGTCGTGGATCTGTGGTCGTGGTTCGAATCCTGCCACATACCAATGTGTTTTCGGATTTTGATATCACGTCATGTACGTTTATCCGACGCTCTTACGGTGAAGGAGAACATCAAGACGAAACCTGCGCACGCCTGTAAGGAACTCGAAGGTTGTGTGTAAAGTCGACTAACACACACTGGGCCCGCGTGGTCGAAACTAAGGCGCGATCGCCCTAATTCAGGCAGGCTCGAGCCCCTCGGTAATATAAGCTGATAATATGATGAATACCTATTACAAACGTATTATGTTCTCTCACTTTCAGAACTAACTGTCAGTCGGAACGGGACAAATCATACATTGTCTCAAATAGATCATTATTCATTTGGATTGGAGGTCCCGGAAGAAGATAATAGTCGCTATATTCATATGGATTTCATGATTGAAGACGTTTACTTATGGGTTTCTTTAGAAATGATAAAATATGAAGGCCTATGGAAACCCGGTATGTGACTGACACTCGCACATCGCTCGACTTGTAACTGGCCATTCCGCTTAGAAAACACAGCGGCTGCCGCAATAATAAAGTTTTTATTGCATATAAATCGAAAATGAAACATTTAAAACAAAAACTGGGAATAGTGTCGCCTTTAAGGCGCTTTGCACACGACGGGGCGGGGCGGGCCGGTTAATTTCGCCGCCAACGATAGCGCAAAGGGAATCCTATACTACCAACGCACATGGAGGACAAAATTGACAGAATTGACCGGCCCGGCCCGCCCCGTCGCGTGCAAAGCGCCTAAATGTCTTTGATTTTTCAGGTTTCATTTTTATATACGAGTTTTTCTATGAGTACATTATTAACGTTACTGTTATTTTAGAGGCGATTTCTAGGTATTTTTTTAGGTATCGAGGAAATTATAAGTCAGCCCTCAGCCACAGTATACATATTAGTACTAACGTACCTCAGCTCTCAGTCAGATATTAGGTATAAACGAAGCATCTTCAGATCATGATCATATCAGCCGGAAGACGTCCACTCTGGTCAAAGGCCTCAAGAATTTCCACGACGACCGGTCCTGTGCTGTCCGCATCCAGCGGCTTCATGCTACCTTCACCAGGTCGTCAGTCCACCAAGTGGGAGGTCCATGTCTTCCGATGCGCGGTCGCCACACGGAGAACCAAAGTAACCGACATAGCTCTCAGAATTGCTAAACGTAAGTGGAAGTGGGCTGGGCACATAGCTCGTAGAATAGACTGCCGTTGGGGCACTAAAGTTCTAGTATGACTTAACTGCTTCGAAATTCAAATTTTTCCTAATTTTTGCACGACTGCCCAAGATGGAGAGTAAAGTTTTTCGATGTATGTATATGTATCTACATCTGTTTCTTTGGTTGGGCCTATAGCCTTAAGGGATTGATAGATTTTGGGGTGCGAAGCGTCGTTAGATTAGTCTTGATCCCCTGAATGATAAAGGATACATTTTACCCAACCGCTAAAGAAAGAGGGTTAATGTTTTTGTACAGAAGTATTCTTAATTTTTTACAGAACTACTCTACGTTGACTTTGACGGAAGTAAAACTTATACGACAATCGAAACGATCCTTGCACACAAAACATACTATTCGGTTGAGCCAATAACGATGGAATTGGTGAATGGATCCCAGCTTAGGATAGGGAGACTTGGGGTAAGTCTTGGGCTTATTTATACCTACTTACTGCGCTGGCTTAGGTCACACCCCGGACACTGCATACAAACTATTACAAACGGTCGTGAAATGACATTTCTATAAACAAATGACGGAGCATACCAAACTATAACTAATCTATATCAATCTAGGTGACGAGGGGGTGAGGTCGGAAACTAGAGCGCGGCAGGGAGTGTCTAAACTGTTTGTTAGTACTAATATATATACTTTGCATAGGTACCCTAAGAGGATCTACTTCGACACTTTTCAACGCCATCCGTCATGATCTGGCACCACTTTTTGTCAGTTGGCAATAGCTAAACAAGTATGGAGGGGGTCCAGGTCTTTTTCCACTTTATCTTTTCAGCGGTATCTGGGTCATCCAACCGAGCGTTTCCCACTTGGTCGCCCCACATACGCTGTTTTTCCTTTCCTCTCAACGTAGCCGAGGCACCGCAGTCTGGCACCTTTAGTTTTGCAGACAATGTTGGGTTCGGAGACTAGGTTATTTCGGACTCTCCATGTCTCGTCTGACTGGTCCTAGAATCATCCGGAGAAGCGGTTACCAGCAGTGTGTGTTTTCTTCTCTTTGTCTAAGTGTCTCTTATTAAAAATAATGCAGATATTGAGTTTTATACAACAATCATAACAAAAAGTGTGGTAACGCTTTTCTATTATACACTTATGCATATTTACCTTCAGGCGGTAATATTACAGAGTTACGTTATTTTTGACGTCAATTAGTCCTAAACGAAGGAAAACTCAACGTTGAAAAAAAAATACCCTTATTGTTAAAGTGTAAAGGTATTAGTAACACGATTGAGCAGTTTTGGCTTGATATAATAAAATCCGAAAGATAAGTCTACACTGTTACTTTCAACAGGGGTGACGACAGCATCAGATATAAATTACTCTTGATCACTAAATTGCCCTCCTACTGAAACTTTGGAAAACCTTACTCGTTTTGTTTTCCATCAAGTCTTCCATTTTTAACTCACCAAAATCACAAAAAGAGTACATAAATGACGCTGCAAAACTATGACGTCACGCCTAGGTATTTCAAACATTTTTAGAACAAAATGTCGTTTTTGGCAGATGATAAAAAGTAAATCAGATGACTAGCATTCGTCACCCCTACTCTTGTTATGACTAATATTTTGAAGAATAATTTTTTTTAAAAATTTGTTGTGATAATACAAAGTGAGTTATTTTTAATACTTTTATTGTGGTTTTTGATTGAAACGAAAAACGATTGAAAAAGTGAAAAAGTGTGGTTATTTTCTTTACTCTTTACACGTAAATAAAAAGACAGACAACTGTTCCAATCAATACCTCGCCTTAAGTGGTGACCTTAAATAATATTCGATACGTGATATGCCCTCTCCTTCACTGTAATTGAGACAGATGCTTTTGAGACATGTCACAGCACATTTCGGCATGTTGACGGTAAGTCTGCCAACGCGTGTAAGCAAAACTCTGCTCCGTCGTGATTAGGGCAGAGTTTTTTTATACCCCGTTATCAAAGCGGCTTTATATACCTTTTATTTTTGATCTGAGGCTAGTGTCACGGCTTCACATCCGTTAATAGTACATTTGACGTAAATATCGATCTGATGACCGTTTTACAAATTTGGGACGAGTATTTTTTTTTACCATTTGGTAATATCATCTCACCTGATGGTACCAAAGCGAGCTTACCAAGATTCCCCAACGCAATGGGGAACTGGCTATCTTATCTTCAAGCTGGATCACATCAATGCTGTTAACATTGATGCTTGGCGGTAATACTTAGATACGATGGTGCTAGCTAGCCAGGCGGGCTTATGAAATGCCCTTCCACCAACCAAACCGAGTCATACTAAATTAGACTCCGCCAGGAATTGAACTCGCGACCTCCTAATGCGAAGCTAAAAACACTACGCCACGGAAGCGACAAAAAACAGAAAGATTTCCACTGGTGGATGAAGGCCAACCCCAAAGATTTCCATATCGACCGATCTTGCGTTGGCCGCATCCAGCGGCTTCCAACGAATTCCACCAGGTCGTTGATCCATCAAGCCTTCCTACGCTACGCCTTCAGGTGCGCGGTCACCGCTCGAGAACTTGACTTCCACTCAACTTTAACTTAATATCTGCCTACCCAAGGTTTTATTTGCAGGCGGAGCTGAATGAAGAGGGGGTGGGCTACTACTTCTCTGGAACAGACAAAACTCGAGAAGAAACTACCTCACAAATCCCACCTTCACCACTTTGCAATTCATTTGCATACGTTTTCATGAACTTTGCACATTAAATGGTTAACCTAGCACCTTTCTTTATTTCTAATGATATTATCCGTCTATTCATGTCTTTTGTATTTTGACTAGGTTATTTAGTAACCATTTATGATACACGGGTGGTAAAAAGGTAAATAAAAAACGAGTGACATATGTAAGCCCGAGCAGCAGGCGTGTGTTTATCGTCGTCACGAGTTTGTCATTTACCTTTTACACCCATGTATCAAATCGCGAGAGCATTCAGCTCGAGTTGAATAATTGCTTCGAATCGCTAGGAGATTGGGATAATGTGGACGATTATAATGACAGCTGTTTCGTGGAAATTGTCTAAACGGTCGGGTCTTCGATTTTTAAAACTTACCAGTCAAACAGAACCAAAAAAATCTCGGACTCCACCAGCAAACTCATGGAAGAAAGACGTAGATTGGTTTTGCAATCCTCTGAAGACCTGACTCGCGATTTGCGACCAGTATAATACAAATTGTTCACGGTTAGTGAATCTCGATTTTTAAAACTTACCAGCCAAAAAGAACCATAAAAATCTCGGACTCCACAAGCAAACTCATGGAGGAAAGACGTAGATTGGTTTTGCAATCCTCTGAAGACCTGACTCGCGATTTACGGCCAGTATAATACAAATTTTTCACTAACCTTCTCACCTGATGTGAGATGATGCCAAGGGCTTACCAATTGTGAATAATAAATAAAAAAGAGGCGATTGAGAATACAACAAAGGCTCAAAATGTTCGCGAGAGATGTATCTGTTGGACAAAGCCAACTGACCAGGCTGAAGACTGAGAAGGATGGCAGGATCATATCGTCTAAAACTGAGTTGTTGGAAGAAGCTGAGAAGTTGTACGGACAATTGAACACGACCACACATCTGCATGTCAGCGATCTGGCTAAAAACCCAAGAGCCAGACTAACCCGACACTTCATCGAAGATATCCCGGACGTCGGCCTGTATGAGATTAAAAAGGCTCTCAAACAGCTCAAGAACAATAAGACACCGCGTAATGATGAAATTACGGCTGAGCTTCTGAAAATAGGTGGAACAACGGTACTTAAAACTCTTCAGAAGTTCTTTAATTCCGTTATACTCGAGGAACAAACGCCTAAGGCATGGCACAGAAATGTGGCCGTGCTTTTCTTCAAAAAGGGCGACAATACCCTACTGAAGAACTACAGATCCATCTCACTTCTAAGCCATGTTTACAAGCTATTTCCAAGAGTCATTAAGAATTGTCTAGCACGCAGTTTTGAAGACTTCCAGCCTCCTGAACAAGCCTGTTTCCGACAAGGCTTTAGTACCATAGACAACATACATACGCTGCGGCAGATTATACAAACCACAGAATAGAAGAATTAAATAGAACGCTGATGTTTATTTTTTAGTACTAGCACCGAGCGAGCCATTACACATACAGCACGTGTACAGCACACTACAAACAGGTTGATGCTATTGGGTATTTTTTTAAAGTAACTTCCCCCAAAAACAAAAAAACAAACCTTTAAAATCATTTAATAAAAATAGACTTAAAACTGTATTAAATAAGATTGAGTTTATGAAAATTGACAGAATGACAACGGTAAGGTGATACTAGAATAGTAAAACTGCCCAGTTTAATTGATGAACACTAAAAGTTTAAAAAATAATGTGATTGTTTAGAACTAAATAAATAATATGTAATGTTGTGCAATTCATTAAAAAACATTTATTTCGAATAAAATTTCAGATCGTAATACTAGAAGTAAGGTTATTCAATTGAAACTTTCCGTGCAATAATTTTTCCAAAAATGGTATCATTTTCATAGTGTTGTGGTTATATTAAGGCATTTTTTTAAATATCGATAGATTATATTAGGAATGCGAGGTATGGTAGGTTTTTCAGTTACTGCGTCGATTGCTACGAAAGTGACCACGGATCCGTCGTCAGAGACCTCAAGGACCGTCAGATATCGATTAGGTGTTTATTACACGTACTATAATATTACACGTACGTACACTTTACTATAATATAGTGTCACAGTTCTGTGCAATGCACGCTGCGATGCGGTCGATTTACCGAGTCAGGGAATTAATAGTGATACATTTTACGTGTCGAGCGCGGCTCGCACCGCTGCTCGCGTCATCAAGAGCACCTCCGACGCGCCACTCATCGTCAAATAGCTCCTGGCGTTCCTGCAGCAGAAGCTGGACGTGATGGATGAGCTGTCTGCCATCCACATCTGTTCCAGCAACTTCAGCGTGAGTGACATCTGCAGCGCCAAAGAGGTGCTCTACCGGTCACTGAAGATCTGTGGCACCTTCGCTCCCCATAGAAGGGGTGATGAACATGGAAAGAAGTCCCTTAAAGACATCATTAAGGTCCTGAAGGAGACGGACTCTGACGATATGCCGTCGTTTGCGGCGAAGGAGCTGGCCAAACTACCGCCTGTCAGGTTCGACCACGTCGACGTCACCAGCCTGCTGAAGGACATCGTGTTCCTAAAAAAGAGTCTGCCCGACATGCAATGAAGTACGTTCGCTACACAGCACTGAAACTAGGCCAGCTTACATCGACGCGCTACGTGGAGCCCTCGATAAACAACCGACGTCGAGCTCCGTCCTGTCAGCGATTTCGTCGCAGCCTGTGTCGCCGCCTGTGAGCGCTGCCCGCGCGGCCGTTCAGCCCCCGCCGCGGGCGCCTATGTCCGACAACCCAACGCCACTGGTTCGTGCGAGCTGCCGTGACTTCACCGCCACCGCACGCCACCGCCGGCGACCCGCACCACCTAAGTCGTCCGGAAAACCGAGGTCGCCGCCTACATCGAGCGACCCCTCTCGTGCCAGGGTGCATGAGGAGGGTTTCACCTTGATACAGAGGAGGTGCAAATTCCGAAGGCAACCTCGCAGAAGCTTGTGTGGTACGACCGCACCGGAAGAGGGCTCCGTGCTGCGTGCCGCCACACCGAACGTCGCGCTCTACGTGTCGTGGCTGCACCACTCGGTCACGGCTAAGGACGTGACGGAGTGCGTCCACCAGAAGTCCTGCTACGGTCTGCGGGTGTTCCCGCTGGAGTCGCGCCACTACGTGCACTTCACGTCGTACGTGGTGCGCGTGCCGAAGCCTCTGCTGGAGACCATCGCCAGCACCGACTTCTGGCCGAAAGATGTCGTGTTTCGGCGGTTCCGAGGCACCGTGCCTATCAACGCGTCACCGAAACTACTAACATCTTGGTTAAGTTACACACTGACATACATATAATGTATTATATTTATAGTATCTATGTAATGTTATTTTTATAAGTTTTTTATATATCTATGGGTCTGTACTTTTAGTACTAAGTAACCTGAGAATAAATGAATAATAATAATTATATAGTAATTGAACCTAGCGGATCGAGTTCGGTACATATTACGCTCGAACATCTTTAGCGTGACCGAAACATTGTCTACTTTTATTGGACTTGTATCAAACTGAAAAAAAATCGAAGTACCTATATAGGATGTTAATAGAACACATTTTTTTTAAGAAAGCTACTCATGAAACTGAACAACTTCTGTTTTAAAACATTACTGCAATTTCAGAATTTATACAAAGTTAGAATACAACAACAACCTAACAACCTGTACATAGAACAGATGGCTGTTGGTGCAGTCAAATTCTTGAGTGGCGACCGCGTAACGAAAAACGTAGATTAGGCAGGCCTCCAACTCGGTGGACCGACAACCGCTGCTTGCAGGCAGCGTAAGAGCGGTCGTTGTGGATAACCTTGGGGGAGGCCTCTGTCCAGCAGTGGACGTCCCTTGGCTAGTAAAATGATGTACCTAAAGCGGGTTCCGATGCGAAGATAATAAAACCCTTAGTTACTATTTTTAAACAATGTAATGTTACTATACATAAATACTTCGTACTTACAAAAAGTAAACCTAATAATATACTACCCTAATATTTAATATTTACCGTAGTCCGCGGACTGCTTAGTCGTGCCACTGTAAATAGGTACTTATTGCTGTTTATAACTGTCAACATATGCGTTGCTTAGCAACCTTTTTCTGTTGACTTCGAGTTTTATGTTTTTACGAATGGGTAACAAACTATTACGTTTTTTAAGCCACGAAATACTTTGTTGCTTACCTGTACTAATGATTTATTTCAAGGAAAACTAAACTAAAGCTTTATTAAAACTATAATTTTTGCTACTTAAAGATGCTTACTAGATACTTACCTACTTACAGTAAAAATATTCATGAACAAATCAAACACTTTCATCTAGCCCCAAACTATGTTTCCCAGTACTATGGGGTTGTAAATTTGTAAAAAGTAAAGAAAATATTAGAACGACCGATACGTACTGAAGTCAGTATGCAAACGTCTACATGAGGCAGAGCAAAACATTTTATGTATTTTTTGTTTGGTGTAACCACAAAGTCATCATCGTTAAAATGCTTTGAGCAAACAGTGCTTGTTTTTGTGGGAAACCAATTACTGTTACGCCCTGTACTTGTGATCCACTTTTCCTTCAATTCAGGATTTTTTGGAAAACTGAAAGTAAAAATAAAAATATATCGTTGAAAAATATCGACAACACCCTCGCACTAAATAACAAAGACCCAAAAACAAATATTCATATTTTTATATAACTATTGATTTTCATTAATGTTTTTCACTTACACATGGTAAGAAACTCCCCCATTTTTTAAATTCACTTTACTACTTGCATTTTTGCAGCTTATTATAGCACATTTCGGCATTTTGTCACAAAAATACTCGGAGCTCAGCTTGTCATGAAGTTGTGCAATTTCTGCGCAGTACAATCATTTACGAATGACAGTAACATACCCGTTTATGCATGAAGGCGACGCGCGTGCCACGCCTCCTTACGCAATCTATCGGAGCGGAAAAAAAATTTCTTATCTGTGATACAAACAAACCATTTTTTTATTAAAAATTTGAGTGCGTTCTGGTTCAATGCTGCTAGATGAATGATTGTTTTGTATTTTGTTTTGAAGTTGGTAAATAAATAATGATAATACAGAAGACCGAAGAGTACAATCGGCCACTATGCTTAGCGTTCGTGGACTATGAGAAAACCTTTGATTCGGTCGAAACTTGGGTTGTGTTACAGTCTCTCCAGCGGTGCCAAATTGACTATCGATATACTAAGTAATGAAGTATTTGTATGAAAACGCCACTATGCCGGTTCGCCTCCCGGATCAAAACTCGAAGCACATCACCCACCTTCGATTCGCTGACGATATCGTGGTCATGGCTGAGACTATGGAAGACTTAGGCAGAATGCTCGATGGCTTCAGTAGAGCCTCTCAAGAAGTAGGTCTTAGAATGAACACACATGATCTAAGAATGTAGGGATAAGACGAAAATTATGTCAAATGTCCGTGTAACACGTACACTTCTAAAGGTTAGAGGCTCTACACTCGAAGTTGTTGCTGAATATGTGTACCTGAGACAAACAGTCCAGTTAGGTACGTTTAACTTCAGGAAAGAGATCAATCGCGAAGCGAAGCTCGCAATATCTTTAAATCCCACATACCGTAGTGTCTTAAGACCAAGGTCTTCGACCAGTGTGTGTTGACAGTGATGACATACGGAACTGAGACATAGTCGCTTACTAAATACAACATAAGAAGGCTCAAGGTCACCCAAAGGGCGATGGAGCGTATGTTATGCTCGGAGTTTCTCTACGTAATCGTATCAGAAACTAGGAGATCCGTAGGAGAACCAATTTAAAGACATAGCTCTCATAATTGCTAAACTAAAGTGGCAGTGGGCGGGCCATATAGCTCGTAGAACAGATGGCCGTTGGGGCATTAAAGTTCTCGAGTAGAACGTAGCGTAGAAGACCTCTGACTCAATGGACCGATGACCTGGTGAAGGCAGCGCAGAACCCTGTTGTGGAAATCCTAAGGGGAGGCCTATGTCCAACAGTGGACGTCCTTCGGCTGATATAATGATCATACGAAATTTTTCAATAGTGAGAAAATAGGTAAAATAAATAAATAATTCGCCTCCCGGATCAAAACTCGAAGCACATCACCCACCTTCGATTCGCTGACGATATCGTGGTCATGGCTGAGACTATGGAAGACTTAGGCAGAATGCTCGATGGCTTCAGTAGAGCCTCTCAAGAAGTAGGTCTTAGAATGAACACACATAAAAAGGACCTTAACAGAAAAGAAAATTACATGGGGGGTATACGAGTACATCGCCTATCTTATGGTAAGTTCATTTTACGCAGAATGTCCGGCGGAGTAATCTCACTTTATTTTGAAAGCTTCCAATGTTTGTATGTATTGTAACAAAAACTTTTTGCTACAAAATCAATCTCCTTGTTTTCCATTGTATCTCCCCGCTATTTGTTCTTTTCAGTTTGGTTTACTTGAACTTTTCGACAGTTTAAAAAGTTTTAAAAATTTAAATCCTTTGTTGACTCAGATTTTTATGACAGAAGTATTGTTGTCACCAAATGCACCAGATATTCTGCTGATTCATGATTGTTTACTAAATTAATTATTTTATCATTGCCCTATTTCCAAAAGTAGTTTTGTTGTGCTAAACTGCTAATCGGAGCCCTTGCCGTATTTTTCATGGTATGTATTTTTCTTTATTCTTTCGCCGTTCCTATTGTCACAGTATTACAATATAGGTAGCGGCTTACAGTAGCACAACGAATATAAAGTTCGTTCGCTTAGATAGCGTCGCTCGCCCTTTGTAAACACCGACACAGCGCGTGCCGCCGCGTGTTAAAGAACGCCGCCTTGCCGCAAAAAAAATGCTGACACGTGTGTATTACTTGATTTGTATCTGTCATCTGTAAATTGCCTTATAAAGTAGATTTAATTCTTGCATTTTGTTTAAACGAATGACGCTATCTAAGCGAACGGGCTATACTTACTCAGATAAAAGGAAGGGTACTTGCGGGGCAGTGGGCGGTGGGGCACAGCCTGGCAAACTCCGCCACTTGCCAGGCTGACTACAGGCTAGTATGGGCTAGTACCTACGCCGGTGGTGCATCGTGCGACATCGAAGGCGTTTCGCTACTGTAAGCCATAATATCATAATACTGTGCTATTGTGGTCTGGTGAGTTAATCTTGTGTCGTATTTTTGTCAAGGGTTTCAACCACTTTTACTACCCTCGACCAAATTGTATTTAGGTAACATTTTATTTTCATTTCTAAAAATAAGGTCTTTTAGGTAATTAAATATCTAAAATGTTAAATAAAATGTTACCTAAAAACCGTTCTTTCGGTTTTTTGACTTGGAAATTAAAATCTGCCATTTACAAAATTAATGTTGAGAGTATAAGTTATATGCATTTTTACAGGAAAACATGTGGAGAAAAGATGCACTTGGGAACAGAGGAGTTCGTGGAAAAAATCTGTTGTAAATCATCATCATTTCAGCTCATATACGTCGCCACCGAGGGGCTCGAGCCTACCCTGAATTAGGGCGATTGGGCCTTAGTCGACCACGCTGGCCCAGTGCGGGTTGGTCGACTTCACACACACCCTTCGACTTTCTTCGCAGGTGTGTGCAGGTTTCCTCACGATGTTTTTCTTCACAATTGTAAATAGTTGGTGTGGATTGTGATATCAGCATAAGAAAGAGATTTAAATGCTTCACCAGTTTTAGATGTTCAAGAATTATCTTTGGATACTAAATGTAATCATCGACAATTATTACATATTTTTATTTAGCTTGTAAGAAAAAACATATTTTTTTTTCGAAAAACCTAAAAACTTTTAGGTACGAGCTTTTAATATTGCATTGTCACATGATATACATAATAATAATAAAATAATAATAAAGCTTTATTTGATTCCATTCCATACAGATTACAATGATAAATTCATATTATACATATAGCCATTATAAAATTAATAAATTTATTAAACGTATAGCTCTTTCTGGTTATATAAGTTAAGTTTATGTATTTATTTCTAAAATTTTAATTGTTATTTAAATTTAATTTAATTCTTTATTGTTTGTATGGACCCCGTTTGGGTAAAAGCCTCCCCCAAGGAATGCCACGATTCTCTATCCTTGGCTTTGTCCATCCAACTTCCTTTTGTCACGTGATATACATAGTCGTGCAAAATTTCAGCTCAATCGGAAACCGGGAAGTAGATCAAAATAAACTCGCAAGATTCCACCCGAACAAACATACGTACATTGCAAGTTAAATAAAAGCTTGTAATAACGTATATTTCATTGCAGATTCTAAAAATACGCGCGGTCGTCACTTGAAAACTTTACTAATCCAATAGTCATCTGTTCTACGATATATATGCCCCACCCACTGGCACTTAAGTAAAGTGATTGTGATAGGGCTATGTCGGTTCTTCTAGGTCTTCAAATCTGATTCGATCAGTGATGATGACATACGGAACTGATACATGGTTGCTTACAATGGGCCTCATAAGAAGGCTCAAGGTCATCCAAAAGGTAATAGAGCGCGCTATGCTTGGAGATGCTATGTGGTAAATTTCAATTTTAATCAATTATAATTCATTCCTTAAAAACAAAAACGACTACTTCCATCTGTTTTTAATTTTCATAAAAACAAAATAAACAGAGTGCCAAGTGAGACAGAGTAAAACCCGCATTCTTAACAAAAATATGCAGAACTTTTTGTTATCTTTCTGAATGTAATTTTTACTTTATGAAGCGGCCAAAACCTTCGGATTACGTTCCATTCGAATAAACGAAGACCTTAATCTCTTGGATTTGCTTTCTGATAAAAAAAATATAATGGTTCGCTCTCCATGTACAATTTAACGCAAGATGTGCCTTCACTAACACATCATCATCATCATATCAGCTGAAGGACGTCCACTGCTGGACATAGGCCTCCCCCAAGGATTTCCACGATGACCGGTTCTGCGCTGCCCTCATTCAGCGGCTTCCCGCGACCTTCACCGGTCATCGGTCCTACCTACACGACGTTTTCCGGTGCGTGGTCGCTACTCGAGAACTTTCCTATCCCAACGGCCATCTTTTCTACGAGCAATGTGCCCCGCCCACTGCCACTTAAGTTTAGCAATTCTGAGAGCTATATCCGTACCTAGGGATCTCCTCGTTATGATTCGATCACGCAGAGAAACTCCGAGCATAGCACGCTCCATTGCCCTTTGGGTGACCTTGTTGAGCCTTCTTATGAGGCCCATAGTAATCGACAATGTCTCAGTTCCGTATGTCATCACTGGCAACACACACTGGTCGAAGATCTTGGTCTTAACACAAAAATTGAGAAAGAGGTGTCAATCTGTACCGTCATTATTTAAGTTCGAGGTAAAGCCAAATCAAGACAAATCCGAATCAGCAGGTTTTAATGAGGCTGATGTTTCGAAAATTCAAGGTTTATCTGGCTTAATACTTTATATTGAGCCTAACGATGTTGCTGATATTCTAAAGATTCGTGACAAATCTGACCTAAAAACAGTTTGTAGTAAGTCAAACTATGAGGCTCGTGCACCGTTAGGAGGAAGTCCTTAATTTAATAATGATTCAACTGAAGACAAAACATTTAAAATTATCTTTACATGAAAATACCAGCCAGTTTCCATTATATTATCATAAGAGTAAATTATCCAACATATTATCTCGTCCTTGCAGCCCTTCGCTCATGTTAACATCTGAAAAGATGTACTAGTTCCAGAAGATACCAACCGCCTCCGTAGCGTAATGGTTAGCCCATTCGCTTCACACCAGGACGTCGCGGGTTCGATTCCCGGTAGGGTCAGCTTGTGAGACTTGGTTTGGTTGGTGGTAGGACATTTTCTAAGCCCGCCTGGCTAGCTACCACCATCTTTTCTAACTCTTGCCGCTAAACATCAGTGTTAATAACATTGATGTGTTCCGGCTTGAAGATAAGATAGCCAATTCTCCATTGCGTTAGGGAATCTTGGTAAGCCCGCTTCCATCTTCGGCATCATCGTCACTTACCATCAGGTGAGATGACACCAAGGGCTTACCAATTGTGAATAAAAAAAATACTGATGAGGTTCAGGGGTGCTATTTGCTTAATCATAACAGTCCATCTAAAGATGCCGATAACGTCGATTTCGGAAATCCTTCTGAAGGTAGAAAACGTCGTGTTAAAGCTGATCCAACTAATTGGAAGAAAAACCGAGCCGAAAAGCAGGGTAAGCTAGGTGAAGCATATTTGGGCTACATCTTGGCCCATGGAGGTAAAGTTCATCAAGATACTATTAGACTTGCTCGAAAGTTAGAGTCGTCTGACTAGATTTCTGCAAAAAAAGCAAATTAAGAGGTTTTCATAGGTTCAAAGATCTTAATCGAAAAAATATCAAAAATGTTTTATTAACTGGAATACCCGTAAAATTTTCGTTATAAGTTTTGTGCCTCAGAAAACTACTTCGTGGAAAACTAAAGTCAAAGCGAGAAGAAACATTGACATACAAATACTAGACTTATTCTTTAAAAAACTTATTCATTAAAATTATGTGGTCATATTGTTCTGAACTATTAAATATGTAGGTTATGCAAAAATAAACGTCTCAAACTGCTTTTCTTTGATTTATACTCTTAAGTTTGAGTACCTACATAGTTGAGGTTTTGTTGCTGTCTGCTTCTGGTTGCTGTCGCCACTTCTGTGGTGGTGCAGTCATGATCATCTTATCTTATCTTATTAATAGTGTTATTGTTACTTTTTAATATACTTTATACTTTATTTTTAATAGACTATAGGTCTTTATGTAATATTGTTGTAAGTTTATATCTGTAAATGACTGTTTGTCTCTAATAAAATAAAAAATAAATAAGTTATTTGATTTCAACACATATTAACTACTTACACTATTTTAATTTTTATTATATCCCTTAAAGTAAAACAACTACTGCTATCTACAAAAAATACATTAATCCGTTATTTTCAATCGAAAATAATATTACCGCTAGAA
Source organism: Coleophora flavipennella (assembly GCA_947284805.1). Taxonomy (NCBI): domain Eukaryota; kingdom Metazoa; phylum Arthropoda; class Insecta; order Lepidoptera; family Coleophoridae; genus Coleophora; species Coleophora flavipennella. The sequence continues at coordinate 6,605,572 of OX369290.1, forward strand.
ACGTATGGTTTTTTATAAGATAATTACACTAACATTGTTTTTTAAATCTCTAAAAATAAATTAATAAAACGTTTTTTTGCTCTCCTGTAAAGTTAACGTTTTGTTTAAAGCAGTGTTTAGTTCTTAAGGGTCGATATGTGAGTTGATAGTTTAAGTTAGGACAATAAAATAAAAAACAGAAAAACCCTAAGGTAAATTTGTTAGAGCAAAGACTTCGGAAGTCGACGCCGAAGTCTGTAAGCCAACAGGCGTTACCCAATAAAGAGACCGGCGATTCAATTACAAGTTTTTCTACTTTCTCTCCCTCGAATGGGAAATAAATTAAATATAAAATAAGATTACGTTGCGAGAGATGTCCGGCTCTCGTTTCGTCCTTCCAATTTTCTGGAGGAGGCTGTTACCTATGTACATAGCTCGGGCTATATAGAAGACTGGACGTTTCCCGCGGTTTCACCCGCGTGGGATATCGAATCGTCATATCGTTGACTGTAATCGAGGGTGCATGGTGCGCTTGCGTGGAATAAAAATTAGCGTATGTGTTGCCCTTAATCTTTTATAGATATATAACTTCGGGTCCACGGGGGAAATTTTATTTGAAATTTCCTTATGCTAGGCGATTTATGTATCGTTACTTCAGGACGCAATAACAATAACAGAAAATTGTGTAACAATGTCAAAATGAAAATGAGATGAGAATCAAAGGAGATTCATAAGAAATACATAGACAAAATAGCGATGGAAGAGTGAGATTTCCTAACACAGGTATTTTTTTTTACCTAAAAGGAGGTCTCAGCCTTAAAAAGCCGATAATTTTTGGTAACCAATAAACAATTTTCATTTTCAAAATCACATACAATCTCCGTCCGTTTAAGTATTACGTTACGCATTTTTTGAATATTTTTTAACTCCCTTCCCCCATCCATGTAACGCGCCGTAACGTTTTTCTGTTTAGATTTCATATTTTTAGATTACATAGTTAATATTTTTGAATTTCCCTGAAAGTGACGAAATCGCATGCGGGGAATACCGAAATATGACAATAGTAACGAAGAAACTGCTGCGGTAACTATAGAGCTTAAAATTAATAGTTTGTATTTTTTGACACAGTAAAAGCGACTTTTTCAGGTGAAAAAACCCAACTTTATGGGGTTAAAGCCACTGTTCTCTCAAAATATCTAGACAATAGGCATAATATGTTTACCACCATTTAATTTCTAATAGTCTAATGCTATTTTGAGAATCAATTTTGTTTTAATAAGTATTGTTCTTAATATTAATTTTCATCTTTAAACTTTTTAATACAGTCGGAAATTCCATAGGTTAAGACCTAATATTACTCGTATCAATCACATCAGCTCATATACGTCCCCACCGAGGGGCTCGAGCCTACCCTGAATTAGGGCGATCAGGCCATAGTCGACCACGCGGGCCCAGTGCGGGTTTGGTTATACTCGTATATATATATATATATATATATATATATATATATAAATCCCAGTATCATTTCTGCGTCTTTCCAGAAATCCGCTAAATCTGCGTCCACCTGTTTTATTGTCAATCCCGCTTGTAGTTTTTGTGAATACTTTCCTAATAATTACATAGATGGCGAAAGTAGCACTTACTTAATCGTAACATGCGAAATGTAACTATACATTTTTCATTTCACTCTCCATACTAATTCCTCCTATTCTGCGGCGAATGTCGATTCCGTTCGAGGTCAAATCTTTTATTTTAATTACAAAATGAATACCAACAATTTAGGAGTATATTATTATTATTGTGTTAGATGGTTTCGTTGCATGTTGTGTGCGCTCAAAGCAGTCGACATTTCTTTATTAGGATTGTCTACCTATAGTTTCTTGCTACAATTTAAACTTAGAGTGGAACATAAATATTTGAACGATGAGTAAAAAGTCCGGGGGATCCAGGAATCGCAGTTCTTCCGTCGAGAGTGTGTGGAGTGTGCAATCAAAAGAAACATGTTTAGCACGGGACACCACCGATAGTGAATCATCATTTAGTGATATCAGTCACAGCGATGTCACATCGACATTTGACCAGATGATTTCTACAGCAATCAACGACTCATTTAATTTGGCGGATTCTGAGCGGACGTATTTGGACAGTAGTGACTCTGAAATAGATAATCACTATTTTCTAAAGTGCGCTCTTTGTGGAAAAGACAACAGTAACCCTTTATACTACAGCTACTGCGAAAAATGTTTCAAGATCAGAAAATGTTTCAAATCGAAATCTAACCGAAACAGCAAAGACAGTACAAATAAAAAATTCAGTGAGCAGGATCTTAGGAGGAGAGAAGACATGACTAATGAAAACACGAGATTATATAGGTGTTACTTGCGATCACGCAAACGCTGCGCTGGAGATTCTGCTTTGGAGCAACCACCGCAAAAATATGCTAAACAAGATTTGGATGTTGTGCAGTACTCTGTTACTGGGAGTTTCATAATATACTGAACATATTGTGGATGTTTAATTTGTCCAGTTGGGCTAGATTTATTTAAAGGACCCTAATGGTCTGCCTGCAAACATTGAAGGATTTGAAAATTTGAATTTCCATTAAGATTTCTCATGATAACAGCTCGGTGCTGTCATTTCTTACTACTTACCTACTGTATTTCTAAAAATAAAAATAGCACACTAATAATAATAGTAGTACCTATTTTTATCAATTCTATATTTATCAATAATAAAGATGTGATTAGTATTATTATTTTCACGAATATAGTATGGTAAGTAGATTTTTTTCTTCTCAATATTGATGTTACTAGAGTAAGTAGTTATCGAAATTGCATTGATTTTTTATTAAAACACACACTCACAGGGCGCACCATGTGTAAGTAGGTATGGAGCACTGCGAGTGTGTGTATTATTTTGCTTCATTAAGCTGTTCTTGTCTGAACCTACAATGAAACTTTAAACGTCAGTATTACGTATAACATTTGCTAAAGGAGATGGACAATTTTGGCTACCAAATGATAGCTCATTATGAGTGCTGTTTTATTATATTTTAATTATATTTTTGAGGCGCATTTTTAAAAAAATACCAAATCATACACGCTATTTTTCATGCGAAATACGCGCATACAGCCACTTTGTCAAGTGAAATTAAATGCGCCTCTGAAAAAAAATAGAATTAAACAGCTTTTGAAGTGGGCTTTCATTTAATATTTTTGCTTGATTTTCAACAAACACATCAAGATTAAAAATTGTCCGTCTCCTTTGAAAAGTTGTCAATTACACAGCAATAATTATGCCTATCTACGTAGTTTTATATCAAACGCACAATTATTTTAAATCTTTCTCTATCAGTAATTAAAATATCAACCACAATAGTATTATTAAATCTAAGAAAATATTGTTATGATTTTAGTTTTAATTAGGTATGTTCATGTTGGTGAAAAATAAAACACATCAGTACATAATCAGTTTTTTAATTAAATACGGGCTTACACAAGTCGACCTTTATTACAAACGAAAGCGAGCAATTAAACAACTCGTAGAATATCTATAATAACTAAATACTTAGGTACTTCTTTAGTAATTCTATATTTATTATCACTTTATATAATAATCAGTCATATTATAATATTTTTAGTTTCCAGTCTTATTTTGTCATCAAAACCAGGCACAAAGCTGGTGCAGGCGTTTATGCTAAGGATTACTCAGCGAGTATTAGTCTAGGGCAATATGCAACAGTCTTCCAGGCGGAGACTTATGCTATCATTGCATGTGCACATGAGATTATAGACAAGGAAGTCAAAGACAAAACCATCTATATTCTCAGCGATAGCCAAGCTGTTCTTAAAGCTCTTGACTCCTTCAAGGTTGACTCCGGGCTAGTGCTAAATTGTGTAAAGGTCCTTAATAAGGTGGGCCGACACAACAAACTGCAACTGGTCTGGGTCCCTGGACACGTAGGAGTGGAAGGCAATGAAGAAGCAGACAAACTGGCTAGAATGGGATCACAAACAACAATGTGTGGTCCAGAACCGAGGATAGGGCTACCAAGGAGCACTATTATAAGGGCATTAAAGGAACAGGCCGAGGGACGACACAGATTGACATGGCTATCCAGAGATGGACATAAACACTCTAAGCTCTTCATCGGTGAGGTCACCACAGGGGCAACCAAGTACATTTGGAACAACAGCAGGACGCGAGTCAGGGCGATAACAGGAGCGTTGACGGGCCACTTTGCCACAAACGCACACCTGCAAAAAATCGGCCTGACGCACGACCCGACCTGCAGGGCCTGTGGTGAAGATATAGAATCAATGGAACACTTACTGTGCCACTGCGATGTCCTGGCTAGCAAGCGTATGTACCTCCTAGGTGATGGCTACCCAAAACCGGAGGACTACAAGCACCTTCCAATCAGCGGAATTGCTGCATTAATGCAGCACATCTTCGATTAGGTTGGGGTGCAAAGGTTATAGGGGTAGACACAAAAGATCCCATTGGGTCGAAGTGTCGCTGTAACTGCAGCCCCCACTTACAAAGATAAGATAAGATAAGATAAGGCACAAAGCTAGAAGTTTACCTTTATTAAAATGAACTGCGAGTAAACCGTTTGTAAAATATGTTTTGTACTAACAGAATGATTTTTAAAATGGTGAAAACCTTGGACACCCTTAATTTTGTTTTCGAAATGCAACAACAACGTGTTCTACAACTTTTCAAAGATTTTTTTTCACCTTTGTGTGGGAAATTTACTAACTGCGTGATTTTTTTTCATACAAAAGCTGAAAAAAATTCGTATATAAAAAAGTTTTAGAACAAAATTTTTAATGTTGCATTTAAAGTTTTCATTATTTTAAAAATTATCGCGTTTAATAACTAAAAGGTTCTTATTCCTTAACTCCTATTCAGTTTTGACACCTGTCGTCACCTACATAATTTCAATTATATATTATTACTTTACATAATATTCAGTAATTTCAAATTCTTCTTAATCGTTAGCTTTATGCCTAGTTTTGAAGTCAAATTCGGACTAAATGCTAGAAGTTCACCTCCTTTAAAATGGACATTGACCAACCAATTCGTAATATCTATAACAACTAATAAGTAAGTTCTTATTCTTCAATAATTCTATATCTATTAATCAGTCATTTTATAAGCTTCCTAATGGGGAGTGTATGAAAATTTTAGATCTTCTCCTAATTTTAATATAAGTAGTAATAAGGTTCCATATTAACCAAAAAAAAATAAAATAAGAATTTTTCGTTCACTAAAAAAAAATATAAACTCACAAACTTCCGCTGTACGGAGTGCGCTACGCATGTTAAGGTGGTATCCCTTTACCATTTTTTTTTGTAGTGAATAAAAAATTCTGATTTTTTTTTTGTTAATAAGGAACCTTATTACTACTTATATAAAAAAATTCGAGATGATCTAAAATTTTCACACTCCCCATTTCAACCTTATTTTGAAGCTGAGGTTCAACTTAAAATTAAGCAAAAATCAACATTAGTTTTTAATTAGTACCTAGTAAACCTAGTAAGTATACTGGTTCCAAAATTATTTAGGCCAAAATTAAATTAGTTAGTCTTCAATAATCATAATTTCGTAAATAAAGAATGTTTGTAATTCGAAGCTGAAAATTGTGATTTATGAATAATTATATTGTTGCCTACACAAACTTTTCTTTAACAATTAAATACTAATTTCAAATACCTGCAGATAAACTAAGCTATAGTGAGACAGTTTCTTATACATTTTTTTGTTTTATTAAATTTTACGCAATTTCAATGATTTTTTAATCATTTACATTTATTGGTGTAAACATTTTGTACATAGACTTTAATCTTTAACCAGTTTTTGTTGCCAAAAATATGAGGGTATTGTGCTATGAGACTTTCACACTCATCTCTCTTTGGTGGTATCTTTTTTTTAATATGTCTATTAAAGTATTCTTTTGTTTTCAATTTTTGTTCAGTGGTCCATGGAATTAGCTCTCTCTTCTTCTTTTGCGTGTCGAGTTTTGGTGGAGTATTTTCTTTTTCAATCTCTTTCATGCTAACGTCGTTTGCAGGGGTATCAATCTGCTTATCACGAAGTTTATCGTCTATCATTTCTACTGGTGAGCTCTCTTCTTCTTCTTCTTCATTAACTTCTACATTAATTTCTTCATCTAAATTTAATTCTATTTCCTCTAAACTTTTTCCTTTAAACTGATCTGCTTTACCATCTTCCATCAACAGTAGCAATTTAGACATTTTAGCCGTCTGATACACATCATCAGGCAGCCGATACGACTTTTTGTGTATTCCACTCGTGTGTCCCATAAATGTTGATAATTGTTCTAAATCATTTTCCGTCATACTTAATACCTGTGTTAAAGTGGCTAGATGCTTCCGGAGTTTAGTAGCTGAGATGGCATCAGGATTTTTAGCGCCACACTCCTTGGCCATTTTATTTAGTACTTTATAGCCACACATTGTTGTGGAGTATCCAGGTCTGGCAAATAAATACAAGTTATCTCTTGGGATAAACCTTTCACGGATGGTTAGTAATAAGTCAATGTCTTCCTGTACGTCTGTACTAAGTAAGACGGGAACTCCTCGGTTTCTCTTACCGCGTATCACAATCCTTTTAAATTTACGTAAAAGTATTTGCTCAGATTTTGACAACGTTTTGTCAAACTCTTCGTAGTGGGATTGAGGATTAGTAGATTCCTCATAGGTGCTTAACAAAACACGTTGAAGTTCGCCGGGTCTTCTCCTATTTAACAATAAAACCCTGCAATATATAGATTCTACCATGTCGCAATAGTGTGTTTTAGTAGCTACCTTAGCTTTTATAGCCTCTCTGCATGTTTGAACTTTTTTAAGAAGGTGTTCTTTTAACAGTTTCAAATCTGTGGCCAAGGGAACTAATGTAACTTTGTTCCACTTTTTCATATTGAGGTCATCTGCAGCTTGGGAGGAAATATCGTATCGCCAATTATCTGTCAGCAGCTGTATAAGTGTTTTTAAATCTGCTTCAGCCTCTGCACTTTTAACACTGAAGTACTCATCTTTCTTCTTTACTGCGTATAACAAAGCTATATTTGCACATTGTTTCAAGGATGTGACTATGTTCATCGCAAATGTAGGGGACTCATATTTATCTTTTTCTGCGCTATAAGATGCAGTCGCTTTAGTAGCTTCTATAATAGTGTCGTAGTATTTAGGCTGCAGGGCATCAAATAGTGTATTAATTCTTTGTTCTATATTTCTCAATGCAATCAATAGCTTCGCCAGTTCACGCATTTTTCTGGAAGTAACATTAATGAAATGTTTTTCACGGTGCATTTTGAGATATTTGGCACCAAAAGCGCATATGAGGGGATCTTTTTTGGCCACTAAAGAAACTTTGTCAGCTCTCATTCGCGGAAATACTTGTTCCCTTAATTGTACATCAATCTTCAAATTTCTTAATAATAAGTTTTGTCCATCAGTTTGAGCATTTTTCGTTCCGCCTTGATGTTTTTCGGTGCAAGTTTTTCGATGCCGCCATAACTGTTTTTTTTTATAATATCCAAAACAAAAAGAGCATGGTAAATATTCATCTGGTACTGCTTTATCATCAGTTCGCATAGGTTTGACAACTCCACCAGAGTTTACGATATAATTTCCTTTTTTTCTTAAAGAGTTTATTAATTGGTTCCTTTGTTTTGACTTTTTAGGGTAAGATATTATTTTTTGCACTTCTGTTTCAAACATATGGTTTCTATATATATGTCTCGCAAAATTTAAAACACTCTCTTCGCAATAAAAACAAAAATCTTTTAGACGTCTTGATTTTGATTCTTTTTTTTCGTCCTTTGAACCTTCTTGTACAATGTCTGGTGAGCTAGAAATAAATAAGAAAGTAATTAATATTAATGAAACCTAAAATTAAATAATTCATTTGTTTATGTGTCTCTGAATTACTTTTGAAGAAAAGTTGACAATTCTTCATCTTGGTTTGATATTTCTGGTTCATTAAGTATATCTCTATCAAAGCTATTGCCTGCTTCAGATTCCTCATCAATCTGGAACAAAAAACATTACCTACAATCTATTGCCATAGCATTTTTATTTTAATATGGTTATGTGTGATATAAATTGAGAGAACTTTAGTTAAAGGAGTTGTGTGTTGCATATTACTAATATCTATGATGGATAAAAAATACAAAAAAAACCCTTTATGAATTAGAGGTGTGAACTCTGAACGCAATACTCGGTGTATTTATATCAAATGATATTAATTAGTTGTGTTTTAAGTGATAGTTAAATACATACCTGTTTCGCTGATTCCTCATCGCTATGTTCTTTGTTAGATGGTGGTTTATATACAGAACCGTCAGACTCGAAATCGTGTATTGATTCCTCATTGCTATCTTCTTTGTTAGATGGTGGTTTATATTCAGAACCGTCAGACTCGAAATCGTGTATACTGGAAAGGAGTAAATTCAGAGTTAGGATTTTAAGGTTAAGCATTACAAAACTTAAGCACATGCACAATTATTTTTAAATTACCCTAGCCCTTACCTGTCATCGTCATCGTTGAAGATATGCGGATTTATGATTTCTTCAGAAATAACTGTAAAATTTTTTTCTTGACTAGTCCCTGGTACTACGTCATCTAAAATCACTTTCTTAACTTCTTTTGGGTCCTCTTGGCTAGTCTCAGGTTCAACGTCATATTCTAAAATCACTTTCTTGACTTGTTTTGGGTTTTCTTGGCTAGTCCCTGGTTCTCCGTCATATTCTAAAATAACTTTCTTAACTTCTTTCGGGTCTTCTTGGCTAGTCCCTGGTACTACGTCATCTAAAATCACTTTCTTGACTTGTTTCGGGTTTTCTTGGCTAGTCCCTGGTTCCACGTCATATTCTAAAATCACTTTCTTAACTTCTTTCGGGTCTTCTTGACTAGTCCCTGGTACTACGTCATCTAAAATCACTTTCTTAACTTCTTTCGGGTCTTCTTGGCTAGTCTCAGGTTCAACGTCATATTCTAAAATCACTTTCTTGACTTGTTTTGGGTTTTCTTGGCTAGTCCCTGGTTCTCCGTCATATTCTAAAATAACTTTCTTAACTTCTTTCGGGTCTTCTTGGCTAGTCCCTGGTACTACGTCATCTAAAATCACTTTCTTGACTTGTTTCGGGTTTTCTTGGCTAGTCCCTGGTTCCACGTCATATTCTAAAATCACTTTCTTAACTTCTTTCGGGTCTTCTTGACTAGTCCCTGGTACTACGTCATCTAAAATCACTTTCTTAACTTCTTTCGGGTCTTCTTGGCTAGTCCCAGGTTCTACGTCATATTCTAAAATCACTTTCTTAACTTCTTTCGGGTCTTCTTGGCTAGTCCCAGGTTCTACGTCATATTCTAAAATCATTTTCTTAACTTCTTTCGGATTGTCTTGGCTATTCCCAGGTACAGGTACTCTTTTATCTAAATTTACTTTTTTGACATCTGCATTACTTTTGCTCGTCCCAGGTACTTCTTTATTCAAATTTACTTTTTTGGCTCTGGAATTACCTGTTCTAGTCCTAAGTACTATTGTATCTGAAATTGCAGTTATTCAAATCAACTTCGGTAAACAGACAGATACACTGTGAGAAGGAAGACAAACAAACGGACACAGAAGATAGATAGACAGGTTGGTACCATTTTTGGGTACTACTACCATTGGTGGCTCCGATTTCACTAATGTTTACTGTTGGTCTACCAGAAAAGTTGCTGAAACCAACAATCGTTTCAGTGTTACACATACGTCGTCCCATAATTTACAGATTGCCATAGACAAAGAAAAAATATATTATCAAGGAACAGGTTAAAAAAGTTGACTATCTAAATAGGGAAATGACGTTTGCGGTCCCTCGCGTGACACCAGAATAAAGAGGTCTCAGCAACTTTTCAGGTGGACCGCTAGCTATAATTAATGGAATCCGAATTCAGAACCTAGTCTATACTAGTCGCTAACTATAATTTCTGCGTAGAAATTAATTACCTAATATTATCTATACCTATCTCTTAACAAAGTTAACCTTACACCTTAACAGTTAACAGGGTGGCCAGACGATTGAAGTTTAAAGAAAAAAAATTGGTGGCAGTGGCTCTTGTATCGTGAAGTACCCGAATCACCCTCATTTATGTTCCGCGATTTTTCATAGTTTTCAAATTATAATTATTTTTTTGGATTTTCGCGGAATTTTCACCGGACCAACTTAAAAAAAATCTAAAATGAAACCGGCCAAGTGCGAGTCGAACTCGCGCAAAGTAGGGTTCCGTAGTCATTTCAAAAAATAAATGTTTATTTTAAAAAACAAAATTATATTTGCTGTTGGTAATAGAACATATTGTATGAAAAATCTAAGAACTTTTTACTAATCGAACTGCACATCTTAAGTTGGTCGACTATTTCTCCTAAACTAAGAAAGCCTACTTAGCCGTCATAGTTTTCCTTTTAAATTCATTATATAGACTACTTTCATGAATTTTTTTAAATTTTCAAATACAGCGGTTTAGTTGTTAGGGGGTGGGGACACTCGACTCCAACAAAATTTAGCACTTTCAAGCCTATTTATTCGAAAACGGCACCCTAAATTATAAAATGGTCTTAGAAGACTCACAATGATTTTTTAAGCTCTAACTAACGATACCCCACACGGTTGGGTTTGACGAGAAAAAAAAATCATCCCCACTTTACTTGTAGGGGAGGTACCCCTAAAAAGTTTTTTTTTCCAAAATTTTTTTTACAGTTCTCTCCGCATTATTATTATATACATATATCTCTACCAAATTTCAGCTCTCAACTACTAATAGTCTAGGAGCTAGGCCGCGGACAGACAGACAGACAGACAGACAGACGGACAGACAGACATGACGAAACTATAAGGGTTCCTTGTTGTACTACGGAACCCTAAAAACTAGGAAACTTTTCCAAGATTTTTTGCTTGTAATTGAATTCTCATAAGGTCAACTTTTTAGGACTAAAATTTTCATCTTTAAATTAAAAATCTAAACAAGTGACTTTATGGTTTCTAAGTAGCCCTGAAGAATATGTCATCTCTTCAGCTTCAATATTAAAGTCAAAAAGTAGCTCTCAAAGAGCTACTTTGGTTAGAATCGGCCTGTAAAGGCAACGAGGTAGAAAATTCTTAAAAGTGGGCATGTAACCTGTTTATATTTTTAATTTAAAGATTACTTTAGTCGTAAGAGGAAAATATGCTGAGACGACCCCGAGTAATTGGGAAAGGGCAAGGAAATGATGATGATGATTTTAGTCGTAATTAACCAAACCGTTTTTTTTTTCAATTTAAACCAAATTTTCATAGCTTCCACTAAAGTTACGAAGTTGGTTGTTTTATGCATAATAGTAAAAGTTATGAGAATTTAATTTCAAGCAAAAGTCTTGGAAAAGTTTCCTTTTTTTTTGTTGGCCCGGCAGAAATTTTCCAAAAATCAAGAAAAAATCAAAACTTGAAAACTATCAAAAATCGCGGAACATAAATGGACGACACAAGGGCCAATTTTTTTCTTTGGAAGTAAATTGTCTGGCCACCCTATCCCATTTTACCCCTTCAGTTACGGAACCCTAAAAATATGGATATTACCTACTTACAATATTTAGGGGATTTCCCACCAAACTAATTTACAGTGAACTTTAGCGCTTAGTTCCATTATTAGTTTTTGCGTCCCAGGGTCTCTATTAATCAATCCATTGTACGTATTAATTTAAGATCATAATATTTGTTGACGGAATGGTCGAAATTAAATTACCTACCTACAACATTTCCTTAAAACCAATGTATAATAACATCGTAGTTTGTTTTTTAGCACAATAAGGAAGATGCAAATATAATATTTATGAAAATTTTATGAATATAATGTTAAAAAAATATAAAAGACGGGCCACTGCAACGTTTAAAAATTATGTTGATTTTTAATAATAATAACAAATTAAAATTACGTAAAATGAAGCGTATTTCAAAACACCAATCAGCGTTTAGTGACGTCACTCCTGTTTTGATTTGACTTGACATCTTATTTGAGGAGTTTTGGCGGGAATTTGTGGAATATGGTCGACCTTAATTTGTAATATTCATTTCAGTAGTTTATTGTGAGAATTAGTGCATAAAATTAGTGCCGTTTTGTGTAGTAATGCTTACTTAAGTGAATTTTGATGTGGAATGTTGCAAATTCATTGGAAAATCAAGAGATCCTATGATATGTGAAACGTGACTTTTTCATAAGGATCACTTCTGCTAGGAACCTTGGTTTCACGTCCTGATTATGCAAAATTGTCGCCGAAGCTCCCAGAAAGCTATGAAATGCTTGGCATTAGTTTTTTATAGCAAATCACTGACGACATTATAATAGTGTATATTCTCCTTAACTCGACACTGGCAGAAATGTCCCCAAATTTGGGTTGACGATGCCATAACAAGAAAAAAAAATCTTATTTGAGGTTATGGTTGTAAAAGTGGATAATAATTTATGTGAATATTAATTTCGTTTTTTAAATAAAAATGGAAGTTGGTTTTATCAAAACAGACTCCAGGAATTTACCGAAAATTAGTGTTGACATGGTTGTAGTTTTTTTGTCGAAAGGGGAGAGTTTTCAAGTGAAGAAATGCAAGGGACTAAATTACTAGGTAAGTGCCGGTAATGTATAAATCATAGTTGTTTTGTATTTTATTTAGCGGCTTCTATACATAGCAGTTATTTCAGCTCAACAAGAGAATCTTACGGCGTTAACGCAATCGGCTATTATTATTATTATTATTAGTGCAAATTAAAAGAGATTGAGAATTATGTAAGTACAGTAAAAAGTCGAGACTCCGGAGCATAATGTACGTAAGGAAGTATCGTGTTACAGCTGTAATATACAAGTGAACTATTATAAACGAATCGCAAAGCTTGGTTCAGTCCTGCCATTGAGAAAATTTTGCAGCTTTTGAAGGTAAAAAGGGTCATTTTTAAATAATAACTAAAATGTTATGAAAATAATTAATTATTTTTTTATTGTTAAATTTATTTCCAGGTCGGTGTTAGCATTCTGCTGCACTATTGCTATGGTTGCACAAAAGATCTGAGGAGCCTCTGATTATGTCCGTCTCATGTTATTTTAAATAAGTCAAAAAGTCAAAATCATCTACATGTGTTTCTGGAAAATCTTATAAAAGCCAAAGAAATGCGTTGTATTTCAGTCACTAACAGTTTCTCTCAAGTAAGTAGTTTTTTTTTTATGTAGAGAAATTATAAATGTGTGTTACAATAATAGCTGTATACAGGGTGTAAAAAGACCACTCCCGGAAACTTAAACAGGGGTTTCTACTGATGATACTGATTACGTTTATGCAAAAAAACCAGCGAAATTTAATGTCGTTTTACAAAAAAAAATATTCTTTTTATTTAAAAATACCTTTAAACAACGCGAGAAACCAAAGACAAAAAGATTTATAAAAAAAACTTAAAAATGAATAAAATAGCAAAAACCCACAATGAAAACGATAAAAAAAGAAAGACGTTCCGACGCTACGCCGCTTTTGCACGCGGCGGCGAACGCGGCGAGCGCGCCGAAGGAAGTAACTAACTAGTATTTCATCTGTGGCCAAGGCTCTCATTGGTACTTAGTTACGATTGAGGCTAGGTGACACGTGTTGTCGCGTTAGCCCACACCTCACACGCCGCCCTTTTGAGGCGTTTGTTTTTATGATCAGCTGTTATCACTGCGTCCCCACGGCTGGAGCACGGGCCTCTTTCCATTCGGTACGGTGGGACGGTTAGACAGAAATCACACACAAAAATCAAGTTCATATGGTATGTTACGCTAAGTTAACAAACCAAATAACCTACCTATCGTTTGGCCCAGAAAAGCTAGGCTTAGTTACTTTACTCCTAGCTAAGTCCTATCAAAACCACTTTATTTAATTTTTTTAATTATTAAATTAATTCTTAATTACCTACCAAAACAAGCACCGAATCAGAAAAATGAGATCCGTAGAAAAACCAAAGTAATAAACGCTGTTGCCCCTAGAATTGCTAAACTTAAGTGTGGGCGGGGCACGGTCATTCTACGAGCCATCTGTTCTACGAGCTATGTGCCACATAGCTCGTAGAACAGATGGCTCGTAGAATGACCGTGGGGTAGTAAATATATCTAGTGACATTGGACGTAGCGTAGGAAGGCCTCGCACTCTTGAGAGAGGTCTTCATCCAGCAGTGGTCGTCTTTCAGCTGATATGATGAACTAATCTACCTAGTAGTACCTACCTGCTACAAAATACAAATGCACATCACCGGCTAGACTGTTGCAAGATCCACTGATGCGAAGCGTAGGGCGTCGGGATACATTCTAGCACATTCAAGGTGTGAAATTTAGATCACCAACTCCCAATTCACTTTCATAACCATTACACGATAAGAAAAACACTACACTGTATTAAAAAGTAAAATAATTAAACACAATTTGTTCACAAAAACAAACTACCTAACATAAAAACCGGCGAAGTGCAAGTCAGACTCACGACACGAAGGGTTTCGTAAAAAAAATCTACGGTCTACCTATTACCTATCAGACATATGGACGACGGACGGATGAACGGATGAAAGAACGAACGGATAGCGGAGGCTTATTAATAGGATCCAGTCCGTTGGCACCCTTTAGGTACGAAACCTTAAAAAATTAATAAACAATAAAACACTCTAAGGCACATACTCGCGACAAATGCGATTAACCGCCCTGCCGGATTCGCGCCACCATCAGACTATTATTCATAGTACTCTGTGATCAGACTGGCCGGCTGGACACTCAGGACTCAGGCCGCAGCACCCGCACTAGGGCAGCGAGGCGGCTCATTCAAAGGAAACACTTGCCGCTCGGCGCTTCTGTCGGCGCCTTTGAGACAATCGCCGCCGCCGCCTTGCAAGCGCTCGGCTAGTGTTGCCCCGTTCTATCTTGTCTAAGGTCGCCGCAGTAGTGATTTTTGGTAAACTGGTAGTTTGGACCTTTTTCACTGGTTGGTAAATTTTCAATCTTTACATACAAAATGAATAAGGCTCTCCGCATACGTCCTACTTTTCGACCTAATTTTTGTAGGGCGACTAGTGCGGAAATTGCACGTCGTAACCCAAGCAGCAAAATAGTCGAATAAGAATTTGTTTACTCAGCCTTTAATCGTATAAGAGCCGAGTAACTGTTCTTAAAACACCCATTTATCGTATAATAGCGGTTATCTCGACTATTTGGCAATATTGCTAATGTGTGCTTTAAGGACGTCGAATAAACGTTTACAGCACTATGTTTTAGCACTTTTACTCCACCTTTTAGCAGATGCTGAATTAAAGTGGCTAAAATACTCGTTATTCGATCTTTTGATCTATAACAGTCGTATAATAGCTGTAGAATAGCTGATTCGCTGAATTGGGTGCTTTTATACAGCCGTTACTCAGCTCTCTTTTATGTTTCTATAAAAGCTCTATAAACGCAATCGAATTGCTTATAGCAACATTGCTGCTGTTACTGCACGCTTATAGACTAACTCGTATAATAGAATTAAAAACGTTTGTATAGGAGCTGTAGTGTAATTAAGAGCTTTTATACGATATTTACTCAGTTTAAAGTAGTATTGTAGAGTTCTGGGAAACAGTAACAGCACAAGTCCGTCCATTTTGTTGATCGATACCTTGAAGACGTTTTCGCGAGTTTTTTTCTATCAAAATGGATAAAAACAAATGGAAGAAATTGAAAAAAGCGGCCATTTTCGTAAAAAAGTTAAAAAAACGTTGGAGCAGATGAAATGCTCTGCAAAACTGATTCAGCAAAACTTAATTTCTGCAAGTAACGCTAGTGAATTTCCAAGCGCGAGTCCGAGTATTTTAAGTGGTTCCGTAGACTCAAGTAACACAATAATTAACTCTGTTAGCTATAAAAATTACACGCACATCACAATATTCAAAATAAACAAAACGAATTTTGCAACCCACGTCATGATGGCTCACTTCACAACTGAAATGAATAAAACTGGCTTGTAGATAACTACTTGTGAAGACATAGTATTAACAAAATGTCATTACTAAAAGAGCTGTATTTTTTCAATTCCAGCCCTACTGTAAACTATTACGGTTTACTATTCTCTGCATTACTAAGCAAAATTAACCGACCACTTATTTTTTACGATTCCTCAAAGAAACAACTTTATATGTCATACAATTTAAGTTCAAAATTGTTTTTCTTATTTCGAGGTTTGGGACTTCCCCGTCGACAATTTGAGCATGCGAGCGAGAAGGGCAACTGCAGATAAGTTTTAGGGACTTTCCCGAGTATAAAAGTGCTCCCAGACGAGGTATAATCTATTAACACATCTCGTAGTGTTGTAGTTGTGTCTATCTATCTAAATAAAATAGAACCCCTATAAAAAGAACCCGACTGCTATAGCCAAAAAGAAAGTCCAGTTTCCAGCGTAACTTGACCTCTACTCAAAGCCCGAATTCCTCTTCAAAAACAGCATGACATGAGCCGAGCTGGCCACCATGATCACGCGTGACATTGCGAACGCCCTGAGTAAAGTTCGTACTACACTCACCTTAGGGTTGTAAAAATATTTAGTTACAATAATAACACTCATCATTCGTAAAATGATCATAAACAGCAAAGTAAGCACAACCTCGACACCAAAAGAAACCGGTATTTAGTAAATGTTTTATTTTAATGTCAGGTAAAACAAAGTGAAACCTTCTTCGGTTTGAGTTATCGTTTGTCCTAAAGCCACATCCGTTACATTTATCTGATAATATAAAATGCGTTTCCTTCCAAGGCCATCTGAATTGGTCAAGTTGTTTTAAATCATCTTGGTTAAGAAAGGTATCAACATCCAAGAAGTCTGGCATTGTTTTATGAAATAAGATATTCCTTTAAAGAAAAATAATCATAATTAATTAAATTGGTTTTTTGGTCTCGTACCAAGCGAACCCTAAATCCTATTATCATGGCGACACCTTGTGCTATAAATGTGGTGACCAGCACTTTTACTCGACTTTTAATGGAATAAGTTAGCTGTAACTGCAACTAAATTATCAATATGGACATAGCATTAAAGATAATTATTTAAAATATATTTAATTTTATAACTTAGTCGACAAATTTAAGAAAATAGGCAGCGCATGAATGTTTATGTAAAAATGCCTTTGGGTTTATCAATAAAGCTTGTTGCGCATGATGTTTTGGAGTAGCTACACGAACAGTAAAAATAAACACATTGATTGCTCAAAAACTTGATAATTACTTAATATTATTAATAATATGGTAATATTGCCTTTGAAATATAGTTGACTTGTTTTACAAATAATTAGCACACAAGCACTTCGCACTCGTTGAGTTGAATATTTTCATTAACTTAGTGGTATAAAAGCCTCCCTAAGATCGTTTACAGCACTTATTAGTCGAGTAAACGCATTCTATTCGCTGTTATAGAACTAAAAAGGCGAATAAAAGCAATTCGGCTGCTATTATAGCACACTTTATCTGTATAATAGCAAATCAATTGCTTTTATTGAACTAAATATCCTATATACGCATTTTGGTTGCTCTTAAAACACTCTTAGTGTTTTCTACCACTTTTACTCAAATCTTACAGCATCTTTTTGCTGCTTACTCAGCGCTTATTCCACTTTAATAGGACTTTAGTCTGAATAATTTGCGCCTTTTTCGCGTCGAGTAAACGTTTACAGCACTTTTACTCGACTGTTTTAAGAACTTTTATAGAACTTAAAGCGAAAACAAGAACGTGCTCTCGACCATTATAGCACGTCCATTTGCTGCTTGGGAGTATCGATATTTCAAAAACCAGCCAAGTGCGAGTCGAATTTATCATTTCGAAGTTATGAAAACTCGCATGTTTATTAGCTCATCGGAAAGATATGGTCAATTACATTATTTTTGGTGATGTAATTTTTTTAAGAAAGCGTCGGTGGCTCAACCGGTAACGACTCGGTCCATCTAACCAGAGGTACCGGGTTCAAATCTGGACGGCCAATGTACCAATGAGTTTTTCAAAAACTTACGTACATACTTACCGATTGCTTTAACGGTGAAGGAAAACATCGTGAGGAAACCTGCACACGACGCCTGCGAAGAAACTCGAAGGTTGTGTGTGAAGTCGACCAACCCGCACTGGGCCCGCGTGGTCGACTAAGGCCTAATCGCCCTGATTCAGGGTAGGCTCGAGCCCCTCGGTGGGGACGTATATGAGCTGTAATGATGATGATGATGATAATTTTTTTAAAGTGAAACTTTTATTACATCGTCTCAATTTTTTTCGTCTGTGTGTTGCATGTCGCGTGACGGTCGCTTTCGTCTGACGGTATGATCGTTTCGTCCTCTGTAAAGTTTCACTTTTACCGTGGTTTCATAAAACCACACACTTACTTTTTTTGTAACATGAATCGGTTCTGAAAATAAAAATGTAAATTTTTTTGGAAACCGTGCACTGTAGGAAAAAATGCTAACGACCAAAATGTGTAACTTTGATAATACCTCCACGATATTGCTAGTGAAAACAATTAAATCCGATTGTGTAAGTTTTTTCAAGTAAAGTTGTACAGTTTCTTTAGTGAGATTTATTTCGATGTTAAGAAGACCCCAATTTTTATTAGCGCATCGAAAAGGTATTGTCAATAAGATTATTTTTGATCATGTATTTTTTTTTTGTAATCTGCATCGTTTCTGCAACCTGTGGAGTTCCTGAAGTAACATTTATTTCGATGTTAAAAAAATCGCATTTTTAGTAGCGCATCGAGAAGGTTACACAATCGGATTTAATTGTTTTACTAATAATATCGTGTAGGTCTTGTTTAAGTAATAAATTTTGGTTATTAGACGTTTTTTCCTACCATGCACGGTTTCTGACAAAAATTTACCCACAATCTAAAGAGCTTTTTTTCAGAGTGCAAGATGCCTTACCAAAAAAATACATAACCCAAAATAGTCTCATTGACAATACCTTTTCGATGAACTAATAAAAAAGAAACTGTACAACTTTACTCAAAAAAACCTACACGATCAAATTTATTTGTTTTTACTAGCAATATCATGTAGGTCTCGTTAAAGTAATAAATTTTGGTCATAAGAAGTTCTACCATGCACGGTTTCCGAGAAAATTGACCCAAAATCTAAAGAGCATTTTTTTCAGAAACGATGCGTACGAAAATACATGACCAGAAATAGTCTCATTGACATTACCTTTTTGATGCGCTAATAAAAATTGGGGTCTCCATAATA
Organism: Coleophora flavipennella; assembly: GCA_947284805.1. Taxonomy (NCBI): domain Eukaryota; kingdom Metazoa; phylum Arthropoda; class Insecta; order Lepidoptera; family Coleophoridae; genus Coleophora; species Coleophora flavipennella. The sequence goes on from OX369290.1 coordinate 6,624,845, forward strand.
TCGAAATAGATTTCACTCAAGAAACTGTACAACTTTACCAAAAAAAAACTTACACAATCGGATTTAATTTTTTTCACTAGCAATATCGTGTAGGTATTATCAAAGTAATACATTTTGGTCATTAGAAGTTTTTTTCTACCGTGCACTGTTTCCAAGAAAATTGACCCAGAACCTAGAAACCATTTTTTTTTCAGAAACGAAGCGTTATAAAAAATTACATTACCAAAAATAATGTCATTGACAATATCTTTTCGATGAGCTAATAAAAATGGGAGTTTTCATAACTTCGAAATTAAATTCGACTCGCACTGGGCCGGTTTTTGAAATATCGATACCTACGGCGTGCTTTTTCGCACTAGTCGACCTACAAAAATTAGGTCGAAAAGTCGGACGTCTGAGGAATGCCAAATCTGGTGGTTTTATTTTGAGACATTCAGCCAGTGGTTTTCCTTGGTTGTTAACACTGCCTTAAGCTATGCGTAGCTTGCGTGCATCATAGCTTGTTAGTACTTAGTTCGTTTAAGTAACTGCTTGCTAGTGCTAGCTAGTGCGAGCACAGATTACTAAATAGTTACTTCGTAACAGATACATCACTCCCATACAAAAGCTTAAATACCTACGCTATATTAGCCTACAAAATCTTAATAATAATACCAGCTGGTTGCAGCGAGAAGAAATGTGCCATAACTACGCATACAGAGAGTTGAGATTGTTTTGCCCGCCGCGCGACCCATGTGCAAGCGCGTCATCGAGCGAATGTGCTAGGGTTGTGTGTGCCTATGATGATTTTGGTAATGAAACAAATGTTGTAGAAAATCAATTATTTTATATTTGTCGATCAAATATGTTTGAGTTTAATAAAATGATAGATGCATTTTTCCCTTCCCTGAATACCCGATTAAAAAATTTTAATGTCGAAAATATTCGAAACCTCGTAAATAATTTTAACAAATAATCAAAAGGGAAACAGGAGCAAAGCGGAGAAAAATTAATCAAAGTTGGCTTTTTACTTGAGTTGACGGAGAATTTCATACCTACTATTCATACAAAAACATTCCCCAAGAGGGCCACATTGTGAGCTTGAATTATTGTTATTTTAAGTGAAAGCTAGGTAAAAACTTAACGAAAATAGTTTTTCTGATACTATCTACAAGTCATAACAAAAAACGGCTTGTGAATGCAAGCTATAGTTTACGAAGTAACTATTTAGTAATCTGTGCTAAGTTCTTGAGATTTTTTCGTTTACATTCGTCCTGGTAATAAAAGTCCGCGGCGCGGTTTCAATATTTTGAATAAAACTATTTATAATGTTTAATTCAAGGCTTCTGTAATAATTAATATCATTGTTTCTGCATTTCAGATTAAAATTGAAGAAACTGGACTTTTTCTTAATGCCGAGTATCCTATTTTTGTTGCAACACGTAACGGGCTTACTGAAAATTACACAATAGAGATTTAATGACCTTCAACAGAAGCTCTTATATAATTTTATATCTAAAAGGTAATAAAATGGCACCAAAATGTTGGACACAAGTACTACTTCAAATGTTTTTCAGCAAAAGGAAAATAGCACTTTTCTGTGTAGCACACCAAAATTTAAAAAAATCAAAAGAAGTAGATATTTATAATCATGTGCCATATGAGAACAGCAGTATATCTGTTAAGTATACTTACTGCAAAAAAAAATTTTGGATAGATGCCAAAATTACAAGATCTATAAGCATATTTTTAATAAAACTATCTTGTAAATTTATAAATTAAACTCGTATGCTTTTGAAATACTATTTTTTATTTTTTCTTATCGTGTTTGTGTAGTCATACCTGACTAACCCTGGTGTCAGAGTTTTCAAATCGCTTAAAGGCCTCTGACGTGGTTTGTATAACGACCGCCACCAATGATAACGACCGGGACCGACGGCTTAACGTGCTCTCTTACTTTCGGACAATCAGAGTCGTGTTTTATCAGTCTCGCGCATACGCTCAGCGGTGACGCATGCGTATACGATACTCGATACGAACGGAGTGATTTTTTGCGAAATAATGTCGAATACATTAAAGTGTTCTGTGTGTAATATCGTCATTGACGAAATGTTATCATTTGTTCAAAACAAAATATCGGTAATGGATGAAGATACTCTGGTGCGTTTATGTTCTACAGCATTCACCAGTGACGAAATTCAAAATTCAAAATCGTTATTGTTTGAGTCTATCCCAACTGATAAGCGGAAAATCAAGCGTAAAAGAGAGGGCAAGGAGCAGCGTCACCTCAGTGACATCGTGCACTTATTTAAAACAACAGATCCAGACGCGATTCCTGTGTTTGTTGCACGTCAGCTAGAAAAATTACCCCCAGTGACCTTTGACCACCTAGACTGCACGGGACTGGTTAAGGATATCGTGAGACTGCAAGCAGATATGGATAATTTAAAAACCTCTACGGTTTCGTTACAGCTTTTTGAGGAATTAAAAAACTAGGTGAAAACCATGAAGAATTACTCTCCGCCGCCACCGTCGCGCATATCTCTCTGTAATGTAAACAAACGACGCGGGGGATGGTGTTTGGATAGCGGACCAGTAGGAATATCACACATGCATAATTCTACCTTATATGATGCTGAGACCAATAATAAAGACATACTTTTAACATCTTTTACTGGAAATGACGAGAGTGTGCCGGCACAATATCGCTCAATTGTTATGTCCGAAAAACAAACTACCCTCGCATCAAATAAATATGTTACGGCAACGACGGATACGACTGGCCAAGTTGAGATGAGTCAGCGCGCTACCGATTTATCTACCGCCACTATCGCTGCGGTGCAACCGTCGCTGACGTCATCATTTGCTCCCACTGGCACCACCGATAGCGACACTGCCGCGATCGCCTCTGCGACTGCGCTGAGTATGAACGAAACAGCAAGCAAACAAAGCAAGTCTGACGCTGCCTCACTAAAGGTTTGCCAGGCCGTCACAAATAATGCTGAAAATGAATGGCAAGTTGTAAGGCGAAAAAAGAAAGGGAGTTATCGTTATCGAGGCCAAGTAGGGGTTGTCTCGAGTGAATTGTGCGAAAACTTTAAAGCAGCCGAGCGGCAGATCCCCATGTTTATCACAAATATACACAATGATACCAAGGAGGCTGAAATAATAAAATATATTAACAGTTAAACAAAAGAAAATATTTCGCTCGAAAAAATTGAAATGAAAAGGCCAACAAATCATAAAGCATACAAGTTCTTTGTCAATAATGACAAACTGCCACTTTTTTTAGATGCAAATATATGGCCGACCGAAAGGAATCATTTTTCGACAATTTGTGCACTTTAAGCACAAAGTACGACTAGAGTCATCTTTAGGGGCGGCAATCAACGAAAAGAATAATGGATAAGAGCTAATTTACATTTGTTAGCTTTAACTGTAAAAATGTAAAGCGCTGTATTGATAGCATTAAAGGCCTGTGTCAAACCTCTGACATAATAGCTTTACAGGAAACATGGTTGCTGCCAGATGAGATACCATATCTGAGCACCATCGATGACGCTTTTTGCTCGACGGGAACTTCTGCTATGGACATGTCTGCGGGTTTGCTGCGCGGCCGACCGTACGGAGGGGTAGCCCTACTGTGGCGGAATTCAGTTTTTCATGATGTGTCGGTGTTACGATGCAATAATCCTCGAGTGAGTGCAATTAAAATAGTGACGAGGGAGCGACCTCTTATTGTGATGAGCGTATATATGCCTACTGACAGCAAGGACAACTTACCGGAATACACGGACTGCCTCGGTGTGGTGAGTTCTATTGTAGACGAGTACGGAATAGAATCGGTATATATCCTGAGCGATTTTAACGCGCATCCTCACGAACTGTTTTTTATTGAGTTAACAGACTATTGCAGTGAACAACAATGGTGCTGTATAGACGTTGATAAATCGGGTATATCGTCTAATACGTACCCTTTTATAAGCCATCATGGGTCTAGACGTTGGCTAGACCATTGTGTTGTAACTCAGTCAGCAGTGTGCTCAGTACGAAAAGTGTACGTCAAATATGAATTAACGTGGTCGGATCACTTTCCTCTCATACTAGAATGGGATTTAAATATCTTAATACCAAAATTAAAAGAACATGTACCTTTAATTGACAACAAAATAGTATGGGGGGAGAGATCGACTGGGCAAATTGCTTACTATAGTGCTGAATGCCATAAAAACTTGCGACTTTTGAATTTTCCTCCTGAATTCAACTCTTGTGCTGACGGATACTGTAGTGACATCAGTCATAAAAAAGTCCTTGAAGATTTGTATAATACGATTGTTACTATTCTTAGTGAAGCTGCTATTGTTAGTAGAGGTGTCAGAAAACCTAAAGCTAAGAACCGCTTAGTTGGATGGAATAAACATGTTAGAGATGCTTATGGTGAGGCTAGGTGGAGGTTTCAGATCTGGAGGGACTTCGGCCAACCAAATCAAGGAAAAGTCTATGATGGGATGCGTGAAAGTCAAAAAATATTTAAATCTCGACTAAAATGGTGTCAAGATCATCAAGACCAAATCAAAATGGACATCATAGCCTCTCATCATACTGAAAAAGATTTCAGCGCTTTTTGGAAGACCACCAATAAGGTGAAGTCTCGTCCTGGCCTGCCGGTTAGTATCGAGGGTGTCAATGATCCTAAAGCCATTGCCGACCACTTTAGAGACCATTTCGTTGTTAAAAATCCCTTGGAATCACATAAGTGCTGGGTGAACGGTGCTGAGACCATCTCTAACGAAGTTGGTGCTCGAATAACTGCCAAAGATGTGGACAAGGCTATCAAATCAAGATCTAGACGCAAGTCCCCTGGTCATGATGGTCTCAGCATAGAACACCTGCAATATGCTGGCCCTCATATATCGAGAGTGTTGGCTATGTTCTACACAATGTGTATAAGGCATTCCTACCTGCCTATAGAATTAATGAGAACTATCGTAGTTCCAGTAGTCAAAAATAAAACTGGAGACATGTCATCCAAAAGTAACTACAGGCCTATATCCCTGGCTACGATAGTAGCAAAGGTATTTGACTGTGTGCTTACGACAGAGCTGAATAAGTATCTGCAACTTCACAATAATCAATTTGGTTTTCGACCGGCATTATCGATAGAAAGTGCAATACTCTGCCTTAAGCACACTGTCAAATACTATGTTAATCGAAAAAAGCCAGTGTATGCTTGTTTTCTCGACCTGTCTAGGGCATTTGATTTGGTTTCCTATAAAATCCTGTGGAAAAAGTTAGAAGCAATAAAATTGCCTTCTAAACTAATACAGATTTTCAGATATTGGTATGGAAACCAGATCAACTGTGTTAGATGGGCTGACACGCTGTCCGAACCATACAAACTGGGGTGCGGGGTAAGACAGGGTGGACTAAGTTCACCTGGTCTGTTTAACCTTTATGTGAATGGGCTGATCGAGGAACTCAGCAGTATGCATGTCGGGTGCCACATAGACAGAGTTTGTGTTAATAACTTAAGTTACGCTGATGACATGGTGCTGCTGAGTGCCTCGGTATGTGGACTGAGAAAACTACTTGGGGCCTGCGAAACATATGCAGCTGAACATGGGCTGATATATAACACGCAAAAAAGTCAGTATATGGTCTTTGAGGTTGGAAGTAACCGACTCACTGAAGTGCCCCAAATTACTTTGAATGGTACACCCCTAGAAAGAGTTTTTAGTTTTAAATACCTGGGTCACATAGTTACGCCCGACCTCAAAGACAATACTGACATAGAAAGGGAACGGAGGGCTCTGTCGGTCCGAGCAAATATGATATCCCGCAGGTTTGCGCGATGCTCTGTCGAAGTCAAGCTGACTCTCTTCAGAGCCTACTGCACCTCACTCTACACGTGTAGCCTGTGGAGGGATTATACGCAAAGGGCCTACGGGGCCCTCCGTGTACAATATAACAACGCGTTCCGGGTGCTGGTGGGGCTGCCTCGCTTCTGCAGCGCATCAGGCATGTTTGCAGACGCGCATGTAGACTGCTTTTACGCAACTATGCGTAAGAGGTGCGCGTCCCTGGTGCGCCGGGTGCGGGCCAGCCCCAACGGCGTCCTAAGCATGATAGGGGACAGGGTTGACTGCCCCTATATGCTTCACTGCTGCGGACTCCACGTCCCCAGCAGTTAAGCAATATTTTAATGAAATTTTAATTTATTAATTAACTACTATAACACCTAGGATAAGTCACCTACTAACAAATTGTAAGTCTTTGTTACTTGAATAAATAAATAAATTATTATTATAATTATTATTATAAAACTACAAGTTACAAGTTTACAAGTGTAATTCGATGTTCATTGCATAGCCGGTTTGCTCCCTGAAGTCTTGACCTGACTCTGTGATGCAACGTACACTGAATTACACTTGTAATCTTGTGACTTGTAGTTTTATAAAACGGAGCCCTGGTCATTCAGCCTGCATTGTCCTAACCAAACTGGGAAAAACTTACAAAGTGATTTCTGAGAATGTCCCCACCGGGAATCAAAACTAGGACCTCCGGATCGTGAGCCTGACGCACTAACCACTAGACGATGGAGGCAGTTTTTTTGTTTAATTTTAAATAAAGGTAAGCCCACACAACAAGTGGATAGGTAGTCCATTTAAAATTTTTACGAAAAACAAATCTTAAGTCTAGAAACTAGGCAAAAGTATGAATGCCAGGGACGAACAAGTACAACCAGTCAGACTGGAATGACGTCATCAGAACTATAGGTCCGTTTTGGCGCGAAAATTTAAACTGTTAATTTAAAACCGCATTTTTTCTAATAAATTAAGGTGTTTTAATTTTTAAATACATTTGTGGCCTATTCTACATTGAATTCTTTAAAATGAAAACAAAAATATAAATATTGCATGTTCCCTATTCTCTTTTAGTTATGTTTGTACTAGCAAGGTAATAATGATGTAGTTAGGTATAAGTAGGAAAATAGTACCTAGCTAATCTTAAAGAAGTTATTATTACATGGAATGTACCTACTATTTCCTATACCAAATCTATTTTGATACCGACTGAAACTACTTAGCTAATTAGGTACTATTATTTTTTTAGAAACAAACAGAAGAACAATTGTACCTACAAGCCTTACCTCAAAACTTGCTAAAATTATGATGTACCTACTATAGAAAACAATAAAACGTTACCTACTATTAACAGTTTAGTTTAGTAAATAAATATCGGAAACATAGTAAATACTTACCAGTAACAGAGCACTCAACTAGCAACTTCCTTTTTTTTAATTCTTCAATCTTTTTTCTATTCCTAGTTAAATACATTTTCGATCAATTTACCACCCAAATAACACAGGTATATACACAAGTACAGCACAACCTATTTACTGCGTACTCACTATTGTGCGTCCGGCGGCAAAATGAGTCCGCACCGCACCGCAATAGGCAGTACAGAAGAGGGTAATGGGTGAGAACCAGTTTGTGCCGAAGGGCGCAAAACAGTTGTTAGGATGGTTTAAAATATACATTTAAGGGGTAAAGCGCGCGGGGGGAAAGGTATACGTCGCCGCGTGCAGCGCCCCAGTGACGTGCGGCGGAGTTGCGAATTAAAATTTCACATTCGGAACAAAATTACGTCCGAACAAAAACTTCTTAAATAATAGCCTAGATGGCAGAACTGTCGCTGAAGTAAAAATAACGGCGATTGCAATCTGGCGTCCGTATACGGACGCAATAGCGCGGTGGACGCAGGATTAAATGAGAATTTGGCAATAGGAGGACGCAAGAGTGTTTGTGGTATATATATATATATATATATATATATATATATATATATATATATATATATATATATATATATATATATATATTGTCAATAAAAAAAGGCAAATTCAATTCAGGTGAGTTTTAAATAATCATGAAATAGTTTAAAAACTAAAAAACACGCTTTTAGTAAACACGTTAAGTAGTTATCTTTGATGTCCGCCATGTTAGATTTAAGTCACGTTACTATTTTTTCGTATTCCTGACAGCAAACCGTTTCATTTGATACCCATATCATGGGGGTGCATTTCAAATAGCCTGTCCGCCATCTTGGACGTCCGCCATATTAGATTTAAGTCACGTGACTATTTTTTTCGTGTTTCTGACAGCAAACCCTTTCATTTGATACCCATTATCATGGGGGTGGATTTTAAACAGCCAGTCCGCCATCTTGGGGAGGCCGCCATATTGGATTTGTAATGATGTTTCTTAGCTAGTCATGTATTGTTATCAGAACTCAGAGCGTGTGCAAAATTTCATCCTAATCGAAGACCGGCAAGTGGGTCAAATTTAAGATTCCAAGATTTTCTTACATAGTCAGTTACAAGTGAAGCTAACTGCCTTTGTACGTAAAAGTGATAAGTAATGATAATCACTTGATACTTTTTCAGAGTAGGAAATATTATGTTGATAACATTTCCGCTCAAGAAAAAAAAAACATTTTTTGGACATTAGAATTTGTTGTGATTACGGATGTAACGAAACCGTAATGGAAGAGGAAACATAGAATTAAATTTTATTGCATTCACGGCCACCCTAATAAACAGGAAAGGTTATTATTTTCAGCAAGATATTGCATAAAAAGGAACTTTCTCGGAAATATTTTTCATCTCTCCTGTTCGAAAAATTTAATTTTCATGAGAAGTTAGCCGGGTGGAAAATTTATTTTTTATCCCTAGGGTGGAAAGTATTTTTTTAATTGAGTTACGTCATACTATAAAATTAAATTAAAAGGAGGTTTTCATGTGTCTAAACTCAGCTATACATTAAACGACGTGTTTATTACGATCTACAGGTTGATATTACAGTTGGTCCATTTTTTTCACAATTACTGAATATCATTATTTATAATCATTCCTCTATTCGGCTGCCCGCCATAATGCCATGATTTAATTTTTTTTTTCACGTTTCAGCATGGCCATCTAGATGCACGTCGTGACCAACTCGATTAGTTACAATCTAGTCGGCCGTGGCAAGTGGCCATTGCGTAAAGTTTATATTAATTTATTTATATCATATTAATATAATAATACATAACATAATTCTGTCTGTACCTACATTTATTTATAGAATCGTAAATATACCTACAAAAAACAAAATAGAAACAATAGGCTACTTTATTTTAAAACTGTTTTTATGTTGGCAGTATGTGTATTTTCCTCACGGTGGAAATAAAAAGTAGAGCGTTTAACTCTGGTGAAATTACCCATATCTCCCTCAAACTATTGGCGCTCGAACGAAATGGGTCACTTTTACACTAGAAAGTCATTGGATCGTAATAATATAAATGCAGGTAGCGTTATTTTTGACAGGTAGGTACGTACATTTGAACCAAAATCTTTAGATAGACCTAGGTCAAGTACTTATAAACCTTATAGCGAGATTTTATAAAGATTTTACAGCGAAATTACGGAGACATATTGTGGGGACCACGGCTTCTAACTAGAACCCAGCGATTAATTCAGAGGGTCCAGAATGCCTGTTGTAGATTTTGTTTCAATATACCTCCTCGGAGTCATATTTCACCCTACATTAATAATGCGTCCATGTTAAATATGAAATCTCGTAGGCAGCTTCATTTGGCCTCACTCATGTTTGATGTCTTCAAATTCAAAAGTCCGGATTATTTGTTTTCAAAATTATCTTTTTCTTCCTTTCACAATAAATATGACACCAGATCCACGCGCTGCCCCTTGATAATTATTAAACATAAAACTGTTGCATTTGAGGGTAGTTTCCGTTACGCAACTTACGCAGCAACAAAATGCTGGAACAATATTCCTCCGCCTTTTCGTGATTTACCGTCAAAGTTCGCATTTAAAAGAAATATGAAAGAGTGGCTATTGCAAACACAATGTAAGCTTGTTGCGTAACGGAATCTATTTTCTTTCCTTCTTCCTTTCTTCTTCTATTGGATTATTCTTCTATGTATCTCTTTATCTTCATAGGTATCACACTCACTCGTATCACATCCATACTTACTATTAAAAATCATGTCACATTAGTCCACGCATATGCTCACACGCTCACACACACACACACACACATCACTCACACTATGCACACATACATAATATAAATTTTTTTTAGCAACATCTCTCGCAACTCGGTCCAGGCAATGGCAGAATAACAGCGTTTTGCCTTAGGGTAAAAATTACGCTGAGCTTTATTGCCTTTTGTATTGCTTTTGTGTTTCCCTTTTTCTTTAAAAAAATACTCCTTTGATGTTAGTATTAGGTATTTATAGGTAAAAAAAAATATTTGTTTTTTTTATGTTTATCTACTCTTCTCTTTTTATAATTGTTTTTTTTTGTTTATCTACTCTTCTCTTTTTATTTATATTTGTGTACTTAAGCAATACAATAAATAAATCATTCATTCATTCATTCAAATTTTATACTCAACATTCCCCAAGGGTCTAATAAAAATAATTAATTGATTTGCTAACTTTTTAAAGAGTATGAATTTTTTTTGCTCTAACAGAATAAATCAACGGAACAGTAAAATTCTTGAGTAGCGAGCGCGCACCGGAAGACGTAGTGTAGCCAGCCCTCCCACTAGGTGACGACGACCTTGTGACTATCGTGGAAGCCTCTGAATGCAGACAGCGTACGACCGATCATGGTGGAAATACTTGGATGAGGCCTTTGTTTAGCAGTGGATGTATTTCGGCTGATATGATGATGATAATGATGATGACTAGAATAAATCTGTGTCCAGATGTGGACCGTGGTCGTTCAGTTTAACTTCGTGAATTTTACTACATATTCCGCTACGAAAGTACCTTGGTACCAAAAAACCTCGCTTAAAAAATCTCGCATTTTTTTATCCACAATTCATAAGCCCTTGGCTTCATCTCACCTGATGGTATGTGACGATGATGCCGAAGATGGAAGCGGGCTCACCAAGATTCTCCAAGTCAATGGAGATCTGGCTATCTTATCTTCAAGCCGGAACACATCAATGATGTTAAAATTGATGTTTGGCGGCAAGACTTAGATAAGATGGTGGAGCTAGCCAGGCTGTCTATAAAGGGCCCTACCACCAATCAAACCAAGTCTTACAAAGTTAACCCGCCGGGAATCGAACCCGCGACCTCCTTGTGTGAAGCGAATGGACTTACCATTACGCCACGGAGGCAGTTATAAAATATCACCCTGTAAAATCTTAATAGATTTATTGAGTGTGAATTTTTAGATGACTTCGACAGCTTGTATTATTGCCTACAGAATCAAAATATTAGTATGTAAGTACCTTATATTTTATTTATTTCTAATAAAGTAATAACTTTGAAACACAGATTAAGAGGACTGTGAACCCAAGGGCGAAAATAAGACTTTTCATAATAACACAGAAAGCAATTTTAACGGAGGAAACGAGTTTCACCTGTTTGAAGTTAACCGATTTTGAACAATTTTCAATAAGTTGTTATTTAGAACATTTTAAAGGCGAAAATCGCTAACGCCGCCATTTGTATGAATGATCGCAGCTTCACAGTCCTCCACTAAGTTTAAGTGTAATTTGAGAGAAATAATAGTTTCATCTTCTGATTAGCCTATTCAACAAATATATGAAAAGACAAAGAGGGATTTTAAAGACATAGGCATGAAGACTATAATTTGTTTTTTTTTTGTGAATATAAATTTCAAGAGATGATACAGCTCTTATTAATTAGTGTCGCAACACTATTTGTTGGGGGTATCGTTTGATTTTAAAAGATCCACGATACCACCAGGGGTATCGCCAGGGGTATCGTGGGTCCGCAATGGCTCCAACGATACATCTTTATTACTGTTACTAGCTTTTGCCAGCGGCTTTGCTTGCGTGAACATAGTTTCTATGACTGCTCGCGTGCGTGGAAAAAAGTAGCCTATATGTTAATCCAGGTCCAATCTGTCTACCTACCAACACCTTCGGTCAACGAGTCGCAGGGGGAAGTTCCAGCCTTTTGTTGTTGAAAGAAAGAAAGAAAGAAAGAAATACGTTTATTGGTTTCAGTAACACCACACCAAAATATATAATACGAAACAAAAGTTGAGGTAAATATAAAATAATAATAATTACATATATTCATGAGGTGCCACTGCAACCACATTACGCTTCCTCATTTATTATGCGGACAGCGATGAAGTGGAACTCCTTGCCTGCATCTGTGTTTCCCGACTCCTTCAATTTGGGGATCTTTAAGGCGAGTGTGAGTCGGCACTATTTGAGTTTGTGTGTACCATCCTCGACTACATCTTCAGTTACAATCAGGTGATATATAGTCAATCGCACTCAATTTTTTTATTGAAAAAAATATTTAAATACGTTCAGTAGTTTTTGCGTGAAAGAGTAACAAACATCCATCCATCCATACTTACAAACTTTCGCGTTTATAATATTACTAAAAATGAACAGTGGTTTATAATTATAACAAGTAAATGTGTAAAGAAGTGTCTTTACACTTTAAATTGAGTGTGTTTGTTTTTGTCCGTCTTTCACGTCACAACACAACAGAGCAACACATCAACGTTGTTTTTTGCTCAGAGATAGTTGACGAGGTGGGAAGTGACATAGCCATTTTTTTTATCTCGTGAAAATGTTTTTTGTCTTCAAAAAAATCGCTCACATCCGTATACTACGTAGCGTACCTAGGTAGTGTGACGCATCCACATCGTCTGGGGGTTTAGCTCAGTGGAGTTAAAAGAATAAGTAAATAATTTTCGAGACCTAAACATTTTTAGGTACTTACAAGCTTTTATTTGAAAATTTTTAATTATTTCGTATTCTTCTCAGTAAACCCTTCTATTTGATGCCCACATTGTAGAGTGCATTAAAAATAACTAGTCCGCCATCTTGGGTGCGCTGCCATGTTGGATTTAGAATGAAGTTACAGGTTAACCATGCATTGTCATCCAAACTGAACGTGTATACATAATTTCAGCTCAATCGGTTGAAGATCGGCTTCAAGATTTATTCGCAATATTTCACCCGAACACTTTAAAGTAACATACATTGCAAGTTGAATAAAAACTTGTAAAATACTTTTTTTTTAGGTTAGTGAAACTGATGAATTACAACATTTATTCACTTTAAAAGGGACTTTGCCGGCTTGCTTATTATTGAATAGAATTTTAAATAGTAAGCTACGCTTTTGCAATCTTTCATTTAATAAAAATATACTTCAGTAGTGAAAAGAGGGACGTCTGCCCCGGCTTGCGGCCTCTACTAGAATGAATCTCAACTGTTTAAAAGAACAATCGAACTCAAGCTACTCGTAAGTTACAAACTTAGCTTTTTAAAATGACTCGCGGTTATAAAGATGGCAAAGGAGACGTTAATGAGTAAACTTGGAGTCATACGATCTCTTCAGTAGCATAGAGCTCTTTAAAAAATAGATTTGAAATAAAGCCTAGTCGAAGTCATACAAATACCTACTTGTGAAAAGATACTCAATACAATAAACAACTTCATTTCATTGATATCCACTATAGCTTTGTTCAGAACCCCTTAGTGATTTACTGAGTTGCCACTAAATAATAGACGAAATGATCCCCACTCGAGTGCCTCTTGGCAACTCCTGAAGGGAATGAAAGGCTCGAATCATATAATATAGGGGTTCGTTCAGAAATCTGCGTTTTATAGTCGAGTCTGGCGTTGTGTTTTATGAGGACACTCTCTGTATCTATTGCAGCCCTTGGTGTGTGGTGCAAGTTATAAACGTAACCCGTGACGCGTAATTCGATTTTTTTCGCCAAAACGACATGAGCGTGACAAGTCATGGATGACGTAATTTTTTATTATTTTTTTAAAGTTTTTTGTAAATATAGATTTAAGTTATATACTATTGTTATATACTTCTGTACTCGTAATCAGTATGAAATTGTCTAATAGATAAAACTATTGTGAATAAATGCTATAACTTATTTGATGAAGACATTTTGTGGTTTTTATTATCAATTCAATCCAAAAATAACATCGAACTTTGTACTTAAAGACACTGAATGCACCCACTTATCACAAATTTTCTCAAAAACGAACACTTTCATAGCATAATACACTTTCATAAGTATTTATAAACAAAATATTTCACTTTGAAACACATTAGTTTTACTACAAAATAAGATAAGTTTCCAACGATAACAAAACGAAGTACATCATTGTGCCGTGGTCCACAGTAAGTCGCATTTTTCACTAATTATTTTTTTTCATGTATTTCAAAAACTAATTATTTACACATAATCTACATTTTTTTCGAGTAATTTGATATGAGATTTATGTAAAAAAACCTACCATTTACGCCTGAAATTAAGTTTTTCAATTTTAAAAAAAAACTAAATTCGGCATTTTTCCGTTATCAAAAGTTGGTCGCATTTTTCACTACTTATTTTGCAAGTATTTCAAAAACTAATCATAATTTTCCCAATAATTTAATATCAGATTTATATAGCAAAACGAACAGTTTACGTCTGAAAACACTACGAATCTCACAAGACAAACGACACGGCAAAAAAGATGGCTGACTATGGCCGACCGGCTCGCTTCGTCTGTAAAATTATTTCTATTTGAATGAATTTCCGAATGTCTGAGCGATAAAAAGTGGATAAAACAGTTCAAAACATCTTGATTGGTGGAGTATACAAATATTGGCTCAAAGTTTAGTCAGATCAGTTCAAATCCCAAGGGTGCCAACGTATAAGAGAGTTATTAGGACACCTGCTGTCCTAAACACTCTCTACGGAGGGGGAGACATTTTATTAGGACATTCGGTGTCCCAATAATGCTCAAGGAGATAATGGTTTTTTTTTTTCGACACAGTCTTGTACCTATGAGTATTTTTTTCTGGCAGTTTTCAGTACTTAAGAGTAAGTAGTAACATAAACCACACATAGCACCCTGAATTCATTTATATCCGAGAGCTGAACATTCTTGGCTGCAAGACACAAATAATAAGAAAAATAACACATTACATCGCTTTGAAACTCTTTTGCAGTAGGGACTTTGCGTAAAACTTAAAGTGTATTTGCAGAATCTTTTTAACTGCCCATTATTTTAGTTCATGAGGGAAAATGACTTGCCATTAACACGAAAACAAATTCACAATATTAAAACCCGATAGTCGAAAATTCAGTGTCCAGCCTACCAGTACGTTGTAGTAACTACTATTAAGTCGGTATTCTTTGCCAACATATTTAATTTATTTATTTATTTGAGATCAAGAGAAATTTAACGATACCATATATATATATATATATATATATATATATATATATATAGTTCTGTCGCAGAAGCGATAACCGATGGACAAAGCGAGAAAGCGAGTTATGTAGCGCTGCCCGAGTTAACGCAAGCGCAGGGTGTGACGCTCTCGGTTAGATGGAGCGATCATTTGAGCAAGTTGATAGTGAGAGCTGAATGCGCACAGCCGACGAATGGTTTAAAATATATATTTTAGTAATGGTTTATTTTAAACACCATGTCCGAATTCCACTTAAAATTAACTATGTGGGCTGTAATGTTAATTTGAACGCAACTTCGCCATCAGCGCTCTATCTAGAGAGTAAATAATCAAAGAAAGCGAGTTATGTAGCGCTGCCCGAGTTAAGGCAAGCGCAGGGTGTGTTGAGCGATCATTTGCGCAAGTTGTTAGTGAGAGCTGGTTGCACACAGCCGACGAATGGTTTAAAATGTGTATCATAATACTGGTTTATTTCAAACACCATGTCCGAATTCCACTTAAAGGATAACAATGTGGGCTGTAATGTTCATCTTTTGTTGTCTTATTATTTTAAAATGGACTATAAATACTATACTATGGAACGGTCTACGAGTAAGAGATATGTACGGATTGACGATAAAGGACTACTTAGGATAATGATTGTCATGGCTTACAGAGGACGCAGAGTGCTCTTGAACTGGTTTTGTCGCTCGCTACGTGCACTACCCGATGAGGTTGCTTCATGCTAGTGTTGTTGACTTGGACGGGCCACTTATTAGTAGGAGGTCGGACTCGAGCTCTCGTGCCTTCTGTCTATAGGCATATAGGCGATGAATTCGTCCAATAAACCTCTTCGCTCTTGTAACTTACAGCCACGTTCACTTACTAAGACGTCCGTCTTATGCCCAAGCTGACCAATAAAAAGGGTTTTATGCGAAAACTCGAGAACTACTATACTTTGCTCTTGCGCAGTGTGTTTGCACTGTTTACAGACAGATATTATACCGACATGGTCCGGTTATAAAAAGGAACACTCACATATTGGTTTTCATCAGACTCGCAAAACATTTGCCAAAAATTTTGTTAAATTTGTATAAATATACAGGGTGTAACAAAATTGGTGTAGGTCCCGTTAACTGGGGCTTCTACTCATCATACTGAACAACTTTTGTTCTACGACTTTGCTGAAATCGCAAAAAAAAAATTAGCACTTCATACAAATCGATCAGCTGGTCGACCAATTTTGTGCATTTTTGTATGGAGAGTCCAAAGTTTTTTTTGAGAATTGACTATGGGTTCCTTGGGGAAAGTTGTTCAGTATGATGAGTAGAAGCCCCAGTTAACGGGACCTACACCAATTTTGTTACACCCTGTATAGGTTCGTCACACACGGTCATCTGGACCCAACTAGGATTCCCTGTTCTATGGAAACCAGAGACTGATGTACCTACTTATATACGTTTTCTATCTTCTATCTATCTATCTATAATATAATAAAACTGTAACGGGGCCGTGTCTGTACACAGGGCGACACATCAAGCTACCCACCCGGAATAATAATAACTACGTAAGATTTGACAGCGAATTGTAGGAAAGGGACTGAATAGTGCGCATCGGCCAATCACAGACCACAGCGCAAAGTATGAGCTACGTTGCCGTTCTGCTCCGCACATTTTTTGTGCTCCTACGGCCCAGCGTGGTGATTCTTTTGTTTTGTTATCATATCACGTTAGCAGTTATCAGTACTGGGCAGTTGCCTCCCTTACGTCGCTACACGCGGTCTCAACAATTAGTGAAGACTTAGTGATTATGTGCTTTATGATTAAATAAAATAAAAAATAGTTTTTGTGATTTTAAAATATATAATGGCGCCACAATTAACGCCTCATCAACGGCAACTGATTGTTACCCTACGTGACAGTGGATACAGAGTTAAAGATATTGAGAGACGAACTGGAATAACGGTGAGTATTTAAAAATCATATTTCTTTCTAGTTTTACTCTTACGGTGAAGGAAATCATCGTGAGGAAACCTGCACACGCCTGCGAAGAAACTCGAAGGTTGTGTGTGAAGTCGACCAATCCGCACTGGGCCCGTATGGTCGACTAAAGCCCCGATCTACCTAATTCAGAGTAGGCTCAAGCCCTTCAGTGGGGACCTATATGATCTGATATGATGAAACTTGTTTTTGTTGGCGTGAGCATTGTTTTTATGTCTGTCTTTGAGCAACAGTCTGTTGCTCCGCTGTAATGAAGTTTATAGAAATCAACAAAAAATGTTTTTTTTAATTGGACTGTGCTTTTTTCACGGATAAAAAGTAGCCTATGTCGTTTCTCATGACACAAGCTACCTGTATGCAAAATTTCGTCAAGTTTGGTTGAGGTGTTAAAGTGTAAAGCGGAAACAAACAAACACATTGTCACATTTATAATATTATAGTGTAAGGATGCGTGGTATTAAAACACCAGCGTAACGTAGTTCTATTGTGATAGATTAATAGAAAACACTTTAGACTGCACTCTATCTGCCATAGGCCAAATATCACAACTTCAAATAATATTTCAGAGGAAAACGATCAACTTTTGGTTGCGCCGTAATGAGGAAACGGGAGGCGACCTATCGGCTCACCATCGGCAGCTCTACCAGAGGGCTACCACCGCCCAGCAAGATGCTGCTATTGCAACGGCACATACAGAACAGCCATTTCTAAGCACGCAAACTACTGCCACACAATATAACGTAAGTTGACTATTCCTAAAATATGTATTATTCTATATATGATATAATAACTACACCCTTAGTATGAAAAAAACCGGCCAAGTGCGAGTCAGACTCGCGCACGAAGGATTCGGTACCATTATCTATAAAAACGAAAAATAATCATGTCTGTTATATGGAAGCCCCCTTGAATATATATATTTTTTAATTAAATTATGAATTATTATAGTGAATATATAACTAAATATCCTGTGAATATTTGAAGCGTCTACCTGTTGTCGTTATCAATATCGAGCAAAAATGAGCAAAAAAATCACGTTTGTTGTATGGGAGCCCCCTTAAATATGTATTTTAATCTGTTTTTTAGTATTTGTTTAGTATAAAAGAAATACATCATCTGTGAAAATTTCAACTGTCTAACTGTCACGGTTCATGAAATACAGCCTGGGAGCAAATGCTACTAATTACCAAAACGGTTTGGTTGTCGCAAAGTTTAAGTTTCACAATCGTTCAACGTATGGTGCAAACGGTACCCTACTATTTTTCTTGCAATACGTAAACTAAAACTTTACTAGCATAACTGAAACGAAACATAAGCTACCTCTTTCCACAGATCACTACTATTTGTAGCAACACCTTTCAAAAATTTACTCTTTGTGCAAACCGGAAACAGCTGGAAATGAGGTGTTATTTTAAAAAAAGCGAAGAATGTCTATGAGTTTAGTTTTGACATACAATAACAGTAAGGAATGATTAGCTAAAAAGAGATGAAAATATATAATTGGTATAGCGTTTTCCTTGTTTAGTAGTAACACTAAACGCAGAATGAATAAAAAAAACATGATTAAACTCGACTTGACAACTTGTTCTTTTGAACAAAGTAAATATAAATCTTCGTTCGAGCTCTGGCTGGATATTGTTATAATTGTTTGCTGTTTATAAAGAAGGAGACGACGACCTGGTGTAGGTCCCGGAAAGCCGCTGGATGCGGGCAGCATAGAACTGGTCGTTGTGGAAATCCTTGGCGAAGGGCATTGTCCTGCAGGGCATTGTCGGCTGATACATTATCCAAGAAGTTTATCCAAATACCTTTTGTAAGCTCAGATCAAAGAAATTCTGAGTTTTGTAAGACGTATTTTTCTTGGACTGCACTCAGGAGGGCTGCCCTCTCAAGTGGACTCACATGTCACAGTAACCAAAAAGATTTCGATGTAGCACTAGAGTTGCCTGGCATGATTGGCAATCACAATCTCCTGACTTCGTGAGTATATTTTTCTATGACAAGTTTTTAATCTTTAGTTTTCAGAGAAATATATGGATCCTAAATTTGAAATAAAGCATATGTCATTTTTTATCTACAATTGGTAAAACTGGCACCATCTCACTAGATGGTAAATGATGATGACGCCCTAAGATAGAAGCCGGCTTACCAGGATTCCCCAACGCAATAGGGAACATAAGATAATGGTACCTAACTAGGCAGGCTTCGAAGAATCAGAGCTGCTGGAAATCAAACCTGCGATCTCTTGGTGTGAAATGAGTGGACTGGCCATTACCCGTGGAGGTGATATATTTATGAAATTACCTAATTACTATAGGCGTTGTAAGAAAAGTAGTTAACGTTTTTAAGGATCAGGTTTTCATAATGTTTTTTGGGGTATCTTTTGATGGGTGGATGATCATTGCAGATATTTTGTGTTGTTATTATTGATATGATTAATTATATATTACAGGAAAAGTCTTGAAATCTCCATTCCCTTGGACATACCAAGAGACTTCAGCTCTGTCACCACTGCCACATCGTTATCATATGTAAGTATTGCAGCTGTTAAAATTAAATATAATTTGCTGATGGCTGACTCTTGTGTTATACTCGTGACTGGGTGCTGTCCGTGTGAACTGGCCTACTCTTGTTAAAGGCATTAATGACATTCAATCATTTTTATGTATAACTTTTCATGTCATATTGTTTTCATGTTCTAATGAATCTGGTTTATATCAAGGATTGAATTTTGACATTATTAACTAATTATTGTTTATTTCTTGATTCTTCACAAATATAAATATAAATATTCTGGGACAAATCACACATGGTCATCTGGCTTGGATTCCCTGTGTTATGGGTTACCAGAGACTGATATACATACTTATATACGTTTAAATACATACATATATAGATATATTTAACACCCAGACACAGTAACAAATGACATTGGTGTCGATTCGGTGTAACACGACTTAACTTATTTCACAGGATTAAACTAAATTTACGCATTCTGTCTTTTACTTTCTGTATCGAAAAGACAAGGATAGAATGCTTAAATGTAGTTTAGTTCTGTCAAATAAGTTAAATCGTGTCGCACCGAATCGACACCATTGTTATTTATTTTATGACCATCAGAAAGTGTAATTTGCAAAATCAATTGCTGTTCGTTAGTCTCCCTAAAACTCGAGAACGGCTGGACCGATTTGGCTAATTTTGGTATTGAATTATTTGTGAAGTCCAGAGAAGGTTTAAACGTAGGGTTGGGTAGTGTAGTGTAATGTAGGGTAGTGTAGTGTAGTGTAGTGTAGGGTAGTGTAGTGTAGTGTAGGGTAGTGTAGGGTAGGGTAGGGTAGTGTAGGGTAGAGTAGGGTAGGGTAGGGTAGTGTAGTGTAGGGTAGGGTAGTGTAATGTAAGGCGGTACGTAGTTCGCCGGAACAGTTAGTCTATAATATTAAAATGAATCGCAAAATGTGTTAGTAAGCGCATAACTCGAGAACGGCTGGACCGATTTCGCTAATTCTTTTTTTGTCGAGTTTGTTATTGTCAGGAGAAGGTTTTTATGTAGGGTAGGGTAGTGTACTGTAGTGTAGGGGAGGGTAGGGTAGTATAGGGTAGGGTAGTGTAGTGTAGGGTAGTGTAGTGTATGTAGGGTAGGGTAGGGTAGTGTAGGGTGGGTAGTGTAGTGTAGGGTAGGGTAGTGTAGGGTAGAGTAGTGTAGGGTAGGGTAGTGTAGTGTAGTGTAGGGTAGGGTAGGGTAGGGTAGGGCAGTGTAATGTAATGTAAGGCGGTACGTAGTTCGCCGGGACAGCTAGTATATATATAAAAATCAATTTCTGTTCGTTAGTCTCGCTAAAACTCGAGAACGGCTGGACCGATTTGGCAAATTTTGGTATTGAATTATTTGTGGAAGTCCAGAGAAGGTTTAAACGTAGTGTAGGGTTGGGTAGTGTAGTTTATGTAGGGTAGGGTTGGGTAGTGTAGTGTATGTAGGGTAGGGTAGTGTAGGTTAGGGTAGTGTAGGGTAGGGTAGTGTAGTGTAGGGTAGGGTAGTGTATGTAGGGTGGGGTAGGGTAGGGTAGTGTAGTGTATGTAGGGTAGGGTAGGGTAGTGTAGTGTATTGTAGGGTAGGGTAGGGAAGTGTAATGTAATGTAAGGCGGTACGTAGTTCGCCAGGACAACTAGTCTATCTTATATATAAAATTCTCGGGTCACAATGTTCGTTCCCGTACTCCTCCGAAACGGCTTGACCGATTCTCATGAAATTTTGTGAGCATATTGAGTAGGTCTGAGAATCGGCCAACATCTTTTTTTTTAGGGTAGGGTAGTGTAAGGTAGGGTAGGGTAGGGCAGGGTTGGGTAGTGTAGTGTAGTGTATGTAGGGTAGTGTAGTGTAGTGTAGTGTATGTAGGGTAGGGTAGGGTAGTGTAGTGTAGTGTAGGGTAGGGTAGGGCAGTGTAATGTAAGGCGGTACGGAGTTCGCCGGGACAGCTAGTCTATATATATAAAAATGAATTGCTGTTCGTTAGTCTCGCTAAAACTCGAGAACGGCTGGACCGATTTAGCTAATTTTGGTATTGAATTATTTGTGGAAGTCCAGAGAAGGTTTAAACGTAGTGTAGGGTTGGGCAGTGTTGTCTAGTGTATGTAGGGTAGTGTAGGGTAGGGTTGGGTAGTGTAGTGTAGTGTAGGGTAGTGTAGTGTAGGGTAGGGTAGTGTAGTGTATGTAGGGTAGTGTAGTGTAGGGTAGGGTAGGGTAGTGTAGTGTATGTAGGGTAGTGTAGGGTAGTGTAGTGTAGTGTAGGGTAGGGTAGGGTAGGGCAGTGTAATGTTATATTAGGCGGTACGTAGTTCGCCGGGACAGCTAGTTTTGAATAAATATAATTAATTGAATCGCATAATAGTTTCCGTACTCCTCCGAAACGGCTTGACCGATTCTCAAGAAATTTTGTGAGCATATTGAGTAGGCCTGAGAATCGGCCTACATCTATTTTTTTTAGGGTATCGTAGGGCAGGGTTGGGTAGTGTAGTGTAGTGTATGTAGGGTAGGGTAGGGTAGTGTAGCGTAGGGTAGGGTAGTGTAGGGTAGGGTAGTGTAGTGTAGTGTATGTAGGGTAGTGTAGTGTAGTGTAGGGTAGTATAGTGTATGTAGGGTAGTGTAGTGTAGTGAAGGGTAGGGCAGTGTAATGTAATGTAAGGCGGTACGTAGTTCGCCAGGACAGCTAGTTTTGAATAAATATAATTAATTGAATCGCATAATAGTTCCCGTACCCCTCCGAAACGGCTTGACCGATTCTCATGAAATTTTGTAAGCATATTGAGTAGGTCTGAGAATCGGCCAACATCTATTTTTTTTTTAGGGTAGGGTAGGGCAGGGTTGGGTAGTGTAGTATAGTGTATGTAGGGTAGTGTAGGGTAGGGTAGTGTAGTGTAGGGTAGAGTAGGGTAGTGTAGTGTATGTAGGGTAGTGTAGTGTAGGGTAGGGCAGTGTAATGTAATGTAAGGCGGTACGTAGTTCGCCGGGACAGCTAGTTTTGAATAAATATAATTAATTGAATCGCATAATAGTTCCCGTACTCCTCCGAAACGGCTTGACCGATTCTCATGAAATTTTGTAAGCATATTGAGTAGGTCTGAGAATCGGCCAACATCTATTTTTTTTTAGGTTAGGGTAGGGCAGGGTTGGGTAGTGTAGTATAGTGTATGTAGGGTAGGGTAGTGTAGGGTAGGGTAGTTTAGTGTAGGGTAGGGTAGTGTAGTGTATGTAGGGTAGGGTAGTGTAGTGTAGGGTAGGGTAGGGTAGGGCAGTGTAATATAATGTAAGGCGGTACGTAGTTCGCCGGGACAGCTAGTTTTGAATAAATATAATTAATTGAATCGCATAATAGTTCCCTTACTCCTCCGAAACGGCTTGACCGATTCTCATGAAATTTTGTAAGCATATTGAGTAGGTCTGAGAATCGGCCAACATCTATTTTTTTTTAGGGTAGGGTAGGGCAGGGTTGGGTAGTGTAGTATAGTGTATGTAGGGTAGGGTAGTGTAGGGTAGGGTAGTTTAGTGTAGGGTAGGGTAGTGTAGTGTATGTAGGGTAGGGTAGTGTAGTGTAGGGTAGGGTAGGGTAGGGCAGTGTAATATAATGTAAGGCGGTACGTAGTTCGCCGGGACAGCTAGTTTTGAATAAATATAATTAATTGAATCGCATAATAGTTCCCGTACTCCTCCGAAGCGGCTTGACCGATTCTCATGAAATTTTGTAAGCATATTGAGTAGGTCTGAGAATCGGCCAACATCTATTTTTTTTAGGGTAGGGTAGGGCAGGGTTGGGTAGTGTAGTATAGTGTATGTAGGGTAGGGTAGTGTAGGGTAGGGTAGTTTAGTGTAGGGTAGGGTAGTGTAGTGTATGTAGGGTAGGGTAGTGTAGTGTAGGGTAGGGTAGGGTAGGGCAGTGTAATATAATGTAAGGCGGTACGTAGTTCGCCGGGACAGCAAGTCTATATATATAAAATATAAAAATGAATTGCTGTTCGTTGGTCTCGCTAAAACTCGAGAACGGCTGGACCGATTTGGCTAATTTTGGTATTGAATTATTTGTGAAAGTCCAGAGAAGGTTTAAACGTAGTGTAGGGTTGGGTAGTGTAGGGTAGGGTTGGGTAGTGTAGTGTGTGTAGGGTAGGGTAGTGTAGGGTAGGGTAGGGTAGTGTAGGGTAGGGTAGGGTAGGGTAGGATAGGGTAGGGTAGTGTAGTGTTGGGTAGGGTAGTGTAGTGTTGGGTAGGGTAGTGTAGTGTATGTAGGGTAGGGTAGGTTAGTGTAGGGTAGTGTAGTGTAGGGTAGGAAAGTATAGGGTAGGGTTGGGTAGTGTAGTGAAGTGTATGTAGGGTAGGGTAGTGTAGGGTAGGGTAGTGTAGTGTATGTAGTGTAGGGCAGTATATTGTAATGTAAGGCGGTACGTAGTTCGCCGGGACAGCTAGTTTTGAATAAATATAATGAATTGAATCGCATAATATTTGTAACGTTTACTTACACTGAACTTGAACAAACAATTGTTTTAAGACAACTTTTATGTTTTACAGGTTCAGTGGTGGTATATGAGGCGCCACCGCAGGATAGTGGCAGTTCATCAGTGGAATAGCAGCAGGACTTGGACCCGTGTGTGGAAAACTGCCAACTGCCCCGAGGGGTACAATAAACCCATGCAAGTCATACTTGTGCTTAGGAATCTTACTTAATGTAAAACATTTCTACTATAGGTCTCGTTGATGTCTTTTATGTTGTTGACCGACTCACAATTCGCAGATTAATGTTATACTAATATTAAACTGATTTACTGGGATATATTAAAAAAGTAAGTCCATAGTATTGAAGTCTTTTATTTACTTAGGTACATTTTTTTATACACAACTGGTATGCCCTTGGCATCATCTCACCTGATGCTAATTGCAAATGAATAGGTACCTACCTATATTGCATAGAAATCTAATACACTGCATAAAACACCCTTATTTAATTTTAGCATTATCCTTCTTCCTTATTAATACTTGTCCTTCCTGCCTCCATCCGCATTTAAAATCTTTAGTGCTCTCTTCCTTCTAGCCAAGCCAGACCATAATTACGACGAGCTTGTAACTCGGGAGCAGTCCCAGCCTAGAAATGCAAAGCAGTTAACATAAGGAATGCATATGGTATTATAGAGGGTTTAACAAAATTGGTGCAGGATCTGTTAACTGACAGGGCTTCAATCAGACTGAACAAATTTCCCCAAAGAACAATAGTCTATTTGCAAAATAGACTCTTTATACAAATCCATCAGCTGATTGACCAAGAGAAACTGTAACCTTTAAGTAGATATGGACTTTTCAAAAGCAAATAGCATATTTTTACAAGCTTTTATTTACTTTCACCTGTCTTTGTGTCTGTGAGGAAATCTTGTAGGTTAAATTTGACCCACTCCCGGGTTTCCAATTGAGCTGAAATTTTGCATGCATATGTATATCATGTCGGTTACTTTGGTTCTCTTACGGATCTCCTCGTTTCTGATTCGATCACGCAGAGAAACTCCGAGCATAGCACGCTCCATTGCCCTTTGGGTGACCTTGAGCCTTCTTATGAGGCCCATAGTAAGCGACCATGTCTCAGTTCCGTACGTCATCACTGGCAACACACATTGGTCGAAGACCTTGGTCTTAAGACACTGCGGTATGTGGGACGTAAAGATATTGCGAAGCTTCCCGAACTCTGCCCAGCCAAGTTGGATTCGATGATTGATCTCTTTCTCGAAGATGGACCTACCTAACTGGACTGTTTGTCCCAGGTATACATATTCGGTAACAACTTCGAGTGTAGAGCCTCCAACCTTCAGAGGAGTAGGTATATAACAATAATATAGAGGTATAGGTAGGTAGCTAAAGTAACCGACATAGCTCTCAGAATTGCTAAACTTAAGTGGCAGTGGGCGGGGCACATTGCTCGTAGAACAGATGGCCGTTGGGGCAGTAAAGTTCTCGAGTGGCGACCACGCACCGGAAAGCGTAGTGTAGGCAGGCCTCCCACTCGGTGGACCGATGACCTGGTGAAGGTCGCGGGAAACCGCTGGATGCGGGCAGCGCAGAACCGGTCGTCGTGGAGATCCTTGGGGGAAGCCTATGTCCAGCAGTGGACTTCCTTGGGCTGATATGATGATGATGTATATCATGTGACAAAGCAATATTATGATGACATGGAGCTGATCTGATGCCGGAGCTGGAAGGTAGAAGCTATTTAGTTTCATTTGTCCTGGTGTCTGTAATGAAATCTTGCAAGTTAAATTAGACCCACTTTCCAGTTTCCGATGAGCTGAAATTTTGCATGCATATGTATATCGCGTGACAATGCAATATTATGATGACATGGAGCTGAAGGTGGCCATAGGAACTCCGCAATAAAACGACACAACCCCATCGAGTTTGGCCTCGATTGATTCATATTGACGAGTACTTTGATCGTAAAAAGCTTGTAGGTACCTACCTAAAAGTTTTTAGGTTTTTCGAAATTTAAGTTAACTTGAGAGAGAGGACCACTGGGGATACCCATAATGCTAGTAAATTCATTACTTAATATGGATTGAAAGTGGTAAACCTGGAGATGCACTACAACCAAAGTATATATATTAGTACTAACATACAGTATGGACACTCCCTGCCGCTCTCTAGATTGCGACCTCACCGCCTCTTCACCCATATTGATACAGTTTGGTTCTCGAACGTATGGGATTTCGCCGTGATTTTGTTTGCTCTGTCATTTGTACTTACAAATGTCATTTCACGACCTTGTACCCAGTGTCCGGGGTGTGCTACCTAAAAGCTTTTAGGTTTTTCGAAATTTAAGTTAACTTGAGAGCTAGGACCACTGGGGATACCCATAATGCTAGTAAATTCATTACTTAAAATGGATTGAAAGTGGTAAACCTGGAGATGCACTACAACCAAAGTATATATATTAGTACTAACATACAGTATGGACACTCCCTGCCGCTCTCTAGATTGCGACCTCATCGCCTCTTCACCCATATTGATACAGTTTGGTTCTCGAACGTATGGGATTTCGCTGTGATTTTGTTTGCTCTGTCATTTGTATTTACAAATGTCATTTCACGACCTTGTACGCAGTGCCCGGACACCACTTTTCTTAGTGTAACTGATTAGTTTTATGTTTTTTCATATAAGTTGTAGCCATGTGCAATTGTCTTGTACCTGTTTACTTATTTAATATTTATAAAAACTTGATGTTTTATTATTTTTACCTAAGAGATGTACCAGTTCACTACCAGTGGTTACATCATGTTGAAGATGTGGGTGTAGACTGTAGAGGGTTATCTTCCCACACCTTGGAGGCTTGGAGTCATGTACCTTCGGTGTCTATTATTACTGGAGTCCATAGTCAGTATTTGCATGTTTGCTAAACATATCTAAAAATAAATAAAAAATTAGCATGATACCTATGCTGATAAACTACATAGGAATTGTTTAACCATCATCAACTTTACTATCATACAGTTTTAGGAATGATATTGTTTCCTGTTGAAGTACCTTTCTTCATGGGAGTTTGGGCAAACAATGGCCATAAAATGGTGTGCTATCAATACAGTCCTGGGATTCTATACATTCTGTGGAAACTGTAAAGGTGATAATAAGTACCTAAAGGTCTAAAAATTTACAACTTTAATCATTTTTATACTTAAGTACTTCAGTGGCATTAGTCATCATTAACTTATCAGAAGATCAATTCAAGTCCTTATTCCTGTTTTACTGCATCTCGCTCCATGCAGCCGGTACCTCCTTAATTTCCCTTCACACAGCCAACTGGGATAAGGAATTAACCTCTCTCTTACCATTGTCAAATTTAGCATGGTTATGTTGTTATTAGGAAGGTGTCTTAAAAACCGAGATGCACATGCCTATAGGTAGCATGCTAGCTACCTACTGGGATGCCAATACCTTACATGGTGTGTCGAAATGACAACATGTCTGTTAAGCATGCAAGAGATGTGAAATTTACTTATAAAGGCTAGCTGTTTAGTGCATGGAATCCCTCCTCCCCATCTTCTCCGCGAGGGTACATGCCAGTAGCTAGCATGCTTTTGAGTGAACGAGTAACAAGCATGCATATCGCGGGTGTAAAGTGAAAAATCGTCGCAGGGTACCTACGTAACCTTAGAACACACTTAACCTACCTTTGTCTCCACGTCGATTCCATCTGACTGACGAGTGACTGAATGTGATGCCTTAGGTCCTCAAATACGTCTCGGGTGAGAGACTTTGTTAGCCTTTATGTTTTCGTTTTGTATATGGTCAGAAAGACCAACAAAGCCCACATTTTCTTTTCTGGAGAATTTTCTTTTCTCGTATAAACCTTCCAGAAGGCTCCGAACATTTTGTTTGAACATTAATCACTTCACATATTACTTATTTGTACGTAACGTTGTGAATTCGCACTGAAAAAGTAGGTCGCAAGCAACTTTTTCACCACGAAATGAGAACTAATCTTAAATGTCAAAATATGACATTAGAGCGCGCTAAATCGGCTTCCAAAATTTAGTGGCATGCCGCATTTGACGTAACCGAATGGTTCCTGCAGACGGTTCAAATAGTAGCATGTGAAAGCACAGCTTAGTTTAGTTGCCGTTTCGTAGCGCCTGTTACGGTCACTTTTGTTTAGTGGCATACCAAAAGGCAGATTTATGGCTAAAACGGTGTGGTTTAAGTTTGGTAAAGTGAAAAATACATTAGCTGCATTGGCCCCCTGGTGACAGACGGACGGACGGACGGACAGCGGAGTCTTAATAATAGAGTCCCGTTTTACCCTTTGGGTATGGAACTCTATAAACAAACGATGTTAGTGTTAGGTTGAAGCAAACATTATGTGTATCCTTACTACTCGTAATGTTATAAAACTTATAAAATAGCATGTTTAGTGCAAAAATCACAACAATCACACAGATTACTTGTTTGTTACCTTTTCTCGCTTCAACACCTCAACCAATCTTGACTATGCTATTTTTACGGGATCAAAATTAGCTTACGTCCTTCCCCATGATACAAGCTACCTGCATGCTAAATTTCATCAAGATTGGTTGAGCTGTTGACCCGTGAAAAGGTAACAAACAAACACATTTTGATAATGAATAATTATATTGTTGATAAGGCCCGATCGTCCTAATTCAGGGTAAGCTCAAGCCTCTCGGTGGGGACGTATATGAGCTGATATGATGATGATGATTGTTGATAATGATAACACTCACAAGATTTTTGACGATATACCTAAGCAGTAAAAATTGTGCAAGAAATACAATTCTCTCCCTGTATTCCTAAGTTTTTAAATTTAAAATTTCAATAGGAATCTTAGATTTAGCTAAGTATAAATTTTAATCTATGTCATCCTGTTTTCCTATGTTTCTTATTTATCATTTGAATACTTATCTCAGTAGGTTTTTATTTCGACTATGTAGTATTATGATTAGTATTGTTACTTTTATCACCCGACTTCTTCAGAAGGACGATTATGTTTTTCGCGTGTATGTATGCATGTTATGTGTGTTTGTATTTCTTTGGCAGCTCGTAGCCTACAACGACTTGATGCATTGTGAAGTGCGAGGTGTCGTTAGATTCGTCTTAATCCCATGAGTAACATAGGAATTTTTTCCCGACTGACCAATAAGGAGGGGTTCAGTTTTTACGCAGTCGTGTTTTTAATTTTTAATTAATTCCTTAAGTTATTTCAAAGTAGTCTTATTAAACCCTTATCATAAATGCATTTTTTTCTCTAATAAACTGTCCTTAGTAGAAATTATTACATATTTTCATTTGTGTTTCAGGTATCAACCCAAACAATAAGAAGGAGACTGAAGGACGTCGGTCTGGAAACAAGAATTCCAGCCAAAAAAATTATTTTTTCGAATGCCCACGCCCAGGCTAGAGTTAGTTTTTGTCTGGAGAACTACAACTTTGATTGGGAAAACAATATTGTCATATTTGTTGATGAAAAAACTTTCAAATCAGATAGAGATGGGCGAAAAATTTTAAAAAGGCGGCGCAACGAGAGATATATTATTAATAATGTCGTGCCGAATAGATCGAGCGGTCGCCTTAGCCTCGGCTTTTGGGGCTGGATGAGCTGTGCAGGTCCCGGAGAGCTGGTAGAAATATCAGGACGGATGAATGCGGACCAATACGTTGAAATTTTAAGAGATGTAATGGTGCCGACTGTGCGACTGCATTTTCCGACGGGCATTATATACTTGTGCCAAGATAACAGTGCGGTGCATAGTGCCCGAGTAGTGCAGGACTGGCTCCGAGCTCAGCCGGACATTGAAGTTATACCATGGCCCGCGAAAAGCCCCGACCTCAACCCAATTGAGAACCTCTGGGGACAGATGGTCCTAAATTAGGATGTGTCAGAAGTGCGCAACGTAGAAAACTTACGGCAATCGGCAGTCCAAACGTGGGAATTAATGAGAGGTGATCCTTGGGATATGTGTTGGAACATGGTTAGCGGAATGAAATCCAGGTTGGATGCAGTGTTAGACGCTAATGGTGGTCCTACCAAATATTAACGGCCTTAAATCGAATTACTTGTGAATAAAAATCTGTTACCATGTTTTGTATCATAAGGTATGTATAACAAAATTAGCTGAAACTATTTGAACTAGGGCTTCTAGTTATTAAACTGATCAACTTTTTCCAAGAAAACCATGGTCAATCTGGCATTTTATTTTATTTTTTTAACGGTTCCGTCACCTGATTGGCCATCTTAGTATGAGGGCTCAAGAATGTTTTTCGTGGATCCATTATGGGTTTCTGCAAAAGAGTTGTTTAGTTTCAAGAGTAGAAGCCCCAACTTAAAAATTTCCATTTTCCGGACGCCGTTTTATAACACAACCTGTGCCATTTGCCACCTTGCACTCTTCTGTTGTAGGTCCAGACCGTTCCCTTTAAGATGACTTATGATGATAACTTGGCAGGTCCGTATTTTGACATTAAACACATTCATATAATTGTGTTTGATGTCAAAATGTAGAACTGCTAACTGCCGTTTTCATGCGTCATTTTATAGTGAATGAGCTGCAAGCTACTTTGCTGGCCATGGATAACTTTAATTAAAGTATTGAGCTCCTAGTATTAAAAATCTGTGAGTTTGAGGGCGTTTGACTGCATCTCACCGTTTACTGGGTATTATTTTGGTGGACAACAACCTTTTAAGGGTTGACTCTACTTATGAAACTGAACAACTTTGCCCAAAGAGCCCACAGTCAATTCACAAAAAACCTCATACAAACTGATTAGCCGAATCAGCTAAGTTGAAATTATTTTTGCGAATTGCCTATGGGTTCCATCGGGAAAGTTTTTCAGTTTTGGTAGTAGTCACGCCTTAAAAGGTTGTTGAGCACCAAAACAACAGCCGGCATATGCTAACTAAAATTTTCAAATGTCTAAACAAATGTAGTTAATATTTTTACTCACTAGGTATATTTACTAAATTGTCTTATTGGTCCGCATTCATCAATCTGGATATTTTATTAAAACTATGTGTAGCTTCTTATGTCTTTTACTGCTTGATGATTTAGTTGTTTAACCAAATAATTATTAATCTTTTGCATCATTTTTGTTACTAGATAAGTGGCTAAGTCTTTCAATGTTGTGTATTTTATTTAAGTTTTTTTTTTAATTTTTGGATTTATATGTTGATTATTTAAAAAAATATAAATACTTGTTACCTAATATTTTAATAATTTAAAATAATGTTTTTGTTTATTCCAAAATTTAGCTAATTATGTTTGTCGTTAATTATTTTTAATACAAAGCTTTTTGATAGTGAAATTATGACTACTTTTGAAGCTGATTTGTCAAAATTATTTTTGATTACTGTGGTCCTAATTTTATTTTTTTATTTTAACTATAATAATTATCTCTATTACTACGTTCACTGACTGCATATCTCTCTTTTTAGGGTTCCGTGCAAAAACAAAAAAAAACCGTTATAAGATCATTTGTGTGTCCGTCTGTCTGTCACAGCCAATTTGTAAAAAATCTGGTGAAATTTGGTAGGATGGTGTAATCCTATGACCCAAACACATATGTGCAAAGTAAAAATTGTTTTCTTTTAAATTATTTTCGGGGGCAAATTAAATAAATAAAAAGTTTTGCAAACCTTACTGTGTCACATATCAAATGAAAGGGCTCGGTATCCCACACTCTTAACTCCGAAACCACTGAGCCTAAAATTTAGAAAAAAAAATACAAAATATTATTTATTGCTTGCAGATTACAGGAAAACCTATGAGAATTCTATCAATTGTACGGAATCCTCAGTACGCAAAACAGACTCGCTCTTGGCCGGTTTTTTTTGCAAGTCGCTATTGTAATTGTATTACCATAATTTTTTGGTGTTATAGCATAGATATGATACTTGTTACTTCGTAACAAAAAAATAAAGCAATGTTAAAGCGCTGTGATTGATTTTTGATTTGTTATCAATATCATTTTCTTTAAAATTTTAAGACTGACTAATAAAAAAAATACAAACTAGAATATTTGTATTATTAGATCTCATGGGTTAGTTTACCTAGTTATACACAGGTGAAACAAAATTGGTATAGAAAACGCTCGCTAGAACTTCTACTTACCATACTTAACAACTTTAATTGCGAATTAACAAATAAAAATTTGAACTCAATTAAGTAGCTAATTGACCAATTTTGTATTGAAAAGAAAGTTGAAAATATATTGTTGGGAACTGACTATGGGCACCTTGGAAAAAGTTGTTCAGTATGAAATAGAATCCTACGCCAATTTTTTTACACCATCTTTATACGGTTCACAAGTTTGCCTTGAGGGTCATAAGTAGATAACAAACTAATGCTGTCTTCTTGTGGACGTAAGAGAGGCAGGTATTTTTTTTCTTTACTAAGAAATTCGCAGAATTTACTTTTCTTTTTAAATCTAAACCCATCCTCACACTTCATCCAAATTGTGACCACATACAGACTTTTAGGTCTGCCTGACATTATGAGATACCTAACAAATAATAAGTAATTATTTAATAACTAGATTTGCCCACAGCTTGCCCGTGTGGACATCGTTTTAATGACTGTCTATGAGGGTGAGTAGTGCGTGGGCCGCAAGCAGCCCGCGAGCATATACATTAGTTTTCTTCAGATTCCTCGGAAACTACATATATCGGGCTATTTTAATTAAAAAGTCCATGTCACATCCCGTCCCCTAATTTTTTTATGCAAAAAATTACGTCAATCCGTGGCGACGCCGACGTGCGCGAGTGTAGAAATGAGTTTTCCCTAGATCCCTCGGGAAATATGCTAGTTAGTAGCCTGGGTCATTTCCCACCCCCTCAACCATCTCTGTGTAAAAAAATCACAACATTCTGTTGCTATGTTGCGATAAAGTTTATAGAAATCAACCAAAAATCGTTTTGTTTTGTTCTCTCATGAACTTTATCGGACTGTTCTATTATTACGGAATAATTAAGAAATTGGCCAACTTTTATGTGCGAGTCTGACTCGCGCACGAAGGTTTCCTTACCTATATCTATAAAAACGACAAAAAAATCACGTTTGTTGTATTCCAATACAATCTATGTCCTTTTTTATAATACAGATTACAAGCTACGTGGTTGCGAGGTGATTGCCAAATTTTGTCAAGATTGGTTGAGGTGTTGAAGCGTGTAGAGGTAACAAACAAACACAGTTTCACATTTAAAATTTAGATTTTGCCCGCGGCTTCGCTCGCGTGAACATAGTTTCTGTAACTATCTTCGAGGGTGCGCAGTGCGCAAGTGGCTGGCGAGCGTGGAAATTGAGTTTTCTCTAAATCCCTGGAACTAGGTATTTCGGGTTATGATAATTATTAGTAGTTTGTGTCACTTTCCAACTCCACAGCTATCTGTGCACAATAGCATGAATTCCTTCGCTTTATGTGTCTGAAATTAATAAAAAGAGAGTTCACAATATCTCACGGGAACCACTTAAAAATTGGTATAAAAGGTAGCCTATATGTTAATCCAGGTCCTAATCGGTCTACCTACCCAATTCCATCCAGATCCGTTTAGCGGTTCTAGCGTGATTAAATAACAAACGTCAATCCATCCATCCAAACTTTCACTTTTATAAATATTAGTTAGATTAATAAATGGAAAAAAAAAAATTTAAATTAGTTATCAAGAGCAAGACGCCATTATAGTATTCATGGCTATAGGTTTTTCTAGAAGAGCACATGCGAACGATGTTGACGAAATCCTGATTCATCTTTGCTTGAGTCTGCTTTAGTGCACTTCGAATAGTATAATATGGATTGTAACAGGTAAGATGAGAGTCAACGCAGAGCGGCAACGCTGCGCGCGGGCCGCACGTGCGCGAGTGCAACGAAATAACATAAATATATCGCACACGCTCGCACGATTCGCCAAGTTCAACTTTAACGGGTCAAAGTCCAAACAGGGTAGGTTGATGAGGAGTCGACTGTACATGAAATATTTTTGGAAAATAATAACTGTGGTGGATATTACTAACGATACAGAGGCCAAAACAACAACTTTTGGAATTTTTGTCTGTCTGTCTGTCTGTCTGTCTGTATGTTCGCGCATCACGCAAAAACTACCAGGCCGATTTTGATGAAATGTTGTATGATGGTTCCTTATAGCCCTGGTTAACATATAGGATACTTTTTATCCCAGAAAATTCAAGAGTTCCCGTGGGAAAATCAAAAGTATTCATTTATAGAGTGGCTCACCACGCAAATGTGGCTTGACCTATTACAATCAAATTTAACACGTTGATACCCTTATCGCGAACTAAAACTGGGACATTGTGAATCCCAAAAAAATTTAGGTTCCTACAGGAATGCAAAAAATTGTATCTTTAGAATGACTCAACGTAACAATATGAAACCTTTACATAGGGATGGGGTGTTATAATCATCATTGTATAGTCGGGTATTCTTTATCCCAGAAAACTAAAGAGGTCCCGTGGGAAATTATCTATCGATACATACAATAATAACAAAAGAGTACTTTTTTCTATATATTAGCTACACATACCAAACATTATAATCATAGTAGCAGAATGTCAATAGATGGCACTGCAGGGATAATAAAACGCGCTTAAGTTGTATTAAAACATTAAAACATTATTTCATACTTTTGAGTGGATTTCTTTTATGTATTTTTCAGCATACGTTACTTTAAACTCTGGAACTATGGTACGTAGCGATGTGTTTCATAGACGAACAGAGAGATATTTTTTACAGATTCCAATCGTGTAAAAAAATAAAAACACGTAAATCGAGTTTAACATCTTTTAACACGAGGCACAGATATGGGAACTCTTCTGACGGCGACTATTTGCGTGTGGCAGTTGCTATCCGCCTGCAATATCAATATCTGTGAACCTCATCAATGTATTTGCGGGTCCACGGTGGAGGCAATTGGCCATCACTCACTGAGTTGCAGTCGTGTTTGTTAAGATTACCACGTCACCAATTCCTTAATGACCTCACTCGGAGGGCACTGGTCTCGGCCAGATGGAATATTCCATCTTTGATGCAGCCGCCGGCCGGGATTTAGTCGATCTGATGGCAAAAGGCCGGAGGGTTTAAACAGGTGCTATGGCAGAGAGGAACGTGTCTGCTTTGGGAAGCCACTTTTTCTGTCTCACTCCTCACCCGTACGGTACTGCTGCTCAATTTGCGGTGAGAAAGAAGCATAATAAGTACTCGGTCTTGGAGGCAAATTACTGCTTTGTGCCGCTGGTCTGTGAGACAATCGGCTGCTGAACCCTCAGAGGCCTTTGCCTTCACAAAGAAGATTGGCCTTCGCCTTCGAGAGAGGAGATGTGACGTGAGGTCCTACCTGCTGCTAAGGTTGTCTATTGCCATCCAGCGCGGCAACGAGAAGTGCGTCTTGGGCTTCTTTGGAGCTGATACGACTCGAGGATTTGACCCATATTAATATTGTTAGGAAATTTTATTACTAGATTGATACCTATAATGATTTGAATTAGTTTTTTGATAATATTTCATCATATCAGTTTATATACGTCCCCACCAAGGGGCTCGACCTGCCCTGAGTTAGGGCGATCTGGCCTTAGACGATCACGCGGGCCCATTGCGGGTTGATTGACTTCACACATAAGCTTCGAATTTCTTCGCAGGCGTGTGCACGTGCAGGTTTCCTCATGATGTTTTCTCTCACCGCAAGAGCGTCGGATAAACGTACATACCAGTATGAAATCGATATTCGTATAGATATTGGTAAGTGGCAGGATTCGAACCACGGCCTTCCGGACAGGAGGTAGTGGCCCTAACCGTTTTGCCACCGACGCTCTATATTTTATTTAAGATTTAGAAATCCTTACTTTATTATATTATAAATGTGAAAATGTGTTTGTTTGTTTGTTAACTATTCACACTTCAACACCTCTACCAATCTTAATGAAATTTGGCATGCAGGTAGCCTGTATCACTGGGAATGAAATAGTCAACCTTTTATCTGTGGAAATTATCATAGTCCGATGCAGTTCCTGAGGAAACTGAAACAATACTCTTTGTTCGTTTTATTTAAAATCGTACCGAAAAAATGGATTGGTGTGATTTTTCGCACAGAGATGAGGTGGAAAATGATATAATTTACTAATAAGTATATCCTGACATAGTTCCCGAGGGATCTGGGGACAACTGTTTTCTACGCTCGCGCACGTCGGTGGCGTCGCAATGGAGCAACGCAATGATATATAATGTTACTATCGTGAGCAACGGATTAAAGTGATTTTTTGTATGGAATTTGTTGAGGGGGTGGGAAGTGACAAAGACTGCTAATCCGAATAGCCCGATACAGTTCCTGAGGTACCTGGTGAAAACTCATGTCCACGCTTGCGAGCTGATTGCGGCTCGCGCACCACTCACCCTCAAAAAGAGTCATAAAAGCTATGTCCACGTGGGCGAAGCCGCGGGCAAAAGCTAGTAATACATATACGAGTAACATATAGATATTTAACACCCAGACACAGAGCAAACAATACTGTTCGCCACACGAATATTTGCCTTGAGTGGGGATCGAACCCACGACTCTTGGCCCGAGCTTGGCCCAGAAGCCAGGAGCACTGCCACTGGACCAACGAGTCAATGAATTGATAGTAGGCAAGTACCTATGTACGAGTACGAGAAAAAAACGATCAGTTTGAAAAGTAGAAATAAGAGACAAAAAAAGATAAATACGTTTAAAGATGATTAAAATGATGGACGTACAGTCAAGTTCAAATATATGTTTTTTTTTTTATTTACAACTAGCTTTTTCCAGCGGCTTTGCCCGCGTGGGCATCGTTTTAATGACTGTCTTTAAGGGTGATTAGTAAATTATGTCGTTTTCCACCTACTCAACCATCTCTGTGCAAAAAATCACAACAATCGAGTATTTTATTAGTTCCCTCAGGAACTGCATCAGATTATGCTATTTTCCCGGGATAAAAAGTAGCCTATGTCCTTCCCCGTGACACAGGCTACCTGCATGCCAAATTTCATAAAGATTGGTCAAGGCGTTGAAGCGTGAAAAGGTAACAAACAAACAAACAAACAAACACATTTTCACATTTATAATATTAGTAAGGATAAGGATTGGCATCATCTCACCTGATGGTAACTGACGATGATGCCGAAGATGGAAGCGGGCCAAGATTCCCCAACGCAATGAAGAACAGACTATCTAATCTTCAAGCCAGAACACATCAATGTTGTTAACACTGATGTTTGGCGGCAAGATTCAAATAAGATGGCGGTAGCTAGCCAGGCGTGGTTAGAAAATGCCCTACCACCAATCAAACCGAGTCTTACAAGTTGACCCCACCGGGAATCGAACCCGCGACTTCCTCGTGTGAAGCGGATGAACTAGCCATTACGCAACGGAGGCGGTTAAAATATACATAACTAGCTGTTTCCCGCGGCCTCACGACTTTTCCAGGGTGCGCAGTGCGAGCGTGCAACAAAGTAGACTTACCATCAGGTGAGTTGCAGTCAAACGCACTCAAATTTTTAATAAAAAAAAATAAAAAAAGGTGTGTTAATCCAGGTCCTAATCTACCTACATAAAAAAATTCAGCCAGATCCGTTCAGTAGTTGTTGCGTGAAAGTGTAACAAACATACATCCATACATTCTTACAAACTTTCGCGTTTATAATATTAGTAGGATTGACCACGCTAAACACGTTAACAACCGATCAAGTGCGAGTTGAACTCGCCCACTGAGGGTTCCGTAGCCAAAGACTGATTTTCATCTACAGCGCCATCTATAGCCATGATAGGGAACTAATCGTTTTTGGGTTTGTCGTAATACTACGTAAATCAACTATGTAGAATACTATTAGATCCTACTAGATGTCACTAGGTTCTAAGTAAATTGTAAAAAGATCTCGTTTCTTGTATGGAGTGCTTTAACTTATTTGTTGTTATTGATGTGTAACATCTTTGCTCTCGCTTTCCTGCAATTTGTGGGAGTGATTTCGTGAAATGGGACGGAAATGTGTAACAGGAAGTCGCGAAAGCGCGGAATTCTACTATACGAGAGTCCGACTCGCATTTGGTCGGTTTTTTTCGTTACTGTCAGATCCGCCACCCAGGTACAATATCGTCATCAAATCTAACTAACCTAAAGTATTTTGTCACATGTTACACATCATATGCGAGTACTGTAGGTCTCGCTCGAATTTTTTTTTTGTTATAATGGCAATAGAAACACCCACTGTGAAAATTTCAACCATATATATACCTATTAAGATTTATGAAATATAGCACGCTGACAGGCAGACAGACGAACAGACGGACAGCGGGTGCGGAGGCTTAGTAAAAGGGTACCGTAGGTCACTCTTTGAGTGTAAGGAATACTAAAAACCGCCTTTAATCACAACAACCAAGTATAATTTAGTTCTTTTTTTTTTGTTTTTTTATTTTAAAAAAAAGTACTTAATTTTGGTAAAATTTATATAAGACCACTCTGGACGCATTAACTATCAATTAAAAAAATAATCATCAAAATCAATTCACCGTTATTGATCAAAAATAAACAAATAATGACTGAAATTGGTTTCCTATAACAACACTGAACGACAAATAAAAATTGACTTCTTAATTGTATTAAAAAAACAAAAACCTAGCTTTTATTCTGTCTGACTGACAAACTGTCAAAAATAGGTCAAAATCGGTGAGGTAACTTTCATGATGTGAAAATCGCTATCGCCGTTTTTATAATGTCGCAGGTTTACAATCCTCCCTCTTAAACTTTTCACTAATATTGTCTTCATACGAATCTTCAGATAAAAAAGGTAACATAAGGTCCTATTAATATTAAAATGCGTTTATTTTTTTATTTGAAAACCCTAAGTATATAAATTATAAACGTTCTTTGTTTCAGGATATTATCTAGTATCATAAAATTATTTTTATATCTGTGAAACACATCACTTTCAGTTCACGCATAGTGTTTGTAGTGAGTAGGTCCACTGGCAAAAATACGATAGTTTATTATATATGTATACTAGCTGTTTCCCGCGGCTTCACCCGCGTGCACAACGTTTCTATGACTTTTCGAGGGTGCGCCGAGCGTGGAAAAATGTAGCCTATGTCCTTTCTCAGGGTCTAGAGATTGTCTGTGCCAAATTTCATCGGTTTAATTTAATTTCATTTTTTTTCATTTTATTTCGGTTTAGTTTAATTTCATCATTTCAATCGGTTGAGAGGTTTAAGCGGGAAAGCGTAACAGACAGACAGACAGAGTAACTTTCGCATTAATAATATTAGTAGGGATAGTAGGCATAAGGGTGCCGTAGTCAACAAGGAACCCTTATAGTTTGGCCATGTCCGTCTGTCTGTCTGTCCGTCCGTCTACGGCTGTCCACGGCTTAGCTCAGAGACCCTCAGTACTAGAAAGCTGTAATTTGGCATGGGTATACGAAGTAATCGCGGAAACAAAGGGTAAAATAAAACATTGAAAACAGTTTTTTAGGGTACTCCCCTACATGTAAATAGGGGGTGATTTTTTCTTCGTTGACATACCCTATCTTGTGGAATATCTTTGAATGGGTCTTTCAAAATTGCAGAAGGTTTTGAAAAAACATTTTTTTTTTTATTAGGGATCCGTTTTGCGAAATACATACTCGTATGTTAGAGTCAAGTTGCGATTTCAGCTCAACAGGACATCTGAAAAAAAAAATAGTAAATCTGTATTGAAAGGGAAAACTATTACGGCTAAATAGGCTTTTTTTTTTTAGAGTTAATAGTCGGCAGTTGCCAGTTGGACATGTAAAAAGTTTATATCATAAATAATCATCCATACAAAAAGTTGGAGGCAAAACTCAGATCTGGCCCCAAACTAGGATTCCCCCAACAGGCGAAAGCTCACATTTTTGGTAATATTCACTTACCCTTGAATTTCTTATTTATGATTGCAGCTTTGTTATTAATCTCCTGAATTAATTTTTTTTTTTTTTAATTAAGGTTTTATTTCGCCTGGTATGCAAATCTGGGTTAATAATCAAATCGCCAAGTCAACAAAGTACTGATAATGAGGTGTATCTCCTCAGACCAAGAATCATTTTTGCTTGTGCCCTGTATGCCCCAGTCACCTGCAAGCCGGAAGACCTTCTAATCGTTATTGGTACGCTTCAACGCGGTAACGCTGTTATATAACCTTTTTCCTTCAACCTATTTCATTTCATCTATTTGATCTATTTCGCATGCGCTGTCATCTATGTGACATTTGATTCAAAACCAAAATTTGATCATCTTTCAATATAATTCTCACCATCGCAAATTGTTTATAAAATATTTATTTAACACTTGTACTCTATAAAAGACCCATTTCGGGTAAGATTCATTTGATTTTGTGAATTGTGTTTCCCGCGATCTTCACCAGGTCGTCGGTTCACACTCGCGGTCGCCACTCGAGAATTTTACTGCCCCATCGGCCATCTGTTCTATGAGCTATGTGCCCTGCCCACTGCCACTTCAGTTTAGCGATTCAGTGAGATGCGGGCAGCACAGGACCGGTCGTCGTGGAAATCCTTGGGGTAGGCCTTTGTCCAGCAGTGGACGATTTTCGACTGATATGATAATGATGATGATGATGATTTTTTTCTAATTCTTATGTTCTTTTTAGGTCTTTCACTTCACCATTAATACTAATCGTCATGCTACAACCTGTCCGTCGTGCGACAACGCGTAGCCGAGTTCTTGGCTAACAAAATTAGTTTGGAAGAGTGGAACTCCTTGCCTGCGTCAGTGTTTCCCGATTCCTATAATTTGGAGATCTTCAAGGCAAGAGTGAATAGGCAATGTTTAGGTTTGCGTGTACCATTCTCGACTGCATCATCACTTCCCATCAGGTGAGTTGCAGACAAGAGCACTTTTCATTAAAAAAAAAAAGTTTGCCGTCAACATGATTAGAAGACGAATTGACCTGGCCCGCCTAGCCCTTTACCAAAGTATATATTATATTAGTACTAACTTACAGTATGGACACTCCCTGCCGCTCACCCTGATTGCGACCTCACCCCTTCGTCACCTTGATTCAAATTGGTTACAGTTTGGTTGTCAAACGTATAGGATTTCGCCGCCATTTTGTTTGTTCCGTCATTCCTTTTATGAAATATCATTTCTGGCCCATTGTATGAAGTGTCCAGGGTGTGCCTTATCTAACTTCTCTAATCATCAACTGGCCCGCGGGCCTGTTTTGCAGTCAGGTCAGGCAGCAACAAAGACAAAAGAATTCTACGTCTTCAGTTATTTCTACAGGAATACCTTCCTTGATTTATAGTTATACTGTACGAAAAAGTAATAAAATATTCGGTGGACTCAAAGTAATTTTCATTTCGGCTCGAATACGCGATTGTTTATGGTCTCAATAAAGCCAAGAATATTGTTAGAATTATTGCCCCTTTTATTTTATACTAGCTAGAGCTCGCGACTTCCCCTGCATAGATCGTAGAGGTTGAAAAACATAATTAATAAGCTGTATTTTATTTTATTATAACAGCTTATATACGTCCCCACCGAGGGGCTCGAGCCTACCCTGAATCAGGGCGATTAGGCCTTAGTCGACCACGCGGGCCCAGTGCGGGTTGGTCGACTTCACACACAACCTTCGAGTTTCTTCGCAGGCGTGTGCAGGTTTCCTCACGATGTTTTTCCTTCACCGTTAAAGCAATCGGTAAGTATATGTACGTAAGTTTTTGAAAAACTCATTGGTACATTGGCCGTCCAGATTTGAACCCGGTACCTCTGGTTAGATGGATCGAGTCGTTACCGTTTGAGCCACCGACGCTTATAAGCTGTATGTAGCAGCAATGAAAAAATGTTTTTAAAGTTTAGGGTGCTCAATTTGACAATGTTATTATAAGATACTTTTATAGAACGTAACACTAAACAAAGTTTTTAATGTCAAGTGTATTATAATAATTACATTTAAACTATTTTTAAATACACATTAGATTTTCGACTAAACTTGAAACTTCTGGAGTAGAAATTGTAAATTCAAATACAAAATACACAACCATCGCTTTGATTTTGAAAATCAACATTGCTCTCAAAATAATGTTCCTTGAGACATAAATAAATAAACGAACTTCCAGTTTCGAAAACTATTAGGTACTTGGGTAATCAAATTAAAGATATTATTTGCCTTATTTCAAGTATGGGTAGGTATTTGACAATTGACAGAATAAAAAACAAACCATAAACAATTATTTACTAAATAGCTCTAAAACATACTCGTTTAATATTTTTATTCATTTGCACTTTAAAGTTTATTCAAATTCGTCAAGGAAAATAACACGACCATTTTTTTTTTGGTAAAAGGCAATTTTCATGACTATACGGTACAGACAGTCCCACAAACTTATCTGACCTGGTGGCAAAAAATGGAACTAACGACGACGCTTTGATATCGTCAGTTTTTTTAATTCATAGTTAGTAATTAAGATTGTAAAAATAATTGTTATAAGTTAGTAGTAGGTAGTTTCTTATTTGAGTATTGTATTTTTAAACTAAATTATAAAACTTTTTTGTGTACTTTATTGTAAAAAGCATCAATTTTTCCCTGCGAAATTGAATGTTGGATATTTTTCCTAATTGTACATGCACCAATTGTAATGGTAATATATTTGTAATTCCTTTGCCGATTTTGGATTGTTGTACCTCATTCAAAACCTAGTAAAACGCAAATATTTTTAAAATGATATGCACGAAAATTTTGTTTGCGAATTTTTGTTTTAAAATTACTTTTTTGTGTACAAGAAAATGTGAATTTTCAAATGTTTTGGAGCACAGTGCCTAAGTTTATGTCAATTATGTGGCCCTAATTAATATAATAATCAAAACATTAAAAAACTTGTTCAAAAAAGACATACTTTTTTTAATATGACACTTACGTATTTCTTAAAAAATAATAAAAATTTGAATTATCATGGAAACGGTTCACTATTGGATAGGACATTTTAGGGTCAAATCGACTGGAATTGACCTCTAATATACCCCTTTTCGTTTCCGCCACCAGTTTCCAATCACCCTGTATTGCGGGCAGGGTCAAGCGCAGTCAAGGCCACGCGCGCCATAATTTAGTAAAATAGACTCGCTATTTTCAGAGATATGCTATATATAACAAATCTCTGGCTATTTTGAAATATTTAACAAGTGAAGATTTATTTTTAACTAGCTGTTTCCCGCGGTTTCACCCGCGTGAACAACGTTTCTATGACTTTTCGAGGGTGCGCAGTGCGCGAGCCGCAAGTGGCTCGCGAGCGTGGTAAAAAGTAGCCTATGTCTGAATCCAGGTCCTAATCTGTCTACCTACCAAATTTCAGCCAAATACGTTCAGTAGTTTTTGCGGGAAAGCGTAACAGACAGACAGAGTTACTTTCACATTTATAATATTATATATATATATATATATATATATTAGTAGGGATAAAACCGAGAAAAACTATCTACTCATGTGGTAGTTTTTTTTTGTTCGTTCATTGTAGAATAAGGTTTCTTTATACCCCCCCCCCCCCCCCCCCCCAACGAAATGTGTCGTGATTTTCCTCACGTGATTTGTGTACGTACAAGCCCTTTGTAGTGTGCAGATAGTTAAAGAAATAATCTGTAAATGTCATGCTATCTCGCTCACACAAGTCACACATATATCTGTCTTTACTCACTCACACTGCGCGGTAATGTGAACAACAAAAATCGGCCGAGTGCGAGTCAGAACCGCGCACATAGGGTTCCGTACCATCATACTAGATGGCGCTAGTTTCTTCATATTTAAAAAAAACACGTGTTTTCGTTTTTCTAGTTTTTTTTTGTATTTGTTGCTAAAGCGGCAACAGAAATACATCATCTGTGAAAATTTCAACTGTCTATCTATTACGGTTACGAATAAGCCGGAATATAGGGATCATCATCATCATCATCTTACCAGGCGAAAGACGTCCACTGCTGGACAAAGGCCGCCCCCAAAGATTTCCACAAAGACTGGTCCTGCGCAGCTCGCGTCCAGTGGCTTCTTCTTAATATAGGGCTATACCTAGAAAAAAAACTAACAAACATACATTTATGTTTATACTAGCTTTTGCCAGCGGCTTCGCTTGCGTAAATATAGTTTCTATGACTGTTTTCGAGGGTGCGAAAACAGTAACCTATACGTTAATCCAGGTCCTAATCTGTTTACCTACCAAATATCAAGCAGATACGTTCAGTAGTTTTTGCGTGACAGAGTAACAAACATCCATACATACAAACTTTCGCGTTTTTAATATTAGTAAGGATTGCATTTGACCCCAATCTAATAATTGTCAGGCGATTGATTTTTAACGGCCTATAAACTACGGAAAAGGAATATAATAAGTAAATTTCTTATTCGTAGCCCATAAAGTTTAAATACAGTCTATAACCTGTTTTACGTTCAATTTAATTGTCTTAGCTCTCTTGTTTTCCATTTGTTTACTTTTATTACCTACTAGCTGTCCCGGCGATGTTCGTTCCACCTTACACTACACTACAATACCCTACCCTACCCTA
Organism: Coleophora flavipennella; assembly: GCA_947284805.1. Taxonomy (NCBI): domain Eukaryota; kingdom Metazoa; phylum Arthropoda; class Insecta; order Lepidoptera; family Coleophoridae; genus Coleophora; species Coleophora flavipennella. The sequence goes on from OX369290.1 coordinate 6,669,648, forward strand.
CACTACCCTACCCTATCCTACACTACCCTACCCTACACTACACCACCCTACCCTACACTACCCTACCCTACACTACCCTACCCTACCCTACACTACCCTACCTAACCCTCTACACTAAACCTACACTAAACTACACTATCCTACCCTACCCTAAAACCAATTATTTTTTGAATGATACTTTTTTTTTCATTGATGAATATCATATTTTTAATACTTATTATCCTATTCTCGACGAAATGCAAAAACACAAAAATCATAAAAATTGGTTCAGCCGTTCTTGAGTTATAAATGGTGTAACTAACACGACTATGTTGTAAAGTTATAAAGAGGAGATTTGATTGTTTGTTTGTTTGCATTGAATAGGCTCCGAAACTACTGAACCGATTTCAAAAATTCTTTCACCTCTGGGCACCTACACTATCCGCGGTTGCTATAGGCTATATCATATTTTTCAAAAAAAATAGGGATCCTTACTAAAACTCAAATAATGTAACCCAAGGTGTAAAAAAAATACCTAAAAATTATTTTTGTAGATATAAAAAGTAGTGTAGTGTAGTGCGGTGCGGTGCGGTGTAGTGTAGTACTATGAGGCGGTACGAAGTTCGCCGGGACAGCTAGTCAATGATATTCGTGATAAATTTTACAGTAACACGGGGGCAGTAAAAGTGTACAATATGGGCAGTTATTAGTAGCGATCTGGGTCAAGATGGGGTCGAGGTGGGGGGTCGAAATGAGGGTCAAGGTTGGATAAGTAGCGAGGAGCGAAGTTAGATTGTGACGGACAACGCGCGAGCTGAGCGAGCGAAGAGAGAAACAGCAACAAATTCCCTCGTTGTCCTGGGTTACACACCCACTTGAAATATTTGTTGCCCAGTTGTTAACTTTACTACCCAATTTATAATATATTACCGCTTATTGGCATTTATTTTACTGCCCACAGTTAACCATCCAATCAATTACTAAACTGCCCAATTTGTATTTTTAAACTGCCATAAATCTATTTCCATATTTGCCTACTCATTTAAATGATAAACAATATTTTTTGCAGAATGTAATCCTGACCTTACATATGTCGCAGGATAATCGCAATATCCGTCGTTTCGCGAAAATCCTAGGAATGTTGCACACTATGGAGTTGAAAACTTTGAATAAAGCCAAGTAGGACGGAGCCCCGCTTCGTTAGGTAGGTTAGGTTTGGTTAGCATGTCTTTTTTTACCGTGAAAAGGAGCCCCGCGAAGCTCCGTCCGACTTGATCTTATTCAGAGTTTTCTAGTCCATAATGTGCAATATTCCTAGGATTTTCGCGAAACGACGGATTTTGCTATTATCCTGCGACATATATAACGCGTAAAGTTATATTCTGTTTCTGATTCCCGCCATCTAACAGAACTTCACCAACTTAGGAAGGTACACTAGTTCGAGCAACTCGTTCGAACTAGCTCACTTGGTTGGTATTTTATGACTAGTTTTGTGCGATTTTAGAAGAAGACCGAGACAGACTTAAATACTCGTACTTATATCCTATGCTCTGAATACAGAAAAAACCAGAACACGCGTACGGCGATAAAAGTGAGGCAAATTGTGTTTGTATGAAACTACTCTAAATCGGTGTAGTTTTGACGTTTTGTTCCTTCTAAATCCTGCATGCAGGTGAATTATTTTTGTGAGTAAACAAGCAGTGGTTCTTCATAACTTACCTAATTCAAAAAGTATTAAAATCCGACCTAATATAGCACATTACAGCCAAGGGAAGGAGGGTATTCGTGGAGTTTTTGGCTTCAGCGCGCGTCATACTATTCTGACTTAACGCGCATTCTGGTTTTTTCTGTATTCTGAGATCCTATGTCGCACACGGGATCAAGACGAATCCAACGACATCTCTCACTCCCAAATCCAATGACTTATATATTACTGGCGTAAGGACCCGGCCAACGCGCGCGACTAATGGGCCCAGCGAATTGGTGCGAAAATCGAAAGTTTCGCACACTCGCGACTTAGTCGTCTGTGGGACATTGTTCAGTGCGGTGGAAAAATATTTTCCATATAAAAATGCCTTATTGTGTTTTAAGAGGCCGTAAATATCATAAAAGAAAGGCTAAAAAGAAACATGGGATGTCGTATCATTGATAAGTAACCTTACATTGATTTTTTTTTTGTAAACCAATTTAAAAAACGAATTTTTAAAGCGACAATTCTATCAAGGTTCTTTTAACTCGGCACGTCAGTGAACTCTCGCCCACGCTAGTTCGTACGAGTTATGTCAGATGGCTTTACTTTTTGCATGTATGAAAAAAATCTGACTAAAATATGGAGACGGGCGGATCCTTTTGTTCAAATCTGTGCCCAAATCCATCAAGCGGTTTATTTAGGCTACAGGCTCACTCAACCAAAAAACAGACATGCATTATACAAAATAAGTAAGGAATGCATGATCCAATAAATAAATTTTTGTTATGTGCTCATTGACGTGGATCGATCGATTCGATCGCATAGGAAAACTCCGAGCATAGCTCGCTCCATCGCCCTTTGGGTGACCTTGAGCCTTCTAATAAGGCCCATACTAAGCGACCATGTGTCAGTTCCGTATGTCATCACTAGCAGCGCACACTAGTCAAAAACCTTGTCTTGAGACACTGCGGTATTTGGGACGTGAAGATATTGCGAAGCTTCCCGAACGCTGCCCAGCCGAGTTGGATTCCTCGATTGATCTAATGAACTTAATTGCTAATCAGCCTTAATACATATGCCAAATCCACATCAGACGTCTATTGTTGGACGTAACCCGCCTCCGAGTTGGGAATAGTTGGGATGCGGGATCCAAGCGTGGCGATCGAGATAATACATTTACATTTTCTTTTCACAAATAGTATCACTCCCATACTGTTGTAGTTACAGTCAGGCATTTTTAATATCGATAGTATATGAGATGGTAGATATGCGAGGTATGTATGTGTTAAAAAAAAAGAGGACGTTTGAACGATTTTACGCTCTCCAATTTTAGGTATAGTGTGCTCATGCTCACATAGATGCGATTTGCTGAATAACTAAACACAGTTGATACTTGGTTACAGTTAATATGTCACATTCATTTCTTTTCTGATCAAAAACAACGTGAAGGGTATAAAGATATGTTTAGATTTATAGTGGCTCTTCTGCTCCTTCAAGCTTGAGGGTCTGATGATGATCAGCTAGATATTACTGTGAAGTAATGGTTATAATTTGCAACTTAAATTTTTTATGCATTTTTTGGGTTCATGGTGGTGCTTCTGTTCAAGCTTGAACTTTGGGATCTGGTGATGATCAATTAGATAGTAAGTCTATTATGCAAGTTCGAATATTCACGCATATTTTAGTTTCATAGTGCGACGCTTCTACCTCCAGCTGGAGGGACTTTTTAGTTACTGGGCCCATTGCTTTTAAAATCGGTAAGTATCTCTTTAAGATGAAGTGATAGGCTGCGCATCGCGTTTCTGAGGAGGTGAGGTATAAAGCGTGGTGGGAGCATGCGTGGGGCAACCACCTTCCGCCCGCGCTTTGTACGCGCACGGCTCAGGTACCCATACGAAATGAGAATAAGGGTCACCGCACACTTGAACGGGTATAGGTATCGGTATTATCTTGTTTTACTCTATATTTTTCCTTAGTAGGTATGAATGAGTGAAAATAAGAGTCACCGTACACTTGACTGGATATCGGTATTATCTTTTTCTTGACACAATATTTTTCCTCAGTAGGTATGAAATATGAATGAGTAGAAATGAGAATAAGGGTCACCGTACACTTGACCGGGCATCGGTATTATCTTGTATTAGACACTATTTTTTTTTTCAGTAGGTATGAATGAGTAGAAATGAGAATAAGGGTCACCGTACACTTGACCGGGTATAGGTATCGGTATTACCTTGTATTAAACACTACTTTTGGAGTTTACTACTTAAGAATTGATTTTCATATATAACCCCGGGGTATGAAAATTTATGGGGAGTAAAATCAGACGTTATGCTTTATGCTGCGTTATGCGTTAGACGATATTTGTATAGTTTAATTATTAATTTTGTGCGCAACTTATTTTGGTATGTTGTATGTATGTATGTTTGCTTGGGGCTTGGGGCCTGTTATGGTCAAGGTCAAGGTAAGTTAAGGTCAATGTCAAGGTCAAGTTAAGTTAAATTAAAATGATTAAAGTACTAGGCGTACAAGAGGTGTTCCAATTCGGTCCATTCTTTGTGAGGAAATGCCAAAGAGTTTACTCACCCGACTATGGGTATCTAACATCTCCTTAAACATGGAGCTAAAGAAGTATTACTTAAGTCGTGTGGTCTAAAGCACACAAGCGTTCGGCTTGTGACACGTTATCACGTAAAATTATCGTCCGTAAACCAACTTTACAGAAAACATCGTATTTTTTAGTTACTGGACCGATTGCTTCCAAAGTTGATATCTGAGGGTCTCTGAAGTCCCTAACCACAAATCTGTTGTCAGAATTGAAAAAAATGGCCGCCTTTTGAACTTTTTAGATAATGGACCAAATGGCTCAAAAATCGATATATAAGGGTCCTTGAAGTATCTTATCATGAATTCGCTGTCAGAATTGAAAATAGAGGCGGCCATTTTGAACTTTTTAGTTACTGGACCGATTGCTTCCAAAGTCGATATCTGAGGGTCCCTGAAGTCCTGAAGATATAAAATAAATATCGTTGAAAACTATCGGCAATACCCTCGCACCAAATAACAATAAAACAAAAATCAAAATTCGTATTCGTAACTACTAATTTTCATTTAAGTTTTTTACTTACACGTGGCAAAAAACTCTTTAATTTTTTTAAATTGCCACTTGCATTTTTTGCAGCTAAATATTGCACATCTCAGCATTTTGTTACCAAAACACGCGGAGCTCAGCCTCCCATGACAATGTGCAATTTCTGCGCAGTATAATCATTTACGAATGACAGCAACATGTCTCGTTGTACAAGAAGCTGACGCGTTTTCCACGCCTCCTCCCCAATCTATCGGAGCGGCAATTTTTTTTCTTATGTGTGGGTACGACCTACTTGAGCCGAGAAATTTGTGGGTTTGTTCAATTTGGACATTACTATTGTAGATGTCGGCGGTAGATTGTAAGAATCCGGCAGATCGCGATCTGCCCCGATATTCATAGACAGTTTATAAAAAGTCCAGGCATATCATCGCGGGGCTCCATAAAATACTAAGGTTAGTTTCTTTTTGTTTATCTGGTGCTACCGTAGAAAGCTAAAATAGCGCTGGGGGAGGTGCTGTCGGCTGGTGGGATCTCGGTGGGGTTTGCTTCTTAAGTCGGTGCTGTGGGCCTACACCGCCATAGTATACGACCTATGGTTGCCTGTAGAAGTGCTGCTATTTTTCTATGACTATTTTTTTTAATTTGAGTGCGTTCGGCAGCACCTCACCTGATGGTAAGTGCTGATGCAGCCGAGGATGTAACACGAAAGTTCAAATAGTGCCTATTCACTCTCGTCTTGAAGATTCCTAAATTATACGAATCGGAAAATACAGACGCCGGAAGGGAATTCCACTCCTTGGCCATTCGCTTGATGAACTAAAAAGCAAAACGCTTCGTGCGTAAAGGTGGAACATTGACGACAAAGGGGTGGAACCATCGTCCGCTCATCCATGTACTAAAGGAGGCCCAGTTGGCCAAGCTGTGCTGCCGTGTCACCTAACCTAACCTAAGCTTATCGTTTAGCTTATCTGGTGCTACCGTAGAAAGGAGTCCCGCAAAGCTGAAATAGCGCTAGGGGAGGTGCTGTCGGCTGGTGGGATCTCGGTGGGCTTTGCTGCCTAAGTCGGTGCTGTGGGCCTACACCGCCATAGTATACAACCTATGGTTGCCTATGGATGTGCTGCTTGGCCCAAAAATATTATAAGACTCAACAGCATACATGCATTGCTACATTTAAAAACCTACAAATTATTCCTTGTTGTAATAAGGTCACTAATGACATCTCATCGATCCCGACTGCAGCCCTAGCGGCTATTCTCAACCTCAAACCGCTGCTCATCCATGTACAAAAGGAGCCCAAGTTTGCCATGCTGCGCTACCGTTCACGCACATCTCTGTTAACTTTTTTTTTATTCAACATTGGTAAGCCTTTGGGAACATCTCACATGATGGTAAGTGACGATGATGCCGAAGATGGAAACGGGCTTACCAAGATTCCCCAACGCAATAGGGATCTGGCTATCTTATAAAAGCGTCGGTGGCTCTAAAAGCGTCGGTGGCTCAACCGGTAACGACTCGGTCCATCTAACCAGAGGTACCGGGTTCAAATCTGGACGGCCAATGTACCAATGAGTTTTTCAAAAACTTACGTACATGTCATTACCGATTGCTTTAACGGTGAAGGAAAACATCGTGAGGAAACCTGCACAGGCCTGCGAAGAAACTCGAAGGTTGTGTGTGAAGTCGACCAACCCGCACTGGGCCCGCGTGGTCGACTAAGGCCTAATCGCCCTGATTTCAGGGTAGGCTCGAGCCCCTCGGTGGGGACGGTATATGAGCTGATATAATAATAATAATAAAAAATAAATATAATATATGTTTGTAGGTTTCTATGTGAGCCCTGATTTTGAAGAGGTATTTTGAAAAATAAAGCTGTACAAATGCTTTTCGAAAGCATTATTTATATTTCATCAGTTTTTAACCGCCTCCGTAGCTCAGAGGCAAAGTTCACTAGCTTTACACAGGAGGTCGCGGGTTTGATTCCCGGCGGGGTCAATTGTAAGACTCAGTTTGGTTGGTGGTAGGGCATTTTCGAAGCCCGCCTGGCTAGCTACCACCATCTTATCTAAGTCTTGCCGCCAAATATCAATGTTGATATCATTTGTGTGTCAATGAAGATAAAATAGCCAGTTCCCCATTGCGTTGGGGAATCTTGGTAAGCCCGCTTCCATCTTCGGCAACATCGTCACTTACCACCAGGTGAGATGTTTTCAAGGGTTTACCAATTGTGAATAATTAAAAAATATATATAACAGATCTACTACAAAGGCGCTAGGTCGCGCTGATTTCGTTGAAATTTACCATGACTTAATGGAAATTATATTTCTGTTCATTCGGTGCGACTTTGGAATGCCCTTCCCCACGAAATTCGCGACAGTCCTAGCATACACATATTTAAGAGGAAAATAAAAGAGCATTACTTGACCTGACTTGCTTTCCCTATATTGCAACATTGTATGTATATATTATATTATTATTATGTAAGTTTTTTATTAATTTTAAGTATGTAGTAAGTATATCTTTTTATTATTAGTTATTTATGTATGCAGTAGGTATATTATTATTAACTTATACGTATCTGTTATAAGTAACATAATACTTAGGATCTTAAAGTATTTTATTATAATTATTTTAACATTCCCTATAACAAATTTGTACACGCCTCTACCCGTTCGTATTTCATTTCTTTCTCACCTATACTGGTTTGTTGGCAGAAAACTCTTACAGAGTTAAGCATACCAATTGTAAATCTCATGTTTTTTTACTTTTATATTTCTCATTTACTGTGTACAATAAACAATAAATAAATAAAAGTGATATGTTGTAATAACAATAGTACATTGTACAACAAGAGAATAAAACAAGGGTAAAATGGCTTGTTCATTTGACGTTCATTATGCAAACCGACCCGGTACGGCGAGGGTGAATAGTCACGTCGAGGGTAAAATGGGTTTCATGCTCGAGTTTTACACTCTGTGTTTCACTTCGATTGCAAAGAAATAGTAAAAATACAACCGCAATACAACAAATTTGGCAAATTTTGACGAATAATTAGTTTCCCGCCACACAATTTTTCTTATTTTCCACCCCCCTTCACCCATTACCACCACTAAAATCGACGGTCCACAAAATACACTTTAGCCTAGGGTTTGGTAACAATATTTTGGTAATGGTTATTTTATTTCGTTATAGTTATGTTACATCTACATGATGGGTACAAAGTATTTACTATGGACACATCACTAGTTACGTCAAACTAGCATAATTATGTTAAATCAGCATTCGGGAGTTTTTTGGCGGGATTTGTGGTAGACGCATTCGTAGTTTTATTTTGTTGTTTTTTCATTGTTTTCTGCTAGGATTTTGTTTAAAAAGTGGTGCATTTTGGAGAAAATCGTCTAGTGCACGTGAGCAATGTGGAGAACAAGAAAATAAAACGAAGGAGGACGTGAGAACCCAACTTGCTCTAGGTGCAGTTTTATAGACGCCTTACAGCAACTGGGTGTTCCACCTCAGAATGTAGGTGCTGCAAATGCTGTCAAGAACTTCCGAGAAGATTTGTAATGCACCGGCACTAGCATTACAAATCCAAAAGCTAAGGAAGCTTAAATACGTCAGACCTGGCTGTATGGTCTTAGTAACCTTTGCCTTTTCCGCGCTTTTTGTAAGCCGGAAAGAAGAAACCAAAAAAAAAAAAACAGCACGTAGTGTATTATATTCTCTTTGCGGCCGCAGTCTAAGACAATCAATCTAGTGTATTATATTCTCTTTGAATCAATCAAACTTAAGTTTTTAGTTTCTACAAGTTAGTGATCTTCGGATTTGTTTTGAAAACCGTAGAAGCTCCCTTGTGGAGTAATAGTAGCAAAGTATATAATGTATTAGTACTAACGTACTAAGAGTAAAAAAGTATAAAGCAAATCGAATACATTAAATAGTGTTTACCTATTGTTGTCATTTCAAAAAAGTATACTAATGTCTGTCGTCTGTATTAATGTATGGTTTACTTGTAGAAGATGTTGTTTCGGTTTGTTTGTAAGTATTTAATAGTTGCATTTCTTTTTTCTTTATTTCCAAGATATTGCTTTATTTTGTTTTAGAGGTGCCACATGCTTGACAAACAACACCAAACAACCAACACGAGCGTGTGAATGGGTGTTTGTGTTGGCCAGTGATCGGCGGCGTCGGTGTCGGTTTTTGACACAAACACAAGGGATTTTATGAGATATACCTACATACAAGCATGTTTGCCAAGTGTGGGGATGCCTGTTTGTGGTCGGTGTGTGGCATGTTTTTGGTGTTGGCGGCAAACAAAACAACGAGCGTGTGCAGGCAGCTTATGGTGCCTCCACACTACACCGAAGAAACCCAACCCCAACCGGCAGCTTTACAACTAGATTTTGCCTGCATCCTCTAGACTGAAATTTTCGATGTTTCACTTTCCACACTTCCCTTGATATAAAGTATGAGGATTAATATGGTTTTAGAAACTGAAGAGGCTTCGATGTTATAATGTACCTGGAATTTTATACCTAGCAGCTATAATTCAATTAATTTCTATAGCCCTTCTAGGTACTTCTAGTGTGCATCTCCATGTGAACAGACATCTCTAGTGTGTATCTTCGAGTGATGTCTGTTCACATGGAGATATTAAATTATCATAGATATATGATCCTAGATCTAGTACATTGATGCTTTTGTTGGATCATATTTTACAGTATGCTCTCAAAAATGATCATTGGGCTACATCTAGGATCATATTATGTCTATGATAGTGTAATATGCCCCTAATGGATCCAACCTTCCATCATCAGCTTACCTAAATAACCTGAAAGAATACAACTATCAATCTATTTGTACCTATGTATCTACATATAATATTTAAAGAATTATCCTCCAACTTCTATCCGTTAAGGATTTTTCCTTCCATCATTAACTCATCAATTTGAGATGATGACTGCCAGACGCAAATACTTCAAAAGTTTTAGAAAGTATATGAAACATATAGTATGTGCCTATAAAATTTAAGGGCTTTTTTGTGTGCTTTAAAATTCCAAACTGATATGGCTGTCTTTGATTTCAGATTAAAACGTCATGAAAAATAAAAAATTGGTGCATTGAAAAAAAGTTATAAAATCAAGTTATTTGAGAATATGTGTTGGAAATTGCTGATATATTAAAGAAGTAAAAACCATAGGTACTTATCAAGATGGAATCGAAGGTGAAACAACCCTGACAATTAGATTTGATGAAAATTCATGAAAATGATATAAAAAACGAAGCCATGTCCAGAAATATATTTTGGACTAGAAAAAAGAAAGAGGATGAAACTTTCGATGAGTTTGCTATGTCACTAAGAATTTTGAGCGCTGACTGCAACTTTGATAAATTGAAAGATAGTCAGATAAGAGACCAGATAGTCCTTGGAATAAGAAACAAACAATTCAAGGACAGAGTAATAAAAGAGAATTTAGATCTAAATGAATGTATAAATTTATATAAGTCTTTTGAACAAGAAGGGCAGAGGAACGATAAGGAAACCTTGGAAATAAATGCTGTTAGCAATGGTAAGCATTACAAAAAATATCTTAAACATAAAGGTTACATAGCCTTACGAAATTGGGGACTCATATTCCCTATTATTTTGAGGTTCACACAATTGTGATGCTCCTCTTTAGAATGACAAGGAATTACCACTACTGGATGTGGTTTTTTAGTTGTTTTTTTATCCTTCTTAGTGCCATCCGCACATTTCGTGGTTAACTTAAGTTTCCTGTCAGTGTTCCATAGGAGTTGACAATAAAATCGCTTGCATACATTTTTAACTGACTTCAAAAAAGGAGGAGGTTTCTCAATTCGACTGTATACAGGGTGTCCCGCGATAAAGTGCAACCCCGAAAGAGGGTGAAAGTAGATCAAAAATTATCGTCAAAAAATAGCTATTATTCAATTTTTTATTGCAGATTTAATATTTTAATTTTTATAAGGACTCTAATATGCAAAAATATCAATTTCTTCTAAAGTAATAGGTCGATTTCGTTGAAATAACAAAAAATATTACGACAAATACTTGGCAAAGAGAATAAAGTAGCAAATAGCTTGCAAAAAAAGTAGCTGTCATGAATTAAACGACTTTTTGTAATAAAAATGCATTTTAATGAGCTGTTTTTTTCAATGAAATCTTAATTTATCAAGATTTTGCCTATATTACCAGAAAATTTTATGGCTTACTATTGTTCTTTATCATATTAGCTTTCAAACATAAAAAAATCTGCACTTTAACTCGAAAAAACAAGCTAGCTAAGAACTTTTGTGGACCACTGACCACTGTTTTATTAATGCCGGCAACTGAACCGGTACAACAATAATAAAAAAGAGTCTTTACCTGAGTGGTGACGTAATCAGTGGTCCACTTCAAAAGTTCTTAGCTAGCTTGTTTTTCGAGTTAAAGTGCAGATTTTTTTTGTTTGAAAGCTAATATGATAAAGAACAATAGTAAGCCATAAAATTGTCTGGTAATATGGGCAAAATCTTGATAAATTAAAATTACATTGAAAAAAAAACAGCTCATTAAAATGCATTTTTATTACAAAAAGTCGTTTAATTCATGATAGCTACTTTTTTTGCAAGCTATTTGCTACTTTATTCTCTTTGCCAAGTATTTGTCGTAATATTTTTTGTTATTTCAACGAAATCGACCTATTACTTTGGAAGAAATTGATATTTTTGCATATTAGAATCCTTATAAAAATTAAAATATTAAATCTGCAATAAAAAATTTAATAATAGCTATTTTTTGACGATAATTTTTGATCTACTTTCACCCTCTTTCGGGGTTTCACTTTATCGCGGGACACTCTGTATTTCTTTTATTTTATGTGTGTTCGCGGATAATTTTTTTATTAAAAATTTCAGTACGTTTGACTATATCTCACCTGATGGTAAGTGACGATGTAGTGCGTTTGAAGTTGTTTTTTTTTTGCTCAAAATTAATGATTCACACAGTTCTGTTTCAGTACTTGTCTGGACCCTGAGATGGAACTGTGTGAAGAAGTTTCTTGTATGCAAACAATTTTGTCTTCATCTCCACGGAACACCCACTATCACAAAAAGTAAAATACACTTTTGCAGCGCTAACTAGTTGTGACTAAGTCATTGGTGGGTAAAATGGTTCATATTTTAACTATTGACCTGTTAACTGTGTGTTTCACTGTGGTTCAAAATAGTTTATAGTTTAACCACGGCGAAACACAGTTCACAGGTCAATGACTTGGTCACGACTATTTAACGCGTAGCCAAAGTATATATATTAGTACTCACATACAGTATGGACACTCCCTGCCGCTCTCTTGATTGCGAACTCACCCTCTCGTCTCCCAAATTGATTCAGATTGGTTACCGTTTGGTTGTTGAACTTATAGAATTTCGCCGCCATTTTGTTTGTTCCGTCATTTGTTTTTTGAAATGTCATTTCTGGCCCGTTGTATGAAGTTTCCAGGGTGTGGCGTAGCTACGACGGCTATTAATAGATACGATATGTGCAATTGCTTGGTAAACAGCTGTGTTAAGGGCCGCCAGGAGGCTCGAGTTTCCATACAAACGTAGTTCTGCTTTAATACAAAAACTACATGCCAGATTGAATCCAAACTTTGCAAATTTATTGAGGAGACATATATCGATGTTTGTAATTAGTTTTCGATGTACTAATATAAAACGGAAAAAAAATAGATCAGTTTCAAACTTTCAGTACAAAACTAATTTAAGGCTTCGTTTAGTTACGTTTAAATTTACTACGATGAAAACTAATTACAAACATCGATGTTTGTCTACTCAATATATTTACAAAGTTTAGATTAAATCCTGCATGTAGTTTTTGTATTAAAACGGAACTACGTTTGTATGGAAACTCGAGCCTCCTGGAGACTCTTAAGGTATTTCACTGACAGATGGACTATTAAATATGTAGATGGTCCTTTAAGTGCACCTCAAAACCCGAAATAGCCATAAAACTGTTAGGTATACATATTTATATTGACTGTAGTTTGGTTACTATATATATTACATAGAATTGCGAAGTTCTACACGAGGACAAAAAACCATTTTTAGAGTTCCGTAGTCAAAAATTAAATTTCAAAATGTTTATTCAAAGTATGTGCATAGTGACTCGTTCTGGTGGTTATTGTATATAGTAATATCAAAGTATGTTAATAAATTAAAAACAAACATAATAATTAGTTAATAACTTCAAAATACTATCCATATCCTTACTAATATTATAAATGTGAAAATTTATTTGTTTGTTTGTGTATTACTTTTCACGCTTTAACATTTCAACCAATCTTGATGAAATTTGGCATGATAGTAGCCTGTGTCATGGGAAAGGACATAGGCTACTTTTATCTCGTGAAAATAGCGTAGTCCGATGCAGTTCCTGAGGGAATTGAGAAAATACTCTTTTTTTAGAAGGTGGGAAATGTAAAAATTTACTAATTAGTATTTCCTGACATAGTTCCCGAGGGATCTGGGGAAAACTAATTTCCACGCTCATTCACGTTAGCGTCGCAAGGAAGCAACGGATTGAATTGATTTTGTGTATAGAATTGGTTGAGGGGGGTGAGAAATGACATGGAATTTTAATCATAATAGCCCGATATAGTTCTTCTTTTTTTTTTACTTTATTGTTACCAAAGTTTTACTTATTGTTTTTTTGTGCCTGGTCGGTGAATAAACGGTTTATCTATCTATCTATCTTCCTGAGGGATCTGGAGAAAAGTCAGGTCGACGCTCGCGAGCAGCAATGCAGCTTGCGTACTTCTCATCCTCAAAGACAGTCATAAAAACGATGTCCACGCGGAAACGAAGCCGCGGGCAAAAGCTAGTAATAAAAAAGAAGAATGATGAAGAGTAAGCCAGTTCACACAAATAGCACACGGTCACGAATATAACGCGAGTAGGGTTACCATCTGACAGGAATTTTCCGCATTTGACAGGCATTTTCTGGTTTAGATTAGACAGGCGTGCGGCCGGCGCTAGGCTCAGCCTTTTAGGCATTTTTTTTATTTCGCGGGTCTCAGTGAAATCTAAAAGCTCGCATACGTGCTCTAATCACACAAGATGATGATATTGACAAAAAATCGCGCCGCGCGGGCAGAGCGCTGCGTGCGAAAAAACTAGTTAAACCTAAACTAATTAAGTTATTTATGACCAATCATTGTTAAGACTATTTATTGTATACTATTTATTTTAAGACTTTACAGCTTTGCTACTGTAGACAGGCATTTTTCTGAAAAATCAGGCGTTTCGTGCATCTCAGATGGTAACCCTAAACGCGAGGGCCACCTATATCTAAATATATAAAAATCAAAGCCACTTTTCGTTGTAATTTTATAACTCAAGAACTGCTGGACCGATTTCGCTAATTCATGTAAATCAGTTTAAATCTCATGAGTCTAGTTCATGGGGAAGTATTCTAGAATGGGAAGTTTATTGTTATTAAGTTGATTTAGTTGCGAGTGTTATACTGGACTGTTCATACAACGGGCCAGAAATGACATTTCAAAAAACTAATGATGGAACAAACAAAATGGCGGCGAAATCCTATACGTTCAACAACCAAACTGTAACCAATCTGAATCAATCTGGGAGACGAGGGAGTGAGTTCGGAGACGAGGGAGTGACTTCGCAATCTAGGGAGCGACAGAGAGTGTCCATACTGTATGTTAGTACTAATATATATACTTTGGTTAAACTATGCAGCACAGATTGCCATATTTTTGATTGATTTAATTTAGATGTTTTTTTTACAGCTCCAAGGGACTGTAGACCTACGAGTAAGTATTCGATATTAATTTTAATAACATACATACATGCATTCTTGATAAAAAGAGCTTTGCCAGACACGAACAAAAAAAGGGTTCCTTTTTTTACAAGCTTTATATTTACTTGCCATGTTATTTAGTTTGGTACAAATCTTGGAAGATAAATTAGAACCCCTTTCCGGTTTCCGATTGAGCAAAAATTTTGCATGCACTTAAGTTTGGAGATGCATGGTTAGCTAAGTGACGTCATTCTAAATACAATATGGCGGACTCCCAAAGATGGTGGACCAGTTATTTTTACATGCACCCCATGATATGGGTATCAAATGAAAGGGCTTACTGAGAAGAATTTGTTTTCTTTTTTTCAATTTAAAGTTAAAGTTTTTCGAAAATTATTTTCTTATGAGCTTCGACCAATTAACTGCTATGGACCGGCCCACGAGAACAACGGTTTTGATGCCTACAGAATGTGTGCATTCACTGATATCGTCTCAGTTGGTCTTTCGAAGGCCAAGAGGTCACACGTTCGTATGCTCCGATAAATAATCATAGGAATAAAGGTTAAAGCATCTCTTTTCATTTTTAAGTAAATATTTTGTATTTTTTTTAAATACAATTCTTATTCATCATATCAGCCGAAGGAAGTCCACTGCTGGACATAGGCCTCCCCCAAGGATCTCCACGACGACCGGTTCTGCGCTGCCCGCATCCAGCGGCTTCCCGCGACCTTCACCAGGTCATCGGTCCACCGAGTGGGAGGCCTGCCTACACTACGCTTTCCGGTGCGTGGTCGCCACTCGAGAACTTTACTGCCCCAACGGCCATCTGTTCTACGAGCAATGTGCCCCGCCCACTGCCACTTAAGTTTGGCAATTCTGAGAGCTATGTCGGTTACTTTGGTTCTCTTACGGATCTCCTCGTTTCTGATTCGATCACGCAGAGAAACTCCGAGCATAGCACGCTCCATTGCCCTTTGGGTGACCTTGAGCCTTCTTATGAGGCCCATAGTAAGCGACCATGTCTCAGTTCCGTACGTCATCACTGGCAACACACATTGGTCGAAGACCTTGGTCTTAAGACACTGCGGTATCTGGGACGTAAAGATATTGCGAAGCTTCCCGAACGCTGCCCAGCCGAGTTGGATTCGACGATTGATCTCTTTCTCGAAGTTGGACCTACCTAACTGGACTGTTTGTCCCAGGTATACATATTCGGTAACAACTTCGAGTGTAGAGCCTCCAACCTTCAGAGGAGTAGGTATGACACGGACGTTTGACATAATTTTCGTCTTGTCCATGTTCATTCTAAGACCCACTTGTTGAGAGGCTCTACTGAGGCCATCGAGCATTGTGCCTAAGTCGTCCATAGTCTCAGCCATGACCACGATATCGTCAGCGAATCGAAGGTGGGTGATGTACTCGCCGTTGATATTGATGCCGAGTC
Source organism: Coleophora flavipennella (assembly GCA_947284805.1). Taxonomy (NCBI): domain Eukaryota; kingdom Metazoa; phylum Arthropoda; class Insecta; order Lepidoptera; family Coleophoridae; genus Coleophora; species Coleophora flavipennella. The sequence continues at coordinate 6,685,669 of OX369290.1, forward strand.
CACCCCAGTCCAAAAGCTTAAAAACATCTTCCAGGGCGGCGGTGAACAGTTTCGGAGATATAACGTCTCCCTGTCTCACCCCTCGCTGCAGCTGGATAGGTTCCGAGTTTTGATCCTGGAGGCGAACCGACATGGTGGCGTTTTCATACAAACACTTCAGCACTTCGATGTATCGATAGTCAATTTGGCACCTCTGGAGAGACTGTAACACAGCCCAGGTTTCGACCGAATCGAAGGCTTTTTCATAGTCCACGAACGCCAAGCATAGTGGCTGATTGTACTCTTCGGTCTTCTGTATAATCTGCCGCAGCGTATGTATGTGGTCTATGGTACTAAATCCTTTTCGGAAACCGGCTTGTTCAGGAGGCTGGAAGTCGTCAAACCTGCGTGCGAGACGATTCGTAATGACCCTCGAAAACAGTTTGTAGACATGGCTCAGAAGTGAGATGGGTCTGTAGTTCTTCAGCAGGGTATTGTCGCCCTTTTTGAAGAAAAGCACGACCACACTTCTGTGCCATGCCTTAGGCGTTTGTCCTTCAAGTATAACGGAATTAAATAATTTCTGAATTCTTTACAATTGTAACAATTCTTATTATATTTTCTAAAATACTGTTAAAAAATTCGCATGCTTTCATGATTAGGTATTTGACAAATTTTTCATGACATTAATGTATTTATAGGGCCGGTCCATAGCTGTTATATTGGTCGAAGCTTATGAGGTAAAAATGAAACCATGTCTCTATCAAGCACTTATTGTATCAAGGATTATGTAAATAAGAAAGAACATAAATGAACAAAACTGGTCTTACTGATGGGTCCAAAAGTGCGTAGACTGGGATAGATAAATTTATGGTGATGGATGATTTTGTCATAAAATCCCTGATTATCACATTGATGACTGACTATTATCACATTATTAACTAGTCTCAATAATCGGTTATTTTGCAGTATCAAAAATAAGTTTTAAAATATTATTCAGCCTTCTAAGGTATCATAAAATTTTACAATTTTAATCATTAATCATTAATTTTCAATTTTATATTGAACAAATCACAAAATTGGTCCGTCAAAAACTTTAAATGTTTGCGACGTCATATTTGTATAACACGATAGTTTTAGAACAAAAATAGCGTTTTTGTCAAACAGTAAAAAGTAACGATACTTAGGTACCGTAGTTTACTGGTCATTTCATTACATATTGTCTGGAAGAGATCGCTTTTAGCGATAAGACCGCCTTTGTACACTTAAGTCTGATAAAACCATTTTGTGATTATTCCTTGTGTGCAATAAAGAATTTATACATACATACATATTTCAACGAAACTTCATGTAACACCACAGATGGAGTCAGAGAAAAAAATATCATCCAAGGTTCTCTACAAGGAATTCATACGTCTTTGAAATGCCGGACAGTCAGAATTGGCTCGTACGATTATACTCCCAAAGAAAAGGTACACTTTAAATTATTTGAGAATTAATTTGAAAAATACTATGAAAGTATGACATTAATATTAACTTCTTGATTGTCCTGTTGCAGGTGCACATATCATTAAAGGGAATCGTAATCGTTGTTCCTTCACTTAAAACTGAATCTAGAGATGTTACACTACAAATACAATTAAATAAAGTTGTTCGAATATCAGTGTATTATGAAAGCGACTTACCTATGATAATTCTGTATACCAAGTTGAAGTGTGGTGCTTACGTAAGGAGAGCTCTGGAGATGTCGGAGGAATCAGGTTTGTTTGACTTTGCCGGTACAACATTATCTGGATTTTTTAGCTGAGTGGAACCTTTATTTAATTGTTTCTCTTTCTCAGGACTATATTACGATCCCGGATCTATACGTGATGCTTACCAAATGATAATTCTCTTTCCTACAATACTCTCTCAGGAAGCGAAGGTTGTTTTGCAGAGTATGTTTGGCACACTGCTCAGTGAGTTGAACCCCAGCGAGGCCAAAGAAATTTTAGATAAAATATATTGTCCCAAAGGAAATACACCTGCAACGAAAAGTACAACAATGTCTGCAAGTGCTTCCATTGCATCTGGGACTAAATGGTAGTTTTATTGTGTGATTCTGATTAGTGAATGTGACACACATATTCCTAATTCTCTTACTTATTTGTCTTATTTCTTTCAGTTCTAATCCAGCTGAAACAAAATGCATAGTAATCTGCCCTCCAGACAAAGGTGGAATACCAATTAACACAGAAGCCAACACGTGCCTAGCCCAAGATCACGGAGGCGGTAAAATTCTATAGCTATTGTACTTTATTGTTTAGGGTGACTTATTCTGACTCGCTATTATTGATTGATAAACACTTGTAATAAATCCTATCTCTTCCCAGCATGGATGGCCAGCAGCGTCTTTGCCGCGTACTGTACATCGAACAATGAAATAGCCAAGTCGCCAACCCGCTTGCCAAGCGTGGCGATTACGGCAAAACCCCCAACTCGGGGGAGGCCTATGTCCTGCAGTGGACGTCTTTTGGTTGATGTGATGATTATGATGATGATGGTCCCCTAAAGTTCTCTATTACTAAGCCCCCCCTGTCCATCTGTCTGTCTGGTCTGTCAGCGGGCTGTGTTTCATGCACCGTAATAGGTAGACAGTTGATATTTTCAGAGTCAGTATTTCTATTGCCACTATATCACAAATAAATAAAAAAAATTGAAGAGGTCTACCATACAACGAACAAGGTTCTTAAAGGCTTTTTTTGTTCTGTCGCAAAAACCGTTACTTGTACATAAAAGCGTGAAACTTGGTTTTGTTATACAGGGTCTTCGGCAGATGGTTGAAAATACGAAAATGGGGGATAGGTGGGGTCGCCTCCCACCTATTTTGAGAATTAAAAAAAATCTAGGACTTGTAATTTTTTTTACAGGATTTTTTTTCCTTTTTTTAGAAATTTTGCCATTTTTATACCTTTGAACACATGTAACTTTTTGTTTTTTAAAGCTAGCTCCAAAATCTTTTTTTAATAGACTTTTATAAGATTGTCGGCTCTAAAAAAATTATGTTTGTTTCAAGTTATTGCTAAAAACAAAAATGTGGGCCCCCGAACTTAAAAAAAAAGTTGAACAAAAATTTAAAACTCAACTTTGCGATGCATTTAAAAAAAATAATGGGTCTGGAAGGCTTCTGTTTTTTTTAAAACATCTCTAAAGCTTAGGCTTTTGAATGGTATGTAATTTGTTTCGGTATCTTTTTGTAACCGGAGTTGTTAATTTTTTTTACTCAATTGGACCATGTTGACGAAATTCCACTAGTTACATGTTTTGTGAAATGTATCAAATGCAAAGTTGAAAATAATGTAAATACTTACTGTTGGGACGGTTACAAAGAGCAGGTACGTTTTTTTACATTCTTGCACACACATAATGGCTATCTTTTGTCTCTTTTACTCGGTGTGAAACGCTTGCGTACGCAGGTAATAATGGTTGTGTTGTGTTTCACTCTAGCTCGCTCATATCGTATGACATAAACATCGATACACTAAAAGTAAATCCTTTTAGTAATAGACTGAACCACATGCTTAAATTGTACAACATGCAAACACACATAACTACAGCAACAAGACTCAACTCGTGTATAGATCACTTCTATAGTAATATTTCTAGAGCTTTAGGCGAAGTACATAATCTAGGAATATCAGATCACAGTGGACAAACTCTAGAGCTGAATCTTAATATAAAAACTGTACCATCAGAATGGTTCGAAGAAAAGAGAGATTATTCCGTTGAAAACATAGATAAGTTTTGTAATTGCGTATCCTCACTCACTTTTAGCGATGTACTAAATGAAGTAGATTTAAATAAAGCTTTCTCAGTTTTTCATGACACCATATTATTGTTCTACAACCTATGTTTTCCTAAGGTAACAGTAAAAATATTAAAAAAATATATTAATTGTAGATGGATTACTAGAGGTAACAAGAAGTCATGTACTGAAAAAAGAAGACTATTTTTTTAATTACCAATTGAGTGATAAACAATACAAACACATATATAAACAGAAATATAAGGTATATTCATCAATGTTAAGGCGCTGTATAGTGGCTCATCAAAAACAATGCAACAAAAATAAAATACTTAAGGCTGACAATAAGACTAAAGCTACCTGGGACATAATAAACAAAAATGTATACAACATTACTAAAAATAATGACATTGATGAAATTTATACAAATAATTATATTTATGACGACCCGAAAGAGATTGCTAATTGCTTTAATAATTTTTTTATTGAATTGACAAATATTAAAAAAACGTGTGACCCGCACGGAGATATAAGAATTGATACGTGTGAGTCGAGTTTTTTTCTTAGACCTGTTACAGCATATGAAATTTTTAAAATAATCAAATCCCTGCGAAACACAAATGCAGTAGGGTATGATGAAATACCAACAAACATATTAAAATTAGTTGCGTTACAAATAGCCCCCGTACTTAGTCATGTCATTAATCTTTCATTTAGCCAAGGTATCTTCCCTGAGAAACTGAAGTTTTCCATTGTAAAGCCTCTCCATAAAGAAGGCGAAAAAAGAGAAATGAACAACTACAGGCCTATAACTCTAATCCCTGTTTTAGCCAAAAAAAAAAACCTGCATAAATGGTTAATACATAAATGTTTTTACTCAATGAAAGAATTTATACCTTGACATAAAATATATGAATAATAATGTAATTAAATATTTGCACGCTTAAATTATGAGCAGGTTTTGAAATGAACTTTTTAATTTATTGTTAACACCAAATTTTGTACTCAAAACTAAGCAAATAAATTATATTTCATTTCATTTCTCTCTTTCACCTTGCATCTCGAACGCACGCATGAATAAAAGAATCAAAAAAACTTAACTTAACAAAATCACAAACACAGCAAAGTGAAATTAACGAAAACAAAGGTAGTAAGCGCATGAACACGAAAGGTCGCGGAGGCAGTTATGTCTCAACTAAATAAGAAGGGCTTTGGTTTAACTGTTTACCAAATTAAATAAAAATCGCAAACCAAAAAAATGAATTTTTAACCCAAAAAAGGTAAATGTCTACCAAAATTTGACACCCTATTTTATACTAAAACGCATACATTTATTTAATTTTACATTAGCCAATTAAAGCACATGAGACCCAAAATAAGCTAAGTTTGCCCACATTTTGAATAGCATTTAATTATTCAATAGACTGTCAAATATTAACATAAGGGTACATACCTATTTTAAAGTTTGTCGATTTTAGAACTCCATTCATTCATTCATTTATTTGACCATAATTGCAAGTATAAAAGTTCTTAAAATATAGTAGGTTCTATGCAATATACCACGTTAAGTAGTGTAGTCATAACTTAAATTAAAAAATAAAAATTAAATTATTACAATATCAATGCACTTGTAAGTTAAAAATACACAATAATTCTATTACCAAGAATACAAATTATTAATCATTATTTAAAATTATGTCAAGGAAAAAAACAAGTATGTCATTTTTGTCATTTCTTTAAAAGTTCATCGAGATTGTAGGGGCACAAATTTATCAAAAATTTTTTTAAGGAATCAAAGAACTTTTTATTCTCGAGAGAACGAATTTCGACTGGCAGAGCATTATATACCCTGACTGCATTATAGTTGACAGCCCTCCTACATGATTCAGTTCTACAATAGGGCAACTGAAGATCATACCGACAGCGCGCTCGAATCCTTTCGCTATAGTTTTCTCGGAGGTTAAATTTGTCGGGGTAACGTCTGACCAATTTACAAAGTTCGTAAACGAACAAAGCTGTCATAGTTAGAATCCCCATCTCCACGAAAGATACTCGACAGGAATCCCTAGGTGACTTTATACAGTTCAAGATCCTAATGCAGCGCTTCTGCAAAATAAATATGTTGTCGGCCAATACACTCCCCCCCCCACATAGCGAGCCCATACGTGACCCTGGACTGAAAAAAGGCAAAATAGGCCATAAGCGCTGCTCTTTTTGTCGAGACCTGCCTTAAATTTCGCAGCGCAAAACAAAAGCTACTAATTTTTCCCTCAAGGTACTCCACATGCCTTTTCCAGCTCATGTGCTCATCCACAAATAACTCCCCGTTCCACACTCTTCCTACAGTGTTGAGTGGTCGACGGAGCCCCTTCGGGGCTCCTACTTCTGTGTTCTCATGTCAAACCTAACACTACGACTGCCTAAGCTCGCCTCCCCGCACAGTCTCCGAACCTAACGCATCCGAGTCGGGGTGCTCCGAAAGTCCGAGCTCGCTTCGCTCGCTCCCGCTTCCATTTAGAACTCCCCGTACCACACCCTTCCTACAGGTGTACTGAATTTGGTAGACATTTACTAATTTTGGCTTTCGATTACATTTTAAAGTTCGAGCATAACTTTATCAGATAAACGCACTTTTTTAATTGCGTTGCGGATATACTTTTTTACGCATTCGTTTTTTGGTACACTATTAATTTTTTGGTATACCTTGTCGTTTTAAGGTAAACGTGTTTAGGTATTAAAAACTGATTTTGGTATACAATATATTTGTTCCCATTAAGAAGGGATTCTTTTATTCATGCGTGCGTTCGAGATGCAAGGTGAAAGAGAGAAAAGATACGATATGAGCGAGCTAGAGTGAAACACAACACAACCATTATTACCTGCGTACGCAAGCGTTTCACACCGAGTAAAAGAGACAAAAGATAGCCATTATGTGTGTGCAAGAATGTAAAAAAACGTACCTGCTCTTTGTAACCGTCCCAACAGTAAGTATTTACATTATTTTCAACTTTGCATTTGATACATTTCACAAAACATGTAACTAGTGGAATTTCGTCAACATGGTCCAATTGAGTAAAAAAAATTAACAACTCCGGTTACAAAAAAGATACCGAAACAAATTACATACCATTCAAAAGCCTAAGCTTTAGAGATGTTTTAAAAAAAACAGAAGCCTTCCAGCCCCATTTTTTTTTTAAATGCATCGCAAAGTTGAGTTTTAAATTTTTGTTCAACTTTTTTTTTAAGTTCGGGGGCCCACATTTTTGTTTTTAGCAATAACTTGAAACAAACATAATTTTTTTTAGAGCCGACAATCTTATAAAAGTCTATTAAAAAAAAGATTTTGGAGCTAGCTTTAAAAAACAAAAAGTTACATGTGTTCAAAGGTATAAAAATGGCAAAATTTCTAAAAAAAGGAATAAAAATCCTGTAAAAAAAATTACAAGTCCTAGATTTTTTTAAATTCTCAAAATAGGTGGGAGGCGACCCCACCTATCCCCCATTTTCGTATTTTCAACCATCTGCCGAAGACCCTGTATTATTTATTTTACAGAATAACAACTATTATTACATAATAAGAATAACACCATAATAAAAACTGGCCAAGTGTGAGACGTACTCGCGCTAAGGAATCTGAATTTAAAAAAAAAACATTTTTCTGTCGCTTGCGTATCAATTAAAAAATGATGACATCAGTCTTATGCATTCAACCTCATATACTGTGATTTTTCAAGATTTTAGGCCCAATAGTTTCGGAGATAAGGGAAGAGAGGATGAGGGGGAAAAAATTTATTTGATGACCTGGTGAAGGTCGCGGGAAGCCGCTGGATGCAGGCAGTCGTCGTGGAGATCCTTGGGGGAGGCCTATGTCCAGCAGTGGACGTCCTTCGACAGATATGGTGATGATGATGATATTTGAGATTCTCACAGTAATCCCTTTTATTTGATATGTCACACGATATAGTTTTCAAAACTTTTTTACAAAGCATACTGAGAAGTCTTGTTCTGTTTGTAGTTAAAGTTTTCAAGACTTCAACATGTTTATTCAAAGTAGGTGCAAATCACGCTCTTTCTGATGTTATTATAATTATACATGTCATTTGTGAAAAATAAAAAATAATTAGTAAATTTAGTTAGTACGTCAAAACTCAAAATACTATCATTGATATAAAACAAATTATGTCATTAGAACATGAAAACAATATGACACGAAAAGTTATTCATTAAAATAATTGAATGTCAGTAGCGCTTTTTACAAGAGTAGGCCAGTTCACAGGGACAGCATCCGGTCACGAGCATAACGCGAGATTCAGCCATCGCTCCCCTCAACCATATTAGAGGGAAAGGAACAACGAAGGTTTTGTGCGGAACCCTTTTTGTGTGACCTTGAGTCGCACTGGTCCTTTTGTTTATCTGTATGTTAGATATACCTACCTAAAGAAACCAACCCACTTAGCATTTTTCATAAACATTCGGCATCGAGGTCGCTAGGTACGAGGCGCTGAATAATTTTTCAGACCAGCGTGATGAAACCGCTTTGTACAATGACCTCTCTTTAGCGAGGCAGGGTAATAAGACGCCACAGGAATTTTATGACCAATGCCAGACTATGTTTAGTACGATAATGACCTATTTGAAGCTACATGAAACCTTGCCTACTATCTACCGTAGAAGCCAAACGCGCTCTTTATAGAAAAGTTACCGTGCAGTTCTTTTTAAGAGGGTTGAAGGAAGCCTTAGGTTCCAGAATAAGATTTATGCGCCCCGAAACTATAGAAAAGGCCCTAGAGTTCGTACAAGAGGAACTCAATGTTATGTACCTTCAGCAGCGCAATGAACACCCCAAGCCTCAATATACAATCCGGATTCCAACCCAGATGCCATCGTTTAATTTCAATGCCCCAAGACCTCAGGCCTTCCAGGCCCCTGTACCTAGTTGGCCTGCCTCAAGTGACCTTTGCAACTTGTACCCCAGGCTTTTAAATTCAACTTACCCCAAGGGCAACCCCAATTGCAACCCCTATTTAGAATGCCCACCCGCACTCAACAAATGTTCCGAGCAACACCCCCTAATTATAACCCCCAGAGCAATGTTTTCCGTATTCCACCCAGGAATAATCGACCCGTTAATACCACCCCTAAACCTATGAGTGGTGTCCAGCATTTCACCCCTTAAGTTCTACCCCCAACCATGATGAGTGCAGATCATAACTGGCAAAAGTCAGGCAACCCTCCGCCGACTAATTATTTTTAAAGTCGCTAAATGAACCTTAACGAGTGCGCGACGTACGACGACTCATATTACGCCACTGATTCATATTACGACCCCGATTATGACTACTATGCTGACTTTACCGACTATAGTACTTATGCATATGATTTAGAATGTGAACAACCTGATACGACATATTATAATGAGACATCTGACGATCAGATGACTATTGAGACTCAACCGCAACCTGGTGCTAGTTATGCAAATAACGCAAGTCAGGATTTTCATTTGAGACAGACGTTAAAAAAATCAAAATAGAGGTTAATCTCCAAACTCAACGGCAATTGCTTTAACCCTCCATTAAAACTTCTCATTGACACAGGTGCAAACCAGTCCCTTATAAGTCCCGATGCAGTTAGAACTCTTTTTTCCGATTATCCACTGAACTATGACCCCTTTGAAGTAACAAATCTACACGCGACTACTCGCAGTGATTATTCTATCACGTTACCTTGTTTCCCCGAATTCAAGAGCCCAAATGAGACAAAATTTTTCGTCTACCGATTTCACAATTATTTTGATGGCTTGATAGACTTAGATCTGTTAACCAAGTGAGAGGCTAAGATAGGCCTTAAAAATCAGTCCCTAATAACCCAATTTGCTTCCAATCCCATCAAAATGTATAATTCATGCAATGTTAATTTATATGTAGCATAATACCCGCCGGAACCTCTAAGTTAGTTAGAATTCCTAGATAGACAAGTCTGAGTTCCTAAAACTAGAAACAGCGTATCTTGGCCACATTATCAGTTACAAAGGTATTAGACCTAACCCAGACAAAATAACAGCTATAGAAAAATACACCATCCCAAGAACACCTAAACAGATCAAACAGTTTCTAGGACTTCTCGGTTATTACCGAAAATTCATTCCACACTTGGCACGTATAACCTATGACATCGTGTCTGAAATAAGACAGGAAGGTTATCCTAGACCCACAATACGTAAACGCCTTTGAGAAATGCAAGACACTCTTGACAAATGACCCCATACTGCAGTACTCCGACTTCTACTAGAGAGTTTATACTCACCACTGACGCTGCTTACGTAGCAATAGAAGCTGTCCTATCTCAGGGACCTATCGGGTCTGACAAACCGGTAGCATACGCATCACGTACGCTTAACGATAGTGAGTTAAACTATAGCACCATTAAAAAGGAGCTACTCGCAATCTACTGGGCAACTAAGTACTTCAGACCTTACCTCTTCGGACGTAAGTTCAAGATCGTGACGGACCATAAGCCCTTACAATGTATGATGAATCTTAAAGAACCCAATACTCGTTTGACCAGATGGAGTTTAAGACTGAGTGAATATGACTTCACAGTAGTATATAAGAAAGGTAAAAATAACACTAACGCAGATGCTCTCTCTAGGATAGAAATCCACAACGAGAAGATAGATAACGTTATTAAACAAATTAATGAGTTGAGTTCCTTAATTGGAAACCCTTCAGAGATACCACCTACTCTAGCTGATTTTATGACAGAGACTGCACCTACTGAACAGCCTGTTATAGGTACTTCGACTGAGACTGCACACAAGTATTAAACACCCGTACTTGAAATACCCATTACAGACGGCCATCTTAACAAGTACCATAGACAGCTTTGCTTGACTCGTAGACGACGTTAAACGAAAACAGACAGTTACCAAACCATTTGAAACCCAGACACGTATAGCCATTCAACTATCTGAATCCAACTTAGATAACGATGTAGTCAATTCCATCAAAGATTATGTTAACCCTAAGGTTAAAACTGACCTCTTGCAATGTATAACATTAATCCAATCATACAAGAGAAATATAAAAGTTCCGCAATGAACCTGGTTCTAAGTTAACATGAACTTGAGAACGTAAAGTAGTATCTTCGACAACAAGAGATCATTCGTCATTACCAAGATGGTAAAACTAACCACCGTGACATTAACAAAAGTTATATGGCCCTCTAACGTAGATACTACTGGCCCAAGATGACAGACAACATAACAAAGTTCATTAACGAATGTACAATTTGTGGACAAGTCAAATATGATAGAAACCCTATAAGACCGCAGTTTAATGTAGTACCCCCAGCGACAAAACCATTCGAAATCGTGCTTATGGACTTGTTTACAGTACATAATGAGAAATATGTGACTATCGTTGATGTCTTCACGAAGTACGGACAATCATACCATTTGCTTGACGGAACAACTGTTAGCATACTTCAGGCCCTGCTTCACTATTGCACCTATAACGGTGTTTCCATTTCCTTAGTGACTGACAACAGAACGGAGTAAACGAACCAACTTTTTTCCGAGTTCACCCGTCTTCACAAAATAAACCATCACCGAATCCTAGTTCATTCCCCAAACTATAATGGCAATGTAGAACGCTTTTATTCGACTTTGCTCGAACACCTCCGAATCCTGACATTGCAGCACAAAGACGACCATAATTAACCTAATGCCTTACGCGATTATAGCTTACAATAGCTCCATCCGTAGCTTCACTAAATGCAGGCCCTTTGACCTGCTTACTGGTCACATTGACCCTCGAGATGCTCTAGATCTTGATCTCACCCAGCACCTGCTGCAGTAGTACATCGCGAACCATAAAGAACAAATGAAGAAGTCATGTACTGAAAAAAGAAGACTATTTTTTTAATTACCAATTGAGTGATAAACAATACAAACACATATATAAACAGAAATATAAGGTATATTCATCAATGTTAAGGCGCTGTATAGTGGCTCATCAAAAACAATGCAACAAAAATAAAATACTTAAGGCTGACAATAAGACTAAAGCTACCTGGGACATAATAAACAAAAATGTATACAACATTACTAAAAATAATGACATTGATGAAATTTATACAAATAATTATATTTATGACGACCCGAAAGAGATTGCTAATTGCTTTAATAATTTTTTTATTGAATTGACAAATATTAAAAAAACGTGTGACCCGCACGGAGATATAAGAATTGATACGTGTGAGTCGAGTTTTTTTCTTAGACCTGTTACAGCATATGAAATTTTTAAAATAATCAAATCCCTGCGAAACACAAATGCAGTAGGGTATGATGAAATACCAACAAACATATTAAAATTAGTTGCGTTACAAATAGCCCCCGTACTTAGTCATGTCATTAATCTTTCATTTAGCCAAGGTATCTTCCCTGAGAAACTGAAGTTTTCCATTGTAAAGCCTCTCCATAAAGAAGGCGAAAAAAGAGAAATGAACAACTACAGGCCTATAACTCTAATCCCTGTTTTAGCCAAAAAAAAAAACCTGCATAAATGGTTAATACATAAATGTTTTTACTCAATGAAAGAATTTATACCTTGACATAAAATATATGAATAATAATGTAATTAAATATTTGCACGCTTAAATTATGAGCAGGTTTTGAAATGAACTTTTTAATTTATTGTTAACACCAAATTTTGTACTCAAAACTAAGCAAATAAATTATATTTCATTTCATTTCATTTCTCTCTTTCACCTTGCATCTCGAACGCACGCATGAATAAAAGAATCAAAAAAACTTAACTTAACAAAATCACAAACACAGCAAAGTGAAATTAACGAAAACAAAGGTAGTAAGCGCATGAACACGAAAGGTCGCGGAGGCAGTTATGTCTCAACTAAATAAGAAGGGCTTTGGTTTAACTGTTTACCAAATTAAATAAAAATCGCAAACCAAAAAAATGAATTTTTAACCCAAAAAAGGTAAATGTCTACCAAAATTTGACACCCTATTTTATACTAAAACGCATACATTTATTTAATTTTACATTAGCCAATTAAAGCACATGAGACCCAAAATAAGCTAAGTTTGCCCACATTTTGAATAGCATTTAATTATTCAATAGACTGTCAAATATTAACATAAGGGTACATACCTATTTTAAAGTTTGTCGATTTTAGAACTCCATTCATTCATTCATTTATTTGACCATAATTGCAAGTATAAAAGTTCTTAAAATATAGTAGGTTCTATGCAATATACCACGTTAAGTAGTGTAGTCATAACTTAAATTAAAAAATAAAAATTAAATTATTACAATATCAATGCACTTGTAAGTTAAAAATACACAATAATTCTATTACCAAGAATACAAATTATTAATCATTATTTAAAATTATGTCAAGGAAAAAAACAAGTATGTCATTTTTGTCATTTCTTTAAAAGTTCATCGAGATTGTAGGGGCACAAATTTATCAAAAATTTTTTTAAGGAATCAAAGAACTTTTTATTCTCGAGAGAACGAATTTCGACTGGCAGAGCATTATATACCCTGACTGCATTATAGTTGACAGCCCTCCTACATGATTCAGTTCTACAATAGGGCAACTGAAGATCATACCGACAGCGCGCTCGAATCCTTTCGCTATAGTTTTCTCGGAGGTTAAATTTGTCGGGGTAACGTCTGACCAATTTACAAAGTTCGTAAACGAACAAAGCTGTCATAGTTAGAATCCCCATCTCCACGAAAGATACTCGACAGGAATCCCTAGGTGACTTTATACAGTTCAAGATCCTAATGCAGCGCTTCTGCAAAATAAATATGTTGTCGGCCAATACACTCCCCCCCCACATAGCGAGCCCATACGTGACCCTGGACTGAAAAAAGGCAAAATAGGCCATAAGCGCTGCTCTTTTTGTCGAGACCTGCCTTAAATTTCGCAGCGCAAAACAAAAGCTACTAATTTTTCCCTCAAGGTACTCCACATGCCTTTTCCAGCTCATGTGCTCATCCACAAATAACTCCCCGTTCCACACTCTTCCTACAGTGTTGAGTGGTCGACGGAGCCCCTTCGGGGCTCCTACTTCTGTGTTCTCATGTCAAACCTAACACTACGACTGCCTAAGCTCGCCTCCCCGCACAGTCTCCGAACCTAACGCATCCGAGTCGGGGTGCTCCGAAAGTCCGAGCTCGCTTCGCTCGCTCCCGCTTCCATTTAGAACTCCCCGTACCACACCCTTCCTACAGGTGTACTGAATTTGGTAGACATTTACTAATTTTGGCTTTCGATTACATTTTAAAGTTCGAGCATAACTTTATCAGATAAACGCACTTTTTTAATTGCGTTGCGGATATACTTTTTTACGCATTCGTTTTTTGGTACACTATTAATTTTTTGGTATACCTTGTCGTTTTAAGGTAAACGTGTTTAGGTATTAAAAACTGATTTTGGTATACAATATATTTGTTCCCATTAAGAAGGGATTCTTTTATTCATGCGTGCGTTCGAGATGCAAGGTGAAAGAGAGAAAAGATACGATATGAGCGAGCTAGAGTGAAACACAACACAACCATTATTACCTGCGTACGCAAGCGTTTCACACCGAGTAAAAGAGACAAAAGATAGCCATTATGTGTGTGCAAGAATGTAAAAAAACGTACCTGCTCTTTGTAACCGTCCCAACAGTAAGTATTTACATTATTTTCAACTTTGCATTTGATACATTTCACAAAACATGTAACTAGTGGAATTTCGTCAACATGGTCCAATTGAGTAAAAAAAATTAACAACTCCGGTTACAAAAAAGATACCGAAACAAATTACATACCATTCAAAAGCCTAAGCTTTAGAGATGTTTTAAAAAAAACAGAAGCCTTCCAGCCCCATTTTTTTTTTAAATGCATCGCAAAGTTGAGTTTTAAATTTTTGTTCAACTTTTTTTTTAAGTTCGGGGGCCCACATTTTTGTTTTTAGCAATAACTTGAAACAAACATAATTTTTTTTAGAGCCGACAATCTTATAAAAGTCTATTAAAAAAAAGATTTTGGAGCTAGCTTTAAAAAACAAAAAGTTACATGTGTTCAAAGGTATAAAAATGGCAAAATTTCTAAAAAAAGGAATAAAAATCCTGTAAAAAAAATTACAAGTCCTAGATTTTTTTAAATTCTCAAAATAGGTGGGAGGCGACCCCACCTATCCCCCATTTTCGTATTTTCAACCATCTGCCGAAGACCCTGTATTATTTATTTTACAGAATAACAACTATTATTACATAATAAGAATAACACCATAATAAAAACTGGCCAAGTGTGAGACGTACTCGCGCTAAGGAATCTGAATTTAAAAAAAAAACATTTTTCTGTCGCTTGCGTATCAATTAAAAAATGATGACATCAGTCTTATGCATTCAACCTCATATACTGTGATTTTTCAAGATTTTAGGCCCAATAGTTTCGGAGATAAGGGAAGAGAGGATGAGGGGGAAAAAATTTATTTGATGACCTGGTGAAGGTCGCGGGAAGCCGCTGGATGCAGGCAGTCGTCGTGGAGATCCTTGGGGGAGGCCTATGTCCAGCAGTGGACGTCCTTCGACAGATATGGTGATGATGATGATATTTGAGATTCTCACAGTAATCCCTTTTATTTGATATGTCACACGATATAGTTTTCAAAACTTTTTTACAAAGCATACTGAGAAGTCTTGTTCTGTTTGTAGTTAAAGTTTTCAAGACTTCAACATGTTTATTCAAAGTAGGTGCAAATCACGCTCTTTCTGATGTTATTATAATTATACATGTCATTTGTGAAAAATAAAAAATAATTAGTAAATTTAGTTAGTACGTCAAAACTCAAAATACTATCATTGATATAAAACAAATTATGTCATTAGAACATGAAAACAATATGACACGAAAAGTTATTCATTAAAATAATTGAATGTCAGTAGCGCTTTTTACAAGAGTAGGCCAGTTCACAGGGACAGCATCCGGTCACGAGCATAACGCGAGATTCAGCCATCGCTCCCCTCAACCATATTAGAGGGAAAGGAACAACGAAGGTTTTGTGCGGAACCCTTTTTGTGTGACCTTGAGTCGCACTGGTCCTTTTGTTTATCTGTATGTTAGATATACCTACCTAAAGAAACCAACCCACTTAGCATTTTTCATAAACATTCGGCATCGAGGTCGCTAGGTACGAGGCGCTGAATAATTTTTCAGACCAGCGTGATGAAACCGCTTTGTACAATGACCTCTCTTTAGCGAGGCAGGGTAATAAGACGCCACAGGAATTTTATGACCAATGCCAGACTATGTTTAGTACGATAATGACCTATTTGAAGCTACATGAAACCTTGCCTACTATCTACCGTAGAAGCCAAACGCGCTCTTTATAGAAAAGTTACCGTGCAGTTCTTTTTAAGAGGGTTGAAGGAAGCCTTAGGTTCCAGAATAAGATTTATGCGCCCCGAAACTATAGAAAAGGCCCTAGAGTTCGTACAAGAGGAACTCAATGTTATGTACCTTCAGCAGCGCAATGAACACCCCAAGCCTCAATATACAATCCGGATTCCAACCCAGATGCCATCGTTTAATTTCAATGCCCCAAGACCTCAGGCCTTCCAGGCCCCTGTACCTAGTTGGCCTGCCTCAAGTGACCTTTGCAACTTGTACCCCAGGCTTTTAAATTCAACTTACCCCAAGGGCAACCCCAATTGCAACCCCTATTTAGAATGCCCACCCGCACTCAACAAATGTTCCGAGCAACACCCCCTAATTATAACCCCCAGAGCAATGTTTTCCGTATTCCACCCAGGAATAATCGACCCGTTAATACCACCCCTAAACCTATGAGTGGTGTCCAGCATTTCACCCCTTAAGTTCTACCCCCAACCATGATGAGTGCAGATCATAACTGGCAAAAGTCAGGCAACCCTCCGCCGACTAATTATTTTTAAAGTCGCTAAATGAACCTTAACGAGTGCGCGACGTACGACGACTCATATTACGCCACTGATTCATATTACGACCCCGATTATGACTACTATGCTGACTTTACCGACTATAGTACTTATGCATATGATTTAGAATGTGAACAACCTGATACGACATATTATAATGAGACATCTGACGATCAGATGACTATTGAGACTCAACCGCAACCTGGTGCTAGTTATGCAAATAACGCAAGTCAGGATTTTCATTTGAGACAGACGTTAAAAAAATCAAAATAGAGGTTAATCTCCAAACTCAACGGCAATTGCTTTAACCCTCCATTAAAACTTCTCATTGACACAGGTGCAAACCAGTCCCTTATAAGTCCCGATGCAGTTAGAACTCTTTTTTCCGATTATCCACTGAACTATGACCCCTTTGAAGTAACAAATCTACACGCGACTACTCGCAGTGATTATTCTATCACGTTACCTTGTTTCCCCGAATTCAAGAGCCCAAATGAGACAAAATTTTTCGTCTACCGATTTCACAATTATTTTGATGGCTTGATAGACTTAGATCTGTTAACCAAGTGAGAGGCTAAGATAGGCCTTAAAAATCAGTCCCTAATAACCCAATTTGCTTCCAATCCCATCAAAATGTATAATTCATGCAATGTTAATTTATATGTAGCATAATACCCGCCGGAACCTCTAAGTTAGTTAGAATTCCTAGATAGACAAGTCTGAGTTCCTAAAACTAGAAACAGCGTATCTTGGCCACATTATCAGTTACAAAGGTATTAGACCTAACCCAGACAAAATAACAGCTATAGAAAAATACACCATCCCAAGAACACCTAAACAGATCAAACAGTTTCTAGGACTTCTCGGTTATTACCGAAAATTCATTCCACACTTGGCACGTATAACCTATGACATCGTGTCTGAAATAAGACAGGAAGGTTATCCTAGACCCACAATACGTAAACGCCTTTGAGAAATGCAAGACACTCTTGACAAATGACCCCATACTGCAGTACTCCGACTTCTACTAGAGAGTTTATACTCACCACTGACGCTGCTTACGTAGCAATAGAAGCTGTCCTATCTCAGGGACCTATCGGGTCTGACAAACCGGTAGCATACGCATCACGTACGCTTAACGATAGTGAGTTAAACTATAGCACCATTAAAAAGGAGCTACTCGCAATCTACTGGGCAACTAAGTACTTCAGACCTTACCTCTTCGGACGTAAGTTCAAGATCGTGACGGACCATAAGCCCTTACAATGTATGATGAATCTTAAAGAACCCAATACTCGTTTGACCAGATGGAGTTTAAGACTGAGTGAATATGACTTCACAGTAGTATATAAGAAAGGTAAAAATAACACTAACGCAGATGCTCTCTCTAGGATAGAAATCCACAACGAGAAGATAGATAACGTTATTAAACAAATTAATGAGTTGAGTTCCTTAATTGGAAACCCTTCAGAGATACCACCTACTCTAGCTGATTTTATGACAGAGACTGCACCTACTGAACAGCCTGTTATAGGTACTTCGACTGAGACTGCACACAAGTATTAAACACCCGTACTTGAAATACCCATTACAGACGGCCATCTTAACAAGTACCATAGACAGCTTTGCTTGACTCGTAGACGACGTTAAACGAAAACAGACAGTTACCAAACCATTTGAAACCCAGACACGTATAGCCATTCAACTATCTGAATCCAACTTAGATAACGATGTAGTCAATTCCATCAAAGATTATGTTAACCCTAAGGTTAAAACTGACCTCTTGCAATGTATAACATTAATCCAATCATACAAGAGAAATATAAAAGTTCCGCAATGAACCTGGTTCTAAGTTAACATGAACTTGAGAACGTAAAGTAGTATCTTCGACAACAAGAGATCATTCGTCATTACCAAGATGGTAAAACTAACCACCGTGACATTAACAAAAGTTATATGGCCCTCTAACGTAGATACTACTGGCCCAAGATGACAGACAACATAACAAAGTTCATTAACGAATGTACAATTTGTGGACAAGTCAAATATGATAGAAACCCTATAAGACCGCAGTTTAATGTAGTACCCCCAGCGACAAAACCATTCGAAATCGTGCTTATGGACTTGTTTACAGTACATAATGAGAAATATGTGACTATCGTTGATGTCTTCACGAAGTACGGACAATCATACCATTTGCTTGACGGAACAACTGTTAGCATACTTCAGGCCCTGCTTCACTATTGCACCTATAACGGTGTTTCCATTTCCTTAGTGACTGACAACAGAACGGAGTAAACGAACCAACTTTTTTCCGAGTTCACCCGTCTTCACAAAATAAACCATCACCGAATCCTAGTTCATTCCCCAAACTATAATGGCAATGTAGAACGCTTTTATTCGACTTTGCTCGAACACCTCCGAATCCTGACATTGCAGCACAAAGACGACCATAATTAACCTAATGCCTTACGCGATTATAGCTTACAATAGCTCCATCCGTAGCTTCACTAAATGCAGGCCCTTTGACCTGCTTACTGGTCACATTGACCCTCGAGATGCTCTAGATCTTGATCTCACCCAGCACCTGCTGCAGTAGTACATCGCGAACCATAAAGAACAAATGAAGAAGGTCTACGATAACATAAATGAGTCCTCACTTGCCAACTATACAGCAATAATAGACAGTAGGAACAAAGACACTCCTTAACAGCAGGTATTCATTAAAAACCTCGTTGCAAGCAGAGACAAAACTGCTCCCCGGTACACTCAAGATACTGTCTTGGCTGATCTACTCGTATACCTCTATATACCTATACCTCAAAGAAACGAGGACCCGTTGCGAAGTCTCGGCTGAAACGAGTTCCTGAAACGGCTAAATTGTAATTGACTGTCCACGTGACACAGCCTCCGGAAATAAGACTTAGCAGACGGACCTGGACTTCTACCTTATAACCTTGGAGAGATGAGACTAACAACACACCACCATACCTTCTTACAATATGTTCAACTTAATGACATCGAAGACAAAGTCAACTTCTTACAGGCCCAACTACAAACATTTAAGGCGAGACTTAGTAACGAAACTTACTAACTTTATGAACTCCAAATCGATTATCTTACTAACAAACTTGGCAAAGTACTCGTTCAGTTAAGATCCTTGGAACCTAGTCGTGCTAAAAGAGGTCTTGTAGATTGCCTCGGTTCAGTAATAAAGAGTATCACTGACAATTTAGATTATTTGGATGCTTTAAAATACAATGAAGCAATCAAAACCTTAGAAAATAACCAAGACAAGTTAGTTTCAGAATTTAATAACCATGTAAGTCTCAATAAAGAATGAGAATCAAAATAAGGTAAACGTTACCTTAGAACTTTTATTAGAGAAAGAAGCATGTATAATAAGTGAAAATGTAGAAGAATCAATGTTAAAGTTAATAAGGATAGAAAATTCCCTAGCTTTTATTCGTGCATCAAGCACAAAACCATGCTACATAAGTTAAAGACAATTTACAATAGAGAAAAAATCTTAAATTTAGAATTGATGATTTATAACCTGGTTCTTTTTATATTGGCAAGCAAATGTTATAGTATTTAGATTTCCAATAGTTTCTGAAGATACATATGATTTATATAGACTCTCTGTAGTACCCAATAAACACAACCAAGCTCATATCCCATCCTACCCTTTCCTCGCAACTAACGAAAAAATGTTCGTGTACATAGAGGCTGAATGCCCGCAGTTGAGTAACTGGTATCTCTGTGAGAAAAAAATCGGTCAATTTCGTACTAAACCTGATTGATTGATGCATTCAAAAACTCGTCGTTAATCACATTCAAAAACTCATCGTTAATCAAGATTTGGAAAATTCCTGTCATTTTACTACAGTTTCTTTAGCAAAGGAGGCGATGAAGAAGCTGGATGATCAACACTACGTTCTATCTTTCCCACAACTTACGGAAGTACAGCTGGTCTGCGGAAGAGAAGACTTCACTTCACTACAGGGAAGTTATCTTATCACTATACTTGTTGACTGTTACCTACGTACTAACGAATTTACCCTTACTAACGATGACGACGAAATCAAAGGCCAGCCGCTAAATTTAATGCAGATACCCTATGATGCTGCGAAGCAGAGCACTGGTTCAACACTTATCAATTTGAATTCCATCAATCTAAAAGGTCTTCATGATGTCCAGGACAAAATCATGGTGGAAGCTCCTGTAAAACTAGAACGAGCACAACCAGATATCTTTTATCATACCACGATACCATTTTATGTGACCAAGCAAAATCCCGAAACAATAAGGATCCGGAGAAAGCGAGAGCCCCAGCACTACGAGAAAAGACTTCAGTTCCAGCAACTTTATCACTAAACGTTGGAAAATAGTTGCTGATCTGCGGGTGGAGATGTTAGATATACCTACCTAAGGAAACCAACCCCCTTAGCATTTTTCATAAACATTCGGCATCGAGGTCGCCAGCTACGAGGCGCTGACTATGTGAAACGTATCGTGTTGGAAGTGCTTGTGAACCTACCTTTTTTGGTCATTCTATTTCCATACTTCGGACTGAATAGTAGCATAGCTAGCTCATAAGTTAATTTAATTCTTTGTAATTACCATAAATCAGTAATTAAAGTACCTTTAAGAAGTCTTTTGGTTTTTTTTTGAGCTACCTTTAAGAAGTCTTTTGGTTTTTTTAAGCTTCTCTGCGCAGCGTAACGTAATTTGTATTATTTTTTTATGTGTAAACAATGAGTTTACAAACAAACTTACTTAATAGTCTAAACAATTTTACTGGTCATTTCATTACACTAAAGAAACTATGTGTTGCACCACAGATGGAAGCAAAGAAGAAATCGTCGGTACTGTACAAGAAGTAGAAACTTCCTTGAGCTGCCGAAAAATCAGAATTGACTCGTACCAATATATACCCAAAGAAAAGGTACCTACTCTTTAAATTATTTGAGAAATGTGAAAAATATTCTCTAACTTTAACTTTGAGAATGCTTTTCGATCGCCAACCCGCCTGTCCAGCGTGGCGATTATCGCAAAACTCCCCAAAATGAATAAATCCTAGGGGGAGGCCTTTGTCCAGAAATGGACGTCTTTCGGCTGGTATGATGATTACCTTAACATGTTGTAACTTCTTAATGTTCCTATTGCAGGTGCACATATCAACAGAGGGAATAAAAATTGTGGCTCCTTCACTTAATAATGAATCTAGAGGTGTTGATCTTCAAATAAAATTAAATGAAATTGTTCAAATATCATTGCATGGTGGGAAAGGGTTACCTGTAATATTTCTGTATACACAGTGGAAGTATAGTGCTTACATAAGAAGAGCTCTGGAGATGTCTGAGGATTCAGGTTTGTTTGACTATGCCGGTACAACATTATCTGTAACAACTGATAACTAAGTACAATCTTAATTTATTTGTTTCTCTTTCTCAGGACTATATTTCGATCCCGAATCAAAAAATTATTCTTACATAACAATAATTCTCTTCCCTACACAAATCTCTGAGGAAGTGGACGTTGTTTTACGTTGCTTATTTGGTAAAATTCTTAATTACTTGTCATCTGAAGAGGCCAACGAAATTTTATTCAGGGCTTATGGTCGTAGAGAACATGCACCTGTCATTAAAATCACAAAAAGATATATAAGTAGGACTAAATGGTTAGTTTTACTGTGTGATTATGAATAGTAAGTGTGTCTTATATTTTTTCCTAATCGTTTTACATATTTGTGTTATTTCTTTCAGTTCTACTTCAGTTAAAAAAGCACCGAAACCAATCTGCCCTCCGGATAAAGTTACTCCATTTATAATAGCACCGAAACTAATCTGCCCTCCGGATAAAGTTACTCCATTTAAAATAGCACCGAAACCAATCTGCACTCCGGATAAAGTTACTTCATTTATAATAGCACCGAAACCAATCTGCCCTCCGGATAAAGTTACTCCATTTAAAATAGCACCGAAACCAATCTGCACTCCGGATAAAGTTACTTCATTTATAATAGCACCGAAACCAATCTGCTCTCCGGATAAAGTTACTCCATTTAAAATACCACCGAAACCAATCTGCACTCCGTATAAAGTTACTTCATTTAAAATATTACCGAAACCAATCTACACTCCGGATAAAGTTACTCCATTTAAAATAGCAAAGAAACCAATCTGCACTCCTGATAAATTTACTCTATTTAAAATAGCACCAAAAACAATTTGCACTCTGGATAAAGTTACTCCATTTAAAATAGCACCGAAACCAATCTGCTCTCCGGATAAAGTTACTTCATTTAAAATAGCACCGAAACCAATCTGCACTCCGGATAAAGTTACTCCATTTAATATAGCACCGAAACCAATCTGCCCTCCAGATAAAGTTACTCCATTTAAAATAGCACCGAAACCAATCTGCACTCCGGATAAAGTTACTTCATTTCAAATAGCAACGAAACCAATCTGCACTCCGGATAAAGTTATTCCATTTAAAATAGCACCGAAACCAATCTGCACTCCGGATAAAGTTACTCCATTTATAATAGCACCGAAACCAATCTGCCCTCCGGATAAAGTTACTCCATTTAAAATAGCACCGAAACCAATCTGCACTCCGGATAAAGTTACTTCATTTATAATAGCACCGAAACCAATCTGCTCTCCGGATAAAGTTACTCCATTTAAAATAGCACCGAAGCCAATCTGCACTCCGTATAAAGTTACTTCATTTAAAATATTACCGAAACCAATCTGCACTCCGGATAAAGTTACTCCATTTAAAATAGCAAAGAAACCAATCTGCACTCCTGATAAATTTACTCTATTTAAAATAGCACCAAAAACAATTTGCACTCCGGATAAAGTTACTCCATTTAAAATAGCACCGAAACCAATCTGCACTCCGGATAAAGTTACTCCATTTAAAATAGCAAAGAAACCAATCTGCACTCCTGATAAGTTTACTCTATTTAAAATAGCAGCAAAAACAATTTGCACTCCGGATAAAGTTACTCCATTTAAAATAGCACCGAAACCAATCTGCTCTCCGGATAAAGTTACTCCATTTAAAATAGCACCGAAACCAACCTGCACTCCTGATGAAGTTGGCATACCGATTACCACAGAAACCTACCCGCGCCCAGACGCAGCCCAAGATCACGGAAGCGGTAACATGCAATAGCTATTGTACCTTTTATTTGGTCACTTTTTGTTCGCAAACATAGGCAAATGGTAGATCTACTCATGAAACTGAACAACTTTCTCCAAGGAACACGTACAATATTTGTACTCCCATACTAATTCTCATTGATTCGATTAAAAAAAATATTTCTAAATTTAGATCAGCCTGTCATAGTCCAGTAGTGGATACATGGTAACCTGGAACGACGATGACACAATATGATTTTCTTCGAAATATATAGAACGTGGGGGACACAGGAAAAAAAAATAGAGCCAAGTTAGATACAAAAAATAAATATAGTGGGCTAACGGTGAGCGCGTAGGCTTCGTAGTTTAGTGTGCTCCTCATAAACGCGAATGGCATAATTTATAAAAATCAATAATAACTGGATTCTCAGTTATTTATGACAATAGATGAGCAAATCTGCAGACACCAATGGGAGCTTCGTATGGAAAATATGCGAACCTCATTCTGACTTCTAATATATATAAGTTCGTCATCCCAGGCTTTCATATCAGTGTACCTAATGCAGTCTCAGCGTGCCCTTCAACCCACGGATTAGATAAATAAGGTGTCGTTTCAAGTTAAAGTTTCATAATCTGTATATGAGGTCTAACAAAATTAGCTGAAACTATTTTAACTGGTGCTTCTACCCATTAAACTGAACAACTTTCCCCATGGAACCCTTAGTCAAATCGCAAAAAAAAGGCTCTCCCATACTAACTCGATCAGCTGATCACCCAACTTAGTATGGGAAGTTCAAAAATTTTTTTGAGATTTGGCTATGTGTTTCATGGGAAAAGTTGTTCAGTTTCATGGGTAGAAGCACCAGTTAAAATAGTTTCAGCTAATTTTGTTAGACCTTATATATAGGGTGTAACTTTGCAATCTTGCAATATTTACGGTGGTTAATATTTAGCTGATACTAAATACAAATCATTAATAAATAAAAATTTTTGATGTTGTTCTAAATGATTTCATTTTTTTATCGATAATACTAATTTCACACCTCTTCAATTAATCGATCGCGCTCCTGGGATCCTACACAAAAATGGTTTATTCTTACTTGAACTCCAAAACAATTTCATCTAAAAACTTGTTATCTTTCTAATATCAAACTTTGTGCTTAAGCTGATGTGATTTGTATTATTGTAAACTACCACCTCCATTAATATTGCAACAGTGCAAATGTAAATACCCTGTATAAAAAGGAATAGGTGACTGACTAGTATATTAACGCACAGCTGAAACCACTGAACGGAATCCCCTGAAATTTGGAATACAGACAGTTATGAAGACGTAGGCAACCGCTAAGAAAGGATTTCAAGAAAATTCTTACGGGAACACCAAATAACGGGATCTGCGCGGACGAAGCCGCGGGCACCTACTAGTTTATTATATTTTGTTAACAAAATTGACTATAAAACAGAGATTTTAACTAGCCGGTGAAAAGAAATTCCTCCTTTTTTGATGCTTGATGATGTCCCTTTTCTTAACAATAAATAATCACACAACACGGTATTTTATATGATTTTTGCAGAGCTCCGTACTCTGACGCCATCTACAAGCGACTGTGAAGTATGAACGAGTAGTTTGGCTTAAGTATGATTGTCCCATCATACACATTGCTCGCTCCCTCCACATTGCCCATCCAACCATACTTATCTAATCCGTGCTTTAACCCTACGCCGATGCTTGCACGCATAAGAAGTGGTGAAAGTCTTGGAGGGCATGAGGAGGGAGTAGGGTTCTTATTATATAAATTACCCACCAATACTGCTTAAGGTGATCCCCCTACCTAACTATCGCTGCCATCAGTAAAAATATAATTACTAGGGTGGGTCAAAAATATATTTTTTTTAACTTATTTATTCTAATAGCGACCAAAGGGTGCAAAATGAACTAAAAATGACGTGTGCAAAATATTATTACTTTCGCATATGATTAACTGCCTCCGGATTTACTTCAAAATTTCTGAAAATATGGTTATTGGAGGTAATTTCGAGAGCCTATTAGTTATTAATTACACTAAGTTTTAAAATATATTAAACGCTATTTGACAGGAAATATAGTCAATTTGCTAAATAAAGTCAAGAAATCTCTTGTTCCTATCAATTAGAGGCATGAGGTAAGGGGGCGGAGGTCACCGATCACACTGCGCAACACAATTCACGCGTCAGTAACACTAAAGCTAATGAAGTGGTAGGTAGTTTTTTGGTTGTTGTTACTATGTACTCGAAACTAGACTAAAATTCCCTTGTTTAGCGAAACTTGTGATCTAAAAGACAATAAGACCTTCTTATGATGATGTAATTAAGTTTTATGATTGGACGGAGGAGGCTATTAAAATTCAATCAAGGCACAAAAAATTTGTCATCTTTTCAAGAAATCGCGAGTGTAGTATCATACAGAACTGAAAAAAATCTGAAAACAGCATCAATACGTACCATTTCACATATCAAAGTGATACAAATGCTAAAGTAATATAATTTAAAATGCAAAAATATACTTATGTCCTCAAATTCCAGACAAACGTCTCCAAGAGTTCCGGCTTGGTAGGAAAGCTCTTTTCGACATTTTCTCATGCTAGGTTTGAACACCTGTACTTGTCCCAAATATCTTAAACTACCTACAAGTGAACACAGTTTCATAATCGATCAACGTACCTCATGAAAAATGATTGTAGGAAATTTTGATATCACTACTACAAGTCAAGCTAGGAAATCTTTGAAAAGAAAAAACATAAAGTAAGAATTATTTCGAAAAAATCAGTAAGTACGCAATAATAAGTCATATTCAGTAAAAATTGATTTGCTTTTTGCGATTCCATCGAGTCCAATCAGAGCGACAGCGAACTCGTGCTAGACACAAAAACTGATACAGCTCTGCGGACTGCCACCGTTACCATGAATTGTTTTTCAATCTCCAATACTTGTGACAGGTATGGAGTATCTAACAGAGCAGGGGCATTAGTAGTTCTTCAAGCCACTAAATTGACTGTAGGTACCAGTAATTGATCTAAACAAGCAACGCAGATAACGAATGAAGCTTCGTGAGTAAGATGCGCGATTATACTGAAAGCTCGTACCATCATACAGACCAAACTCCGCCCATTTCAAGTTCTGCAGATAAACCTAAATGCTCATTCCTGGATCTGATTGATTGACAGCAAAATGTCACCGAACCACCGATTCTAAAGGGAATAAGTCACGAAAATTTTCATATATTTGGTGTATATAAAGGTGAGGGTGAATTGCCTCCGCTACGCCTGCTCTGCCATACCCAAGCAGTGGAAAGGGCAGTCTAGACTGTGACAGAAGCCTCAAGTACTTTGTGCATTAAATTTGCAAGAGAAGGCTATATAAAAGGTTAGATAACGTCTCGAAAAAAATATTCCAAAATTCCACAGTAAAAATGGATTTTGTGGTAATTTAAAAACAATAAATCTCGTAATTGAAAAACAATAAATTAGATATACTTAGCTATATTATTTTTGGCATTTTTTTAAATGTTTAACAAGTAGGATGTTCTATAAAACTCGTGTTTAATTACAACATACTATATTTTAAACCATATTTAATACTCCTTGAAGAGATTTCCCAAAAGCCTTCTTTGGTTATTTTTTTGAAATTTCATCGTCAATCCGGAGGCTAAAGATGATATCTGATCGTAACCATTTTTTGCATATTTATGAATAACGTACTAAAACGTAGTAAAATAACTAGTATCTCATCTGTGCTAGCTAATGCACCTTTTTATCACTACTACGTTTCAATATAAGACAATTTTTTTTCTTCGTACATTCGTGACCCATCCTAATAATTACTCGCTGAGTACATACTTATCGAAAATTTTAGACGATGAATCTGAAGAAAAGGTACTGTTTTTTATTTAGAAATAAATAAATGTTAATAAATTGTGTAAGCGAGTAAATAGTAATTACTTTGGAACTTGTAGCGGCGGTGCTAGTTAGCTGGGGAAAGGCCCTTAATGGAACTGCACTTACCATTAAACAATATACAAAACATGAAGAAAATAGGAAAAAAACGTAGAAAGATATACAAAGAGAAATGAGATCAGGAAAATATAATGAGAAAAACAAAATGTCTTGACAAAAGCAAATTAAAAAATGATATAAAAATCGACCAATTGTGAGTAGGACACGCGCTTCGAGGGATCCGTATCACCACACCAGCTTTCCACATAACTATGAAAATTATACCTATTCACATTACAAACGAAAGATATAAACGCGAGCGACAGAATATCCTTTTTTATTACATTCATTTCGGACTTGTTAGCGCAAGTACAACTCACACTTGGCCGGTTTTAATTATTTGTTGTTTTACTTCAATCACACCAAGTTTCACGCTTAAAGTACCAAATATTACCATTTTTGCATAGTTAGAGCCAAATCAAAAATACCTCTAAAATACATTTAAGAACTTGATTTGTTTTAAATAAAGTTCCAAGGCCTACAATCATCAATGGCAACATCAGTCAAGGATGAAAACACGACAGAAGTCAGAAGGCGGTCCGCTTCGCATATTTTGAATACGAAACTGAGCTGAAACAGCCACAAAACTGTTGGTATATACATTATTATTTATATAGGCTGGCGACTTGGCAAGTTGGTCCCATAATAAATTTTAACATACTCGGTGTAGTATTTTTTAGAAAATTAACAAAAATATACTAAGTTGTTGTGACGGAAGTCGGTTTTTAAACGACTTCAAAAAAAGAAGGAGCTTTCTCAATTCGGATAACTTCGTCGTTTATGAACCAATTTTGATGATTCTTTTTTTTTGTTGGAAAGGAGATATTCCAAGGGTGGTACCATGATAAGAAAACCAGGATCTGATGATGGAATCCCAGAGAAATCGAGCGGAACCTTCAAAATCTTACTGGCGTCTAGTGCGTTTGAAGTAGTTTTTTTTTTGTTTAAAATTATTAATCCAATTATTAAAAATCCGTAGGCGAAATAGAAACCCTTATAGTTTCGTCACGCCTGTCTGTCCGTCCGTCCGTCGGAATCTCACTGCCGTTTTACTTAGTAAAGATTAAAATCTGCATATACAGGGTGTAAAAAATTGGCGTGGGACCCGTTAACTGGGGTTTCTACTCATCATACTGAACAACTTTCCTCAAGGAATCCATAATCAGTTCGCAAAAAAAAATTCGACACCATTACAAAAATGCACAAATTTGGTCAAACAGCTGATCATTTTGTATGAAGAGATCAACTTTTTTTTGCGATTTCAACAAAGTAGAACAAAAGTTGTTCATTATGACGAGTAGGAGCCCCAGCTAACGGGACCTATTCCAGTTTTGTTATACCCTGTATAAAAGGAAACCATGACTGACTGGCTGATCTATCAACGCACAGCTCAAACTACTGTACGAATCGGGTTGAAATTTGGCATACATATAGCAGTTATAACGTGGCGTAGGCATCCGCTAAAAAAGGATTTTGGGAAATTCCACGTGAACTGCAAAAATAGGATCTGCGCGGTTGAAGCTGCATATGTTCTTTATTTCTTGATAAATGTTTTCTTATAGGGCTGCAAGACTGTGGCTGGCTTGTTCACATACACCCGAGATTTCAAATAACCCCAAAGAAAGAAGTCTGGACTAGTCCGATCGGGTGATCTTGCAGGCCAAGGAAAATTGCCAAAACGAGAGATAACGCGGCCTGGAAAAGCGTCCCTCACTAAGTCGATAGTGTCGCCCGCTGTGTGGGCCGTGGCACCGTCTTGTTGAAACCAAATATGCTCCAGCCCCAAGTCATCCAAACTGGGTATCAAGAACTCACGTAACATGATTCTGTAGCGTTCGCAAGTGACAGTTGGGGGACTATGGGGAAAGTTGTTCAGTTTCATGGGTAGAAGCACCAGTTAAAATAGTTTCAGCTAATTTTGTTAGGCCTTATATAAAGTTCTAGTTATGGGTTGTTAACGCAATAAATTAAACTTTTCAGAAGAAGAAAAGGATGGAGATATTAAATCTGAGAACACTGACGATGTCTCCACTGATGGTGTTGTAAAAACTGAAGTATTTTTCGTAGATGGTGCTAATGAAGGCGGTATGTTATTCTCTATAGTATGAACTCTTTTAATAAGAAATTATCCAAGGGTGGAATTCAATTCAATTCAAGATGCATATTCAAAATAGGTTCAATTTACATTCTTTCTGATATTCATAAAATAGTAATTACATATAAAACAAATTGTCATTAGAACATTAAAACAATATGACACGAGAAGTTATACATTAGAATCATTTAACGTCATTAATAGCCTTTGACAAGAGTATGCCAGTTCACACGGTCAGCACCCGGTCACGAGTGTAACTCGAGAGTCAGCCATGAAAACTTTATATCACGCGATACGCGTAATAATTTTTATTGGGAGTTCTATCCACTTCAAGGGTGATTTCCATTCTGAACTGACACTAAACTGGTTGGTGATTTTGGATACAATTGATAAAAATATTTTCTTTAAAGAAACATTATTTAATGAGGACTTTTTCTCCACACGAGGGGGCGCACTATAAAAGCAATTTTTATCCCCCTTTACGTGTAGGGGTGTTTTAAGAGTTCTGTACGCAAAACTTATCAATAGGACAGATTAAGAGGAAACGCGGGCGCCATTTTTTCCATACAATTGTAGTCCCCTGTTTCCTCCCTGGATAATGACAATAGAGCAAAAATGTTTTACCATCAAACCCGTGGCCATGCCCCTATGTTTTGTTTTTTCTCATATTTTAATTATAATAGGAAGTAGGATCCTTCAAAAACTGAGAAAATTGCCCAATTGAAACGTCATTTTCAAACACCCACCAAAAAAATAATACGTATACTAACAATAGAATGAAAACATAGAGGCATAGGTAAAGCGTTTTTTAAATTATTTTTGAAAAAAAAAATATTTGCTCAAGTTTTGGAGGAGGAAATAGGGGACTACGAGATGCCGTTTTGGTCAATTTTAGTGCCTATTATCGGTCGGCGCTGCAGTTCTCCCTTTCTTGCTGTATACGGAGAGGTTTGGGGGAGGTAGACAGCAACATTTTATACAAATACCTATTCTTTTTCACCGCGTTTTTCGTTTTTTCGTTTTTCATACGCTGCTGTCCGCCTGTCCGACTTTTACAGGGCCGCACCTTTTGGTTACCGTAATTGGTTGAAATTTGGCGGATTTCCTAACAAAAAAAAGAAAAACCAACATTGTTAAAGCAGAGGGGGGTCACCATACAAGAAACTTAATGAAGGAAAACGTTTAATTACTCAAAATAAACACATAAAAGTTTATAGAAAAAATACATAAAACCGTGTTTTATTCAAGGTTTTTGCTCTTTCGTAATAACGTAATACCACAGATTACTAAATAGTTACTTCGTAAGTAATACGTAAAATCGTCATACTTGGTGTAATTATAGTAAAACAGCTAATCACAAAAACCGGCCAATTAAAGTGTGACTCGTGCTAAAAAATCCGAACTAAATAATCTTTGACTTCCCATACTAAGTCTCAATAATTGATCAGTAGATTTGCAAAAAAAAAATTGACTAGGTCCGGCTGTCGATTTTAAAAGTTACGTCTAAAAAGACAGCAGATCCAGTAGGTACCCAGTAGTTACGAAGTAACTATTTAGTAATCTGTGCCAGTAGTGGATATCGCAAAGCGTCACAACATGATTTTCTTTTAAATATTTAAGATAATTGTATAGTAACAAACTTCAATGGTTTTCAGATGAACGAACCGTTGCCACATTAGATATTGTGAAGTCTGAATCCGACGATGACGTCATAATAAGTAAGTGTTTCCTAAAGTACGTCGAAATGAATAAATATTTCTCTACAAACAATTAATGAACCGTTTAATGATAACATTTTATTGATATTTACATATGTTTGTATAGATCTTTATATTCATTTCGATGGTTACGATGTTTTGAAATATTGGCCCTGCCAATATATTAATGAACTCGACTGTACCTACACTGCTCAACATTGTCTACGTGAATGGATATTTCTTTAAAATATACAATTTTAAACTTGCATGAAATTGACAAAAAATATTTTCATCCAATTTCTAACCTTGCAGCAAAGTTAAATGTTTATTTATGTTTATTTGCTACAAACGCACTCAAAATATTATGACAAATGAAATAGTTATTTGTTATACAAGGCTGCAAAGTTGTTATTTGCCGCTAGTTACCTCTATTGGAACCTGAGCAAGCCAAGGATTCTAGGATTGAACCAGCGGGTAGTTACAAGATACAATAGCGTAGCGAGGGTTGCAAGCGTACGAGAGGCAAAATAACTTTTCTGCCGAGCGAAACTCTCAATTTTTCACCTCAATACAGCGAGGAAAATTTTTAGGTGTATGAAAAACAGCTTAATAGTTATTTGGTTCTAATTTTAAAAAAGCTATTTCCACGCTAACGGATAAAACGCAATTTATATTTAAAAAGTAATTTATATTTTTTATATTTCTGTATCATTGTCATCATATAACAGCCGGAAGACATGCACTGCTGGACAAATGGAATGGCAAACAAACAAAACCTTTCCGAGCGTGTGAGGTGAAAAATATACTTAAGAAGAAAAATTTTTATTATCAGGTGAATTGAATCAGCCCCTCTATCTGCTATCTCGAGACTTGAAATTTTGCATACGTTGCAGTTTTATGCTCAAGTAAGATAAAAAGCGGTCATTGTCATCTCCAGTTAGCAAATATGTCGCCTGCCTGCCTTTATAATTAGTTATAGTTATAAATGGAATGGAAAAATCTGTATTTTTATTTTTTTTACAAATAAGATTACGCGAAATACGTTACCTACTTGAAAGTTATTAGAAAGTTGCCAGGAAAAACATTAGTTCCATTTCTAGAGTTTTTGCCAGACTTTACGAGTATGGAGACTATGAATCTATTGCGATGATGCCAAGGGCTTACTTATTGCGGATTTTTTTTAAAATACATGATATCTGACAATTTCGCCACGATTCCTCAGATTCACTTGCAAAAATGAACTTATTCTAGATCCATGGGATCTATGCATTTTTTCGTGATACAGAGTGTAATATGTTGCTCTCTGCCCTTTACTTAACCCTGTACTAAATTTCAGCAAAATCGGTTCAGTAGGTAATTTAATTTTGGGAGAGTAAAAAACAGATAGGGAGACTCACTTTCGGATTTATATACTTACTAGTCGGTGGCTCAGCCGGTAACGACACGGTTCTTCTAACCAGAGGTACCGGGTTCAAATCTGGACGGCCAATGTACCAATGAGTTTTTCAAAAACTTACGTACATACTTACCGATTGCTTTAACGGTGAAGGAAAACATCGTGAGGAAACCTGCACACGCCTGCGATGAAACTCGAAGGTTGTGTGTGAAGTTGACCAACCCGCACTGGGCCCACGTGGTCGACTAAGGCCTGATCGCCCTAATTCAGGGTAGGCTCGAGCCCCTCGGTGGGGACGTATATGAGCTGTTATGATGATGATGATACTTACTAGTAGTAAGGATAATGTGTTCATGTTGCAGGTGGCGTCAGTGGCGGACAAACCACGTCGCAGGCCTGGCGCAGCAACATGGAACTGAATTCCTCATGCCCGTTTCGTTTTGGTAGGTGAACTACTATTGCCTTTCCTGCTTTATAAAATAAGAACATATCTTCAGTTGTTATTATTATTACAAATCCTGTCTATATTTACTTACTTATTAATATGGACAAGATGTAAAGTTCTCGTTATTGGTTGTTAACGCAATAAATTAATCTTAGCAGAGAAAGTAAAAGATGAGGATATTAAATCTGAGAACCCAGACGTGAACGCTAGCGACGTCAGGGTTGATGATGTCAACACTGACGAGGTCACCACTGGTGGTGGTATCGATATAACTGAAGAATACTTCAAAGAAGGTGCTAAAGAAGGCGGTATGTTATTGTACTGGCTATGTTTATTGGTTGAGTTAATTTCAACTATTTGTGCGGGCAGCGCAAGACTGGTCGTCGTGGAAATCCTTGGGGGAGGCCTTTGTCCAGCTGTGGACGTCTTTCGGCTGATATGATGAACTATTTTAATGTGTTATTATCCAATGGTCAATAACTTAACTTGATATTAAGTGATAGATACCCGGAATAATTTTCACTGAGGGTGTATTTACTGCTCGATCGACGCAACGGTCAGCGCTGACATCGCTCGAACAAACTTATTGAAGTGAAACTTTTTCGTCTGTGTGTTGCATGTCGCGTGACGGTCGGTCGCGGAGTAGGGATAAAGTGAAAGGCGATCGTCAGAGCAGCCATGATCGTTTCGTCCTCTGTACCGTAGCAGAGCAGCCATGATCGTTTCGTCCTCAGTACCGTAAAGTAAAGTTTCACTTTTACCGTGGTTTCATAAAACCACACAATCCTTTTAAAATGAAACTTTTTTTATCTTTTTCTTCTTTGCGTGTCGATGACAAATTAAATCATTCCGGCCCAGAACTTAGCCACTTCGACTGCACTATTTGTGGCGTCCATTAAGTCCTGCTGCGAACAGGTGACAGGGCAGGCAACCACGATGACAAATCCCAATCATCCATTTTTTTATCTAGTAGGAGATCTTAAGTCCACCACCTTGCATTTTTGAGACAAATCAAACCGCTTGGAACAGGAGGAAGAGTGCGTCTGGCGCGCCTTACTCTTATGTTTTTAGGTTATCATAATTATTCATGTTTTAAAAAGAGGCAATTTATAGTTTTACAGTTTTTTTAGTGTGTCACTGTTGGTTCAATTTGAGATTATTATGATTATACTAATGTTGGTCATAAGTCCGTTTTTTTAAAATACTAGTTGTGACAAGACCACGAGGAAGTGGGGTGCACTGATTCGGATCTGCAACTCATAGGGACTTAAATCGACCCAAAGTATATCAAAACACTAGCGACGCTTATACAAAAAAAAACGCTAAAAGGGTTCACTTACGCTTACGACCTACTAACCTACCCCCATTTACATAATATTAAAAATCCTGTGAACGATATCTATAGCCAACCCCTGTAAACCACTTTTGACTGCAAAAATCAGTCAAAACTGTTTTTGACTACGGGTCATCCGTCAAAACCACTTTTGACTGCAAAAATCAGTCAAAAGTGGTTTTAACTAAGGCCATTACTCCAAACCACTTTTGCCTGATTTTTGCAGTCAAAATGGTTTTGACTGGTTATGAGTTCTGACTGTAACATATATACAAGAATTGCTCACTTATAGTGTAGGATAGCCGACCAAATTAAGATGTGCAAAAAGATCAAATTTTCTCGTCAAAATGTTGTATTATGCCAATTGCAAAAAAATTAATTAAAATTAATTACATATTTTCTTTTTCCCCAGTATTTTCTATTTTATTATGTGTAAAAATGAATTTTCAAAGAAACAAACATTAGTCCAAATAATTTAACGGTTATGTGTTTCACTACAGATGGAACCAGAGAAGACATCGTACATGGTTCTCCACAAGAAATGGTAACGTGTTTGAGCTGCAGTACAGTCAGAATTGGTTCATACAGATTTAAACCCAACGAACAGGTACACTTTAAATTATTTATGTAATGTGAAAAATATTATCAAAGTATTAGCTTTTGAACGCGGCTCCCCCGCATGGCATAGACATCGACAGAGCCGATCGATGTTGCGCGGTGTGCGCGAATGTGCGCGTTGAATGTTCACACCTAACTTCCCTCCAACTCAACCAGTTTAAGTGGGCAATAGCTCAAGTGAAAGAGCTTATTCTTTGCCCAAAACGACCCGTGTTCAATTGGAACCCGAGATGTTAGAAAGAGGAAGTTATAAAAATCGTGTTTGATTGTAACTTGAGAAGGTTGAAACTTAGGTGATGTGATGGATGACACATCTGTGATGACAAAAATTGAAATTATCAGTACCATGAGCAAATTGGTTGGATAGAACGGCCGGACGACATATTTCTTTTTATAATACATGGTGAAACAAAATTGGTGTAGGTCCCGTTAACTGGGGCTTCTGCTCTTTATACTGAACAACTTTTGTTCTACGACTGCTGAAATCGCAAAAAAAATGGTTAACTCTTAATACAAATGGATCAGTGGATCCACCAATTTTGTGCATTTTTGTATGGAGGATCCAAAAATTTTTGTCAAGCCAGATTACCCTACTAATCATTAAGAAATCAAAATTGCTTGTATTTTTTTATATTTATTAATCTACTTTTACCAAGTCAGGAAAAAGATAACAATGCACATAAAATAAAATAAAACAGTGTTAAGTGGGTAGAATGGATTTAGGAGTTCCTTGGAAAAAGTTGTTCAGTATGATGTAACCCCCAGTCAACGGGATCTACACCAATTTTTTACACCCTGTGTAGATAACATTATGTGAAGAAGCTTGTCCTTTCGAGAAAAAAAATGATTTTCTTATTGCAGGTAGTCGTGTCATCAAATGGAATAAAAATTGTAGCTCCTTCGCTTAAAAATGAATCTGATGTTACACTTCAAATACAATTAAAGGATGTTGTTAAAATATCGGTGCGTTATACGAGTGGGTTTCGTATAATATTTCTGGATACACAGTTCAAGTGTGGCGCTTACATAAGAAAAGCTCTGGAGATGTCGGAGGAATCAGGTTTGTTTGACTAATCCTTAGTAATATTATAAATGTGAAAATGTGTTTGTTTGTTCGTTACCTTTTCACGCTTCAACGCCTTGACCAATCTTTATGAAATTTGGCATGCAGGTAGCCTGTGTCACGGGGAAGGATATAGGCTACTTTTTATCCCGGGAAAATAGCATAGTCCGATGTAGTTCCTGAGGGAACTGAAAAAATACTCTTTTTTTGTTAATTTATTTAACATCGCCACGGAACAATGGATTGTTGGAAATTAATTAAGTAATTAACTAATTAGTATATCGTGATATAGTTCCCGGAGGATCTATGTCAAACACTAACAAACAAACGTTGGGTAATCTGGGTAATCCTGCTTCTATCTTCGGCATCATCGTCACCATCAGGTGAGATGATGCCAAGGGCTTACAATTGCGAATAAAAAAAAACATTTTCAAATTTATAATATTAGTAAGAATAAGGATGTGCTTTGTTATAGTTTTTCTGATATAAAAAAATGTTTTTAAAAATTTATATTTTAGCCATTTTAACGGCCAGTAGGGAAATCTAGCTTAATTTATTTGTTTGTTTCTCTTTCTCAGGACTATATTACGATCCCGAGTCTAAACATGATCCTTACCAAAAGATAATTCTCAGCCCTGAAAAAATCTCTCAGGAAGCGAAGGTTGCTTTACAGAGTTTGTTTGGTGAACTACTTACTGAGTTGACTATTAAAGAGACCAATAAAATTTTATTCAAGACATTTTGTCCTCAAATAATTACACCTGTCACAAAAATGAGTTCAAGATCTGCAAGTGCTTCCATTGCATTTGGGACTAAACGGTTAGTTTTATTATAAGACTAGATTTTGCCCGCAGCTTTGCCCGCATGGACTCCAATCATCATCACATCAGCTGATAATGACGTCTATTGACGGACAAATCCCTCCCCTAAGGATCTCCACAACGACCGGTTAGCGGCGCTGCCCGCATCTAGCTGCTTTCCGTAACTTCACCAGTTCGTCACACTAATTTAGACGGTGGCGTAATGGCAAGCGCCGCTACCTCCTGTCTGGGAGGTCTTGATTCGAATTCGGCCACGTACCAATGTGTTTTCGAATTTAGATTTCATATGTACGTTTATCCGACGCTCTTATGGTGAAGAAAAGATCGTAAGGAAACCTGCACACGCCTCCGAAGAAACTCGAAGGTTGTGTGTGAAGTCGACCAACCCGCACTGGGCCCGAGTGTTCGACTAACTGAGCCTCCGTTAGTGCAGGTTGAGAGGCTCTGCGGGCATTGTTGAGGTGTTTAGTGGACTGCACCTGCCCACAATTGCAGTCCGTACTGATGTGGGGCGGCAGGATACCCCATCGTTGTAAGTTTGCTTTGCTCCTTCCAACTCCAGCCCTCAACCGGTTCAGACCCTTCCATATAGCTTTCATTGGCCCCAGCGGGTAGATGCTCTGCGGGAGTTATGTTCACGTCCTTTCCGGACAGTTGGTCTTTCCACAGGTTGAGGCGTGCTTCTTGAGGGGCTTCTTTTAGCAGGTGATCCAAAAAGATTATGGTAAAAAATGCTAATTTAAGGCTTCTACTCGTAATTCTTAATAACTTTCTACAAGCTGATTCTGGCATATTTCTTTTATTCACAATTGGTAAGCCCTTGGCATCATCTCACCTGATGGTAAGTGATGATGATGCCGAAGATGGTAGCGGGCTTACCAAGATTTTCCAATGCAATGAAGAACTGGCTATCTTATCTTCAAGCCGGAATACATCAATGCTGTTAACACTGATGTTTGGCGGCAAGACTTAGATAAGATGGTGGTAGCTAGCCAGGCGGGCTTAGAAAATGCCCTACCACTAACCAAACCGAAACCAACCAATTCGATATTCGAAAAAAAAACGATCTGCTGCTGACAGGCCAACTTAGTACGGCAAATCCATTTTTTGCAATTTGACTTTCTACGAGCTATGTGCCCCGCCCAATGCTACTTAAGTTGAGCAACTCTGAGAGCTATGTCGGCTTCTTTGATTCTCCTACTGATCTCTC
The DNA here is from genome assembly GCA_947284805.1 of Coleophora flavipennella. NCBI lineage: Eukaryota > Metazoa > Arthropoda > Insecta > Lepidoptera > Coleophoridae > Coleophora > Coleophora flavipennella. The sequence goes on from OX369290.1 coordinate 6,724,268, forward strand.
GTTTCTGATTCGATCTCATATGTACGTACGTTTATCCGACGCTCTTACGGTGAAGGAAAACATCGTGAGGAAACCTGCACACGCCTGCGAAGAAAGTCGAAGGTTGTGTGTGAAGTGAAGTCGACCAACCCGCACTGGGGCCTCGTAGTCGACTAAGGCCCGATCGCCCCAATTCAGGGTAGGCTCGAGCCCCTTGGTGGGGACTTATATGAGCTGGTATGATGATGATGCCTCAGTAACCTATGCCGACTGTTTTTTCTGGAATATCTCCAAACTGACGTTTTTTCAGTTTTATAATAGTAAACAGGGTGTAAAAAAATTGGGGTAGGTCCCGTCAATTGGAACTTCTACTCATCATACTGAACAACTGACTGCTGAAATCGCAAAAAAATAAATCCTTCATACTTCATACTGTAAAAAAATTGGGGTAGGTCCCGTCAACTGGAACTTCTATTCATCATACTGAACAACTGACTGCTGAAATCGCAAAAAAAATTTAGTCCTTCATACAAATCGATCAACTGATCGACCAATTTTGTGCATTTTTGTATGGAGGGTCCATTTTTTGTTTTTTATAAGTATGTATTCTTTGGAAAAAGTTGTTCAGTATGATGAGTAGCACCACCAGTTAACTAGTTCTACACCAATTTTGTTACACCCTGTATAGATACCGAATAGAAAAAGTGTCTTGTACATATTCCTAATTCTCTTACATAATATTATTTGTGTTATTTCTTTCAGTTCCACTCCAGCTGAAACAAAACGGATAATGATCTGCCCTGCGGACCAAGGTGGCATACCGGTTGCCACAGAAGCCAACACGCGCCTGGCCCAAGATCAACGAGGCGGTAAAATGCAATAGCTACTGCACATTTTATTCAGAGTGACTTTATTGTTAAATAATAGTCTTCTCCAGAGATTTGTTACCATAGATGGGATAAGCACTAACAAACGACATTTGAAAATCGAATCTATTTACACACACAATATGATAGGTTGTTCGCTTCCATTGCACCGAATGCTACTAAGAAAAAAGATGCCAATTGGCAATTGGCAACTTTTTTTTGCTTCACTTTTTGGACGCATGTAACTATCTACCACCCCATATATATAGCATATCTCTGGTCTTCTCGTGGAACTGAACATTTTTCCTCAATAATTGATCAGTCGATTTGCTATTAGATTTTTAACCCGTCTATGAAAAAGGAGGGTTATGTTTTTGACAGTCTATGTATGTATGTTATATAAAGGATCAGATGAACATCCATACATACTTATAAGTATGTATGGATGTTCATCCGTTCCCTCGTATTTCCTCAATCACTTAACCGATCTTCACAAATGTGGTGTCTTTGGATTCGTGCCATCACTCCGCGTGTCATAGGAAATATAGCATTTAAAACATGGCACATTTTATAGGTGAATTAAACAACAAAAAATTTTTTTAGATAATCATATGTTTGGTATCGAAAGAAAGATCCTGACGAGCACATTCTAAATATATCTATATTATATTTGCAAATATTTTAAATTTCTTGGCAAATGGTCTCACAAGCGAAATTATGAGACCGCTCAATGGTTGCGCGCTACAATCAAGCGACACGACACGCGGCCGCAGGTAGCGAAGTGGGGTTGTGTACTCTGAGCACATAAAATATGAAAATAAATTAAAAGTTAAAAAAAAACTAAAATCCGACTACGGAAAAGTACGAAAACAAGAGTTTCCCCGCCTGAAATCATAGCTATTATAGACCACGGCTATTACCCCAGATGAAGGGAAAAATAAAGGCTATGATTTTATGCGGGAAACTTTGGTTTCATATTTTTTCGTAGTCGGATTTTAGTTTTTTAAATTAGGGGGTCCCGAAATCGATTTAAAATACAGCGTAAACTCTATATAGCGACACTCAAGGGACCGGGAATTTTGTGACGTTATTGAGAGTTTTCGTTATACAGAGATAAATTAGCGTTAAAGTAAACCAACTGGAGCCAGAAAAATTTTACGCTTCGAAGAGTGAATATCGAGTGACGCAATACAGAGTTCACACTGTATATTGTACAGCCACGCTGTGAATACTTTTTCGCGAAGCCTTCACCGTCTGTCGTAGTCGAGCATACACAAATCAACTGTAAACATTACACTTACTTAGTAGCAAAGAATACAGTAAGGTATATCAGACTTGATGAAATATTTAAGAACCCAGTGCAGTAGGCTTTAATAAGTCCTAGTTATTCACAAAGTTTCATTAAAATCATTAGAGCCATTTTTGACAAAAAGTAACTAAACTACCTTAATTTTTATGGGAAGTACGATTTCGATTTTTCTTGGAATAACAAACTACTGCGTGCTGTAAGTCATGTGAAGTTATGGTAACGTACCGAGTTTCATCAAAATCGTTGGAGCCATTTTTGAGTAAAAAAAAATAGTAAGTGATTTTTTACTATGATGGTAACCCTAAAAAATCAAGATAGGGGAAAAAACGGCTGAAGATATAGAAATAAGATAAGATGAGATTTTTATTTTGCAATTATACAGGTACACATTAAACAGATGATGATATTTAAATACGTCTCTTCTGTATAGCTAATATTAAAACAAGCATGCAAAATTTAAATTAAATAAACATTAATTTATTATTTTCATGGTCACATTATTTGCTGGTCGAATAATTCATTACCTTAACCCAAATCCGTCCGGTAGTTTAGGAACTATAGCACCGGACGGACGTACATACACACACACACTCACAAACACGTCATGTTTTATTTTTAAAGTGAAACTTTTCAAATTTTCTCAATTTTTTTTGTCTGTGTGTTGCATGTCGCGTGACGGTCGCTTTCGTCTGACGGCATGATCGTTTCGTCCTCTGTAAAGTTTCACTTTTACCGTGGCTTCATAAAACCACACACTTACTTATTTTGGTTTTTTATACTCTTAGTGTATGACAATCGATTGCCATCAAAATCTTAACTTTGATTTTTTTTGCCATCACAATACCGACCTCGTGTGAGTCGGACTAGCACACGAAGGGTTCCGCACCATCGTACAAGATTTAACAACTACATATTTTTTAATAATTTTCACGTTTCTTTCTTTCTATGCGACTACACCATCCCCTTTAATTTTTAGTTCAATTTTTTTTTTAAGTGAAACTTTTATTACATCGTCTCAATTTTTTTTGTCTGTGTGTTGCATGTCGGTCGCTTTCGTTTGACGGTATGATCGTTTCGTCCTCTGTACCGTAGCGAGAGCAGCCATGATCGTGTCGTCCTCTGTAAAGTTTCACTTTTACCGTGGTTTCATAAAACCACACACTTACTTTTTTATTATTGTTAGAGTGTCTATCTACCTATTACAGTTCATGAAATACAGCTCGCTGATAGGTTGACGGACGGACGGATGGACAGCGAGGCTTAGTATATAAGTATGTATGGATGTTCATCTGTTCCCACGTATTTCCTAACCACTTAACCGATCAATTAATAATATTATTAGATACAGGCCTGTCGGCACCCTTTGGGTCGGAACTCTAAAAAATATGTAAATTTAGATATTTGTGTGATTTAACTAATGTTTTATTTGAGTTTACTAATAACTCTAGTCCATGACACGAGCTATCGGCCGGCCATTATCGGGCTTTACGTTCATGGGTCGTACATTATCTATATATCAAAAGAATTTGTGAAATCTAAGTAATGCGAGTCCGTCCGGGCGTTCTATTCAACAAGTATCCAACCCATTTACTTTTTATTTTTATATTTAAATGAAAGGTATTAATGCAAAAATTTGTCATCAAGCATCGGAAATCACCTAACTTTAGCCCTTCTCAAATAAATTAAAAAATATATAATCTATTTCGCGGTCCGTCCGTTCTATCAAACCGATTTGCTTAGTTTTTTTTTAAAGAAAAGTTTGTCATCAAGCATTAAAAATTACCAAACTTTCACACCCTTCTCAAGTTACACTTAAACTCGATTTTGATAGCTTTCTTTATCAATATCTCCGGTTCTAATGTATGAAAGAATTGCTCACATAAAGTGTAGACCGACTTGAATTGTGCAGTTGGATTTGTCAAAATATCATAGGTCTTCCTGACAATGTTTTATATTGTGCCAACTGCAAAAATAACTTTGTTTTTAAAATATACCTCTATTTACATTTTGAACCTTACTTTGCTCGTGGTCCGACATGCACTTGGCAACTTTATTATTTTTACTTGGGAAGATTTTATACCAAGTATCAATTATTCCTATAACATTTATTTTTTTGTATATTTTACATCTAATTATTGAATTTTAATTAGTCAGTAGGTTTTCATCAAAGACATTGGATTTGGAGGGAGCGAAATAAGTATTTAGTGTCTGTAACTTAGCTTTTTTGTTTAAAATTCGTTTATAGGGTTCCAAAGTCAACACGGAACCCTTATAGTTTTACTAAGTCTGTCTATCCGTCTAGCGGCCCTCACTATATGACAAATGGTCGGTGAGTGTGGAGTTGGGGACGCTATATCATAAACCTGGTAGTTTAGCGTATCTGGTAGAGGAAGTGAAGGTAATTTGGAATACTGTTGGTAATTCTGAATACCACTGTATAAAATTATATAGCTATGCCATCTATGAAAAAACCCTAGCATTAAGTAGGCCATAGGACAGGAAACAAACATTGTGTCACGTGGGAGATGTACGGGAGGGCATGTCTGTTCGTCTGTCCGCGGCTTAGGTCAGAGACTATTAGCACCAAAAAGCTGTCATTTGGCATGGGTATACATATTAATCACGCCGACAGTGGTATGATAAAGATTTTTTTTAAGGTAACTCCCTTACATGTAAAGGGTTGATTTTTTTTCGTTGACTCACCTATCGTGTGGGGTATCGTTGAATAGATCTTTCAAAACTACTGAGGATCTACTAGAACCATTTTGCTAATTTGTGATAGAGTCAAATGTGTGTGTCCCTGTCCTCCTCTCCCCCCCCCCCACTATATAAACCGTTATTTAAGGACATATGTAAAAATTGAAAATAATATTACAGATTATCAGTTTAAAAGGGGAGCTATCTAGTAGACTTTCTTAGGTGTGTAGTAAAAAAAAAACCGGTAAAGTGCGAGTCAGAATCGCGCAGAAAGGGTTCCGTACCATTGTACTAGATGTCACTAGTTTCTTCACTTTTTACAAAAAATTACGTTTGATGTATGGGAGCCGCCCTCAAATATTTATTTTCTTCTGTTTTTAGTATTTGTTGTTATAGCGGCACAGAAATACTATCTGTGAAAATATTAACTGTCTAGCTATTACGGTTTATGAAATACAGCCTGGTGACAGACAGACAGATGGACGGACGGACGGACAGTGAAGTCTTAGTAATAGGGTCCCGTTTTTACCCTTTGGCTATGCAACCCTAAAAAGTTCATAGATTTTTCATACAAAATGTTCTTTTACTAACTTCAAAAAAAATTTTTTTTTTTTTAATATACTTTTAGTTTTCAAAAGACTAAGGAACCCCACTTTGCGCGAGTCCGAGTCGCACTTGTCCGGTCTTTATACAGGGTGACTGGTTGAACAACGGACCCATTAAAGGAGGTGTCTAAGAAGCCGATACCCATTCCATTAAGCAAAAAAAACCATCTATTTTTATTTTTTTAAGGTCCATCTCCTTTTTTACCGTTTACTACGCTCGCTGTGACGCATTTCAACTGTGAAATTTCTGTAATTTTGCTTATACTATGCGGAGCGCATGTTATCTTCCTATCAGAGTCGTTGCCAGCTGTTGCGTACGCGTCACAGCGAGCGTAGTAAACGGCAAATTTACAAACAAAAATATAGTCTGAAAATTTTTAACTGATCATCATCTCATTACGTATTTCAAAGAAACTATTTCTTTCATCACAGATAGAAGCAGCAAAAAAATCATCCAAGCGTCTGTACAAGAAATGGTTGTTACTTTGAACTGCCATACAGTCAGAATTGGCTCGTACAAATATGCACCCAAAGAAAAGGTACATCATCATCTTCATCATATCAGCCGAAAGATGTCCACTGCTGGACAAAGGCCTCCCTTAAAGATTTCCACGACTACAGGTCCTGCGTTGCCCGCATCCAGCGGCTTCCCGCGACCTTCACCAGAACGTCGGTCCACCGCGTGGGAGGCCTGCCTACGCTACGTCTTCCGGTGCGCGGTCGCCACTCGAGAACTTTACTGTCCAAACGGCTATCTGTTCTACGAGCTATGTGCCCTGCTCACTGCCACATCAGTTTAGCGATTCTGTGAGCTATGTCGGTTACTTTGTTTCTCCTACGGATCTCATTTCTGATCGGAAAAGTTACACTTTAAATTGTTTGAGAAATGTGAAAAATATTCTCAAAGTATAACATTAATATTACCTACTTTTTGATTTTCTTATTGCAGGTACACATATCAACAGATGGAATACAAATTGTGGCTCCTTCACTTAAAAATGGATGTAGAGATGTTGCAATTCAAATACAATTGAAGGAAGTTGTTAAAATATCAGTGCATTATGGGAAAGGGTTGCTTGTAGTGTTTCTGGATACACTGATCAGGTGTGGTGCTTACATACGAGAGGCTCTGGGGATGTCGGAGGAATCAGGTTTGTTTGACTGTACCGGTACAACATTATCTGGAAATCTTTTAACTAAGTGGAACCTTAATTTATTTGCCTCTTTCAGGTTTATATTTCGATCCCGGATCTAAACATGATCCTTACAAAAGAATAATTTTCTTCGCCAAAGAAATATCTGAGAAAGCGCAGGTTGTTTTAAAGAGTTTGTTTGGTAAACTGCTTGAAGCGTTGCACTTTGGCGAGGCCATTAGAAATTCAGTCAAGACAGTTGTTGAGAAAAAGACAACAATATATTTAAGTGCTAACATTGAATCTGGGACTAAATGGTTAGTTTTATCGTGAGATTCTGAATAGTAAATGTGTCTTGTACCTATTCCTAATCCTGTTTTTTATTTGTGATATTTCTTCCAGTTCTGCCAAAGGAGGCGTACCAATTAACACAGATACCTACACGTGCCCAACCCAAGAACATGGAGACGGTAAATGCTACAGCATTTATTTCTTTTGTTCAGGATGACCAATTCGTTAAAAAAAACATACAGTCGAACTTAAAACCTCCTCCTTTTTTTAAGTCGTTTAAAAATCAGCAAATACAATCAAACACTAATTTCGAAAATATTTCGTTTATAAAATGAAGACATACCCTCATGGTCTTTAACCGCCTCCGTAGCCCAGCGGCAAAGTTCACTGGCTTTACACAGGAGGTCGCGGGTTCGATTCCCGGCGGAGTCAATTGTAAGACTCGGTTTGGTTGGTGGTAGGGCATTTTCTAAGCCCGCCTGGCTAGCTACCACCATCTTATCTAAGTCTTGCCGCCAAACATCAATGTTAATATCATTGGTGTGTTCCGGCATGAAGATAAGATAGCCAGTTCCCCATTGCGTTGGGGAATCTTGGTAAGCCCGCTTCCATCTTCGGCAACATCGTCACTTACCACCAGGTGAGATGTTGTCAAGGGTTTACCAATTGTGAATAAAAAAAAATAAAAAAATGGCCAAGATGGAAATAGCGGTTTAGCTGTAGGGGGGGGACACATGACTCTTAACAAAAATAAGCACTTTAAAGCTTAATATTTCGTAAACCAATACCTGAATCGAGAAATGGACAAACAATAAACGATATCTCACACGATAGGGTTGAATTGTACGAAAAGTGAACTTTAGGAAAATGAGAAATCAAATGCCAAAATAACAGAAATTACGTTTTAAGTTATATGCAATCAAGCCAATAAATTTTACAACAGACACTTCAAAAACATACCATGACAACACCAACAAAACAAAAAAAACAAATTATATAAAAAAGACTTAACCAAAGATAGAAAAGGCAAGGAGTTTGCAACAAGGGTATATCAACGAAAAAAAATCACCCCTCTTTACATTATAGGAGAGGTACCCTCGAAATATTTTTTTAAGATTTTATTGTACCACTTTGTCGGCGTGATTAATATGTATACCCATGCCAAATTACAGCTTTCTAGTTATAATAGTCTCTGAGTTAAGCCACGGACAGACAGACATGGCGAAACTATAGTCTGAATTTAGGACAGCGCCCAGTAGTAGCGGTAACCTAGGACGATATCACAACATGTAATGAATCTTTAATCTTAATATATAAAAATTTATCTCTATTTCCCTTGGTCATCGGATCACGCGTGAACGGCTTGACCGATTTTGCTAATTATTTTTTTGTTGTGTTTATTATTGTCAGGAGAAGGTTCTTATGAAAGAAAAAAATAAGAAAGTGTCAAAAATCGGGTACTGCGCGGGCAAAGCCGCGGGCAACAGGCGGACAAATGAACAGTTATTTACTCGTAAAATATATTCATACTAGCGATTGCCCGCGGCTTCGCCAACGCAGATCCCTTTTTTACCATTCCCGTGGAGATTCCCCTTAATACCTACGTCTTATCTCATAACTGCTATCTGTATGCCAAATTTCAACTCAACCCGTCCAGTGGTTTGAACTCTGCGTTAATAGGTAAGTCAGTCAGTCTGTCACGGTTTCCTTTTATATATACAGATTTCTTTACATATGTTTATATTTATATTTTGTACTGAGAGACGGAGTACTTATTTCCGTCAAACGTGTCTCGTGTATGATCGCGCGATGAGGCAGGCTTCATTTATACAAAGTTTTAGTTATTGATTTTTAAGGGTCAATTTTCCATACAAACGTAGTTCCGTTTCAGTACAAAAACTACATGCCGAATTGAATCCAAACTTTTCGAATATATCAAGAAACACATTTCGATGTTTGTAATTAGTTTTCATCATAGTAAATTAGAACATAACTAAACAAAGGCTTAAATTAGTTTTGTACTGAAAGTTTGAAACTGTTCTTATTTTTTCCGTTCTATATCGGTACGTCGAAAACTAATTAATCATCGATATATGTCTACTCAATATATTTCCAAAGTTTGGATTCAATCCGCCATGTAGTTTTTGTATTAAAGCGGAACTACGTTTGTATGGAAACTTGAGCCGCCTGGCAACCCTTAACGCAATAAATTAATCTTTGCAGAGGAAGAAAAGGATGAAGATATTAAATCAGAGAGCACAGACGTCAACGCTGGCGACGTTAACACTGATGACGTGAACACTGACGATATCACCACCAGTGATGTCTTAAAAACTGAAGAATGTTTCTTTTTTGCTGATGAAGGCGGTATGTTATTTATTCTCTTTAGTTTGAACACTTTCAATATGAAATTATCCAAAGGTTGAATTCAATTCAATTCAAGATGGTTATTCAAAATAGGTGCAACTTACACTTTTTCTGATAGTCATAAAATAGTAATAACATATACATATTTTCATTTGTGATAAACAAAGAAATAAACAATCATTAGTTAATAACGTTAAAATACAATCATTGATATAAAACAAATTATGTCATTAGAACATGAAAACAATATGACACGATAATTTATACATTAAAATCGTTGAAAGTCATTAATACCTTTGACAAGAGTAGGCCAGTTCACACGGACAGCACCCGGTCACGAGTTTTATTCAAGGTTTTTGCTCTTTCGTAATAACGCGTAATAATAGTAAAACAGCAAGTCACAAAAACGGCTCCCGATAAAAATCGGCCAAGTAGGAGTGTGACTTGTGCTATAAAAACTCGAACTGAACAATCTTTGACTTCATATAATAATTCTCAATAATTTATCAGTAGCTTTGCAAAAAAAATAATTAACTAGGTCCTGACATCGATTTTCAAAATTATGTCTAAAAAGACAGCATATCCAATAGGAATACCGGTAGTGGATATCGCAAAATGTCAAAAAAATATTTTCTTCTAAATATTTAAGATAATTTATTGTATAGTAACAAACTTCAATGGTTTTCAGATGAGCAATCCGATGTCACATTAGATAATGTGAAATCCGAATCCGAAGAAGACGTCATAATAAGTAAGTGTTTCTTCCTAAAGTACGTACCTACACTGCTCAACATTATCTAGGTACGTTTGCGGATACTTTAAAAAATTCATACATTTTTAAACTTGCATAAAATGGTCAAAAATTGTTTTCATCCAATGTCTAACCTTGGAGCAAAGTAAAATGTTTTTTTTATTATTATTATTTTTTTATTCACAATTGGTAAACCCTTGACAACATCTCACCTCATCTCACACACTCAAAATATGACAAATAAAATAGTTATAAGGCTGAAAAGTTGTTATTTGGGGCTAGTTACCTCTATTAAAACCTGTGCAAGCGAAGAATTCCAGGATTGAACCAGCGATTATCGAATTCTAAAGTATCGATATGAGTAAAGTATCGGATCCGATACCGTGTCCCTAGGCGGCAGGCGGTGTGGAAGTATTCGCCGCGGTCGCATATTCGATTTGTGGCATACCACTAGGGAATGCAATCCCGATCTCGCGAGATCTCTTAATATTTTTCGAGATTAATCCCAAAGCATAATATGACGGGATCTCGCTCACTCGTCTTCTTCTACGTCACGACACTCTTTTAAATGCCTCACTCAACTTCTGGTAATGAGATTATTACCACAGTAGCAAACATAAAAAAACGAGGTGAATTGCCTCTTTCAATGAAAACAGAGGACTTGAATTTACGTGCTGTTGCTGCAAAAACTAACTCGAATCTTCAAGAGGAATTAGAAGAGACTTAGAGCATCTAAAAGTCCTTTTTTGCGTGTATCTAAGATCTTAGATAGGATAGAATCACTTATAAAGAAAGAGATGATCTATATGAGTGTCGAGGAACAAGGGGTATTTTTTTACAGTTCGCTTATAATAGGCTTGTTTCCACTAAGAATAAATCGGATGGCTTTGAGTTTCTAATGATTAACCATCATAATTAGTAAACAAAAAAACAACTTTTCTATTAAAATAATAAAAGATTAATAATATTTTTGGAAAATAAAATCGACGAAATGAGGCGTTTAATCACGTGACATTAAACGCCAATGAGAGAAGCGCATGGAAACGTGACGTCACGCCTCGCGAAATGAGCGCGAAACGCTATGTTGTATCTGTCATTTTCGTATAAAGTGAACAGGTTATTTCGAGTTTTCAGCAATTATTGTTAAATTAATACAGTTCGTTTTTAGTTTCATCTTGAAAGACAGGTATAATTTGCCATGGAATCAGGATTTAACAAAGCAAACAGCAGTAATTTGCCCAAAATTGACACCGTTATGCTTGGCAAATTTTTTGCAATGAACACCGACTTTTGGTCATCGGAGTTTCGCAATGTTAAAACTTCTATGTAAGTATTATGTGAAGAACAAACAAAGTCTTATTTAATTAGCAGTTACCAGTCCCTATGTTAGTACCCAGTCCCCAATCTACGTATTGTAGATTTGTTATGGTGCAAAAACCTATTTTATAAATAGATACATCACGTTGTGTTCAATACTTACATCAAAATGATCTTCACAGAAATAAATTGTGGAATCAATTGATAAAGTAAGAGCATCTTGCCTCTTTGCCATTTTTAACCACTTTTTTCGTATTTGTTTATTGTTTGGAACGTATATGAATAATTTGTTTGGCGTTTTATCGTTGTACTTTTACATTGGGGCACTATACAGTATTTATAATACGAGGAATTCATTATTTATTAGAAAACACAATTGACTGACATATACAAACACGGCTGTTTCGCGAGGTGTGACGTCATTCAAGACGCCATGACAGTCTTGGCCTTTTTCGCGGTAAATTTCAAGTTCATTTCTAAAAACTCAAAATACTAATGTAAAACACCTATTTTTCTTAATATAATATATTTTTGGGGTGAAATAGATGCTTAGCTATAGTTTTAAAATAATTTCCAAATATTGTCAACTAGCCTATTGTTTACTCACGCTGGTGCCAACCAGTGTTGAATCAGAGAGGGCATTTTCAGCTGCTGGTTACATATCGACTGTCATAAGGTGCCGTTTATCAGACAGCACCCTCAATACTCATCCTTACTAATATTATAAATGTGAAAATGTGTTTGTTTGTTACTTTTTCACGCTTTAACGCCTTGACCAATCTTTATCAAATTTGGCATGCAGGTAGCATGTGTCACGGAGAAGGACATAGGCTACTTTTATCCCGGGAAAATAGCATAATCTGATGCAGTTCCTGAGGGAACATAAAAAATACTTGATTGTTGGGATTTTTTGCACAGAGATGGTTGAGTAGGTGGGAAACGACATAATTTACTAATCACCCTTAAAGACAGTCATAAAAACGATGTCCACGCGGGCGGAGCCGCGGGAAAAAGCTAGTTGTTTTATAAGAAGCTATTTCCAAAACCAACTCTAGAACTAGACTTTTGCCGCATTTGACTGACAGTGTTCCTTAATTGTTTTTTAAATGTAAAAAAAATCGGGTAATTAGTGAGTGAGTTATGTTATATCACACCACAGACACTTCATTCCAACGAGCGACAAATGATATATATACAAACAACTGACGTATCTATAGACATGAATGCAAGTAGGGCTGATCACCGGCGGCATTGGTCACGAAAAATATTTAATCGAATTTTCAAAAGGTGAGGTAACTTGATTTTTTTCTTTTGTTTTTTTATATACGGACAATTAAGAATTGTTTCCATAGGTTTGGTAGTTCGTGTGAGCGAGAGATTTATATTGTTTGAGCAAGACGCAAATAGAAGTGCCGCCATTTATCATTCCCAGTCTAATTGTATTGTATCATTGTATTGTATGCGTAGAAGTATCTTATTTATGTGTAGCTTGGTATAATCAATTCAATAAAACAAATAAAATTATACTTGTTATTTGGATTATTTATTTTACCAACTCCGGTACGAAATGAATCAGACAGGGTTATTGGAAATGTGACGTATTTGTTTTAAAGGTGTAAACTAAAACTAAATTGAAACAAAAAAGGTCAAATAACTAGGGATCGGAAATCAACGGCTTTCAAATAACAGCCAAATTAATTTTCAAATTTTGTATGAGAACGCATTAATTTAATTTTTCGTAATTTTGTTGAAAAAATGTATGCAAAACACCTGAAAAACGGCACCGTGTGTTTATATTCATTGATTTCTATAAAGAGAGATATTGTAAGATATCTGGTCAGATAGATATCTTACAGTATCTTTCCCGTGTGTGACAACGCTTACGTTCGGTAACCAGTCTAGTAACCAATCTGAGTGACGGGGGGGATAAGGTCGAATCTAGAGAGCGGTAGGGAGTGTCCATACTGTACGCTAGTACTAATATAATATATACTGTGGTTATATTAAAGAATAACGATTTTTCTTTCAGTTAATATTTTATCTTAATTAACCTCATAATCACAATTTGACAACCAAGTAGTTTCATCGCTTTATAAAAAAAAAATATATTAGAAGAGATAGATCAAACACGAGCATCGAGCTAAGATTCACTACTTGGGTCTGTCCGATCATGAAACTGCTCAGACTTTAAGTTTGAATATCAATAAACACAAGGCATTTACAACTTGGTTTGAAAGCCGACGGGACTACAGTGGTGATAATATTCGTAAATTTAAAGAATGTATGAAAGCTATGTCATTTTGCGAGGTACTGAACAGTGATAACCTATCAGAAGCATTTGTTAATTTTCATGATCTCGTCTGTCTTTTCTATAACCTATGCTTTCCAGTAATAAAAATAAAAAATAACAATCGCAGAAAGAATATTAAATGGTTATCAACTGGAATAAAAAAATCTTGCCTAGTAAAACGCAAATTGTATATGACTTACAGATCCGTTGGAGCCAATAAAGACATACATAAAAATAAATTCAAACGTTACAGTGACATTCTTAAAAAATGTATTCAAAAATCGCAAAAAATATTTAATAACAAATACATTAAATCAAACAAGAACAAATGTAAAGCTACTTGGGATGTAATTACTTCAACTGTAAATAGGAATATATATAACACTGACATTAATTCTATTCAATACAATAACATGACATATACTAACCCTCAGGACATTTGTAATATTCTCAATGATTATTTTATAAATTTGACTAATAAACAAAATTCGAATCCTACTTGTGACAACTATTTTTCTACGACCTATTGACGAAAAAGAAACATTAAAATTAATTATGTCCATGAACAACACCAAGACGAGTGGTTACGATGAAATATCAACAAGTATCCTCAAATCAAGCGCTGCCTTCATATGTCATCCACTTACTCATATAATAAATTTATCATTTAGTCAGGGAATTTTTCCCGAACAACTGAAAATATCTGTTATAAAGCCCCTTTTCAAGAATGGCGATAGGTCTAGTCCAAATAATTACAGGCCAATAACCATTGTTCCTATTATTTCAAAGATAATAGAGAAAGCCATGTATTTCCGGTTGGATGCTTTTTTAAGCAAGCACAATGTATTGAATTCTGACCAGTACGGTTTCCGAAAGGGCTCTTCGACAGAACTAGCATGTTTTAATCTGATTAAATTAATTTCTGAATCTTTAAATGCTAAGATCCCAATAATGGCAATGTTCCTTGATATGAGCAAAGCATTCGACTTTGTTCAACATGACCAGCTACTTTCTAAGCTAGAGTCCTATGGTATAAGAGGCAGATGTTACGACTGGTTCAAAAGTTATTTGTCAAATAGAAGACAATGTACAGAAATTTCTAAAGTAACTAAAATAAGTGGGATTTTGACAAAGCAAAAGTACACATCTAACTTTCGTATAAATAATTCGGGAATTCCGCAAGGTAGTAATCTAGGGCCCTTACTGTTTCTTTTATACATTAACGACCTCCCAAAAGTAATGTCTCAAAAATGTATACTTTTCGCAGACGATACAACTTTAATTATTAAATGCAAAGATAAAGAAACGTATCAATCTGATGTGGCTAGAGCTTTGGCAGACGCTGTCAAAAGGTTGGACAACAATAACCTTAACATTAATATAAATAAAACTAAGATATTACAATTTCACTCATATCAAACAAAACCCCTTTTTCTGGACATAAATTATAATAATAGTAAAATTGACGTAACTAATGGACTTAAATTTTTAGGCATACATGTTGACAATCATTTGAACTGGAAGGACCATATTGACTCAATTTGCAAAAGACTGAATCGGTTTGTATTCGCGTTAAGAAGACTAAGGCAAACAGTCTCTATAGAAGCCGCTTTGACAGCCTACCATGGCCATGTATCGTCAGTCCTCAATTATGGTCTCTTACTATGGGGTAATTCTGTAGATGTCGATAGAACATTTAGATTGCAAAAAAAGTGTGTACGTGCTATTAATAATGCGTGGTTTATGGAGAGTTGTAAACCCCTATTTAAAAAACTAAATATTTTACCGTTGCCGTGCATGTATATAAGAAAGGTTTGTCTGTTTACAGAATCTCACCCAGAGTATTTTCAATATCTTAGAGACGTTAGATTTCGTGTACCAAGGGCTCAATATACACATTGGTTACAGCAACCTCCCTGTAAAACTAAAATATATAAACAAAATATTTATAATATGTGTATTGAAATATTTAATAAGCTTCCAGATGACATAAAACAATTACGAGGAATTAGACTTAAGAAAAAATTAACAGAATGGCTAATGCAACACTGCTTCTATAGTATTAGTGAATATATGAACTTTAATAATAAAACTAATTTATCTTTATAATTTTATTAGCGTAGGTATAATATTTTAACCTGTAAAAATTTGCATGCCATCTTTATGACGGCTGAATACATTTTCCATTCTAACATTAAGATCTTCACATGTATGTATTCTGGCAAATAAACATTTCTTTCTTTCTTTCTTTCAAGAGTGGATTTATATTCATGCACCAACTACCTACCCTCATCATATTATATTATTTATTTAAACAATACCCACAACCCTCTTACTCAATTAAATATGAACAATGAGTCTAATAAACTTCATAAACAGAATAAGAAATAAATTAAAATTATTATATGGCTGCTCTTAATTTGATTTACAAATTGTAGAAATAGATAATCATTATTATATTTTTTTAAACTGAACATGATTTATGATTACTATTTATATCCCAACAAAGAGAAAAAAAATATTGCAAAAAATATTTGATAAAAAAATCTGCATTTTATTATACATATTATAAAAATATATATTTTTTTACATTTTTACTAACGTTGTTACGGGTCGCCATGTCTTGTGGATTGTGGACATTTTGTATCCCCAGGACAGCCGCGTTTGTGTCCCCTGTGTTAAAAGCCTAGCTTTTGTTTCGGTTGTGGTAAATAGTATTAGCTAGCCAGCCTAAAGCACTGAACTCCCAGCGCCGCGTATCGCGGCCGAGTTCACGTCCCCACCGGTGGGAACACGAAAACTCAATGGGCCCAGCAGCGTCTTAGTTTAGGCCTGCTGGTGTCGAACGGCGGCGTGAACATTGTAAGGTACCTTTTTTCAAGTACGTTCTTTTATTTTAACGTTTAGCCGTTCTTACAACCCTACCCATCGTTTGTTATAACTCTAAATATATAATATTTAAATTTACTTAAGTATTTAGTGGAAGTTTGATGAATGCATGTGTTACTATTTTTGTTTGTGACTGTTTGTTCCTTTAGAAAATAAATTAAAAAAATAAAATAAATGATTGGCCTTCAAATTTACTTGCAATTTTTTGATTTATTTTGGTTCGATCCCCACCCAGGGCAAGCATTTGTGTGATGATCAGATTTGTTTGCTCTGTGTCTGGGTGGTAAATTATATCTACACTCGAGAGCGATGAATCCGGGTCACTTAAAGAATCCTAAAAATCTCGGAAACTAAGAAGGCTAGCTTCATGAAATAAATTGTGTTTAATAGACACTTTAATACCACTTAAAGGAAAGTAATAAAATTTACGAGTCACTACATTTTATTTACAAAAAATTACAAAAATAAAAAAAAAATACTGCTGATTTCGCCTTAAAACAAAAATAGGAAACATGACATTTTTGAACAACATTACGATTTACTTGAATTTTAGTACTTCGTATTGCCTCCTCGTGCTTCCATCACTGTGTTTACGCGGTTTGGCATGCTGTACACCAAGTTCCTTATACGATTTTGGGGAATATTCTGCAAGGGGAGAGCAATTTTGAGCTCACGAAGCGTGATTGGGGGAGGGCTTCTTTGTTTTACGCATCTCCCTAGCTCGTCCCAAGCATGCTCGATCGGGTTGATATCCGGGCTGCGTGCTGGCCACTCCATACGAGTAATGTTCATCTCTTGAAGGTAGTCATTCACAATCCAACCCGTATGAGGCCGGGCATTGTCATGCATAAAATTGCATCCTCACCCAAATTGACCATAAATGGACCAACGTGTTCATTGAGGATTTCTTCCACATATCTTTCGCTAGTTAAAGAGCCGTTTTCTATGAACACCAGTTTTGTGCGACTCTCAGAAGAAATTCCGGCCCACACATGTACAGACCCACCACCGTAGGCTTCTTTTTCTTCGATGCATGCTTGATTGAATCTTTCCCCTGGTCTTTAATACACTCTGTGTCTTCCATCGTGCTTGTAGAGCATAAATTTTGATTCGTCGGAGAACATAACTTTTGACCAATCTCCAATACTCCAATTTAAGTGGTTCTGGGCATATCTTAGTCTTGAAATACGATGCCCACGCTCCAGTTTAGAGCCGTTTGCAGGTCTAAGTAGTTTCAAGTTAGCTTCAGCAAGTCGTCGCCTTACTGTCCATGCGCTTGGGTTACTTCCTCCGAGGCGTCGAAACTGATTTGTAAGTTCAGTTCCTGTGAGAAAGCGATTACGAAGCATTGTGTTCACCAAGTATCGATCTTCTCGTGCTGTGGTACACTTGGTTCTGCCTGTTCCTGGTCCGCGTAAGTTAGAGCCAGTTTCCTCGTAACGTTAGAGAACTCTTTGTACTGTTGAGAGCGACACACCGACAGTCGTGGCTGTATCGCGCTGACCCCGGCCGTTTTCCAGCATTGTGAGTATTCTGGTGCATTCTTCAGGTGTAAGCGACATGATTACTGCTTGAATAATAAATATTGAACACTATCAACATGGTTTATGTACCCACTTAAATGACAGATTAGAAACAAAAGCAAAAACAAATGTAGTAATTTCGTAGTTCCATCTTCGAAAGTCTCCCTTTTTCAAATTTGATTTTTTTATGACATAACTTTACAATAACTAAGAATTTTTAATGACTTCATTTAAAAAGTATTAAATTGTCTATTAAACACAATTTATTTCATGAAGCTAGCCTTCTTAGTTTCCGAGATTTTTAGGATTCTTTAAGTGACCCGGATTCATTGCTCTCGAGTGTATATATGTATGTATTTAAACGTATATAAGTATGTATATCAGTCTCTGATAACCCATAACACAGGGATTCCTACTTTGGGGCCAGATGACCATGTGTGATTTGTCCCAGAATATTTATTTATTTATTTATGCATTTTTCCGTGATGCAGAGCATAAAATGTTGCTCTCCGTATTTTACATAACTATGTGCCAAATTTCAGCAAAATCGGTTCAGTAATTTAATTTTGGGAGCGTAAGAAACAAACAGGAAGACTTACTTTCTGATTTATATACTTACTAGTAGTAAGGATAATGTGTTCATGTTGCAGGTGGCGTCAGTGGCGGACAAACCACGTCGCAGGCCTGGCGCAGCAACATGGAACTGAATTCCTCATGCCCGAACAACATGAATTTTGGTAGGAGAACCACTGTTGCCTTTCCTGCTTTATATAATAAGAACATATCTTCAGTTTTTAGGGACAAGATGGAAAGTTCTCATTATAGATTGTTAACGCAATAAATTAATCTTTGCAGATGAAGAAAAAGATGAGAATATTAAATCTGAAAACACAGACGTGAACGCTAGCGACGTCAGGGCTGATGATGTCAACACTGACGAGGTCACCACAGGTGGTGGTGTCGTTATAACTGAAGAATGCTGCGAGGATGGTGCTGATGAAGGCGGTATGTTATTGTACTGACTATGTTTATTGGTTGAGTTACGTACTAGGTAACTATTTCAGTGTAATGTCCAATGGTCAATAACTACATAAGTTCTTCGTAGTCAATAACTAAACTTGATATTAAATGATAGGTACCGAAATAATTTTCAATAAAGTGTGTATTTAGTGCTCGACCGACGGTCAGCGCTTACATCGTCCAGACGTAGCTATATCAAGGAAAATGTATTAACGACTTCAGTGCAGCGCTGATGAACAGAACGCGTGTACAGCTTGTCAGCGCTGACGGGAACCATCGGTCAAGCGCGCAGTACGCGCGTACTTCAGTCGACTGGCGCGATATGGATGTGTTCAGTGCGGCCGATGGTACGCGCGTCTGTGCAATTGAGAAGAGAAGTCGAGTAGAAGAAGAGCGTGTAATAACTAAGATACATGTACTTCCGCCGTTGTGAGACCTCTCTTGTGAATTAAATGAAATAATAAAATGAAACTAAATTAATTGAATTAATTATTCTTTAACTAGCTTTTTCCCGCGGCTTCGCCCGCGTGGACATCGTTTTATGACTGCCTTTGAGGGTGAGTAGTGCACGAGCCGCAAGCGGCTCGCGAGCGTAGAAATGAATTTTCTCCAGATTCCTATCCCAGATCGGGCTATTGTGATTAGCAATCTATGACACTCCTCAACCAGCTGTGCAAAAAATCACAAAAATCCATTGTTCCGTTGCAATTTAAAAAAAATATGCCAAAAAAATACTTTTTTCAGTTTCCTTAGGAACTGCATCGGACTTTGCTATTTTCACGGGATAAAAAGTAGCCTATGTCCTTCCCCGTGACACAGGCTACCTGCGTAACAAATTTCATCAAGATTGGTCAAGGTGTTGAAGCGTGAAAAGGTAACAAACAAATAAACAAACAAACACATTTTCACATTTATAATATTAGTAAGGATGGGTTCATTTTTAAAGCTTTTATTTAACTTGCAATGTTTATGCATATATGATCGATTTTAGTGCGACTTCCAGGGGTTCGATTGATCTGAAATTAGGAATGAAGTCGTATTCCCGGTGAAAATAGATGCTTTTGCTATCTTGAAATTGATCTGATGATAAAATTTGGAGGTGAAACATGGCCCAAAATCGAAAATTATTTCTTTTTTATTCTCGCCGTCGGTCAACATTTAACACAGATTCACAGCCTCGTCAGCGTACTGTCAGCGCTGACGGTACGCACTGACCGACGCGTCGGTCGAGCACTAAATTCAGCCTAAGAATGTTTCTGTGCTAAAAAGTTAAAAGTAAACTTGTTGATGATTTTAGATGCCTATATCTGAACTGAAAAGAAAAAAATAGACAGTTGAATGATGAGTGATTCATAATCAGTATGCCTTACTCCTAACGTTATCGGTAATGTCTTTTTTATTAAAAAAAATATCGCTGTTTTACTCGCTGCATACACAACACAAATATAATAATAACATAAATATATTAACTATTATCTTGTTATTATCTTAAGACCAAGATGATCTGTGGTACGATACCCTCGTCGAGCGATTCCGACTTGGTTTTACCGGGTTTTTTTTTAATTAATGTAGAAATGTGTAGTGTTGAAATGAAGCTGTTTAGTTTTTATATATTTTTTTAGCTTGACTACGGGTTCCTTGAGGAAATTTGTTCAGTATGCTGAGTAAAAGCTCCAGATAACGGTTTACAACAATTTTGTTACACCAGTTTAGCACTCCACACAAAAACAAAATATCGTCATCCTGTAGAAAATGCCCCATATGACAAAAGTCTCCCAAGTCCTTTTAATCCCTAATAGGAACCGAAGAGACACTGAGAGTAGTAAATGTTGGCCTGTTTCTGTTTCAGAGGAACCCGAGCCTCGTCCTGAAAATCCTCATCAGAATAACACGTCGGGTTTACCTGTAAGTTATTTACTGTAACTTCTTAACATATCGAAAATCGTGCGTCACCCGTGAAAGGTGGCTAGGCATTCGAAACGGTTATGCAACTCGAGCTGAAAGCTCTCTGGGTTTAAAGCTAGATAGGCGCTGGTCGAAACGTAGACTTCATCAGTCGATATCAAGCGATTCGATGTGCCTTTTACCATTCCTATCTATATCTTGCCCTATACGCCCATCCGAGGAAGTCTCGATTTGTTTCATCTATCTTGTACAGTTCGAGGATCCTCTTCAACAAAAGTGGAGAACTTGCGTCGATTGCGGTTCGCCAAATTACCCAAAACCTCATAAATCACGAGTAGCTCCTTCGTACCGCGACTACTGCCCCGACAGCCATTCTGAATTACCGCCATGATACCAATCGCATCAATTAAGGCGTCAATTTTGGCCTCAAGAATAGATATCAGTGTCTTGTAGGTAGTGCAGACACGTATTTGGGCGGTATTGACTAGAATCAGCGGTGTTACTCGACTTAGTAGCTAAATAAGTGATCCCAGTAGTTAAGAAGTTCGAGACCTGACGCTGCTCGAGTGCTTATTGGAACTGTCTAACTAAGGTCTCGTGACCCGCATGGAATGCCTTGAGCCAATAGTGGTGCAGTCCATTGCTCCCTGGTGTATTCTAGTTCGGAGCTTTACGTACCGCTTGCAGCACATCATCGGCAAAATGGTCACGGGGTTCATAGGTTCGATGCGAGCACACGCCTCCTCTAGCTTAGCCGTCCATTACCCTTCATTGTTGCACAGGCCGGGACCACAGGTTACGCCAAAAGGATACAATACCCGCATAATTCGGTTATCGCCTGTGTCTAACACAGCAGGTCGGTCCAGTGACCTGTAGAACTTCTTCTGATCACTCATGAAGAGGCGATTCTAACGAAACTGGTCTACCCGCTCCGCGTATCGCCGAATACGGTTTGCCCATGAAGCTATCCGTTGCTTTCGATCGTCGATGAGCTCTGTCACTAACAGCATGACATTAATACGTCCTGCGGGATCAAAGTCCGATCCCGCAAATGTGAGCCTGACAAAACGCATTACTCAGGGCCTACTGTTGCCCGACCTGAAGCAATCAGTTTGCCAATGAGGGCTCTAGCCTCAGAAATACGATGCTCTATCCTTTTTTTGCCATGCCGGTTTTTCCCGCGGACGGGATGTTTTGAATTTAGCTCGTTAAAAATGGCAGACTGCCATTGCAGTGCCCAAAAGGATTGAGTTCGTAACACTGAGGTCGCTGTTGTTCCCCAGATTTCAATGACATCCCGATTTGGGACGCTAAGGGGCAATTATTATTATTATACGGTTATCTCGGCTTTTTCAAAGGTCGGTACTTTGGAAGGCGTACATGGGGACACAGATCCAACACTGTTATGACATTTTACACTTCCAACCTGGAGCATAGGTTCCGCTCTTGCTGTCTCCACTCTTGCCCGGCCAATTAAGTCAAACACAAGAGGCGAGGGCCAAATGTTATTTTTAGTATTTCTTGCCTTCTCTGTGCTTTTTTACTTTATTTAACTCAAGTAAAGGCTTTTCCAGTATCTTTTTCTCGGTTTAAATGAACAAAACTTGTTTTTGACTTTTTAGTTCAATATTGGTCTCCAGACTAGTTTTATGTGTGTTTTTTAAAACTTCTGACAAATTAAATTAATCAGTTTATTACAAAATTTGCTTCAGATGAGCTCCATCCTCCCCGATAAGTTGCTGCTGAGCAACAACGCGGGCACGCACTCGCTCGACGCCATAGACTTCTCGGACTCGTTTTGGAAAACGCTGTGCAGCAAAGACTTTGGGAACATTGAAGAAGACAAAAAGTTCTCCAAGCTCAGCTACCGCGACTTGTACGAGTCGCTGTCACTGTGGGACAAAGTAGAGGAAGCGCAGGTGATAGAGAAAGAGCTGCGGCTTGATCCGGCCTGCGCAGTGGGGACTTTTAAACTAATCGGCGACAAACTATTGGGAGTTGCGACTATTCAAACGTATCGTCTAAAAGGCGAAACCAGATATTTTGACACAATCATGTATTTCGACTCGGATTCTTTAGAATTAATATCCCAGGAAACCTACCCGTTCCTATTCGATCAGTACGATGAAAATGATAAACTGATCGTATTGTTTGAACAAAGAATAAGACTGCACGTCATCATAAAATCAAACAAAAACAATTTTGTTTATGACATTAAGAAGCAGTATGATTACGACGTACTGTCAGACAATGAGATATTTTTTGTAAATACTAACAGCGTCGTGTGTACAGCACGGCTAAAAGTTGTTGATGAAGAAGAAACCATGGAGACAGAAAAGCTTTCACTAGCAAAAATGTTTCCCCGCTCATATATTGTAGCATTTGCTAGAGTTAACGAAAATGTAGTGAACATACTGGTACATGAGGGCACAAAACTGTTGATATATTGCTGTGAACTTAAAAACCTAAATATTTGTGGCGAAATAGATCACAGTACACAATGTAATGTCGTATCGAAACTGAGGGAGTTCGGGTTTAATTGGTGCAATCCGTATGTCTTCCGTACTCTCAGATGTTCAACGTTTACAACCAACAACCAAATGTACTTTACTGAAAGTGTAAGCCCCCGCAACCGTGTAGCATTAGTGTGCACAAATGAAGGCTCTGTAAATATATTTAAGCGTCCTTACTTGGACAGTGGAGAACTTTACTTGTCCAATATAAGACCGACTACAACCATTAAAATAGTAAATGAAAGTCTAGTCATGCAACAGCTAGATGTTGTTGAAATATTAAATGGTCATAGAATATTCGTGAGAGCTGGATACAATATTTTTATTTTTGATTTAATTCATGATCAAGACAGAAGGGCCAACAAGAGGAAGGCAGACACTGGCATCAGCACCAGCGCTACGAAGAAAGCACGAAGTGGGGACGAACAGTAGAAAGTAGCGTTAGCACCAGCTTCACTCTTCTTCTGGGTCATTTGGTAACAAAATTTAAAAACGGAACTACTTCTGTGACCGTTGCGCGGAGACATTACTACTTAAAAAAAATACGCAAAGTATTCGTTGTTATATTACATTTGGGTACATACGAAAAATAATAGTTATTTGTGTAACAAGAGGACGAAAGTAATATTTTGTTTCGAGGGCGTTTTTTTAATTCTGAGCTCAGCGAAGGATTCTATAATGGATTTCCGAGCGCAGCTCAGCAATCTCGAGTAAAGTAAAAAACTGAGCTTGACGAGGAATTCAATATACTTCGCTCGAGAATAAAACATTTTAGTCTTTCATTTTCAATTTTTCATCACAACCTATGAGAAAAAGGAACTATACTACCTATAGACATTAATTTGAGCGTTCTGTCTTCACGCAATTTTTGTAATAATAATTGTTCCACAATATTAGCTGCATCATTTAGGTTATGTTTACAGGGTTAATTCCATTATCACTACTCAAATTCATTTTTAATTATTATTGCAATAACTATATGAAGGCTAGCGTTGAAATTTCTGGAAAAAAAAGAAACGAAAGAAAGAAGAATGCACCTCTCAACTGTCAAGCTATAATTACCCCTACCCCCACCCTCCCTGTCTGTCGCAACCGCCAGATGGACTGTGACACAGACAGGGGTTTTTTTTAAATATTTTTTTTATTCACAATTGGTAAGCGCTTGGCATCATCTCACCTGATGGTAAATGACGATGATGCCGATGGGCGCGCTATTGTTTACTTTTATTGGATTTTCTGTGAATCTAAATGGAATATTGTTTATTTCCATATAAAATATAATTCTAAATTAGAGTGTTTATAACATAAAAATAAAAGAACGATAATCCTCTACTTAAGATTTA
Organism: Coleophora flavipennella; assembly: GCA_947284805.1. Taxonomy (NCBI): domain Eukaryota; kingdom Metazoa; phylum Arthropoda; class Insecta; order Lepidoptera; family Coleophoridae; genus Coleophora; species Coleophora flavipennella. Next base: position 6,749,066 of record OX369290.1, read on the forward strand.
GAGAAATTAAGTAACAAAAAAAATGCCACAAAAAAGTCACAAAAAAGGCCATAGTTTGAAGGACAAGTTTACACAGAAAATCAAAGTAATTAAAATAAATGATTACGTACCCTGGTATAGTTTTCACCGCAAATTTTTTTCAGAAACAACAACGTAAATTGTGCGCACATTCCCTCGCGATTTGAAGTACGAGAAATGAATTTTGAGTGAAGTTTCTTTGAATATTTTTGTACTGTAAGTGTGGCTAATGATTGGCCACAGAGGTAGTCAACTTCACTCCCATTCATTTCCTAAGATTTCTACTGGTTCAAGCCACCTTTAACGTAGTTTAGGCGCTAATTTGGACCGCCGCAAACCATGCCGCCTAGCGGCACGTGACAAACACGGGATTTTTTTTGCCGCCAGGCGGTATGTGACAGTCAAGTGGGACCGTTGTTTTTGTCAGCGCGCATTGCCGTCAAATCCTTACAGACTATTATTATCTTCTTCATACATTATACCTATGACCTCTTTGGTTAACTTCACATACTAACCAACAAGGAGTTAGTATTTTAATACAAACACCTTGCTAATTACCATAAGGAATTTAATGTCAGTTTTTGATATTTACATTTTTTTTACATTCAACCTTCACGAACTTGACCAATCAGAAGAGAGAAATTAAAATTCCCTAGGAAGCAAACTTGAATTTTGTTCGCACTTATTGAGAAACCAATCATAGTTTTTCGAATAGATGTTATGAAATAATTGTTTGTGTAATAAGGGGACAAAGTAATATTTTTCCGAGTGCGTTAGTTTTAATTCTATACTTTAGTAATATTCCCTACTGTTTGGCTAAGCGAAGGAGTCTAAAGTAGTGTCCTGGGCTTAGCGAGGAATTCAGTATCTATACGTCACCCGAAAATAAAAAATTTTGACCCCGAGTTACACACACAATCATCACGACCTATGAGAAAACAGAAGCACGAACGCGGACCAATCAGAAGACAGATGGCTCAAACTCCAGCTCAAACGCGGATCAATCAGAAGACAGATGGCTCAAACGCGGATCAATCAGAAGACAGATGGCTCAAACTCCAGCTCAAACGCGGATCAATCAGAAGACAGATGGCTCAAACTCCAGCTCAAACGCGGATCAATCAGAAGACAGATGGCTCAAACTCAGCTCAAACGCGGACCAATCAGAAGACAGATGGCTCAAACTCCAGCTCAAACGCGGATCAATCACAAGAGAGAAACCAAAACTCCCTAGGGACAAAGTAGAATTTTGTTCGCACTTATTGAGGAGCCCACCGTAGTTTTTCAAATAGGTGTGATGAGATGAAAAGACTATTTACTAGGTACGTAAGTACAGAGCAAAAACCTCTATGATATGTGCAGTGTAAATATGTCCCTTTTTAATTCATGATAAGTAAAAGTTTGTATAAAGTAATAAGCTAAATACAGGAAGATTTTTCTTTTTTGATGTGTAACATCTTTGCTCTCGCTTTCCTGCAATTTGTGGGAGTGATTTCGTGAAATGGGACGGAAATGTGTTAACAGGAAGTCGCGAAAGCGCGGAATTCTACTTTACGAGAGTCCGACTCGCACTTGGTCGGTTTTTTTCGTTACTGTCAGATCCGCGACCCAGGTACAATATCGTCATCAAATCTAACTAACCTAAAGTATTTTGTCACATGTTACACATCATATGCGAGTACTGTAGGTCTCGCTCGAATTTTTTTTTATAATTACGGCCACCTTTTTCCAAACTACGATTCCTTGTACACAGGCCCCACATCAAGCTACACACTTTGGACTTTGTACCTTTCTTGTGCCGAATGCGTATGGATAAAAATCGCACTACGAGTGTATAGCTTGATGTGCTGGTCTCTGTACACTATAGGAACCAAAAAGTGATATTGAACACCCAGACACAGACCAAACAAACCTGTTCGTCACGAAATTTTGCCCTGAGCGGGGACCGAACCCACGACACTCGCCCAGCTGACAGGAACGCTGCCACAGTACCAACAGGTCAGTCTGATCATCATCATACCAGCCACAAGACGTCCACTGCTGGAGGCCTCTCTCAAGGATCTCCAAAACAACCAGTCCTGCGCTACCCGCATCCAGCGGCTTTCCGCGACCTTCACCAGATCGTCGGTCCACGTCGTCCAGTGCGCATATCGTCACTCAAGAACTTTACTCTCACTTTAGTCTCATCATGTAAACTATGAACTTTATGCAAATACCTACAGTGCAATCAGAAAAAATATACCTACTAAGTTTAGTTAAGTTAATCGAGCAATTTTTGATAACAAAGTTCGTGCGAGCGTAGCACATCATAAGAGTTACTTTATAATATTGTCACCTATTTTTACCCGACTGGTAGAGCTGTTGAAGCGTGAAGACGTAACAGTATATATGTATGTATGCAAGTTTGAATATAAGAAATCTCAAAAGCTACTCATCCAATTTTAAAAATAATATATTCTACGTTTGTTTGACCTTCAGGATAAACAAAAGGCTTTGAAAAGATATCCTCTTCTCGTCTAGCCGCACGCGGGCAATGTCGCCGGTAACTGCTGGTTTTTTACGTATATAATTAACTAATGATGACCAACATCACATTAGCTAAAAGACGTCCACTGCTGGACATAGGCCTCTCCCAATTTGGGGGTTTTTCCGTAATCGCCAGCTTGGCAGTCGGGTTGGCGATCACAGTGAGCAGTTTGGTGGCACAGTACGCAGAAGTGACGCTGCTACCCATTCTTCGGCTTTGGATCCAATAGTCGCCTCCTCGAGGGTGGTTCGAAAAGAAATGACATTTCAAAACACGAATGACGAAACAAACAAAATGGCGGCGAAATCCTATACGTTCGACAACCAAACTGTAACCAATCTTTGTGACGAGGGGGTGAGGTCGCAATCTAGAGAGCGGCAGGGAGTGTCCATACTGTATGTTAGTACTAATATATATACTTTGCCACAGGTCTATTTTGAAAACCTAAGGAATTTCACCTTATCGAGACACGCGGCAGTGTGTCTGCCAAGTTCGAAAAGAAAAAAGCGACACCGGCCGTGGGTTATATTACATGAACCATTTCGGGCCACTTTCGACCTACCTACCTGTAACTTAAAATCTATTTGACCTACACACTTGCGATTTTGTGTGTCTAGTAAGACCCCTCGATCATCTAGAATCCCTATTTTTATAAATATATCTTGCCACTAACTTATCAAAATTATAGATCACTTCCAGGTGACTTAGAAACTTGAAATTTGGCACCGAGGTAGGTAATTAGACGTACTTCATCATATCAGCCCATATACGTCCCCACCGAGGGGCTCGAGACTACACTGAATTAGGGCGATCGGGCCTTAGTCGACCACGCGGGCCCAGTGCGGGTTGGTCCAACCTTCGAGTTTCTTCGCAGGTGTGTGTGCAGGTTTCCTCATGATGTTTTCCTTCACCGTTAAAGCAGTCGGTGAGTATACGAGTATGTACGTAAGTTTCGAAAAACTCATTGGTACATTGGCCGTCCGGATTTGAACCCGGTACCTCTGGTTAGGAGGACCGAGTCGTTACCGGTTGAGCCACCGACGCTTACAAAGAAAAAAATTCAAAAAATGGCCAAGTGTGAGTCGTACTTGCACACCAAGGGTTCCGTATCACCACTACTCATCAAATATAATGTAGACCACTTCCAGGTGACTTAGAAACTTAAAATTTGGCACCTAGGTAGGTTACTAGACGTATATAAAGGGAAAATTCGAAAAATGGGTAAGTGTGAGTCGTACTCGCGCAATGAGGACAGAATATATAGACAACTTATAAACTTGAAATTTGGCATCAAGGTAGGTTTTTAGACGCATATAAAGAAAATTTCGAAAAACAGCCAAGTGTGAGTCGTACTCGTGCATCAAGGGTTCTGTGTCACCTCTATTCAGCAAAATATGTAAACGATTTCCAGGTAACTTTATAAACTTGTAATTTGGCATCGAGATAAGTTATTCGGCGTAAACAAACAAAAAAATCTAAAAACTGACCAAGTGCGAGTCGGACTTGCGAAGTTGCCAAGTTCGATATAAAAAAATAAGCGTCTAAATGGATAGGTACCAAGTTCTATAGTGGTTCCTAAATCGTAGCTACGGAACTTCAAATATAAATATTTATTTTAGACTTCTCCAAATAATAGAAATTGTACAACGGTTTTCAGTTGTTTAAAAAAAAAAATTATGTTCTGTGCAGTAGCAAAATGAAAAAAAATTATAATACAAATTTTACTATTTAGTAAAATGGTGTAACTTGGCAAGTTTAAATAGTCAGGGCGCCAAGAAAGCAATTAAATTAAATATCAATAGACAATAAAATTGGATAGTGAAAACTTGCCAAGTTACACCATGTACCTAGTAGCACAGAACATATCATTTTTTTTATACAACTGAAAACCACTGTACAGAGGCCAGCACATCAAGCTAGACACTCGAAGTGTGATTTTGATCCATACGCATACGGCTTAAGAACGGTACAAAGTACAAAGTGTTAAGCTTGATGTGCTGGCCTGTGTACATTCTCTATTATTTGGAGAAGTCTTAAAAAAATTATATTTGAAGTTCCGTAGCTATGATTTAGGATCCACTATAGAACTTGGTACCTACCCATTTAGATCGCTGTAATTTTTTTATATCGAATAGGCCCCCTTTCACATTTATGTTATGTTGGGATATTTTTTACAAGAGTGGATAGGTGGGGCAGGCGGATTAACGAGTTTTTTTATCGTTTGAGGCTCTACTGAAAGGTATTACCAGGCGTCAGAGTCAGAGGTTCTAAAGACTCCTCTCTTACGCGCGTTGCCATAATATGCCAAATCGATCAATCGAATAGAAATTTGTTAAAATCTGTATGAGAACAATAAGCTTGGTAAGCCCTTGGCATCATCTCACCTGATGGTAAGTGATAATGATGCCAAAGATGGAAGCGGGATTACCAAGATTCCCCAACGCAATGGGAATATGGCTATCTTATCTTCAAGCCGGAACACATCAATGATGTTTGGCAACAAGAATTAGATAAGATTGTGGTAACTATTAGCCAGGCGGGCTTAGAAAATGTCCTTCCACCAAACAAACCAAGTCTTACATAATTAGACTCTGCCGGGAATCGAAACACTGACTATATGTAACTATTACGCCACTGAGGTAGAGACCCTGGCGGCACGTGGACGCTGGCGTCGTGGGCGAGCCAAGGTGGCGCGTGGACCAGGCCCTGCGTGGAGACCATGGCGCCGCGGGCGTAGTGATTGAAATACACTGATAGTGCACAAACTTTAATTTTAGGTAGTGCGGGACGATAGTGACAGAGACACAATTTACATTTCGGACAGCTCGGACATGGAGGACTAATAAGTAAGTATGTGCTTTTTTTTATTTTAGTTTAGGTCATAAGGTGTTTTATTTAGTGTTTTTGATTTTAAGTAGGTAAGTAGAATTTTGGTTTTTAATTGTAGTTTTGTGTTTAACTCCCAACTTTATTAAAATTTACTTTATCAATTATTTTTTATAACAACATTTTTCCTCAATCAGATCCAAAGTTTGCAAAAGCAGACCCTAAATTAGAGGAACAAGGTGAAAATTGCCAACAACTTAGTGATGATGGATGGAAAAATATAAGGTATACGCTGATGTACAAAAATCAATCCACGCCACTCCAGTGTTTTGCTCGCATAAAACTAATAGTCAACTCGCCAGTGCTACACCAAATTGGCAAACCCTAGCGCTTCTGAAAAAATTCAACCTAGGGGGTATCAAACACGGCCTGCTTCAGCAAAGAAAGATTTTCCAAGCAATCTGTGTCAAATTTTATCCATCCGTACAGAAAATTCTCATCATAGTTTTTCTGTCTGGTTTTTTTCAGTCCCCTCAAAGCCCGCGATAAAAGCTATACTTACAATAGCTTAAAATACGAGTGTGCTTTAGACCACACGACTGAAGTAAAACTTCTTTAGCATGGAGCTATGTTTGAAAGTAAATACTTAGTCTTCAGAAAATAATCAAATCTTTTTTGTCATATGGAGGTATATACAGTTTATGAAAAGAGTTTTATTATTCTCCGAAAATGATCAAATCTTCTTATATGTTTGTTTTGACAACCGATATTGTTGCCATGGCAACCACGAAGGTATTACAGTTTATGAAAAGAGTTTTATTATTCTCCGAAAATGATCAAATCTTCTTATATGTTTGTTTTGACAACCGATATTGTTGCCATGGCAACCACGAGCGTGAGGTTTTTTTCGTTACGGAATTTCTGGATTCGGTCCCCGCGCTCAAGGCCCGCGATAGAAGCTATGCAATAGCTTAAAAAAGCACAATATAAACAAACTCAGTAGGGATTTGACAATTTCAAATGTCAATTCCTAGTACTTTTGTTTACCTTTTGCTTTTTTGATTGGTATTGGCTCTGTGCACGAGTTCAGCGCCACCTAGCGTCCGCAACTTTTTTGGCTCTGACGTTTTGACATTTTATCACGATGTTGTGACAAAATATTGTTATAATCAAAAATTATCTATTAATTTATTTCCAAAATAACTGTGATACCTTGATTTGGGTGGGGAAAGGGTTATGAAATCATTTTTGGTCATTCAAACCAAATGAGAAAGTAAAATGTATTCAAAAAGTGCGTTTTATTTATAATATGTCAGGGTTTGTTTAATTTATTTTTAGTTGTAGTTTTACTGTAAAACAAGAAGATAGCTACTTTAATGGTTTCATTTAATAATAATAAACATATTAAATTGTTCCTGTATCGCTAGTGTTAGGTAAGCTTGCGGCTCACTAGCCGCGCTCAGTTCGACTTCCTCATTTTCTTAAACTTGTCTTTTTTCTAAATTGTCACTTTCCTAACTCGTCACCTTTTTAACTGGTCTCGTTTTCAAACTTGACACTTTCCTAACTCGTCACCTTTTTAACTCGCCTTTTTCTGCTACCCGTGGGGAGGAGCCTCGCTTCGCGCGGCTCTTTGACTGTATAATCAATCAAACCTGACCGAACCTAATATCGCTCGCTTCGCTCGCTCATTTACAGTTTTTTTTACTAAGTTTTATCTTAAAAAACTGTAAATGAGCGAGCGAAGATTTATGAATCTAAATCCTTTAACGACGTAAATTCAGTCATTATAATGTTTTCTAATAAACCACACATTCAAAACAATGCCAATCAAGCCGGTAACCTAACCTCAACAAGTCAACACACAAGCATAAAATAACAAATGATGGTGCTATGCAATACAAACTTTACGGCTCTTTAAACGGTCGCGATATTTCGCCATGCATACTCCAATGAGTATAGAAATCACTAGCATACTCCTTACGGCAGATTAGACGGTGTCACTATTATACTGTAAAACTTACGGTTCCAGAACCGAGTGCGATACAGTGCCGCTTGCTATACACTTCCTTAAAATTAGGTAACCAAATCCAAACAGATTAACTATACCTACTATGAGATATGACAGATGACAGCGCCAACATTATTTTTACTTTTGGTCACTATGAGCGCTGCGATCGATTATATTACCCTTGCCTAGTACTTCGCACTAAGCTTGCCACTCGTACTATATAATATAGTATCGTGCTATATTTTAGTCAATTGTACTATATATGATAAAGAAAAAATGTATAGTACGAAAAATACTATATTTTCGTTGGTAATTCAACTGCCGGACTTTTTATATATTAACTTTACTGTAACTGGAAGTTGGAGGGAAGATGGAACGCACGCGTAACGTAGCATACGGAATTTCAGAATGAAACGGCAAGTAAACGTCGACTCTGTGATAAAACTACTCACTGTCATTCCATTCATCGTCAATTTGTCGGTGAACGCCCTGATTTTATACTTTTACTACCATTTCAAATTAATAAAATTAAAGAAAAATCACCCGAACTTTCAAGTAGAATATTAGGAACCTGTTATTATTTAATGAGAAAAGTTTAAATAAATGGTTTGATTTTAACTCAACTAATTGGCATACCTAACCAATGCCAATTTCTGAATTCAAACATGAAAATTTACTTTAAGGTCTCTTTCTTTGCTCTGAACCAATCTAGAGCGATTCCTGAAAGAAGGTCAAAGATATGTTTGAAAAGTGTGCTCTCTGGTATGTTACGAACAGAAGCAAACTCTTCTATTCTTTGTATAAAATCTCTTGGGCCGCTATCGCCTTTAAACTTGAAACGTTTGAGGTCGCTAGTGTATTTGTGCTCTCCAATAGAAATTAATTTTTGCGTTAGAGCATCAAAGTAAGAAAGGGGAGGTATGTTGTTGTAAGAAATGGAAGGTGTGTTGTTTATTACAGATTCTGTTGAGTGATATACAGATTGTTGGGGTGTGTTGATAAGTGTGTTGTATCTGATTTTTAGTTGTGTAAATTCACTGGATAGTGAATTAAGTGTAGTTAGTTGTTCTATTGTCAAGTCTTGGTTTATGTCAATCAGGCATATTCTTTTTTGAATATGCGAAATGTATACTGGGATCTTGTTTTTACGCATGGGGTAAGTATTCATGCAAGATTCCAATATTTTCAAACATTTAGTAATGTCCGTCATATCTGTAGTGAAGTCATTCGGACTGGTATCTGTAGGTGTGGGACAGTCAGGTAAGTAAGACTAAAAGGTTATTTTATTTAATTGAGCACGGAGCTCCTCTGCCGTTTGAGTGGCGTTTGGATTTTGTCCTCTCAATCTTAATTCATAAATCACTTCTGGTTTGTTCAGTTCATTTGTATCCATGTTTATGAATTTAAAAAAAAATATTTGGTTTAAACTGTGTTAAAATATTTTCCAATAATTGATAATAATGTAAAATATTATAAGAAAAATCTTTTTTGTCTTAAAGAGGTAGGTATAGACAATTTATTGAAATGATCCAATCTTTTTGATCTTATATGTTTGTTTTGAAAGTCATGTCAAGCAATATTTTTAGTAAACAAAAAGAAATAATATTTTGTAATGAAATGGAATGAAAACTAATAATTGTGCCGAAAATACATATCATGGAATCATGGAATGGCTTACTATGATATGCACATGAGTGTGCTGATTTTGTGAAATTGATGCTCTGTTTACAAAATCAAATAAATTAAAAATTAACGGAATTAAACTAAGGAAGAAATAAAATTTAAGTAGGCTTGAACTGGTGACGAAGGTAGGGCTCGGAGATGGTACTGCTCACGTCGGTAGGTACAAGGATGAAAACTTGATGTCGGAGATCTTGCGGAGATGTAGTGGTTTCAGGTTAATAATGTTTAAAAAAACCGGTAATTTAAAAAACTAAAAAACCCGCCTGCTTTTCTGTGTAATTTGGAAATGAAAAACCCTAAAACAAGAAAGTCGCCATACCCGATTGCACTTAACTTGAGAAAAATTGTAGCAGTCGGGACCCATTCTAGAAAGTCAGCCGTCTAGTCAGTATATTGGAGTAATCTGCAATGTAATATAGGTATGTGCTCTTAATTCACTATGCCTCCATTTCTAGAATGGGTCCCGACTGCTACAATTTTTCTCAAGTTAAGTGCAATCGGGTATGGCGACTTTCTTGTTTTAGGGTTTTTCATTTCCAAATTACACAGAAACGCAGGCGGGTTTTTTAGTTTTTTAAATTACCGGTTTTTTATTTTATTCATTTTTTTAGTTTTATTATTGAATGCGTTCATTTGAATTTGTCGCCAAAAATCCGCCATTTGTTTTTTTATTTGGATATACCCAGTGTCATTCTCACAGTAAAAACGTATCTAACGACAACCCTCAAGCTATAATTCATCGAGCCGTTCAGGCTGCAGAGCGTGTCAAACATTTGAATTTTGCGCCAAAAATCCGCCATTTTGTTTTTTTTTTTTCATTTTGATATACCCAGTGTCACTCTCACAGTAAATACGAATCTAACGACACATCTCAAGCTAAAATCCATCCAGCCGTTCAGGCTGCAGAGCGTGCCAAACAATTATACATACAAACATACATACATACATACATACATACTCTCGAAAAACATAACCCTCCTTCTGGCGCAGTCGGGTAAAAACTTACAGATCTTCGGTTTATTTACAAATTACCACGTTTAGGCGCCAGTGTCGCACGGCAGGTAGTTAGTTAGGTAGGGCGTAGGGAGTGGGTTCTTAAAAGATGCCGTACGTGTTCAGATAATTTAATGAGGATAAAATATAAGACCTAAAAAGAACATAAGAATTAGAAAATGACAAACACTTAAATTTAAAATAGAAATCACAGAACATAAATAAATCTTACCCGAAATGGGTCTTTTAGGAAGTACAGTACATAATTAAATAAATATAAATTAATAATTTGTGCTGGTTAGGACGAACGATGATGGTTTTCGGTTTTTAAATCAAATGTCACATGGTTTAACAGCGCATGCGCGGAAAATAAGAAATAGATAGGATGAATAGAGATCGAATGAAAGATTATATAACTGCGCACCACGCTACAGGTGGAACGAAGTTCGCCAGGACAGCTAGTAATAACTAAAAACTAAACTCGTCCTATCAGCATCACGAAAAATAAGTGTAGGTATTTACATATAACTCACAGTTTACATATTAGCATGATGAGACTAAAGTGAGAGTAAAGTTCTTGAATGACGACTGCGCACTGGAAGATGTGGATCGACGGTCTGGTGAAGGTCGCTGGAAGCCGCTGGATGCGGGTAGCGCAGGACCGGTCGTTTTGGAGATCCTTGAGAGAGACCTCCAGCAGTGGACGTCTTGTGGCTGATATGATGATGATCAGACTGACCAGTTGGTCCAGTGGCAGCGTTCCTGTCAGCTGGGCGAGAGTCGTGGGTTCGATCCCCACTCAGGGCAAACATTCGTGTGACGAACAGATTTGTTTGCTCTGTGTCAGGGTGTACAATATCACTTTTTGGTTCCCATAGTGTATACAAGTAATTATAAAAAAAAGAAAAATCCTCCTGTATTTAACTTATTACTTTATATAAACTTTTACCGCATGCTATTTCATCCAACATCATTGCTTTTGTCCTGAATTAAAAAGATATACATTCAACATACTTAGAGGTTTTTGCTCTGTAATTACGTACCTAGTAAATAGTCTTTTCATCACACCTATTTGAAAAACGACGATTGGTTCCTTAATAAGTGCGAACAAAATTCTACTTTGTCCCTAGGGAGTTTTGGTTTGTGTCTTCTGATTAATCCGGATTGAGCTATCTCTCTTTTGATTGGTCGCGTCGTGCTTCTGTTTTCTCATAGGTCGTGATGATTGTGTGTGTGACTCGGGGCCAAAATATTTTATTCTCGGGCGACGTATAGATACTGAATTCCTCGCTAAGCTCAGGATTCTACTTTAGAACTCTGAGCTTAGCCAAACAATAGGGAATATTACTAAAGTACTTACAGCATTAAAACTAACGCACTCGGAACAAAATATTACTTTGTCCCCTTATTACACAAACAATTATTTCATAACATCAATTCGAAAAACTATGATTGGTTTCTCAATAAGTGCGAACAAAATTCGAGTTTGCTTCCTAGGAAATTTTCAATTCTCTCTTCTGATTGGTCCAAGCTCGTGAAGGTTGAATGTAAAAAAAATGAAAATATCACAAACTGTCTACATTACGCTTTCCGGTGCGTGGTCGCCACTCGAGAACTTTACTGCCCCAACGGCCATCTGTTCTACGAGCAATGTGCCCCGCCCACTGCCACTTAAGTTTAGCAATTCTGAGAGCTATGTCGGTTACTTTGGTTCTCCTACGGATCTCCTCGTTTCTGATTCGATCACGCAGAGAAACTCCCAGTATAGCACGCTCCATTGCCCTTTGAATGACCTTGAGCCTTCTTATGAGGTCCATAGTAAGCGACCATGTCTCAGTTCCGTATGTCCTCACTGGCAACACACACTGCTCGAAGACACCTTGGTCTTGACACTGCGGTATCTGGGACGTAAAGATATTGCGAAGCTTCCCGAACGCTGGTGGTGATGGTCGCGGGAAGCCGCTGGATGCGGACAGCGCAGAATCGGTCGTCGTGGAGATCCTTGGGGGAGGCCTACGTCCAGCAGTGGACGTCCTTCGGCTGATATGATGATGATGATCACAAACTGACATTAAATTCTCTATGGTAATTAGCAAGGTGTTTGTATTAAAATACTAACTCCTTGTTGAACGGCGATCGTATAATGTATGAAGAAGTTAAAAGTCGGTTAGGATTTGGCGACAAAGCTGTGCCCGCGTCGGTCAGGCAGCGGGGTGCCGCTTGCGCGCATGCGCGGACAACGAAACCGGTATTCTGCCGTCTATTACGTGCAGCAGGATTTAGCTCGAGACTAAACAGTGTCTATATGTACCTAGTAGTTCCTTTTTCTCATAGGTTGTGATGAAAAATTGTTTGTGTTTTATTTTCGGGCGAAGTATGAATTCCCCGCTAAGCTCAGGATTTTACTCGATTCCTGAGCTGCGCTTGGAAATCTATTATAGAATCCTTCGCTGAGCTCAGAATTCAAATAAACGCTCTCGGAAGAAAATATCACTTTGTCCTCTTGTTACACAAATAACTATTATTCTGTGTATGTACCCAAATGTAATATACCAACTAATACTTTGCGTATTGTAAGAAAAACTGTTTTCGTCACAAAATAAAAACTGTTTGGTTCGGTTTCCTTCTAGACGTATATTTTTAGAATGATAGAAAGTTTTAAAAGCGGCTTCTGACATATTTTAATAGAAAAGAGAAAAAGTGATGGTCGCAGGTTTATTTTTAAGTTTTTTTTTTATATTTTTGGCAAATTATGGTTTAAAATTTTATTTAATGTTATGGAAATAGTTTAAGTTTGTGAGCAGTGCCCTCGATTTTTGCCAGAGGTGAGTAGTTTAATTCCTGTTCTCTTACGTGCTTTGTACGGCTTTGTTGTAGCCGCCGGTCGTAGAGCTGCCTTTGAACGCTGCAGCCGGGCAGAATACATCGTGTTTGGACCTCCGTTTGCTGCCAGGCACTATCCAGTCCCAGCCGCCTTAAGGGAAGTGATACGTTCATCTCGCCGGTACCTTCGCCGACCGGTGTTACAGCAGCACAGAGTTTCATTCCAAGTATTCGGCCACTCAATTTGCCAGTGATAACAGGATTTTTTTAAATTAAATAACTGTTTAGGGTGCCTCGAGGCTACTTTTTCAACCACACGTTTTAAATAGTGTGTAGACTGCCTCGGGGTAATTCCATCAAACGCTAGTTATTTTGAAGATGTGTTCTGTACTTTAGTAGGTGATTTTATTGGGATCCTGGGGAAAGCGACGATTGTTGTTTTTTCGGACTTCAACAAAATCTATTTTCAGCAGATTTTAAATTTGTTCCTATTTACCCTAACAATTTTACATGTTGTATGTTTAATCATAGACTTGTTAATCACGAACATCACCTTTTATAGCCCTTTTAACTGTTTTCCATTTAAAAATATGTTCCTTTTTACCCCATAAATAATTCTTTTTTTAAACTCCGTTTAGGCCCAATTCCACTGAATGTTACGTATTATGCAGCGAAACCACAGCAGGTAATTTAATCCATTTATTTTCGCTACAGTATACTTTTTTTTAAAGTAGTAATGTTTCCAATCAGTAATACAACGTTCATAGAAGTAGTTCCGTTTTTATTTTATTTTTACCAAGTGACCCAGAAGAAGAGTGAATCTGGTGCTAACGCTACATTCTACTGTTCGTCCGCACTTCGCGCTTTCTTCGTAGTGCTGCTGCTGGTGCCAGTGTCTGCCCTCCTCTTGGTGGCCCTTCTGTCTTGATCATGAAATAAATCTAAAATAAAAATTGTGCCAGTGGCTGCCTTCCTCTGGGTGGCACTTCTGTCTTGTTCATGAATTAAATCAAAAATAAAAATATTGTAGCCAGCTCTCACGAATATTCTATGACCATTTAATATTTCAACAACATCTATCTGTTGCATGACTAGACTTTCATTTACTATTTTAATGGTTGTAGTCGGTCTTATATTGGACAAGTAAAGTTCTCCACTGTCCAAGTAAGGACGCTTAAATATATTTACAGAGCCTTCATTTGTGCACACTAATGCTACACGGTTGCGGGGGCTTACACTTTCAGTAAAGTACATTTGGTTGTTGGTTGTAAACGTTGAACATCTGAGAGTACGGAAGACATACGGATTGCACCAATTAAACCCGAACTCCCTCAGTTTCGATACGACATCACATTGTGTACTGTGATCTATTTCGCCACAAATATTTAGGTTTTTAAGTTCACAGCAATATATCAACAGTTTTGTGCCACCATCTACCAGTACGTTTACTACATTTTCGTTAACTCTAGCAAATGCTACAATATATGAGCGGGGAAACATTTTTGCTAGTGTAAGCTTTTCTGTCTCCATGGTTTCGTCTCCATCAACAAGTTTTAGCCGTGCTGTACACACGACGCTGTTAGTATTTACAAAAAATATCTCATTGTCTAACAGTACGTCGTAATCATACTGCTTCTTAATGTCATAAACAAAACTGTTTTTGTTTGATTTTATGATGACGTGCAGTCTTATTCTTTGTTCAAACAATACGATCAGTTTATCATTTTCATCGTACTGATCGAATAGGAACGGGTAGGTTTCCTGGGATATTAATTCCAAAGAATCCGAGTCGTAATACATGATTGTGTCAAAATATCTGGTTTCGCCTTTTAGACGATACGTTTGAATAGTCGCAACTCCCAATAGTTTGTCGCCGATTAGTTTGAAACTCCCCACTGCGCAGGCCGGATCAAGCGGCAGCTCTTTCTCAATCACCTTCGCTTCCTCTACTTTGTCCCACAGTGATAGCGACTTGTACAAATCGCGGTAGCTGAGCTTGGAGAACTTTTTATCTTCTTCAATGTTCCCAAAGTCTTTGTTGCACAGCGTTTTCCAAAACGAGTCCGAGAAGTCTATGGCGTCGAGCGAGCGCGTGCCCACGAGCTGGCACGCAGGCGCGTTGTTGCTCAGCAGCATCTCATCGGGGATTGATTCCATTGAGCTCATCTGAAGCAAATTTTGTACTAAACTGATTAATTGAATTTGTCAGAAGTTTTAAAATACGCACATAGCTAGATTGATAAATAGGTACTAAAACTAGTCTAGAGATCACATGAATATTATAAACGCGAGAGTATAATAATGTTACTCTAATTATTTCTCAAATAACAAAATAACTAAAAAATAAAATAATACGACTGCAAGACCAAAATTGAACTAAAAAGTCAAATACAAGTTTGTTAATTTAAAGCGAGAAAAAGATAATGGAAAAGCCTTTCATTCATTCATCCATATCAGCTGATATACGTCCCCACCGAGGGGCTCGAGCCTACCCTGAATTAGGGCGATCGGGCTTTAGTCGACCACGCGGGCGCAGTGCGGGTTGGTCGACTTCACACACAACTTGCGAGGAAAAGCCTTTACTTGAGTTTAATAAAGTGATAAAGCACAGAGAAGGCAAGAACTAATAATAATATTAACATTTGGCCCTCGCCTCTTGTGTTTGATTTAATTGGCCGGCCAAGAGTGGAGAAAGCAAGAGCGAAAGCTATGCTCCAGGTTGGAAGTGTAAAATGTCATAACAGTGTTGGATCTGTATCCCCACGTACGTCTTCCAAAGAACCGACCTTTGAAAAAGCCGAGTTAACCTTATAATAATAATATTTGCCCCTTAGCGTCCCAAATTGGGATGTCGTTGAGGCCGTAAACCGCATGCTGCCAGAAAATCTTGCGAACAGCCGCGACCTCAGTGTTACGAACTCAATCCTTTTGGACGCTGCAATGGCAGTCTGCCGTTTTATTGGTGCCAAATTGCTGGAACCAGCACGCACATATCGTCCGCGGGAAAAGCCGGCATGGCAGAAAAGGATTGAGCGTCGTATTTCTGAGGCTAGAGCCCTCATTGGCAAACTGATTGCTTTCAAGTCGGTCAACAGTAGGCCCCGAGTAATGCGCTTTGTCAGGCTCGTATTGTTGGGATCGGACTTTGATCCCGCAGGACGTAATGCTATGCGGTCAGTGACTGAGCGCATCGACGACCTGAAGCAACGGATAGCTTCGTGGGCAAACCGTTTTCGGCCATACTCGGAGCGAGTTGACCAGTTTTGTTAGAATCGCCTCTTCATGAGTGATCAGAAGAGGTTCTACAGGTGACTGTACCGACCTGCTGTGTTGTACTCAGGCGAGAGACCGGATCATGCGGGTATTGTAGCCTTTTGGCGTAACCTGTGGTCCCGGCCTGTGCAACACAACAAAGGGCAATGGACGGCTGAGCTGGAGGAGGCGTGTGCTCGCATCAAACCTATGAACCCCGTGACCATTAGTTCCGATGATGTGCTCCAAGCGGTCCGTAAAGCTCCAAACTGGAATACTCCAGGGAGCCATGGACTGCACCACTATTGGCACGAGGCATTCCGTGCGGGTCACGAGACCCTAGCTAGCCAGTTCCAGCAAGCACTCGAGCAGCTTCAGGTCTCGAACTTCTTAACTACTGGGATCACTTATTTAGCTACTAAGTCGAGTAACACCGCTGATTCTAGTCAATACCGCCCAAATACGTGTCTGCACTACCTACAAGACACTGATATCTATTCTTGAGGCCAAAATTGACGCCTTAATTGATGCGATTGGTATCATGGCGGTAATTCAGAATGGCTGTCGGGGCAGTAGTCGCGGTACGAAGGAGCTACTCCTGATTTATGAGGTTGTAGGTAAATTGGTGAACCACAATCGACGCAATTTCTCCGCTTTCGACTCGGTCCCCCATACCACAGTATATATATTAGTACTAACGTACAGTATGGACACTCCCTGCCGCTCTCTAGATTCGACCTCACCCCCCTCGTCACTCAGATTGGATGTAGATTGAGTACCAAACATAAAGGACGAGCTACGCAAGCACTTTTATTCACTATATTCACTTTGCGCGCCGCTGTGATTTCGTTCACAAACATAAAAACCAACCAAATACCGAACGTAAAGGCCCAACTGAACTCTTTTTTTTTTCATACTTGTCTTATGTTGTAAAAAACCACCGCTCGAACAAAAAACACCACTTTCCGAATACACCATACACATTATGAGGCTACAAAACATTGTAAATGGTAACTGCGATGTGGACGTATGAATTAACACTGAAAACTGCTATTATTTTGTACATCTTTAAACACTTTTTCCATAAAATTGCGAAATTTATAAAGGATTTTGTCACAGATTAAAAATCGACATGATAGTTTTGTTGCTTTGGTGTAGAGATGGGATGAAGTGAATGAGTGAATGAATGATTTTGAACTGTTGTTGCGAGGTAAAAATTGGGTCATCTTTGGGCTCAACTGTACAATAGGGTACATCGATTTGGCAGTCCGCGGTTTTTTGGTAAGAGATAGGCTTTAGCTGAACATCCATACCAAATTTCAAGGTTAGGGAACCAGCGGTTTTTGAGTTATGAATTTTTGAAAATTGTATTTTAGGTACTCCTTGGTCTTTGTTTTGTGAGTTTATGTAGGACCAAAGATGACTTATTACTGATTGTATAATTTGATTCCAAAGATTCATAATATGGGGTTAAAACCCCCAACCAACCTTCGGGATCCGAGGGGGATGTGGGAGTATCAAGGCGGGGAAAGAACGCGGGGCCGACTTGAGGGCAGACAAACTTGGGGGTAACAAATCGTAAACCAGGGGGTAATCCGTCAAGGTCAAGGTCATTTCAAGGTCAAGGTGTAAGTCAATTTGATGCCAAAAATTCCCTGAGTGAGGTACGGGAAGTTCTAAATAGAAGCGAGAGCGAGCGAAGCGAGCTCGGACTTTCGGAGCACCCCGACTCGGATCCGTTAGGTTCGGAGACTGTGCGGGGAGGCGAGCTTAGCTTGCCTCCCCGCACAGTCGTAGTGTTAGGTTTAACATGAGAATGAAGAAGTAGGAGCCCCGAGTTTGTCGGCCCCGCGTGCTTTCCCCGCCCTGATACTCCCACATCCCCCTCGGATCCCAAAGGTTTGTTGGGGGTTTTAAATGGGTGGCGGGGGCTACGCCCCCGTTAGGGGTTCGGGCCCCGCGTCTTTCCCCGACCTGATACTCCCACATCCCCCTCGGATCCCGAAGGTTTCTTGGGGGTTTTAAATGGGTGGCGGGGGCTACGCCCCCGTTAGGGGTCCAGGCCCCGCGTGCTTTCCCCGCCCTGATACTCCCACATCCCCTTCGGATCCCGAAGGTTTGATGGGGGCTTTAAATGGGTGGCGGGGCCTACGCCCCCGTTAGGGGTCCGGGCCCCGCGTGCTTTCCCCGCCCTGATACTCCCACATCCCCCTCGGATCCCGAAGGTTTCTTGGGGGTTTTAAATGGGTGGCGGGGGCTACGCCCCCGTTAGGGGTCCGGGCCCCGCGTGCTTTCCCCGCCCTGATACTCCCACATCCCCCTCGGATCCCGAAGGTTTGTTTAAATGGGTGACGGGGGCTACGTCCCCTTTAGGGGTCCGGGCCCCGCGTGCTTTCCCCGCCCTGATAATCCCACATCCTTCTCGGATCCCGAAGGTTTGTTGGGGGTTTTAAATGGGTGGAGGGGGCTAAGCCCCCTGTACTCCATATCATGAATCTTGGTGATCAAATTGACTTACACCTTTTTTTGGACTAAGCAGTAGCGATTTTCGGCGTCATAGAAGTAGATGACTTTTTTTTAATAAGCGGTAGCGATTTGTCGGTCAAAGACTACCTAACAAAAAAGATTACCCCCTAGTTTTCGATTTGTCTTGTCACCCCGTCAGAGAAATGGATGACCTTTTTTTTACTAAGCGGCAGCGATTTTCGGCGTCATAGAAGTAGATGACCTTTTTTTAATAAGCGGTAGCGATTTGTCGGTCAAAGACTACCTAACAAAAAATATTATCGGCCCCGCGTGCTTTTCCCGCTTCGCGGACCCAATATTACGAATCTTTGGAATAAACAATCAGTTTTCAGCTCGCAACAACAGTTCAAAATCATTCAATCAGTCATTCACTTCGTCCCATCTCTACACCAAACCAACAAAACTATCATGTCGATTTTTAATCTGTGACAAAATTCTTTATAAATTTCGCAATTTTATGGAAAAAGTGTTTAAAGATGTACAAAATAATAGCAGTTTTCAGTGTTAATTCATACGTCCACATCGCAGTTACCATTTACAATGTTTTGTAGCCTCATAATGTGTATGGTGTATTCGGAAAGTGGTGTTTTTTGTTCGAACGGTGTTTGTTTACAACAGAAAAGTATGAAAAAAAAAGAGTTTAGTATTCACACTGTTGCATTCAGTAAATAACTACCGCCGGTGTGATTCAACCCTACCTGCATTCTTGCCTATAGATACGTCAGTTATAATTATGTATATCATTTCTCGCTCGTTTGTATGGAGTGTCCGGGGTGTGCCCATACATTGTTGAAGAGGGTACTCGAACTGTACAAGATAGATGAAACAGTTCGAGACTTCCTCGGATGGCGTATGGGGCAATGGAGTACGATCCTTAGTCTCCATGGTCAGCGGTTTTCAAATGCGGAGGACCGGATTTGGATTGAAAGGGGAATATTCCAGGGCGACTGTCTTGAGTCCACTTTGATTTTGCCTGTCCCTGAATTTACTCAGTTTTCTGCTCGAGAAATCAGGGACGGGATTTCAGTTTCGGAGAGGTGATTCACGCATGACCCACTTTTTCTACATGGATGATCACAAACTCTTCGCTCAAAATGCATCACGGTTGGAAGAACTGTTAAAATCGCTTGTGATTATATCAGTTTCATCAACATGGAGCCTGGAGTGGATAAGTACGCGATCCTTCATCCTATACAGTCACTATACAAACTGATACATACCGGTATCTGGGTATGTCGCAGAATATTGGTGTTCACGAGGCGTGGGTGAAACAGGCGGTTTGTGACGTGTTTTGGGAGCGCCTGATAAAAGTTCTTGGGGGCTATTTGTCGGGCGTTAACAAGATACAAGCTTTCAACGCCTGGGTCATGCCTGTTCTTTTGTAAACCTTCGGCATACTCAGATGGTCACATACCGAACTGGACGCCCTGGATCGAAAAGTCCGCACTACTATGACACTTCATAGGATGCATCACCCGAAGTCGTCAATGATTAGGCTGTATATCCCGCGGAAGAGAGGTGGTCATGGCCTATTATGTGCGAAACAAATACACAACCGCTAGATATGCAGCCTCCGAAGTTACTTCCTGACGAAATCGATGGTGACTTGCATAGAGTTGTCATAGCGTGTGATAAAGGACTAGCCATAGCCCAAGAGAACTGGCAGGCGTAGGCTGTACTTAGCACTACTGAGCGAGAGGCCATATGGAAAGACAAAGAGCTGCAAGGTAGGTTATTTAAGGCCCTTTGTGGATCCTTCGTACATCAGAAGACCTGCGTGCATTGGCTGCGCTTCAGAAACCTTTTTGCGGAGACCGAGGATTTTGTCTGTGCAATACAGGATCAGGTTGTCAAGACGAACAACTATAAGAGGTTCAAATTAAAAGACCGTGGACGTCTGGACGTGAACGGTTGTGACGTCAACCAGGGGAGACTCTGCGTCCGTTGTTCCATGCTTGCCTACACTGAGTATTTGCACAGACACAACAAAGCAGCCATGATCCTACATCAAGAGCTCGCATTAAAATATGGCCTCATATCTCGACCTACGTTTCGTCCTTTCGAGTTCCACAATACGGAAATTCAAATTATATCATTTTGGTTACAGTAAATAACTTACAGGTACAACCGACGTGTTGTTCTGATGAGGCTTTTCAGGACGAGACTCGGGTTCCTCTGAAACAGAAACAGGCCAAAAATTACGTGAAGAACACTGCCCAATATTAACTACTTAATTAAAAGGACTTGGGAGACTTCTGTCATATGGAGCATTTTCTACAGGACGACGACACTTTGTTATTGTGGGCAGTTATATACAGGTGGAACAAGCGCGATAAACAGACACAGCTGTTCACAAGGAAACGACGCAGCCGACAAACTAGCCAGGAGAGGGTCAGAACTCGTAGCTGTGGGACCGAAACCCATCTTACCCCTCCCCGCAGGCTGGTTCAGATCAACTCTGCGACAGCGCACAAGCTCAGAACATAACCGGTATTGGACAGGACTTGATGCCTGCCGTCAGGCGAGACTGGCACTACCACGGACTAACCCTGGCCTGGCCAGGAAGGTCCTGAAGTTAGGCAGACTCCAGCTCCGACAGGTAACAGCAGTCATCACTAACCACGGTTACTTTAACAAACATCTTTTCACCCTAGGAATTACGGACAGCCCACTGTGCCGCGCGTACATGGAGGCTGAAGAGAGAGCTGCCCATTTATCCTTCTGGATTGCAAAGAGGTGGCAGCATACAGGGCCGAGTATCTCGGTGACCTGAGGACACTCCCGGAAGTCGTCGGCAACCTGCGGGGGCTACTGGACTTCCTGGAGGAGCTGAGCTGGCAGTGATGCCAGCTAACCACGCAAAATGGGCGCATCGGGCGCCTGGTTGCGGAAACCAGCCCGTCCTTACCATTACCATTACAATTACAGGTGGAACAAAATTGTTGTACACCGTTCGACGTTCGACCGTCGAAATCGTACAACGAAGGTTTTATACCACCACACTTATATTTATGTTATTATTATATTTGTGTTGTGTATGCAACGAGTAAAACAGCGATAATTTTTCAATATAAAAGACATCACCGATAATGTCGTTTAAGTTATGAGTAAGGCATACTGATTATGAATCACTCACGTTTTTAACTGTCGGTCTCGGAAAAGGTAAAAACGGGACCCTATTACTGAGATTTCGCTGTTCGTCTGTCTGTCTGTCTGTCTGTCTGTCCATCCGTCCGTCCGTCCGTACGTCTTTCACAAAACTGTATTTCATGAACCGTGATAGCTAGACAGTTGAAATTTTCACAGATGATAATTTCTGTTGCCGCTATAACAACAAATACTAAAAATTAGAAAAAGTAAAAAAGTCAGAGGTTGTCCATACAACAAACCTGATTTTTTTGCTCGTTTTTGCTCGATATTGATAACCCCTTGATGACCTGGTGAAGGTCGCGGGTAGCCGCTGGATGCGGGCAGCGCAGAACCGGTCGTCGTAGAGATCCTTGGGGGAGGCCTATGTCCAGCAGTGGACGTCCTTCGGCTGATATGATGATGATTGATAACGGCAACAGTTAGACGCTTGAAATATTCACAGAATATTACGTTATATAATCACTTTAAAATAAACATTTAGATTTAAATAAAACAAATATTTAAGGGGGGCTCCCATACAACAAACGTGATTTTTTTGCTCGTTTTTGCTCGCTATTGATAACGGCAACAGGTAGACACTTGAAATAATTATAGAATATTTAGTTGTGTTGTAGTTTAGTGAAACACCGAACATAAGTTAATTAGTGGACTGTATTTGTATTTAATTAGGGCGACTTACATTAGTTAAGTCTAGAATATGGTAGAAGGTTACAATTGCTAACCTACTCCTTCGACATCCATAGGTAATGTGACTTAATGTCAATTTGACGTTTCTAATACATTTGTTAAGCGATGCGCTTTTATGTGAAGATTCGAACATAGTTGCCCCCCAGAAAGGAATACAAAACAGCCTAGAAAATAGCTATTTTAACAGTATACTACTTATAAAAACCAAAAGATGTAAAAAGTTACACAATTTTTAAACTTACTATTTGTAAACATAATATTTTGTTACCTTTTTTTTAAAGTTTACTTATATTATTATCTAATTACTGAAAGTTTTAAAAATTAAGAATTCCTTATTCTATTACCTTAATTTACTAATTTTTATTTATTAAATTATCTCCTAAACATACTATTAAGTAGGTACTTATCATTATTTGTGTGGATAATACACAAAGATTGCCGGGAACAGAAAATGTGTCCAGCAGCTATTACTACATCAACACAATATTACAAAAAAAATACCTAGAGGTATTTACGAATCTTAATATTAGTATTCTTATCCTAATCTATCTACTCATAAATTGGCAATGGACATATTTTAGTTATGCTAGTGCGCACAATATTGCCATTAGGCATTTTAACATCAAACGCACGTACCTTATCATCAGTTCCAGGATATAATTTTACAACTCTAGCCATAGGCCAATTAAAAGGCTGTATGTTTTTATCTCTTAGGATCACCAAGGTCCCGACGTCAATGTTGGGACTTTGATTTTTTCATTTCGGCCTGTTTTGAAGCATGGTCAAATACTGCTTATGCCATTGCTTAAAAAAATGTTGCTTCATTTGAGTACATTGCTCCCAAAAATGGAGTCTATTGGTAGGACGATCAGTGAGGTCGTGTTCTGGAATAGCAGTAATTGGAGCTCCAGTTAAAAAGTGGCTAGGCGTAAGTTATGACATGTCAGATGTATCCGCAGACATCTCGGCCAACGGGCGTGCATTTAAAATCGATTCAATTCCAATAATAACCGAATTGAATTGTTCATATGTAAGTACTGTACTTCCAATCACTCTTTTTATGTGATATTTTAAACTCTTTACTCCAGCCTCCCAGAGCCCTCCAAATACTGGACTGAAGCCGGAATAAAATTGAAAGTTATACCTTGATCGGCTGAGAATCTTTGCACTGTACTTTGGTGAGATGCGGAAGACTGTAGTTTATACAATTCTTGTAATTGAGAATTAGCACATTTAAAGGTAGCAGCGTTGTCACAGAAAACTCGAGAGGGTTTATTACGTCGTGCTATAAATCTTTTGAAGCAATTTAAAAAGCATTCCGTTGTCATGTCAGAAGCAAGTTCAACATGTATTGCTTTTGTTACGAAACAAACAAAAATTACAATATAACTTTTCAGAATGAGAGGTTTCCTTACACGAGCAAGCTTAATATTGAAAGGGCCAGCATAATCAATCCCAACCTTCTCGAATGGTCTGGCAACTATAACTCTATCTGATGGTAGAGACCCCATCAGCTGTGAAGCGGCTTTTGCCTTTAGTCTAAAGCATTTCATACATTTGTGTATTACATGTTTGATTTCCCTTACAGCATTGATAAGCCAAAATCGATTACTTAATGAAGCTAGTAAAAGCCTGGGACCTGCATGTAATAAATTTTCGTGCTCTTTCCAAATGAGAAGCCAAGTTATATGAGAGCCTTTGACCAAAATTAATGGATGCTTTTGTGCGTATGGAAGCTGTGAGTTTTGCAATCTTCCCCCAATTCTTAATAAGCAATTTTTGTCAATGAAGCAATTCAGTGCTGAAAGAGAACCCTTTACAGGTTTATTAGCTTTTAAACAAGCAATTTCTTTTTGATAGTGGTTTCGCTGATCACATTTTATAATGGTTAACATGGCACTTTCCAATTCAGATGGCTGAAGCTCACCTACACGGCGCTCTGAGTTAATTTTTATTTTACAGTTGTGTGAAAAACGTAGCATATAGGCTACAATTCTTTTAAGCTTATTTATGTCAGAGAAGCGTGCAAAGAATGGTGCTGCATCAGAAGCGTCATTGAGAATGTGACAAGTATTATTAGAACTTACGATATTACATTCTTTCTTTAACTCTGGTAGTTCCTGTGGATTTAAAGCCTCATGCATTGCATTCCCATGCGTAAAGGTAACTTGTTTTAGTAACTGTGGCCCATGCCACCAAAGCTCATTAGACTGCAATCCATGAGGTTCCACACCTCGTGAGAGGCAATCGGCAGGATTATCTGTGGTCCTCACATAGAACCACGGCCAACCTGCAGTCAACTCCTTTATTTTGTTGACTCTATTTGCAACGTACGGCAGCAGTTTGACTGGTTCCATGTTCAGCCATGCCAAGACGATCTGCGCATCAAGATAGAAACACACTTTTAAATTGTTACATTGTGGCTTTAGAGTTTCATAAACTCTTTTAGTTAGCATAGATAGCAAGAGAGCACTATTTAACTCTTTTCGTGGCGTAGACAGCTCATTGTTGGTTGAATTTGCTCGTGATTTAGAACACAATAAATTTGACTCTACTGTACCATCGTTTTTTACATTCCTAATGTAGAGGCAGCATCCATATGCTTTTTTAGAAGCATCAGCAAATCCAATCAACTCGATCTGCTTCGCATTTTGTACATTTATGTGCCTTTTTGTATGAATCTATGACATTTCAATTAAATCTTTAGCAAAGTTTAACCATTGTTCATTTATTTTCTTAGGTAGCTTTTCATCCCACGACACTTTTAACTCATAAATGCTTTGCATCAGGAGTTTAGCAGAAACTATGACAGGTCCCACTAACCCCAAGGGATCAAAAATTTTACTTACAAATGATAAGACTTGCCTTTTTGTGTACTCTTCATAGAGATTTGTTTCCGAACATCTTATGTAAAAATTATCTGATTTTACATTATTACGCTAACCCAATGTTTTTAAGAAACTGTCATCTTTGCTCATATCAATATCCTTTACTGGTACTTCATTGGGAGTGATGTTATGTAACAGTCTGGTATCATTGGATCCCCATTTGTGTAATTGAAATCCTCCCAATTTCAGCAACTCTACCAATTGTTCTTTTATGGAAATAAGAACATCTATTTCATTATGTCCTGTGAGAACATCATCAACATAGGTTTGAGTTCTCAAAACTTTGGCAGCTAAGTTATATGTATCCTTGAAACGCTCAGCTAGCTCAAGTAAACACCTCGTCGCAAGATACGACGAAGATTTTAATCCATACGTGACTGTTTTTAATTGTAAACACGACACATCATCATCTACGGACTCACGCCATAGAATATTTTGTAGGGCTCTATATGGAGGGTGTAACAAGATTTGTCTAAACATTTGTTTTATGTCACAAAGTAAAATATACCTTGGTAAACGGAACAAAATCAATATGTCGAATAGTTCATTTTGAACAATTGGACCATTTAAAAGAACATCATTTAAAGATATTTTGCTCTTTGTTTTTAGGCTGCCATCAAAGACAGTTCTCATTTTTGTTGTGGGGCTACTATCATTAAATACTGGATGATGCGGTAGAAAGTAGCACGCATCTTTTTCCAGATCATATTTTGAGACATCATAAGGTTCAGCATGGCCCAGCAAAAGGTACTCATTGATAATATCTTTATACATTTGATAAAGTGTATCATTTTTTAACAATCTACGCTCAAGGTTGTAAAACCGTTGAAGAGCAATAGAGAAAGAGTCCCCAAGATATATTTTAGTAATAGGTTGCTTTAGCGGCAAAGCTACAGTAAATCTGTTATTTTTTAACATGACTGACTGCCGGAAAATACTTTCTGCTAGTTCCTGCTCTGTGGTTTGCTCAGAATATATTTCAGGAACCTTCTCAGCTTGCCAAAATTTTGAAATATTCTCATTTAGTTCAGAAATGGATGAGTTCTGACTCAAGTCATCTTTGTGTAAATTTTTTTCGAAGGCATTTTGATTAAAAGCAGCAGAAGATATACTTTGACTCACATGAGTTTTGGCAGGTAGAAAGTTGCTGACACTGGAGGGAGATACACATGATGGAGGCAATGATCCAGCTATCACATCGCCAAATCAGGTTTTGAGTAGATAGGGACCCTCCTCTCTAAGTGGTTCCGCAGAGTGCAGCAAGGCCTGTAAGAGCACATCACAACCCAATAAAATATCGATTTGGCCTGATTTATCGAAGTTTTCATCGGCCAATTTAAGTTCCATACCTAAAGGTAACTCGCTAGTATTTATATTAAACTGTGGTAGGTTGCAAGTGATTTTGTCTACAACACAGCAGTTAACGCTCAACTTAAAATCAGATACCCGTGAAAAAATATCAAATTGAGCTTTTTGTTGAAATTTTGAATGCCCTGGCATACACCCAGTATTGTGCTGTCTTCATTGTACAGCTTGGAGTCTATTTGCTTCATTAACCCGGAACGCACCAGTGATACTTGGCTCCCTGAGTCGAGCAGGGCTCGGGCCACATGTTTTGTGCCATCACGGCACAGTACTAATACTTGAGCAGTGGGTAATAAGACATTTGTATTATTTTTGCAAAATAAAGTTACCTTAGGCAGGGGTGGAGGAAGTTCCTTCTCATCACTCTTTGAAAATTGACTTGAAGTTGATTCATGTGTAGTGTTCAATTTTGGGGTTTCAACATGTAGAAGTGTGTTATGTGCTTCTTGGCAAATACTACATTACTACAATACTACTTGCACCATCTACTATGCTCATTTAGACAAACTTGACAACAATTATTTTTGACAATGAAGGTTTTTCTATCCTTAACATTTGCCATTTTAAATTTGGTGCAGTTATATAATTTATGAGAATTATTACAAAACTTACACATGTTTGAAGTCACTTGTTTCTTTTTCTTCAATGAAGTGCTCGCTACCCCGCATACAAGCGAGCTTCGACGGCGCTCCTCATTAGGATTCACAGTCTCCATAGCTACCGCCCGGCCTTCTAGAAATTCGAGCAAAGACGACAATGAAGGCATGTTTTTTTTGTCATTCCGTTCTAAATAGAATGCTCTAACAGTATAGAAATCTAACTTGCGTTGTAGTATGCAAATTAAGATTGTATCCCAGTGCTCTGTATGCTGTTTCAAGTTTTTTAACGCACCTAAGTGTTGTCTAACATGAGAAATTACAGAACGTAATCCAGCGGCACTGGGCTTTTTCAAACAATCAATGTCAAGTATGGCATTGACATGATGGGAAACAAGCTTTACTTGGTTATCGAAGCGTTCTTTTAGTAACTCTAACGCAATTTTATAGTTTTCTGGGGTTAGTGGGAGATGTTTTATGATGTTCAACGCTTCCCCAGATAAAAATGTCGTGAGATAATAAAGCTTGTCACAATCATTTAGTGAATTGTTCTCATCTACGACAGACCTGAACATATTTATAAAAGGTGTGTACTCACCTATACTAGATCCGTCAAATACAGTGATGTTTATGCGCGGTAGGCGCTGAAATTTTAAGCTCCCATTATTGACAGGAGGGAGTGGAGGCGGCGACAACTGTGGTCCTGCAGGTTGCAATTGTTTAATTAGTTCATTTATCCTTGCTAACGTGGAGCAATATTTTTCTTCTACGTCATTGAAATTTTCACTGTCCGTATCATTTTGAGATGCGATATCAATGTTAAGGATTTCATAATCAGAGAATGCCTTTTTGATACGTTCCCGCCTAATGAGCAGAGCAACGTTTCCAAACCCTTTGATATTGCATCATCGCCATGAACAAAATTATAGGTGCAAGTAATCGTACCTTTACACTGACCTCTTGCAAAGACCAATTTTTTCAACGCCTCCTTTTGCTCCATTTTTTACAAACACTGCGTATAATTTTTTTTACAATATTTTGCACAATGCAAGCAAACGTGATTACAAAATATCTAAAATGGCTTACAAAATGGCTGACTATTCGATCTGCCTGTGCCTGACTGTTTTATTTTACCACACACACCAAACCGACGCTACAACACGAGAACGCCAAACAGCGCCACGTAGTGTTCACTTTTTGTATGAATAATCGATAAAACGTAACTTCACTTCATAGCACTCGTGTGCTTTCGTTTCCGATATCTTGACGCGAAACACAAATCAACGCACGCGATTGGAAAATCACTCCTCAGATTCAGAACTCGTTCGGTAAAACAGCACTCGGCAATGATCGGCACAGTTCGGAACCTGCGTTAGTTCGGCGCACTTCGGAACTTCTCGTGAATTGCACGCATGCGCAATGGGGCACGCGCGCACTTGCAAGCAATGTCGGACCGGAGTTATCCGGGTCCGTTATTTTTACTGCAAAACAGCGCTAGATGGCGCCCCCAGTAGTCAACGTAGGCAGGAACAGGAAATAATTATACTCAAGGTTACCTGTAACCTTTTAGGCACCTTGGCTTGGAGTCACGTAGGTACAATATTTGCAGTTAATAACCCAAAAAAAGGGCTTAGTAGGTTGCAGCGTCGTGTAGCGCGCGCAGACGGGCGGAATTTTAAACGCCGCGAGTCGCACAGCACTCCACTCATCTAATGCAACTTGCAGCAAATTACGTAGAAAATTACGCTGTTTTCCGTGGAAATCTTCGGGCCAACGGAAACAAAAAACAAACTCACCCCAACAATAGCTTGGCGATGAAGATTTGCTGTAGGGGCACGCCAATTTCACCAACAATAGCTTGGCTTACCGACAATGGCTCGGCTGACGTGTCCAGTAGGCACTGTTAACTAAGACTCACCGATTCTTAATCACGGTCTCGTTAGGACCAATTTATGTTGCAGTTTAGTGAAACACCGAACATAAGTTAATTAGTGGACTGTATTTGTATTTAATTAGGGCGACTTACATTAGTTAAGTCTAGAATATGGTAGAAGGTTACAATTGCTAACCTACTCCTTCGACATCCATAGGTAATGTGACTTAATGTCAATTTGACGTTTCTAATACATTTGTTAAGCGATGCGCTTTTATGTGAAGATTCGAACAAGTTGTATATTCACTTTAAAAATAAATAATTAAATTAAAATAAAACAAATAATTAAGGGGGTCTCCCATACAACAAACATGTTTTTTTTGCTTGATATTGATAACGGAACAGGTAAACGCTTGAGATATTCACAGAATATTGAGTTGTATTATTCACTTTAAAAATAAATAATTAAAATAAAATTAATTGAATTAAAATAAAAAGCTTCCATACAACAAACGTGATTTTTATAGATAATTGTACGGAACCCTTCATGCGCGAGTCCGACTCGCACTTGGCTGGTTTTTTTTTCTTTTCTGTTCAGATATAGGCCGCTAAAATCATCTACAAGTTTACTTTTAACTTTTTAGCACAGAAACATTCTAAGGCTGGATTTAGTCCTCGACCGACGGACAGCGCCGATAGTACGCGCCGAGCGTCAGCGGTGACGCGGCTGTGAATTTGTGTTGTGCTCGAGCGACGGACAGCGCTGACGCTCGGCGCATACTGCCAGCACTGACCGTCGGTTAAGCACTGAACACAAATTCACAGCCGCGTCAGCGCTGACGCTCGGCGCGTACTGTCATCGATATTTATTTTCTTCTACTCGACTTCTCTTCTCCATTGTACAGACGCGCGTACTATCGGCTGCACTGAACACACCCATATACCGACATACGCGTCAATCGAACGACGTACGCGCGTACGGCGCGCGTTTGACCGATGGTCTCCGTCAGCGCTGACAAGCTGTACACGCGTATCAGTTCATCAGCGCTGCACTAAAGTCGCCAATACATTTTCGTTGATATAGTTAGAGCGATGAACAGATGGCCGTTGGGGCAGTAAAGTTCTCGAGTGGCGACCACGCACCGGAAAGCGTAGTGTAGGCAGGCCTCCCACTCGGTGGACCGATGACCTGGTGAAGGTCGCGGGAAGCCGCTGGATGCGGGCAGCGCAGAACCGGTCGTCGTGGAGATCCTTGGGGGGAGGCCTATGTCCAGCAGTGGACTTCCTTCGGCTGATATGATGATGATGATGAGTTAGAGCGATGTGAGCGCGTGTAGGTCGAGCACTAAATACATCTTTAATGAAAAATTATTCCGGGTACCTATCACTTAATATCAAGTTTAGTTATTGACCGTTGGATATTACACATTGAAATAGTTCATTATATCAGCCAAAAAAAATCGAAGAAATCTTACGGTGAAGGAAAACATCGTGAGGAAACCTGTACACGCCTGCGAAGAAACTTGAACGTTGTGTGTGAAGTCGACCAACCCGCACTGGGCCCGCGTGGTCGACAAAGGCCCGATCACCCTAATTCAGGGTAGAGCCCCTCAGTGGGGACGTATATGAGCTGATATAAATCAGCTGAAAGACGTCCACTGCTAGGCAAAGGCCTCCCCTAAGGATTTCCAAGACGACCGGTTCTGCGCTTCCCGCAGAAATTAACTTAACCAATAAACATCGAGTACAATAACATACCACCCTCATCAGCACCATCTTTGAAGTAATCTTCAGTTATAACGACACCACCGCCAGTGGTGACCTCGTCAGTGTTGACATCATCAGCCCTGACGTCGCTAGCGTTCACGTCTGTGTTTTCAGGTTTAATATCCTCTTTTTCTTCCTCTGCAAAGATTAATTTGTTGCGTTAACAACCCATAACGAGAACTTTCCATCTTGTCCATAATAAATAACTAGAGATTGGCAGACTAAATGTTGTGAACCATTGTCCACTGTATCAATCCGTGGCATTCTTTAATAGACTTCCGACAGAATTAAAAGTAGAAACTATGGTTGGCATTTTCAAGAATAAATTAAAATTGTTTTTGTTGGAGAAAAATTGTTATTCTTTTGATGACTTTTAAAATTGTGACATTAAAATTTTACTTTATTTAATTTTAAATTTGACATTAAAATTGTTTTTATGAAATGTTAACATAGAATTTAATATTGTGTTATTATGTGGCTAGATTTAAGTTTCTAAAATTGTTTCGTACACAGATTGTCTGTTCTTGAAAATAAATGATGATGATGACTATGAATTTGGCCGATTAGCCGACAGGCCGACAAGTCGTTTTCAAAAAGGTCAACTAGTCGGCCAAGCCGATCACAGCTTTCGGTGGAGTTCAGGTGACATCGGCAAGTACCGGCCGGCGACTGAGTGTTAAAAAGTCAAGTGAATTACTTAAGCTTACACAGTTTCAATTGTTCATACTGAAAGTGTTTAATTGAACTTTAATCATGTCGAAAAAGAAATCGCTTACATGGACTTCCTTCGACGAATTGATGATGAATTTGATGATCCCGTAAAGTGAAGTTTAACCAATTCCAAATAGTTATTTGTCGTGATATTATTGATACTTCGAGTGTGACCAATAATATTAAATATAGACCATCCACAACTGACGCTTCCCTGATGATCCCTGAGCACGTCGCAGTCACAGACAGAAAATCTACCTTTAACATTGTCTCTAAAATTGTAAGACTCATTCTGCTAAAATAAAAATTATTTACTCTAAAGGTTACGATTTCATTTCAATAACCCTATTTTTAATCTTTTAAGCATAAATATATGAATAAAGTAATGGGCCGAGTAGTCGGCGCTTTTTGCCGACTATTCCCGCTTTTTGCCGACTATTTGCCGACTAGTCACCAACTACAAATTGTGGCCGGATAGTCGGATTTCCCGACTAGTCAGTACATCTCTAATAATAATTGAAGATATGTTCTCATTTTCATCATATCAGACGAAGGACGTCCACTGCTGGACATAGGCCTCCTCCAAGGATTTCCATGAGGACCGGTTCTACGCTGGCCGCATCCAGCGGCTTCCTGCAACCTTCCCACCTCATTTTATGAAGCAGGAAAGACAACAAAAGTTCTCCTACCAAAACCAAAGGAGCATGAGGAATTCAGTTTGATGTTGCCGCGCCAGGCCTGCGACGTGGTTTGTCCGCCACTGACGCCACCTGCAACATGAACACATTATCCTTATTACTAATAAGTATATAAATCAGAAAGTGAGTCTCCCTGTCTGTTTGTTAGTTTTGTTACTCTCCCAAAATAAAATTACGAAACCTATTTTGACGAAATTGACGGAGAGCAACATTTTATACTCTGTATCACGGAAAATGCATAGATCTCGAGGGATTTAGAATCAATTCATTTTTGCAAGTGAATTTAAGGGCCAATTATGGCCAAATTGTCAGTTATCATGACATTTAAATAAGAACGCAGTAAGTAGTAAGCCCTTGGCATCATCGTAATAGAGTCCAAGTCTTCATACTCGTAAAAACTATAGAAATGGTACTAATGTTTGTCCTGGCAACATTCTAATAACTTTAAAGTAGGTAGATGAGTTTTTTGGCAGGATTTGTGGTAAACGCATTCGTAATTTCATTTTGTTATTTTTGCATTGTTTTCTGCCAGGATTTTGTTCAAGAAGTGGTGCATTTTGGAGATAATCGTCTAGTACATGTGAGCAATGTGGAGAATTAGAAAATAAAACGAAGGAGGACGTGAGAACCCAACTTGCACTGCGTGCAGTTTTATAGAGGCCCTACAGCAACTGGGTGTTCCACCTCAGAATGAGGCTACTGCAAATGCTGTCAAGAACTTCAGAGAAGATTTGTAATGCACCAGCACTAGCATTACAAAACTAATGAAGATTAATTAAATGGGAATTGTCTCGGAAGGGCTTTTGAACCCGTGAGACGTTAAGAGACTTTAAAAAAAAAAGTAGGTATCTGTCAGTTTCGATCATTTTCTTAGACCTAAACCTACTTGATACTTGCACCATATTTGATTAACAAACAAACCTGTACTAGTAGTTTATGAAACTGTTGCATAATGAGGGGCATTAAAACACGAGTACGAGTTTAAAAACCGAACCTTGGCAAGGTTTTTAATAGTGTTTAACGTGTTTTAATACCTAGTTATGTGTAGTTTCATACACTACTTTATTTAATCTCATACATTGGGATTGAATCAACTACACAACAAAGATAAAAGTTACTCCTGTTACTCTAGTAAAGGCGACTCTTGCTTCGACACAATAAAGTGCCAATTCAGGTCGCACAACGCTAATTACCTACAGTCATATTCACCTACAAGTTGCTTCTCTTTCTATCGCGTAAGTCTTATCTCTTCTGACTATTGAATTTGCCCCATTCAGGGGGCCGCGCGGCGTAGAGCGAGGCGTAGGTACATTTTCATGCCTACAGCGCGAAGTGCGACAGGCCTGCCTTGGCTTGCTCAGGTTTCAATAGAAGTAACTAGCGCCAAATAACAACTTTGTAGCCTTAAATAACAAATAACTATTTTATTTGTCAGATTTTGAGTGTGTTTGCAGCAAATAAACATTTTACTTTGCTCCAAGGTTAGATAGACATTGGATGAAAACAATTTTTGACCATTTCATTCAAGTTTAAAAATGATTTTCATTTAATATCCGTACACGTAGACAATGTGAGCAGTCTAGGTACGTACGTTAGGAAATACTTACTTATTATGACGTCATCTTCGGATTCAGACTTCACAATATCTAATGTGACATCGGATTGCTCATCTGAAAACCATTGAAGTTTGTTACTATACAATTATCTTAAATATTTAGAAGAAAAACATGTTGTGAAGCTTTGCAATATTCACTACTGATACACCTACTGGATCTGCTGTCTTTTTAGAAATAATTTTCAAAATCAAAGTCAGGACCTACTTCATTTTTTTTTGCAAATCTAATCAATCATTGTGAATTAGTATGGGAAGGCAAAGATTTTTCAGTTCGGGTTTTTTTAGCACGAGTCGCACTCATACTTAACCGGATTTTGTGATTAGCTCTTTTACTATAATTACACCAAGTTTGACGATTTTACGTATTTTACGTATTATGTAATTACAAAAGAGCAAAACCCTTAAATAAAACACGGTTTTATGTATTTTTCTGTTAATTTTGAGTAAATAAACATTTCACTTACTACTTTAGCCCGTCACCTTCGTGCACGACACGCCTGAGCAGCTGAGGCGGGGTGTCCGGGAAGATCTCCGCGGAGGAGCTTGAGGCTAGCGGGGAAGGGCACAAGCCTCGTGCCCCTCCCCGCTAGCCTCAAGCTCCCCCGCGGAGATCGTGTCGTCTCCTGCTACCTCGCCCCCGCCTACCTGCCCGTACCGCAGGCGTACCGCGCACGAAGTTGACGGGCTAAAGTAGTAATTTTCCTGTAATGTGACCCCCCTTTGCTTTAAAAATTTTGGTTTAGAGAAATCCGTCTAATTTCAACCAACTACCTATTACGGTTCAAAAGGTGCGGCCCTATAAAGATCGGTGCGGCCCGATAAAGATCGGTGCGGCCCTATAAAGATCGGATAGGCGGACCGCAGCGTAGGCTGATTTAGCCGTCCCGTTGGTAAGCTTTCCGCACAGAACCCTAAAAACACCCATAAACGTAAAGGGGGATGAAAATTTATTTTCTGTATGCTCCCCCGTGTGGAGAAACAGGCCTTAATAAATAATGTTTCTCTAAAGAAAATATTATCCAAAATCACCAAACAGTTTAGTGTCAGTCTAGAATTGAAATAACCCAAGAAGTGGATAGAACTCCCAATAAAAATTATTACGCGTATCGCATGATATAAAGTTTTTTGCACCTATTTTGAATATACATCTTGAATTGAATTGAATTCCACATTTGGATAATTTCATATTGAAAGAGTTCATACTGCAGAGAATAAAATACCGCCTTCATAAGCACCATTTACGAAAAACTCTTCAGTTTTTACAACACCATCAGTGGTGACATCGGCAGTGTTGACGTCATCAGTGTTGACGTCGCCAGCGTTGACATCTGTGCTCTCTGATTTAATATCTTCGTCCATTTCTTCCTCTGCAAAGATTAATTTATTGCGTTAATTGTGAAGCAGCGACTTTTCATACAAACGCTGATAACGATTTTCACCTCTTAAATGTTAACCGATTTGGACCAATTTTTAACAGGTTGTCAGTCAGAACAAAAGCTAAGCTTATACGTTTTTGTTTTTTCGATAAAGTTAATAAGTTTAATTTTATTGTCGTTCACATGTTTTCATACAAAACTAATTTAGGCCATTTTTTATTTTATATTCAGTAATCTATAAAACGAAACGTACAAGCCTAGCTTTTGTTATGACAGACAACTTATCAAAAATTGGTCCAAATCGGTTAACATTCAAGAGGTGAAAATCGTTATCGCCGTTTGTATGAAAAGTCAAATTTTCGCCGTAGGTTCACAGTTCACAGTCTAACCCATAACTAGAACTTTGTATAAATGAAGCCTGTCTTACATGGGACACGTTTTACGGAAATAAGTACTCCCTCAGTACAAAATATAACTATAAACATATTTGTAAATAAATCTGTATATACAGGGTAACTGGTAAGTAGTGCAAATCCTTATAAGGGGGGGGGGGATAAACTACATCTAATTTGCAACAGAAAAAGTCATACTAACTGGGGGTCGGAAATCAACGGTTTTTGAGTTAAAGCCTATTTAACTTTTTAATTTTGTATAAAAAATTATTTTTTTCAAATGTTTTGTGGTTTTTTAACAAAATAGTAAAATAGTTGGCATGCAAAATACGGTAAAACCTACCTCATTTCATCACGCTTTCGAACAAAGTAAAAAATTTAAAAATGTACAAAATTAATTGCAACAAAAAACAATGATTGTTATCAAAAGGGGACCTAATATCCCATACTAATTATCCAACAAAGTTCGAATTTTTTGGATGAGCATGTGAATCAATGTTAGTCATGATGCTAGAGGGCCAGAGATGTTTGTTTATGCGAAAAACTTGATAAATTATGAAATTTAAAAAACATGAAAATAATGTTTATTGAAAATTTGTATGGGATTTGATGCACCCTTTTGACAACAATCATTCTTTTTTGTGCAATCAATTTGTATTTTTTTACTATTTTACTTTTTTGGAATGCTGATAAAATGAGAAAATTTTAACCGTATTTTTCACGCCAACCGTATTATAACTTTTTTTTGTAAAATCACAAAATATTTGAACAAATTCGTTTTTCATACAAAATTTAAAAATTAAATGGGACTCGACAACCATTGATTTCCGACCCCCAGTTAGTATGACTTTTTCTGTTACAAATTAGATGTAGTTTATTCCCTTAAAAGGATTTGCACTACTTACCAGTCAACTTGTATAAAAGGAAAACGTGACAGATTGACTGACTTACGTATTACCGCAGAGCTGAAACCACTGAACGGGTTTAGTTGCAATTTGGCATGCAGGCAGATAGCAGTTATGAGTTATATAGTAGGCATTTTGGGGAATTCCCACGGCAATGGCAAAAACCTACTGGGCGCTGTCCTAAATGAATTTATGTTTCACTACAAGACTACAGTTTCACCATCTCTGTCCGTCTGTCCGCGGCTTAGCTCAGTGACTATTTGTGCTAGAAAGCCGTAATTTCGCATGGGTATACATATTAATCACGCCGACAAATTGGTACAATAAAATCTTAACAAATATATATTTGTAGGGTACCTCCCCTATAGAAGAGGTGAATTTTTTTCGTTGATGTACCCTATCGTGTGGGGATAGTTGAATAGGGCTTTCAAAACTACCATTACTCTATTCAGGGATAATAGTTTGCGAAATATTAAGCTTTGAAGTGCTAATTTTGTTAGAGTCAAGTGTCCCCCCCCCTCCCCCTTCCCTTCCCCCCTCTTACC
The DNA here is from genome assembly GCA_947284805.1 of Coleophora flavipennella. Lineage (NCBI taxonomy): Eukaryota > Metazoa > Arthropoda > Insecta > Lepidoptera > Coleophoridae > Coleophora > Coleophora flavipennella. The sequence goes on from OX369290.1 coordinate 6,786,293, forward strand.
AGCTAAACCGCTATAACAAGACATTTGAAAAAAAAATAAACAAATACTATTTATATATTTAATTTAAAGGAAAACTATCACGGGTAAGTAGGCTTTCTTAATTTAGGAGTAATAGTTGACCAACTTAATATGTGCAGTTGGATTTATAAAAAGTTCATAGATTTTCAATACAAAACGTTCTATTACCAACTGTCAAATAACTTTGTTTTTCAAAATATATATTTATTTTTTGAAAAGACTACGGAATAGTACTTTGCGTGAGTTCGGCTCGCACTTGGCCGGTTTTCTTGTTTGCAAATCGACTGATCGGATTCATAAACTATTTGCCGATTTTTAGCCAAAAAAAAGTCAAAACAAGATAAATAATAACATACCAATAGAAACACTATCCCTGAAGCATTCTTCAGTTTTCATGACATGAGCGGTGACATCGTCAGTATTGACGTCATCAGCGTTGACGTCATCTGTGTTCTTAGATTTTTCTTCCTCTGCAAAGATTAATTACAGCGTTAACAACCAACCCATAACCAGAACTTTCCATCTTGGTCATAATAATGAGGCGTCAGTGGCGTAATGGCAAGGGCCGCTACCTCCTGTCCGGGAGGAAGTGGTTCGAATCCTGCTACGTACAAATGTGTTTTAGAATTTCGATTTCTTATGTACGTTTATCCGACGCTCTTACGGTTAAGGAAAACATCGTGAGGAAACCTGCACACGCCTGCGAAGAAACTCGAAGTCGACCAACCCGCACTGGACCCGCGTGGTCCGATCGCCCTAATTCAAAGTAGGCTCGAGCCCCTCGGTGGGGACGTAAATGAGCTGATGAGATGAGATGAATAATGAGGGCGTGTCCTCATTTTATAAACGGAACATTTTCGAATTTAGTGAATTGATTGTATTTGCCGATTTTTAAACGACTTCAAAAAGGAGGAGGTTCTATGATCGACTGTATGTTTTTTTTCAACGAATTTTTATTTTTTTACATTAATAATTGGTACGCCCTTGGCATCATCTCAACTGATGGTAAGTGACGATTATACCGAAGATGGAAGCGGGCTTACCAAGATTCCCCAACACAATGGAGAACTGGCTATATTATCTTCAAGCCGGAACACATTAATGTTGCTAACACTGATGTTTGGCGGCAAGACTTCGATAAGATGGTGGTAGCTAGCCAGGCGGGCTTATAAAATGCCCCACCCAACCGAACCAAGTCTTACAAGTTGACCCCACCGGGAATCGAACCCGCGACCTCCTGGTGTGAAGCGAACGGACTAACGATTACGCCACGGAGGCCGTTAAAAAGAATAAAATATAATGGAATTGGTCACCCTGAACAAAAGAAATAATAGCTATAGCATTTTACCGTCTCCGTGATCTTGGGCTGGGCACGTGTAGATGTCTGTATTAATTGGTACGCCATCTTTGCCAGAACTGGAAGAAATACCACAAATAAGTAACAGGATTAGGAACATGTACAAGACACATTTACTGTTCAGAATCTCACGATAAAACTCACCATTTAGTCCTAGATTCAATGGTAGCACTTGAATATGTTGTTGTATTTTTCTTAAAAGCTGTCTTGAATAAAATTTCAATGGCCTCGCTAGAGTGCAACTCTTCAAGCAGTTCACCAAACAAACTCTCTAAAACAACCTGCGCTTCCTCAGATATTTCTTTCGGGAAGAAAATTATTCTTTTGTAAACATCATGTTTTGATCCCGGATCGAAATATAAACCTGAAAAAACAGGCAAATATAATATTAAGATCCCACTTAGCTAACAGTTTTTTTTATTTACAATTGGTAAGCCCTTGGCATTATCTCACCTAATGGTAAGTAACGATGATGCCGAAGATGGAAGCGGGCTTACCAAGATTCCCCAACGCAATGGGGATCTGGCTATCTTTTCTTCAAGCTGGAACACATCAATGCTGTTAACACTGATGTTTGGCGGCAAGACTTAGATAAGATGGTGGTAGCTAGCCAGGCGGGCTATGAAAATGCCCTACCACCAACCAAACCGAGTCTTACATAATTACGCCACGGATAATGAATTTAAATTCCAGATAATGTTGTACCGGCACAGTCAAACAAACCTGATTCCTCCGACATCCCCAGAGCCTCTCGTATGTAAGCACCACACCTGATCAGTGTATCCAGAAACACTACAAGCAACCCTTTCCCATAGTGCACTGATATTTTAACAACTTCCTTCAATTGTATATGAATTGCAACGTCTCTACATCCATTTTTAAGTGAAGGAGCCACAATTTGTATTCCATCTGTTGATATGTGTACCTGCAATAGGACAAATATAAAGTAAAAAAATATTACACTGAGAATATTTTTCACATTTCTCAAATAATTTAAAGTGTAACTTTTCTGATCAGAAATGAGATCCGTAGGAGAACCAAAGTAACTGACAAAGCTCACAGAATCGCTAAACTGATGTGGCAGTAGGCAGGGCACATAGCACGTAAAACAGATAGCCGTTTGGACAGTGAAGTTCTCAAATGGCGACCGCGCAGGCCTCCTACGCGGTAAACTGACGACCTGGTGAAGGTCTCGGCAATCCGCTGGATGCGGGCAGCGCAGAACCGGTCTTCGTGGAAATCTTTGGGCGAGGCCTTTGTCCAGCAGTGGGTCTTTCGGCTGATGATGATGATGATGTACCTTTTCTTTGGGTGCATATTTGTACGAGCCAATTCTGACTGTATGGCAGCTCAAAGACGCAACCATTCCTTGTACAGACAAACAGATGATTTCTTCTCTGCTTCTATCTGTGATGAAACAAATAGTTTCTTTGAAATATGTAATGAGATGACCAGTAAAACTGTTCAGGCTATATTTTTGTTTGTAAATTCATTATTTACATTTTATATAAATAATAGATAATTTTGAACAAAAAAAAACCGACTTCAAACAGGAAACTAGGTTCTCCTCGATTTCTCTGGGATGCCATAATCAGATCCTGGTTTCACTTCCTTGGGATATCTCCTTTCCAACAAAAAAAGAGTCATCAAAATCGGTTCATAAACGACGAAGTTATCCGCGAACACACATAAAAAAAATATATACGGTCGAATTGAGAAACCTTCTCCTTTTTTAAAGTCGGTTAAAAATAGGAAATACTGGGGAAAAAGAAAATATGTACAAAGGTCGACTTATCCCTTACGGGATCTCTTCAACCTAGAATTTAAAAACCGGCAAGTGCGAGTCGGACTCGTGCAAATTAGAATTCCGTAGTCTATAGAAAAAATAAAAGTATATTTTAAAAAACAAAATTATGTTTGCAGTTGGTTACAGAATAATTTGTATGAAAAATCTACACACTTTAAGTTGGCCGACTATTACTCCTAAACTAAGAAAGTCTACTTAGCCGTGATAGTTTTCTTTTTAAATTAATTATAATATGTCCTTACAATTTTTTCAGATGTTCTTGAATAGCGGTTTAGCTGGTAGGGGTGGGGAGACACTTGACTCCAACACAAATTAGAACTTTAAAGCTTAATATTTTACAAACAGATCCCTGAATAGCAAATTGGTTTTAGCAGACCCTCAGCAGTTTTGAAAGACCTATTCAACGATACCCCACACGATAGGATATGTCAACGAAAAAAAACGAGACCTACAGTACTCGCATATGATGTGTAACATGTGACAAAATACTTATGAAATTAATTAATTATCGGGTCGTACATTCACGGGCCGACTCTTCGAATAGTAGTATGTCATCTTTGCCTTTGCCATCACACTAGGCTGCATGGCTATGACAACCTTAGTTTTCGAGAATTAAAAAACGTTCGCATTTCCTGTTACACATTTCCGTCCCATTACACGAAATCACTCCCACAAATTGCAGGAAAGCGAGAGCAAAGATGTTACACATAAAAAAAATCATCCCCTCTTTACATGTAGGGGAGGTACCTTGAAAAAGTTTATTTATTGTACCACTTTGTCGGCGTGATTAATATGTACATATACCCATTCCAAATTAAAGCTTTCTAGTGCTAATAATCTCTGAGCTAAGCCGCGGTCAGGCATACCTCTCGTACATCTACCAGATACGCTAAACTACCAGATAAAGGATATAGCGTCCCCACTCACCGATCGCGATCGTTTGTCATATAGTGAGGGCCGCTAGACGAACAGACAGACGGACTGACTGACAGACGCGGCGAAACTATAAGGGTTCCTTGTTGACTTCGGAACCCTAAAAACGAATATTAAACAAACAGGTTTGGCCGAAAGTGTCAGGCACTAAATACTTATATCGCTCCCTACAAATCCAATGTTTTTGATAAATACCTACTGCCTAATTAAATTTTCATAATTAGATGTAAAATATGTAAAATAAATGTTATATGATTGGTTGATAAAATCAAAATAATTTATTTTAAATAGGTGTTTACACACACTTTTAAAAAGTCTAAAAAAACTAATTGTCTATTAAAAATAATGGCATGATTCAGATTACACTTTAGGTAATAGTATTTGTTAAAGAATAAACGTATATATATATTTGTCATTTACATAATCTTTATTATAAAAATAAATCACTATTTCCCTTGGTCACGGCATCACGCGTGAACGGCTAGACCGATTTCGCTAATTCTATTTTGTCGAGTTCGTTATTGTCAGGAGGTTCTTATGTAGAGTAGGGTAGGTTAGGGAAGGGTAGGGCAGTGTAGTGTAGGGCAGTGTAGTGTAGGGTAGGGTAGGGTAGTGTAGTGTAAGGTGGTACGAAGTTCGCCGGGAATACTAGTCTATTATATTATAATATCCTCTAGAGCACAAGCTTTTTTGGACATGTATCTTGAATTTATTCTCTGACAAACTAGTTACATTTTCTGGAATTTTATTGTAGAATCTTATACACTGTCCCACAAATGACTTTTTAACCTTACTCAGTCTCGAATATGCTATAATATCTATTTTATTTACATTTCTTAAATTCAAATTATGCCTGTCACTGTTTTTAGGAAATAAATGAAAATTCTTAAACGTGCATGATGTTTTCATATATAGGGTGACTTTTAATTAGTTCTTGATAGCAATGGGTATGAATCTACTCGTGATTACAAACAACTTTCCCAAAGAAACTATATGGCAAATATAAAAAAAAACTTTTGGTCCTTCATACATTTTTGCCGGTTTGTTATCTCATTATGTATCGAGGACCAAAAATTTTTTTTCATATTTGACATATTATAGTGTCCTTGGGAAAGTTGTTCGTAATCACGAGTACATGCATACCTTTTTTTATCAAGAACTAATTAAAAGTCAGCCTGTATAAATTGACTAGCAACTAATACTTGGTAAAAAGGCTTCCCAAGTATAAATAAAAAAGTTGTCAAGAGTATGTTGGACCACGCGCAAAGTAGAGTTCCGTAATCATTTAATAAATGAAGGTATATTTTAAAAACAAAGTTATTATTTGCAGTTGGCATAATATAAAATTTTGTCAGGAAGACCTACGATATTTTTAAAAATCCAACTTGCACATTTTATGTTGATCTACTTTTCTACACCTTTAAGTGAGCAATTTTTGCATATATTAGAACCGGAGATATTGATAAAGAAAGCTATCAAAATCTGGAGAAGGGAGAAAGTTTGGTTATTTTCAATGCTTGATGACAAACCTGTGCATCAATACCTTTCCTTTAAAAAGAATTAAACAAATCAGTTTGATAGAACGGCGGACGAACGCGAAATAGATTTTATTTTAAAAAATGTATTTGACAAGGGCTAAATACAGGTAATTCTCAATTCTCAATGACAAATTTATACATCAGTACCTTTCATTGAAAAAAAAGCAAATCGATTGGATAGAACGGCCGGACGGATTTATATTAGAACTAGCTATCCCGGCGAACTACGTTCCGCCTTACACTACACTACACTGCCCTACCCTACCCTACACTTCACTACACTAAACTACCCTACCCTACCCTACCCAACATAAGAACATTCTCCTGACAATAACGAACTCGACAAAAAAAGAATTAGCGAAATCGGTCCAGCAGTTCTTGAGTTATAAAATTACAACGAAAAGTCACATTGATTTTTAAATATTTAGATAAGAAATCTTTGCATCAATACCTTTTATTAAAAAAAAAACAAATCGGTTGGATAGAATGCCCAAACGGACCCGCATTAGATTTCACAAATTCTTTCAATATACAGGGTGTAACAAAATTGATGTAGGTCCCGTTAACTGGGGCTTCTACTCATCAAACTGAACAACTTTTTTTCTACACGTTTGCTAAAATCGCAAAAAAAAATTGAACTTTTCATACAAAACGATCAGCTGATTGACCAATTTTGTGCATTTTTGTATGGAGCGTCGATTTTTTTGTTTGCCAATTGACTATGAGTTTCTTTGAGAAAGTTGTTCAGTATGATGAGTAGAAGCCCTAGTTAACAGGTCCTACACCAATAGGGGATCGGACTGCTAGTCATTTGAGTTACTTTTTATGATCTGTCAAAAACGAAATTTTGTTCTACAAATGTTTGAAATACCCACAAGTGACGTCATAGATTTTGGGCGTCATTGACGAACTTATTTTGTGAATTTGATCAATTAAAAATTGAAGACGTGATGGAAAAACAAAACGAGTAAAGTTTTTTGAAATTTCAAGAGGAGAGCAATTTAGGAAATCATATTTCAGATTTAATTTTTGATGCAGTCCGATCCCCTATTTTGTTACAGCCTGTAGATAATGTGCGACCCGTGAATGTGAACCCCGATAGTGGCCGGCCGATAGCTCGTGTCATGGACTTGAATTATTAGTAGACTCAAATAAAACATATCGAAGCCTGGGATGACTCCAACACATATCAGAAGTCAGAATGCGGTTCGCATATTTGTGCATCCGAACCTCCCAGTGGCGCTTACATATTTGCACTTCTATTGTAATAAATAACTATCTAAATTTAGACATATTTTTAAGGGTTCCGATCCCAACGGTTGCCAACAGGACCCTGCAAACCTTGCAAACAGCCCGAAATGACATTTCATAAAAGGAATGACGAAACACACAAAATGGCGTCGAAATTCTATACGTTCGACAACCAAACTGTAACCAATCTGTATCAATCTGGGTGTCGAGGGGGTGAGGTCGAAATCTAGAGAGCAGCAGGGAGTGTACATACTTTATGTTAGTACTAATATTTAAACTTTGCTATCACTAAGCCTCCGCTGTCAATCCATCCGTCCGTCTATCAGCGAGCTGTATTTCATGTATTTTAATAGGTAGATCATCAACTAATGAGGTAGATAGACACTCTAACAAATATTAAAAATTAAATTAAATTAAAATTAAAGGGGAGGGGTGTAGTAGCATAGAAAGAAAGAAACGTGAAAAGTATTAAAAAGTACGTAGTGTTAAATCTTGTACGATGGTGCGGAACCCTTCGTGATGGAGTCCGATTCACAAGAGGTCGGTTTTTACTTTCGAGCGACTGAGCAGCGAGCGTTAGCGGGTGACGACTGACGAAGGAGTGAAGAAGGTATTGTGATGACAAAAAAATCGAAGTTGTGATTTTGATGGGGATCGATTGTCTTACACTAAGAGAGTCTAAAAAACAAAACATGTGTGTGTACGTCCGTCCGGTGCTCTAGATTCCAAACTACTGGACGGATTTGGGTAAAATTTGGGTTAGGGCAAAATTATTTTTATATCCGCAGACGTCTTTTTTTTAATTTTCCTCTATCTTTTTTTTTAGGGTTGCCACCATAGTAAAAAATCACTTATTATTTTTTTAGTTCAAAAATGGTTCAACGATTTTGATGAAACTCGGTAAGTTACCATAACTTTACATGACTAACGGCAAGCAGAAGTTTGTTATTCCAAGAAAAATCTAAATCATTAAAATCTCCTTAAAATCCAGGTAATTTGTTACTTTTTCTCAAAAATGGCTCTAATGATTTTAATGAAACTTTGTGTATAACTAGTACTTATTAAGGCCTACTGCACTGGGTACTTAAGAATTCCATGAAAAATCGGAGTAAAGTACTTCCTATACAAACCGAAATTATTTGGAAATATTTCATCAAGTCTGATATACCTTACTGTATTCTTTGCTACAGTTCAAATCTGGATGGCCAATGTACCAATGAGTTTTTCAAAAAACTTACGTACATACTTACCGATTGCTTTAACGGTGAAGGAAAACATCGTGAGGAAACCTGCACACGCCTGCGAAGAAACTCGAAGGTTGTGTGTGAAGTCGACCAACCCGCACTGGGCCCGCGTGGTCGACTAAGGCCTAATCGCCCTGATTCAGGGTAGGCTCGAGCCCCTCGTTGGGGACGTATATGAGCTGTAATGATGATGATGATTCTTTGCTACTAAGTAAGTGTAATGGTTATAGTTGATTTGTGTATGCTCGACTACGACAGATGGTTAAGGCTTCGCGAAAAAGTATGCACAGCGTGGCTGTACAATATATTTTAAATCCCACACACCCACACATACACACACACAAGCAAACACACATCAATACTATAGTTAAAACGTTAGTAGTACTGTGGCTTAAAAGCTAAGCCTCATGTCGTCGGGGAAGCGTACTGTATACTGAAATACAAGTTTAAACAAACCTAGCTCAATTACATATGCTCTTATAATAGTTTTTGTACAATAACTAGCCCTAAATTAGATGTGATGTATTGTTAACATTAATTAGTCAAATAAACTTATTATTATTATTATTAATCGATTTCGGTACCCTTAATGCGATAAGGCCGCCTTTGCACTCTATGTATATTAGAAATTCCAATTACAAAGTCCTGTATTGTTTTTTTGGCGTGTAATAAAGTATATTTACTTACTTACTTACTTTAATTAAAAAAAATGCAAATCGACTGATCAATTATTGAAGAAAGTTGTTCAGTTTCATGAGTAAACTATTATTTGCCATTTTTAAGCGAATAAAAGTCACTCTGAATAAAAGGTGCAGAGGCCAGCACATCAAGCTATACACTCGTAGTGCGATTCTGATCCATAAGCATTCGGCATAAGAACTGTACAAAGTGCAAGTGAGTAGCTTGATGTGCCAGTGTACAATAGCCATTGCATTTTACCGCCTCGTTGATCTTGGGCCAGGCGCGTGTTGGCTTCTGTGGCAATCGGTATGCCACCTTTGTCCGCAGGGCAGATCACTATCCGTTTTATTTCAGCTAGAGTGGAACTGAAAGAAATAACACAAATAATATTATGTAAGAGAATTAGGAATATGTACAAGACACTTTTTCTATTCGGAATCTATACAGGGTGTAGCAAAATTGGTATTGGACCCGTTAACTGGAGGTTCTACTCATCATACTGAACAACTTTCTCCATACAAAACTTAAGTCAATGCTCCAAAAAAATTGGGCCCTTCATACAAAAATGCACAAAATTGGTGAATCAGCTGATTGATTTGTATGAAGGTTTTTTTTTGAGATTTCAGAAGTCAGAGCAAATTGGTGTAGGACCCATGAACTGGGGGTTCTACTCATCATACTGAACAACTTTCTCCAAAAAATACATAGACAATTATAAAAATCAAAAAAATGCCCCCTCCATACAAAAATGCACAAAATTGGTCGATCAGCTGATCGATTTGTATAAGGATTAAACATTTTTTTTTCGATTTCAGCAGTCATTGAGAAAAAGCTGTTCAGTATGATGAGTAGAAGCCCCAGTTAACGGGACCTACACCAATTTTGTTACACCTGTATACTATTATAAAACTGAAAAAAAGCCGTGTCAGTTTGGAGATATTCCAGAAAAAACAGTCGGCATAGGTTATCGAGGTGTCATCATCATACCAGCTCACATACGTCCCCACTGAGGGGCTTGAGCCTACTCTGAATTGAGGCGATCGGGCCTTAGTCGACCACACAGGCCCAGTGCGGGTTGGTCGACTTCACACACAACTTTCGAGTTTCTTCGCAGGCGTGTGCAGGTTTCCTCACGATGTTTTCCTTCACCGTAAGAGCGTCGGATAAACGTACATATAAAATCGAAATTCGAAAATACATTGGTACGTGGCAGGATTCGAACCACGACCTCCCAGACAGAAGGTAGTGGCGGCACTTGCCATTACATTACCGTCTAAATTAGTGTAGGAGTTGCTAACTGGGGTTTCCACTCGTCATACTGAACAACTTTTGCAAAGATACTCAAGCGAATTTGAAAAATAAATAAATATAAGAAGTCTTCATAGAAATCGATCAGCTGAAGAGACTCAAGCGAATTTGAAAAATAAATAAATATAAGAAGTCTTCATAGAAATCGATCAGCTGAAGAGACTCAAGCGAATTTGAAAAATAAATAAATATAAGAAGTCTTCATAGAAATCGATCAGCTGAAGAGACTCAAGCGAATTTGAAAAATAAATAAATATAAGAAGTCTTCATAGAAATCGATCAGCTGAAGAGACTCAAGCGAATTTGAAAAATAAATAAATATAAGAAGTCTTCATAGAAATCGATCAGCTGAAGAGACTCAAGCGAATTTGAAAAATAAATAAATATAAGAAGTCTTCATAGAAATCGATCAGCTGAAGAGACTCAAGCGAATTTGAAAAATAAATAAATATAAGAAGTCTTCATAGAAATCGATCAGCTGAAGAGACTCAAGCGAATTTGAAAAATAAATAAATATAAGAAGTCTTCATAGAAATCGATCAGCTGAAGAGACTCAAGCGAATTTGAAAAATAAATAAATATAAGAAGTCTTCATAGAAATCGATCAGCTGAAGAGACTCAAGCGAATTTGGAAAATAAATAAATATAAGAAGTCTTCATAGAAATCGATCAGCTGAAGAGACTCAAGCGAATTTGAAAAATAAATAAATATAAGAAGTCTTCATAGAAATCGATCAGCTGAAGAGACTCAAGCGAATTTGAAAAATAAATAAATATAAGAAGTCTTCATAGAAATCGATCAGCTGAAGAGACTCAAGCGAATTTGAAAAATAAATAAATATAAGAAGTCTTCATAGAAATCGATCAGCTGAAGAGACTCAAGCGAATTTGAAAAATAAATAAATATAAGAAGTCTTCATAGAAATCGATCAGCTGAAGAGACTCAAGCGAATTTGAAAAATAAATAAATATAAGAAGTCTTCATAGAAATCGATCAGCTGAAGAGACTCAAGCGAATTTGAAAAATAAATAAATATAAGAAGTCTTCATAGAAATCGATCAGCTGAAGAGACTCAAGCGAATTTGAAAAATAAATAAATATAAGAAGTCTTCATAGAAATCGATCAGCTGATTGAGCAATTTTGTGCAAAGAAAGTAGTGTGGCGTAGTGGTTAGTTCACTTGGTTCACATCAGGAGGTCACAGTTTAGATTCCCTTCAAATATTTGTTTGTTGTTTGATTTTGATGTGGTTTTCACAGTTTGGTAGCTTTGGGTCCGACTTAAAATCCAAGCCACGTTTCATCTACTTCAGGACCGTAGTGAAATAACATATGGTCGTTGAGGTAGTAAAGTTCTCGAGTGGCGACCGCGCACCGGAAGACTCAGCCTTCTACTCGATGGACCGACAAACTGCTGAAGATCACGGGAAGCCGCTAGATGCAGGCAGCCCCGCTAACCGGTCGTTGTGGAAATCCTTGGGGGAGGCATTTCTCCATCAGTGGACGTCAGTGTCAGCTGATATGATGATGATAATTGTAGTCCACGCGGGCGATGCTGCGGGCAAAAGGTAGTGTCATAAAAAAACTAACCTTTTAGTCCCAAATACAATGGAAGTACTTGCAGATCTTGAACTCATTTTTGTGACAGGTGTAATTATTTGAGGACAAAATGTCTTGATTAACATTTCATTGGCCTCTTTAGTAGTCAACTCAGTGAGTAGTTCACCAAACAAACTCTGTAAAGCAACCTTTGCTTCCTGAGAGATTTTTTCAGGGCTGAGAATTATCTTTTGGTAAGGATCATGTTTAGACCCGGGATCGTAATGTAGTCCTGAGAAAGAGAAACAAATAAATAAATTAAGCCAGCTTCCCTACTGGCCGTTAAATCGGGCAAAAATTATCACTTTGAATATATATTTTTTTAAGTCAAGAGAACGATAGCAAAGCACGTCCTTATCCTTACTAAAATTATAAATGTGAAAATGTGAAAATGTGTTTGTTTGTTTGTTACCTTTTAACGCTTCAACACCTACACCAAATTTGGCTTGCGGGTACCCTGTGTCACGGGGAAGGACATGGGCTACTTTTTATTCCGTGAAAATAACATAGTCCAATGCAGTTCCCGAGGGAACTGAAAAAATGCTGTTTGGTTAATTTCTGGATTGTTGTGATTTTTTGCACAGATGATTGAAGGGGTGGGAAATGACATAATTAACTAGTTAGCATATCCTGACATAGTTCCCGAGGGATGTGGGGAAAACTCAATTCCACGCTCGCGCACGTCGGCGTCGCAACGGAGCAATGGATTGAATAGATTTTTTTGTATAGAATTGGTTTGGGGGGTGGGAAGTAACATTGACTGCTAATCAGAAAAGCCCGATATAGTTCTTCAGGGATCCGGAAAAAATTCATGTCTAGCTGCTCGCGCACCATTCACCCTCAAAGCCAAAAAAAAAAAAAAAAAAAAAAAAAACGATGTCCACGCGGGCGAAGAATTCAGGGGTAAGTGTGGGTAGGTCCCACTTTGCATTAGTTTTTTAAAGATAATGTTGTACCGGCAGAGATTTGTTACCATAGATGGGTTATGCACTAACAAACAACATTTGAAAATCGAAGCCATTTACACACACAACATTACAAGGAGTTCGCTTCCGTTGCACCGATGCTACTAAGAAAAGAGATGCCAATTGGCATCTTTTTTTTGCTTCACTTTTTGGATGCACGTAACCTATCTACCTCCCCTTATATATAGCATATCTCTGTGTACCGGCATAGTCAAACAAACCTGATTCCTCCGACATCTCCAGAGCCTCTCGTATGTAAGCACCACACTTGATCAGTGTATCCAGAAATATTATATGAAACCGTTTCCTATAATGCACTGATATTTTAACAACATCCTTTAATTGTATTTGAAGTGTAACATCAGATTCATTTTTAAGTGAAGGAGCCACAATTTTTATTCCATTAGATGACACGACTACCTGCAATAAGAACAAAAAGTAATTTTTTTTCAAGCAATTTTGATTTTTTAACTATCAGTAGGGTAATCAATCAATCAGGCTTAAGAAAAAATGTTGGACCCTCCATACAAAAATGCACAAAATTGGCTGATATGGCAACCCAGCAACAAATGCTCCCCGAACGCCACTTTCGCGGTCGTGTGCCATCTCGATACAGAATGTAGGAGGCGCTCGCGCTGCTTGTCCATCCATTCTAATTTCCGCCCGGCTGGCCTGCGTGCGGCCGCCGCAGTGTTATACGGTATTTTTAAAAGTTTTAATCATATTGTTAGGCGGAAACCGTAATTTGAACCTACTAACACCGTATTTTGACCGAATGGTTTGGAAACACTGGGCCGCCGTTCAGTCAACTCAACCAGGCAACGCGTGCGCGCTCCGCCGCCTCGGATAGCAGTAACTTGTTTAATTTTGTGTACAATTCTTTTAGCATTTTCATGGCCACGTTAAATGATAAATTTTGATAATTAAAGGTGATTCATTGAGTCCAACCAAGTCTCTTTTTGCTCTGCAGCTAGTTAGTCACCCTATACTGATCAACTGATCGATTTGTATGAAGAGATAACCTTTTTTTTCAGTTTCAACCAATTCTTAGAACAAAAGTTGGTCAGTATGATGAGTAGAAGCCCCAGTTAACGGGACCTACATCAATTTTGTTACACCTGTACATTAAAAAAAAGAAATCTAATGCGAGACCGTCCGGCCGTTCTATCCAACCAATTTGCTCAATATGGTATTGATCATTTCGATTTTGGTCATCATAGATTTGTCATCTATCACATCACCTAAGTTTCCCCCTTCTTAAGTTACAATCAAACACGATTTTCATAACTTCCTTTCTCTAATATCTCGGATTCCAATTAAACAAGGGTCCTATTGGCCAAAGAATAAGCTCTTTCACTTGAGCTATTGCCCACTTAAACTGGTTGAGTTGGAGGGAAGTTAGCTGTGAACATTCGACGCGCACATTCTCGCACACCGCGCAACATCGATCGGCTCTGTCGATGTCTATGCCATAAATGTCCATTGATAAAAAATTTCACTTTTTAATTACATATATAATTATTTATATTATATTATTTATAATTATTTATCGCCCTAATTCAGGGTAGGCACGAGTCCCTCGATGGGTACGTATATTAGCTGATATGATGATGATGATATATAATTGAAAGTGTACCTGTTCATTGGGTTTAAATCTGTATGAGCCAATTCTGACTGTACTGCAGCTCAAAGACGCTACCATTTCTTGTGGAGAACCACGTATGATGTCTTCTCTGCTTCCATCTGTGGTGAAACACATTTTTTTTAAATACGTAATGAAATAACCGTAAAATTATTTTACTAATATTTGTTTTTTTGTGCAAATTCATTTTTACGCATAATAAATTAGAAAATACTGAGGAAAAAGAAAATATGTACAAAGGCGGACTTATCCCTTACGGGATCTCATCCAGTCAACCTAGAATATAAAAATGAATTTTAAACAAATAGTTAAGGCCGACAGATACAGAGACACTAAATACTTTAAAGAATATCTACTAACTAATTAAAACTTAATACGAGTAGTTAGAAGATGTAAAATATACAAAACTAGCTGTTGCACGCGGCTTTCCGTGGCAATTTCCCGATATCCTTTCTTAGCAGATGCCTACATCATAGTTTCTATCTGCATGCCAAATTTCAACCCGATCCGTCCAGTGGTTTGAGCTGTGCGTTCGTTGATAGATCAGTCAGTCAGTCATGGTTTCCTTTGATATATACAGACTAGCTGTTTCCCGCGGCTTCACCCGCGTGGACAACGTTTCTATGACTTCTCGAGGATGCGCAGTGTAATGCTTTTTTGGTATGCAATAAAGGATAATAATTATTATTATTACATTTTTGCCGATTTAATAATTTGTAATGTGACGAGGACCAAATTTTTGTTTTCTTTTTTGACATATTATAGTTTTTTTTTGCTGGACTGATCAATTATTGAGAATTAGTATGGAAGTACAAATATTGTATGTGTTCCTTGAAAAAAGTTGTTCAGTTTCATGAGTTAGATTTACCATTTGGCATTTTTGCGAACAAAAAGTAACTGAATAAAAGGTTGCATGTTACCGCCTCCGTGATCTTGGGCTGGGCGCGTGTAGGTTTCTGTGGTAATTGGTATGCCAACTTTATCTGGAAGGCAGGTTGGTTTCGGTGCTATTTTAAATGTAGTAAGTTTATCCGGTGGGCAGATTGGTTTCGGTGCTATTTTACACAGAGTAAGTTTATCCAGAGGGCAGATTGGTTTCGGTGCTATATTAAATGGAGTAACTTTATCCGGAGAGTAGATTGGTTTCGGTGCTATTTTAACTGGAGTAGAACTGAAAGAAATAACACAAATATGTAAGACGATTAGGAAAAATTATAAGACACACTTTACTATTCATAATCACACAATAAAACTTACCATTTAGTCCAAGATTCAATGAAACCACTTATATATCTTTTTGTTTTTTTAATGACAGGTCCATTTTCTTCACGACCGTCAGCCCTGACTAAAATTTCGTTGGCCTCTTCAGATGACAAGTGATTAAGCAGTTTACCAAATAAACAACGTAAAACAACCTCCACTTCCTCAGATATTTCTGCAGGGAAGAGAATTATCATTTTGCAAGGCTCATGCTTAGATTCGGGATCGAAATGTAGTCCTGAGAAAGAGAAACAAATAAATTAAGGCTACACTATGTTATCAGTTGATACAGATAATGTTTTACCGGTACAGTCAAACAAACCTGATTCCACCGACATCCCCAGAGCCTTTCTTATGTAAGCACTATACTTGCACTTTGTATACAGAAATATTACAGGTAATCCTTTCCCACAATGCACTGATATTAGAACAAGTTCATTTAATTCTATTTGAAGTTCAAATTCTGTAGATTCATTTTTAAGAGAAGAAGCCACTATTTTTATTCCCTCTGTTGATATGTGCACCTGCAATAGGAACTTATAGAAGTTATCACATGTTAAGGTTATATTTGAGCACAGATTTGGACAAAAGGATCCACCCGTCTCCATATTTTACTCAGATTTTCTTCATACAAGTAAAAAGTAGCGCCATCTGACATAACTCGTACGAACTAGCGTGGGCGAGAGTTGACGTCAGTGCCACGCTAAAAGGCCCTTGGTAGAATTGTCGCTTTAAAAATGTGTTTATTTAATTTGTTTACAAGAAAAAATACTATATAAGGTTACTTAACGATGATACGATATCCCATGTTTCTCTTTAGCCTTTCTTTCATGATTTTTATAGCCTCTAAAAACACAAAGTCATTTTTATATAGAATATCTTTCCACCGCACTCTGCAATTTCCCGCAGACGACAGAGTCGCGAGTGTGCGAAACTTTTGATTTTCGCACCGATTCACTGGGAGCATTACTCGCGCGCGTTGGCCGGGTCCTTACGCTAGTAAGTTATTGACTGAGAATATTTTTCACATTTCTCAAATAATTTAATGTGTAGGTACCTTTTCTTTAGGTATATATTCGTACGAGCCAATTCTAATTTTCCGGCAGCTCAAGGAAATTTCAACAGCTTCTTGTACAGTACCGACGATTTGTTCTTTGCTTCCATCTGTGGTGCAAAACATTCTTTCTTTAGTGCAACGAAATGACCAGTAAATTGTTTAGACTATTTTTTAGTAAGTTAACTTATTGATGACACATAATAAAATAGAAAATACAGATAAACAAAAGGACATGTGCCACTCAAGGTCACACAAAAAGGGTTCCGCACCAAACCTGCGTCGTTCCTTTCATTCTAATATGGTTGAGGGGAGCGATGGCTGACTCTCGCGTTATACTCGTGACCGGGTGCTGCCCGTGTGAACTGGCCTACTCTTGTCAAAGATATTAATAATAATAATAATAATAATAATAAGCCATTTATAACCCATTCCAAAAATTTTTTATTTACATTGTATTGCATGCAAAAGTATTACTTTAAAATTATGAGTAACTAAGTTCGTTAATTACTCTTTTACATTACAATAATTTATTTTACATTACCTATCAAATCAAAGACATTAATGACATTCAATGATTTTAATGTATAAATTCTCGTGTCATATTGTTTTCATGTTCTAATGACATAATTTGTTTTATATCAATGATTGTATTTTGACGTTATTAACTTAAGATTGATTATTTTTCACAAATGTCATGTATAATTATGTAATTACTATTTTATGGCTATCAGAAAGAGTGTAATTTGCATCTATTTTTAATAAACATCTTGAAAACTTTAACTACCAACAGAACAAGACCTCTCAGTGCATGCTTTGTAATAAAAACTTTTGCAAACTATATCGTGTAACATATCAAATGAAAGGGCTTTGTGTGAGAATTTCAAATATATATTTTTTTATAATTTTAAGATAAATAGTTTTGAAGTTATTTAAGAATATAGGCGAAAAGCGACCTTTCCCTCCCCCTTATCTTATCTCCGAAACTGCTGGTCCTAAAACCCTGAAAAAACCACAGTATATGTGGTTTAATGCATAAGACTGATGTCATATTTTTTTAGTTGATACGCGAGCGACAGAAAAATTTAGTTTTTTTTTTATTCAGTTCAGATTTCTTAGCGAGAGGAAGTCTCGGCCAATTTTTTATTATTTTTTGTTATTCTTTAAAATAAGTACTATAACCACACCAGGTTTTGATAGAGCAAAAACAAAAAAGCCTTTAAGAACCTTTTTTGTTGTATGGTAGACCCCTTAATATTTTTTTAAATTATTTGTGTTATAGTGGCAATAGAAATACTATCTGAAAATTTCAACTGTCTACCTATTACGGCTCATGAAATACAGCCCCAGGGGACTTTGGGTGTATGGAACCCTAAAAATCAAATTACTGTTCCTATCGACGCGACCATCATCATCATCATCATCACTTTGCTGGACATAGGCCCGAGTTGGGGGTTTTGCCGTAATCGCCACGCTTGGCAGGCGGGTTGGCGACTTGGCGATTTCATTGTACGATGTAGTGGCACAGTACGCGGAAAGTTTGCTGCTGCCCATCCTCCGGTTTAGTCTATTGTATATCTATCCAATTATCTATCCCAGTCTACGCACTTGTGGACCCATCAGTTAGACCAGTTTAGTCCTTTAGTCATCGCTGGACACTTCATACAACGGGCCAGAAATTACATTTTTTTTTAAATGACGGAACAAACAAAATGGTGGCGAAATCCCATACGTTCGACAACCAAACTATAACCAATCTGTATCAATCTGGGTGACGAGGGGGTAAGGTCGCAATCTAGAGAGCGACAGGATGTGTCCATACTGTATGTTAGTACTAATATATATACTTTTCCTACGGGAAGAGATGGGATTTATTACATTACAAGTATACTGGGTGTAACAAAATCAGTGTAGGTCCCATTAATTGGGGCTTCTGCTCATCATACTGAACAACTTTTGTTCTACGAGTTTGCTGAAATCTCAAAAAAAATATTGACTCTCCATACAAATCGATCAGCTGATCGGCCAATTTTGTGCATTTTAGTATGGAGGGTCCATTTTTTTTTTTTTCTAGAATTGACTATTTCCAAACGGTTCCTTGGGAAAAGTTGTTCAGTATGATGAGTAAAACCTCTAGTTAACGGGTGCTACACCAAATTTTTACACCCAAAATATCAATCAATAATAAAGAGTCAGAATAAATGACCCTAAACAAAAGGTACAATAGCTATAAAATTTTACCGCCTCCATGATCTTGGGCTAGGCCCGTGTTGGCTTCTGTGTTAATTGGTATTCCACCTTTGTCCGGAGGGCAGATTACTATGCATTCTGTTTCAGCTGGATTCGAACTGAAAGAAATAAGACAAATAAGTAAGAGAATTAGGAATATGTATGTGACATTCACTGATCAGAATCACACAATAAAACTACCATTTAGCCCCAGATGCAATGGAATCACTTGCAGACATTGTTGTAGTCGTTGCAGGTGTAATTTTTTTGGCCAACTTTCTGAGCAGTTTACCAAACAAAATCTGTAAAACATCCTTCGCTTCCTGAGAGAGTTTTTCAGGAAATAGAATTATCATTTGGTATGAATCACGTTTGGATCCGGGATCGTAATATACTCCTGGGAAAGAGAACCAATTAAATAAAGGTTCCACTCAGCTAACAAATTTTCCAGATAATGTTGTACCGGCATAGTCAAACATACCTGATTCCTCCGACATCTCCAGAGCTCTCCTTACGTAAGCACCACACTTCAACTTGGTATAAAGAATGATCATAGGTAACTCGCTTCCATAATACACTGATATTCGAACAACTTCATTCAATTGTATTTGTAGTGTAACATCTGTAGATTCAGTTTTAAGTGAAGGAGCCACGATTACGATTCCCTTTGATGATATGTGCACCTGCAACAGGACAATCAAGAAGTTCATATGAATGTTATACTTTGATAACATTTTTCAAATAATTTAAAGTGTACCTTTTCTTTGGGAGTATATTCGTACGAGCCAATTCTGACTGTCCGGCATTTCAAAGACGTATTAATTCCTTGTAGAGAACCTTGGATGATCATTTTTTCTCTGATTCCATCTGTGGTGTTACATTGAAATATGTAATGAAATGACCAGTAAAATACGGTACCTAAATATTATTTGTAAAAAAACGCTATTGCTATTCTAAAATTATCGTGTTACACAAAATATGTATATGACGTCACAACGATTTAAAGATTTTGACGGGCTAATTTTGTGTATTTGTGCAATATAAAATTGAAAATTAATGAAAGAGTCAAATATGTAAAATTGTATGATATATAAATATCATAGAAGACTGAAAATATTTTAGATGATCAGGGATTTTATGACAACATCATCTACCGCCATAAAAATTATCTATCCCAGTCTACAAGTTTTGTTTATTTATGTTCGTGTTGAGATATATCTCTGATACAATAAGTGCTTGATAGAGACATGGTTGCATTTTTACCTTATAAGCTTCGACCAATTATACATTATATACAAATATACATAATGTGTCATAAAAAATGAGTCAAAAAATCATGAAATTTTAAGATAATGCGATATTTAACAGTATTTTAGAAAATATAATTAGAATTTACAAAACATTTACTTACGAATGAAAAGTGATGCCTAAACCTTCATTCCTCTAATTATCGGAGCATATGAGCGTGTGACCTCTTGGCCTCCGAAAGACCGACTGAGACGATATCAGTGAATGCACACATTCTGTAGGCATCAAAACCGTTGTTCGCGTGAGCCGGTCCGTAGCAGTTAATTGGTCGAAGCTCGTAAGGAAATAATTTACGAAAAATTTACAAACTTTTAGGTACTTACAAGTTTAAATTTGAAAAAAAAAATACATTTTTTTTCAGCAATCCCTTTCATTTGATACCCATGTCACAGTATTACAATATAGCAGCTTACAGTAGCGCAACGAATGTACTTACGCAGAGCAACGGAAGGGTACTCGCGGGGCGGCGGGCGGCGGGGCACAGCCTGGCAAACTTCGCGAAATTGCCAGGCTGACTACAGGCTAGTATGGCCTTGTACCTACGCCGGTGGCGCATCGTGCGACATCAAAGGCGTTGCGCTACTGTAAACCATATCGTAATACTGTGCCCATATCATGGGGTGCATGTAAAAAATAACTGGTTCGCCATATTGGATTTAGAATGACGTCACTTAGCGAACCATGCAATGTTCTCCAAACTTAACGTGTATGTAAAATTTGTGCTCAATCGGAAACCGGGAAGTGGTTCTAATTTAACTTCCAATATTTGTCTCAAACTAAATAACAGGGCAAGTAAAAATATAAAGTTTGTAAAAAAGGAACCTTTATAGGATCGCTTCTTTGTCTGTCTGTTCGACAAGGCTCTTTTTATCAAGAATGCATGAAGTTATGTATTTAAATTAATATCAGATACTTACTCGTAGGTCTACAGTCCTTTGGAGCTGTAAAAAAAATTCAAAATAAATCAAAATAAAAAATTATGGCATTTTATGCTGCATATTTTAACACTCGCAAATAAATCAACTTATTAACAATAAACTTCCCATTCTAGTATACTTCCCCATGAACTAGACTCATGCGAATTAGCACAGCACAAGTAAATGAAAAAATCCGAAAATACTTTTTTTTTTGCAATTACAAACTTACGTTTGCAGTTGGAGAATTGACCGTGATGTATTGTATGTATACTTATATGGGAGTTTTTTTTTCTCAAATACAAAGTTAAGTTTGTAGAGTTTTAGACATAAAGGTTTGGTTATGGTACCGAGTCCAGCTTGCACTTTATCGGTTTTTTGATAAGTGTATTTGTACTGAGAGATAGACCGCTCCATTGCCCTTTGGGTGACCTTGAGCCTTCTTATGAGGCCCATAGTAAGCAACCATGTCTCAGTTCCGTATGTCATCACTGGCAACACACCTTGGTGTCTTAAGACTGCGGTATTTGAGAGAGATATATTAAGTAGGTATGCGTATGTTACCTAGCTGAAATGATCATTGTATTAATTTTTTACTAGCTGTATCCCGCGGCTTCACCCGCGTGGACGTTTCTATGACTTTTCGAGAGTGCGCAGTGCGCTAGCCACAAGCGGCTCGCGAGCGTGAAAAAATAGTAGCCTATGTGTTAATCCAGGTCCTAATCTGTCTGCCTACCAAATTTCAGCCAGATCCGTTCAGTAGTTTTTGCGTGAGGTAGTAATAAACATACACACTCACAAACTTTCGCCATTATAATATTAGTGTGATGTAGGTATGCAGCATGTAGAAGACTGTGAGCACCCAGACAAACCAATCATGTTTTTTACGGATTTTGTTCCTTTTGTCAGAGATTTGTACAATCTTACCAAGCTGTAAGTAAGTTTTCAAATAATTTAAATATTTCGTTATTTTAATTATTTGAAAACTTGTAAATTCCAAAATTTACTGTTAAGTTCCTTCTTTTACCAATCAGCGATGTCATCCCTATTTTATAATCTTCTAATCTATTCCTTTGATTATATTTCTATATTTACCATACAATTTTCTTTTTCTTTCATAGGTTTCAACTATTAGGCAATCTTTCAAAATTATATGTATCATGTATCATTGTTCATAAATTTATTTATGCTACAATATTTAATTCCAGCAAAAAAAAATGTATTGTGATTTAAATGTTTGTTTGGAAGTAATTAAGAATGGGTCCATATTAGAGAAAATGACATTATAACCCGCGTAGATAAAGAAACAATCTGTAAATGGCGGCCGGCTGTCATGTTATCTTGGTCACACCACGGTCACACATATGTCTGTCCCTACTCACACAGTGCGGTACCAGCAGTACTGTGAACAACAAAAAATCAGTCACTCTGGATTAGCATTGACAGTGTCTTGATTCGCTGTTTCTTTTTTTTTTTTTTTATTCTGTTACCATTATTTTGTTATTGATTATAATTATTTCTTGTTTTTGTTACGTTTTTATATGGTAAGTTGTTGTTTTCTAAAGTCCCGTGCTCGCGTGATCCTACTTGCCACTTGCCGCTTGCAACTTTCACTATTTGATTTCGGTACACAGCAAATACACTATGGTTAGTAAACTTTGTTTACACAGACATAAAAAATATATTTTCGAAGTTAGCATAACCAATACAGGTTAACTGTGACCCCACCCTATGTGTACCCTATTTGGTACATACAAGATAAGTTCACCTTCTGTTTTAAGTATAAGAGATCAAAATAATATTGTCTTTGATTTCAGAATAAGCAAACAAAAGATGTTTTCGTAGCGTAGAGGAAAGAAGACTCAAGTCATTGGTGAAACATTGTTGATAAGTACTATAGAAGTAAAAACCACACTAAGATGGAAAGTTTGCAATATTTTGGTTGTTTCAAATACGAAGCCAAGTGCAGAAACATATTTTTCTCTAGAAAAATGAAGGAGAATGAAGCATTCGACGAGTTTGTTTTAACACTTAGAGCATTGAGCGCTGACTGCAACTTTGATAAATTAAAGGACAGTCTGTTAAGAGACCAGATTATTCTTGGTATTAGAAACAAACAATTTGTGGACACACTATTAGATGAAGAGAATTTAGACTTAAATAAATGTATAAATCTGTATAAAAAGCTTGAAATAGCAGCAGAGCTGAGGAAAGAATTGGTGGGGGAGGAAGGCTTGGAGGTGAATGCAGTTCAGATTAGTGGTACAAGGAGTAAGCAGTACAAGTATTATAAAGTTACACAGTAATACAAAATTTTCAGAGTAATTTTTTACTAAAAATTTGAGTGCGTTTGACTATATCTCACCCGATGGTAAGTGACGATGTAAAAAAATAGTAAACATTATGAATAAGGACAGAATATTATTTTCAACTAACTGTTTCCCGCGTCTTCAACCGCGTGGACAAGGTTTCTATGACTTTTCAAGGGTGCGTAGTGCGCGGGCCGCAAGTGGCTCGCGAGTGTGGAAAAAAGTAGCCTTTGTGTTAATCTAGGTCCTAATCTGTCTACCTACCAAATTCAGCCAGATCTATTCAGTAGTTATTGCATGAAAGAGTAACAAACATATAATCCATAAATTCTTACAAACTTTCGGATTATTAATATAAGTAGGATACAGTTACATCCATACATTAGTACAAACTTTTGCGTTTATAATATTAGTAGGATACAGTTACTTGAAAAGTGGTATGTGTCAGTATACTGTGTGGAAAATTAATTTTACCGCACAGTCTGTTTACTCATGTATATTTTTAATTTGCCACTGTGTGCAACATTGATTTTACTGCACGGTGCTACTTTAAAAAAAAATTAGACTACATTCTCTTGACTAATACTTCAACTTTACAACAGGCCTAACCTCACTCTATTTTCTACTTTTACTATACTCTTAGTTGTCTTAGCGTCTTCTAGTTGGTCGGAGGGCATTTTCTAAACCCGCCTGGCTAGCTAACACCATCTTATCTAAGTCTTGTCGCCAAACATCATTGTCGACAGCATAAATGTGTTCTGGTTTGAAGATAAGATAACCAGTTCCTCATTGTATTTGGGAATCTTGGTAAGTCAACTTCCATCGCGGCATAATTGTCACTTACCATTGACTTTTTACGTCACATTCAACAATTTCATAAACTTTTATATTAAAACAATAAACCCAACCCGCACTGGGCCTGCGTGGTTGACTAAGGTCCGATCGCCCTTATTCAGGGTAGGCTCAAGCCCCTCCGTGGGGATGTATATGAAATATCATGATGATGAATACCATAAACAAAACCTTGCTGTTTTGAACATTAAACAAACAAACAAATATAATTATCTTCTTACTCAACGTCAACCGTCGCAAGTCACCACCCTTACAATAATTAATCTTTACAGCAGAGGAAGAAAAAGATGAGGATATTAAATCTGAGAAGACATGTGACGTCAACGCTGATGACGTCACCACTGGTGTCGTAAATACTGAAGAATGCGAGGATGGTGCTGATGAAGGCGGTATGTTATTGTCTATCTAGTGTAAACTCTTTCAATATATTTTTTTGCAAAAATATGGGTATTTTCCTAAAACTATATTTTTATCAAGCATAACATGACATACAATGAACATAGCTCACTTAGAAGGAAGCGTAATGTTCCTCTTAAAAATATTGCAAAGGCTAAAAAAAGGCTATTCTTAGGTAAAACCAAAAATATTAAAAAAACTTTGGTGCACACACAATTCAAGTAAAGATCTTCGCCAAGGAAAAGCTTTTCGCAAAGGGGGGGGGCGTCGCTCCAATTAGCTTTTAAGGCGGCTTAGTTGCTGCCAAGGCTATAGGGGGTTGTTAGTGGGTAGTGTGGTCTTGGGCCTGTGCATATTTATTTATATATAACATACCTTATGTATATAATGGGTATGTATGCATATAGGCGCAGGGCTGTGAGTCCCACATAACCAATACAGCCGGCTGTATTGGTATGCGTAAATGCATATTCCCCCTTCCCTCCTCCGCAGTCCAAGGGAAAAACAAAATAGATCTGACATCCATGTAAATATAAAAATACAATCATGTCTCTATTGAACACTTATTTTGCCATACAATGTGAACATAATAAAAAATAAGCAAAACTATGCTATTCCAGACTCGAGTCCATCTGTGCTACTGATAGGTCCACGAGTGCGTAGCCTGGGATAGATATTATGGTGATGGATGATGTTATCATAAAATCCCTGGTTTTCTCTCAGTGATAAATGGGTCTAAATAATTTCACTGGTCATTTCATTAGGTACATGGCACCTGCGCGACCAAGCAATGCTCGGAGTCTCCTAGGCATGTCAACAATTATTTTTTTGTGTAAAACCAGATTATCACAATCAATTAAACCTATAACATGAAAAATTTGTTAAATTCACGCCTCTAGTGAGGTTTTGAATATTTTCAAGCAAATTGGTAGAGCTGTTTCCCAGAAACTAATTATATTCGATACCGGTCAAACCCGATTTTAGAACAAATCGGTTTGTCCTAGGCCAAACCAGTTCATCTCAGAAGCAACTCCTCTCATGTTACAAAATTTTGCCAAAAAACCGGTAGGTTAGGTTAGGTTAGGTTCTCTTTTTAAGTCAACGCGCGAGGCGACGCTCGCTCGCGTACCGCGGCAGCGGCCGGCGAAGCGCCATAAGGCCATAAGCCATTCTGCTAATATTACAAATAAAGGATGAACTGGTTTGGCCTAGGAAAAACAAGTTTGTCCTAAAATCGGGTTTGGCCAGTAACATATATACCAGAATTGCCCATTTCAAGTAATAAGTTGCATATTTCAAAGAAACTATGTAATTCACCACAGATGGAAGCAAAAAAGAAATCATCCAAGGTTCTGTAATGGTTACGTCTTTGAGCTGCCGGACAGTCAGAATTGGCTCATACAGATATACTCCCAAACAAAAGGTACACTTCAAATTATTTGAGAATTGTGAAGAATTTTCTCATGGTATGATATTAATATTAAATACTTCTTGATGTTCCTATTGCAGGTACACATATCTTCAAAAGGAATTATAATTGTGGCTCCTTCGCTTAAAAATGAATCTAGAGATGTTGCACTGGAAATACAATTGAAGGAAGTTGTTGGAGTATTAGTGCATTATGGGAAAGGTTTACCTGTGATATTTCTGTATACAAAGTTCAAGTGTGGTGCTTATATAAGAAAAGCTTTGGAGATGTCGGAGGAATCAGGTTTGTTTGACTATGCCAGTACAACACTACTGTTACCTAAGTGGGACCTTTATTTATTTATTTCTCTTTCTCAGGACCACATTTCGATCCCATGTCTAAACATGATCCTTACAAAAGGATAATTCTCTTTCCTGACGAAATCTCTGAAGAAGCAAAGGTTTTTATACAGAGTTTGTTTGGTAAACAGTATGATGAGTTGGCCTCCAAAGACGCCACTGCAATTTTAATCAGGATACGTAATATAGAAAATACACCTGTCACAAAAATGAAAATAAGTTCTGCAAGTGATTCCATTACATCTGGCACTAAATGGTTAGTTTGATTACGAAATTCTCAATAATAAATGTGTACATTTAGCTAATCCTCTTATGTTTCTTATTTTTTCAGTTCTAATCCAGTTGAAATAAGAACATTACTTTTCTACCCTCCGAACAAAGTTCGAATACCAATAAACACAGAAGCCAACACATGCCTAGCCCAAGACCATGGAGGCGGTAAAATGCTTTAGCTATTTTTCGTTTTATTAAATGTGATTTTGGGTGACTTTTGTAGTGGACGGGGCACATAGCTAGTAGAACAGATGGCTGTTGGGGCAGTAAAGTCCTCGAGTGGCGACCGCGCACCGGAAAACGTGGCGTAGGCAGGCCTCCCAGGCAGGGATGAAGGTCGCGGGAAGCAGCTGGACGCGGGCAGCGCAGAACCGGTCGTTGTGGAAATCCTTGGAGGAGGCCTATGTCTTACAGTGGACGTCCTTCGGCTGATATGATGGTGATGATGATTTTATGCTGCTTTGAAAATTGCCATGGGGGCTGGAGATTGATTTAAAACATTATGCCTAAATTTAGGACAGCAGGTCTTTGCTGTATTTGTAGGATATATGGTAACCTGGGACGATATCGCATTTGTTGTGTAATTAAATTAATCTTTAATCCATTGTTTCATCGCGTATAGATATAAATAGTAATTTGGATTTTTTAGGGTTCCATTCCTCAAAAAAAAAAGGAACCTTTAAAGGATCACTTCTTCGTATGTCTGTCAAGACCCTTTTTCTCAAGAACGCATGGAGGTATCAAGTTGAAATCAATGTTATCTTATCAAGCTGTACCATGTCAAATAATTTTCGAAAAATCTTAAAACTTTTAGGTACAAGCTTTAATTTGAAATGAATTTTAATTATTTTGTATTCTCAGCGAACCCTTTCATTTGATACGTACATATTTTTTTATGCACCCCTACATAAAAAAATACTAAATGCATTGTTCTCCAAACTTAACGTGTATGCAAAATTTCAGCTCAATCGGAAACCGGAAAGTGGTTCTAATTTAGTTTCCAAGATTTGCCCCAAACTAACTAACAGACGGACTAACTGAATTACACGGCAAGCTAATGTACAGCTTGTAAAATATGGCCATTTATGTTATGCTACATATTTTGACACTCGCAAGTAAATTAAAACCTGTTAACTTCCCGTTGATCTGGAATCAAAAAAATTGGACAAAAGCAAGGCCTTACAGAACAAGTAAAGTAAAAAAGTCATCATCTCACCTGATGGTAAGTACAATTTGAGGATGGTACAGTACACAGCTACTTACCTATCAAATGTTTTAGATTCGATGGCTTTGCTGGCACCGACCTGAAAAAATACAGGTCTCTCATTTGATTCGTACCCACCGTTGATTTCGTTATTGTTGGTCAATTTCGTGTATTAATATTTAAAAATATTATTTCACATCATTACAGCTCATATACGTCCCCACCGAGGGGCTCGAGCCTACCCTGAATCAGGGCGATTAGGCCTTAGTCGACCACGCGGGCCCAGTGCGGGTTGGTCGACTTCACACACAACCTTCGAGTTTCTTCGCAGGCGTGTGCAGGTTTCCTCACGATGTTTTCCTTCACCGTTAAAGCAATCGGTAAGTATGTACGTAAGTTTTTTGAAAAACTCATTGGTATATTGGCCATCAAGATTTGAACCCGGTACCTCTGGTTAGATGGACCGAGTCGTTACCGGTTGAACCACCGACGCTTCTTGTTTTATTATTATTTCACACTTGAAGGAAATTCGTTTTGAAGTCGGTTTTTAGTTTTTAAACTTTTTTTATTATTTTTTGTGATTATGCTATATCTCTCTTACAACTTTAAACCCAATCACCTACTCGCCAATATGAATCATCAAATCATAATGCATGTACTTACTTAATTTCAATAACCGATACAGAGTCCTGTGACTTCCATTGTCATCTCAGCAGCATGAAAATTAAGGAGTCAAACCTTCCATCATCAGCTCTATATATATATATATATATATATATATATATATATATATATATATATATTATTTATTGCACACAGATATTTACATGAAAAACAATTAGAAAGGATATGTACAAAGGTGGACTTATCTCTATAAGAGATCTCTTCCAGCCAACCTTACCGGGTGTATCGTATCTATAAATAATATTTAAGGAATTATCCTCCAACTCCTAACCGTTAAGGAGTTATCAGCTGATCAACATGGGATGATGGCTACTAGACGTAAATACTTTAATAGCTTTAGAAAATACATGAAACACATAATATGTGCCTATTAAATTTGAGGGTTGCCCTCGATTTCCCTGACATCCCATCATCAGATCCATTCTGATAACGGGTTGTTAATGCAATAAATTAATCTATGCAGAGAAAGAAGAAGACGAAGAAACTAAATCTGAGAGCAGCACAGACGTCACCGCTGACGACGTCGCCATCGGTAGTGTTGTAATAACTGAAGAATGCTTCGAGGATGGTGCTGATGAAGGCGGTATGTATCTGAGCTATGTATCAACTGTTTATGATATTATCCAACGGTCAAAACCAAACTAAAAAAAAGTTTTTAGGTATCACGCGATACTCAAAATAGTTTTCATTTATAAGTCCACCCACTTACATGGGTGATTGGGTGATTTCAAGTTTGATAGTAAGTGCCGATGCATAATAATAATGATAAGTTCGCTGATGACATTTCTATAGTAGTGACAACAAAAGGTAAAATTACTGACAATAATACAATTAACAATCACGAATCTGACATAAATAATACTATTAATGTTATAATAAAATGGCTGAATATGAATAACTTACAGATTAATATTTCAAAGACAAACTACATTAATTTTAACAACAATAGGTTTCGTAAATTAGAAATAAAACATGGAACTATAAAAATTGATGAGATGTATAACACGAAATTCTTAGGCCTCAAAATTGACAACCAACTAAACTGGAAACTACAACATGAGAATGTAAGTGAGAGACTCAACAGATTTGTGTACGTCCTAAAGCGCCTAAAAAGTCGTAACAAACATGCCCACTGTTTTGTCTGCCTATCATGCGTGTGTAGCTTCGGTGCTCCGTTACGGTCTTATTATATGGGGAAATGGGACCCACTAGAAAAGAGCCTTTATAGCACAAAAAAAATGTGTAAGAGCTATAGCTGGCAAGTCATCACGAGACTCCTGCAAGCCACTATTTAAGGAGCTTGGTCTGTTGCCACTACCCGCGCTATATATATTTGAGCTCTGTCTGTTTGTAAAGCAACATCTGCAATTATTTAAATAAGCCAGTGACAAAACCACAAGAACCCTTAGAGCAGGCTAGTTTTTAACGAAATCCCATTGACTGAAATGTATAGCCGAAATTGTGTGTTTATGAGCGTTAGAATATATAATAACCTACCAGTGACTTATATATTACTGGCGTAAGGACCCGGCCAACGCGCCCGACTAGTGGTCCCAGCGGATTGGTGCGAAAATCGAAAGTTTCGCACACTCGCGACTCAATCGTCTGCGGGAAATTGTACAGTGCGGTGGAAAGATATTCCCTATAAAAATGCCTAATCGTGTTGTTAGAGGCTGTAAAAATCATGAAAGAAAGGCTAAAAAGAAACATGGGATGTTGTATCATCGTTAAGTAACCTTACATTGTATTTTTTCTTGAAAACAAATTAAATAAACGAATTTTAAAGCGACAATTCTACCAAGGTTCTTTTAACGCGGCACTGACGTCAACTCTCGCCCACGCTAGTTCGTACGAGTTATGTTAGATGGCGCTACTTTTTGCTTGTATCAAGAAAATCTAAGTCAAATATGGAGACGGGCGGATCCTTCTATTCAAATCTGTGTAACCTACCAATTGCACTACGAAAGCTTGAATCGAAAACCTTTAAGACAAAATTGTTGAAATGGCTTATTGACAAAAATTATTATAGCGTTAATGAATACCTCTGTGACAAAAATAAACTTATTGACATTTGAATTTTTAAAGTTTACGTGACAAAATAATTATAATCTATGTTAAACATTTGCATGCCTTGCACAGGCGAAACACGATTGCACTAAAAATTATATTAAACATCCTACTACCATGTTTGATGCAAATAAATTATCATTTCATTTCATTAACACGCAAGCTTAAATAGTGCCTATTCACTCTCGTCTTGAAGATTCCTAAATTATACGAATCGGGGAATACAGACGCCGGCAGAGAATTCCACTCCCTGGCCGTTCGCTTAATGAACAAAGAAGCAAAACGCTTCGTGCGTAAAGGTGGAACATTAACGTCAAAGGGGTGAAATCGCCCTCCGCGCCTGGTCGTCCGATGATGAAATGGAGAGGGGGGAATGAGGTCGTGAAGCTCCAGGGCAAACTCCGAAATGAATCCTGTAGAACCCCGTAGAGAATCCTGTAGAGATAAAAGTAAGTTTGTAATTGAAAAAACAATCTGATAAATAAAACTGCAACAAAACGATTTTCGGGTTTTTCCATTTTCGATTTGATATGTAAGTTTTTCCGACGCTCATACGGTGAAGGAAAACATCGTAAGGAAACCTGCACACGCCTGCGAAGAAACTCGAAGGTTGTGTGTGAAGTCGAGCAACCCGCACAGGGTCCTCGTGGTCGACTAAGGCCTAAATTCAGGGTAGGC
Source organism: Coleophora flavipennella (assembly GCA_947284805.1). Lineage (NCBI taxonomy): Eukaryota > Metazoa > Arthropoda > Insecta > Lepidoptera > Coleophoridae > Coleophora > Coleophora flavipennella. Next base: position 6,817,631 of record OX369290.1, read on the forward strand.
TCGAGCCTCTCGGTGAGGACGTATATGAACTAATATGATGAAACGGCCGTAGCTTTTGTTAGCGTTGACAGCTCCAAGGGCCGTAACCGTTAAGGATTTGTATCTTCCATTATCAGCTCATCAACATGGGACGATGACTAGCAGACGTGAAATACTTTAATAGCTTTAGTAATAAATACATGAAACACATAATACGTACCTATAAAATTTGAAGGTTGCCCTCGATTTCCCTGAGATCCCATCATCAGATCCTTGACTTGTTGACAATGGGACTGACCACCTCGGGAGTATACTCTTTCGAATAAAAAAAGAATTTTGAAAAGTGGTTCACAATTGACAGAGAAATCGGTTAACATACATGAAAATATATTTTAAAAATACATGCAGTGGAACATAGAGCCTCCTCCTTTTTTGAGTTGAGTCGGTTAAAAATGAGGACATGTCTTCAGCTACTTAGCGAAAATGAAATTTTAACTTGGTTAAATGGATTTAAAATGGCAGCTATGGATTCGCCACATAACACGTAGAATTTGGATCAATGGCCTAAATACGGATTTTGGAAAGAAAATATTTTGTGGGGTAATTTAGAATACATTTATTTAATAAATAAAAAAAGGTAAATTGGTTAAAAAAAGAATGACTGAAAGTACAGAAAAAGTACAGTGAACAGCACATGCAGTTGGACATAATGGCCTTGAAAATGTTCGAAGTTGAACAGAGCGAATGCGAAAAAGAGATAGTAATTGTTCTCTTCGCATTGTTTTCAATCTGCGCTGCCGCTTACCGCTGGCCGGTGCGGGTAGGCGGGGTCGGGGGAGATCGCGTTCGTCCGAAGATTTTACATACATACTTATTGATGGAAATTCCGATTTATTTGTGAAAAAGACCAGACTTTTAAGAATAAAATATTATAGGTAGTGGTAAGGTTTGTTTATTTGTTTGGTTGTAGGGGGTTAAACTTTAGAATTATTGAACCGAATCTAAAATTCTTTAACCGCCTCCGGAGCGTAATGGGTAGGTAGCCTATTCGCTTCACACCAGGAGGTCGCGGGTTCGATTCCCGGTGGGGTCAACTTGTAAGACTCGGTTTGGTTGGTGGTAGGGCATTTTCTAAGCCCGCCTGGCTAGCTACCACCATCTTATCTAAGTCTTGCCGATAGACACTAAGAAGAACATTGATGTGTTCCGGTTTGAAGATAAGATAGCCCATTCTCCATTGTGTTGGGGAATCTAGGTAAGCCCGCTTCCATCTTCGGCATCATCGTCACTCACCATCAGGTGAGATGATGCCAAGGGCTTACCAATTGTGAATAAAAAAAAAGCAGTGAAGTATGAGACGGTGTACGCTCACAAGTTCACAATTAATGCTATCTAATGTCTATGCGACTGGACTTGGACTCACAAACGTAGTAAGTATTGGTGACTTATATTATCTTTGGACGAGACGAGAACGTAGTGTATTATATTCTCTTTGACGGAGACGGATGAGTGAGTGACTTTAATATACTGGCAGTGTTGCCGTTAGGACAATATTGTTTGTGGTTATTAAAATGAAAAAGTGGCCAATTTTGTAATAAGGATGTGGGTTTAATTAAAACAGTATCTAATACATGTAGAAAAAAAATAATTGTAGGTCTACAATGGCATCATTCTGAAATCTCTACGTCAACGTCAATCGATCTGTGATGATGATGTAGATGGGGTTTCAATTTTTTTGATTGCTTTGTCCGCTTCTGTAAATTTGTTTAAAACTTCAGGTGGCAAAACATAGTCGTGGCATTTTTATTATTTATTTTTATTGACTTTTAATCAGAATTATGGAATTAAGTGTTTATGCACACATTTTGTTTCATAATTTATTTTTCAGTGTGTTCATGACACTTAACTACTTACTTCCGCATTAGAGTGAGGAAGACAAGACCGCAGTAACTAGGTCAAATATTTGGTCAACTGTAAACATTAATTACCAAAAGTAGCTAGAATCGTTTGGTTAGCTAGAATTATTTTTGGCTAAACCGTTATAAATATGCTAGATCTAGCCACAAAGTGGCTAAAACGGCAACACTGCTTGCTAGCTCGTGTCACTGCCGGATGCTTGGTTTATTAGATCTGTGGCGGATGCTTTGTAAGGGGCGTGGCTTATGATTTGTCAAAAGCACAGATCTGTGGTCATAAGTTTGTGTGAATTCGTTATTGGTCTTAAATAGACGCTTATTTAGAAAAGAATGTCGATTGGTATATTTTCGTAAAGATGACGAATTCTACCAATCACCGAAGTGTGCGAGTGTTCAACTGTTAAAAATCGGTCGTAGTTATATGTGTGTATACTGTCCATCGCCACGTGCTGGCCACTGTACATGGTTTATATCGAAACTAAACCTAAGAACATAAGCTTTGACTGGTAAAATTAAATTGACTAAATTTAATTAAATGCCGGACAGGCAACGATCGTCGCTCCCCCAGTATTAAAATAAACAACTAAGAAAAATATAAAAATAGAACTTAACATAAGGTTGGAATTACCCCAAGGTTATAAATATAACTCTGGGGGCACACTAAACTCTTATTAATTTTAAAATAAATAAATAAAAGGTTTAGGTTATCGCAGGTAAGAATTTCGCAGGGCAGGAGCAGCGCTCAGTAGCAACTTCGCTCAGAATTTTCAAATATTAAATAAAATTTAACTTCCCTTTGAGCTGCCAGTAGGACGCGCAGTGAGGCAAAAATGAACACAGGTAGAGAGAACTGCTGCGTCCCAGCGCTGGCTATGATTGGCGGTTCGATTCAGGAGCAATGGGAAGCTCGGGAGCAGAAAACCCGAGTGTAAGGTGAAAACCCTACGAAAATATTTGTATATGAAGCTCGCACCAGCACCGATCAAAAACACATAGCGGTTTTTAAACATAAATTACTTACCTCTGATAAACAAGGAGGGCTTTATTGTAATACAATTAAAACTTAAAATAATTTTCCAAAACACAACTCGTTTCACGGTCATCATTTGTTTTCCTCACACTGTCAGAAAGGTTACACTTACTTCATTTGAAATTTTCGTAGAAGAGCAGAACAAAAAAGATTTTATTTGTAACGGGAAAGAAGATTCCGTTACACTACTTACTATGGAAAATTCTGATTACGGGTTGTGAATGCAATAAATTAATATTTGCAGAGAAAAAAGAAGATGAAGATACTAAATCTGAGAGCACAGACGTTACCACTGACGACGTTGCCACTGGTGGTGTTGTAATAACTGAAGAATGCTTCGAGGATGGTGCTGATGAAGGCGGTATGTATCTGAGCTATGTATCAACTGTTTATGATATTATCCAACGGTCAAAACCAAACTAAAATAAAACTTTATAGGTATCACGCGATACCCAAAATAGTTTTCATTTATAGGTCCACCCACTTACATGGGTGATTGGGTGATTTCAGGTTTCTGGGCTTAAAAGTAAACTTTTTGATGATTTTGGCGGCCTATATCTTGCAATTGGTATGTAATGGTCCAGACACACGGATTGCATTCCAGCTGCAAGTTCGCAGTTTGGATAAAGTTCTCCAGTTAGCGCTTTAACAGCATCCAAACTGCAAATTTCCTGCCGAACTATCTCTTTCCTTGACTCAAACACACACACACACACACTCACACATACATATACACAAACACACAGACGCGAGCTCGCGCCTTCTTTATTATTGCCGTAATTTAAATTTAATTATTATTATTTTTTAATCTGTCTGAGAGTATCAAAAAACTATTTATGTAATCCACGTTTTTGGTAAAGAAAAGCGAATACTTCTGACCCAAGCAGTTATTAACATTGCTTCAAAGAAGTATTCAGAAACTGTAAACTATTTTGTAAATTGAATGATGAAATAAACAATATTTATTTATTTATTTAATGTAGTCCGTGTGTCTGGACCCTATTATAAATACTTAGTTACTTTATTTGAATAGCATTATTTAAGAAGATCTACTCAACTTTTCTTCGCACGAGGGAGCGCACTAGAAAATCGTTAGGAATCCCGAACAGAACACAAGAAAAAAATATTTTCAGTGATGTTATAGTAATTTTTTAGATGTGTGGTGCGCGAGATGCAAGCTGCTCGCGAACGTGGAATCGTGTTTTTTTTAAGATCCGCGGGGACTATGTCGGGCTATGCTAATCAGTAGTCTTTGTCGCGCTGCGCGCTCGCCGTGTATCTAATTCTTGGTGCTAATTTCATTGTAAATTGTAGGTAAATCTCTGAGATTATTATCTGAGACTGAATGTAGAATACATTTATTGTTTTTGTAAAATATAGTAATTCATACTCAATAGTATATATGTCGCCGGGATATTGTCAAACCCTCGATATTACAATCTCACTACACTAAATTCAGTTAGATTATAATATGACTGTAAATTGTCAATCGGCTTCACGGCCCATCCGAATAAAACCGATGATTTCTTCTTCTGCGAAGCATTCTGCTACCCAGGCCCCCGCCTCGCTTTTGACTGTTTAATCAATCAAACCTGACCGAACCTGACATCGCTCGCTTCGCTCGTTCATTTATTTAATGTTATTCACTTCGCTTAGTGTTATTGTAATGTCACTAGTGAGATTACAATGACTCTTACAACCTATCTTTCGACAGTTCACAATCTCGCGAGATAGATCCCATTAGATTATAATCTAACGTTTTTTATAATTTTACGGTGACATATACACAAACCAAAAACTGAACAAGTTTGACGCCTTAAAAACGCCATAAAAATCACAGAACAATGATTTTCATTCAGTTCGGACACCTTAACGCGAGTACGACTCACACTTGGTCAGTTTTTATTATTTGTTGTTTTACTTCAGTGTTAGTACTGTAATCACACTAAGTTTCAAGCTTGTGTGTATTACCGTTTTTACAATAAGTAGAGCTAAATCAAAAAGTTCAACTTTTTGCCTATTTTGGTTCATGAAATACAAGCCCGCTGACAGACGGACAGACAGCAGAGGCTTACACATTATTACGATATGGCTTACAGTAGCGCAACGCCTTTGAAGTCGCACGATGCGGCAAAGGAGTAGGTACTAGCCCATACTAGCCTGTAGAAAGCCTAGAAAACTCGCCGAGCTCTGTTGCTCTGTGTAAGTACATTCGTTGCACTACTGTAAGCAGCTATATTGTAATACTGTGGTAATAGGGTCCCGTTGGTCACCCTTTGGTACACCCAAATCCTAAAAATAAGTCAGATTAAAAGACAAACTTAACTTTGTAGTTGAAAAAATGTTCTCACATTCATCGATATATGTAGCGGTCAATTTTCCACCAGCAAATGTAAGTTTGTAATTATTGCAAAAAAAATGTGATAAAACTGAAACTTAACGATTTTCGGATTTTTTCCTTTACTTGTGCCTTTTATCTTGTGAAAATAGCAAAGTCCGATACAGTTCCTGAGGGAACTGAAAAAAGTACACTTTTTTTAACGTAGCCTGCGTGCCCCTACATCTACACGCAGGAAGACCTCATGACAGCGGCTGATAATGCTGTTAACGTGGCCGAATTCTGGTTTTCTACAGTGTAGTGTCTGCAATCGACACGCTAAGAAGAACATAGCCTATGATTATAACGTATAACCTATGTCCTAACAAACAAACATTTTCACATTTATAATATTAGTAAGAATAAGGGTAGAATGGATTAAAATCCGTTTATCTGTTACTGAACTAGATAAGTTCAAAATCACATAGCTACATATATTTTATGCACAATTGGTAAGCCCTTGGCATCATATCACACGATGGTAAGTGACGATGATGCTGAAGATGGTGGCGGGCTTACCAAGATTCAGCAAATTAATGGGGATCTGGATATCTCATCTTCAAGCTGGAACACATCATAGACTTAGATAAAATGGTGGTATCTAGCTAGGCGTGCTTAGAAAATGCCTTTCCACAAACCAAATCGAGTCTTACATACAAGTTACAGTCCGCCGGGAATCGAACCCGCCACCTCCTGATGTGAAGCTAAATGGACTATTATGCCACGGAGGCGGTTATCTTTGCTTGATGAGGACGTTTTTAAATATTTTGTTAAATTAAAAAGCCACTTCAGTATTAAATTAAATTTAGTTTATTTTTAGACAATTACAGTCCATAATAAGTTAGTTACAATTTTACTTAAATAACTATGTTAGTATTGATTGTCAATTAGCTACCTCACATGATTTTGAAAAAGTATACATCACTGCATACAAAACATCCTTTTCTGAAGGTGGGTAAAAATAAAATGACGTCGTGTAGAAAATGTCCCATTTGACAGATGTCTACCCAAATTCCTTTGTCCTTTCTGTAATCCCTATTAAGGCATACGAAACATAACCCTCCTTTTTCTAAAGGTGGATAAAAATAAAATGACGTCGTTTAGAAAATGTCCCATTTGACAGATGTCTACCCAAATCCCTTTGTCCTTTGTGTAATCCCTAAGGCATACGCCCTAAGAGAAATTGGAAGTAGCAATGTGGGACAGTGTAGTTTGTGTGCGTTAATGTTTGACCTGTCCCTATTTCAGACGAACCCGAGCCTAGTCCTGAGAGTCCTCATCGGAACAACACGTCGGTTGTACCTGTAAGTTTTGTTTAGAATAATTACTTGACGTTTCGAAAAAATCGTATCGAAAATAGAGCGTCGGCGGCGTAACGGCTAGGACCGCTACCTCCTGTACGGGAGATCGTGGTTCGAATCCAGCCAAGTACCAATGTGTTTTCGAATTTAACAATAATATATAAAATTATAAATGTATACATAAACAAACAAAAACATATACAGGGAGTAAAATAATTGGTGTAGGAGCCGTTAACTGGAGCTTCTACTCATCATACTGAACAACTTTCCCCAAGGAACCTATAGTAAATTCTCAAAAAAAAAATTGGACCCTCCATACTAAAATGCACAAAATTGGTCGATCAGCTGATCGATTTGTATGAAGAGTAAAATATTTTTTTTGCGATTTCAGCAAAGTCGTAGAACTAACGTTGTTCAGTATGATGAGTAGTAGCCCCAGTTAACGGGACCTACACCAATTTTGTTACATCAAAACTAACTAAAACTTTTAACTGGTGCTTCTACCCATGAAACTGAACAACTTTCCCCATGAAACCCAGTCAAATAAAAAAAAAATTTGAACTTCACATACTAAGTTGGCTGAACAGCTGATCGAGTTAGCATGGGAGACCTAATTTTTTTTTATGCGATTTGACTATGGGTTCCATGGGGAAAGTTGTTCAGTTTCATGGGTAGAAGCACCAGTTAAAATAGTTTCAGCGAATTTTGTTACACCTTATATACATAAATATTCTATCTATTAGATGTCATATGTACGTTTATCCGACGCTCTTACGATGAAGGAAAACATCGTGACGAAACCTGCACATGCCTGCGAAAAAACTCGAGGGTTTTGTATGAAGCGGACCAACCTGCACTGTGCTCGCGTAGTCGACTAAGGCCCGATCGCCCTTATTCAGGGTACGCTAAAACGAAAAAAAAAAACACTCCATACAAAAATGCACAAAATAAGTCAATCAGCTGATTTTTATATAAAGAGGAAGAATAAAAAATTGCGAATTGACAATGGGTTCCATTGAGAAAGTTATTCAGTATGAAGAATATAAACTCCACTTAAAAGCTTCTACACTAGTCTTGATGAAATTTGGCATGCAGATAGCTTGTGTCAAAAGGATATAATAATATGCTACTTTTTATCCCGTGAAAACAGCATATTCCCATACTGTTCCTGAGGGAACTGAAAAAAGAGTCTTTTTTATTCACAATTGGTAAGCCCTTGGCATCATCTAACCTGATGATAAGTGACGATGATGCCGCAGATGGAAGTGGGCTTACCAAGATTCCCCAACGCAATGGAGAACTGGCTATCTTATTTTCAAGCTGGAACACATCAATGTTGTTAACACTAATGTTTGGCGACATGACTTCGATAAGATGGTGGTAGCTAGCCAGGCGGGCTTAGATAATGCCCTACTACCAACCAAACCGAGTCTTACAAGTTGACCCCAACGGGAGTCGAACCCGCGACCTCCTAGTGTGAAGCGAATGGACTAACCATTACGCCACGGGAGGCGGTTAAATCTTTTTGGTTAATTTCTTTAACATCGCAACGGAGAAACGGATTGTTGTAATTTTTTACATTGAGATGGTTGAGAGAGTCTGGGGCTACGAGTCGAGTTTACGCCAGATTACCCACCCCCACAACTACGAATTGTACTTTGATTCAATAAAAAAAAATGCGTTTTCAATTTAATTCAAATCTTGCGTACATTTTGGGACACCTTTATGTACTCGTATTATCGTTTGTAGGGTATAGCAAAAATTAAAACTCGTTTCTCGTGTGGTAATTTAACCTTTTTTTTTGGTAAATTCACATATTCTGTAAAAAAAATAGACAGCTACCCTATTACGGTTTCAAAGATAGGTCGGACAGACAGACAGACAGACGGACGGACGACAGCTTTGGCTTTAATAGTCCCGTTACCTAGTACGGAACCCTAAAAACAGGTTTCTTGTATGAGGCCCCCTCGCTAGCCTTAATTTTTCACTGTTTTTTAGTATTTGTTAAATCCTCTATTTATAAAGGCACACCCTGAATACTTCATACAACGGGCTAGAAATAACATTTCCAAAAGCGATTGACGGAACAAACAAAATGACGGCGAATTCCTATACGTTACCAAACTATATGTTAAAACTGTAACCAATCTGTATCAATCTGGGTGACGAGGGGGGTGAGGTCGCAATCTAGAGAGCGGCAGGGAGTGTCCATACTGTATGTTATGTAGCAAAAATTAAATAAACGGGGTAAAAATACCCTTTGGGAATTTGCCACATATGATACGTGGAATTTTAAATCAAGGCCTAAACGGAGTTTTAAAGAAAAATAATTTTAGGGTAAATCAGAATACCTTTAATATAATAAACAATTTATATTAAAAGAAAAGGGTAAAACATATTAAAAAGATAACGAGATGACGATGTAGGAAAGTTTTTACATAAATTAGCTCAATGCAACGGTATACCTAAATTTACAAAATTTACCTGAGTTAAAGATTACCAAATAGATTAATTTTAGTAGTAGACCGGTTAGGCAACGATCGTCCCCTTCCCTAGGTATTAAAACGATAAAACTTAATAGTGAGATATAAATAATAATAAATTTTACTTGGGGTCAAAATTACCCCAAGATTGTAAGAAGGGAATACAATACTCTTAAGTAACTAAAAATTTACAGTCCGTTAAAATAGAAAGAGGTGAAGGAATTTGAAGGTTGAAAGTAGCACTTCATGTAGGAAAACAGAATCCCGCAGGGCAGCAACTATACTTGACATCGCACGGCCTCGAAGGCAGCACACGGTTAAAATAATGAAAAAGAAATCACTTCCTTTGGAGCAAGAAGTCGGACGTGCCGCACAGCAATAAAGGGTGGCCGGCAGAACGCACAGCTCCTTCCCGGGATCCAACTACTCTCCAACCAAGTTCTGCACCGTGCGGCGCAGCAAAAGAAAGGGGCAGCCGGCAAAACGTCGTAGTATATTGTATCGTATCGTATCTTGCGCTATAACTCTGTCTCAGGCTCTTCGGAAGCGGAATATCCTCGGGATTCCAAAAATGCGGCCGGAGTGAAAAGGCCCTCGGAAAACCTCAAAATATAACAATGAGATAACTAAAAATTTAAATATTTACAACCCAAAATAAATCAAACAACATTCCACCGTCATCTCTTTTTTCTCCAACTTGTCAATTCTCTAGTTAATCAAAAAATCAATACTACGACCACCAGCGGAAACCAAAAATAATTTAATATGAAACAGCAACAAAGGAGATCGGCTTTGAAGCGATACTTTGCGCTTCAGTTAGTACTAATGTATATACTTTGATAAGGGATTGTAACCAAAACCTACATTTTATGAAGGAGACCAAAAAAATCAATGATGTTCTTGTGTGTCTGGATACAGAGACACATATTTAAATTTTTTTGATGCTTGTGTTTCATTTTGTTTGTTTGTTTGTTTGAAAACTCTTTATTGTACAAAATATACACTTAAAATAATATTTAAAAAAAACTTAAGTAACTAACATAACTTTTATTATTTAGTTTGTTTTAATCTTTAAACAACCTGTATTATTTATTTCAGGTTGAACCTATTGAATCAATTGCGACTGCTGCTTCTGACGCCCCGGCATCGGTAAACAGAAATCCAAACGGTGAAAAACGAGGACGACAAAGGGATTTTTGTTTTTTCTGTGAAAATTCCGTTTTGAATTTTGCGAGGCATGTTATAAGAAACCATTATGTGGAGAGCGAAGTCCAAAGAGCTTTGTCAGCTCCAAAAAATAGTAAGCTTCGTAAAAAGATTTTAACTGACTTGCGTAAAAAGGGCAACTATATTAATAATACAAAAAATCACTCATTCAAACCAATGAAAAAAAATAAAATTTCAAAAAATGAGGACTACCTACCATGTACCAAATGCTTTGGATTTTATGTCAGAAAACAACTTTGGAAGCACAAAAAAAAATGTGACAAAACATTTTCAAATTCAAAAGTCCAAGCTGATGCACAAAACTTTTTATTGCGCGATATTAAAGTGAACCAGAAGTTGAAAGACGATGTTTTTCCACGTATGTTAGCTGATAGAGTGTCACTGGAAGCAAAAAGGGATCCTTTAATTTGCTCCTTTGGATTACAGTATCTAAGAACACATCGCGAGGAACATTTCATAAATGTTACCTCTAGGAAAATGCGAGAGCTTGCCAAATTATTATTAGAAATTAAAAAAATAAAGCCTACTATAAAAAACCTTTTAGACGCATTGAAGCCTGAAAATTATGACATACTAGTCTTAGCTACGAAAAATGCAGCCAATTTCGATAGTTCAAAAGAGCGTTATAATTCACCAACTTACGCTATGAATATTGCCACTTCAATTAAACAATGTTGCAGGATAGCCTTACATGAATCTCACAAGTCAAAAATCAGTGTCAGCAGTGCGAAAACTCAACTAGACCTTAAAACTCTTATAAATTTGATTCAAAATCGCTGGAAATTTGATGTCTCCAGTAAGGCAGCTGACGATTTAAATGTGAAAAAATATAACAAAGCAATTGTACCCTTGGCAAACGATTTAAAATGTTTAAAAGATAATTTATGTAAAACAGCTGCAAGTTCAGCAGCTACGCTGACCCAGTCTGAAAATACAGTTACAAAGAAGAAACGGTTGTTGGTTCCGTGGACAACAGACCAAAAAAGTGTGGTGTTAAAATTCTTTGCGAAACATATAAAAACTAAAACGCCTCCAAAGCGACGTGAATGCGACAATTTAAAAGATCAACATACGGATCTATTGAGAAACAAAGATTGGCTAAAGATTAAGGTTTTTGTTCAAAACACATATACCAAAATTAAATAGCCTTTTTTAACCGACTTCAAAAAAGGAGGTTTCTCAATTCGACCGAATATATATATTTTTTTATGTGTGTTCGCGGATAACTTCGTCGTTTATGAAGCGATTTTGTTGATTCTTTTTTGTTATAAAGGAGATATCCCAAGGGTGGTACAATGATATGGTCACCAGGATCTGATGAAATCGAGGGGAACCTAAGTTTCGTGTTTGAAGTCGGTTTTTTTGTTCAAAATTATTTGTCAGTATTATTTTTAAAACTACGTACCAAAAATGAAAAGTGTAGGAACAAATTGAGAAATGTGTTTTAGGGCTCCGGACCCCGTACCCAAAGGGTTCCAACGAAACCCTAGTAGTAAACCTTCGCTGTCTGTCCGTCCATCCGTCTGTCTGTCAGCGGCGGGCTGTATTTAAAGAACCGTAATAGGTAGACAGTTGAAGTTTTTACAGAGTATGTATTTCTATTGCCGCTATAACAACAAATTATAATATTAAAAATTAAAAAGGACCAAGAAACATGTTTTTTTAAGGTTAAACCGGAAAAGTATTTGAAAACTGACCAAGTGCGAATCGTACTCGCACAAGAAGGGTTCCGTATCATCGTACAAGATTTAACTTTATATACTTTTTAAATACTTTTCACCTTTTAAAAAAACACGTTTCTTGTATTTTTCATTTTATTTTATTATTTATTTCTTGTTAAATAGCCACACGGCAATAGACACACTCTATGAAAATTTAAACTGACTATGAAATACAGCCCGCTGACAGACAGACGGATGGACAGTCGGACAGCGGAGGCTTAGTATTAGGGTCCTGTGTAGTTTTTTTTTTAAACGGGACCCTATGACAAAAAAATGACGGACGGGCAGTGAAGTCTTAGTGACTTCACTGCCCGCCCGTAATTTATTTTATTTTATTTTTTAATAAAAATTTGAGTGCGTTTGGCTGCACCTCACCTCTGCCGATGCAGCCGAGGAATGTAAGTCACCAGGCTGTATTTCATGAACCGTGATAGCTAGAAAGTTGAAATTTTCACAGATGATGTATTTCTGTAGCTGCTATAACAGCAAATAATAAAAATTAGAAAAAGTTAAAATTACAAAAACACGTGTTTTTTTAAACGTTAAGAAACTAGCGCCATCTAGTATGATGGTACGGAACCCTTTGTGTGCAGTTCTGACTTGCACTTGGCCGGTTTTTTTTTATTTGACAATCCGAGCAAAAATTTGAGAATTGTAATGCGAACTTAACAAACTGTTGCAGGTGTTGGGTATTGCAGCATAAATTGAATTTAAAAGGGGTTAAATAAAATTATAGAGATGCTACATGATACGTAGAATTTTTACTCCCTGCCTAAATATGAATTTCGGAAAGAAAATGAATTTTGGGGTAATATGGAATACTTTTATTTTATAAGATTATAAATATTTGGGTAAAGATATAAACCAGAGGATAAGTTAAAGGTGTATAGAGTGAATGACCATGGAAATAACCTAAATATAAAAACAACACATTACATAATTTCATTACTAGTTCAATTATTGGGTGTCGAAATTACACCATAATGTTGTAGGTAAAAAACTTTGGGTGTACCATACTCTTAATAAATTTTAAATCAAACGCAAAATTGTTATAGTAAACGGAAGACAGGAGAACACGCAGGCCAGCAGCTGTGCTTGGAGGACGACAGCAGAACCTTGTCGGGCAGTAGTAATGCTTGGTGTCTAGCGACAACAAAAAGGCGCGGGCAGGTCGTAATACTTGATCACCAGTAATAGTATTTGGTCACCAGTAAAACTCAACTCCAATGGGCCTTAAATTAAGTATAAACAAAAGTTCCACTTCCCTTTGGGTTAGCGGCAGGCAGTTGCTGATCGGCGTAGTAAGCAATAGTCCAGGGTATAGTAGTAGTATGCCGATTTGTTCGGACCGTGCGGAAGACCCTACAACCATGAATAAAAATTTAGTTCGCAACGGCACTAAATAAAAATGGATAGCTTTCTCTAAGCATAAATCACTTACCCCAGTTAAAAATAGGAGGTTCTATTTTTATAGACGAACAAGATCAAAGGAGAATTTAATTATGAAACGCAAGAAAGAAGATCGGCTTGAAGCGATACTTTGAGCTTCAGTATCTAATCTACTAAATTTCTACAAAATTTTTAATTAGTATTATCGCCATAGTACGGGAAATCAAACAATTTTTATTACGTATACTCAAAAATGCTTGTAATTTGGTTATTACTGTTACAACCTTCTTTGAGCAAAGTCGGCCTTGACATACTACTCGGAAAAAAGAATCGGAAAATAGGATCTAACTGTACAAAGAAATTTTATTCAGAATTAGGCTGTATCTGCTGTATCTATTCTACGTGGTTCTCTTCCACGAGGCACTCGTCTTGCAGAGTACCAGGACAAGCGTCTTGGTGGCAAGATCTACCGCAACTGGTCCTTGCCTTCGCCTTATGGTGTTGGCAGGAATAGCCGCCCTCACTGTTATACCCTAAGGGTCGGTAAGTGGGGACGCTGTATCATAAACGTGGTAGTTTAGCGTATCTGGCAGATATACGAGAGGGAATGTATCTATCAGTCTATATCTCACAAGAAAGAAGGTCGCATAGACTTAACAAGCGTCATTTACCCTGGAAAAGTCATGAATACTGTAATTGTACTTTTAATAAAATCCTTACTATTCATATCTAAACTGAACTGGTTTTATTTAAATTACTCGCATAATTTGAGTAAAACACTACAAGCATTGGTCCGTAATGACTGCACTGCTGGCCACAATATGATGGCCTCGAGCTTAGGTACTTTCAGTCATTATTAACCTCGCAACGCAGTCATTACAGACCAACAAGGCAGTAATGTACTATTATTACAGACCACGGAGCAGTAATGTGTTATTACACTTACATATCTCATAATGTTAAGATAAAGGTCCGGACGGATGCCGGTGTGCCATCATCATCAGCATATCAGCCGCATCACGGCCACAGCTGGACAAAGGCCTCTCCCAAGAATAGGTTCTCATTTCACCTCTAAGGAAGTCAATAAGTAGATCTTCATTTAGTGTATTTCTGTGGCTGCTATAACAGCAAATAATAAAAATTAGAAAAAGTTAAAATTACAAAAAACACGTGTTTTTTTTAAACGTTAAGAAACTAGCGCCATCTAGTATGATGGTACGGAACCCTTTGTGTGCGTTTCTGACTTACACTTGGCCGTTTTTTTTAATCTGACAATCCGAGCAAAAATTTGTGAATTGTAATGCGAACTTAACAATCTATTGCAGGTGTTGGGTATCTAATCTACTAAATTTCTACAAAAAATTTGCAGCTAAAATAATAATTGTATTATCGCCATAGTACGGGAAATCAAACAATTTTTATTACGTATACTCAAAATAGCTTGTAATTTGGTTATTACTGTTACAACCTTCTTTGAGCAAAGTCGGCCTTGACATACTACTCGGAAAATAGGATCTAACTGTACAAAGAGATTTTATTCAGAATTAGGCTGTATCTGCTGTATCTATTCTACGTGGTTCTCTTCCACGAGGCACTCGCCTTGCAGAGTACCAGGACAAGCGTCTTGGTGGCAAGATCTACCGCAACTGGTCCTTGCCCTCGCCTTATGGTGTTGGCAGGAATAGCCGCCCTCACTGTTATACCCTAAGGGTCGGTAAATGGGGACGCTATATCATAAACGTGGTAGTTTAGCGTATCTGGCAGATATACGAGAGGGACTGTATCTATCAGTCTATATCTCACAAGAAAGAAGGTCGCATAGACTTAACAAGCGTCATTTACCCTGGAAAAGTCATGAATACTGTAATTGTACTTTTAATAAAATCCTTACTATTCATATCTAAACTGAACTGGTTTTATTTAAATTACTCGGATAATTTGAGTAAAACACTACAAGTATTGGTCCGTAATGACTGCACTGTTGGCCACAATATGATGGCCTCGAGCTTAGGTACTTTCAGTCATTATTAACCTCGCAACGCAGTCATTACAGACCAACAAGGCAGTAATGTACTATTACTACAGACCACGGGGCAGTAATGTGTTATTACACCTACGTATCTCATAATGTTAAGATAAAGGTCCGGACGGATGCCGGTGTGCCATCATCATCAGCATATCAGCCGCATCACGGCCACTGCTGGACAAAGGCCTCTCCCAAGAATAGGTTCTCATTTCACCTCTAAGGAAGTCAATAAGTAGATGTTCATTTAGAAGGTATGATTAAACCGCTCTTTGTTGTGGTCCATCCCCCCCCCCCCTCCCCCGCATATTGCCATAGCTAGGGGGGGGGGCATTGTGGGGCAATGCCCTACCTTAAAAATACAAAAACTAAGATAAATTATTATAATTAAATTGTTTGTTCATAGTTTAAGATTTAAAAAAATGTAGCTATAGGTATCTAAACTTTTCCGAACATACCACAGTTTGTAGCATTCATATCATATTATATTTCTTTGTTCTCTTTAAAGATGGCATTTGAAGCGCCATAACATGAAGCGAGTTGGGTCTATTTAGTTAATTACAACATCTGTGATGCCCTACCTCAAATTCGACTCTAGCTACAGCCCTGCCACTGCAATTCTTTGTTTTAACCAATTGACCTTGGGTTGGGGTGACCTTAGTCAGTCCGTCTTTCATAAGGTCCGGACGGATGCCGGCGTGCCATCATCATCAGCATATCAGCCGCATCACGGGCACAGGACACTGCTGAACAAAGGCCTCTCCCAAGAATAGGTTCTCTTTTCACCTCTAAGGAAGTCAATAAGTAGATCTTCATTTAGAAGGAATAATTAAACCGCTCTTTGTTGTGTGTGTCCCCCCCCGCACATGGTCGTAGCTAGGGGGGGGGGCATTGTGGGGCAATGCCCTACCTTGAAATCACAATGCCCTACCTTAAAAATACAAAAACTAAGATAGTTAAATTATTATAATTAAATTGTTTGTTCATAGTTTATGATAAAAAAAATGTAGCGATAGGTATCTAAACTTTTCCGAACATTCCACAGTTTGTAACATTCATATCATATTATATTTTCTTTGTTCTCTTTATAGATGGCATTTGAAGCGCCATAACATGAAGCGAGTTGGGTCTATTTAATTACAACATCTGTGATGCCCTACCTCAAATTCGACTCTAGCTACAGCCCTGCCCCTGCAATTCTTTCTTTTAACCAATTGACCTTGGGTTGGGGTGACCTTAGTCAGTCCGTCTTTCGTAAGGTCCGGACGGATGCCGGCGTGCCATCATCATCAGCATATCAGCCGCATCACGGATACAGGACACTGCTGAACAAAGGCCTCTCCCAAGAATAGGTTCTCATTCCATCTCTAAGGAAGTCAATAAGTAGATCTTCATTTAGAAGGTAGTGATTAAACCGCTCTTTGTTGTGGTCCAGCTCCGCTCCGCAATTCTTTCTTTCTAACCAATTGGGCTCGGGTGACCTTAGTCAGTCTGTCTTTAGTAAAGTCCGGACGGATGACGGCGTGCCATCATCATTAGCATATCATCCGCATCACGGCCACTGCTGGTCAAAGATCTCTCCCAAGAATAGGTTCTCATTTCACCTCTAAGGAAGTTAATAAGTAGATCTTCATTTAGAAGGTAGTGATTAAACCGCTCTTTGTTGTGGTCCAGCTCCACCCCGCAATTTTTTCTTTGTAATAAACCAATTGACCTTGGGGCTCGGGTGACCTTAGGCAGTCTGTCTTTCGTAAAGTCCGGATGGATGCCGGCGTGCCATCATCATCAGCATATCAGCCGCATCATGGACACAGGACACTGCTGGACAAAGGCCTCTCCCAAGAATAGGTTCTCATTTCACCTCTAAGAAAGTCAATAAGCAGATCTTCATTTAGAAGGTAGTGATTAAACCGCTCTTTGTTGTGGTCCAGCTCCGCCCCGCGATTTTTTCTTTGTAATAAACCAATTGACCTCGGGGCTCAGGTGACCTTAGTCAGTCTGTCTTTTGTAAAGTCCGGATGGATGCCGGCGTGCCATCATCATCAGCATATCAGCCGCATCATGGACACAGGACACTGCTGGACAAAGGCCTCTCCCAAGAATAGGTTCTCATTTCACCTCTAAGAAAGTCAATAAGCAGATCTTCATTTAGAAGGTAGTGATTAAACCGCTCTTTGTTGTGGTCCAGCTCCGCCCCGCGATTTTTTCTTTGTAATAAACCAATTGACCTCGGGGCTCAGGTGACCTTAGTCAGTCTGTCTTTTGTAAAGTCCGGATGGATGCCGGCGTGCCATCATCATCAGCATATCAGCTGCATCACGGACACAGGACACTGCTGGACAAAGGCCTCTCCCAAGAATAGGTTCTCATTTCACCTCTAAGGAAGTCAATAAGTAGATCTTCAATTATTCGTTTAGAAGGTAGTGATTAAACCGCTCTTTATTGTGGTCCAGCTCCGCCCCACAATTTTTTCTTTGTAATAAACCAATTGACCTCGGGCTTGGGTGACCTTTGTCAGTCTGTCTTTCGTAAAGTCCGGATGGATGCCGTTGTGCCATCATCATCAGCATATCAGCCGCATCACGGACACAGGACACTCCTGGACAAAGGCCTCTCCAAAGAATAGGTTCTCATTTCACCTCTAAGGAAGTCTCTTTATTGTGGTCCAGCTCCGCCCCACAATTTTTTCTTTGTAATAAACCAATCGACCTCGGGCTCGGGTGACCTTAGTCAGTCTGTCTTTCGTAATTACCCTAATATCGCCTTTGTGGCGTCATGATTTAAGTCCATTAGCTTCACATCAGCAGGTTGCGGATTCTATTCCCGGCGGACTCTAACTTTGTATGACCCGGTATGTTTTTCCACTTTGAAGAGGTTGGAGACCGTATTAGTACGGTAATAGTGAATAAATTGAAAAACAAAGCACAACCGATGTGTATTAATTATAGATATACGGTAATTTAGGGTTGTATTTTTGGCGGGATTTGTAGTCAACGCATTCGTAGTTTTATTTTATTGTTTTTGCATTGTTTTCTGCTAGAGTTTTGTTTCAAAAGGTGGTGCGTCTTGAAAAAAATTGTCTGGTGCACGTGAGAAATGTGGAGAACAAGAAAATAAAATGAAGAAGGACGTGAAGACCTGACTTCTGACTTGCACAGGGTGCAGTTTTATAGACGCTCTACTGTGACCGGGTGTTCCACCTCAGAATGATACTGTCAAGAACTCCAGAGAAGATTTTTATTGCACTGGCACTATCATTTCAAATCTAAGAAATGAAGACTGTCTTAAAAGGGCTATTACCCAGAGAAGTTAATATATTCTAACCAACAAAAAATCGCACTATGACGTTTCACGTTCGAGTCTGAGACAGTTCATGTTTGAGACTTTTTGGCGGGAATTTGTAGCGTTCAGTTTGTCATTTTTCTTTTATTATCCGAAAAATTACATTTTGTGGTTTTTGATGTATAATATTGATAGTGTATTTATCAGCGAAGTATCATTTATGTGTTTCTTGTGTAGGATAATGAAATTAAAGTGTGTAATACTGTGTTTCGAGTTCCCACAAGAAGTCCGAGCAAGCTTTAGCAAAAGTGCTATCATTTTGCTAGAGTATGTAGGTTAGGTTAGTTCATAGACAATGATATGATGTGAACGTGAAGAAACAGTGATCTTGAAGACTGAAAAGGAGAAAAATACTACATAATCTGAAAAATATACTGAAAATTACTGAAGACGTGAATTCTACAAATTAATACTACTGAAAAACATATACTGAAGACTAGGCGGTATGGCCAATGAGCCTTAGCCTGCCCTAAAAGGGCGAAGGAAAAAAAAACTAATGCTGTTTGTGGCCGTTTCCAAAATACAGCGGAAAAACACAGCAATGTAAACAATTTATTTATTTCCAGTCAAATTTCATATTACTGACAAGACCCGTTTTTAGTTCATGTTAAGATTGAAGGCTGACCCAGCAGCAGAAACAACAACAGGACTTTGTTCAATATGTAAGGTAAGGTTCTTTAAATAATTAAGGGGTAGCCCTGTGTGATCGATCATCAAACAAAGCAACTGTAAGTCCACCTGCACAATGTTATCCACACCGCCGCTGATATAGAAAGATGGAAGTACCTAATGTAACCTTCAGGGATTTACTCCAATAAAAGTCGTGGAATCCTCTTCACATTGTTTTATTCCATCGATCTTAAATATTATAATATCTACAGCGAAAGGCACACAGTGCCAAATCAAAAACTAAACTCAGACAAAGACTCAGACAGCGCTCCGGACTGGATGGACAACGTAGTAGTTTTATATCCTCTTTGCAACTTACAGCACTAGTGGCTAATATATATAACTGTTATGTAAAATACAATAACTAATATTTGTACCTGTTACAGTCGGCCATCCTTCCTAGAACGAGTCCTCTCGTTTCTTCTATTATTATGTATATTAAATAAAAACTATACTTATTTTAAACATACAGTGAATATTATCTACTCTTTTTTAAAATATAATACAATGTTAAACATTTCATTATTTGAACTTAGACTTAATTATACTTGAATCATTGCTTTGCACTAATTAACTGTAACATACTATATTTAAACCATAATTGTGATTTTCATTTTTTTCATTTACTGTGTTGTTGTATATCAAATATATTTTCTATTATTTGTTATTTTCTTGTTACTTAACATTGATAGATAATTAGTGCAGCAATTACATCTAACATCTTTCACCTTAAATCCTTTTTGACCAGTAATTCTAAACGCTTTAGTCTATCATCTCATTGAAACTTTGTCATCTCTTTTTTTTTTATTCACAATTGGTAAACCCTTGAAAACATCTTATGATAAACATATCTGTATAATATCAAATTATGAACTTTGCCATCGAAAATGACACTATTTGAACCATGATTTCTTTATTCAATGCAAAACCTAAATCCACAAGTTATCTATCTCTAACGACACTTGGTACTTTAATTTATAGCTCATCATTAGATTGTAATATTAGATACGTACAAATTTATGTAACACTATTTATTTACTTTAAATAAAAATCAAATAATCCATACGTAATATTTTGTCATCTCAAATGACTAAAACTTACTGTGTCATCTCGAATGACAAGTTTTACTTATAAAATTGTCACCTGTAATGTTGATTTTTCAAATTTTTAAATCTGTTATTCTCTAATTCAATTTAATCCAAACATTTTATGTCAGGAAATTAATTTTTATAGTAGTACAATATAAAATTCAATCATGTTTCAACCCGTCAAAAAAAATTAATTAGTTAAATGCCAACAGTATCATAATTTAAAAAAATCTTAAGCAAAATAAACGTCAAACTAAATAAAAAATGCATTAACATAAGATAAAAATTTAAAGAAATAACCTACAAAGATTGCCCTCCAGTGACTGGCAATGAGACAATTGTGCTTACCGTTGATCACCTTTGGTTATGACACCGGTTCAAATTGATTACTGTAGGTTTCAACTCCATGTCATCTCAAATGACCATATTACTTTACTGTGTCATCTCAAATGACAACATTTCAAACCTACGTCATCTCAAATGACTATTATTACTTTACTGTGCCATCTCAAATGACAAAATTCGAAATCCATGTCATCTCAAATGACCATATTACTTTACTGTGCCATCTCAAATGACAATATTTTAAATCCATGTCATCTCAAATGACCATAATAACTTACCTGTGCCATCTCAAATGACAACATTTCAAATCCATGTCATCTCATCATCATCGTCATTTAAGAGCCGTGCTCTTGTTGGTGTAGCTCTTTCCAGGTCTCTCTCTCCCACACAATCTCCTTCTTTTCACCTTAACTTTCTTCTTAACTTGGTCTTCCTCTTCCGGTCTTCCTCTTCCGGTCATCTCAAATGACCATATTACTTTACTGTGCCATCTCAAATGACAACATTTTAAATCCATGTCATCTCAAATGACCACATTATTTTACTGTGCCATCTCAAATGACAACATTTCAAATCCATGTCATCTCAAATGACCATACTACTTTACTGTGCCATCTCAAATGACAAAAAAATGCACCTACTTTACAGTGTCATCTCTAATGACTGAAATGACTGAGTACCAGTAACAATCATCTATGCAAAGTATATTATAGCAAAAGAAGTAGCCAGTGAACGTGCAATCAACGAAAGTTAGGGCTATTGTCAGTTTAAGCATAAAACTATGCTGGCTATGCGTCATTCTGCTAAGATTTGCTGTGAACAACTTTACAAGGCTAATATAAATTCAATTCATCGCTCGTTCGTGTTTGTGCTATTTCCAGCATTTGCGGAATTTACGTAATTAAACTGTAATACTGGGAAATATTTTCCCATGTGAAGCAAATTTTATATCTCAGTTTTATCTATATCTTGCAGTTTTGCTCTTATATATCCACTGCAGTAATATTTTTTTTACAAATTCATATTGAATTATTTTGGTGCCTGTCCACTCTAGTTATCATAATCATTGCCATCTAATTATCATCATCATCGTGGCAGGGAATGTGTTAATAGAAAATTAATTTTAATCATAATAGATCTAATGTGAAGAGAGTTACTTCTAGCAAGAAAGTAGGTTTAATTCCTAAGCCATGAACTATAGCAATATAGCAAATAACATTCTCCGAGTACTTAAATTTCTTTTATGTCAAATACAACGATTAAGACATTAATCAGGTAGTAAATAATTCTCACTACCAAATTCATCCCTCACTGGCCTAGCCACATAAATATTTCCATCATTGAAAGTGGCGGACTTTACACAAATGATTCACTGAGGTTGTAGTATTGCCCAGGGACACTTAATTAAGAGGTCTGTTGTAGTTTTAATAATTCGCAAATGGGGATATGCTCTGTATAGCTGACTAGATAATAAAATGATTTGAATTTGAATATCTACAACATAAACTTCTACTTCTTTTTCATGAGAACCATGTACCTACCTCTAAAACAAGTTTTGCGAGACCGACTGGCATGGTACCTACGTTACCTAATCATTGAAAGAATAGACCATCAACGCTCTTCCATTGCAGCTTTCTATTCTACCACTTTCCAGCATCTCACGTATCAAAGCAGCTTTATTTCCTAAACACAATTAGGATCATGTTATCAATAATTAATAGTAACATTATATTATGTACAGTGTTTGTATCTGTTACGTTGGGTTGTGGGTACTGAGGTGCCTTGGAAAGAGAACCTTCTATTAATTATTTTTGTATTGACTCACACAAAAGTGTCTGCGAAATCGCTGTGCTTTTCGAGGCTAGGACGAAAAGAGAGAGAGAGCAATTTCCCACTGTTTCTTTCGTTTTACATCATTGGGAAACAAGTGTACTCCCTTGTTTTTACAATTTAAAGCACTGCATTGAGGCATTTTTGAAAACACAACAATTTTTCGCAAATAAACACAAAAAAAATCCATGCGATTTGACAGTTATGTCAAATGAAGGCACAGTCGATCGTGTGCCACCTGGTGTGAGAAAAAGTCAGTTTGTCACGCAATAGGGAATTTTCCACCACTTTTACAAAAATCAACTAGATGGCGCTGATCAACATTGGGAATTAGAAAATTGGCAACATTGATATTGAGAACACAATAATGTCATCAGTATGACCAATTTCAGCACATTTCTACCTTTGTAGTAAATTTCGAGCAATAGAATTATATATGAATTTTCAAGCTAACCTGTAGGTGTAGGTAGATGTTCTGCTTGCTAGTAAGTCAATAAAAACTATTTTGTTTTAAATTAAAAAAACATCAAAAGATAGTATTAAAATACGGCTTAGGTTTCGGTAGATTTTAGCAGTATTTTTGATAGAAAGAATCCTCGGTAAAAAGAGTGATCACTCTGTGGTCACTGCTGTGCTGTTATCGACGAGTGTCGTTGACCGTGGTGTTTATTCCAGTTCATGACTGCGAAATACTTGTTGGTTTTATTTTCCACTTGTTTCTTCCTAATTTTGTGTAATTTTTAAACTCCTGGTGCGTCGCGTCGAGCTTCGGTTTCTCCGTATTTCAGTTGTGGTCTTGTGCACATCAATGGGTACTTTGCAGTTTCAGAGACAGGACTCATAGCTGTGTGTTCAGAGTTTGTGTGCCTAATAGTGAGACATAGATTTCTTGTTTGGAAGTCATGGCGAAGGACTATGGATCGTGGACACTCAAGCAACTTAAAGAGGAGTTGCGGAAACGTAATGCCAAAACTACTGGGAAAAAAGCTGCTCTTGTCCAAAGGTTAGTGTATTTTGCTAAACTTCGGTTAGTTTTAGTATATTTTAGGAGACTTTTAGCCATTTTAATATTGGAAAACAAGGGCGTTTTTAATTGTTATAAAAATGGCATTTATATCTGCAAGCTAACATGTATGGCCCGCTTAAAAATACAGTTTGATTCAGCATAATTGATTGAGAAGCATTCGTAGCTCAGTACAACTTGGTTTGTACAGCTTGGTTGGGTCAATCACGTAGGTTAACTGACCTGAAGCACGGTCACTATCTGGATGGGTTGACTGTTCATAGCATTTTTCTCAACAGTTTACGTGCTGCGCAAGGCATGTTAAGCTGTTGGTTCCAGTTGATTTCAATACATGGCAGTCGTTAAGACTAGTTGAATATCTTACAGGTGGCTTAAAAAACTTTTGAAAATGGTGTTTGCACCAACCTGTTGGTCCCTGTTTGTAGAGTATGGCCTGACTTTCCCGAGTTTAGAAAGAAAGTGATCTATAGTGGGGACGTTTATGGGTTGTTAACAGCAGTCTGATTCACCACAACAGCTATGCCACATCTTGGAAGTGTAAGGTCATCATCTGCTAGGTGTAATAGAAAATAAAGATAGTATTCAACAATCATACATTACCTACAGGTATTCCTAATTATTGTTTACTTTCGAGTGAGAAAGGAGTGACGAAGGTATTGTGAAGGCAAACAAAATCAAAGTTGAGATTTTGATGCAGAAAAACAAAAAATGTGTGTGTGTGTGTCTACATCCGTCCATTGCTCTAGTTCCCAAACTACTGAATGGATTTGGGTGAAATTTGGGTTAGGACAATGTTCTTTTTATATCTGTGTTTTTTTTTATGTCAAAAATGGCTCTATAGATTTT
This sequence comes from Coleophora flavipennella, assembly GCA_947284805.1. Taxonomy (NCBI): domain Eukaryota; kingdom Metazoa; phylum Arthropoda; class Insecta; order Lepidoptera; family Coleophoridae; genus Coleophora; species Coleophora flavipennella. Next base: position 6,842,221 of record OX369290.1, read on the forward strand.
AATGAAACTTGGTAGTATAACTGTATATAGCCTAGAGTATTTATTGTTAATTTGTGTGACTTCACAAGAAAGTATGCTCAGTGTGGCTGTACAATTTATTTTACCTTTATTTGAAATGAGTGAAATTTTATTTTAACCTGTTTATATTTTTTGGTTGCAGATTAATGCATTATGACACCATCTTTGGTGGCTTAGTTAACGATCCAGAGGAATCGTACCATATTAAAACACCCAATGCTGATCTGTTTCATGATGTCACCTCAGATAGTGTTCTGCCAATTATATGTGAGCAAGATCTACAGCATTATAGTCAGCTAGCCGACCGTGAAAATTTAAAAAGCTCAAAAAACATGTATGAAGAGCAGTACTTGCAAATGAGTCGTGTAGCTTACTTTGGCAGCGAGTATTTTATAACTGCTTTGTGCTCTTCAGAAATGAGAAAGTCTGTCACATATAATGTGACCATAAAGGCAAAAGACAATGTGATAATGGAAGGCCAATGTGAGTGTGCAGCTGGAATGGGCCCATATGCTCAATGTAAGCATGTACTAGTGTTAGTATATGGTCTGATTGATTTTACTGATAACAAAAACATTAAAAGAAGTACAAGCTCCACATCAACCCTTCAGACATTCCATCACCCAACAGCAATCTACTCAGGTAATCCTGTCAAAGCTGAAGATTTGAATTTAAAAATCAAGAATGCAAAGAAGATTGCTGAATTTGACCCACGACCCGGGAGCTCTCAAGAATCAAGCTCAAGCTCTCATAAATATGCTGAACATTTTATAAATAAGACAATAAATTTTTGTGCTCAAGAAAATGTTACAATGCCCATGGCTCAGCTGAGAAAACCAGCAAATTAAAAAGCTCTTTACAAAGACCATGATTACTTCAATAAGACGGAGGAAAAAAGATACCTGGAATCATTAACTTTAAATGAAATCGAATAAGAGGAATTACAGCAAAATACAAAAAATGACCGAAAACTCTGGAAGCAGAAAAGAAAATTAAGACTCCCGAGTTCTGATTTTGGGAGTAAATTCCCAAACAACAACAAAGAAAAGCTGGCCAAGGCATTGCTAAAAGATGAAGAATTCACATCACTAGCAATTCAACATGGATTAAAAAACGAAAAATTTGCCATCCAAAAATTTTGTTTAGAAACAGGATTCACTGTAACGAAATGTGGAATCATAGTGCACCCAGATTTGCAATATTTTGGGTGCACACCGGACTTTTTAAATTGGACAAAAACAGTGATTATTTACCAAGTACAAGGACAACTGATGTGTACAAACAGAAATACAGCTTATTTTTTTGTCTACACTGTAAAAGATTTCTATATATCTATAATATGACTGATAAATTAAACCACTTTTATGATATTTTTATAAACAGGTTTTATTAGACAAGTATTTGTACAATATGAAATAAAATGTTAACTTTAGTATCTTAAGTCAATTCGCTCAGATAGTGTCATTAGTTTATAGACAAAACGCAAGAATTAAATCTACTTTAATAGACAATTTACAGACACAAATCAAGTTATACACATGTGTCAGCATTATTTGAGGTCAAGGCGGCGTTCTTTGACACGCGGCGGCACGCGCTGTGTCGGTATTTACAAAGGGCGAATGACACTATCTAAGCGAATGGGCTTTACCTATAAATTTTTACCTATTACTTACATTAGTCCTAAAATTTAGTAACTAACACATTTATGTTAAGAAAGATGAATGATGTATCCAAGACTAGCTTTGAGCATGGTAAAAAAGTAGCCTATAGATATGTTAATCCAGTTCCTAATCTCTCTACCTTCTTACCAAATTTCAACTGTTGTAGCGTGATATAATAAAAAACATATATCCATCCAAACTTTCACATTTATAATATTAGTAAGATTACTGAAAAACCAGCCAAGTGCGAGTTGGACTCGCGCACTCCTTAGCGCGCTCTGTCCTTACCAACACACTTCTCGGCGTGAGTTCAACAATGATTTCTCTAAACAAGACATCAATGAGAGCAGTAGACTTTTTATTAAGTTTGGAATCGTTAGCGCGAGAACGACTCAGACTTGGCCAGTATTTAATATTTGTTTTACCTAAGGATTAGTATTAGAATCAATATTTACCGTTTTCACGATTGAGCAAGAACAAAAAACTGTAAAATTTTTCTTGTATTCTAATTTTTACTTTTTCTTTTTTATTTAATATTTGATTTACTTAAGAATTAGTATTAGAATCGACAATTTTAACACGTGTATATTTACTGTTTTCACGATAGAGCAAAAACAAAAAACTGTAAAAATATTTTTTCTTATATTATAATTTTAATTTTTCTAATATTTATTATTTGTTAGTTTACCCTACATAAAAAACACTGAAAATTTCAGCCTGCTACCTGTTACGGTTCAATAGGTACAGCCTTTTAAGTTGAACATGTGGACAGCGTAAGCTTAGTAATAAGGTTCAATTGGAACACTGAGTCATCATCATATCAGCTGAAGAAAGTCTACTGCTGGATATAGGGCTCCCCCAAGGATTTCCACGACGACCGGTTCTGAGCTAACCAATTCTAGTGGCTTCCCACGACCTTCACCAGGCACCGGTCCAACGAGTGGTAGGCCTACCTGCGCTACGTTTTCCGGTGCGCGATCGCCTTTGAGAACTTTACTACCCCAGGGGCCATCTGTTCTCTGTGCCCCGCCCACTGCCACTTAAGTTTAGCAATTTTGAGAGCTACGTTGGTGACTTTGCTTTTCCTCTTTGATCTCCTCGTTTCTGATTCGATTACGCAGAGAAACTCCGAGCATAGCACGCTCCATTGCCCTTTGGGTGACCTTTGAGTAAGGAACCCTAAATATAAATCACTTTTATAAATAGGTTATATTATAAAAGCATTTGTACAATATAAAAATATTAAAGATTTTTTAATGAAAACCTATGCATTTTTACTTATTATATTAGTTCTAAAATTTGTTAACATGGCACATATAAAAACAATGTCGCTTGACAATATTATTTCTGTATTATTCATAGGCTCAATCAATATTCTATATGTTTTTAATAGCCCAATAGCTCTTTCTACATGAATTCTCTTACTTGCAACTTTCCGGTTCTTCTTTAGCATCTCAGGGCCAATTTGGTTCCCTTTTTTGAAAAATGCTGGCATATTAACTTTTACCCCATATGATATAAAAATGTCTTGTACGTTAAATCCTTTATCAACCATTATTTCATCGTTAGGATCAAACCTGTTTAAAATTTCACTCCTCTCAATGATTTGTCGGTCACTCGCAGAGCCACCATAACATGGAGATACATAGGTTATCAAACCACTCGGTGTTATACCTAATAGAAACTTCACTGTGTTTTTATTTTTATAAGATGAGAAAGTTATCTGTTGGGCCCTTGGCAAACCAGGTTTCTTTATAGGACATTCTGTAGCATCTATGATGACTCTGGTCATGGGAAACTTGTCATTAAAATCAAACGGTATATATGATTTTACAGTTTCCTTTCCAACCCACAAATCTATTTTTCTCCACACTAATGACATGAATCGAATCCAAGTTATTACTAAATTTGATACATCTTTTATTGATATTAAATACATCATTGACAATTCTTCAAACGTTTTATGTCTCCGTAATACTATTAATGTTAAAAAGAACTGTTCTAACGGGTCTAAAGAAGAAGGTGGAGAGCCATAAAAATATTTCAAATGTTGAACATCGTTGCCCAGGCTTGTGAAAACAAAAAGCATTTTTTTGTATGATTGTAAGCCAGTATAGAAATGTATCGCCTTGTTGTCATTTTTATATGTATGTACACTAAAAGCCGGTGAGTTGTTGATAGTTTGTACAGATATATCATTATAACTTTTAATTTCACGAACAGGGGATGCGCAAGATCCAATAATGGGTTCCAAACCACTTACTTCAATATCCATAGCTACAGAATCAGAATCTATATGATCTAGTTGTAGACAAAAGGAGTCACTAGTTGATGTATCAGATTGTTTCTCAGCATCCCTTAACTCCAAAGGATCTTCAGTTATGTCATTTGGTTCTACTTCAATAAATGGTATTTCTTCAACGAATCTTATTGGATAACTGTTTTTAGAATAGTCATTTACTACAAGACTAGGATCAAACCTAACATCATGATCTTCAGAATCATCAATACTAAAACTTGTTGTTGCTTCTACTTCAGCGACATCAGCTTCCCTTGTTTGAGGAAGTGTCCAAGGAAAGATTGATGGAACAGATCCTTTTTTTAATATCTTGTTTCCTTTATCACCAGCTAAAAAATACAAGTGCATAAATAAGAAATTTTACATAAAAAAGGAACTAATAAATGACTTATGATTAGTAAAAACCAAAAGGTATATGTTGCAATACAAAACCAACTTAACAAGCAGCATGCAGAAAGGATTAGAAAACAGACTAGAAGCTCTTTTTTTCTATGCTATGGGTGAAGGGGTAAGTACTTACCAAACAGTGGCCGTGTAATAGAAATCATTGTCTTGAAAATGTTCAGAGCAAACGTAAGTATATGTTTTTATGCTCCGTCCAGTCTTTAGTTTGGTGTCTAGTTTAGCAGCTGTAATCCACTGGGCCTTTATTGTTTCATCTTTTGGTAACTGGTGAACTCCATCTTTGTTACACCCATACACAATACATGGCCCACGCATTTTCCTAAAACAATATGATTTACATACAAAAACAGTTATTGTTTTTTGTCATTTTAAACTAAAAAAAAGGTAACATACTTATCATTTGTTCTTCAAGGCACGTATTTACGTATTTACTCCACAAGGGAACACGTACCTAAATACACCAGCTTGCTACTTTCATGTACGTGCAGTGATCTGTGATACACTCATTTGCTTTAAATCAATACAAATAAACAAAAGTAGAAACGTCAAACAAAATGATTGCTGCTGTTCAGTTTTTTGTTTATTATAAGTACCTACGAAAAAAGATTTTACTTTAAAAGAAAAATTACCAAGGCAAATCAGCGCCATCTATTGAAATTTATTTGAACGTTGTGACATATGTCATAAGAAAATTCCCTATTAGGTACCAAGGTGTTATCAAAGATGACCTATTATTAATCAGTTGTCATAAACAAAGATGACCTACAATAGGTTACTAGACAATTTCTTTTTTTTTGGAAAACAAAGTGTTTTTAAAATATTGACATTTAACTCTAGTACTCTTCTTTCCTTCGCAAAATAATTTTACACAGCAACCTTGACTTTTGGCAAAGTAGGTATGCGTATAAAGGAACTCACTACGTATTAAGGAAATACTGACTGTCATCTGACGCATACAAAGAGTACTCATTTTATCTCGTAGTACCATGTATGTAAATTGTAAACAACTAGACCTTTTAAATGCAAACTACCTATATTAATTACAGTTTAAAAAAACAAAATTAATCACTAAAAACCATTTTGTAGCGTTTTGGCGAACGGACTTCTCGACCATATAATATAGTGATTGTCTGTTGTTTTTGTTTACAGAGTTTGACATGAACTGCTGATGTGAGTGTGAAACGCTTTCAGACATTGTTTTGGGAACATATTTAGTGTGTATGTCTGGTTTACGAACAATTAAGTGTTTACGATTTCTGCGGTTTGATCCTTTGGATCCTTGAACTACATAACTACGTGGTTCTGGCTCTACTTTCGTTACGGCAACCGGAAACCAGTTACCTAAGGGAGATTTTTTTTACAGTATCGTATCAGTAACGTGTAATGAAGTTTGTCCTATTTTTATCATAATAAATTTTAATTTTGTTATTCCTTTTAATCTTGTATTTTATTTCCCAAATCCTTGTAATTTACTAGTTTTGGTTTCGGAACTGTCACAGAAATTCAAGTTGTCTAGAAAATTAAAGTAGTGCTGGGGACAAAAGTATATTTTTGGGGTATTTCTTAACTGTTAAAGTTCTAGGTAAGAGTCTGAACCATCCTTGTGACATTTGTATAACATATTTTTAATTGTTTCAATTCATCTTTCTACCAATTCAATTCAATTCAATTTTAATCCATTAACAAAATACTTTGTGTAGGAAAACAATATTAAAAATTATCACATAACGCAATATCACATTTCAATAAATCATAAAACAATCACAAAAGTATAAAATAACAATACAGTCACTTACTCTCACAAAACTCATCAATACTATAATAGCATTTTTCCAACAAAAAGCGCTTTAAAAGTCTTTGGAATTGCATGTGTACATTACTAATCGCCTTCAAGTTGGATGGGAGACAATTGAATTCAATCCAGTGGACTGGCTATGATATGGGCTAGACATAATATGTTTTATATATAACAGCCTTTACAGAACTCTTTGAATTCTTGGTAATTAAATGGGGGATCATTTTCGGAAACTATTGTATAAGGAACACCATGTCGGGCAAAGATGACTATGACTTTTTCAATGTAAAGTTAATGTTACACAGTTACTCTTAAAAACATCTTTAAATTGTATTTTTTTTTCTTTAGCCTCTTTAGTAGGTATGATAATTGTGTAGTTAACCGCATCAAAAAATAATTATAAACTTCTATTTAGTTTAAAGAAAAACCGTCTATTTGATTTTATTTTATACAGTAGGTAAGCGCATCAATTCAATGATGACAAAAACTATCACATCGTGCCTTGTTATTAAAAAATATTTATAGAACAAAATTCCTTTTTCTGACAGACGATAAAAAGCAACTCAAGTGATTAGCAGTCAACTACCATAATTATACAGTTTTTTTTTCATCACTCAAAATCAGTAGATATGACCTAGAATTGATAGTTTTTACATTGAAGGCTCCAGTTTCACTTTTTGTCAGTGTTTAGATTTTAGGCTTTTTGCTCATTGGACACAAATTAAATGTGTAGTATCAAAGTCAAATAATAACAAATATCACCTTTGAATATGGAAGGAGCTTAGCACGACCAATTTACAGCATCTCAAATTAGTCAACTTCAATAATTAGTACATTTTTTTAGCATACTTTGAGACGATTTAAATACCAACACAATTACAGAATTTTTTTGGTTGATTATAAGGAATCTTTTATAAAAGCTGCTTCCATTCCACTAATGTACGTTTATTTCTACGGCAAGTCCTGATACTGTATTTTATATTTTACCACCAGTCTGCGCAAAGCGTAGTGGGTAGCCTGCTTATCGTTTTAATATCTGTTTTGTCTTGTTAAACGTCAATTGTTTGTCCTTTTATCAGGGGACGGATTGCACAGTAGCAGAAAGCTTTAGCGTTCACTGGGTCTACCTTTTTATACAATATATCAAATACTTACTAAAAAAAAGGCTGATACTGAGTCATACCTGCTTTGCCTGGAGAAATGTCATGGCTTTGTTTACGGGTTTCCTCTTTAAGTTCACTGACTCGTTCTTTTGTAGTTAACTTACCATTGCTCTAGCCTCCATTTCTACTCCAGTTCATCTTCTATAAAATAGAAGATAGCAAGCTTTGAAACAGACTTTAAGTGATTCGAGAATAAGCCGGCTACCATCTCGAATATGACGTCAATTTGGCTACGGCGTTGTGTGTTGTGATCTGGTTAAGTATCTTTCCTGACGAATCGAAGGAATTTGGTTTCTATTGCGGCTGCAACTGTGCTACTACGTCCATTTCATCACTGGAGCCCATTGAAACTCGAAACAAAAAAAACAATAATAAGTGTTAATAACATCGACCTATAAACGTTAGTAACCAAAATGTAAAATGTAATGAATAACACGATGTGACCATTTCTCTATTTCTTTTCATTAAACGACAGTAAATATTTGCAGTAAAAATGTACCTTTTGTAAAGTATTACACTCAACAATAAAAATAAGTACCTACCTACTATCTAATGTAATATAATTATGGCCCCAAAAATAATAATTTGTGATAAAAATTAAGTCGAGGGTAGTTTATAACTATATTATGTAAGATATTTTATCATAAAATAGGTAACCACACATTTTCTAATTCGGGCAGCAATTCATACTGTGGCCTAAAAATCCAATTGAGACAAAATATCTCCTAAGCCGAAGTAACTATTTAGTAATCTGTGCCTAAGCTAACATTTTAACTTCAAACATAAACTCACGCAAATATAAGGTAAAGGTACAGTTTGTCATAATCAGAATTTACCTACAATACTTAAATTTTCTTATGGGCAAACTAAGAATGCAGAACAAACCGGGAAAAAAAAAAACTCAAGACAAAAAAAAGTCTTACGTGACGGCCAAGATAATGTGATTAACAAAATTCAGTGGCAATAATTTTATTCGATTCTTTTATAATTTTTTTCAATATCATCTGTACGGACACCATTGCGTCGTACAACAAAAGGCTAATCTACTTTCTAAACTGTTTGTTTATACTAAAAGAAAAATGATTAGGAATAGAACTGCAGCAATACATATAAAATTGATAATTCGTACCTTTAAATTCCAGTGTGGGTGTGTTATCCCCGCTTCTGAAAGTTGTAACCTTCAGGGATTTACTCCAATAAAAGTCGTGGAATCCTCTTCACATTGTTTTATTCCATCGATCTTAAATATTATAATATCTACAGCGAAAGGCACACAGTGCCAAATCAAAAACTAAACTCAGACAAAGACTCAGACAGCGCTCCGGACTGGATGGACAACGTAGTAGTTTTATATCCTCTTTGCAACTTACAGCACTAGTGGCTAATATATATAACTGTTATGTAAAATACAATAACTAATATTTGTACCTGTTACACTAACTTGCCCCCTTTCTACGCTCTGCGTCTATACTTTTGTCTTGACTGGGGTTACGACATAGAAGAAGCAGAAAGTAATATGATATGAATATTATTGTCCAGGTTGGCAGTAGGAGCGTCGGGAGAAACAGGATAGAAGTAGAATTGAAGACTCCAGAAGATGTTATGGGGTTTCTTAACACCATGGAATTAAAGATAGTCTCGCTGGAAAGTCGTATATTGTAGGACACACCAAACACTACAAAAAGATTATTAATCATATTAATTAAACAGTAATTACGCGTCTGCACGCATTTGCTGTTGAATGGCGAGAGAGCAAGAGGGATGATCAACATTCCTCTCTACGCAGCAAGGAGTTTATGTGTGTAATGGAATGCTACATTGTCAATAAAAGTTTTTTGTTGGGTTTTTGTAAAGATTTTATATTTATACTATGAAAATAGTTCCAACACAGTATTTGGAATGTTAAAGTTAGTTTTAAGCCAGATCCATAAAACTTAAACAGCAGTTTTCCTGCAAAGTATTTCATTGCAGTGTATACCCTATTGGATGCAATAGATAAAGGCCAATACCTGAAATTAGTGCCTTTTTTTTCGTTGGCGTGGCCATTGACTAAAACTTCTTATTTGGATACAGGATAATGTAACAAACAAAACTTAATATGGCATCTATATCGTTAAACTCAATCCGAGCTAAGAAGGTTAGAAGTACAGGACTTTTTTATCACACTTTTTAAGCAAAACTTCTTATTTGTATACAATCATGACAAAGAAAACATTATGGCATCTTTATAGCTAAATTAGGTCTGAGTTGAGTTGTAAAGATTAGAAATAACAAGGTTTGGTTAGTGACTATGCAAAAAAAATAATTCATTTTTTACTTTTAACTTCCATGACTGAGTTGAGCGATATATATCCTTTACTAAGTTTTGTTTGTAACGTTAACATGTATCCAAATAACAAAGTTGTGCCAAGAAAAAAAAGGCACCACCTTCCATACAAAATCAGGCATACCCTTTGCCTATTATCGCTAAGGGATTGTAAATTGATGATTTGAAACAGTGTGACCATTTGTGGCAGATTTCTGCCATTTTGGCAGATTTGGATCCAAAATTTAAGCTGTGGCATATTATGCTGACGATTTACAAATGTGGCAGATTTAGGCAGATTTCAAAGGTTTTAATGAAAATCATGCTAATTTTAAATTACATTACATTATAAATAAGTAATAAAAAGTTTAAATAAGGTAAATGTAAAAATATTTAGCAGAAAATTATTTCACAATCTGGCAACCTATGCCTTTGTTTGATACCCAGCCCCGATTACACGGGGATTCCCCGCTTAATCTGTTCATACATAGGTACTGTCGTTTGATTGTGGGCTGTAACTGACAAGTCATAGGGTTCATATTCTTATAACCTTCCTTGATTGAGTTGAGTTTTCAATCAGCTTTGTTTTTACTTTACTTCATTCATTTCATTCTCTTACGGCGCTTAGCGTTTATGTGAAGTGCAGTTCTAAATTTGAAAAGCAAATACATAATGAAAAGAAAATACGAGCGGTCCTATCGACCGGAATGGGAGCAAGATCCTTTGCTCTCGTCCTGGATCAGTCGAGCTAAGGATGACCAGGACGTTGCATTTTGTAAAGCCTGTAACTGCAAATTAGTTACTAGGTTATCTTCTTTAAAGGAACATGTTTCATCCCAGAAACACAAAAAAAACATAATCGGGTATAGTGGCCAATCTTCGGTAAGTATTTTACATTTAGTTGTTATAAATATTATGCTTTAAGTAATAGATATTTTATCCACATATTTTGTTAGGGATATGTGACTAATTACATTAAATTTGTTTTAGGTGCAACAGTTTTTCAAAACATCTCCATTAGAAGAGGAAGTAAAAAAAGCCGAACTTAATTTTTGTGCCATGTTAGTGGAACACAATTTGCCATTCCGTTTAATGGATCATTTGAGCGAAGTCATCTCAAAAAGCTTCCATGATTCTGAAATCGCCAAGCAATTTTCTTGCAAGAGAACCAAAGCGGCAGCGGTAACGTACAATGTTTTAAAACCAAATTTAGAAGCAGAGATGCTTGCTGATCTAAAATCCTGTGAAAATATTAAAACACGTACACCGATGTTTTCGTTGGTTATAGATGAGACCACAGACGTTACAGCCACATCAACGCTTGCAGTTGTAACCAAATATTATTCAGAAAAAGATCTGCAGGTAAAAACAAAATTTTTGACCTTGGTTGACTTGAACGGGGCTGATGCCCAATCATTGTTTGATGCATTATCCACGTCTTTAACTAATTCTAATCTTAATATTAAAGATGCTATTGGTTTTGGGGCTGACACTACTAACGTTATGTTTGGAGAACATGGTGGTATAATTGCAAAAATAAGGCACGTCAATCACCACTGCATGTTCATTAAGTGTGTATGTCATTCCACTGCATTGTGTGTATCTCACGCTAGTAAAAACACCATACCACGAGCTATTAACCAAGTGATACAAGAGGTTTACGGATATTTTGCCCATAGCAGTAAAAGACAAAGGGAGTTTGTTGAATATCAAGATTTTATTGGTACTGAAAAACATAAAATATTAAGACATTATGAAATTCGTTGGCTTTGCTTGCACGCTTGCATTAAAAGAATTTTAGAGCAATGGGATGCCCTAAAACTTTTTTTTCAGTCGCAGTTTTTGGAAGACAAAAATATTTCATCAGAGTTCTTGTTTAACAGTTTCAATGACAAGATACACAAACTTTATTTTTATGCATTGGATTATATATTGCAGTCAGTCAACAAACTAAACATTATATTTCAAGGAGATTATACAACAGTCCACACAGCATTCAAAGACATTTCTGAAGTGTACGTGTGCCTATTGAGTTGTTATATCAAGGGAAATTATTTAAAAACCGCAGACCCACTTGCAATTGACCCAAAATCTACCGTAAACTTTTTGCCTCTAAAAGATATGTATTTGGGTGTTAACGTGAGTACTGAAATCGATCGCTTATCCACAGACGTGAGACTGAAACCTGGAATCCAGACGTTCCTTCAACGAATCCAATCATTTTTAACTGAACTATGTAGTCAATTGAAAACACGTCTGCCACTTAATAATATTTTCAAAGATTTACAGTTTTTGGATCCACAACATGTCGTATACAAAGAATTTACGTCAATTTTAAGTGTTGCGAAGTCATTTCCCAACATTGTAGACGGAGACAATATTCAAAAAGTTGATGACGAACTCCGACAGATGAAGTTTGACAAAAGTGTAAGCGATTTGTTAGAAGCAGGCGGAAGTGGAAGTAGCGCCGGTACAATTTTGAGTGTGGACAAGTTTTGGGGAGCGGTTGGAAAAATCAGGGACGCAAATGGGGCAACAAAATATCCAAATATTGCAAACTTTGCAAAAGCGCTCTTATGTTTGCCGATGTCAAATGCGTCGTGCGAAAGGATATTTTCTCAAGTCAATCTAAATAAAACAAAAATAAGGAACAGGTTTTTGAATAAACATGTCTCGGCAATAATTACTACAAAAGAGGGAATAAAGGAACACGGAGACTGCGTCTCCTTTAAACCAAGCAAGGAAATGTTAAAAAATATGTCGTTAAAATCCATGTACAAAGAAAATGAAGACGAAAATTTTGAAGCCAATGTTGATTAGGTGTATTGTTTTTTTGTACGTTTAACGTAGTTATAATGTTGATTAAATAAAATTATGAAAGTACTTTTCTTTTATTTTCATGTTGGCATATTTTTGGCATTTTTTAACGTCGAGTGTGGCAGATTTTGGCACATTTTTGGGTCCCTGTGTGGCGGATTCGCCATTTTTGAGATGGTCACACTGATTTGAAAGTCTAACATAATATGGCTGTCTTTGGTTCCAGAATGAAGCTTCCATAGTAAAAATATTCTTGCAGTAGAAAAAAGTTATTTGTAAAACTGTGTTGTAGATATCTGATATAAAGAAGTAAATACCATATCAAGATGGAATTGCAGCTGAAACAACCCCCACCATTGTGCTTGACAGGGAATGTAAATGAGAATTATAAAAAATGGAAACAACGTTTTCAAATTTACATAACGGCGTCGGGTGCTGATAGCAAAGGGGAGGATAATGTGAAAGTTGCACTGTTTTTACATACCATTGGTGAAGAAGCCTTTCAGATATACAACACTTTTGAGTTTGCAAAAGAACCGACGTACAAGGAGGTTGTTAATAGTTTCGACAATTATTTTGATCGTATAAAGTATGAAGCCAAGTGCAGAAACAAGTTTTTTACTAGAAAGATGAAGGAGAATGAAACTTTTGATGAGTTTGTTTCATCACTGAGAACTTTGAGCGCTGACTGCAACTTTGATAAATTAAAGGATAGTCTGATACGAGACCAGATAGTTCTTGGAATAAGAAACAGACAATTTGTGGATAGACTATTAGACGAAGAGAATTTAGACTTAAATAAATGTATAAATATATACAAAAGACTTGAAATGGCAGCAGAGCTGAGGAAAGAATTGGCGAGTGAGGAAAGCTTGGAAAATGTGAATGCTGTTCAGATTAATGGTACATCTATAACATTATACAGTTATACAGTAATATAAACCTTTCAGAGTATTATTTTATAAATAGTAGTTAACATTATGAAAATAGTTGCTCAAAAAGTTGTAGTTTATGTTAGTTTACTGTGCGCAAAATTGATTAAACTGCACAGTGCATTTTCCTTGGCCACTATGCAAAATTATTTTTTTTCATTATCATACAATTATAATATTGCTTGTATATTTCTTAAACATATTTATATGTGTATTTTTTTAATAATTATGTTTTGTAGCAAAGTACCAATTTCGGAAGAAAAAAATCTTATCATGTTCTATAAGATCATGTGATAAAGCTTTATTTAACTCCTTGAGCGTTTTAGGGCTACTGCTAGGCCTAAACAACTTTTGGGCCTACATATGCTTACCAACCATGCAATATTTTTCTAGTCCACCAATCAGATGTCGTGAAATGAAATGATAATTTATTTGCATCAAACATGGTAGTAGCACAGTACAATAAAGAGTACTAGCGTAGTAGTAGGATGTTTAGTATATTTTATAGTGCAATCATGTTTTGCCTGTGCAAGGCATGCAAATGTTTAACATAGATTAAAATTATAATTATAATGTCACGCAAATCTTAAAAAAAAAGAAATTCAAATGTCAACAAGTTTGTTTTTTTTTGTGAAAAATATGAAGTACTGTGCAAAACAGCACAGTGGTGAACTTAGTTTTTTTGTAGTTGGACACTTATCCTAATTTTATTGTTAAACTATTGTGTTTCGAAGTGAAATATTTAGTTTATACTAGCTTTTGCCCGCGGCTTCGTCCGCCTGGACATCGTTTTTGTGACTGACTTAGAGGGTGCGCGGTGCGGGTAACTTTTCTCCACATCCCTCGGGAACTATGTCAGGATATGCTTATTAGTAAATCGTGTCATTTCCCACCCCCTCAACCGGTGCAAAAAATCACACAATCCATTGTTCCGTTGCGATGTTAAATAACCAAAAAAGAGTATATTTTCAGTTCCCTCGGGAACTGCACCGGGCTATGCTATTTTCACGGGATAAAAAGTAGCCTATGTCCTTCCTTGTGACACAGGCTACCTGCATGCCAAATTCCATCAAGATTGGTCAAGGCGTTGAAGCGTGAAAAGGTAACAAACAAACAAACACATTTTCACATTTATAATATTATCGTAAGGATACACTTATGAAAGTGTATTATGCTATGATAGTGTTAGTTTTTGTGAAAAAGTTTAATAATTTTGTGATAAGTGGGTGCACACAGTGTCTAAAAGTGCAAGACAAAGATTTTTTTTTCAATGATGATGAAAACCACATAATGTCTTCATGAAGTGAGTTACTTTTACTAATTTTAATAGTTTTAATATGTAGGAAATTTATTAATCTTTAAAACAGTATATAACAACAGTATATAGCTTTATTCTATATTTACAAAAAACTTAAAAAAATAGGTGCTAGTCGAGTCTGAATTACGTCATCCATGACTCAATTACGCTCAAGGCACTTTTGCGGAAAAAAACGAATTAAGCTCCACGGGTTAAGGGGTCATGTAGCTTTTGAAATAAATACACATGAAATACGCTTTTTTATGGTAAGAGATTCACTGTTCCCTTTCCTGATTTATAAAATTTGGACATGTTTCAGTTATTGATTATTATGGACAAGGTGGAAAGTTCTGTTTATGGGTTTTTAAAGCAATAATTAATCTTTGCAGAGGAAGAAAAGGATGAGGCATATATTAAATCTGAGAAGACATATGATGTCAATACTGATGACGTCAGTACCACTGCTGTCCTAAATGCTGAAGAATGCTCCGAGGATGAGGCTAATGAAGGTGGTATGTTATTCTATATCTAGTCTGAACCCTTGTGATATGATAATTTTTGTGAATGTGGGTACACTCCTAAAAATCATCATCATCATTCTCATATCAGCCGAAAGATGTCCACTGCTGGACAAAGGCCTCCCCTAAGGATTTCCACGACGACTGGTCCTGCACTGCTGCTGTCCTAAAAACAATTTTAATCAATCATTACATACAATGAACACAGCTCACTTGGAAGGAAGCATAATATTCTGTAGCGCGGTGCGCAGTTATTCAATCTTCTTTCATTCGATCTTTTTTCATTACATCTATTTCTTTTCCACGCATAAGCTGTCACCCATCTGACAACATCATTAAAAATCAAAATTATCTTCATCATACTTATATTAATTACCAATTAAAATAAAAAGTACGAAAAAAAAGTAACAAGAGTTTAAAAAATTTTTTTTCAATAAATTTCGATATTTACGGGAAAGAAAACCCATTAACCATACTTTTTTATATCTTTTTATTAATCCTCATCTAAAATTATCTGTCTAATAAAAAAATTGTAACATTCTATCTTCAAGACAATAAATTGAAGCGCCTGCGTAAGCGTTGCATATCAGCGCTCGTTTAAAATTACTTAGTCAGGTAGAAACCCTCAGATGGGAAGAGAATTTAATTTTATTAAGACTTTATTACTGTCATGTAGTCACTCTGACTATATTTTGTATTTTGATTCGAACAGTTTTGTTCGTTACTTTACTTTAACAAATGATAGACTATTTCTATCTAATAGACAAAAGCGACAGCTAGCTAAGTCACTAGCATATAGTATTCTATACCGTACCGATTGTGTTCAGTCGGTAATAACATGTATAACGACGGAGAAACGAACCGTCGACTGTGGTGCCACAGGCATAGCGCGGTCGCTAGCCGTACCAGTGAGTACTACCTGCGGGGCTGCAGTTTCGCAATCTCTCGATTTAAATTAAAGTTTAAGACAACGGGAAAGTCAACTTTTTCATTAGTACATCAAAATATTCAAAGCTTTTCCGGCAAAGAACTAGAAACAGAAATGTTTTTGGATAAATATATGGTTGATATATTTTGTATCACTGAACACTGCCTTAAAGAAAATCAAATGATGTTTAGCTTCGATAATTATTATATGGCCAGTTCCTTCAATCGAAAGGTTGCCCAATGTGGAGGCTCACTTATTTTTATTCGCAATAACTTAAAAGCCAAAGAACGAAAAGACATGGTCAAACTTTCGGTTGAGAGAAACGTTGAATTATCCAGTGTTGAATTGGAGAAACATGTCATATTATGTGTGTACAGACCCCCAAAGGATGGAAACTTCTTAGTGTTCGAAAATGTTTTAGAAGATGCCTTAAGCATATTAAGTATAGGTAACAAATCTATCATTGTTTGCGGCGATTTCAATGTAAATATCCTGGAAAAGACAAGTTTAACAACAAGATTAATAAGCTTATTTAAGTCCTTTGATCTAGATTTTTCGTTTCACGAACCTACTCGAGTGACAGCAACATCAGCTACATGTTTAGATAATATTTTCTGTAATTGCGAACACACACAAAAAAGTATCATAAACTGTATAAAATCTGATCACCGTGGTCAGCTTGTTCATGTGAAAGAAGTAGAGAAATAATTACAGTCCAAACGAGACCTGTCACTTGTCAAAGATTAGAGATGTACAAAGATTTACTTGTCCAAAAGCTACCAATCTCAATGTTAAATCAACAAGACTCGAATAGTTTCTTCAACTTGTTTTTTGCAGTGCTCAGTACAGAGTTTAAAAATATATTCAAATTGAAAACAATTAATGTAAATCAAAAATTCAAGTTTAGTGACTGGGCGACTGCAAGTAAATTCAAGAGTAGAGAAAAATTGTTTTCGCTTTACGAACAAAAGACATACAACTTTGATCATAAGTTTGTTGGGTATGTTCAAAATTATTTAAAAGAGTTTGTTTGGCAGCTAAAGCCAACTTCATATCTAAGAAAATTAAATATTCTGAAAATAAAATTAAAGCTGTTTGGAACGTTATTAATAAGGAGACGGGGAAAACGAAGCCGCGAGAAAAACAATATGTCTTGCAAACTCATTGTGGTCTCATTTCTGAAACCTCAAAGGTAACAGAAGAATTTGAATCTTTTTTTAAAAATGTTCCACTCAAAACAACCGAGAGCCTTGACTCGTCGCCTATTCTCGCAAATCAACTACTTTCTGAAAATGTACCAAAGTGCGATGAAGACTTTACATTTCGAAAAATTAATCCACACACGATTGTAAAAGCTGTTAAGTTATTGAAACTAAAAAATACTGAAGATCTTTGGGGCATGTCTGTTAATTTAATAAAGTCCGTAATTGAAATTTTAGCCCCTTACTTGGCCGATCTATTCAACACTTGTATTGATACTGGAGTATTTCCGGATCTCATGAAATTTAGTAAAGTTGTTCCACTCTTCAAGTCCGGAGAAAAGAAAGACCCAAGTAATTATAGGCCTGTTTCTGTGCTACCAGTTTTAAGTAAGGTTTTTGAAAAAAATATACTAAACCAAATATTGACTCACTAATCAATAAATTGCTCCATAACCTGCAGTTTGACTTTACAAAAGGGCGTTCAACAACGGACGCGGGAGTTGATCTAATTAAAAACATATATGATGCTTTTGAAAAAACCCAAAACGCGATAGGGATCTTTTGCGACTTGTCAAAGGCATTCGATTGTGTGGAACATAAAACTCTGCTTCTAAAATTGGACCATTACGGTGTTATAAATAAGGCTCTAGATCTTTTAGAATCGTATTTAATTAATAGGATACAAAAAGTACAAATAAATAATACGAAATCAATGGGTTCTCGGATTAAGATGGGTGTGCCTCAAGGTTCTATTTTAGGACCTTTCCTTTTTTAAGTTTATATTAATGATCTAACATTCATGGTTGAATCACTGTCGAAAGTTGTGTTGTTTGCGGATGATACGTCACTAGTTTTTAAGGTTGACAGAAAAACTGATATTGACAAAGTAAACGACACTCTTTCAAAAGTATACAATTGGTTTACAAATAACTTAGCCTTAAACGCAAAAAAGACTAAATGTATTAAATTCACATTACCTAATGTTATTGAAGTAAACAACAATGTATCCTTAGCTGGTAATATATTAGAATTTGTAAATCAAAGCGTGTTTCTAGATTTACCTGTTGATTCAAAGCTTCAATGGGGCCCTCATATAGAAACGCTAGCAGGCAGGCTTAGCTCAGCCGCATACGCAGTAAAAAAAATCAGGCTCCTTACAGATATAGACACCGCAAGACTGGTATATTTCAGCTACTTCCATAGTATTATGTCTTACGGGATACTTATGTGGGGACATGCAGCTGATATAAATACCATATTTGTTCTGCAAAAAAGAGCGGTTCGCGCGATTTCTGGAATGCGTTCTCGTGAGTCGCTCCGAGATAAGTTTAAAGATATTAATATATTGACTTTCCCCTGTCAGTACATTTATGAAAATATAATGTATGTTCGTAAAAATCTGCATCTCTTTTCACTGAATAGTGACAGGCACAGTCGTAATCTTCGTAATAGGAATAAACTTCAAGTAACTTATACCAGACTTAGCAAAATCAATAAGTCATTTGTGGGTCAATGCACACTCATGTATAACAAATTACCTGTTGATGTCTTAAATTTGTCAGAAAAACAGTTTAAAAATTGTGTCACGACGCGACGTTTGTGTGCGACGATCTCTGGTTACTCCAGGCTGATATCACTTAATCTTCTGCGTACGTCTTGAAAATTACGAGCAGTTGGGACCACGATGTGAAGATGGTACTAAGTTTGTTATTTACCTTTTTACCACCCTTGTAGGCATCATAAATACTATTACCACACATTGTAAAAATAAGCAAAACTGCTATTCTGGACACATGAGTCCAAACGGTCCCACTAATGGGTCCACAAGTGCGTAGACTGGAATGGATATCGTGGTGATGTGATGATGTTATCACTATTATCAGTTATCATATAATCTCTGATTTGATTATCTTTCAGTGACTGGCGTTAACACATTAAACGGTCTAAATAATTTCACGGGTCATTTCATTACATTATTTCAAAGAAACTTATGTATTCTCCACAGATGGAAGCAGAGAAGAAATCATTCAAAGTTCTGTACAAGACATTGTTGCGTATTTGAGGTGCCGAACAGTCAGAATTGGCTCGTACCGATATACACCCAAAGAAAAGGTACACTTTAATTATTTGAGAATTGTAAAAAAAAAAAATTTGTTTTTATGACTGTCATTGAGGGTGAGTGGGGCGCGAGCCACTTGTGGCTCGCGAGCGTGGGCATTCTCCAGATCTCTCAAAAAACCTATCGGGCTATTCTGATTAGTAGTCTATGTCACTTCCCACCCCCTTAACCAATTCTATACAACAATAAAAGCATTTCAATCCGTTGCTCCCTTGCGACGCCGACGTGCGCGAGCGTGGAAATGAGTTTTCCCCAGATCCCGCGGGAACTATGTCAGGATATGCTAATCAGTAAATTATTTACTTTCCCACCCCCTCAACCATCTCTGTGCAAAAAATCACAATAATCCCTTGTTCCGTTGCCTTGTTAAAGAAATTAACAAAAAAGTATTTTTCAGTTCCTTTAGGAACTGCATCGGTCTATGCTATTTTCACGGGATAAAAAGTAGCCTATGTCCTTCCCAGTGACACAGGCTACCTGCATGCCAAATTTCAACACGATCGGTCGAGATGTTGAAGCATGAAAAGTTAACAAGCAAACAAACACATTTTCACATTTATAATATTAGTAACTTCGTGATGTTCCTATTACAGGTACACATATCATCAAAGGGAATAGAAATTATGGCTCCTTCACTTAAAAATGCGTTTAGAGATGTTGCACTTGAAATAGAATTGAAGGAAGTTGTTCGAATATTAGTGCATTATGGGATAGGGTTACCTGTAATATTTCTGTATACAAGGTTCAAGTGTGGTGCTTACATAAGAGAATGGCAAAGGCAAAGATGACATACTACTATTCGAAGGGTCGGCCCGTGAATGTACGACCCGATAATTAATTAATTTCATAAGTATTTTGTCACATGTTACACATCATATGCGAGTACTGTAGGTCTCGTTTTTTTAATTTATAACATTACTAGCTTTTTCCCGCGGCTTCGCCCGCGTGGACATAGTTTTTATGACTGTCTTTGAGGGTGAGTTGGGCGCGAGCCACTTGCGGGGCGCGAGCCGCTTGCGGTTCGCGAGCGTGGGCATTCTCCAGATCCCTCAAAAAACCTATCGGGCTATTCTGATTAGCAGTCTATGTCACTTCCCACCCCCTCAACCAATTCTATACAACAATAAAAGCATTTCAATCCGTTGCTCCCTTGCGATGCCGACGTGCGCGAGCGTAGAAATGAGTTTTCCCCAGATCCCGCGGGAACCATGTCAGGATATGCTAATCAGTAAATTATTTACTTTCCCTCCCCCTCAACCATCTCTGTGCAAAAAATCACAACAATCCATTGTTCCGTTGCCATAAGGTAAGTGGGGACGCTATATCATAAACCTGGTAGTCTAGCGTATCTGGTAGATATACGAGAGGGGATGTTCCGTTGCCATGTTAAAGAAATTAACAAAAAAGTTTTTTTCAGTTCCTTTAGGAACTGCATCGGACTATGCTATTCTCACGGGATAAAAAATAGCCTATGTCCTTCCCAGTGACACAGGCTACCTGCATGCCAAATTTCAACACGATCGGTCGAGATGTTGAAGCATGAAAAGTTAACAAGCAAACACACACATTTTCACATTTATAATATTAGTAACTTCGTGATGTTCCTATTACAGGTACACATATCATCAAAGGGAATAAAAATTATGGCTCCTTCACTTAAAAATGCGTTTAGAGATGTTGCACTTGAAATAGAATTGAAGGAAGTTGTTCGAATATTAGTGCATTATGGGATAGGGTTACCTGTAATATTTCTGTATACAAGGTTCAAGTGTGGTGCTTACATAAGAGAAGCTCTGGAAATGTCGGAGGGATCAGGTTTGTTTGACTATGCTGGTACAACACTACTGTTAGCTAATTGAGACCTTTATTTATTTATTTTTCTTTCTCAGGACTACATTTCGATCCCATGTCTAAACATGATCCTTACAAAAGGATAATACTCTTTCCTGACGAAATCTCTGAAGAAGCAAAGGTTTTGATACAGAGTTTGTTTGGTAAACAGCTTGATGAGTTGTCGTCTAGAGAGGCCAATCAAATTTTAATTAGGGTATGTCCTAAAGAAAATACACCTGTCACAAAAATGAAAATAAGTTCTGCAAGTGCTACCATTACATCTGGAACTAAATGGTGAGTTTTATTATGAGATACTGGATAGTAATTGTGTCTTTTTCCTAATCCTCGTATGTGTCACACATATTGGTATATATTTACACTAATTATATGCCTGAAATTGGTGTTCGAAACCGGTCGCTGACAAATTATAAACGCAGTATTATAGGTCTGCCTGAAGATGGTGTTCGAAACCGGTCGCTGACAAATTATAAACGCAGTTTTATTTCTTTCATGTGGAATTAGTGTAAATATATAACAATATGTGTGACATAAAGTTCCACCAGGAACCTACAATCAAAAGTATCAACTACCTCGTATGTGTGTTATTTTTTCAGTTCTAATCCCGTTGAAATGAGACATATATTAATCAACTCTCCGGACAAAGGTGGCATTCCAATTTACACAGAAGCCAACACGTCCCCAGCTCACGATCACGGAGGCGGTAAAATGCTTTAGCTATTGTTCCTTTTATTCAGGTGGACTTATTATTGTTTAAAAATTGGCATGGGGCCAGAGATCGATTTAAAATATTTTGTCTTAATTTAGGACAGCAAGTCCAGTAGTGGATATATGCTATATACAGGGTGTAAAAAAATTGGTGTAGGACCCGTTAACTGGGGGTTCTACTCATCATACTGAACAGATTTCCCCTAGGAACCCATAGTCAATTCTCAAAAAAAAAATGGATCCTCCATACTAAAATGCACTAATTTGGTCGAAAGCTGTATTATGGTATATTGTCTCTTAGAGCTGTCAAATCAAGCTTCTAAGTTAAACTTAATCAAAAGAAATGGCCATTTATCTAGAATCTAGGTACTTCCCGTTGATCTAGAATCATGAAATTGGGCAAAAGCAAGGTCTACAGAAAGAGTAAAGGAAAAAATTGTTCATTTGTTCATAAATATTTTTTTTTTCGATTATAAATTTACATTTGCAGTTGGAAAATTGACCATCACCATCGATGTTTGTCCTTCAATTTGTGTTGTGTAAATACGCAACAGAAATATATTGTGTAGTATACGGATCCCTCGATGCGCGAATCCGACTCGCACTTGACCGGTTTTTTTTACATTTCTTTATACATATTTATATTCTTTTTAGGGTTCCGTACCTCAAAAGGAAAATGGAATCCTTAAAGGATCACTCTGTTGTCCGTCTCTTTGTCTAACAAGACCCTTTATCTCTGGAACTTGTGGAGTTATCGAGTTGAAATTAAAACCATATACTCCGGTTAACAGTTCCTTGAAGCTGTGAAAAAATCAAACTTCTAAGTTAACGTTATAAAAGATACGGCCGTTTATGCCGCAAAACAACGTATATTTCGAAACTCTCAAGGGAATCAAAATTTATAGGGTATTTTCCATTGACCTAGAACTATAAAATATGGCGAGTAATACCGTCTTTTATTACGAGTATAGGAAAAATCTGAAAACTGTACATTTGTAATTGAATCATAAAAATATAGTCTTAATTTAAAGTACGTAATCAATCAAATAAGCAAGGAACGGCGATCCAAACTTTTAATTGAGTTAACCGTGTCATGTGGCGTATTTTATGAAAGGGCTTAATTGGCGCAAGCTTAAACAGATTTTTAATTATTTTTATGACATACAGTTTTCGATTTATGACGAAGAATAAAAAAAACCTTTCCTTTATATATATATAAAATATATATATATATAGGTAGGTATTTAATAATTTTGGTATGCAGTACCTATCAGAACACAAGAAAGCAGACAATAAACGTTAATACAGCCCAAGATTCAATCAATTTATACGTACAAATTTGTACGGAACCCTCGGTAGGCGAGTCCGACTCGCACTTGTCCGGTTTTTTTTACATTTCGTAGCGAGGGAGTACCTTACTATTTCCGAAAAAAACCTATCTCATTCCGTGAGATCGCGTGATGAGTATTCATCTAAGCGATTCACCGGCTTTTCGTGTAAATTTGCGATTTAATACACATTTCAGGCACTCCCTGGACCCTTCATACAAAGGTCGTGAAATGAAATTTCTAAAAAACAAATGACTGAGCAAACAAAATCCTATACGTTCGAGAACCAAACTGTAACCAATCTAGGTGACGAAGTGGTTAGGTCGCTATATAGAGACCGGCAGGGAGTGTCCATACTGTATGATAATACTAATATATATACTTTGTTTCAGGTGACCTCAGTGACGAACAAAGCACGTCGCAGGCCTGGTGCGACATCAACAAACCAAGTTCATCACGCCCACCCTTTCTGCATGGTAGGAAAACTGCCATACCCTTTCCTGCTTTATAAAAAAAAATGAGGACATGTCTTCAGCTACTTATTATGGACCAAATGTAGATTTCTAGTAATGAGTTGTTAACGCAATAAATTAATCTTTGCAGAGAAAGAAAAAGATGAGGCATATATTATTATTGAATCTGATAACACAGACGTCCACGCTGACGACATCATCACTGGTGATGTTAAAACTGAACAATGCTTCGAGGAGTGTGCTGATGAAGGCGGTATGCTATTCTCTATCGATGTCTGAGCTATTTATTT